>OX155658.1:2923750-4385625 GCA_944567765.1 Carterocephalus palaemon | reverse complement strand
TTAGATTTAAGTTTGATTTTTTTGTATTGCTGTGCTTGCAGGTGAAAATAAATTTAATTCTATTTCTATTCTTTCATAGAGTAATAAATCTATGATTCTTTCTATTTCTATATTTTACCTGTGCCAGTGACCATAAAGAAACGTAACGTAGTGTCATGGATTTTTTTGCAATTGTTGTATAACCGTATTCTATTCCTTGCTTTCACTCACAATTTGCCGACACATACTCTAGTGTACACGAGTAACAGTCAATTCATAAACTCCCAATGTTTCTAGGCATTAACTAAAATATGTTAAGCTGACCAACTAGCATCAACTAGACGGAAGTATTAATTCGATTTAGACGCTCAAAAGGCCGTATCAAATGAGTTCTGTTAATCGTTTCAGCCGTAGTTGCAATTTAATCTTGGCACACAACTGTTCGCAACTGTACGTTATGTATCGAATAATCATTTTGTTTGCAACGGTAAGATTATTTTTAATGCATTTCGTTAAATCTATGAAAATAAATGGCCTGTACTTACTTACGTAATATTATACAGACCTTATTATTCTTTCTTTTTAAATCAATTTTATATAACTTGCAACAGTTGTTACTTTGTACGTTTGGGTATAATTTTGTAGACTGAGAACTGTTTACTATACTCTCGATTCCATTTTTAAATTAAGCAGGAGCTCATTAGGCTGTCATGCTAGCTTGTTTTAAAAAAAAATATATAAACTTATTTCAATGAACATTTGCTAGACATTTACCGTTTTTGTAGGTACCTGATATGTATGTAAATCAGATTTAATATAGTTAACGGTTTATTCAGTCCAACCCATCAACATTGGCACTACTGCCTATGGTTACTGATGGTAAGGTTTGACAATTCCGTGGTGATTAGCAACTCTGCCGAACCGCTGGTCCTGGGTTCGAATTTGGAACCGGGCCAAGTATCTAAGTTATTATAGCAGGCTAAAAATGTTGTATTGTGTTGTGTTATTTTGTGTTTGTGTGTGCCACCCACAGGTCACAGTAGGTAAAAAAACGTGTGTGACGGTGTGTGTTATATAAGTACGCATATGTAAAGTTATGTAAATAAATAAATAAAGGTTACTTTTGTTACCTATAGTTCACAACAGTTCAGCTAAGATATTTGGAAGAAGACACGTTGCTATACTGGAGAAGGTGTGAGTAAAATCATATTTATTATTGGAAAGTATTTGATGCAGATTTCGAAAAATAAGAACCCCGTGTTATCGCAAAGACCGTACTTCAAGAAATTTTTGATATGCCTATAAAACACGTATAATCTGCATAGGTTAGTTGTTTGAAGGTTTCCAGTAGGCTCTACCACATAACTCTGATTAGCCAAAAGGCCAAGAAGGCGAACCTTGTGAAGTGCTTCGGAAGCCACGCTAAGCCTACTAGGTACACACAAAAATACGATGTGTTATTAATATTAACTATTGCCTTCAATGTCCACTGCAGCCAACACTCCAAAATGTGAACCATTTACTAACTATACGGAGGAATGCAACAAGTGCATTTGCGGGGCGGATGGAACCTTATACTGCACAAGAATGTACTGCGCACAAAAAGGTGAGGTTTTTATGTAAAATATTGGTTACTTTGCATGCTACTTAACAAGCGAGAACTGCACTTTCATATAATCGCGGACAACTGCGTACATATAGTCAAATGTGATCACGAAACGACTCACTCGTTTAGTTTTATTATTCGAAAGATCTGTTGCCTGGGGTCGTGGGTTCGAATCCCATTCAGGACAAATATTCGTGTGACGAACACTTGTATATGTTATGTGTCTGGATGTTAATATTATCTATTTAAGTATGTATTTAAAATATCTATGTGTGTATATTAGCCTCTGACACCCATATTACAGGCTCACGCCTACTTTGGGGTCAGATGGCCGTGTGTGAGAATGTCCAAGATATTATTATTACATATTATAATCGTTTAAAAAACTAAAAAAACACGCTTTTCAAAAAAAAAACTACATTTTTAAGTTCAGTTATCTACTGAAGAGAGGGATGAGATTTTTTTAAATTTACATTAATGCATTGACAGCGTTCGTTGATATGTGTATCAATCTAATAAAAACGTGGGAAAAATATCTCAATATAGGTTAATTTTAAATTACTTAATTCCTCTTTGTTTCAGATCATAGCACGACACGTGAAGATTCTGATTACAAATACTGAATATTCATGAAATTAATGGCAAGATTTGTGTTCATGATTTTTAATGAAATTGTAATTTATAAATAGTAAAAATATTAAAAATATGAAATTGTGAAAGGTTTAAAATGCATAATTGATTGCAGTTTATCATTAACTAGTGGACGCCCGCAGCTTCGCTCGCGTAGAATTAGACCCATTAACGACGTCTACCCGTCTAACGACTTCAAAAACGGCAAATTTTCATACTAACTTTGCACCCCCGTTTTATCCCCTTAGGGGGTGAATTTTCAAAAATCCTTTCTTAGTGCTCCCCTACGTTATAAAAGGAACCCCTGTGCAAAATTTCAAGTTTCTAGCCCTTATGGTTTAGGCCCTGCGTTGATATGTCAGTCAGTCAGTCAGTCAGTCAGTCACCTTCTCCTTTTATATATATAGATTACGATTGTATTCAAACACCTCGAAAACAAATAGATACGGTAGGTATCTAATTTATTGCAACGTCATGTTGTGATAAGTATGAGTAATATCAATAATAAAAAAAGTAATTGTCATCATTACAATTTTATAATAAACCAAGATTGAAATCGATCTTATCAGAAGATATACGGGAAACAGAAATATAGCTACACCTCACCTCACAAAAATTTCATGATAATTGTGTTGTTTTCTGTGTGTGTCCGCCGCCTAGGCCCAACAGTGGGTGCGAGAGTGTGTATCAATTATAAACAAAATTATCTTCCCTAAAATAACCATCTCATTCCCCATACACCTGCGCCGCTTACCTGTAAGCCGGATGGCTTAATAAATAAAGTAAAAGCCTTAACGTGTTCCGGAACTCATTCATTCAAATTTCCATCTGAAACCTATCAGGAATTAAATTGTTCTAAATTTGGTAAAAGGCGTTTCAATTTCCATTAGTGAAATTTCCAAATGAAACTTTCATCGAGAAATGTAATTATTCCTAATTTAATTCAATAATAATGTTCATAAATTGTACAGATAAAGTCTTACATCCCGTTGAATGCTGGGATGCTTGCCTGTTCGAAGCAGCAATGTATGTTGTTTATTTACATTTTGTTTGCAAAAATACAAGATATATTTTTTGCAATTTTATTGTTCATGATCAAACAAATCTCTCTTCCCACAACACTCTTCTAACAATTTAAAATCCAAAGGCCTCCCACTGCTGGGCGAAGGATGCTCTTGACTTACCTCAGCTGTCTCCCATAGAGACACCTGAGGTAAGTCAAGAGCATCCTCCACAACGCTGCTATGGTGGAATGGTTAGTGATCATCCCAGTGTCGAATGTTCTCAAGCCACCCAAAGGTCGAAGAGACACGGCTTAGCGATTGTTTTCACCATTGAAAACAACCGGAACCGACGGCTTAACGTGCCCTCCGAACCACGGTAGCGCCCATGAATTTTTACCACTAGCGGCCTTAGGCCTTACTTTAGACTTTGCAGACTCTACCCGAATTCTAATGTATGCTACGCTTGACGTGTGTTCTTTTGAAAAAAATATTTGGCGTACATGTTTCTAATCTTAAAATTTCGATGCGGTCGACGAATATGTGTCCGCGGGCATAAATAAATAAAATGTCCGTCGAAAACTAGAACCACAAGTTTCTCCATAAGGCTCCACGGCACTCCTGAGACCTATGTGTTGTCCGATCGGCAAACTTGTGTTTACCACCTTACTTTAATACCTCATGCTATTTACAACTTTATGGCTCATATGTTATAGCATGTTTTGTTATACACGCTCTTGTATGGGTATAAATAAACTTTGTTTTGCACGTAATGGAGGTGCAACATAATACATAGGTAGTACTCGTAACACAAAGCTTTGGTAAGGCTATGTGAATTATTGGTTTATTGGGAGGTAGCCCTGGACCATATTGTTGGGTGTTATCTTATCTCATATATTTATAGTTGGCTGATATTTACTGCCAGCTATGTAACGGTACAGCGCCGGTTATAAAATACATCAGTTTATATAGCAACCTGATATGTTAAGTAGGATTTTAACTGTACGTCTGTAAATTGAATAAATCTTGAAAAAATCTATCGGGGGATGATGATACAGATTCTGAAGTAATAGATACAGATTCTGAAAATATTTTTTTTAAATGTGTTATTTATATCAATTTATAATAATTTTGAGCCTACACATGAGGCCGACGTTACGACACACGTTTACTTATCTAGCAAAATACACTTCAGTGTGTCAGCAAGGGTAACATCAAAGATGTCGATTCAAATCTTGCGAAACATAGTTACGGACAAGCTAAATTGAATGACGGGCAAAACCTATTTTAATTTCGTAGGCCCTCCAATCTTACCAGAGAACGTTACATAAAAAAATTTTGACTATCTACAGCGAATAAAGAAATAACTCTTAGATAAATCCACGATACACACCCTAGGGACCGGGGAAATCTCGAAATCGTCCCAAATGAAATTTCTCACTTCCTAACATACCTACTCCCGATTCGCGCCCGGGACGAAAGTGAATTCTTTCACTCAAGATATAGCGACGAAAATAGAATGTGGGCGAGATAAAGTTTTCACCAGAAACTTTGACGCGTGAAATGTATTCGAGAGGGCAAATTGTACCCCAAATATACTGTATGGAGCGAATGACAGCGCAGGGAAAGGGCGATGGAATACAAGAGCGAGCCTAGCCTTAGAACTTTTGACCTTGACGGATTAATCTACCAACTCACATAACTTAGAAAGGTTAACCTCCTTGGTTGAACACCAAATAGACGATTTGAGTCCACTTCATTGGCAGATGACTATAAAGTGCAGGTAAATGTTAGTCTAGCTAGATTACTAACTGCAGTAATCTACCGACATCTATGTAGCTAAAATCATTTATTTATTCACTAGCATTGTGCCAAGTTGTTAATTAACATGCTGGAAGAAACGCCACGTTCCGCACGTAAACCACAATTCAAACATTGACGGCAGCAGGCATTGTCTCTAAGCCAGCAAATACCTTTTGCGAACTGACTACAATCTACATCATTACCGAAACCTTTCGTTTACACCCGCTGTCGCGTCTCTGGGGTAAATATCGCATGAAATACACAAAATCTCACGCAGGTATAGTTGGTCTTATAAACTCTTATATAGAGAGTATAGAGGAAAGTTAATTATCGTCGATAAATTGTAATACATACATACTTTTGAAATATTTTTTAATTTTCTATGCATATGTACATAATATGCATATACATAGTAGAAGAATTATGAAATTTATCCTAAAATAAACTTATATATGATACACAAATTTGTCCATAAAAATACCACTTTTGGGACTATTTTTGGTGTCTTGCTGCCAATGACTTACACTTAAAACTGCTCCGTTGGCCTATTGGTCGTGGCGCGACTCCTAAGCTAGACATTCTGAGTTGGATCCCCGGGTCTGTCCGTAAGTACTATTGGAATTTTCTAACTTTAAATTCCCACCAGCTTACCGTCTGGATTTGTGTCCGGTGCATGTCAGGCGATAGGCTCACCACCTATTTATTACATGGGACCCAAACAAACTGGTGAAAAGTATAATACGTCTACCCACCGCTTTGTGGTAATACAGGAGTGATGTTACGTTATCTTTATATATAAAAGGAGAAGCTGACTGACGGACTGACTGACTGACTGACTGACTGACATATCAACGCAGGGCCTAAACTATAAGGGTTAGAAACTTGAAATTTTGCACAGGGGTTCCTTTTATAACTTAGGGGAGCACTAAGAAAGGATTTTGGAAAATTCACCCCCTAAGGGGGTAAAACGGGGGTGCAAAATTAGTATGAAACTTTGCCGTTTTTGAAGTCAAGTGGGCAACCCGAAAACGGGCAGACGTCGTTAATTGGTCTAATTTTACGCGAGCGAAGCTGCGGGCGTCCACTAGTGTAAAATACGTAAGAATAAATACAAATAAGATATTCCACAATTAAATAATGGTGCACAATCGGCGTCAGCTGCAACCAATCATCGTCCCACAGCTGAGCATGGTCTCTCAAAACTGAGAAGGCCTGGAGCGTTCTCCATTAAGCTGCTCCATTTTGCATTCTTGAAGCCGAAATAGTGTAATAGATAGAAAACTTGATAGTAAAATAACGATATTACAATATAAAAAAACCGAATTAAAAACTAAAAAATAGGAAATACCTAATAATAAATTCGTTTGCTAGCTGGATACACTCCAACGCATAGGTGTCCCACTGTTGGGCACAGGTCCCAGGCACCCAAATATACCTTGACGTTATTTAATTTAATTTAATTTATTTAATAAGTTGCGCCAACAAATCGTAGACCATGGAAAGCAATGAATTATACATCCAAAATGAAAACAGACAACACAAACTACACTGTATGTAAACATGACCAACACATACCATCCAATACTTACAATTTAAAAATACAAATATTACAATTTGGAGAAATAGTACTTACCTACATTATGTACGAAACAAAACAAAAATAATTTGGAATTAAACTAAAAGTAAATAAAAGTGATCCTACAACAATAAAAAATATTAAAATGGCTATATCCTATTATATGCGATATTAAATCTGCTTTACCACACAACTACCGTCTATAAAAGAATTAACTGTGTATGCTTATTTACGCTCTAAACCTTTCAATGCGCACGTGCGCACACGCAATACCTACTAAGTCACAAACCACTTAGGCGGTGTGCTGTGCGATTCGACACGAGCGAGTGAGCTGAAATATTTCGAATATTCCCATTCGCACCCTCCCGACTTCACACGGGATAAGTAACAGTTGATCTAATCGACTTCCGTAGGAATTTAAAAAAAATAAACCGAGCCTGATTTTAGAATTTCACCGATACGTCTATGAATATACCTACCCAACATTTTCACATGAGAATTTCGTACAGTCATTTGATACGCGACAATAAATGCTATTGGCATACATTATTTAATTACTTTACATTCTATTGAGTGGCATTAGACAAGTCGCCTATGTTAATTTTAAAATAAGAGATAACATGAACTTCTATGTGGCGCAAAAGAGAAGAAGCGTAGTGGTTATAATATTAAAGCTTACCTAATAAAATGACGCTTATAAATTACAATGTCACCCACTTTCGTCTTATTTAATTATACAGTATATAATTTAGGGCACGCGCCAAAATGCAAATCTCTCTCACACCACACGACTGTTCGTGGCAAACAGATCCTTTATGAGCGAACGAGTGAGCCAAAGCCAAAGAATTCTCATTCCCACCCTCCTCATTTCACACGGGATGCGTTGCTCTAACCGACTTCCGTGGGAATTCCAAAGGGCCTCGAAGCATATTATTATTTGGTGCGGTTTCCGGTTAAACTATTATAGAGACTCTTGCTAACTGGACCATATTATTGGACCAAAGAACTAACCGTCACTAACAATTGTACCATTCGCTGCCCCAGACTAACGAATTGTCCAGCTATCCCTCTGTTAACTGGACTAACTGTCCCAGTCCATAAGTGAATCTTAAATTATTATTGGTCATATATCGATATTTACACAATAGAACTGGATCACTTTCAAATGAGTGTTATTTATTCTTATTTTTATTTGAGTTGAAAGCTAATGACATTGAAATAAACGTTTAATCGTGATTTTTAATTAATGCCACTAACTTAATAAGTAAGTACCTACATATACTATGCATACATTAAACAATGGAAAATTGTTTAACGTATACGCTTAAACAATACATGTCCAAGTAGTTACTTAGCACTAAACCATAGAATTGTGTTCTTTCTTACACGGGTCATTTATTTCCGAATGGAAAAAAATTGTTCTCTACCTAACGTTTTTGTCGAAAGACCTTCGCGTGATAATGTGATTGTGACCCTATTTAAATGCCCAGTTTAAAAACATGGGATGGCGAGACGGAAAAAAAATTACGCTGAGAATTTGATAATTTCACACGATCTGTGGGATGGGAACCAGGTTATTCATATCGTATTTTATTAGTGTCCCATGGCTGCGTATCATTAGTGAGTGTCCCACTGCAGGGCTTAGGACTCTTCTCACAACTGTTCCAGTGCGGATTGGTGAAGGGGTTTCTGGACTACCCAACAGTCGAAAGTTGTTAGTAAAGTCAAGAATAAGGACTAGGTTTAATGACTGTTATCTTGCGATAAACTAATTTAATGAAGTAATTCAAAATTATTGCCCAAATATACCCAAAGATCCATACCTCTTAGTTCACGCGGAACTTGGGACACGCTCGTGCCTCGTACCACAGAAGAATGATAAAATATTATGTCATTAAACTGTGCTCGTACCTTCATACGGGATCTTTAAGTGACAGTTTGAAAGTACGTACTCAACTAAAATATTAACTCTGCCTAGAAAAAGCCTATTCATTCTGACAAGGAATAAGACAAAGTTATATAGTAACGTACCATTATTACGTAAGCTGACGTTATTCAAATAAATATAAAATAACCTTCAGTGCGTGTGACCGACCACTATAGGACATAAATAAGATAACTTATCAATAAATTACATAAAGATTTGGGACTCCTTAGAAATTACATTGTAATTATTGTAATCGGTTAATGACTCACAAATAAGTATGTCCCTATCTACAAACTCAAGATTAGAATTACAATACTGTGGTGACAATCAATTTTGATTCACAAATTTAATACATATAGGTTTGTATATCTATACCAATATTATAAATAGGAAAGATTTGTTTGTAATGTTTTCACACAAAAACTACTAGACCGATTTCAAAAATTCTCTCACCATTTGAAAGCTGCATCTTCACAGACATAGGCTATATAATATTACTAGGTGTAAACGAAACTATTGCTATATCTAATTCCACGCGAACAAATCTGCGGGCATCCACTAGTATAATATAATATAACACACAAAAAACCAACAGGATTTAACCACGTACTTTCATAAATTTCACAATACCGATTCACAACTAACAATTACTTTTATTAAATATATTAAAAATATAAATATATTAAAAATGTCGTAAATTTTATATTATTTTTTTCCGACTGAAGTTTTCCCTTCGAGCTTCGACATGGAGCGCTTCAAAAAGAGTGTGAAAAGCTTCCTTCAAGGCAGGCAACGCACCTGTGATACCCCTGGTGTCGCACGTGTCCATAGACGACGGTGACCACTTACCATCAGGTGGCCCGTATGTCTGTTTGTCCGTCCTATACTATAAAAAAAAAATATTTAACCCCTAAAAATAATTGTTTAAAAAAGAATTTTTGTACAATATAATGAGACTTGTTCAAAGTTATTGACACCCTAAGGCAACGTGAATTTTGATAAGTTATCAATAAGTTTATGACAATTTAATATATAAAGCGCTTTCTGTAATAGAACAGTTTCTGTAATTTTACCCTTTGTTTAAACATAATCGTTTTACTTATTTAAAAATGGTAAATTTTGAATTTGCAGACGAATCCGATGTGTTATGTGAAAAACAAGTTAAATTTATTTCTGATGTTTTGGAAAAACTAGGTCATAGTAAAAGTAAAGTTACAATTAGAACTCTGGGTGAGGCCGGTGATAACTATGCTGCAAACGTAAAAAGAATTAGTGTCGAACGTGATGATGGCAAAACATTGAAAATTGTTGCAAAAGTTGCACCAACATCTGATCACTTAAGAGCAGCTGTTGGTACTGATTTTTTATTTCAAAACGAATTTTTAATGTACGAAAAAGTACTGCCGCAATTTCGGGAGTTGGAAATAGCAGCAGATATACAAGAGGAAATTAGACTGAAGTTTCCCACGTGCTATGGAATATTGGATGAAAAACCTTTCGAAATTATTCTTTTAGAAGACTTGAAAGAAAGTGATTTTATCATGCTTGATAGGTTGAAGTCACTGACTAGTGATGAAGTTCGAATGATTTTAAATTCATTTACAAAGTTACATGCACTTTCATTCGTACAGAAAGAAAAAGATGCTTTCGCGTATAAGCAGTTTACGTCCCAATTAATAGACCTTTTCTCGTCACCCCAAATGAAAGAAAATATGAAACATTTCTCGTTGATGGAGGAAAATATCCTTTCTTTGCTAGAAAGCGAAAGGCATAAAAATACTCTAAGAGGGTGTTTTGATAAACTAATAGATGAAGCACAGAAACTAAAAAAAAGTGATATGGGATCGAGATATAGTGTTATCACTCATGGTGACTCATGGACAAATAATATTTTATTTAAACTGGTAAGTGTTATGCTTTTACACTCAATTTACGAGTATAGTAATTAATTCAATTCAGTTTCATTTATTTATTCTAATTAACACTGTACACTGTGTAGTTTAACTCTGCCTTCTCCATCGGGGAAATACAGCCGTGATATTATATTGTTATGTTCTAAGTACAATATAATAAAATTAAATTTCCTAAGCTTTCAGTTCTTTGACTCCAAACCATACTTAAATATATGATGCGTTAGAACGTTAATTTGACCTTATCGTGACTCATTTTAAATAATATTATTCAGAAAAAAGCTATCTGATTGATTGATAAATATTTTATTCACAAAGTTTATAAGTTCATTTACAATATTAATTAAAATTAGATTTTCTTTTTATTTTCAGGATTCTCTGACTCATAAACCCGAGGAATGCATACTTATTGATTATCAATTGTCTTCTGAAAAATCTCCTGTGAGCGATTTGATGTACTTGATTTTTAATTGCACCGATTTTGAAACTAGATCTAAGCACTACAATGACTGGATAGACGAGTATCATGATAAACTTGACAATTATCTATCGCTACACGGTATCAAAGCAAACTATGTTTTTCCCAAAGAGAAAATGTTGGCTGATTTAAAAAGGTATTCTAAATTTTACCTTGGATGGTCCATGATATTCCAAAATATTTTATGTATGGGCACAGAAGATGCGGCTCGTTTAAAAAATGCTATGGAAAGTACAAATGATGTTGAAGAAATTATGGACACCATGAAAACAGACAATATCAACACGAACGCTGCAAGCTTAATGAAGTCAAAAATTGAAGGTATACTAAACAGTTACTATGAATTGGGTTACTGTTCATGAAATAATCAAAAAAGGAAATTAAACATTGATAACAGACAAAAATCTATGTTTATTTCTGAAATAGTATATTTATCATATTTATATGTATTTATGAAAATTTTAATAACCTACAATAAATTATCTTCATTCCTTGCTCTTTTTATGTCACCTTAACTTTGAAATATTTTTTGTACTTATTTCTTCTGACCTGTAATTATGTGATTCTGACCCTACATTTATGTTCTGTTTACAAACCGCACAAAAAATTGGACTGGGAATTTGATAAATTCACACGAGACTTAAAGCGTTCTGTGGGAACCGGGAGTTTGTGGGAATATCTCGACTTATGAAAAATTGTTGAGTTCAGTTGGAAGCTCTATCATGAAGAGTTAATAATAATATAAGTACTTAAATTAGGTACGGAGTAAGGACGTTAGTTGGTTAATGGATATTTCCTTGTGAATGTTTAGAACAAAACAAACATTAACCTTAGTGAAGCTGGTACCAGTAAATACGGACATTTTATAACAAACAATTGTTTTTATTTAGGTTGAACAAAACTATTATATATTATGCTTCGCTCCTCTAATAGCAGTCCTTGTTCACATTCCGTGTTTAACCAAATAATCGGCTTACCAACCCAATATATTCCCACAGAATTCCGCATTCCCACCGGTATTCTGTTGGCTGTCAGTGTGAAATTATGAAATGAATTTAATTTTCTTATTCATGAAGTTTCATTACAAATTCGTATCTAAGAGTAAATTTAAAACTATTTTTTTTTTAATAATAATATGATGTGATTCACGTGATGTGTTGATATTTTAATTCTAGATCAGGTAATAAATATATTTTTGTTGGTACGAGTATATTATATTCGTATCAGTTCCTTGTTATTGGCTTTTTGTTTACTTGCAAAAAACGAAAGATAATTTATCATCAGGATTAAGATAAACATTTATTAGGTTATCGCCTCCAATGTTTTTATGTATTTATACAGGTAACATAAGGTGGTATAAAATTAAATGACATCACTACGTTTAATTCATAGCAACCCAATATTAAAATATCATTGTTATATTATTAAAGACTAGAAAAAACATAATACTTACTATTTATTTAGCACAGAGTAAATAGTAAACCTATTAAATATAAACCCCTAAAATTCCCACGGAAGCCGCATCGCGCGACGTATCCCGTGCGAGTCAGGTAGGGTGGGAACTGTTGAGCACGTGCCAGAAATTTGGATGCATGCGAGGTATAATAGACCCCTAATGTAAATGACTCCTGCCTGACTCACTCTACTAGTTAAGTTTCATTGTATTTTTTTCAAGGGTGGAACTAAAAGATCGTGGTATAATAGATTTCTTTTATAATTCTGTTTATGTATGTTAACTGTTATGTTTAATTCTTTAAGGAATTTTGAAGTGTTGCGAGATTGTAAGAAATAATTAAGTACATAATTATTTTATTACGTTTCTGTAAAATTATGATAAAGTTTGTAATGTGCTAATTTTTGTTGCTTCCAATACATTTAGGTACCTAGTCACGATACCTCTACAAAACCTTATTCTGATCTTTCCCCTAAATAACTTAATCAGAGAACAAAGAAGACGTCCTTGCGTAACGTTAATATTATAAACACGTATTATTATGCAGATAAAATGAAGTAATCCTGTTACAAATAGCGAAAGCAGTTCTCTAACGAGTCAACCCGTCAGGGGCTGTACGAAAAGTTTGTATGTGTGCGTTAGGCCGAGACCATTGGGTGTAGTCTTACTGAAAGCGGGTATTATCCCATCTGAGTTTATCAATATTTCCACAGCTGTTGAATCAAGGTCTGTTAGATGCAGGCAATCAACATAAATTCAGTCATCCTTTTCTAGGTATACTCAACGCAACACGATTCATATTTTTGCTTCCATCGAAAAATATATATAGAGAGGACATAAGTAGGTATATAAGTTGACATACACAAGTAATATACAATACAATACTAAAATACTTTATTGCACACTATATCAATAAACGCATATGTAAATACAGTAAATTATAATACATTTCGGTTAAGAATTGGCGGTCTTATCGCTTAAAGTGATCTCTTCCAGACAACCAACCGACAGCCAACCAATCTACCTATATTATTTTCTTATTATATTAATTCATTTCTAGTAGACCTTTGTAAATTTTACGCATTAATGCACTGTCACGTCAAACTATGTGTATTGGTACTTGGCAAATCAAGGCTTAAAAAAACATTCAGTTTTTGCCAGCGTTGTTGTAAGGTTTACGAAACAAAATATTTCTAATTTCAATTGTCGTAACGTTTTTTGTAGTGAAAAATGTGTATCACATCAAGGCACATTGCCAATGTACAAAAGTAAGGATTGTTTCAAGCAGTTACGATTCAAGCGGACGTGTGCGCAAATCCGACACCGTTCGCGTGGCACTGTTTTCATCAAAATTAGATTACACACACAGAAGTAAGCATTATTTTGCGTGTGTTATGCAATGGTTCTTTTTAATAAATGGTTATTTACACCACACTTCAACCTAAATAAGTAATATATATAAGTATATATAATAATAATAACGCAACAATATAAGTCAACTCATAAAACTAACATTGACAAAATAAACATTATATCAGTCGCTCACACCAGCGCCCAACCCTTACTCGCTTATGCGTAAATTCGTCGGGGAATCTACGAAGGCGCGTGGGAATTTTTATTAACGGCGCCTTTCACCTCCGCATTGGAGGGTTGAGGTGTTTATTATGTGCACGAATGGAGTCAGAATGAGGTTCTTGTCGCACGTAATACCCAACATGGTTATTTCTTTATTGTGGGTGCAACTATAATTGTAAGGGTTGGATTACCGAATTTCTTTGTTATAAAAATTCCTTTATGCCTTTAATGTTTATGATGACATTATAATACCTATCTTATTTTATTTACGTTGCTGGTAGATTGCTCCCAATCAAACCCGTTGTTACATAATGTTGCATACATATTCCTACAACTATTGATAACTATAAAGATACATAAAAAATAACTCCAGGGAGAAATCTAACTTCACGCAACAAAAATCCTTTCAGATAATTTTACATTTGGCTATATTCCGAGCCAAATTCCGTAAAAGCTCTAAGCAAATGATCGTGGTTTTTTCACGGGATACCCCGCTATCTGAGGTCAAATCACAAGGACGCGTTCCCATGGGATAGTTGCACTTCCTATGTGAACTGTTCATGGGAACCGAATTGTGTGGGAAAAGGAATTGTCGAGCGACAAAAAATACTGGATGGTTTTTATATCCAATGTTTGCATATTGTCTGGACTACGTTTTTGTTGCTAGGTTACATTTAACATAGAGGGGCCTTAGCGAACAAAATTATTGCTACGATACTTGTTACCTTGAACAAGTAGCTCGTGTACTGATATCCGGATTATTGGGATCAAAACGAGCTCAAAAATACTGTGTGAAAGTCTCCTGTATTTTGCTTGCTAGAAATTGTAAACTTTTATAGTTAATTGTATCAGGCGTTACTTTGCGGAAATCGATTGTTACAAAGTCAGTTTTAATCTACTTTGCAACAACACGCGAAAAGGCGCACGATGGAGTGTACTTTCTTGTGTGTTGCATATAGCGTTTATTCCTAGTCTGTGATATGTGTCTGTGATATAGCGCCTATTGTGCACCACCATCATGTGGTGGCGCGTGCGTTAGTGTGTATTTTTATTGGTCTATGTGCATGCTGTATTATGTCGGAGAAGCGAGATGCTGTATACATGAGGGTATACACCATCATACGCCTTGATTGCGAGTTGTTGCAAAGTAGATTAAAACTAATTTTATGTTAAGTTTTACAAGCTTTGAAAATAACTGGGGATATTTAATTAAGTCTTCAGTTTCAGCTTCAGTTGAAGAATGTTATTGTCTGTTGCTCTAATGCATTAATGACAACAATATTCTTCAATTCGGTTGCAAGAATATTCTAAAATATGAACGTTTATTAGATTCAAAATTTTTGAGGTCATCAACTAAGACATAAGTAGATTTACCTGGCTGCACGTGCTGTTTCCCACGCAAAAACTCCAGACACAAGCCCAAAAATTATAATCGTTTTGCATTTCAAAACAGATTTAGGTAGACCCGGATAGACCCAAGCAAAGCACTCACCATAAAAAAACTAACTTTTCGTAATCTACGATAATAATATTTAATTTAATGTAAATAGAATTAATAAAACGTTTAGTAATGTGTCCTTGATAAAACTGAACCTAGTTGAAACTTAACATAGTTTAATACCTACCTAGTCACGATAGACTTTTTTTTTAGACGGCTTTAGGAAGAATTTACAATATTCTTATCCTATGCCGTGTAGGCCAAGAGAGAAAAAAGCCGGAGGAAAAAACTCTCAGTGTTAGGTTGCATGATCATGAATTTAAAAATATTCTTCAGTTATAATATTATATTTAATAATTCAAAATGTGCAACCGTTCTAGATTGAATAAGTAGAAGTTATTTTTATTCAGTTAAGAACGCACTTTTAAAAGAAAATGGGTAACGGAAAACACTGCAATTCGATTGCAAGAAATTCAAGACATTCAGTTCCGTTTGTGCTGAGAACGGAAAAACTGAACGCTAAATAAACGATACTACATTTTCATTTAAAGAGACTTATTTTATTGGTTCGCTTTTACCTCCAACTTTTATATTGAAACGTACATAATTTATAAAACAAAGTAGGCAAACTTTTATTTTTAAATGTCGATAGACGATAGACTACACCATCCTATATGGTAATGCTAAGGAATCTCTAAAATTCTGCTGATTTTCAGATTCACATCTGAATCTGAATCTGAATCTGCTGATTCTCACGGATATCTGATCTTTCTGTTGATCTTTCTTCTGCCATTTTCACGCACCGCGGGAAGCCACTTTATTAGGTAGGTACTATTGTCATATTTATATAGTTTCGGTTTTAAATAAGCTTTTTGCTTTTCAATATCACATTACCATACCTAAGATTTGTATTACTTGCAGATCTTGTTTTGAGCATAGTGTTATGTTATGTGGGATTTCCACCTAATTAAACCATTGTGTGGCCTTGCTCAGCACATGTAGAGGACTCTGGGGATTGAACGAGTCCTGAAAACTTCAAGACTTATCGAATGAAATGAAAATGATTCTGCTATTAATTAATAAAAATATATATAAAAAATAATTTTAATGTTATACTTAAATTACTTAGTAATTATAATCATAAATCAACATGTTGCAGGCTAGGCGAGAAAATGATACACTCAGCATGTGCCGCAGCAGTCAAGGTACAGCGCTGTTTTTCAGTGTGCTCGTTTTGTTCCATATTTCAGACGATGATGGTGGATTGACAATAGTACATACGCTAGGTAATAGCATGGGTATAAACTAACGATTTTACACGCTACAATCTATATAATAAAAATGAATCGCAAAATGTGTTGGTAAGCGCATAACTCAACAACGCCTGGACCGATTTGGACAATTCTTTTTTTTAAATGTTCGTTGAAGTTCAAGGATGGTTTTTACGGCGAGAAAAATTTGAAAATTCAGCCCCTAAGGGGGTAAAACGGGGGTGCAAAGTTAGTATGAAGCTTTGCCGTTTTTGAAGTTAGTGAATGTGTAACGCGAGCGAATAAAAAATAAAATAAATCAGTAGTCTACTCTACTTCCCTTAACTCGTCAGCTAGCGTAACAAAATTTGCAGGAAGCGGAAAGGAAAACAATGGTGCGACGGCATTTTTGCAGTGAGTATTTATATTTTTTTATCTATATCTATCGATTTTATTATTTTTGACGTGATAACGTCTTATAAATTGATGAACATAGCATATGAAAAAGTATCCCGTTCGCTTCCGTTTCCGTTGAGTGTTTTTATTAAATTAATTTTTAATTTTATTAAATTAACTTTACACACGACAACATTGGCGTTTCCATGGCTCCGAAATAGGGAACTGTCAAAATAAATATATAGACTTGTCTGTTGTCTGTTATCTTTGTATTTTCAATTCTCCTTTTTTGTATTGTATAAAATAATGATTATGACGTTATCACGTAAATCTATCGTCCGTAAACCGACTTTACAGACAACCATTTTTTCTTTATAGATTTTTTTGTCTTTTACTTCATATGACACCTCATCCTATAGATATACCTATCTACAATAGGGACAGTTGATTCCGGTCGTGGCTACCATCATTTAAATGTCTATACAGTTCTATGATATAGCTTCGACATAGTAGGTATGCAGGTACCTAGCTAGTACTATGTCGTATGACGCAGGCAGCCTTCGTCATTTCGAATGTGGCCGGAACAAACATGTGCACGAATGAACGACGAATTTCGCGGCTTGATTGCTTCCGCTTTGGAATTCTGGAATTTCCGGTATGTTACGTCAAACACCAAGCGTCACCTTTTTCAACCCCCCAGCTGAAAAAGAGAGAATTTATGACATTTATTTATAGCCAAGCTAGTTTGCCATCGTTGTCATGAGAATTATCTACCTAACAATAGCGACGTACATGTACATTCAATCGATCCTCTTCTATTTCTTTATTTCAAACGTCATTCCTCGAGCACTAAGCCCTCGTTGATTCAGAAGGTCTTTAATCATCCTGCGAACGGTAAAATTGACTTTTTTGAGAGGCCTGGCTTAATTAATTTATGGACCCTCACAGATATTGAAAAAGCTCTCCTCTCCAACATCTCAATCTTCGTCGTGACGAGACGATCTCAATCAACGACCTTGAGAGCCTGAATTCATTGTGGATGCTCTTTTTTGCTTGTTTCATGCCGCATCGACCGACCAGGTACCTGTAAATGTTATTATTGTTTACCCTACCTACCCTGTTTCTTTTACAAAAAGTTTCTTTCTTTTACAGTGGTTGTCTGGAAATGATTACTTTTTTTAGTGATAAGACCGCCATTTGTACTACCACTCTAATATTTTATTATTTTTTGTATGTACTTATTGTATGTTGTTTTGGTGTACAATAAAGGAACTTGTTTGTTTGTCTGTCTGTCTGTACCTAATCACCTATTCATGCGTCCTAATAGCTACACAGAACGTAACAACGCATATTATCTATCGATGTGGTAAGATAGTGAGTGACCCTGACTACTAAACGGGTCTCGAGTTCAATCCCGAGATCGAGTAGGAGATTTATTTCGCTGATAAATATGCACCTACTCAGGTCATGGATGTTAATGAAGACCAATCATAGTAGGTAGGTTTTGCATAACTTTTTTATTTGCGTACTATTACGTTTATAATAAGCTGAATGCTTACTAATACATAAATGGGGAATTGGTTTGTTGGTTTGTCCTTCTAGTCTGCCTCAAGGGAATGAAGGATCGACGTAATTTTTTGTATTGATGTTTTGTATGTTTGTTTGTTGTCCGATTGTAATTCCTATTTGTCCTTCTTTTCCTACTCAACGAAATACTGGATCGTTGTGATATAGTACAGGGCTACTAACAGTAACATAGGCTAATTGGGTTTTTAATCGATTCTTAACTATCGATCAATTTTTAGTATCGATATCATGGATTTTGATCGGCCGTACTGCAGATGAAGCTAAATTTTGATTAGTGGTAATCTTTGGTGTAGCTTGCCGTTGAGAAAGGATATACCTACTTATTATATTTTTAGCCATACCTTGATTGTAGAGAGGTAATTCTGCACGGAAAACGATTTGGCGCGGGCACAGCCACGGGAAATGCTAGTTTTTAAAGCATGATTTGCATTTTGATTTTCTAACATAAAAATCATAGTCTGAAAAGATCCGCTTGGCCCAATAAAAATGTCTGAAAAGAAAGATTAAAATCATTGAATGACAGCATCGCGAAGTGACTTCTGTCGCAGCGTTGAAACAGTATTATTCAAATCTGAAGCTGTGAGCGAAGAAAATGTTCAATAAAAATGCAAAGAGCTCCCGTACCTATTCTTTCTAAGAGCTAACTAAATCGCTGTGTTAAGGGTTTGGTTAAAGACGGGCGGAACTGATTTTAATACAAATACCTATTACAGGTCGCCCTTCGACGACCTGAAGAAGACGACGGGAAACCGCTGGTTTCAGAAGGCAGAGGACCGGTCGGAGTAGTGTCGTTTAGGAGAGGCCTATGTCCAGCAGTGGACCTCAAAAGGCTGATGGATGGATGGTTGGACCTATTACAAAACATCACGCATGTGTTTCCCATAAGAGTGGTGTGTAATAAACCCACTTTTGACCAGTTATGTTCAGGTCCCATGTAATATATTGCAATACACAAGCCACAAATCCAGACTCCTAGCTGCTACTGGGCATTCCAAGATAGAAAAACCCAATAGTACTTTACCAATCATCAACAGATTTAAAGCATTATTAAAACAAAAATCTCGGGTTCGATCTCCGGTTTGTTTTGTTTGGGTTTATTGATATTCTAAATTCAAATTCTGAGTCAGTAGAGATATTCCATATAGAGATAGTAAAGTAAAAAGTAGCTCGTAATCTGAAATAAAAACAAATGTCAACTACTGTAACGTTCAGCTTCAATTAAATAAATACTGTATAAGCGCATCTTGACTGAGACCAAATCGTAGTTAAATCGCTATCAGTTGGACTCTTACACTAAATCGCGTCTTCACTTTGCATTCCTTAGTTCTTTCCAATACGATTGGTGATTGCGAGCACTTCTTTAATTTAGTGCTCTGATAGGATCTGTAGCTCTAGTTTTGAATCGCTCGACTGCGACCCATTGTCATTATATAGAAACAATACTACTTGTCTCAGCCCTCCAATCGAGTGTTTAATACCACTTGTTACATTGTACTGATTTAAAAATATGGAACTTCACCAACGCCCATGGTTGACTGGTAGATAATGCCATTAGGCATTAAGTCCGCCATATTGTATTACACAATAAAAGGTTAAATAAATAAATAAATAAATAAACTTCCCCCGGTCGATCGAGATAACATGACTTGTAATTTTTCAAAATCTAGAGTCTTAGATAAAATGGTCTTAGATTAATGTGGAATAATATTTTTTGCACAAATAAATATAATTGAAATCACATCGTTTAAAAAAATCTAAAAAAACGATATTATTACATAACCGAACTAAAATGTAGATTTTTTTTTAAATTCTTGCACTGTCATCGGTCCTTGATAAGTGTGCAAAGTTTCGAAATAATCTGACGCTGAAAATCACGTTCGAAGATTAACAACAACGTAACATACATACATACCAAGCTAATAAAAGGATGTTAATCTATATATATAAAAGGAGAAGGTGACTGACTGACTGACTGACTGACATAACAAAGCAGGGCCTAAACTGTAAGGGTTAGAAACTTGAAATTTTGCACAGGGGTTCCTTTTGAAACGTAGGGGAACACTAAGAAAGGATTTTTGAAAATTCACCTCCTAAGGAGGTAAAACGGGGGTAAGTTAGTATGAAACTTTGCCGTTTTTTAGTCAAGTGAGCAACCCGAACGCGGGCAGACGTCGTTAATGGGTCTTATTCTACGCGAGCGAAGCTGCGGGCGTCCACTACTATTTAATATACGTACACTCAAGTAAATTTGAAGTTGGATGGTTAGGCACCGCCGCCAAATTAGTCTACGAAATCAAGAGTCGGCCCATCACTAGGATAATAAATAAGTCCCAATTCATATTACACTACCTATGTATATATGTTCATGCACGTTCGCACAATCACACTGTTAAGTTATGTAACATTGACACAATAAATCCTGTTCCAGCCGTCTGTCCCAGAAAATTGCCCGTGAAATTCCCACAAAAGCTAGTAGTTAGTCTCGATA
The DNA here is from genome assembly GCA_944567765.1 of Carterocephalus palaemon. NCBI lineage: Eukaryota > Metazoa > Arthropoda > Insecta > Lepidoptera > Hesperiidae > Carterocephalus > Carterocephalus palaemon. The sequence continues at coordinate 4,364,528 of OX155658.1, read as the reverse complement.
CTACCAATCAATAAAAAGGTTGGTTTTTTACTGTCCATAAGATTGTTTCTTTTTTTTGTTTCGCTTATATTACTAAATGCTAAATAATCAAGATATATTAGTTCACATCCGCAACTTTGTGACGTTATAAACACTCAGGTTAATTGGTTACAAAGTTTGGGTCAAAGTGAAAACTAATTGATTACGGTGACCCGTGCCGCGCCGCAAATGGATCGCTGCCAGTACTATTGGATCCAGCAATTCATTTAAACAGTTAACGCGGATGACTGTTACACCGTGTTGTAATCAATTACTCCCTTCCATATCAGAGAGATTCGTTATAGCCCAAGTACCCACCGCTCGATTCTGCAGGTATCTGTTTTTTTGATAAAACTAATTTTAAATGAGTGTTATGAAAGTATACAATAGATTAGGGAAGGGTTGCCTAAAACAATTAGCCGCAATTACCTTTAATTAATATTTTAATAATGACGTTGCCCATGTAATTTGCAACTATATGATTTTTTTAATGAATTATAGGACATTTGATAGAAAATGATGTCACGTATTGAAAAAATAATGGTTGCCAGCTCTCAGTCAGCCGCAACATTAGGTTATTAACAATTGTAAACAAGTATACAATTGTTAATAATTTGCACCATCTGTTTTTTGTTTAATTCTAATACAAAATTAAAGTTTTGTATATACTTATTACGAAAATCTATTCAAACGAAAACGAATTGATCAACTAATGTTCATCTGTTCGAAGCTACATATATCCAAAATATTTTTTATCAGATGAAAATATCGCAATTCGGTGTGAGCAGCAGACGATCTATAAATTGTGCAGGTACAAATTTAGCTGGTAGTAGTTACCAACTGAATAATTTCAATGAGCAACTACAGCATAGTTTAATGCTGATGACTATCCCTAACTTAATCAGCCTGTTTGTTCTGCTTACAATTGACATGTTTGTTAATCATTTTCAATAAGCTAGAAGTTACTCCACCATTATATTTCTGTGTCCCACTGTTGCGATCTCTTTTCGAAACGGGAGGGGTTAGGTCATAATCCATCACGCTAACCAACTGCGAATTTGCACACTTCACATGTCTTGGAGAATATTATTGAGAACTTTCAGACGGTTTCCTCACGATTTCCCATTCCTTACTTTCCTAGAGCAGGTGCTAATTAAATTCTTAAAAAGCGCATACCTTAGAAAAGTCATTAGTGCGTGCCAAACATCCAAACATACATTTATATTATTAGGTAGGTAGGTTTATATTAGTAGTACATTACAGGGATTGTAATGTATCGACGGCCATGCATATCCAGAATCAATGGGTATTGTTAAAACAACCCAATCCTTCCTAACGATGTAATTAATATTATTATACCGAAGTGCTCGAGAGTTTTCGGCAGAGCCGGCTGCGAAGTTGCCTAGGTTATTAAGAGCTCTCAGAACTTTCCCATTATGAGGTACAGGATCGCCTAACGAATTCAAGCCGTATTCTTTTTTATTCTGGAAAAGTATAATTATACAACAGTACTTCCGGGGCCCAACTTTAAATATTTGCAGAAATACATTTTAACATCAGACCCTTATATTAAACCACGTTAGCATACCTCGATCGATGGCTAATGAGACCGCACGGTAGGTATATTGAAGTTTAGACTGGTGCAGATACATACCAGGTATGGCCATTTCGGTGGACACGGAGCAACATGCCCTCGAGGAATGTAGTGCCTGGGGCCCCCAATGGCACTCCCTTACTTCTATCGTCGGTACAGATCTTACTATGGACGCTATGCTCAGCAGCGAGAGGTGTTAGAATGAAATGGTCTTTTTCTGCGAGACACTGATCACGCATAAGGAGACCGCGAAGCGGGAGGCAAGCGCCCTCGCAGACTCGCTTCGTAGGAGCAGACCTAGAAGGAGGCTATGTGCGTCTCCTCCCTCCCCGTAAAAATAAGTGTAGGAGCAAAAGGCGCGCTGAGCCGTCACGATAGTAATGCGCAAGCGATCCCGTGACGTCCCACATCAACGGCGAGGGTGCCGGTAGGTTTTAGTGGGTATTCCGTTATCGGCGAGTCCTACACACCCGCTCGACACTTATGTCAGGGTGGGATGCGTAAATTGCATTTCCCAGCGATAAAAAAAAGGTCTAGTGTTAGTTTGGAGCGTTAAAAATTCATTCCTTTAAACTTTCCTACAGTTATAAAAGGCATTTATTAGAAAAATGTGTTTGGTGCTAACCCGTCTTTACAGTAAATAAAAAACTAAAACAAATTTCCAATACCCAACAACCTACTCCCAAGAAATTCCATGAAATATCGTCCGGAATTTTCGAGAAGGTTTCCAGTACGTAGAAGTGTCTTTACGGGTTATTTATTGGCTGCAGGCGGGTGTCAAGGGATTTTTGGCATCGCTTCTGTAGGCGCGGCCGTAACTGCTATCGTTCTATACTTCATTTCGTCGGCTAGGGCTGCCAGTTAACTCTCTCTTTAAACATATATGTATACATAGAGAAAGATATATTTTTAAAGATACGTTAGAAGAATTCTCTTTTAGATGCACAAACAAACTGTATTGCTTTTAAAGTTCACTGGACATTTAACTGTTAGACTTCCTCAATTGCTCTTTGAATTCAGCGGTAAGATATTATGACCTGAGGGCCAAGATGAATAAATAAATAAATAAATAAATAAGATGGGTCAATTAAGGCCGGTAGTGAGACAGCCCAATCAAACTATGAACAAGTGATTCCCTAATGTGGTCCACGATTTTAAGCAATAGTTTAGGCAGTTTCAGAAACTCCAGTGAAAGCTTTGGCTGTCGTTCATGCTCGTAGGTATATGTCACATAACCATTAATTAAAGTGCTCCACTTTGAAGCTTATAACCTGAATCATACTCATCATCATCATCATCACAACCCTTTCTTTGTCTCACTGTTGAGCACGGGTCTCCTCTCAGAATGGGAGGGATTAGGCCATAGTACACCACGATGGCCAAGTGCGGATTAGCAGACTTCAAATATCTTCGAGAATTTAAAGAACTCTCAGGTTCCTCACGATGTGTCCTTCACCGTTATAGCAAGTGTCATTTAATATGTTATATCGCACAAAACATAGAAAATTCATTGGTGCGTGCCGCTTGGGTTTGAACCCGGACCGCTCGATTGAGAGGAGAGTTCGATAACCCCTCCTCCAATTCGATCTAGAGCTACTCCAATAGTAGCTCTAGATCTCCCGCAGTTTTGCCTGTGGGGGAGACCCGTGCCCTGCAGTGGGACGGGTTGAAGCTTATAACATAGTAGCACATAGAAGAGCCATAATTTGATATTTATTTATTTTACCTACCATTTAAAAACCAAAATTCACGAAGGCAATGGGGCAACTCTGCATCACAGGCAAGGGTCTTATTTAATTTACGAGCGAGCGCAAAGTTGTTGTTCCACGTCAGTATCGACCTCGAGTGCTAAGTCCCTGATGCAGTTGTGCACTCAGCCACTCACTATTCAGTTATTAAAACTAAAACAAACTAGATTTCTCCGGAAAATACAAACTGTTGTCAACCCCTATTCAACCTCTGTGACAACAAAGGTACAACAGACATACCAGAGAACGTAGTGTCTGTCGTAGATATTTTTATTGCTGAGTCACTCACATGTATGTTCTGTATGTTACTCCACACAGAGTAATTACAATAAATAGAGAAAGCAGAACGGTTACAATGGTCTATTGACTATTGCGCAAAATAAATAACGTTTTACTAACTAAACTAACCATGATCATTATAGTAATCAGTTACAATCCCTTTATGAATGTTGTTCAAAGTTTGTGACAGTAGTCATGGGCTACATGCACGAGCATATAGCCCATGACTAGGTGTTTCATGCCCGTTAGCTATCTTATTACCTGTTCAAAATTTTCGGATTATTTGAATGCTATATTTTCGTGACATAACCTGTACACAGTACAGCATGCAAATTGTCAAACAGATAAATTCTATTATAATAACGAACTCAATTCGCTGAATGTCTTAAAGGAACTACGGAATGAATTTCTTAGTCAATCCGCCCAAGTCTCGATTCCACTCGAGAAATGACTCGAGCGCCGAGGATCAGCCAGTAATCCGCAAACCGTTGTTCTGACCTCCGGCCGCCATAAAGCTGCTTTTATTACTTACAGCGGGTTTACGTTAATAAATAGGTGAGTTAAAATATTCATAAAGATTTAATGGAATAAAAACACAAAATATACCTGTAAACTAATGAAATTTTATTAATCTGGCTTATCAAGATTCAGCCAGTCAATCCTTCTCATTCTCAATTCTCATTCTTTTCATTAAAAAATGCTTTCATTCTTGTAATAAAGATATTTATACATAGGTAACCTCATCCACACACGCACTGCCCACATACACACACTCACCTTCATACACGTTTTCGAGGCTTCAGTGCCTAAGGAAGCCTCTTTTTTACTTATTATATCTATGACCGATGTCAATACGTTCAATATTACCTACTTGGACCTTAAAATAAATACATATTAAAGTGAAACGTGGGTGTACTCACTTCTACATACCCGTTCGGGTAATACAAGCGTGATGCTGAGTGCGCTCCAATTTTGCATTAAAACTGTAATAACCTACAACTACTGTTAGTTAAATAATATTCTGAACCCTGTAACCCTGTGTTATAAGCAAAATAAATCTCGCCTCATTTGAACGGAGCTACATCGCTTTGCAAGTCAAAGCCGATGCGATCACAATACACGTGTGTTTACAAGAGGTCGGTAAATAAGCCGGCATTCGATAATCTGAACTCGACCGTAACAGAACCGAAACGCCGAATGACCGAACAAACATTTCATTTCGGCGAACCAGAAACATCAGGGAATCGTTTACCGGCGATATACCATTTATGTACCTACCTCGTGTCGACTGTGAATACAAGTTGTATGCAGTTAGCAAAGCTCCTTTAAATAGAAACTCAAAATGGTCAAAATATATTTTGAACAAATAATAATGATAGCAGCACGTCTGTTTCCCCGCGATAGTGACTTGGTACCAGTTATACGTCCCGTTTAATAGGGGATGAGTCTGTTGCCATAAACCGGCCTTCGAGTTTCTTCCTAGTGAGAATTTCAAGGGACAACCGACTATACCTTCAATACCAGGGGATCGAAAAGACTTATTTTTCGGCAGTCAAGCTTGCGATCAGTGGACCACGGATCGAAGCATCCACCTTAATTATTTTATGCTTTTGTTTATTTTCTAGTTATTTTGTCGAATGTAGTGTATCAATCAACTACGATAGGGTTGACCATGTTCTCTAAAAACAAATAAGTACGTCTTTAAAAAAAATTAAGATTAAGTATAAACTGAAATAATTTTTATGTGGGTAAAATTGCAAGAAGATAACCACTTCCGCCTAAGACATCTGTGACAAACGTCTTATAGGATTATTCGGAAAGAGGATATTCTTAAGGACTTGGTCAGTTTTAACCAATGGTCTCAAAATCCTACCCCGAAGTCCTTTGTAGTGAACGTTAAGTTTATAATACGATAGATAGAAGTGTAAAATATATATAAAAAAATATAACTTCACGCCAGTATTTCCCCGAAAGGGTCCTACTGTTCTGTCTAAAAGTCCACTATTCAACAGTTATATTTAGGTCCCATTGGTCAGTCAATTTTTTTCAGGCAAGATTTGAACCCCCTCAAGTGAGGTGAGTTCGACAGCCACTAAGCTAACACGGTTTATAAACAGCTCTCTTGTAAACAATCAGTTTACAGCGCACCTGGTCTGACCTGCAATTCAGAGTATAATTAATTCCCGTGTGATTATAACAGCGCTCAAGATAATTGTGTGGTTAGCGCAAACAGGGACTTAATCACGGCACATCAATAGAATTGGTAATCGAGTCTGATTTCAATTATGTAGTTACATCTAAACCTGACGTATGTTTTGGTGAAGAAATTAACGCAGGCGTGAATTAGGATAAAGAGCATTGATATACCTACTAATTAAGTAGTGATAAAATATGTTATCCGCCATTTTGTAGCGACGGTTGGATTTATAATGATATAAATGTATTAAATTATATTGTCATCAGAACTAAAAGTGCATATCAAATTTCAGATAAATCCGTCAACAGCAAGTGGGTCAAATTGACCCAAATAAATAAAGAAATAAAGGGCAAGCTAAATAAAACCGTTTAAAAAGGGTTGTTACCTACAAGATATAATATATGAAGGTAAAATGAGACATTTCAGTTGAAATTAGAATACCCTCGATGGCTTGGCTTGTCTTCTAGTTGTGAGCGCGACTGCTATGTTAGGTTCGATCCCCGGGTCGAGCAAGGTATTGGGTTTTTCGTAGCTCGGAGTCTGGATTTGAGTCCTGTATAGTATAGGTTCACCACCTAAATATAACTGAAAAGTGGGTCTACACACATCTGCCTTAATCCCTACCCCTTTGGCGAAATAAAGGCGTGATTTTTTTTGTAGAGTTAGTTTTAGTTAACTGAAGTTGCAAAAACAATTATACAGTGTCTTCAGTACAACCAATCTGAGACATACCTACTCGTGACGTTCATAAAAAAGCTTTAAATATATGGTCAGAATGCTTTGTCTAAATGTGAATTTGCTTCATTATTCATTTAATGCAAAATTACGCTACAAATAATCAACTAAACGCAATTGAACAAAGCGGTGACCAAGTTATTCACTGGATAAACCGGATCAGTCAAATATAAGAGCCAGTTTTCGGCGCAGTAAAGTAAAATCTGCACTCGGCGGAGCGGAAGTATTTCAGAGGCATAATTTGGCCTCTTAATAACCGGATATAACTGGTTCAAACAGCCTTGCGCCGCGCCGGTGTAAAATGATTCGAGAGTCTAGGGCTGCCAATTCAAAATCAGAAATATCATCGCTAAATTTGTGAGAATTAATAGCGAATTTCCATTTTCAATTCCAATTACTAGTTGGTTCCGAAAGTGTTCCGAAAGTTCCGAATATTGTTTGATGAGATTCTACTTGAAATTCTATCGGATTTACTTTGATTGTTGGTTAACCTTACAACGATAATTAGTTACAATACGACACATTAATTAAAGTACCTGATAGATGAAGTAATAGTTCGAAGCATGCAGATGCTTTGCTACACTAAGTGGTGCCCGCAATTTATTTACCAGTGCTGAACAAAATTATTTAAAAAAAAATTTGCGGCAGATGGCAGCCCTACGTTTGGATCTGATACCGGCCTGTGCCAAATCCACTTTGAACTAAGAGCACTAAGATATTTTTTTTTATTTTGCAATGGTATCGCGGTGAATAGACTAATCGGGTGGGTTTAAACTGAATACAGATTAATGTCAAACATTAATTTCCTCTTTGGTTTAATTTTGAAATGGAAAGAAGGCTGGTAAATCGCGATTTTCGACTAAACGGCATAAAATTTTTAAAAGATTTTGAACGTTTCAAATGAGAGCTAATTATTTGTACAGCTGTTTTGTTTTTTATAGTGTCTGTTATCCATTTAAATTTGTAAAACGCAAAACATTAATAAAATTATAACTGTTTACACTACTCAAACGGTTTGAATTTAACTTTGAATTAAAGCGCCCACTAAGGCCCGGCTAAAGTCCACGACAAAATTCTCCAGTCGCTAGTGCACGGAAGCACTCCAGAATGTTTCTGGAGCACTCCAGAATGTTTCTGGAGTGCTTTCGTGCTTCAGAGGGTACGTGAAGTTATCTGTACGGGTAATGAACCGTACAGATAACCGTGAATAGGCTAAAGCCCATAACCCGACAACAACAAAACAACAATACTCAATTAAGACTAGAATAGAATAATTGGCTGTAGCTACCTCTGCCTACCCCTTCAGGGCGAGGAAAAAATTAATAAGAATAGAAGCGTGATGTTATATTATGTAATGTTATATTATGTAATGTTATATTATGTTATGTTATGTAAAACATTGTGAGGAATATTGAATGCCTCACAATTTTATACACGGTACCGGGGATTTTGGACCACACCCAGTACCTCCTATACTAGGTAAGTAGTCCGGCGATATCTAGTGTTACAATTTCTAAATTGTTACCGATAACTTACTTCCAGTGTCTATTCAAATACAAATAGTTTATTTACTTTATAGTTGAGTATTATATGGGCATTTCCTTAATGTATATGGGCATTTCCATAAGAATATCGGTCATAGGTGGAGAGTGGTGGTTGCATTCTATATTTATCAATACATATTATAAAACAAAGTCCAACGAATGTATGTCTGTCTGTACGCGATCAACTCAAAAACTATTAAACAAATTTTCATCCGCTTTACATCAATATGAAAAGAATGAAACCGAATGAAAACGAATTTTCATATTGATGAAAAGCGGATGGAAATACGTTTACCTAATAGTTTTTGAGTTGATCGCGTACAGACATACATTCGTGTCTATTGAGACAGACTGATTCATGGGGAAGGTTTACGTATATAATTTGTTAAGGTTTTGTGTAAACTGGTTGAAATATGACGATAATTGTTGAAAATATTGAAAATTCAAGCTACCTTGGAGCTATGTACAGCATTGTCAGATTGATGGATGGATTGTTACTGCTAAGAATGCGAGCTAACTGCTGCTAAATGCGAGAAGAAAGGACAAACTACAAATAGTTGCATGCAAAACGCACCTTTGCAGTCAAAGTGTTGTTGGCAAAGCACCCACAATTTTTAATAAGCTACCGAAGTGCATACGGGCCACTAATGACACTAAATTATTTAAAAAGAGACTTAATGAATTTTTAATTAACAAATGTTATTATAGCTTAAATGAATTTTTAATTGATAAATTTGATGAAAATATATTTTAATTTTGACATAATGTATAATTTATAGTATATAGTCTCACTGTCGATCTCTTTACGAACGCAATATTTTGATATTAATAATAATAGTAATATAATAATATGATATATGTATAAATAGTAAGGATAATCTGCATGCCTAGATGGGTAAAGATAAGAGCTCATTTGTAAATTTTACTAAGACCTAATTGTACCTTATCTTGCAATAAAGACATTTGATTTGATTTGATTTGATTTGAAGAATGGGTAAGTAGAACATTAGCTACATAGTAACCGAGTGCCAGTCGCGGGAAAAAGTTGTATAGCTGTCTATCCATACAAATACCTTTACATAAAAAAAAAATTCCAGTGTGTCGGCTTATATTCTTTTATTTTCGCCGTTAGATTTTAATTTGATTATATTCAGTCTTAGCGTAAAATCCTCTTACCTCTCTAAGCACTGGTGATGTCTCATATGAAATATCTAATTAGCAACGCTCAGCGCTGCGCTAGACAGCGATAATTACATGCTCGATAATACAATCACGACGCATCCTGTCTAGTCTCTAGAACGCCGTGGAACACCTTAGTACATAGCGCATGGTAACGTAGGTACTGGTATAATATCGAAGTAAATGTGCTCATAATATTGGAACCATTAACTTGTTCAGTTTTTCAGGACTTATATTGTATTCTACTTTATTACACTAACTTTTAAAATTGCTCGGAAGTTTATAACATACAAATTTATGTGAAGTATTTTCTACGAGTATATTATTATGACACTGATCAAAACTTGTTTCGCCCCCTAGTCTACTTGCCGGATGATGCTCCGTTTGGAGGCGTAACACGTGTTAGTGTAGCTGTATCTGTGGGGGAGACCCGTGCCCAGCAGTGGGACGTATATGGGTCGAAGCTACTATATCATTATATTGTGGTATCAGTCTGCCAGTCTTACGGTTTTTGTTTAAAATTTTGAATAACTCTTTTTCGAATGACCTCTTCGAATGTACTTAAAACTGCCATGCGCTGAAACCTGGATTCTTCTACTTGGCAAAACGCATGGTTAGCTTAACGTGCCAAAGGATATGATATGGATATGACACTGCACTAGTAAGTTATATGTATGATGATAATTATAACACTGCACATGTAAGTTATAATTTATAAATCGGGAACGTAGAAATAAATAATGTGGAAACAATGTAATATCCCTGAACTGAATTGCTAATATTTTTATTCATTTATAAGTATTAGCCTGAATCCGGATCCCCTATTCTATGTAATAATATTATTAGCTTCTATATTATTACAGACGACTTTGTATTTTACGACTATCCTTAGCCATCTGATACCATTCTAGTTTTATTCTTTGAAAAATTGGAAGCTATAAATTTAAAATTAGATTGTTCAGAAACGTATCTTCTATGGTATCAGTGAATACAATGTTTGAAAAATGTGATTTACTTTGTTGGAATCTTACAAAACTTCGGATAAAATGAATACACATGGCCATGGTAGGTATTCGATTAATTTAGAACACCTAGTTCACAATTTGAATTTGTATGTAAGTTTATTACTAGCAACTTCATTTCATCCGATCCTACAGCGCGATTCGAACACACAACCAATGTTAACATTCAGGGGGCCAAGAGTCATGCTATCATGGTGTCTCGATATCACAGTTTTATGTAAGCACAACTAATGATGTCGATTCACTGTTCATTAATAGCAACTTAGCAAAAATATAATACAACAGATCCTTTGACTTTCATTCAAGCTGTTCTACTATTCAGTGGGTTTAAATATCGTGAAAAAAATACAATAAAACACGATTTGTACTTAACTGAACTAAAATTAAGATTTTATTTTTAAATATTTTTTTTTAAGGTTAAGATTCATTTTTCTTCGCAATGCTTTATATAACATCTATTTCATTCTACTAGTTGATTATCAATTTTTACTTTTTTTTTTATGGATACAAGATAGCAAACGAGCTTGCAGCACCCCCGCTGCCGCCCATGACAACTGTGACTGACTTTGAACAAGACTCAATTAGGGACTGGGATGGTTAGTCTAATTAGTTGAGAAAGTTAATTAGAACATTAGTTGGTCAGTTCGTTAGTAGGTTGTTAACTTATTATTAACAAAGGAACACGAAAATTCTTTTACACAGTAAGTAGCGAAAATAGCTGCTGAAATTTTAGGCCGTGAAGCTTTTTGTTTAGTATAGACATTTAATATTAAGACCACATGATTCTGACACCCATGAAATAATAGTACCTAATCTGTTTTCTAACAAATTTGCTATAGGCCGAAAATTCATAATTGAACGTTTAGTTAAAAAAAACTACGCCAATTCACTAAGTTAATAGTTTATTCACCATAAAACACTGACTTTACATCAATAATCTATTCTATCCATGGATTTGGCCATAGATTATGGATTTGACTAATAATACAACACATAAAGTATGTCATTTGTATATCTCTAGTAGACTTATCTACAGTTAGATAGTCCGGCTCCAAATAAGTTAAAGTCATGGAACGAATCTTCTTCACGGGTGTCACGGGCGGTTGTGGAAGGTTGATGCTGCATGCTTGTTTCCTATCTTTTACATAAAACACTTGTTACGGTCATAAATTTTAGGGGCTTTGTTTTCACGCCCTCGTTATGTACATCAAAGAAGAATTTATTTAGCGCGTTTGTATTTTGATATTTTCACTGGAAGCATAATAAATAAGACCTTTTGACCAATTTGCATAATTATTAAACGAAATTCCTTTTTTAAAATGTCGGTTTGTATTTTAAATTATGTAAATGTGCTTAAGTTTCGAGTCGTCAGCAGTGTCGTTCGAATTTATGTAACATGAAAAAGCTATCCTAAGATATTTTAACATTAAGAAATAAAGTAAGAACCTACATATTATCTTCTACAAACTTATTAATCTTTATGGATATTCACATGTAAAATATGTAAATGATCTGCCATGCCAAACTTCTTTCACCTATTCTACTATTTATTACTACTACCTTAGTGTTTGATTTTTTTATTCCTTAATTAATTTTTAATATTAAATCAAAAAAATACAGACATATATCGATAATATCATTCGCCACAAGGTACAATATACATAGATATCTAGATGGCTAGAAATGGCATTAGGTACAATATAGATCGGGTGAACTCTATGCAAAACTTATAAATGGACGATCTCCTATGTATAGGTTCCATATAGGCTCTACCTTGTCTTGTCATTAATTCCGTCGCAGGTGTCTTTGCTACCCTTGAGGACTAAAATGGTTTCGAACACCTGCCCCTTTTTCTTTACCACTCAAAATTCAAGTTGGTATTAAGTTTAAAATAACACACTCAACAACACACTGAATTTTAAGGTGCACTCCTGACTCGAGACGCTAAGATTAAACTTATTTCGTAGCACGGAATTTATAATAACTTCCCCTTTGAAGTTTGATCCAAGTATCTTCGCGTATATGGAGGTATAAGGCCCCGGACACAGTAACGAAGTATTAACAAATCATAAATTCTCAATACTATTTTGTTATAAATATCATGGACATTCTCACACACGGCCATCTCATTCTCACACATGACCGTTGGCGCAATCGGTAGTGACCCTACCTGTTGCGCCAGGGGTCGTGGGTTCAAATCCCACTCGCGACAAATATTCGTGTGACGAACACTTGTATTTGTTCTGTGTCTAGATGTTAATATTATTATTATTAGTATTTAAAAATATCTATGTATGTATATCAGTCTCTGACACCCATATTACAAGCTCGCGCCTACTTTGGGGTCAGATGGCCGTGTGTGAGAATGTCCAAGATATTTATTTATTTATTTATTTATAGTGGCCATCGAACTACCCTCTCATTAGGGGGAGACATAATGCATGTATAGTCAGAACACTTGACACCCGACCAGCGCATTGGACTATGAACTCTCCGATAAGAAACCAGAGCCCAACAGTGGGACAAAAAAGAGGTTGCGGGGGTGGATTATTTATTATCTATTCTCGAATAATATTATGCCGCTAACTATCGAAGTTTGTGTAGGGACCTCTTTTTAGGTGCGCTCGCTATTCCTATTGCTCACTTTCTGAAACTTCTAGATTCATGCTCATAATATAGGTACCTATCAAGAATCGTGAAGAGATTAAATTTCACCTGCTTCAACGGTGAAGGAAACATCTGAGGAAACCTGCATGCCGTAGATTTCTCCATAACGTTGTCGAAGGGATGTGAAGTCTGTAAATCCGCACTTGGCCAGCGTGGTGCACTATGGTATAACCCCTCTTATTACGAGAGGAGACCCGTGCCCAACAGTGGGACAAAGAAAGGGTTGTGGTGGATATATATATGGTATGGAAAATTCGATAAGAATAAGAATATATAGCCAACAATTACAGCACAAACTAGTTTACTAAAGACACTATGTTCCTAGTAACTTATTACCTCTAGCAATGAATAAAAGATTTTATATCGTATTTGAACTAAAAGTAAACATTGCCGAGTAAGTAGGTACCTACTGCATTTCGCGTACAAACGCAATATCTCAGACGAGCACTTACACAAACCTCAAAACAAACAATTTTTTGGTCGACTTTATCCATTGAGAGTTTTATTATGGCCGTTGCACACTAGACAAAATCGATATCTGTTGATGGTTGACTTTACCCACAGTAAAAGTTTTAAGGCCGTTGAAACAAAGACTATCGTAACCACCCTCGACCGATCTAGCCATGCAATAGATTTCCAAAACAAACACAATTTATTTTGGTCGCCTTTTAACATGGTTGGGTACTGTAATAGCATTTTGGCTGATCCGTCGTCTGACGATGCTAAAAAACTTTATAAGTTAATATATAGATAATGTTAGCTGTAAATCGTGGGTGCTCAATATATCATAACCAGGGCGGCATAATCACTTGAGCGACAAAGCCCTTCGTTTGTGATTTAAAAAAAACCTCAGTCTGAGTTTAAAGGTCGTTGCACACAGACTCGTATCTAACTCATTCGATTTAGAAAAATCGCTTAAATCTACATAGCTATGCAGTAGAATTGGGTTTAACGTTTTCAGCATAAAGTATTTTTTTGTGAGACAGTTGAGATAGGAAATGTCTCAGTGCCGTAACGAACCGTTCGGTTGCTATCGACGGGCGCGGTCGGTCTGTGAATGCCGTGAATGGGTGTCCGCTAGTGGCAAAATTTCATGGGCGCTACCGTGCTTCAGAGGGCACGTTAAAACGTTGTTTTAATGGTGAATACAATCGTTAAGCCTTGTCAAAGACCTTCGGGTGGTTTGAGAACATTCGACACTGGGTTAGCCACTAACACCTCCATCAATCCGCATTGGAGCAGCATGGTGGAGTATGCTCTAGACCTCCTGCAGCTGTGTATGTAGGGTAGACCCGTGCTCAGCAGTGGGACGTCTATGCGTTGCAGCTTAGCATTTTAAGCTTTTTTATAAAGTGATACAAGATTTAGAAGAAAGGTGATGTTACCGCGCTTTCGAAAACTGGACAATGAGGCTACAAAGATAAGGCAGACCTACGCCACAGATAGTTCTTACAACGCTCATTAAAGTGCTCAAAGCGATGCTCCCTTACTTGAATAAGGTGGCCGCTTCGACTTAACAAATGGGCGCCGGCCTTTACTCACTTCCATTTCAAAGTTCATAACTGTGTTTTTGTTACTTTCTCTTATACAGTTTTTATATCTAGGTACTGTTAATTAGAACTGCACCTCTGAAAGTTTGAGCAGTGAGAAATATTAATGTGCTGCATTAAAAGAAAACCTTTGCAGTTCCGGGGTTTGAGTGTAGTTACCCTGGCAACACTGGAAACAGGAGTCGGAGAAAAATTAAGTCAAACTTGATGGACTTTTTGTATTTAAATAAATGGGTTTGTTTTGTGTGCTTAAGTGCAAGATTATTGTTATAATTTTCTTCTTTATTTAGCTTTGTACACTACACCAGTTGTTTTAGAACACGTTTTGCTCGTCGACATTAAGAAAGAATAATTCGACAAATTATTTCAATACACGTAGGTGTTTCAATTCGGGTTGTCGCAGCCTTCTTATCTGTAGGCGATAGAATTGCTCGGGGCAATAACCGATACCTATACATCACAAGATGGGTCATTTTGGGATGGAGGGTAGATACCTCGCAGATGCGTGCTCTTTTCTTTCTTTTAAAAAAAAAAGAGTTTGTATTTAAACTTCCGAATACCTTCTTGATGATATTTGAATAAATCCTACAAAAATTTTGAATAGAAAATTTTAAATATTTTTATTTTTGCCACTCAGGTTTGTCACTATATAAGTAGTCATTGATGTTAGAACAAAAGAGTATGATAATGTTGGCTTCGGTGTTTGGAATTTGCAACAATATTTATCTTGTTAACGATATTATTTATGGCGACTAAAAACGTTTTCTTGTTTCAAAATTTCTAACTGTCAATAGTAGCTATTACATTTTATTAAATGACGATTGAGAAACCCTCACCACATAAAACACTGTGGAAATTCGCGGCAAAAATTAACGCCACAATTTAAAACGCATTATATCGAAATTTATACCGAAAAAGGAATTAAAAAGTTGGATCGTTCCCATTTGTTTAAAAGTAAACAGCGATTCGTGCCGCACTTGTGTAAATAAATAAAATCGGCCAGGATCAAGTCCGTGTACATTCGGGGTTCCGTCATATTTAATCATTTGGTTCCGTAGTTCTGTGGTCTGTTATCAATTTGCGGTGGTGAATAACCCTGATTGCCGAACTCCGGGTCCCGGGATCTAATCCCGGCCGGGGTAGATATTTATTTCGCAGATAAATATTTGAACTCGGGTTATGGATATTGTGTTGTTATCTGTGTAGGCCTAAGATGAGGGTATGAGTGTGTGTGTACCTTTTATTTATTTTTTAATAAAAAATAAATGTTATCATGTCAATATAATTCGGGTCTCTGTGTAATTTTCGACAAATCGTCAAAGTTAAAAAGGTCAAGTATGTATTTAAGTTTTTTTATTTTTAGTTTTAGGGTGTTGCCAAATAATTTAGTATCAAATGGGAAAATGCGACTTATTTAACTTATATTCTGCCAATAATCTCACCACCAGTTCCTAAAACTAATTAAAAAAAAAACATTATTTGGACAATATAAGTAGGTACACACTTAAATTCTAACATTACCTTTACCTAACATTTATTTTGACCCCAACCTTAAAGAATGGTGCACCTTCACAATGCAGCCAAAATAAATTATATTTAAAGAACAGATCAGACTATGGACCCCTAAAATCTTAAAGCGAAATAAAGGCTAAAACTTTGGCCCGGTTCCCTTGCAACCAAATAAAAATGAATGTTTAATTCCTACTTGAATGCAGCACTTCCGACAAATAACGTACATAGAAAAATTCAAAATTTCTCGTTCGTTGTGAAAATGGTGAATCGTGGTTGAATTATTTAATGTTTTAGTGGTGCCTGTTTTAAAAAAAGAGCTACATTTACTATTTGTAGGTACAAAATAATACAATAAGATCTTCCTTCTTTTAGTTAGAGCATACAAGCCAAGATGTAAAACACAAAATATTGGTGAAAGGTGATCATAACGTATTCTTAAATATTTAAATGCACTTTTAGTAGGAATATACTAAAAGCACAATATATAACCATTGTCATCGAGTTCCGTATTGGCACAAAATGGTCCTAAGCAGTAGGAAAGGCCGTACAAGAAATTTGCCAAAAATGCCCATACCTTAATAAATTAATAAAAATAAAACAGATTTACAAAATGTGGATACACCTTTATTAATAAAAAAAAATCAGAGTCATAAATGAAAGCCATGTCGTGTAAGTTCTTTATAAAAACTATATTTACATACAAAATATATTCTTGCCTATTTCACTTTGGAAAAAAAACATTTGGCATGGTTGTTTCCAAAAATCCTGTCAATGGTATTATTATACTATAGTAATAAATTAAAAAATAGTGTTTTGAACGGTTTTCACCGTAGCATGCATAGCTTGTATAAATCAATATATATGATACGATACGTATTGTCTAAAGATCAGATCAGTCAGTAGGAGACTTGGGGGACAGCGTTGGCCAAGCAAGACTTGGCGACGGCTGCGGCTTGGGTTGGGTCGCTTCCATTGGCAGCACTTCTCAGTACCTGTGGCAGAATGTGTTGCTCTTAATATTAATTAATAGTAAGTATCTTATCCTATGAAAGTTCAAGCGATCGATATAGCTAAAAAAGTTGTCCCTGGAACATGTGCTTGCGGAATTCGGATGGAAAAATATATATAGAATAGAAAATAGTTAAAATAAAGATAATAATTATAAATATTACAAATAAAGACAATATATATATACTCTAATTATTATCTATTGTTGGTTACAAAATTTGTTGCACCGCCTGTCCCAAAAAGGCGTACACTCAGCATATGCTGCGGCAGTAACCGTAGCGCTGCTGTTCAGTGCAGCCTTGGAGACAGTATTTGGACGATGAGATGGTTATCATTAGGTTGGACATTAGGTTAACATAAAACTTAATTATCAACTAATAGTAACATAACATCACGCCTGTCTACCAAGGGGTAGACAGAGATGTGTGTACCCACGAGATAGACAACATCGTAAACACATAGGTGTTGAATGTGACAACTTCAAGACTCCTCCGCAACCGCGGGAGCGTTGGAGGATGCATTCTAATCACGTTCTAACAGTTATCCGGGAATCCATCCATCCATCTGAAATACCCCACAAGAACAAAAGGCCATGGTGTAAAAACAGATATAAGTTGCAACCATTATTACCAAAATGCACCAAGAATTTCAACAGTATTCAGAATAAGATTCTCCGTATCATATATATTCTTGCACTTTGAATATGTACTCACGTTAGCCAGTTCTGTGAGACACATCTTGCCAATTTGATTGAACTGTGGGATGGAGACGGCAGTGGTGGCAGCGGCCACGTTGTTGCTGGTGATGCTGAATGCGTTGTACATGCGTCTAGCGGCGCAGTACACCTCGTTCAGGTAACTGTGGATGGTAAGCATTAGAGGTGTTTGTAATCGGGTAATAATTAAACAGACTTCTTTTTAATAGCATTATTCGCATCTGAAAATCTAAGTTGCCTTCTAAATTACTAAGTCAAACAATAAACGCGCGTCTGAATTTTATTTTTATCTTAGCGAATAGTTATCTTCTATGTAAGCCACCCTAAATATAACTCAGCATGGTGTTTATTTTTTAGCATCTAAACTTGTGGCATGCATTCAAGCAGCAAAGTTCTAAAATATTCATAATATGGCACCAAAAATAGTAATTCTATTAGCTTCTAATTTTTTATCTCAGTATTTTAAGTAGACATCCACTAAGACAGGTTTTTTGAAAATCCACCCTTAAAGGGATTAAAAAGGAGGTTATAGTTTGTATGAAACTTCGTCAGTTCTCAAGATATATCCATGAAAATGTATATTTGAGCTAATTTAAAAAATAAAGAATTACATTATTATTTCACATTTGTAAAAACATGTTCACTAGGGATGTTTTAAATGTTTTATTTTTCAAAGTTTTGCACAAAATCAAATCCAACCCGAACTTTATCCAATCAATTTGATAATAGGCCAGACTGTCTCTTTTAATTTCGGAATACATATATATTATTATTCTGTGGTCGTGGGCAAAAACTAGTGAAATTATCAAACATTATATTAACGATACATACCCAATTTGGTAAGCGTTACAACTATCCAGAATCGAGTTCCATGCTTCCTCGAATTGGTAAGTTCTGCCGCCACCCAGGCAAGAGCCGCGTGGACCAATCTGCAATGAAAATAATCATATACTCGTTGAACTAATATAATTTTAATAGTTTCGGGTATATCAATGAATTAATGCACGAATGAATGTTTATTTGCCTTAATTGTAAAAATTTGTTCATAGGATGTTGTGTGTTAAAATTGTTTCTGACAATTATGAAATTACTATTATGGCATGCACATTTAAAAAAACGAAATATACATACAACTATATCTTTATACGCACAACTATAACATTTAATTTTACATACCTGAAAATTTAATAAGTTCTTTTAATTAACATGAATATAATAATTTTTAGGCTATCTATGTAGGTACATTTTGTGTACACGATTTCTATTGAATTAATCATAAACTTTTCATGTAATATTTATTAGGCATTTACGAGTATAAAACTATTCGCTACGAGACCGAATCAGGAATGATGAGTTCCGTAGATGAACATAGCTCACCGACATAGTTCGCAGAGTGAACTTGAAGTGGCAATGGGAATGGGCAGGCCACGTCGTTCGAAGGACTGATAACCGGTGGGGAAGAAAATACCTCGAATGGAGACCACGACTCAAAAAAGGAGTACCTACAGGTCGCCCTTCGACAAGACGGACAGACGACCTGAAGAAAACGGCGGGAAAACGCTGGATTCAGAGGGCACATGACCGGTCGGAGTGGTTTCTTTTAGGAAAGGACTATGTCCAGCAGTAAACCTCAAAAGGCTGATGGATGGATGGATGGATTTATAAAATATAAATATTCGTATACAATAAATCACAAAAGTCATCGAGTGCGCACAACTGGATGTTACACTGAAACGAAGCAATAATCGAATTCCTTAGACAATTCCTTGTCTGGTCAACTGGCTATTAAAACTCGCTTAGCCCTAACGCAAGTTCAGGCCAAATTGTTTGGGAGCCCATAATCATTAATTCCTTTTCCTGCATCTTCTCCCTCCTTACGTTCGGAAAACTTGGCACAAAATAACGAAGTAAAGGACAAGAAATGCCATTTATATCAATAATAATCAACACGAATGACCGCTAGGTAAAATAAGTTGGAAGCAATGTAACGCTGGGATGATAAATGGTTCTAAAAATTCCTCTGACTGAATATGGTGCTGAAAACGATATTATGTTGAAGAATAAATCGTTAGAATCTGAGTCTTACAATTCGTTTAGGGTACGTCGAAAGCGTTCAACGGATGGATGATCAATGAATGCTAGAAATTGTAACGGATTTAAATGTTAAATGGAAACTAGGTTGTCAAATAAAAAAAACGCTAAGTATAATTGTCGGCGGAATACACACGGAAAGAAGGGGCTGCTGTATTGAGTGAGCCAAAAAGTTAGAAGCAGTGATTGTGCATGGAAAATAATTCTTTACAGGTAGGACAAGTGTAAAAGTGATATTTTACGATAATTTTCAATTTTTTAAACATTTTTGTAGTGTGGAAATATTCATGTATCTCAACTTTCTCTTGGAATTCGTTCAATGCTTCAAATTCTTGCAAGAGTATTAAATTGACTAATTTAAATCTGACGTAATCTAGTGCAACCCATCAGTGTTACACTGAGAAGTCCTGAAGGTTTACTATTTCTTCTCAGTTTGCCGTTTGGCGTGAAGGTCGCCCATCGTACCAATTTAATTTAATAATATAAAATTAAAAATTTAATTTTATTAGTATTTATATATTTTATTCCTTGCAGTTCATTCAATGTATGTGACATTCAAGGAAAAATTAATTGTGAACGGTTTTCACTTATTTCAGAGAACTTGAATGAGAATGTTAACCATCATTTATTATGCTAGATAGACATGTGAGTCATGAAGAGATTTCTGCAAATATTGAAAATTGGAGAACTAGGCCAAGTTGGCATTCAACAATAGGTAGACAGTTTTATGACATAATATCACGTCTGTATTACCCTGAAGGGGTAGACTGTGGCAGAGAGCAGGCAAAGCAAATCAATATTCATCTAGCAGGAGGGTGAGAAAAATATTCCTCATAATGTATTATATATGTTATAAGCATGCATGTAAAGGCAGATCACAAGATATTTATGAAAATAATGAGTACGATACTTACAGCGTACTTGACTGAGTTAGGGTTGACGATCAGTTGGACGATGAGGTCGATGTAGGTGGACAGACGGCCGACGTAGCTGGACACGGCTTGTTGCACACCATTGCTGTTTCCAGAGCTCCTTGCGTATGCATAGGCATTAATAAGCTGAAATATAATTAAATGTTAAATGTTAAAGTTAGAATATTTAAAAAATTTAATTATTGGTAAAAAAGTTGGTCACAGTTGTCATGGGCGGTAGTGGAAAGGTGGTGATGCATGCTCGTTTTCTATCTTTATCCATAATTTAGTGGAAAAAATAATAATTACAACTTTACGATGAAATCTAAGCAAACTAAACAGTAAAAAATTTTAAATGAAGTAGGTAATCACAATATAATATGTCATCCAGAAACAGACCTTGCGGCATTGTACCCAGAACGCTGGCAGCATTGCCCCGCTGTATAGCGAAGCTAATTTTTTAGTTAAAACAATGGTGGTGGCCAAAAGGCGGTCTTATCGCTCCAGTAGCGATTTCTTCCAGACACCCTTTGTGTAGAAGGCAAGGAATATGAATGTTTTCTGTGGGCGTCTTCCACTTGACTGTGAGTGTGTAACGTTTATTTTCTTATTCATGGTCAGATCAGAAGCTCAGAGCATTAGAACAGAAGAAAAAATACTTACAGCAGCTGACTCGCAGGAATCTCCTGGGAGGCCACTGACAATTTCTCCTATGCTCGCCACGGTGCCCAGGACTGCTGCAGCCTGGGTGTTAGCGTCGTTGGAGTTGGCCATGTCGCTTAAAATTGAGTTCAGCAGGATCAAGTAGAATGGCTTGTCGGCCTCGTCGGCGTAGACTGATACGCCATTGACTAGGTAACTGGAAAATAATAGTATTTTTAAGTTTTGTCATTAAAAACGCGTTGCGCAGTTTACACATCACGGAACCACAGTAATCTGTTCTCAATAATCAGTTTTACTCAAAACCGAACAAATAATTACATACTTAAAAAGAAAAGGAAAAAAGGCTATTTAAAAGTTGTAACTTCAATACAATGATGTGAAAAGTTGTAACTTCATTCAATTTTATTTGATATGTCTGTATTTTTTTTAACCAGCATATAGGCCAAACAATGACAACTAAACTAATCTGTACAGAAGGTACCTTGACCTAGGTACACCTTGACTGATTATCGTCAGCATTATTGTCACCATTATCTATACATATTTAAAGTACCATAGAAGTACTCGAGTACCCAATGTTTCACAGGACCTATAGCTCTTTTAAAACTCCGCCTTACAAAAGAAGGTTTGTATCCCGTAATTCTGTATCGTATTCGAATGTGGCTCTATTATTAAGTGGCATCTACGCTCTCAATCGGTTGACCGATTAATACTTATCTAGTTCTATTGGTTTCAAAGGTGAATTGGTCGAGTTTGTTGTGTTAGCTATGATTTAGCTATGATATGACTACATCTATCTATATATATAAAAGGAGAAGGTGACTGACTGACTGACTGACTGACATATCAACGCAGGGCCTAAACTATAAGGGCTAGAAACTTGAAATTTTGCACAGGGGTTCCTTTTATAACGTAGGGGAGCACTAAGAAAGGATTTTTGAAAATTCACCCCCTAAGGGGGTAAAAAGGGGGTGCAAAGTTAGTATGAAACTTTGCCGTCTTTGATGTTATTCGAATGAAATTCAGTACCTATGAAGGTTTTTTATTGAGTTTCGAAAAACATCTCTTAAGGGGGTAAAAGGGTGGTGCAAAGTTCAAAGTTAGTAGGTATAAAAGTTTTTCGAAATATACCTACATTATTTCAATGAAATTTTGTATTTAGGTTATGTTACGTCTAATTCCACGCGAGCGAAGCTGCGGGCGTCCACTAGTTTGAATATAATCTGTTCATTTCGTTAAAGGAAACGAGCAATAACTTAAACGGTGGTATTGGTAAGTGGTATTGAAAAGGTTACTGACCTGCTTACAAGGCGACTGTTGTCAGGGACGATTTGGTATTCGTTGACTGGGTAGGCATTGACGGCGACTGAAGGGGGGGCAGCCACGGCTCCCTAAAGCGGATGAAAAAAAGTGTTAGAGGTAGGTACATATTAAAATGTGACATAATTACACTGCTATATATACATTCTTGTAAATACCTACGTAAAAATGTAGCCATTGTATAAGCTAACATTTGAAAAATATATCATTCATACGTATATTTTCCTGATGTATGTGTGTTGTGTAGTTAAATATACAAGTAGATATATAATTTGTGAGAAATATTAAAAAACAACGAAATTTCTAATAAACGTGTTCCTTCGCTTTTTTCCGATCATGCACTAGCTGATGCCCGTGACTTTGTCCGAATAGATATATTTTTATTGGGTTCCGTGTTCAACATCCTTGTTGAACGCTTGAAGTTGATGTTATGTTGATTAATTAATTGATATATATAATCAAACAAGGCATCTAAATTCGCGACTTAAGTAAGTACACATAGGTACATACACATTTTTAAATTAATTTTGTTCCACTCGCTCATGAGTGTTTCATACGAAAATAGCTCCCGAAAATATTACAAGTTTATATCCTGCATACCTATATCCATAAATCAGGGACGTGACAAGAATCGTGCGACTTAGCGTTCGTTCACATTGATAAGTGATAGCGGAAGCTGGCTGAACTGTTAAAGGTTTATCAAAGTTTGTCAGCTTTACTGACCTGACTAAAGATATTTTATGTGCACGCTTTCTCAACTCCTTTGTCATTTGATAATGGAATCAATCATTGAAATTGAATTGTTCACCGATTCACAGAATCTCGTCAATACGCTTAGTTGTAATGGTGATCTTCTGATCTGGTATTTGTTCTACACGAACTGGATAAAATACCGGAACATCGATAATGAGTGAACGAATGCTGCTAGCCAATCAACGATCGATCGATCATAACATGGCCTCCTAAGGTGACTCAACGGTCTGCGCAAGCGAATGAGAGAAGCTGAAGATTGGAATGCCTCAGTGGACTAAACTGAGCTAAAGAAAAAAAGAAAAACAGAGAATGAAAACCAACAGAAAGTATCCTGGCATCGCAAGTGCGAATAATATGAACACACACTCACAAAATCGCTAATCGCTGATACGCTACACTCTTCCCGCTTCGCTAGTGTCCAAATATCGGCAAGCATTAAGTGGCGACGGCGAGTATAGAATTCTAGTGTAGACGTGAGTCAGCATCGCAGATTCAAAACGGAAGGCAGGATTCTAAATGACAAACTAAAATTTACCAAGTATCATAGTAATTGGAATGTATTTAATTTAATTTTACATGCACGTATAATTATGGGTATTATGGGTACACATTATAGGTATACTCCGTCCCATGTAAGCTTGGAATTTAGAATTTCAACCCTGTAACATAGCTGTGTTGCCACGTACCTATTTTGTACATTGTAGAACATCTATGAACATGTTTTATGCTCCGCTTCGTAGAAGTTCTACGATTAGGTAGGTATATTGTTATTATCATAATCTATGTAAGAGGCATACGTACTTGACATATTGAAACAAAAAAATGGAAAAGGAATCATAATTATGCGCGTTTAGCAGAACTTTGACTGTATTTTTGTTAAAATTAAATTAAAAATGTTTTTCTATGTTTCATGAATAGAATTATTATTATTTTAAGGACTCTTTGTATCAAATTGAAAATTCTGATGTTTATAGCACAAAGAAGACATCAAATAGACAGACTATACGGCATGAAATAATAATATCGCGACATTATAGAAACTTGCGCTATACAACATTTTACGTAACAGATAAGACATACCTATACTCGTACATAGGCAATAAGCCACCGATTATATATACTTATACCACAGGGGAATGATATACAATACAAGTTATATCAATAGGTACTGTGCTTATACATCGAATCTTATCTCCTGCCAGTGCTTCCAGGGGCGGCCTCGCCCGCAGCGCCCGACACGTCAGCGGCAGGAAATCGCTCATTTCAATATACAAATAGGCATGCATAGAGTTGCTTGCTCTTAGAATATGTCGGGTGGCAGAATCCGTATCATGGTATATTCCATTTTGAACTTATGTATACGTATCTGCTATGAAATGTAGCGTTCAAGAAATATATTTGCAAATACGACTTCAGCCTAACATTGGGGCTAATTGTATGATTATTATGTGCTACTGCTGTACTATTACTGTGCCGGGATCAAATTCCGGGTGGGGCGGGAATTATTTCGCGGATAAATAGTCAGGAGTGTATGTTATTCTGTGTGTCCGCAACACAAACCTACTTGCCTGCTAAACCAGCGTTTTTTTTTTAAATTCTACTTATGTTCTTCTTTGTAATTTATATTGGAGCAGCGTGGTGGAGTATGCTCTAGATCTCCTGTGTCTATGGGGGAGACCCGTGCCCAGCAGTGGGACCTATGAATTGTAGGTTGGCTTAGCTTAGTACATGGCGAAAGGGAATGAAATGTAATAAGAAGATGCGGGCAACGTCTAGTTGATAAATAAATAAGTTTTACACAAACACAACGCGAATTACCGAACAATGAAGTTAACGAAGTTAGAAGCTTCGTCCTCAGTCGGGAACTTCGCGCGCTAGCAGGAGGTACCTACCAATTGTAACAAGTTACCTTAATTAATCTGTAAATGTGTTTGCTTATTTGTTATTTGTAATTATTACAGAGTTAAGAAATTGTAGGAAAAAAGAACTGTATTTCGGATTCAATACCCGGGTAAGCTTATCTGCGCACCTGAATTTTTTCTAAGCTTGTCTGTGAAATAAATAAGTAACAAATTCGTTTAATATAATTAAAATACACGCTTTTACAGATAACCGAACTAAAATGTAGATTTATTTTATTATTGCATTGTCATCGGTCCTTGAAAATGTGCAGTTTCAAATTAATCCGACGATTTGAAGTGGCCGAAAATCACATTCAAATATTCCGTTACATACATACACATCAAGCTATTAAAAGCGTGTTAAAAAGACAGTCTGTGAATTATAGGTATATGCAGACTTTTGTCAGGTATGTATGTCACAGTATATAGGTATACGCATGTCACAGTGAAAACATAACCGGTCAAAATCTTGTTTACCTAGGCAGCTAAAACTAGTCTAAACCAGTTTTACGTCAAAACAATCGAAGTTGTTAAGTCTCTGTCGTCCTAACTGTGAGAGTAGGTAACTTAAGTGTGTATGGTCATTTTGAACAAATTTAGTACGATGGAACTTAATATTATTTTAATCCCATTCCAGGCAAACACTCCAAGTGTTTGGTGGATGAAATTATTAGGTATACAAAAATTCTTATTTATCGGAACAAACCCACAGATTTAAAGGCCGCTGCGGGATAATAAACAACTCTATATCCCCCAACCCTTTTCACACCTACTCAATGTGGAAAACCCAACATATTTTCATATAAATCGGTACATTTTCGCACAGATGCGTATTGAGAGAACTTATGGGCATATTTACCTACTTTGTAAGACATCCGTGGCCCCATTTACATAAGTTCAGCTATTGTTTTTATTGCGCACAATTTTAGGGATCACATTTATGTATATTATGGAGCAGTAAGAATATTGATGTTTGTTTGATGAGCCGAATTTACAGTTTTTTTACGCTCGCTAAAATATCTTAACGCAGTTTATTTTCATCCGTTTCCAGTTACACTCTACTGGGTTTATTATACAGCTGTAGGTTCTTTTTGTAATATTTTTTATATATAAAAAAACTATTTTTAATATAAGTGCTACGTCTATTTTACATTTATTTATTTTATTTATCTTTATTGAACCACATACAAAAGGTACAGGGTACAAATGGCGAGCTTAATGCATAAACCATTCTCTACAAAAAAAAGTCACGAAAAGCGGTTTATTCATCATCATCATAAATTTGATCTCATGTCGTCGATTTTCACTCCCAATTTGCTTTTTGCTAGTGATTACATTATTTTAAAATTTAACATATTAATGTGTATTTATGTGTAAAGATGTATATTTTGCTTATAACAGTTTAATCTTTCGCACTTGATACGGCACCGAACCCAATAGGCTGTTATATTATATTTAGGCTGGTATTAATAAACTTGATTAATAGACTTGAGTAAAGAAATGAGCTGGATCACGGATGGATCATCCAATCCTGATCTTGATTCGGTTTATTTATTATCTTGATACTTAGATGGGATTAAAAAAAAACAACTCACCTGCGCTATGAGCAAAACCGCTAGTATTGGCAGCATTTTGGTGGTCTTTAGACGACCCGGTATATACTATACACGTCGGGCTCTCTCACAAGTCCTATATATACCTGCGCAATGACACTGAAAACACCTCATGAAAACATGCAGCATCTGTTCAAATATAATAAACTATGCAAATAAAATCATAACAATTCATAAATCAACCCTATGTGCAGCACCGCTGTGCTTAAATTACTATGACAGAAATGCTCTCAGCTTTAAAGTAAATTAAATTTTCGATTTTATTTTCAATAACTTCCAACAATGGACTTTGATTAAATCATTTGTCCCCTGTGTTTGTTCTAGTGTAAACATTTAATCGATTGTTTGTGAAGAAAACACAATTTTTAATTAAGACCATTCATTTGGCAACAACGCACTACAGCGCTAAACGTCATTAGTTAATCAAACATAAGAGTAGGCATAAATTACATAACTTATGTAAGTACTGATTAATCAGAGTGATAGAATATATCAGTCGCACTGGTATCTGTCGTGTATTATCTGTGTATCTCCATCTATTTAACCCAAATCAGTCGTACCCACAGAAATTAATCAAGATAGAACAGCGATCACATATTACTTTGATGCAAACGATGCGTGTCACTTTTTCCGTCAGCCCTGCCCAAGTCCCGCCTACTATGTGACGTCACACTATAGTAATTAGTGAGATGACACACTCGTTTTAGTTGTAATCAAATCTATCGATAACGTAACGTACCGTATCGACGAGCCCTGACCGAACTTGCGAGATATCTTGCAGTATATTGCAAGATTGCGGTACGGGGTATACGCCCAGTTCACCGTTCTATCTTGATTAATTTCTGTGGTCGACCGCACACCTTCGTGAGAAATACAGCTGATGTTATTTCTTGAACACGTCTGTCCGCATAACATACAGACTTTATCATAATATATTACATAATATAATTGAGTTTTCATAAGCACGCAAGTTTCGCTGTTGGAAACTTACCAGGAAGGTGGCATCCCTAAAGGCCGAAGACTGACAAGTGCTAACTTAGTTGACAAAGTTCGTGAACGAACCCCCCCCAAAGGGGCCATCTAGGCTTATAAGATACCTAATGAATATATTCAATGTAATTCTCATCTGATGAGTCGTTGAGTTCGATGAAGGTAAGAATGAGGACATCTTGAAGCATGATGCATAATTATTTTACAGTTTTATGTTTCTCTTGTTTTATCGATAAACCATAGCAAACAATTAAGTATTACGTAAGGCGACCATCTTAGTCCTCGAGTGAATCACACCAGTGACTGACTTAGAACGAGACTCTTTCTTACGAAGTAACTATTTAGTAATCTATGCTCTTACTAACAATTACTATCTGGACACCATCTAACAGGTAACCTGTTAGTTGGTGACAGCTGTCACTAACAGTCCGAGCCCCAATCCTCATACCTACTAACAAACTAACTATAGTTCATATTAACACCCTCTGTTAAATCAACAATGCCAGTCACTATTTGAATCTTTTTCAAAGTCAGTCACAGTTGTCATGGGTGGCAGCGAATGGGCGGTGCTGCAAGCTCGTTTGCTATCTTATATCCTTATTGATATAATAGTAGATCAATAAGTAGGTTATTGATCTACTTTTTTTTTTAAAGTAGATCAATTACCGTAGACTGAAAGCAATTAACGGCTGCTGTGTGGCTATTATATTTATCGTAGCCAAAAATATTCTGGCTTATCTGTGGCCGTAAGCTTAAACAAATAAAAATTGGAAAATAATTAATGGAAGGGGCTTTTACCCAAATGGGATCTGTATCATCAATCATCTGTCAAGCGTACTTAAAATCATTTGAACGCACGCCTATTTTACCAACTCAATTTGCGAGTTAAAAAAATCGTTCATCGTCAATCCAATGATCCGTACAAGCCCACAAAGTACCACCAATGCAACTCTTTTAATTTCCCACTGCCCAGAAGTGGGAAATATCCTTATGGCCATAATCCACCACGCTCCCCACCATTCGCAGTCTTCACATGCCTCTAAATATCATAGAGAACTCTCAAGAATGCGAATTCCTTAGCCGTTACGAAAGATGTCATTTAATTTCTTAACACGCACTTTATAGTCGTGAAGCTATGAAGCGTGAGCGTTAAAATAAAATAACGATATTAAAATACCAAACACCGACATTTAAAATAAAAAAAGTAAGAAATAATAATTCATTCGTTTGCTGCTTAACTACATTACGACACTATAGGCGTCCCACAGTTGGCCATAACTATCCCACAGCCACAGAGGGAGGTCTACAGCATACGCT
Source organism: Carterocephalus palaemon (assembly GCA_944567765.1). Classification (NCBI taxonomy): domain Eukaryota; kingdom Metazoa; phylum Arthropoda; class Insecta; order Lepidoptera; family Hesperiidae; genus Carterocephalus; species Carterocephalus palaemon. Next base: position 4,335,201 of record OX155658.1, on the reverse strand, counting down.
GCTCCAATGCGGGATTGGTTTATTCGCATAATATTTTTCAGTCAGGCCAGCTACTGTAAAGAATGAAATTTTGAAATTCAACATGAAAATTTATTGTTCGCAATTCTTACAGTCGATTTTCTTCGAAATATGACATGAGAAGAATCTCGTGTTCTACTCTGGGACGCGAACACGTGTTTTACATTGCGGGCAGTTTCGAATCGACTCCGCAATTTGCTGGAATGTGGCCCTCACAAGACCAAGTCACACACGTAGTAGCAGACATACATAATGAACGACAACATTATTAGTTTGTACAGACTCTTTGATCAAACTTAAACGCTTCATCGCTTGCAAGAAAATCAACAAACTGTAGGAACTCTGAGGACCAGCAACTTGAGACCACATCGAGTCCAAGTTCTATTTAGCTCTCTCGTGTTCGAGTGGAAATAGGTCCAATAATCACGTCTGTAATTAACTACTGAGCTTGGAGTTTATTACAGCTAAAAGTAAAATTCTGAAATTCTGAAAAAAATCTTGCATCTTTGTCAGGTCGGAAACTTTTCAGACCACCTATGTATCGATATACCTTCGATTTTCAAACATTGATTGGATTTCTCGTAATAATTTAATGTATACATTACACAGAAAAGAAAAGAAAACATTATATAAGAATTTCATATTGAATTTTTCTAATGCGGTACCGTAATAGTATTACTTTCTGTATTAAAATCCACTCAGAGAAGGAATTATTGAATCTCAAGCCCTCCTTACTTAATGAATTGAACGAGCTGCAGGAAATAAAATTGTAGTTATATTTTAAGCTCCAGCACCTGACTAACTGAATTACAACCTACATTTCTAACGGAGACTAGTCTTCGAGTTCTTCGATGTCTCCATTATTTTATTATCTGCTGTGAATTAACGTTAATTCTAACAGACTTGCTTATTCACTCCTATTTCTCCCGCCATTGTATTCAATTGGTATTGTTATGGTTAAATTTTTAAATAATTAAATTATTTTAAAATACATAGCATCTACCTGATTGCTTTTTATGCGTACCATTCCATGTATGTAAAATTCATAAAATGAAATAAATTACATTAATTATTTTACTTTGTATATCAAAACAGCGACTACATGGATCCTGTTTCGGTAGGTTTCAAAAGTGTCTTAAATGGTTCCTATTTTTTGCTTTACATATAACTGCTTTATTTCAAATTATCTTTATAGCACATGTCTGTAAAACTCAGCTCAATTTTTTTTCAACTTAAAGTTAATAAATGACATCGTAAATATTAAGCATCTATTAATGCCATGGATTTCAGAGAGTTATCTGATACATTTTTATAGGAATAAAAAATATCACTACCATTTTTCAGTAATGTTGTAGGTAATTCCTACATACTATTGTAGGTATTTTCAAAATCACATCAGGGGTTTCACAGATTTTCAGCAGCTACACTTGATATAAAAATGTAAGTTGGACGTACGTAGTACATTTACGTAGTACATTTTTTCGCCTAGAAAATGCGCAGCTGTTTCAGCGTGCGTAGAAATGTTCGTCATTCACATACACTCGTGATAAGATGCCTTAAAACCAAAATTATACACCTCTTTAAGAAGACTAAATAATAAATACGTAAAGTAACCTCGGAGCGCGAAACTTGAAATGTTTGTTATTTAATTAGCAGCTAAAGAACATGGAAAGTTGCAGAAGAATGGTTAGCTGAGCGCACGAGCGGCAGGAACTCCCGCCGCGGCAACTGCTCGTGTTTTAGTCTTTTCTCAACAACACTCAACTTCGGAAAAGCGCAGTCGCTATGAAATTCAAGATGTTCAACTTTTATAGCCTCAAGGGAAGTTGAACGAAACGAACATCGAAATATCGTGTTGTGTTTTCAGGTAAGCGCGTTGTGTTGGCATGTTTGGAACTTGCGTATGGTTTAAGCAACTTGTTTGGAATAATTTATACCGCTGGGTTCATTTGCGTTGTTTAGATAGTTAACTAGTGAACACTGATAAATATTTTAAAATGGCGCAGTTATATGAATACCATTATATTATATGCTATTATTATCAGTCAGAGAACAAGAAAATAAAAGCTTTCTTTCTTCTTTCATTTTCTAATTTTCTGATATAAATATAACGTTAGTTAATTTGGCTTTTGTGGTTACTCTCATGCACTCGTGTACGGGTATCTAAAATTCTGCTAGATGAACTTTTTCGAATGCCGTTAGAAAAAGTGGTTAAAATAAGGGGGTAAACATATAATCAATCACTCAAAACAATTGAAATGAATCGTGATACACAAGAAGATAATATATAAAATACTTTTCATCCCGAAAACATGTACCTACTACTACACTGGGGATGTTTTTAATGTTTTATTTGTCAAAGTTTTTCACAAAATCAAGTCCAACCCGAACCTTATCCAGCCAATTTAATAGTCGGCAAGACTTTCTCTTTCAATTTAGAACTATGTTATTTTTTTACGAATAATATAATGCTACTTTCTTCATTTTCGAAATTCACACGGAAGAAGTGGCGGGCAAAAGCTAGTATAAAGGTAATTGGTTAATTTTGCAACATAAACTTGTTGAATCGCTAAAAGGGTTGCAAGCCACGGTTCTCAAAGGTAACGGTTCTCAAAGGTAAGTGTATTACAGTGTAATGTATACCGTCGCAGCAAGACGAAATGTGATTACAAAATAATGCAGCCTATAGACTGTAGAGGGGAGTGACTCCGATATGGCTCTCAGCGTTCTCTTTGAGAAGCTCTCATTTCATAGCAGTTGACCTACACGTAGGTACTCATAGTAGAGTCACTCCATAGGCTGTATTATTTTGTAATCGCGTTTCGTCTTGAAAGTTGTTAAATATTGTTTCAACTCACATCAATGTTTCAATACAATTTTTAAGAACATATTGTTAATGTGCCCTCCGAAGCACGTTAGCGCCCATGAAATTTTGCCACTAGTGGCCACTCATCCACAAACCCACCGCGCCCGTCTTTTAACTCTGTCGATCACATAAAATCGACATGAGCCATGAGGCTATGAACGCTATAACATGACTCCTTAGCTTAGTTAGTTTAGTACCTAATGAAGTCAATACTTTTGGACGAAGCTTTACCTAGCCTATTTACCTAGGTTCGCGTTTATGTACATCGTCGCTGTAGGTGTGTAGGTTTCCAAGACGGCATAAAAATAATGTTTTAACACAACACAATTACTCACAGTAACAAAGTCACTGAAAAACTCGATTGGTTTGGAACCAATACGAGTATGTTTTTGTTAGTATGTTTAAGAAAGAATGTCTTCATCTCAATAAAGAAACGAAACAACTGTCTACAAACTACAAACTGACATAATAACAAAAAAATATACCTAAAATAATATAATATAGGTAGGTACAGTACTTTCTGCTCTGTTTTCTCCATAAAGAAAACTAAGGATACCTAGTACTTACTAAAAGGAATAAAAACAGCACCCAAAAAGCGGACTACGAAACTAAGCAAAGGAATTGTGTCTTGAGCGCCGCCTTCAAAATTCATATTCTCCAAGGAAACAATTGTGCGGGGACGATATCGCTGCAAAAAGTCAATTTTCGCGACTGCATCGTAATAGAAAATGCGACGCTCGCTGCCACGCGATCGCGGTGACGCTACACGATACATTTCACGTTTTATCACTGTAGGTACGCCAATAGAAACTATTACGGTTAAGGGGCCGTGGTCCTGCCGATTATCCCTACAGGTAGGCCCACGCACTGTGCAAGTAATCACTACGTTTTTGGCCCACGGTGTATCAGTATGAGACCGTAGTCCTAGAATGAAAAAAAACACTTGGGAGACTTAACATGCGTTTAGTGTAAACTTAAGACCATGAAAGCAGCAGACATTTAATTTCTTTCAACATCATTTATCATCATGAATTCATACAATGATGAACATGATGATGAACTCATCATTGGCTCACTGTTCAGTGGGATCTCCTTCCATAATGAGTTGGTAAGTAGGTACTCACTACCCCTCAACTGGTAAAGTAGGAAAATTAGTTGGTCAGTTCGTAAAAGGTATAAAGACTGTTAGGAACAGGACAGTTAGTTACATTTAGTCATGTTTATTGGTGTTAGTAATAAACTATAAGTAACTAATGATATTGTTTAAGTCAAACGGGAATAAAAATCAAATTTCAACCAAGATTTTTAATGAGCTCCTTCAAATATTTGATATCTTTCTTGTCGTGGAGCTCCTCGTCGTCAAAGTCTGACGCCGTAGTAGTGCGAGGCCAGGCCGCTGGTCCGGGCAGCTCCCTGACAAACACTTGCACCTGGGTGTATAAAGATGAATATTACTGTCATATACTTCTTAGGGTGCGTTTTAACAGATGCTTTGCTGGGCAGCGGCGACAGCGGCTATCGTGTTCCCCTCTTACTCGATGTGGGTTCAAATCCATGCGACACTTGCATTGTAAGGTATTTATTGAATGTTAGCAAACGTTGAAGGAAAAACATCAAAGGAAAGCTGCATGCCTGAGAATTCTTCTTAATGTCCAAGGCATGCGAAGTCTACCAATCCGCACTTGGCCAGCGTGAAGACTATGGCGATATAATCGATAGTGATTGCGATTATAAATAAAAGTAAGAAAATTACAGCAGTCAACAAAATTGATCCACATAACTGTTCAATCAAATTTTCAATTGAAAAGCCCGCTCGCATTTTAGGAAAATCACTCTGTCCATATTTTAACTGCTGCTGCAACCCATAGATTCCCAATGGTTGTCTGGAAGAGATCGCTTTTTTAGTGATAAGACCGCCATTCGTACATACTACTACTGTTTTATTTTATTATTTTGTATGTATACTTGTTGTATGGTCTCCCCCACAGGCAAATCTGCGGGAGGTCTAGAGCATACTTTGACAGGCCCGTTGGCGCAATCGGTAGTGACCCTGTCTGTTGCGCCATGGGTCGTGGGTTCGAATCCCATTCAGGACAAATATTCGTGTGACGAACACTTGTATTTGTTCTGTGTCTGGATGTTAATATTATCTATTTAAGTATATATTTAAAAATATCTTTGTATGTATATCAATCTCTGACACCTAAATCACAGGCTCGCGCCTATATATTGGGGTCAGATGGCCGTGTGTGAGAATGTCCAAGATATTCATTATTTATTTATTTATACTCCACCACGCTGCTTCGATGCGGATTGGTGGAGAAATTTTAACTACATCTATGGAATTGTGCAGACCTAAAGTAAAACATCTATACTGGCTATCAATTACCCGAGTCGGGTTTAAACTGTCGGTACGCGACTACTCCGGCTATTTATAACCTCGTGGATTATTTAAAGTTCCCAGAATTTGAGTGCAGGTGGTTGTTTTATGTACCCAACTAGAAGCTAGTTCTAAAAGTCGCAGTAAAGTTACGGATGTTTAAAGACTAATGCCCACAAACTATTCCAGAATTTAAAGAGATACGTTGAGACTTGTAGAGCGGCCTCTAATATTCCTAATTGATGAAATCAGTAAAAAGCCTTGTAAAAAACTAGAAATCCGACATGTCTTATTAAAAATGATAACATCACGCCTGTATTTCCCCGAAGGGTCACAACAGCCACTTTGCACCACTAGACCAACAAGTCAGTCAATTCGTTCTATTTAGGTTTGATAGTTGGCCACGTCTAGTCAACTTATCGGATGAGCGGAAGAAGGCCTTGAGTCCGTCTAGAGCTAGACAAACATTTATCTTGCGGATAAGTGGCAATTAAGTTGCTGAAAGCTAGTAAATTAGTTGCAAGTACCTACCTAAATTGTTGCTAGTAAATTAGTAGATTCGCAACAAATTGACTATTTTTAGTTTTTTATTTAAACAACTTTATTGACACCTCTTAAGAGATATTCAATGGGCGGATGTACCTAATCCTTTAAGGCATTTTCTAGCAGTCAAACCGTGGTTGTGGGAAAGTTGCAGTACGTAGAAAATTTTAAAACAGTTTACAATTACTAATTTGTGTGTTAACAATTAACTAACAGTGTGGTATAGATCTACCTTATGGCTTACTGCTCTGAAATTCTGCAGCAACTTGAGTGCAGACCGCTTCTCTGTTGGATGTGAGATCTGGTACAGCCGTATTGCGCGGTGAAACTGTAAAATCAATATAAATTTTTATCGGCCAATTGCAATCCATCAACTAAAATTTGATAGAAAAATCATTGTAGTAGCCAGATTTTAAAATTTCATTACAACATAGATTTTTTTTACATATTCGTATTAGTTTTCGAAACATTTTCACATGACAATTCGTATCGAGTTAATTATAGGCATACGAACAGTAAAAAAAATAATTAAACACTGCAGTTGACATTAGCATTTGAGCAAATGGCGACTTGAAACGCGACTTCTCGCAGTAAATTTGAAAAATAGAGATAGAAAAAAAAGTATTCAAAAATCGAGCTCCAGCCTGGTCTTATTTTGCTTACTATAGTTCGTTCAAAACGCTTTGGTATAAAAAGATCTTAAGAAAGGTATTATCGATTGTCTGATCAGGGGTTGCATACCTTTTTTATAGAAGTTTTAATTTAGTTGGCATTTAAATAAATCGTTATGTATTTGTTAAATTGTAGGTAAAAAGTAAAGATACACATTGCTTAAAGAAGACCAATTGCTTAAACATTTTAATCGTCACTAAAATAAATACATTCAACTGGAAAATAAATGATGAACAAACACTTTTCTGCTACACTAACTGTGCCAGTTGGGAATCAAACTCTAGTAAAAAGTTTTTACGTTAGTAAAAACCACGGCTACGCATCGTATTTAGTACCGAAGAAAGACCAAATGTGTATCTATTAACATTTATTGATGTGAAACATCTTTAGGCGGAGGGCAAAACAGATTTTTGGCGTGTCGGAAATTATTTTATTAATAAAATATAATAATTTTTTTTTTTGTTTTTTTTTCTTACCTAGGTATATGTTTTAGTTCCTGTCAAAATCTGTACTTTTGTGCATATTACTTGTACAAAATAATTTCGATGTTTGACATCTGCCAGGCGTCCCGTGACGGCTCACAATTTTTTTTATACGATATGTATGTGTAAAGGGTACACTTTATGAGTCAAACACCCTGTATACATAGTTATTAAGGATTATAATGTATTTATTACCCTTTCGAAGAGGCACCAGGTGTCCCGGTACTGCTGCAAGAACACCAGGGGTGTGAGCACCGCGGCGTAAAAGGCTGCCTCTCGATCAAGCAGGTCCTCCGCTTCGGACATGCCGTGAACGGTTGCCCTGTACTTGTGCAGGAATGCCGTGTTCGCGTGCTCCTTGTCGAAGCTGAAACCTGTGCTGATTAGTACTTACTATAACCAAACCAGAGGATTATTGATCGAAGGTCATAACGTCATAATATTATCCACTAGTGGACGCCCTCAGCTTCGCTCGCGCAGAATTAGACCTATTAACGACGTCTGCCCGCGTTCGGGTTGCCCACTTGACTTAAAAAACGGCAAAGTTTCATACTAACTTTGCACCCCCGTTTTACCCCAAAGGTGAATTTTCAAAAATCCTTTCTTAGTGCTCCCCTACGCTATAAAAGGAACCCCTGTGCAAAATTTCAAGTTTCTAACTCTTATAGTTTAGGCCCTGCGTTGATATGTCAGTCAGTCAGTCAGTCAGTCAGTCAGTCAGTCAGTCAGTCAGTCACCTTCTCCTTTTATATATATAGATGTGCGATTGGACTATGGCTTACTATGGCTGAGTGGTAGCGTTGGAGCCTCAATTTAAAGTTAATTTGGACTTTTCCGTTTAATGAAACATGGGCGACCCGTATTATTCCACCATAATGTTTAATAGAAACCTTTCATTACTCAATAACTATCCTTAATATCCAGAATACTTTGCCATGCTATTTCTGAATTTCACCGCGATAAAATCCACCATTTTTACATGTTATTCAAGGAATTTATTTTACGATTGTTTTCACAAAACATAAGTGCTAAGTTGATCTCTATTATTCACAATTACCGCGATTACGCAATCTGAGGCGTAGTTCTGTTAACCACATTCGCAAGTTCAAAGTCGCTCAATGCATTTATGCTTTCCATAACACACTCTGCTACGCAACCGGTAACGTAACGATTAAATCCTTATACGAACAAAGGTTACCGGTATAGCTAGAAGAGTAAGCATGCTGAAGTGGCAATAAGCAGGCCACTTCCCTCGCTAGACTGACAATCGATAATCCTCAAGTTGAGACCACAAATCGTTTGTGACGGCATTTCCAGAAAGACGTTGCTGTCCTTCTCCAAGGATTGCTTCCATCGACGCTTTTAAAAAAATCTCGGGGAGTGGTGCAACCTCGGGGAGTGGTGCAACCACGGCATCACAGAATCAAACAACCACAAACTTACAAGGGCAATATCGCATAGATCCGTCTGACCACGTCCCTAGTGGTAGGATGCACGCGTAGGCACGCGCCGCTCGCCTCCGGCGTGGTCGGCACCGACCAGCGGTCTTCGCGCCCGTACTCTGGGTCCAGGGAATCTAGGCCTTCACCGTTTGACGGACGCTGGAACACAATAGGAACAATCAAGTTATCATCGGTAAAGCGGACTGGCTATCGAACTCGCCTCGATTAAAAATTTGCGATTTAAAAAATTGAACGCACAATGTACATCATATTTTCTTGTTCTTCTGATTTTGACTGAAGAGGTACGCAGAAGTAGTCCACCCACATTTCACCAGTTATGTGTAGGTACCAGGTCATGAGCCTATTGCCATACATCGGGTATAAATACAGACGCATAGCTACTACTCGAAATTTCTAAATAGCCGAAACCCACTAAAGCTTTGCTTGACCCGAGCTTCGAACCCAGGACCTATAGCATAACACATTATACATACCACATTATACATACATTATATATACACACATATAGTGGTACACACCACTACACCAAAAGCAGTCTTTGATACTCGTATGACAGAAGAAATAGCGATCCGAAATTAATAATTCACAGGACTATCGCGGGCTATTTTGCTCGGTAGCCGGTGGAAATTAGGTAGCTTTTGCTCGTGTAAATTGCTGCTGGACGGGTAAATGTATTGGGAAATTTACATACCACTAAAACAAACCATGCACACAGGATAAGATACCGCCGCTCAAAACCCATATCGGACGTTGATTAAAATTATTAATTACATTTTGTTCACCGAAATTGTATCAAATATAGTTCGACACAGCGAATCAATTTAGTGTGTGGTTTAATTTAATAATCTAATCCGCAGATGCGGCTTGTGAGTAAATAAATCTCATGTCAAATTACTCTGCGTGTCAGCTGAAGTTGACTGTTAAATTTGATTGAAACTCACAGACAAAACACGAAATACGAAGCAGCGGTGGTAAACCTTGTTTTTGTGGATAAAATCGGGTTATCCCAAAATACAGTGCCGACAGCAGCAATAGAATTTTAGCACCACCAGGAGTTTAATACTCTGCTGCACTTTTTTCTTCTCGTATAAAAACATGTGCTATTTCATTCTCATTCCAGTAAGCTTAGAGCACACGTATTCCCGCATTATGGTACAGATTAGCCTGGAGAGTGAATACTGGTTAATAGAATTTTGGAAGGCATGCGAAGTCTGCCAATCCGCATTTAGCCAGCGTGGTGGGCTAAACCTTAGGAATCCGTGAGCAACCGTGGGACGGTAAGTTGAGATTAAATGAGACGCATGCAAATTTAAACCTGAGCACTGCGGGAATCCACTGGATTCATGATGGCCTCTTTTACCTTCAAAGGCGGATAAATGCTGGTTGGGTTTAAAAATTAACAAGGTAACAAAACTTTCAAAAACAATGTATTGCGAAACACAGTATATGAAGCTTGCAAAGTCCTATCACACATCCACTGTTGCCAAGCATCATGAGACTGCCGTCGATGACTTTGGGAGTGCGGCTGGTCTCCGCCTCTGGAGGCAGACTCGGGGACTGCATAAACGCCAGTTGGCGCACAGGATCCTGAGAAAAAAACAGCTTTATATATCACGCGAATATACACTGTATGCCATGGAAATAAAAAAAAAGGCGAACAGAGTTTCGCTTTCTCTGTAATCTGTGGTTTCGCTTAGAAACGAAACGAAAGAAACGATCGACCCATAATGGCGGCGTGGTAAAATTCTCACTAGAAATAAAGGCATTATTTTATTTTACTTCAACAACAATATGCAGGCATGGTCGAACCTAATAGGTGTAATAAATAGGGTAAAAGAGGTTAGGTTAATGCATAAAGCATTCTCTACCATTAAGCTAACCAGGGAATTACGAAAAGCAGTTGATAAGTAAGTTGATACAGGTTGGGCTGCTAATGTTACCAACTGTTTTTTATAAAAAATACAATAGGACCAAGTCCTCCGGTATAATTTCAGCCGTACCTGTTCTTACAATTCTACGAATATGAAATCATCTTATCCATCACCTTATGATCAAACCTTGTCTTGATTTTAGTAGGTAGGTAGTAGGTACCCTACTTCATTTGTACGCCTAAAAACAAAATGTTTCACTTGCTCCAGAAATCAAAGCGCTTTTATTTCGAGTTTAATGCTAGAGTTAATTAATTAGCTGTTTTTATTGTCCACTTGTACTAATTTAATTTACCTTGACATAATTTAAGGCTTAAAACGAAAGCGTTTATGCTTTTCTATAGCACCCACTGCTAGCAATTTTCGAGGCTAGTAATAAGCGACTTTAGGAAAATGTTATTGTCCTCACACCTGCTTACAAACTTACCAAATAATATTCATATTAACACCCTCTGTTTACTGGACTAACCATCCCAGTGAGTCTTGTTCGAAGTCGGTCGCGCATGATTGGTGTTTAACAGTAGTGGTACATCGTGATCGTTATTCTAGTTTTACAATTATAATATGTTCGTAATCACATAAGTTTGTCGTAATGAGGTAGGCTGACGATTTTGTTCATATGTAAATTGACCAGCAGTGGACTTCCAAAGGTTGGATAGCATCAATGGACGTATGGACATACCACACGACGCGCCGGCGATAACGATTTCATTGAAGCTGGTGGTTTCATCGCAGGTGTGCGCTGTTTACCCGTCCTAGCTCTCTTTGGCTGAAACATAATCACAATACAATACAATTGTGCGATAGATCAGTTGGTATTTTTTAGTTTAGGGCTTACTCATCGCTGATAGATATTTCTTCCCTTCTTCGCTTTAGGTGCGTCAGGATTATATACCTACATCAACACTGCACTTAGTCAGTAGTACAGTTTTTACTTTAATTTTGTTTAATTATTTAATAATTCGCGGAGCGCGCGCGCATGGCTTGTCAGTTCGAGGTTCATAACACACACACTAGCGCCACAGTGGGCGGTGGCGCTTTTGTTAAATAGCGTGCTAAGGGTTGGCGGGAAATTAGAGGAGCTCAAAATCCTACAACAATGTAGATTGCCTAAAATCACATGCTCAAGTTCATTCACATCCAGTTCGATTTATTGTTACATATTTCGATTACTGTCATGTCATGAACCATCGCTCTAACAAACTTTCGTTATGATGAAAGGTCTATAACATAAGCTCGATGTCACGTGTTCGATCTCAAGAGCTGTTGTGTATATCGATGTGGCGTAGGGGACCCGTCGTCAACCCTGTCGAATGCGTCTATTCATAACCAACACCGCCAAAACCCTTTCTTTTTCTCCTCTCGGAATGGACCACACTGGCTAAGTGAGGACTGGTAGATTTCACATGCCTTCAAGAATGTTATGAAGAAGGTTTCCTCGCTATGTTTTACTTCACTGAAACAGGTGACATATTTCTTAAATCGTTAGGTACCTAATCATATATACCAACCAACGACATTTAGGTATCATATCATACTCTCGTGAGAGTAATATTGATCTATTTGATACAAGTGTGCCTAAATTAAAGCGTCTATTGACTCAAAATTTTTTTCACAAGCGCTCTGACTTAATCTTTAAACTTTTACTTTATTTATATACAAATAAGCATGTAATAACAATACTGTGTTGTGTATAGTTTTACCTACTACCGATTTTCTTTTTTCTATTTATTGTGCTATACGTGAAAACTTGTAAGAGGCTTTCTAATTTATAATTTCATTTACTCAATCTGTATTTGTTTAGCTGTAAGTTTTCCGAATAAATAAAAATAAAATAAAATAAAATACCTAAATGTCGTTGGTTCCTGCCACTTGAATTTGAACACAGACTCGAGTGAGAGGCGAGTCTTATAGCAACTGCACTGTCTTCGCTGTTACTGAATGTTTATTAACAAACGACACACAAACGTCATTAGTTTTAATTTATGCTCGCGGTACGAAAGTTTAGCTCTGAACGATATCCATAGGGGATAGATGCGCGTGAAGCATCAGTGCGAGGAATGTCATACGGCTGGCGAACCTATCATACCACGCCATACGATACTATATTTCGACTTCTGAGCATTCAATGTGAGAGCTAGACTTTCCTGCTGTGCCTTACCGTGCCTTTAAGCTTGGGTTTCTTCTGGTACATATTGATGGGGGTGACGCTCTGGATGAACTCCTCCATCACGAACCGCGCGCGCGCCGCTATCACCTCCAAGGCCTTCATGTGTTTCGCGATGTCCCGGGGCTTGGACACTGATAGGTATCTATTGACCTGTACAAGATACCTGTGTAGTTAAGAGTGGGGTAACAGCAAGGAAGAAGCAAATTAATCTGTATAACGCGAGCACAATAATATGAGCCTCGCGTGGAATGCGACGACCCGCCCGGAATGAAATATTATACTCCCTAAAATAGGTAGGTAAACATTATCCAATATTAAAAAAATGTAGATGAAAACTACACATCAATCATGAAATTACTACATGAACGTCTACATATTTCATGATTGCACCATGTAGTCAACACTTGCAATAAGTGGAGGAGACTAGAAAGACTGCGACGACGAGCAAGAATTTATTATTCACGTAGGAGAATTCGATTTTGAAAGTGACCTTCTCTTCTTCTTCATATATATAATAAGAAATAAAAAATATTTGTTCGTATATCTATGAAAGTGACAGATCAAGCTTCTATGACAGCGACAAAAATTTCAGTTTCAGTGCCAATAAAGATCATTCAGATTGTAAGAAGATTAAGGTTTTCAATTTTAATTACATGTTGTGGGCCAAGTGATTACAAATAAATTTGTTATAAATACATTCTTAAGGTTTCATTTCATTAAAAATATTAAACACGCGAAATATCAATAATTGAACACATTAAAATTTATTCATAGTGATTGCTCTGGTAACTACTGATTAATAGTTGTATTTTTGTGAAATAATTTCAAACATTTGGAAAGGCGCGCTGGCACTTCTATTGCAATAAACATAGATCAATGTATTTATTGTCAAACCACATCTCACGGCCTACCAGCATTACACGCAGCTTCACGGCAGAAACGGATGCTCGAATTAAGCAACTTCAACAACTATTCCAGCGAAAACTTACAAAGCATAATGTAAAGGTTGTTTAAAACTTCCAAAAAGCGATTCAAGTAAACTATTCTCCATTAGTTGGTAAGTGCTAGGATGTTACCCGCAGAGTTTAACGATTATGGTCTTAATGTACCTACCCTCACATAGCCAGGTCGAAAGCTAGTTTTCTGAGTGCAAGCAATTAAAAGTCGAGGCAATCCAATAACTTATTAAGGAGGCCCAATATTCCTACCTAATTGAAATTGAAAAAATAGCGCTAATTTAGTAAGGCTATCAGTAATTTAAGTGCACTTGACATGGTGCAATATAAATCAAAATAAGTAGGGAAGCTCAGTCCGCCATTTTTGTATGTCCAACTTCTAGAGGTCCTGTATAGATGTTTTATTGACGAGCCCGTTTTTGCAATAGGTAGTATCCCACTCAGAACAAATATTCGTGTGACGAACACTTGTGTTTGTTCCGTGTCTGGGTGTCAATATTATCTATTTAAGTAGTTATATACTTTAAATATTATCTATTTAAGTAGGTATATGTATATCAGTCTCTGGAACCCATAGTACAGGCTCGCGCCTGGTTTGGGGGCCAAAAACTAACAAAACTACATCTAAAGCACAACATTCTTCATCATATAACTAATATTACTGGAAAACCTTTTCAACAGGGCACCACCCATGTTTCCTCGTGGTGACTGGATCAGTGACGAGCATCCACACTGCAGCCACGATCTTCGGAAAGGTTGAGTGGGGCTCGCCTATCATCAGTCCAGGGGTCTTCACCAACGCCTCGAAGTCAGGTTCCGCCTCCAGAAACGATGTCTCCACCAGCAATTTTGTCCGAACGAGCACATGAATCAGCTCGGGAATTACGATACCGTCATCGCCTTCCAGATTTCTGTAGTAATTAATAATTAGAAACGGACATTTTATAATTTGAATATTCATTGTTAAATACCTACTTAAAGCAACAACTAATATTATTATCTCATCTAAAACTTTCGGATCAGCTATTTAAACGATATTTCGGAAGTCTAAGGCAGTCTTCCATCTCCGATTATAAACTCCATACAAATCCACTCTGTGAAATCGTTTAGTACATTCCAGATCTTCTACAAACAAGCAACGGTCTGCAGCAAAGCCTAGTGCCCTGCATTTTGATGCAACTAAGCAAAAATAAACACTTATAACCCCTTCCCCTTATAACCCCAGTACAAATATTTGTGAGGAGAGACCAGAAACCCGCAGCAGGCTGAACTATTGCAATCAAGCACATAGACACAAATCTTAGCATACATACTTGAGCAGTTCAAGCATCAGTCTGGCGACCTTCCCCGGCGCGGGTTTGGGGTACACCACGCAATCGCTGCTGATGACCCTGGCGGGCGTCTCGTCGCTCACGAAGGCCGCCACCAGGTCTCGCTGCCGGGAGTCCTCGGCTGCCAGCCAGTCCAGCGTCAGCGCTGAGCGGTACGCGGCAAGACCAGATAGGGTTGTGCGAGTGACGTTGCGAGGCTGGTAGTAGTAATCCTGGGCTTGGCTCTGGAGAACAGGAAAGCATAATTATGTGGTATCTTAATTATTTACAGAAATGACCAGATGATCCTCTTACTCGGGTGGTCCAGATTCAAATCCAAACGCACCAAAGACTTTTCTAAGTTATGAGGGTTTCAAGCAATTAAATGCCAGCTGCTGCAATGTTGATTATAAAAGTCTAAAGGAAAACTGAAACGAGGCCGGGAGTTTTCTATACAATGGCATGTGACGTCTGAACGCCGTAGACTCATGTCCAGCATGGTAGATAGGTAGTTTAGTTTCATTATGCGATGATGTCAGAATCTGTTAGTTCCTTAATCACATGACTTGGTTTAGGATATTTAGAACTAGCTCTGGGTTTCAACACAAGTAGATAAACTCAAGTTTAGTCTGATCCTACCGTGACTTTATCAGCTGACCTGTGTATTTCATTAAAGAATGGAGAGCAATAATAGCAACATCGAAAGGCGAAGCGAGCGGCACCCAAACTGAAATAAGCTTACGGAACTTTTTCAATTTGGTCCCCGTTGTCGAGACAAAATGGGATCATAAATGAGTTTAAAACATTCTACATCAAATTGCTGGGACTTGGAATTCGACAGGTGATGTAACTAGGACCGGTTGTATTTATTGAGACATGGGTAGAACTGGTATTGAAGGGAGATATTCAATTCCCAATGCATTTGAATTACAAACACCACCACCAACCCGTTCTTTGTTCCACTGTTGGGCACGGGTCTCCTCTCAGAATGGGAAGGATTAACCCTTAGTCCACCACGCTAGCCAAGTGCGGATTGGCAGACTTCACATGCCTTCGAGAACATTATCTCAGGCATGCAGGTTTCCTCATGATGTATCCCTCACCGTTACAGAAAGTGACATTTAATTTCTTAAATCACACATAACTTAGAAATGTAATTGCATGGTGCGTGCCGCTTGGGTTTGAACCCGGACCGCTCGAGTGAGTGGCAAGCTCGATAACCACGGGGCTGTCACCGCTCGCTTCTAAATTAACAACCTATTTTATCAATTGAATGATTTATTTTTTGACTAAAATGCAATGTCCTACATCAAAATAGCGTAGCGTCCATAGCCCATTGGCATCGATTCAATGTGATTGATAAAGATAAGCAACGACGGGCGCGGTTTGTGGATGGGTGACCGCTACTGGCTAAAATTTCATGGTCGCTACCGTGCTTCGGAGGGCACGTTAAGCCGTCTGTCCCGATTGTTTTCAATGGTGAAAACGATCGTTAAGCCTAGTCGAAGACATTCGGGTGGCTCGAGATCATTCGACACTGGGTAGGCCACAATCCGTATTGGAGCAGCGTGGTGGGGTATGCTCTAGACCTCCCACAGATTTGTCTGTGAGACCCGTGCCCAGCAGTGGGACGTCTATCGGTTACAACTAACATCAAAATAGATCCAGAATTTATTTCTCAGTTATAAAAACCTGACAGCAAAACCCAATTACTACATAATATGAAATAACCACGAAATAACATTTATAATGGCAGGCGCTAAAAGACAAGTTACCTACATAATATGATTTGTACGATGTAAGTACTCGACCGTCTGATAAGCTTGGTTTACTGAAGGTCTAAACAAATATGCATCGTAAAAATGTTTAATGTTCCATCTTGTCGAGATGCCGCTGTTGATGTCGAGGCTAGGCAACTTTATTACACGCATAAATTTTGCCTCCACGTCATATTTTTGGCACTCCGCGTACCAATTACCTCGAATTTAATTTACACTAACTAAATTTCGGTTCATAATGTAAGTGATCCGTCTTCGGCGTCACAATTTGTGCCTTCCCGTTTGTCAAATGAAACCCTTTTGGCGTATCAAATAAGAACATGGGCGCGAGAAAGTTCGGTCCGACGGAGTTTACTGGATTAAATAGGCACTCACTAGCTAAGTACATGCCAATTACGAATTTTGTGTCATATTGTAGTATGTTCTCATATGTCACTAAACATACGTACGTATGTAATTTAATTTTAAATGATTTTGATGACATTTATTTTATCCGGCCGCTTAACCCACTTCCTCGTGCCAGGAGTACTGGGCAGGGTTTTTATTAGGTAGGTAATTGAACTTAGACATTGACAACCCCAATCACAGGTGAGGGTTGTATTTAAAAGTTATGTTTTTCGCTTTTACTCAGCAACGGTGACTGACGGATTGACTTCGTAAGAGGTTGTAAGTCAGAATATTACCGTGGTATAATATACCGTAAAATTTACCGTGCTTGTGCGTTGTTTTCAATGTTGGAAATAGTCGTTAACCTGCAGTTAGCTTGAGAACATTCGACACTGGGTTAGCCACTAACC
This sequence comes from Carterocephalus palaemon, assembly GCA_944567765.1. Lineage (NCBI taxonomy): Eukaryota > Metazoa > Arthropoda > Insecta > Lepidoptera > Hesperiidae > Carterocephalus > Carterocephalus palaemon. The sequence continues at coordinate 4,317,838 of OX155658.1, read as the reverse complement.
CCTCCACCAATTCGCAATTAGAGCAGCGTGATGGAGTATGATCTAGACCTCCCGCAGCTTTGTCTGTGGGACGTCTATGGATTGCAGCTATATATACGTACCTACATACCTAATAGATATAGGTAGGTATGGGTATCTATCTGTCTATAATAAATATCTAATTATGTAGGTATGGTACTATCTTTGCTAACGAAAGAAAAGCGCGATGACAAAGTTAAAAGGAAACCTCATTAGCACTACAGATAGTAAATCTGACTCCTTTATAAAACTAGTGACATAGTAACGCTAAAAAAGTTATAAAATAAGTCGCGAGTAAAGGCACGACCGCAAAATCAAGGCGAAAGTTTATGACGCGCAAAATTAAACGAGTGGCGGGAAAATTCATACTTACACTACCTATAGGTAGCAATGTCTCTGTAGGCTCTGTTCGCTACATTACCCACGTGACAGCCGAAATGATCGTAATCTAGGTCCCCGCATTTTAAGCCCAGATTTGTTGGTTTTTGGCTGGCTAATATCGCAGCGGTCGTGTTTAATGGCTTGTGGGTGGGAATTAAGCGTTAGTGTTAGCTACAGCTCATTGTCTCGTTGGTGACTGGCTTGTTGATGACTTGAATGACAGTTGAATGGCCTGGCTAGTTCGACTTGCTGTCACCCAGACCATTAACACACTGCCTGCTGCAATGCGAACCATTAGCGTTCCCCTACAGAGTAGGGTAGGTACTCTATACTTAAAACTGAAAATGCCTGCGTCGTTCTTTGCCAGTTCCAGTGTGGAATGGAAGAGTTAATGGTCAACTCGACTGTCGGAAATTTTCAGCCCGCCCGAAGGTCTCCGACATGGTTGAACGATTATAATATAGGTACGATACTAACCAAGACCAGCGGCTTACCGTGTTTTCCGCAGCACAGTAGCTCATGGACAACATTAAATTTCTCGAGAGCTCTATTGGCCAATACTATCGGTAAACCATCTGTAGTAACTACATACTTACCAAAGTCCATATTAAAGACAGTATTAGTAAAACTTTCGTCATTTCATGACCTTAATCTGTCGTCTAAAATCCTGCCAGATTTTCTAAATTTGGATTTCATTTGCTAAAATGTAAACAAGTCCGCAAGTTCGACATTCTTGAAATTCTTGTCAATTAAAGACGACATTGATGTCGATGCTGTCAATTGTTGTCAATCAAGATGATATGACGGAAGAATTAAATGATTGCCAATCTCAGTGCTGTGAGTAAAAGGTCTCATTGCTCATTGTTTTGAGCGTGAGTATCTCTTCACCTCTCTTCCCTAATCCAATTTCTTTGGTATCTATTAATTTCATGGACGTAGTGTTTATTAATACCATAGAGGAAGGATGTAGAAAGATGTAGTCTCTGTTTAATTAAATTGAATTAATTGAATGTGTTGCTCACGCCAAGTTTCTGCCCACCACTACGCACCACTATTTAATAACAGACTAATGCGACCTACGATCTGAGACTGTTTATTTTAGGTTAATGCCATGCATCAAAATGCAAATATTTGATGTAGGTAAAATCTTTATTGGTCTAATTTCGACAATTTTTTTTTTTTCATTTAACAGCACTAAAATTAAAACCGAACTAATTTTATTTTATCGAGTCTAGTGAATCAAGGTGTATTGTCAAAACTTCCTTTGCTCATTTTCTATAATTTTACCGCTAGAGATTTTGTTGTTGACTTACATAGCATGATATCAGTTCTGTTATTAAAATATATTCCAGTGTGAAAAGAGACAAAGTCGCATAACAACTTTCATAGTTCTGAGTTAAACATTTCATCAGAACCTTAGTAAAGAAAACAACCAAGTTACATAAATAACAATTTATTTGGTAAAATCTCATACAAAATAACTTTTCTTAGGTAGGTAAGATTCACTATTAAAATCATCTTAATCTCATCACAAAAACATGCCATATAATGAGATAAGCTTAGAAAAAGTATTCAGTTAGCCACCAAATGAGATAGTTAATTTGGTCTTGTCTTAACACTAAATTATATGTTTTAGTAGATTCGGAAGTATATTATGTTATGTATTAATATTTACAGCACAGTGTACAAATGTTTAAGAACTTCAATTAACAAATTGGAATTTAATATACTTTATAAAAAGTTTGTGTGTATCGACGATTTTTATATACAAAAATAGTTTTACATACAAAAAAAAATTACATCACACTGTGTATAGTCTGGCAGTAAAGTATATTAAAATTATAAACAACAATATAGGCAGTATACTTAGTTATTTCCATAAATATATTTAGGTATGATTTTTTATACAACAATATAAGCAGCCTTTTCCTATTCATAAAATAGAAAGGTCTAATAACTTACACAAAGTTAATTTAAGGTACTTTTCCTATCACATAATCACAGTTTGATCAATATGATTTTCAAAAAATATCACCTATTACCTAATGATTGTAAGGTTCTTGATTGGGCCAAATTTAATATTATTACTTTCACTTACATTTTAAACCAAGACATAGCCCGTTATACATATAATTCACTCGCACATTATATTATTCTAGAACTCAAGAAATTTAATTAGGTATCTATGATGGTCATTTAATTCAAATAATTCCTTATGCTCAAAGACATGACAGTTAGACCGCGTATTAATTGTTTTTATTATGTAATTATCACCTCTTAATTTAATTAAAACGTTAATTTAACAGCCCAGTGGTCAAAATGTCACCTAAATTAAGACGGTCTGGGCCAGCGTGGAGTACAATGGCCTTAACCCTCTCCTATTTGGAAGGAGCCCCATGCCCAACAATACTTTGAAAGAGATAAATAAATAAACTGTGTAAACTCCACTTATCATCCAAGACCCAACATTAATTATTTATTTGCAAAATACATATCTGTCCCGGCTGAAAATCGAACCACACAGAGTGGTTATATTTATTATTAGTTGATATCAATAATAAATAATAATAAATATCTTCTTGGACATCCTCACACACGGCCATCTGAGCCCAAAGTAGGCGCGAGCCTGTAATATGAGTGTCAGAGACTGATATACATACATATAGAGATAATATTAACATCCAGACAGAACAAATACAAGTGTGTGTCACAAGAATATTTGTCCCGAGTGGGATTCGAACCCACGACCCCAGATAGATTTTTTGTTTTAGTCATAGTTTAAAGTTAAGTCGGTCTAACTTTCTATCATCTTTGCCTATGGTAATGAGGTTCAGATTTACATTCCGTTGTAGGCGGGGCCGCCACCGCCTTCCGGGACCACCCAGTTGATGTTCTGAGAGGGATCCTTAATGTCGCATGTCTTACCTGTAATGCAAATTTATAAGTAAAGTTAAATATATAATACAAACTTCACGTGTAACAAGCTTAATAAGATATAAGAGCTGTATATACCTACTAGTGGACGCCCCGCAGCTTCGCTCGCGTAGAATTAGACCCATTAACGACGTCTACCCGTCTAACGACTTCAAAAACGGCAAATTTTCATTCTAACTTTGCACCCCCGTTTTACCCCCTTAGGGGGTGAATTTTCAAAAATCCTTTCTTAGTGCTCCCCTGCGTTATAAAAGGAACCCCTGTGCAAAATTTCAAGTTTCTAGCCCTTATAGTTTAGGCCCTGCGTTGATATGTCAGTCAGTCAGTCAGTCAGTCAGTCAGTCAGTCACCTTCTCCTTTTATATATATAGAAGATAGATAATGACGAATCACACTGAACTAAATATTGTACAAAAATAAAATTATTACATATGTTTAGTGATAAGTCGCTGGTGTATCTTAAATAAATTAATATATAAATAAAAAATAAATAAATTGCCAGTTTTTTATTTTTTTACTATAATTTAGGAAACGAGCATGCAGGTCCACCAATAATTTGTGACATTTCCGATAAACGTGATAAAAATAAGTCAGGTTAATTAATAGTATATTAACTGATTTCATACAGAACCAAACAGCTTATTTCAATGCTGTTGTAGTGACAAAAAATATTTTTTATTATCCTCGAGAACTATGTTAACTTCGAAGTTTACTAGTTATTTGTATGAAATGGCCACTTACAATGGATGCAGTTTTGTGCGTTGATTTGCAATCTCTGTCCATCGCCAGACTCCATTGGTACAAACTCATAGACGCCTGAAAAAAAAGGTTATTTTATGTATGGCAATGGTAAAAGGAAGTCATTTGAATATTACTAAGGTATTGTAGTCATCATCATCATCGTGCCCAACAGTGGGACAAAGAAAAAGGGTTGTGGTGGTGAATTCGGTATTATAGCCTATTCGGCCATTTTGACAGTGATACCGAACACTGAATCAAAGGAAAATAAAAACAAGTTTTTCAGCATTTGTTGGATTACACTTTTCGTCATACACTTGCTTCTAAAAATAATCTCTTACTGTATACACTACTGCAAGGTGACGTAGTGTTTTTTTTACAAAATTTATTAACATGCTTTTATTTCTACTGTTTTCAGTAAGTCAGTCCGTATGACAGACCGCACTTTTTTCTAATTAACAACATAATTCCTAATTTAATAACTACTACCAAATATTCGGCTGAGAGTACCACCGAGTATTCTTTATTCGGCCAAATCACTATTCGTTACATCTCTAATAACAAGGTTAGAATGTTAAGTTGCAGCCAAAGGTTTTCATTACCTGCTGGGCAAAACCTGGCCTCAGGCCCTTCGAAGACTGCCAGGTTCCTCTTGACGGGCACCGAGTCGTCTTTCAGAGTCAAGTGGGCTGGCTGATCAGCCTCGTGGTTGGTTCCTGCATATATTAACATTAATTTGGGTTGACTGGGAAACTGTACACTATATTTATCAAATTATTCAACATAAGTTCCAAATATTCTATTACTAGCTTTTACCCGCGGTTCCGCCCGCGTGGGAAAAGGGAATTAACAATGCCATCTATTAACAATATCCGGAACTAAATATCTAGCAAATAACAAAACATCGATATCTTCCAAAGTAGTCTCCACACACAAAAACCATACCATATAATAGCTTCGTTGCGACGTGAAAGCCGGACAAACAAACAAACACACTTTCACATTTATAATATTAGTATGGACTAGTATGGATATTCAACACTAGTGGACGCCCGCAGCCTCGCTGGCGTGGATTTAGACATAACAATAGTTTCGTTTACACCTAGTAATATTATTAAACATAAGTTCAATATTATATTATAATATGAAACTTATCTATACTAATACTATAAAGAGGAAAGATTTATTTGTCATGTTTTCACACAAAAACTACTGGACAGATTTCAAAAAATCTCTCACCATTCGAAAGCTGCATCTTCACTGAGTGACATAGGCTATATTATATTACTAGGTGTAAACGAAAACTTATGTTTTACATGGATTTACTTACCGGTAAGTGCGACGGAAGAGAGCAGATCGAATGTTATCACGCCGTCAGGCTTGGGGTACTCTATGGGCTGACATTCCTTGGCGGGCTTCAGCCTTGCGTGATCGGCGCCTGCGCAATTGAAATGAAACTTTAATCGTACAGTAAGTAATATATAGATAGGTGACTAAACTTTTCCATATTGTCAAGAAGAATAAAAAACTATCTATAGATTTAACAGTAAGAACTTAACAATAAGAGCTGTATAACTAACAACCGAATATATAAATAATAACTAGCTGACCCCGTAAACGTTGTTCTGCCATAAGAAATGTCAAAGTGACGCGACGCTTCAATGAACTACGGGTAAAAATAAAAATACAAAAAACGTGTTTATAAAACATTTTCTACTGGAGCAAATTGTGAAAAACCAGTCTCGAATCCCCTTGAACACACACGAAAAATTTCATTAACATCTATCCAGCCGTTTAGGTTAGTTTTGTCATACACACGTACACAAGAAATATATATTAAGATTTAATTTACACTTCAGTCTAAGTAACACGTGGCTGGCTATGCTAACACCAAAAATTTAAAAAGTAGAAACAAATGAATTTCACGGTATTTCGTTTACTACAAAATAAATTTAACTTATACTTTAGCCTCAACAACACGTGATGGTAATGCCATTAAATTGTAGCTTATATGACACATTTATTTTGTAGGTTTAACATAGCAGCGCCATCTATTGATTACTTACTCAATCCAGTCAACAGATATCGCCATCTGTTAAATTCGTTTGGAGTTAATTTGCAATAAAATAATATTACGGCTATAAATTAGGATGTAAGCTATCCTATCTTTCAAGTTGGATCAAACTGCACACGGTGTGCAAATTTAATTTAAAATCAGTTAAGTAGTTTAGGAGTCCATCGCGGACAAACAACGTGACACGTGATTTATATATATTAAGAAGATAAGAACAGTAGCAACACGGTCGCTTATGGAAAGTGGTGAGGCAGTCCAGGACTCGCTTCTTCAAGGTCGCACAACAACTGAACTGCTGAAAGTCCCGCATGATAATAAATATGTGCTCGTTGGCTCACCCATATGGCTCATCCTCGCGTTCGAAAACGTAACAAAAGAAAACATGGCGTTATACCAAATTATGCGTTACCTCCGTGGCTTAAGGTCCAAGGTTCCATCCCGCGTACTGCGGTTGAGAACGCGGAGTAAGCCAAGCCTCCGTACATGCCCAACGATGTGTGGAATGATGGACGGCAGTTGCGTACTTGCTGTAAGGAAATATTGATTTAACCGACTGCAAAAAAGGAGGAGGTTCTATAATTGAATGTATGGTTTTAATGTATATCGATAACTTCTTCGTTTATAAACCGATTTTGATGATTCTTTTTGTGTTTGGTAGAACATACATCGATAGTGGTCACATATAAATTTCAAAAACAAATTCTACCCCAATGAGTAGTAAAAGTTCGTATTAATTGCGCAATTAATCGCGCGCATGCGATTGGTTGTCTAACCGGATAATATTTCTTGCGCGTAAATCAAAGAGAACAATTTCCGATTTAACATGGAATCTTAGTCACACCAATAGGAAACTGTTCCACGAAATATCTACTATATAAAAATAAGTCGGGTTTTCCTTCCTGACGCTATAACTCCAGAACGCACTAACCGATTTCCACGGTTTTGCATTCGTTGGAAAGGTCTCGGGCTCCGTGAGGTTTATAGCAAAGAAAATTCAGGAAAAATTTCAACAGAAAAGCGGGAAAATCTTTTTTCACATACAGCGCCATCTCTGATACAAAGCATGTGCTACAAACCATTATTTTAAGTAGATGGCGCCGGTGCGTGATAGGTAGTGGTAGGGGTAGTGGTAGGGGTGTAGTGGTAGGGGTAGTGGTAGGGGTAGTGGTAGGGGTAGTGGTAGGGGTAGTGGTAGTGGTAGGGGTAGTGGTAGGGGTAGTGGTAGTAGTAGTGGTAGTGGTATTGGTAGTGGTAGGTGTAGTCCACACACTTACATGAAGTTCTCCTAAAATAGTCAGTAAAAATTATTTATATGGCAAAACAACGTTTGCTGGGTCAGCTAGTTAATGAATAAAATAACTACCTTTAACTCTTTATATACATAAGAGCTCTTGAGCTTGTCTTCATAGTTGGTGGGCGTCACTCCCTTGTCGTGGGAAGCATCGCCGGATAAGATCAGATCCATTGCCGCTTCGGCTGCCAGTATGCCTGGATTAATGAAATGTAGATTTATCAGATATAAAAATAAAAAAAAATTAATTTCGTCATCACAACAGACACAATAAAAACGCACTCAGTTTATAAGTAGATAGTAGTATTGTGCCATACAAAGCCAGTGTACAAATATTTTGTAAGACATAACATTTATTCTTATATTATCCAGTCCCGATTCTCTAAACATTTAAAAACAAACTAACAAAACGTTTTAAAACTAAATTCAGGTCAGTTTTAAAGATCCATGTAGGTACACTACACAATAATTTACTATAGATTAATAATTATTGAATATCTTAAAGTATAGTAATTTTAATGTTTGGTGGGAATTTGCCATGGGGTATATACATATATAGCGAGCTCGAGAGTCAGTACAGTTTACATATTATTATTACATTGTTTTATTATTAATGTTTCTTTTTGGTTTACAATAAAGTGTATTTATACAGTGATCAAGACCGGATAAGTGAAGAATTGGAAGTTACTTGGGAAGAAAGTAAAATGCTGAATAGCGGGGATTAGTGTTGTAAGACACGTCTTGAACAGTATAAACAGTGGTATCCATAACTGTACACATATTCGCAAAGATACCACTGATTATACTGCACGTACCGATTAGAAAGAAAGGAAAGTGACTTCAGGTAAAATTACTGGCATTATATTGCGAAACCCTGCTCGACGTAATAGTATTATCTATACTAATATTATAAAGAGGAAACATTTGTAATGTTTTCACACAAAAACTACTAGACCGATTTCAAAAATTCTTACACCATTAGAAAGCTGCATCTTCAGTGAGTCACATAGGCTATATATAATATTACTAGGTGTAAAAGAAACTACTGTTATGTCTAATTTTACGCGAGCGAACCTGCGGGCGTCCACTAGTATTGTCTAGCACCTGGATTCCTAACCTGGGGGTAATTACCCCCGCGGGGGTAAAACTTGAATTTCGGAGGGGTGACAATGAGCCTAGCTGACCTACGTACAAAGTACATTTTGGAAAAAAGTAGGTGCTATATCCTATCATAGCAGACAGAGCTTTAAAAATTTTGGTACCGTTTGCTACTACTTACACTACTTACAGTATATAGTAGCTACACGTATTGTTTGACTTCAACGTTGGGAGGAGGGGTAAAATCAGTGACCCTAGTTAGATCATAAGGGTAACAGACCTAAAAAGGTTAAGAACCACTGGTCTAGCAGATACACCACCAGTACAATAAAGCATGTCAGTGTATAACTCATCACTCACCGCTCTTCATGGCGTTGTGGGTGCCCTTGATCCGGGGCACGTTGAGGAAGCCGGCCGTGTCGCCCGCGAGGCAGCCGCCGGGGAACGCCGGGCTGGGCAGGCACTGCCAGCCTCCCTCTACCAGCGCCCGCGCGCCGTACAATACACCACCAGTACAATAAAGCATGTCAGTGTATCACTCACCGCTCTTCATGGCGTTGTGGGTGCCCTTGATCCGGGGCACGTTGAGGAAGCCGGCCGTGTCGCCCGCGAGGCAGCCGCCGGGGAACGCCGGGCTGGGCAGGCACTGCCAACCTCCCTCTACCAGCGCCCGCGCGCCATACAATACACCACCAGTACAATAAAGCATGTCAGTGTATCACTCACCGCTCTTCATGGCGTTGTGGGTGCCCTTGATCCGGGGCACGTTGAGGAAGCCGGCCGTGTCGCCCGCGAGGCAGCCGCCGGGGAACGCCGGGCTGGGCAGGCACTGCCAACCTCCCTCTACCAGCGCCCGCGCGCCATACAATACACCACCAGTACAATAAAGCATGTCAGTGTATCACTCACCGCTCTTCATGGCGTTGTGGGTGCCCTTGATCCGGGGCACGTTGAGGAAGCCGGCCGTGTCGCCCGCGAGGCAGCCGCCGGGGAACGCCGGGCTGGGCAGGCACTGCCAACCTCCCTCTACCAGCGCCCGCGCGCCATACAATACACCACCAGTACAATAAAGCATGTCAGTGTATCACTCACCGCTCTTCATGGCGTTGTGGGTGCCCTTGATCCGGGGCACGTTGAGGAAGCCGGCCGTGTCGCCCGCGAGGCAGCCGCCGGGGAACGCCGGGCTGGGCAGGCACTGCCAACCTCCCTCTACCAGCGCCCGCGCGCCGTACAATACACCACCAGTACAATAAAGCATGTCAGTGTATCACTCACCGCTCTTCATGGCGTTGTGGGTGCCCTTGATCCGGGGCACGTTGAGGAAGCCGGCCGTGTCGCCCGCGAGGCAGCCGCCGGGGAACGCCGGGCTGGGCAGGCACTGCCAACCACCCTCCACCAGCGCACGCGCGCCGTACGCCACGCGGGTGCCGCCTGGAACACAATGTTATAGTAGCTACTGAATTCACCTCCCTCCACCAATCCGCATTGGAGCAGCGTGGTGGAGTATGCTCTAGCTAGACCATTGGAGGGCGGCCTAAAGATATCTACGATCAAGTTGGCCATAAACCCCTCCGCGATTTCACACTGCAATAAGGTGCTCCAGAGCGGAGATAGATATATCTATATATGCATATACATATATATCTTATATATCCTAGATCGCTAGTGGCAAAACTTCATGGACGCTACCGTGCTTCGGAGGGCACGTAAAGCCGTCGGTCCCGGTTGTTTTCAATGTTGGAAACAGTCGTTAAGCCTTGTCGAAGACCTTCGGGTGGCTTGAGAACATTCGACACTGGGTTGGCCACTAACCCCTCCACCAATCCGCATTGGAGCAGCGTGGTGGAGTATGCTCTAGACCTCCCGCAGCTGTGTCTGTGGGGGAGACCCGTGCCCAGCAGTGGGACGTATATGGGTCGCAGCGAATCTTTTGCAGTATTCTGCGCTTTCTAGAATTTGTACAGACTAAAACCATGTTAGCTCTAAGATTGAAACAGTGGATATATTCAACTACTTGGTTCTCGGCCTCAAAAAAGGCATTAACCATAACAAGAAGTTATGATGTTTTCATTTTTATTTATTATTTTTCCTAGCTTTAGCTGTATTAATTAAAATAAATTAATATGTATATTGCGTTAAGTATATAGAAGTTATTTAAGTAATAAGCTAAGAATATTATTGCTTGGTACTGTTATTCTGCATTTGTGTGAATGTTGTACATGTTGTATTGCCTGTAATTGATGTTCATACCTATCCTATACCTTTGATAATAATATGTTATCTGTAAATGTTGTGTATGTAACGTTGTTGGCGTGTCTTATAAAATAAAATAAAAAATAAATAAAAAAACAATTGATGTAATGTATATGCATTGAACTTGACTCACACTCGAGGGTGTGTACAAATTTATGTGCTATTTAAGAAATTAAATATCATCTGCTTTATCCGCATGCCTGAGAGTTCTCCATAATGTTGTCGAAGGCATGGGAAGTCTGCCAATCCGCTCTTGACCAGCTTGTCTATGACCTTAGTTCAGCCAACACTTGGTGCTCAACACCTCCTCTTCATCAGTAGATCTATTTATTTATTCTTACAATAGTGAGTAAACATTACAGGTTTCCAATTCGTTTACATATGGCAAATTCAACTTATTTTATAAGTTACTACTATTATATATGTAGCGGCAGCTCTGCGAAGTACATCTGGTGATGAACAGAACAAATCTATGCTAGAATTCTTGGACGCTAGGTGGATTTAGAAAAGTAGGCGGAATCTGGGCGGAATTAATTAGTTCCCCTCTCTCTTCAACCCTACAAACTGGCGACAGTAGTTTTGTATGAAATATGTGCTTGCGGCAACTTCGTAACAAAGACACATGACTGCTAGCCAAGTAGATGTAAAAACTTACACAGCAAGCATAGAGACGTATCTTTTACAAACCCTGAAGAAGAACAGGGGTAGTAGAAGAACAGGGCTTCCACTTTAGTAAGTCTCTTTGCTAGGATAAATAGACCATTTACTGGGATAGGCTAAACCTAGCATATGAATCTACAACTAAAACAGCCATCCCTAATTTAGTATACTTGCTTACTTAAGACTTGCTATAGTAAACTAATTTCTATGTATAGAATAAAACTACTCTACATTTTTTACTTGAATTATCACATACCTTCAAACAGAGGTTTGACATACGGATGGAGTTTGAATCTCTGGAACTCCTTGAAGGGGCTTAAGTAGGGGTTGGCATAATCCAGGCCCACCACGAAGCCCGCAGCCACGAGAGGGGCTTCGCCCTCTGGCACCGCTAGGTGGTAGATAAACGAGCCTCCGTATGTGTTCTTGTCTAAGGGCCAGCCGATAGTATGCTCTACTAGGCCGGGCTTGTGGTTCTGGAATGATATAAATAGTTTATCAGTTGGTACAGATGCTGAACAACTGGTCCTGGGTTCAGTCCCCAGGTAGAGAAAAATATTATTTGGTTTTCCTAACTTGAACTCCCTAATTGTGGGAATAGCGATACAGCGCATAGCAAATTATGTACTTTTAATTTAGTTTTTAGGTTTCCATGACCAAAGGGTGAAAAACAGAACCCTATTAATATGCCTCCGCTGTATGTCTGTCTGTCTGTCTGTCACAGGCTGATGGCTCTTGAACAGAAATAGGTAGACACCTGAATCCTCCCAGTCAACCTTTTGGCGGTGGGAAAAGCATCGAAGGCGGTATTAACAAATAAATAAAAGTAAGAACAAATAATTAATTAATAATTTACAAAATTTGAATGAAAAAAAAAACAAATTAAATATAGATTCCAAATAATTTCAATAAACTGATACACATTAGTACATTACATACATTAACATACAAATATGTATATAGATATATAAATATATAGAGGAAATAAAATAACGTTATATACATAATAATATTTAACTCTACAATGTTGCAGTTTCACCACAAAGATTAGTATTTTAGTTGTATGCATAAGTTCATTTAATGCACAGGATTTCATACCTCTGGCGTTACTTCCCAAAGCTCCTTCAAGCCAATACCGTAAGACTGTGGTTCACTCTTCTCTCTTAAATTATACTTTTGAGTCACCATCTTTGTCAGATGTCCATGACAACCTAGAAAAAATCAAGTGAATAAAATTATTACTTAAAAGAAATTAAATAATACATGTTCGTAGTGCAGGGTCCTGATTTAATCAGGCTGGAATTATGTTTTAATCACATATGTATTAGAAGGTTTTTTTTAAAGTGCACAAAAGGCTAGTTTTTATAATGTGAATGGAACTTGTGTGTAGACCCAAGGGAATTTTTAAGTTACGTTTCAGAAAATGCAATTGAAACGGGCTTTTCATTTGACGTGTCAAATGTATGAAAGCAGCAACACTAATGTACACAGAGAAAATGTACATGTATATCAACCTTAATTCAGAAAAAGAGATTTTGGCTTGTGCTTTATGCTTAGTAGTGTTCCTAATTATTAATTACTAGTGGACACTGGACGCCTGCAATAGTTTCGTTTACACCTAGTAATATTATATAGCCTATGTCACTCAGTGAAGATGCAGCTTTCTAATGGTGAAAGAATTTTTTACATTGGTCCAGAAATTTTTGTGTGAAAACATTACAAACACATCTTTCATCTTTATAATATTAGTATAGACGATGATGATATGTGAAAGTTTTTTTTTAAATCATAATACATAGTTATATTAATGGTTGATGTGATTAAGGTTCATTTACATCTGTCGCTTTAATCTTAGATGAATCATCAGTGAACTGACCTTCAGCAAAAATGGTGATCTTGGAATGGAACTCCATCCCCCTTTCAAACATGTCCTTAGGACTGCCATCCTTAGCAATGCCGACGTCACCAGTCGCCACGCCTTTGAGAGAGTTGTCATCGCGGTACAACAACTCTGCGCCTGCGCAGCCGGGCCACACCTGAGAAGTTACGAGTTCTATAACTTTGACAGGCCCGTTGGCGCAATCGGTAGTGACCCTGTCTGTTGCGCCAAAGGTCGTGGGTTCGAATCCCACTCAGGACAAATATTCGTGTGACGAACACTTGTATTTGTTCTGTGTCTGGATGTCAATATTATCTATTTAAGTATGTATTTAAAAATATCTATGTATGTATATCAGTCTCTGACACCCATAACACAGGCTCGCGCCTACTTTGGGGTCAGATGGCCGTGTGTGAAAATGTCCAAGATATTTATATTATAACTGCACAGCCCATTAATAAATTTAAGTACATTTACTGTCCGAACTTCTCAATACGCTGGGTCGCCCTGAAAACCAGCGGTCGTGGTTCAGTGCGACCATAGCTGAGTGTGGGCCACACTATTTCGGCAGATTATATATATGTACTGTTATTTATTTATTTATCTATAAAATAAGACAGTATTGTACAATACTTCTGTAACAGTTCTAATTTTAAGAAATAAATTTATATTCATTCATTAACGTCCCAATGCAGGGTTCGGGTCTTTTCTCAAAACTAGGAAGTCTTGGACCGTACTCCACCACCTTTATCTAGCTAGTGCAACAACTCGATTATCGGAAGTTTTTAGCGCTGAAAGACCTCCAACATGGTTCAATACCTTCTTACTATAACAACCAAGACCAACAGTTTTACGTGCTCCCTTAAGCACGGAGGCGCTCAAGATATACTTTTCTACAAGCGATCACCCATCCAACTGCCGGGCGAGAAAGGAGCGGCTTAACAATATCGAACTGTTGTTGTCTCCAGCCACTGAACGACAAGCACTTGTGCTCAATTAAATAGTGAAGATGAGATATCATGAAATAATGAATATAATATGTAATAATAACAACGAAGAACTTAATTAAAAATATATTTTAAAGAAAAATTAATTGCTGGCAAGAATAGATACTTATTCATTTATCGCGTTTTAGTGGCTTATGAATTATTGTCTTATGGTGAGTGGTACCTAATTAAGAATGGTATAATCATACCTCAGCACCCACAGCCTCTGCTTGTTCAGCAAGCCATCTCACCAGGTGCCCCAACCTCACAACATAATTGCCATGATTGTAATTTGGTAATCCTGAAAATTGATTGAGTTATTAATTGAAGAACATAAAAAAAAAACTAATTACTATTTACTACGGAGTAATGTGCAGTGAAATTTGTTAATAGATAGAATATTGGTAGAATGCCATTGGAATAATGAAATCCTGCACTACAATGTGCTCATTCCCGTGAGCAAACCAACCTAGTGGCTGAATTGACAGTCTACTTTAATTCCAGTCTAATTCCAGCTTGTCTTTTATAGCACTAGAACAATGTATGAACATGCATTGATGTTTTATTAGGAAAGAACATTTTTGTATTGCCTTACAATAAAAAAGACTGGAATAATGATATATCCAGTCCAGCACTGAACTGTATTGATTTACTGAATTGGTAAATTGGAATAATGCCAAAAGGGTATTACATCGCTCGATGCAACCATAGACGTCCCACTGCTGGGCACGGGTCTCTCCCACAGACTATGCAGCAGGAGGTCTAGAGCATACTCCACTACACTGTATTACATAACATTCTGATTTTAATAAACTCTATTTGGTACACTCACCAGCGAATACAGGCAAGGGTATCCTGCCACTCTTAGTCAGCAGTCCAAACTTGTCCGATGTAACAGGCGTGTTCATCGGAGCCCCTTTCTCTTTCCAGTTAGGTATCAGCTCATTCAGGGCTATGGGATCCACACACGCTCCAGACAGAATATGACCACCAGTTTCAGCTGCTTTCTCCAGAAGGGTCACTCTTACTTCCTAATCAGGATAGAATAAATTGGTTACTTCTTTAATCTGCTTTTTTATTTATATAAGGCAGCAAACTACAATGCAGCACCGTCGATCCGCTGTCCATGACAGCAGCGACAGACTTTGAACAAGATTCAGGGTAGTGCTGCTGATATTGATACCACCAGTATATAATACGGCATACAAAAGCGTGAATCGAATCCTTGTTAGAGCTGTTTAAGTCAATAAATATTTTAACTGTACCATGTAAAAAAGCTAAGCTAAGCTGCAAGCCATAGACGTCCCACTGCTGGATACAGGTCTCCATCATAGAATAATCTGTAGCAGGTCTAGAGCATACTCACGCTCACCCTGCTCCAATGTGGTCTGGTGGACCAAGGATTCAAGAAATATTATGTATGCAAAAATCATGACGTAATAAAATGTTGTGTAAATAACGTTAATACAAGAAATTACGATAAATTACTTGTACCTAGTAAATAATTCAAAATTCTTAAGTGTATATTTTAATTCAAAATATGTAAGTACATATTTTGAATTACTGTTAAAATTAATATTAATTCAAAATAATGTATGGCAGGTAAACTTCACAAGCGGCAAGTTGCTGCCGAGGTAAATATCTGCCATCAGCAACATCTTTATTGTATGCAGTTGGCATTTCAATGGCATTCATACATACTTGATGTTATGTATGATAACAGTTCTTGTCTTTCATGTTAGAATAAAATGTTAATACACACAGCCCCCTTTTCTTCAGCTATCTGTTTGGCTCTGATGGCTGCAGACATCCCAGCTGGTCCACCGCCGATTATGAGGATGTCGGTCTCCTCCGCCATACGCTCCATGTTCACATCTGATAAATAATAATATTAAATCAGATTATAGTCATATTACAGAAATCTTTTCCATCAGCAATATACTGAATTTTTTTTTTGTGGAAATCAACAAATTTAAAAATGAACTTTTATTTGTATTAATAAACATTGTGCAATGTTTTAATACTTATGGTTCTACTTATTAAATTAGTACATATCTCAAGAAAGATTTTATCCGTTAATATTTATTCCTAAATATTTGTCCTTGCAATCCCCATTAAACAATTTAATATCTTGTACACAGAGTTGTTAACCAAATAGTTATTATGATAAAATGTACTCTGTGATAGGTCCTATTGAAAATCTTTGAAGTCTATAGTACTCCTAGATATTGTTGAAACAAAAGATAATATATACTCCATAGATAATAAAAGATAATCAAAAATCAACAATTCTGTGACATGTTTTAATTAAAGTATGCTCATTAATCTAATCACAGCACAAGGTTGTCAATCTCACCTTTCCATCTTGGGTCCTTATCTCTGGGATGTATGGTATAATGGGTGGTAATTTTAGGATAGTCAGAATACAACCTCCTGGCTGCCTTCGTTAGCCTCCCCACTGCAAATATCACAAATTAAATTCCAATTATAATATTTAATCGAAACAATTGACTTACGAAAGAATGAACTTTGAACTTGTATATTTGAAGGACCATTGCGTAATGGAAATAAAATATATTTAACATAATCTTGTATCACAGTTTGTATGGGCTAATTTATTTAATAAAAACACTTTTTGAACTTTTTGATTTGAAAAAAAATCAAATTAATGAAACAAACAGCTGATAGTGCAACGTCTTAAGTTTGAAGGAAATTATTCGTTCTTTCATGCTTTGAACAACTTTATATTTACTATCACATATTCCTTAGCACTTCAATAGAAAACTTTAATTTATCAAATGATGTATAAAATAAAATTAATTACCACGACGAGACGAACTAACAAGTGCCACCGCCATTTTTACAATAACATACATTACGTTCCGTTCTTTCTTACTTACGGCACTGTGTGCATTCAAGTTAAGTTTATTAGATTCATGATAATTCTTATGTTATTTGACGAAATATGTTTTTTTAGAGATTAAATCGTCTAAAAAACTATTACTTAATTGTTTTTATACATTTTTTTAACAACCTATGTCAATTATTAAAGTAATGAAACGCAAAGCGGGAATATTTGAATATCTTGACCAAAGATTTTTAGTACCAACGTCGAAAATTCAAGTAGTTGGGATCAAACAATAGTGTAAACTACACGCTTTTTCTGTATTCAATTAGAACCCGGCAAATCCGCAGATGGGTGTTGTATCACAATTAATTATACGGATAAATAAAACACCTGCCCCGGTCGCTTAGCCTTTGAAATGTATCCAGACTAGAGGTGCGCGACTCTGAATGATTTCATTCGAATTATTCGACTTAGTAAAGCATTCGACTCATTCGAGTGATCTATAAAAAGTAGTAACTAATTTGACTTGATTCGACACACAGAGTACTAATCGTGTAGTTGTGTTAACTTTCATCAGAAACTAGCTACATATATTAATACGCCTTTCATTCGACTCGGAACTAGTCGAGTCGGACTCGGAACTTCATTTATGTTAGCGAACCGACCGACTCCGCCGCCCGCACGACCGCGACGTGCGTATGTTCGTTCTCAGTTTCGCACCACACGTCAGAGGTAAAGGGACGCAAGTGAACTTTTTACAAAGTAACAAACAAGTGTGATGTTAGGTTTACTAAAGAAGTTTATTAAAAAATAAGAAATATTAACACAAACAACAAATTCTGTAACTAAGCTGATTATTCAGCAATATGGCGGAAAAATTAAATAAAATTTAAGGTAATATGATTTTTTAATCACGCCGTAAAGTACTTCATCTACAATTTTAGACAAATTTTATTGCAGTTGCAGTTTAATCAAAATTTAGCTTTACCTTAACGACCAAAAAGCTGCATTGAAAAAAAAAATCAATGATAAGTATATGGTATTTAAGCGTGATTTAAAAATCACCTAAGTGTTTAACTACCAACAAAAAATTGCTTCGTATTTTAATCTTACCATTTCAAAAATGCAATAGACATTTTTGGATAAAAATATGTAGTTTTTATTTCCGTTAAATATCCCGTCAGCCGTCAGATGATTTAGAATGATTTTTTCCCATTCTCAACGTACCCAAATCTGATATGACGGGAAATCCGTTATGTTGGCAACGCTGTACCTACATTCGAGTATTATTCATTCCAAACCAAACTGACTGAGTGAGGCGAGTGAGCGGCGAATGCGCGCGTTGCGAGTAGAAAAGAAACGCTAATAAAAGATTAGTTACTATCGTTTTATTCGAATCGTTTAATCGTTTTATTCGAATATGAACATTATTCTATTACTAATTTTCAAGTCGAATGTGTAGATTAGTAGTTGTAGATTATTCGAATAGTGAGATCATTCGCAGTCGCGCACCTCTACCAGACAATAGTTGTTTGAGTAATTAATGGTTTTAAATAATCAAAGGTCAGGTTAAAGCAATATATTAAACGGCATTTACGGCCGTTAAAGACGTTGCTATTAAATCTGTTAAGTAGGTAGGTATTTCGAGACATCGAAATGATACATTGAAATATGCAATACTACCTACTCAGTATGTACGTGCGGAAATTAAAATTAATGTCACATAAGTTAAATATATTTTATGTCACTGGATGGATGAGCGCTAGTGGCAAAATTTCATGGGCGCTTCATGGCAGTTCTGGAAAACTCAAGAGGTTTCGAATGAAACAAATCTAGATTTGGATCCCAATCGTTAAGCAAAGGCAGCGCATCAACCAGCGGTGATTCCCGGACCAGTACAAGCCTACTAGCCTACACCCTGGAATTGGAAAATAACTTTTTCTTCCTGTGTCTTATTCATGTTAGGAACGTTTATCGAAATTAATTCTAGCACCGAAGGGTTTGACAATTCGCCTCTAATGAGAAGAAAGAAGTGCTCCTACAGTGCTTTTTCACGCCTCAACTCAAGGAAGTCATACCCCAACATAGCCACACATTTTAGAAAATTTTAACTGGGCAATATTCATTTTTAATTTAAAACATTAAAAAAACTTAAGACTCAATTTAAAAATGTGTTTCAGATTTCTTTCTATGCTAACGCTTCTTCTTCAGAATGCACACACGCGCGCCTGTCTGTACACGTCACTACTATCACAGAATAATAGTACAAGTACAGAAGGCCCACTTCGAAAAGTCATTTAAAGAAATATAGACTCTAGCTACGATACGATTAAGTTCAATTCAGATCGCGCAGCGCTTAATAACCTACGCTTATAGTTACCTACACGTTGCGTCTCTTTCTAGCGCGTAACTCTTACTTTTTCTGGCAAAAACGGGGCTGTCTTCTTTTAAAAAATAAATGAATCTAAATGTTGAATTGCCATTTTTGTAGTATGTACTCTAGAGAACAAATGACTTTCAAAATAAAAACGTCAGGTAGGTGTTAATAGTGCTTTAATTCTAATACATTGGTATATGTACGACAAACGAAACATAAACAGTCTCTGATATTTAATGAATGTTCTAGGTAGACACTTCGTCGTTTCGTCATAAGTCTTGGTCATCAGCCTAAATGCTAAACGCGTAACGTGTTGTACGATTGTATGTAAACTAAGTACCTACCTAAGGTACTTAGCTAAAACAATCTTTTAGTTTTATAGGGAGGGACTGACTTCGTACTAAATAATTAATGAAATATTTATACATAACGCCCCGTCGGTTGAGTGGTTCAGGTACGTGGTCTAAGGGTCTCGGATTCGATTCCCGGGTCGAGCAAAATGTGTTCTAGATTTTTTCGAACATAGTTCGGGTTTGTGATCACCAACCCGCATTTGGCAAGTGACTTGATTTCAATGATGGAGGCCTTTATCCTGCAGTGGGACATTTATAGGCTGTTATTTTTTTACTTTATTTATACCTACCTAACTATAGAGTAGGTAACCTACTCAATACATACTTATTTCTCTAACCATTATGGGTAAAGTAAAGTAGGTATATGATAGTTTCATAATAATCATAACAATTTTTAAAAAAAATCTTACCTCTCAGCGTCCTTAGGAAGCCAAAAAAAAGTCAAATTCGGATCGCTATCTTTGTTATGACAATTAAACACTGCACAGTATCTTCTTGCCTTCTTTTTCTCCATGTTTTATACAATGCAACGAACAAATGAAGTACCTATATAGTCAAGGTAAAACGGAACAAACCTTACGCGTACCTACGTCACACAGCCCTGGCGCGTGAGGCCCGACTAGTCTGCTCTAACAGGTCGCTGTGCGTAGGTACATTTTTGATACCTACACGTGGAGTGGGACAGGCCTGCTACTACAACCAAGTGCACTACCAAACCTTTATCGTGAAATAGAAAGACTATACTGATACTGACTACTCTGAATCCAAGAGTCCGTCTGAATCAAAGAGTATTTAATCACTACGTTTTAGTTTGAATCCTCAGAAACAGCAATAAACAATTTTATCTTTGTCAAGGGACATCCTTTAATGGAATAAAAGGCATATAAAAAGCAATACATACATTTATTAAAAAATGAGCTTATAAAAAAAATAGTAATACGACATAGTTCTACATTTGAAAATTATTATTAACCGTTCATTTCACAGGCTTCATCTGCCAGAGGCCGTCATTCAGGTAATGGCAATTTTCTATACCAACTCCCTTATTCACCTTTGCACTGTAATAAAAAAGGCTCAATTACATAACACACTCAGAAATAAAACAAAATATGAAATACATGGCACATACACAGGCACATTCTTTTGACATTAGTTTCATAATATTAGTGGATTCGTGGATGCTAGCAGCTTTTTGAATACATCGCGCACATAAGGACAGGCAGATAGACAGACAGACAAAAAATTAAAAAAAAAAAACGGAGTCTGTATCGATTACTTATCATCCCCTGATAGTTTTTTTATACGGTTTTATTATATGTATAGATAAAATACGTGTTGTTTGTGAATATAGGTACTTTATTTTACTATTGATTTTTCAAAGTCATGATAATATTTTATGATTGTTTGAGCTACACGAACGAATTAGGTACTTAAGTATTTGATGTCGATTAAGCTTTCCACTTGAATATTTTATTTATGTTTCTCACATATCATCAGTAGAGAGAGAAGTGATGCCGATGGCTAACGCATGCTCCTTTCCCTCCGCCATCACAGCCACGACGTTGCCCTTGTCGACTTGAGACATGCGCGCGCCGGGCGACGTCAGACCGGGGCACATGATGTTGGCGCCACTCAGCACGAATCTGATCGCACCCTTATCAACCTGCTGCATCGGGAGGAAGAAGGGATCTGGAACAGTTTTAAAACAGGTTTGCTGTCATTTATAATCATCGAGTAAATAAAACCAGTCAAGCACGTCGATTATGAAGGTAGTGACGCTCATTCAAAAGTAAGGTTTGCGTAAAGGCTTCGGGAGAAGGGTGTTGTACTAAAAGGTTACGATCAACAGTTTACCATGGTTAATTGTGTAACAACCATGATTATTGTGTGCCTTCATTTTTTATTTTGGAAAATATGTAATAACTTTTTGTATTTTAGATGGGGCGGGGCGTACTAGCAACATGGACGAAAAACGGAAGGCATTTAGCAGACGCTAATAAGAAAGCAATCGAATTAATCTCAAAGGGATTCGGTCGCTATATGCGCGTTCACCCCTGACCAACAACTAGGGAGCAATAGTGACTAGCGGTGAGCATAATGTCTGTGCGACATATGTGTTCCCCCAGCTCAACAGCATGGAATATATCAAAGGGTTTTGTACCCCTGAAGCAATTGCCCGGGTAATGGGATGGGACTTCCCCAAACCCGAATTCCCTCACCCGAGGCATGGAACCCTGGGACGACGTAGATACTCGTAGGTTTCTTTTATAGTATTCAGTATTTGAAAATGGCACATTTCGTTGACATCATTGTTACGTGCGATTTAAAAAATTAAATGTCACCTGATGTAACTGTGAGTAAAACAACGTGAAGAAACCTACATGCCTGAGAGTTCTTCATAATGTTGTCGAAGGCATGAGATGTCCGCAATTGGGCAGCATGGAGGACTAAAGCAACAGCATAAGCCTTCCCGTCCCGAGATGAGACCTAGACCAACATTGGGACAAAAGAAAGGGTTGTGGTGGTGGTATGTTACTATTGTTACTATTTACACTTATGCAGCAGCCTCAAGGTTGGCATCCAGGGACCCTCGCGGTGGCGGAAAAAGAGCAGTTCGCCGGCACTGTTAACCATTATCTCGATGTGGTCGTGGCTGGAAGGAGAAATACATATATTTATTACGGAATAAATACAACACATACACTGAAATCCATATCAGTTTAACGATGCTTCAAAGTTCAACTACATACCTTCACAATCTATATAATAAAAATGAATCGCAAAATGTGTTGGTAAGCGCATAACTCAACAACGCCTGGACCAATTTGGCCAATTCTTTTTTTTAAATGTTCGTTGAAGTTCAAGGATGGTTTTTACGGCGAGAAAAATTTGAAAATTCATCCCCTAAGGGGGTAAAACGGGGGTTGAACCGTTTTTGAAGTTAGTGAATGTGTAACGCGAGCGAAGCTGCGGGCGTCCACTAGTACATAATACAGAAGAATAGTATATACAGTACAGTAATAAAAATAAATATCTCAGGAAGAGATTCTAATGGAAATTACGTGTAAGTATTAAAAGTTTACATACAGGCTAATTTAAAACTTTTGTATGACAAATCGTTTTCATGACAGCAGAATTGTATGTTACAAATTAATTTTCATTACGATTATTTACGTAATTTTTGATCCACTGTTGGGCACGTCTCCCGGAATGGGACGGTAATGCCATGGCTCTAGCCAAGAGTGCATTGTCAGCATCCAACAACCATTTTTCCCAAGGTGTTTTCAGGCAGGCGGAAGAGCTTACCATTTGACAATCCTAAAAGTGTCTTTCTTCGGCAACACCTGATCAATGTAGTTCTCTAGATGCGGGTAGAGCTCAAGAAGTCTGCTCCGTATACCCTTCTGAACTGAAGACTTCAGTTGCTGAACGCCCGATATGCTCTCTTTTTCATCGAATCTGAAATCAAATAGAATTGTTTTATTTCTCTCATACTGCTTGAGTGGAGACCGCGACTACAAAATGTGGGATGACTTCTTGCTGGGTGGCGCGACGATCTGCCTCAAACCTACTTACGAACTGATCTACTAATGTTGATACTTACACACTTGTAACTTATCCCAGCACCTTTATTATTATTGGTTTAAAGTTATTCCCAGTTCGTTAAGTTATTCATGGTCGGCAGAACGTGGCTGTCTGTTGGTCCATCCAAAAAAAGACAATGCGGTGGGCAATGCTTGATTAGTTATGCCCATAGAGATATATTATGGATGTGCCTATGGTTGTTTGTTATCTACAATGATATTATTTACATTACAAGAGGGTTATCTACTTATCTACTATTTTATTTATATCTCACAGTACGTACTCACACATTTTTATTTCGTCATACAACAGGCATACGCAACAAACATCTATCGCAATATAAATAACATCATAACGCGCTGGCTATTTTTATTACCTTATATTTTATGTGTGGCAAAGCGACGAAGCCATACCTCATACCTGCTCAGTAAGACCGTAAGACTTCGCGCATGTGACATCTATATTTCACAACTACACAGACGAACATGTTGTAACGGTTGAACTAACCTACTCGGTACCTATGTACTTAGTTGGAATGGTCAGTGATAGTAGGTTATCCTTATCCTTAAGTACTAGTATTATAAACGCAACAATATATGTCAATACGGGTGTTTGTTGATTTGTCCATCTGCTAAACAGAAAGATGGATCGAAGATATTTTTGCATTGGTAGGTATACAGGGAAAATGATTTTTGCATTGGAAATGACATTTAATATTTTTTTTTCTTTCCCGGAAAGTTTTCTTTCTTCAATATTTCTTAATTCATACATCGATGTATTTTGTTGTCACGGTTGCATAAAATATAGGTACCTAAGTACCCACGTAATAGACTGTACGTACGTAGTACTCGTACCTTTATAAAAACAGATCGCGTTCAATGCCATTTCGTGGGCACGTGAGCTGACGTACACGTGCTGATAACACAAACTGTGATAAATTCAAACCCACACAACATAGCTGTCTGAAACACGGAATGCATAATATAATTAGGGATACCTACGTATGACCCAATTTTTTTTCTGCTTCTTATGAAGTTTTTTATTTTGTATGATAATAGGAGAAAAGTATTTCATCGTTGTTGTTCGAAAAGGAGACATTCAGACAGCTCCACAGCAGCAACTCTTTTTAAAAATAATAAAAAGAAATATAAAATTACCAAAGTAAAAAAAAAAACAAAGGAATCAAGTATGCCTGTAATTTCAAAATTTATTGAGATTAACAAGAGACTAGAGTAGGTCAAGCATAAATTATAAAAAATTAACTATAGGACTGCAGCAGGATAGCCTGCAGCTTCGCTCGCGTGCAACTTAACAATAGTTTCGCTAACGTAAAAACGCAGAATTTATATTGGGGACCCCAATTTTAACGCATCATTAGTTAGTCTTAAATCCAGGACAAACACACCCATGATTTAACCAGGAATTTGTCTTGAAAAATAAAACTATCTGCAGTGTGAACTGTGAAAAACGGAGAAACACGTATATATTCAATTAATTTAAATAATAAACCTTTACTGCAAATGTCAAATAAATCCTATCCTATTTGAGAAAAAATCCATACTTACAAACTTTCATCATCTAGAAGAAAAATCCATCCAAAGAAACCTGATTACTTTGGGGATGAAAAGTATCCTAGTTCCGTCTTAGCTCAGTCAGGGTTTAGTACATGTTTGTAACGACCAATTTTAAGACGCGGACGCGTTACATTTTAATTATTATGTACCTAACTTTAGATAAGCCTCTCTGCGTAGTATCACATCACATGGGTAGGAAATCGGATGTTACTTAGTACCGTAAACTGATATTAACACGCTTTTATTAGCTTGGTGTATGTATGTAGGTAGGTATGTAACGGAATCTTTGACCGTGATGTGTTCAAAACGACGAATTTGAAACTTTGCACACAAAATTTAAAAAAAAACTAACTTTAGTTCGGTTTTCTACAAAGCTGTATATTTAATGAAGTATCTGAGAAGCATCACAATTCATACTTATTGTAAGCTTACGCTTATTTACAATGTTTATTATGTTAATGATGTCACAGTGATGTGATACCTCCAAGCATTTTGTTTACTTGTTTACATTTACAAAGAATGGTTGCAGAATTGAAAAAATAAACAAAAGTATTGTGTACTTAACTAGGATTAGACTTGAAATATGAAGTAAGTTTAGTAATTTGTACTGTATTCTGTGGTAATAGGTAGATATCCATTCAGCCTTCCTTAAGTCAACTCATGCAACAGTACATAAAACGAGATTACCTAAGCTAAGCCAATATTAAACCAAAAATGATTTAGATTTTGTACTTAAGGCGCCTAGTGGTGCAAAATGACCTTGAGAATCGGTGCACACATTCTCACAAACGACAACAGCGCCTCTAACGGAAAACCTCAGAACTACCTTACAGAGCATACAATGACATGTCATGAGGTACTGTATTAATCGCCTGTATAACCCGCGCAGATAGAGAATAGATCTGAAAATGGCACTTAAAATACAAGCACAACACACAACACAAGCAAGGGTACTTAAAACACTGGATTGTAAAATTTGCCTTTATTAATTGTGACATTTCAGAATCAGATTATAAAAATAAAGAACAATAGGATGGGAATGGTATCAAAGGTTTTATAAACCGCTTGGTCCAGCAGTGTCCTGGTCATCTGTACCCATTACTGGTTCAATTCCCTCCATGAATTGGTTAAAATCTTCCATGGACTGGTCACTTTCACAGTCCTGGTCTTCAGAGTCGTCACTTTCATCTTCGGTGTTGCTGTTCAATTACATCACAAAATGTCAACGTTCGTAACAAAAACTTAACGAAAATAAATAACAATCAAATGTAACGCAAACAAAAACAACAATATCAACGAAAACAACAATTACTCGGAGTGCGTCAAGTAGCTTAGAAAGCGAATCCCGACTGATTATTTGTTTGCAGCTCGTACTTCACTGTGTGAGTATAGACAGCGATAGAGAGTGAGCGAGAACGCATGCGAGAGGACGCCATTTTCAAATCTATTCTCTATCTGCGCGGCTTATACGGGGAAGTGTTTCAGTAGATGGCGTTTATTTTAAGTAATAATTGACCTAACAAAAAATTTATAGGAAGGTACGACAACGTAATGAAATTAGATTTATGCAATTTTTTTAGTTACTTAAAATAAAAACAAAAAAAAAGTCATAAAAAAATAAAGAAAAAATTGAAAAAGAAAGGAAGTGTAACTGGAATTTGAACCCGAGTCTCTAGAGCGAGATTCTTACTCACTGCTAATGTCTATAATTTCCCCGTTATTGATATTATCTTTGGATTCTCTTTTCCTGTAATAAATACATATTATGACATATATAAATATTATTAGCTTTTTATTTCATTTGCATAAAATAATAACAAAAAAAAAGTCATAAAAAATAAAGAAAAAATTGAAAAAGATAGGAAGTGTAACTGGGATTTGAACCCGAGTCTCTGGAGCGAGATTCTTACTCGCCGCAAACTCCAATTACGCCATTTACAGCTATACGATTAGGGTTGAAAAACTGTGTACGTATCTATCTTTTTGTACTCTGCAGGATTGCAGAGAACAATGAAAATTAATAAATGTTTGACAAAATTTAAATCTTTACGTCATTCATGTGTGTGACGTTTGCTTTATATGAACACTTTTGATTTATTTCCCATGTTTATTTACAAAATAGGAGTCCGTTTACGCCCTTCTAACTTAAAAAAATACTTATAACGTTAAATTATTTATATAAATTAACCTAATGTAATAACCAATCAATAAAAGTAATGAAATAACGTTGGAATCTTGCAGAAATTTTGCGGCAGAAAGCGCGACACGCCCGTCTAGCAAGAGGCCTCAGCCGCGACTGTCGGTACTAGGGTTGCAACGATATATCGGAAGACCGATAAATATCGATATATCGAAGCCAAATATATCGATATATATCGATATCGGCGACAAGCCGATATCGATAATTATCATATCGAAAACTCAATATATCGTAAATAAATATCGAAAGAACCGCCTGGATTAAAATAAAGATTATTATTAATTAAATAATAAACTGGCAACACTGTCTACAAAATATTTTCTACTCTAATCTGTGGTGAGTAAACTGTTAAGTTAATACCATAGATGCCGTACTTTTTTAACCGTCATACATCGCAGGTTTATTATGATGAGTACATACATTATATTTAATGGAGTTCTGATGTAAGACGGTCAAAAAAGCACGAGTTATACTTCAAAGTTCTGTTTTTATTCACATAGGTAAGGCATTGAAAAACAAACTACTATAAGTACAGTAAACGTTTGATATAACTAATATTACTTCATTAAAAAAGAAAAAATAATTCTTTAAAAATTAATTTCTTTAAAAAAGAAAAAATATCGATATATCGATCAACTAGACCGATATATCGATATATCAATATCGAAATAGTTCGATATATTTAAATATCGATATATCGATATTTTTAAAAATCTTGCATCCCTAGTCGGTACACGGCGTTTACACACACATGCTCGCGAGTTATGTTCTAAAACACTGCGGAAATGAGAACAAGGGTTTTTTGGAAATTCTACAAAATGGATTTAAAAAGTGGTATAACTGATATATTGTATTTATTGTGATGAAAAATATATGTTAAATTGAAAAAAAAAACACGTATTTTAGAAGGGATTTGATTGTTTAGAAGATTATTTTAGAGGTATCTTCGTGATTTTTTTCTATCGAGTCAACATTAATGTATTATGTTTTGAAGGCCGTAGCAATCTAACATATATCCCCAAGAATACCATATATTTTTTTTATTTGATTCTCTGCAATGGTTCGTGTGATATCTTGTTTATAAAACTCGCGTTTAGCCTCTGTAGTCCTCTTAAGTACTTATACAATAGATCTTATAGATAAAACTAAAAAAATATCATCAATCAGACTGATAAGTCTGGTATGAGTGAAAAAGGAGTTAAGATTAGGTATTACAAGAAACGATAGTGATAAACAATGATAATTTTGATAACCCACTGGCAAATAAAATACCTTCTATCCTCTCCACAATTTTTTTTGACCCACTTTTGGACACAATACTTGATAACACAGGTCTCCTCTCGGAATGGGCCTTAGGCCACCACGCCGGCCAAGTGCGGATTGGCTTCACATACATCCGAGGACATTATGAAGAACTCTCAGCAGGCAGGATTCCTCACAATGTTTCCTTCGTCATTAGGAAATTGTGATTAACACGAATCCGAAATAAATATAAAACCGTAACGATAGTTTTCTAAGACATCAGATTTCGATTCGATTTCAGGTCATCTAGGTAATTGTAGTAGGTACCTACATAAATAGGTACATTCACATACCACATTTACATAAAATACCCTAGAAATCTAAGTACATTTGCCATGGGTACTGTGCCATGGGTGTTGTTGTCCTGGATTTAAGGAATGATAACTCAATGTCTATCTCCAATACAAATTCAGCGTTTTTGTATATAGATTGAAGTACCTACCTAACTTTCTAAAGTGAAGTCAAGTAATTATTAATGTTTTGATATATGTAGTATGAAACACAGAACAGATAAAAGAGTACCTATCTGTTCTGTGGTATGAAACCCTGTCCTGTTGACGGATTTTTACCTATTTAATACCTACTATATACATACATTTTGTGTAATAACGTTGTAGGCGTTCCCGGAAAATAATGAGGGTCCCTTGGGATACGGGATGGCAGTTTGTTTGAATATTTCTTAAATTTAAATAGAATTGCTTACCTACATTACTACCTAATTATAAATTTTTGCAATACCAATTCCAAGCAATTGCGTCCACTAGTTTAATACTAAGTAATTTTAAGCCGTATTAAAGTATTTGTAAGTAACTCAGGCACTTAGTAGTTTTGTAAAATACAGATTTAAACATAGATATAATAAGTAGTGAAAAAGGTTTTAAAGATATCGTTCAAGACGTCTGGCCTTGTTTGCCAAAACATGTCAAACATATTACAATATTATGTAGGTACATGAGGTCAAGTCCATTGACTCACAATCATATTTCCACGATAACCGACTACAGGCGGAAATTAATAATCTATTAATCCGTGGACACAAAGACACACAATATTAAGCAAGTACAAGAACATCCCTTGATCCTGTCCATTTTTATGGCATAATAAGTAGGCATACGCATCTTACGTAGGTACGCTCTACGCTCTACGTATTTTACATCGCGTGACACAAATTTGATTTCATTTTCGAAATAATAGATTAATTACCCGTCCAAATTCGGTAGTAATTTACTTCAAAGCTTACAGTTTGTTTGGTGAATAATTTTATATAATATATTATTGTTTACGTTTTTCATTTTCATTCTTCCATTGTTATAAATATCGTTATTATGCCTCATGAATAATTTTATATTTAAGTGTGTTTGGAGGGCGTTTGCCAAAATGGCTTTTAGTCGGAGGCTGCAAATGTATCCTTACATGCATCGGTAGGTAGGTATATCTTACATTTCCTTATATTAGTGTTGTACTAATAGGCGAAATTCCAATTTATTTGCGTGGATATTAGAACAAAGAATACCTACTGGTGATTTTTGGGCTACAGAGTAATTGGAGGCATGGTAGTAATAGATAGAATAGTGGAAAAATAATCATGGTCAGAGTTCACAAGAGTGATTGGTATGGCCTTTGATAACATCTTAACGTAGACGAGTTCTCCTTCTCCGTCTACTAATTTGAAGTAAATTGGTACCGAATTTGGCCACCTCCAATTTCTTTGGTCTACATCATGACATACGCGTATATGTGATAAATGTCTATGTAGTAGCCAGATGATCAATTTCCGCCGTTAGACGCCAACAAACAAATGACTGGTTTTAATGATCAATTTCAAATTCTATCTGTTGCACAGACTCAGGAACTTTACGCTTGTGTAATAGTTCGAGGATTACGTAAGAATTTACACATAATTTTAAAAATAGTAGTTCTGACTATGATTTACATAAGGATGGTTTGCCAGCGAAACTGTCTCGTTTTAACCTTTGCCAATTAACCGTTTTATTGGATTAGCCTCCATTGCGATTTGCGGTATCCAAGTACTGCGAGTACTTTGGTTTCACCGTGCACGTAGCGAGGCTTCGTTTCGTATATTTATGAGGATTTCACCATCCATGCAATGTGTGCATTGTGTAAAGATTATAAAGATTCCCAATGTTAATTGCTATTTAACGTATGTACGTATAAGAAAACATGAAAGCGAAACAAAAAATTTGATTAGATAGTTATAAATTTATAATCAAGTCTAGTGAGCATTAATATACATTATTATAATTAGTAAGGATTAATATATTCGAATAGACTTTAGAACACTCCCAAGAGTAGGTAATACTTAATCAAACTTTCTCGGGCATATATTTTTTTTAATTTTGTGGCTAAACTCTAAACCAATCACACATCAAAAATAGAGTCAAACGCTCGATAAAATACACCCACCTCCTTTATCTGTTCTGGGCCATGATAAGTTGGTTCTTCAGTTTCGAAAAAAAAACTTAATAATTTGCAATACAAACAGTATTGCAAATTATTAGGTTTTTTTTCGCGTAGTAACATTGTATTTCATTGTTGCATGTTGTAGATACCTCTCTTAAAGTAGATAAACGGAAAAGAAGTGTGAAAGCGTTTCAATATTCCTAATACATAATATACTTACAAGTATTTATTGATAAACTTTAACATTTATACATAGTCGTTTCTGATAACAGTGGAAATTTTCTCAATAACTAGGTATTTAGCTTATTGAGAGATATAAATAAAAAAAAATCAGAGATTTTTATACCTTTTATAGATTTCAGTGCATAATAGATTTCAATGTTAATAAATGTGCTTGTGTGTCTCCATCATCGGAATGTTGAGGGTCTAATCAAACGACTTAGCAGCGCAATGTTATCATGCAAATATCGATATAAACCATTTGAGGTCACCAAAGTAAGGGGATATTATTAGAGAGAAGGCAGGGCATAAAAAAAGGATTTTGAAACAGATTTCATCACTTTTCACACGCTACGTTGCATTAAAGCACTCGAGTGTAACAGTGCAAACATGAAACTGCTAAACCTATATTACATTTATAACAGTTTATTAATTGCAACTCAAACAACCTTGAAGATAGTAACCTATCTTCAAGGTTGTTTGAGTTGCAAGAATAAATAAATACTTAAATAAAAATAAATAAAAAGGAAGTCGTCGCGATGTCACGAAGTCAAATTGACAGACAAGACGATAATCGAGATGGAAGGTGGGGTTGAATGAAAGATTTTGATTCACCACCATAAATCTCAAGAATATCTACAAACCTACCGAAGATCAGGCTTGACATGTCCTGTAAAGGTCTATGTTCAGCAATGGACTAATGATAAAATGGACTTGATAAAGAAAGAGAGAGATGAATAACGCGAACTGAAGGTTGTAAATATTTTTTTTAAATAATTATTACGAGAAAACATACACACGTATTTTGCCAAAGTACAAAAGACTAGTCAAATGTATGTACATACTAATATATGTAGTAATTACGCTTACGCGTCATAAACAGATTTTGGAAAGTAAGTAAAATACACACGTAGGTACTTTATGTACTACATCATAATGTTTTTATATTAATTTCTCATGGCCAATTTAATTACCATGCAGTGTTCATACAGAAACATTTATAGGTAGGTAGGTACTAAAGCGTCGGCCTGCAAGTGGCATTTAGACATTACCTGTACCACAGAACAGATAAAAGAAGTCTGTACTACCTAGTTTCTTTTCAATTTTTCTGTCAATTTCTCATTCAGTAGATACTTCTACACGAGTAGGAAGTATTTCTCAGATAGATATAGAAATTCGCAAATTCAGCAAGTTGAAGTGGTAATGGGCCGGCCACATAATTCGAAGGTCTGACAACTAGTGCGAAAGAAACGTCAAGTCGAATATAGACCATCACTAGTAAAACAGAGCACACGTCGACAAGGTGGACCTGAAGAAGACGGCGGGAAACCGCTGACTTCAGAAGGCACAGGACAGGACCGGTAGGTGTGGCGTCGTTTATGAGAGGCCTATGTCTAAAAGTGGACCTCACAATGATGTATGGATGGATGGATTGTTAAAGTAGATACCTACCTGTTGTAGTGTTAAGTCACCGCATTATGTACTGAACCACAGAATACATAACAGTACAGGTAACACTCAAGTCTACGTATGGCTGGTAGCTTTTTTTCATAAATTTGTCCCTTCCACTTTTACCTGACTGTGGTAATAAGCAGAGTATTAGCATATCAGGTTTTGTTTTACCTGTTTATGAATAAAATAATAGAATATAATCCGCCTAAGGACGTTTAGAATTACATGTCCAAGGCTGACGGGAAAGTACATTAAAACTAGGTAATTTTAGAACCACTGTGTACCGTTACCGTAGGCACTGTGAAAAATTATGAGCTTGACATTTTTCTACTTTCCTAATTTCTGTCAACATACGTGCGAAATGATAATTTCTGAGGATTAGTTTATGTGTATCACTTGTAAGTAATTCTACAACAGTTGTTACCTCAAGTATGTGCCTCAAGTTACTTAACATGTAGTCTACATAAACATTATGAACTAGTTTTCCTGAGTCACGGAAATAGCTTTACGTCTTTCGTTCTCGCATTAAGCAGAGCGAATGAAAGTTATCTCCAGATAAAACATTGTTATGGACACATAACATTATGTATGGAATTAACTTACCTACCTTACCTAAACACACTTACCTACCTACTAACTAAAAAACAAGATTGTGTAGATGTGCATCGTAATGATATATTAATTGTAATAATTAACCTCTTGTAATGTAAGTACATATATTATAATATCATTGTATGTACGTCAATGGCATGTCCCGCACACGGTAAAAAATAAAGTAACGGTCTAAGGTAAAAATAAAGTAACAATTTATTAATTTACCTTGTTATTGGGTTTATCCCAAAATTCCCATGACAAACAAAGCGTTATGTCTGCTGCTCGAGTATTAACGAAGACAAGTACTTACTTACCTACTTATTAAATTAAATTGTAAATTACTTCCTTCGGAGAATGTCTTCTAATCAGATGCAAAGTCACGGAATGTTTGATCAATTTGTCAAGAATATACATTAATTAAGCGTGGTTGTTCGAAAACACTGGGTGCCGCTCGCTGGTTCCCTCGCGTAAAATTTGAATTTACTCTGTATTTTATCGGTGCAAACACTTATTTTATTTCGATGTTTTTGATGATTACTACAAGAACAAACCTTAATTTATCATCAATCACTTTTCAATAAAAAAATATGTACATACATATATATCTAGGAAGATAGGAAGTAGTCGCTCAAAAATTCAAGTCGAGGGAAATGCGTTTCGGGACCGCCTTAAGGAAATCTCCTTATTTTACTGGATATAAGGAAGACCATCACAGGGATCCAAATAGATCCAATGCAGGACTGTATCAAATTTGATCGTAATGAGATGAATAGGCTTGAAATTAGATCACGATACAAACTATAAACGAACACAGTATCGCAACGTAACTAATAAAAGGGTTAATATCTAACTAATGCAAAAACCGAAAATAATTTATAAGTATTTAATATAAGAAATAATTAATTTAAGACAAATTCAATATCTAAATAAGAATTGCTTAACGATTTGCTCGAAATAGAAAAGAAGATTGTGACAATTGAAAATAAGAAAGCGAAGATAAGACGAGGAATACACGAGACAAATCATTCGTAACGCTTGGATTGTGAACAGTAATCAGAATGAGCACAAGTAAGTCGAACAAAGACTGACTGAAAGTCTCGTGATGGATGTTACATTGAGAGGAAAGTACGCATAAATAATGTATATAGAAGTCGTACCAGAGTATAATAAGTACGAGGTCAACGTCAACAAAATCATATGGAAAATCATTAGTTATTAATCGTTATCATAGTATTATTATTGTAGGCAATTGTAGAGAAAAGATAAAGATAAAGATTTTTATTTCTTTGAAGTTTAAAGAGAGCGTATAAACAATATAATATATGAATACTAGCTGACCCAGCAAACGTTGTTTTGCCATATAGATAATTTTTAGTGAATATTTTGGGAGAACTTAATGTAAGCGTGTGGACTACTACTACCACTACCACTACCCCTACCACTACCACTACCCCTACCACTACCCCTACCACTACCACTACCCCTACCACTACTCCTACCACTACCACTACCCCTACCACTACCCCTACCACTACCATTAACACTACCACTACCACTACCATTACTTATAATCGAAAGCGTTCAATAAAAGTAGGAAATTATTAAAAACAAAAATCGCGATGGAAAAATAGGGGTTGATCGTAGAGGGTTGAAAATTTAGGGTTGTATGTATAATTTTCTTTGCTATAAACCTCACGGAGCCCGAGACCTTTCCAACGAATGCAAAACCATGGAAATCGGTTCGTGCGTTCTGGAGTTATAGCGTCAGGAAGGAAAACCCGACTTATTTTTATATATGAAAAAATATAGTACCCGAACTATACCGTTCCGGTAGGTATAGCCGACATCCTATTTAATAATGTTGCCTTAGATTGTACTATTAAAGTATTCTGTGCCTTAAACCACAAGAATAAAGTAAGATCTGTCCAGTCTGAATTTTATGTCTGTGACGAAAGAAAAAATAATGGCATAGTGCTCTAGCTTTAGTGCTTTAGCTGAATTGGAGGCTTAAAAATACGATTGGCTTTAGCTTATTTCTAATCATGAAAAATATCGACGGGAGAAAAGAGAAGGATTCAGGATAGGATCTCTATACATAGGTAGATGATAAAACAACGCTGTCGGTACTGTGTCCCTTAAATAATAGGTCCACCTTATCGCAGGAAGCAGACGCTTGTCAGTTGTCAGCTCATTATCTGAACAAACCCTTTTCGACCCTGAGTTTGTCTTAATTAATAATCTAAATTGAAACTTCAACACCAACACAAGTCAACAGTCATATTTTAGAAAGTCATTTTCTTTAAATTAAAACTTGAGGAAAAGAAGTGGAGTAAGAACACGGGGAATTAAATGGGTAATAAACGATTTTGCACTTGTTGACAATTTAGGTTAACAGGTTAGGTTTTTGGTTTCTACAAACTAAACTATGTACATAATATTACAATTTATAGAAGTTTATTTTACGAACAGATGGGATAAATCACACTCTAATCTTTGCCTGTGGTTACCAAAGGACAAAGGACAAGGATGTTTTAGTTAAATCAGATACCTACACCCATTAATATAATATATGAGTGCCTACTCCATATCTTGATAATTCTTCTTGTTTCCTTATCTACCTATACTGAAGTACATTTAAAAAATTTTGTGCTCTGAGTGGTCGGATTTCCACCATAATTCAATTTTAATCCAAGCCAATGTTCAATGTGCGTGAGCTTTCTGCACTTATTCTAAATAAAAACTTCAACTATGCCAAATTTCTTGTTATTGCTTCGCGAATTAATAGTTTTAAATTCCTAGAAACACTTTTATTTTTAACCGACTGAAAAAAGGAGGGCGTTGTATAAATAAATAAAATAAATATCTTGGACATTCTCACACACGGCCATCTGACCCCAAAGTAGGCGCGAGCCTGTGATACGGGTGTCAGAGACTGATATACATACATAGATATTTTAAATACATACTTAAATAGATAATATTGACATCCAGACACAGAACAAATACAAGTGTTCGTCACACGAATATTTGTCCTGAGTGGGATTCGAACCCACGACCTTTGGCGCAACAGGCAGGGTCACTACCGATTGCGCCAACGGGCCATGTAACGGGGTATGTTCGACTGTTTGATTTTTTTTCTTCTTTTATTTTGTTGGTATTGATGGATTTTGATGATTCTTTTTTTATTTGAATATCGTATCAGAGAGTAGGTTCTATTTAACTAGTTCATATTATTATGAAATAAACTGCCGACCTGACTGAAAAATATTGCGTGAATAAACGAATTATGTACTATTATTTCTGACTTTTTAGTTTTGAAGCCGCTTTTTTGTATAGTCAGAGAGAGTGGTCGCTGCACTGCTGTGAGAGGAGCAGTGAGAGTATTTCAGTGTAAATAAATACGTTGTAGTGTAGTGTTGTAATCGACACGGATATTTCTTACAAACGCTTGGTAGGATCGACTCTTCTTTTTCACAACTTCTATGGATCAACTAATCACTAAGACATCGTTTTGAAGATACTAAGTTCAATCAAAGCTATGACGTAAGTCGCCCCCCAGAAACATTTCACCTTCGAAGGTGCCAAGGTCGAGTCCGATCGATACACACCGCAAGGGCCACTTAGTAAAATCGATTGTAACTACGAGTATAATTATTGTGTATTGTTTACATAATATATTATTATGTAAACAATCCCTAACAAATGATTTAGTTGTTGGAAATGGTTTTTATCTCGCCGTATGTAAGTGAAAAAAAGACTAATATAAATAGGCCATTTTATCGTTTTATCTATTTTCGTTGCCTACACACGGAAAAGAGTGGAGGTTCTAAACGACTACAAAGTAAAAATAAATGTTGTAAAATCAAGAGCCTGAAAAACGGCTCATTAATTAAATACGTGGTGCACAGATCGGAGGATGACAACCGGATGAGAGGAAATGGAAAACCATTGGTAACAGTGAATTAAAATACTTCATTCATTACTTGTGTAGAATATTATCATCTTTTGTTGAATATAATGAAGAATAGTTAAGATAATATAAATAGTTGTAAGTGCGTATGGTATTTTTAATTTAAATTGTAAAGAACCTGTAAATATATACTTATAGAAATTTAAAAAAAAAAAAAGGTATGTAGGTTCATACAATACATATATTTATATAGTATTATTTGGTATGTACATAACCAAAAACATAGTTTCAACGTTATTTTATAGCGCTGTGAGACGTAATCCCTATTAAGCCATAGCCACCCTTAGGCTTCGTTCACACGACATTGTTCTGCACGTTTTTTTGTAATCGTTTTTTTAACGTATAGTCAACCGGGTGTTCATATGGTAAATTTTCATTCGTGTAAAAACGAATAGCCGCAGTTTCCACACAGTTGTCACAGTGAGTAGACGTCACTGATGGATCCACGCTTGGTTGTACTTTTATATTGGTATCGAAGGCGCCAACGGTCTCGCCGCCGACAAAACAGACGGTTTTGGGTACATCCTATTAATCAAAAATCTGTGCGTACGATCACATTTGTTAGTTTAAGTATTATATAATATTAAGCCTGTATTTTCCGGACGGTTAATATAGCGTAGTCAACTTAATATACTTATATCTTAATGTACCTACCTGCTA
Organism: Carterocephalus palaemon; assembly: GCA_944567765.1. Lineage (NCBI taxonomy): Eukaryota > Metazoa > Arthropoda > Insecta > Lepidoptera > Hesperiidae > Carterocephalus > Carterocephalus palaemon. The sequence continues at coordinate 4,279,971 of OX155658.1, read as the reverse complement.
CCTATTTAGATATGTTCTAACTGTAATTAAGTACCCTATCCCGTAGTATCCCTATCACTTTATCTGTACTTATATGACCTAATTGCTACTCGTAAATATCTTGGACTTTCTCACACACTGCCATCTGACCCCAAAGTAGGCGCGAGCCTGTAATATGGGTGTCAGAGACTGATATACATACATAGATATTTTAAATACATAGGTACTTATATAGATAATATATATTAACATGCAGACAGAACCAATACAAGTGTTCTTCACACCAATATTTGTCCTGAGTGGGATTCGAACCCACGACCCCTGGCGCAACAGACAGGTAACGTAGTTAGACTAGCTAGACCTTTGAAATAGCGAGATAAATATTGCCAAACGGCGAGTAATCGATACAACCCTCAACATAATACAACACCTCAAAAATATGATACAACAGAAAGCGGTTGGTAATCGCTAGTTTTACAAGCTTATAATTAACTTGAAATGCATGTTGCAACTCAATTTTGAAGCAGATATCTTCAACCTATTGAGCTGAAATTTTGTAGGTACCTACACGTTTAGTTTGAATGACAGGCATGGTTATCTGTGTGACGTCATTCTAAACCCAACATTGCGGAACACCAAATTGTCGGACAAGTTATTTTTAATGCACTCATACGATATGGGTATCAAATGAAATGCCTTGCTGAGAAGAACTCGAAAAATAAAGTGACGTCACTCTAAATCCAATATGACGGACCTTTAAAGATGGCGGACTAAGTTTTATAAGCTTTCCTACGTTATGGGTATCAAATGGAAGGACATCAAAAATCGAATGAGAGTTAAAAAAAATAATAACTCTGATCTTAGATTATTTATATTAAGACTTCGACCATAAACTCCGTTGCTTTTTGGTGTACGTACTGGGGTTTTTGGGAGTCCTCGATTATGATATTAGGGTCGAATTTTTTGAGTCTTTAACAACAGTTGGTTAACTTTGACAAGTGAAATTTGGCGTCAATAAAACCTGTCCAGCGATAACTAAAAAGTAAATAAAACTTTTAAATATCTCTGAACAAAATCTCTTTCTGGATATCGCTCATACAAAATCATTCGTACCTATCTGTAGTATAACTATTATTGTTGCTCTGATTTTGCAAATTGAATTAATAGTAGGGGAGCCCAAGAGGGGATTTTGCGGGATACTCAAGCGCGTAAGTTTAATATACAGTGGGATACCTTGTACCCGGTTAAGTACCTCCACCAAATATGAGCCCCATATATAAATGGGGCCGTCAAGGATAAAGGATCAGATTAGTAAAAAAAAAAAATTTGTCATCAGAAATTCTTGAGCGCGTTAGTTTAAGGTAGGGTGAGTTAATTACATGCTAAAAAGTGTATATTCCACTAATCTTACAATTTGAGAGTAACGTAAAGAAAGGGGAGGGCTACAACTTTGTAGCCCATATTCCACTAATCTTACAATTTGAGAGTAACTTTGTAGCCCTCCCCTTTCTTTACGTTACTCTCAAATTGTAAGATTAGTGGAATATACACTTTTTAGCATGTAATTAACTCACCCTACCTTAATCTAACGCGCTCAAGAATTTCTGATGACAATTTTTTTTTTTTTACTAATCTGATCCTTTATCCTTGACGGCCCCATTTATATATGGGGCTCATATTTGGTGGAGGTACTTAACCGGGTACAAGGTATCCCACTGTATATTAAACTTACGCGCTTGAGTATCCCGCAAAATCCCCTCTTGGGCTCCCCTACTATAAACCTACCTATCGGATAATACCCAAATTTACAATACTGTTGTAGTACCTGACTTGTCGTCACACTAGGTTGTAACACCAGTGAGACCACGAGTATTTTATTTCTAACCCACATGTTGTGTAGTATTAGATTAATTTCAAAAAACTGTAATTTTAATTTAAGAATCAAACTACTTTTTGGTTTTATTCATTATTTATTGCATAATTATTCAACCCCTTAAAAAACAGTAGATTTATAACAAATACTTTATGAACTGTGAATTACAATTTAATACAATTATCTGTCATGCTGTTTGACCAGTTAGTTAAATTATAAATTGGTGTATACAAGTCTACACCACCCAATAATTTTAACAAATTAAGCTTACAAATAGGAAAAATATTAACATGAAAAATTAATTGGAGAAAGTAAATTCTTCAATTGCTCACTTAATATGACTTTAGTGAAATCTCAGACCAACAAAAAAAGAGAGTGAAATATAATATTGTCTTTCATTTTCAGTCCTGTTCTGAGACCATTTGATTTGGTTGTATTTTTGATATGCTATCAATGTTTATGATATACATATTCAGTATATTTGCTTCCATAAGTAATCAAAATACTGTTTGAAGACATAGTTTTCACTAATCAACAATAAGAGCTGATATAATTTATCATAAACTACATATTTTGTTGGTACTTTCTTCACAAATTTATCATTTTATTATTTCATTTCTGACAGGTATTATCTACTCACTAATGTACTTGTTTTGAGAATAGAGTTAATCTCTTCATATACATAATTTTTTTTAATTTCATCCATTTGTTATATTCTATATTTACTTACTTATGAACACTTACAACAATTTAGAATATACTTTTAGCTATCTTAAAAAGACTAATGCAGACCACAGTGAAAAAATTAATAAAAACAAGATAAGTTTTCATTTATAAAAACCTTTTAGATATGTGAAAAAGATAAGAAAATAAATAATACTAATAATGTTTAAAATTAAACTCTGTAAGTGATGGAATGTATTGTGTGAAAATGGAAAACCAAAAAAGTTAAATTACTCTAGCCACATTGAGGTAAAATGTTTTTTAAGCACAGCACTTATTACATATTACTGCAATATTTAAACATAACACGATAAAGCTGGAGACAATTCGAGACATACACTCAATGAACTTGATCTCATCTACAAAACTGTAAAAAATTTACTTCTTACTGCTGCTGGCAAAACTTACAATATAATTTACTCCATCAGACTTAATTCTATTTGAAGTTTTTAGTTTACAATGGTATCAAAATAGTTACAATATTACTATGTATGTCATATTTATTTATATTGCTTTGATGATTTATCAAGGTGTTAGAAAATAGAAAATTGTATAGCACAATTCATACATAGCATATTCCAATAAGACAGACATGAAAACTGAGATTCTTCATGAAAAATGTAGTTATGTATATTATATTCAGACTGTTATAGAGGAGCTTGCTTGCTTAAGCCTACAGTTGAAAAGGAACTTACTCTCCATAAAAGTGAAGATGGAAGAAAAATAAAATAGTAACACCCATAATAGACAATTCAAAGGGAGTCTCTTTGTGAATTATGTGAATCATTAAAATCTTCAATACAGTTTAAATGTTATGGTGTAATGTCAACATCTGTGGAAGAATAAGTAGGAAACAATTAATATATCAAATGCTTATCAAATGTGATGGATGACACATCAAGCATCATAAAATGTATGACAACATACCATACATAATTTGAATAAAATTTGGAATCACATTTAGTGGGTTTTACTGTATGGGTTATATATAAAGCTGGATTTGATTGATATATTTAATGTCATATTTAATTTTAGAAGTATGAGTGCTAGGAACTGAAAAGGCTATTTATACTAACTAAACATTAAGTACCAATATAAAAGATTTATTGTATGCTATACAAATCATGTTTATAAAACTGTAGAAGAGACCCTAACTGCAAATCATATAAAGGATTTTAATGTGAATTTAGTGCAAGAAAAATAAAGATAAAATGATAACAAAGAGTATAAATGGAAATTTACAAAAAATAAAGAACTTTTTACTAAACTAAAAGAATTTACAAAAGTTCTATTTAAGAATTTATTACAAATATGCATTAAAAGCCTCAAAATAAATGACCAATGAATCTATTGAATGTCATGAACTCTACATAACAAAGTTCTATGGTCTACTATCACATTTGGTAGAGGTGGGTGTTAGAATGCAATAGAGGAGGGAGGCATAGAACATTCCCCCACTGTCACCCTGTAAGAAGCCAACTCGCTGATTCCATAGTAGTGAACAAATGCAGCTAAAATAACCAGGACATGGAAGATCTGGTGAGATTGGAACCAGATGTCACATTTCCCAGGGAACCAACGCTCAGGGACACGTAGGGCATAGAACATAGCCCCCAAGATATACAAGAGGCCCATTAGGACCAGCCACCCAAGTGACGCTTTACTGACTTGACTAAACCAGCCTTCTGTTACCCCATAGTGGATTGCCGGAACAACACCAGACAGACCAAATCCCATAAACACTCCAGCCCTAAGAGGCCGCAAGCGTGGCTCCGAGAACCTATCCCACAAGGACACAATTATCGATAGCACTCCTAACACTACAACCACAGATAGATATATTATTTTAGGTCTGTAATGGCAGTAGAAACTGTAGTATAACCATGGAACAAAGGAGCCCATAATCAGCAGTGCTATTCCACAGTAATCAAGCTTAGAAAACAATTTTCCCACCATTTCAGAGTGGCAGTAGAGTGTGTGATAAGCAAACGAAAAGCCTAGACAGACTATGGCACCAACAAAGAAAACACCAAAGATCATCTTCTCTTGCATTTGTATTTCTATTGATGGGCGAGAGAGGAAGTAGATAGCGACACCGATAAATGCTACACATCCGAGCAGGTGGGTCCAAATGTTACCAGTCTCCGTGTGGATTCGGAAGATGGATGCGAAGCACGCGCTGAACGATGGCAGCGGAGGCCTGTGCCCCTTGTGCAGATAGTCGTTGTCTTGAAGCCAACGCGGGAGGTGCCTAAAGTGGCAAACGTTCCATGAAGCCTCCCACACCTTACGCACGAACTCTTCAGCCTGCTCCGCCGCGTTGTGTGCCAACGCGCCCAGGTCTATCTCGTCCGACAACACTCCCGCTTTCAACACCTCAGCCATTTCCGCGTCGAGCAAATGCTGGTCTTCCGGCGTGGAAGGCAGGGGGCACCCTTCCTCCTCTTCGGCTAGGACCTCGTCGAGTTCGTCCAATTGAGAAGCGAGACTCTCGGACTCGGGATCCCATCCTTGACGCCGTCGAAGGCCGTCCGACGACGCGCTGTAGGATCCGGGGTCAGAGTCCACTTCCCACATCGTTGTTACGTCTAGGAGCACGCGGCTACTCCAAATTCAAAAGCATTCGAGACACGACCTTCGTTAGCACCCCGACAACGGTTACTTGCGGCGTTAATATTCCAGTTACGTCACGAAATTGAGACACGAACGGAACGCATTAAATGTCTTTTGTTTCTTTTATTACTGTTTTCGAAAATATTTATGGATGATTCGTTTATCTTACTGTAGGTTGACAAATAAAAATAAGTCCGCACTCCACGGTCGCTGCGTCGCCTACGTTTAAACAACAATCAATTTAGAACAGCTGCAAAGAACTGTCTAAAACGTAGTGATTACTTGCTCAGTGGAACTGTCGAAATTGTCGAATTGACGAACAAAGTATCGTGTCAGAACGCGCAACGAACTTCAACGAAACGAACGAAGTCGTCGTCGTCATCAACCATTCGACCAACCAGCAACCATGTTATTTTTACAAATCTCTCTTTCTCGCTCTAAATGTAATTTTCCTACTCTGCATCGAGATGATTCGTGATTAGTATGCCTATGCGTACGACTCGATTAAACGAATCGGCTCATTGTGCAAAACACAAACCGTCAAACAGATTTGTGTTTTGCACAATGAGCCGATTCGATTAATCTAGTCTCTTTAATATTTACGACGAATTCAAAACTCATCTGAACAAATATTATCACATGCATGCAACTTTTCAGGTGAACATGTATGACAAAGTTTAGATTACTTTCGGACCTATTATTACGATTATTTCTACATCGATGTGCCACACGAATAAACTTCAAATTAAAATGTTACACATCCCTAGCCATCCTCGGTACTATTAAAAACAAATGCTGGGCTCTGATTGGTCACGTAAAATGTACGTCAATAATATGACTGACACAGCCGCAAAAATAACCTAAACATCTAGAATTTAAAATGTAAAATTAAATATAATTTTGATATTGAGAAGGAAACACTTACTTTTTGAACATTTTGATGAATTTCACGAATGAATACAAAACACTTTTAGTAAAACGAAGTTCCTTTCTTCTCAGACCTGTCTGTGTAAGAATTAGAATGTCAAATTATCAACGTCAAGTCAATGTCAAATCTAAATAATTATATGACAGTGGTTTGTAAAAAAATATACATATTGTGTCTATGCCTTAATCGATTTCGACTCAGAAAGCATTCCGCCACATTCCAACACATTGTCACATAAATCGACATATAGACTATCCTTGGTCGATTATCTGCCGTTGATCTTAAGAAAAAATCTGCGACAGTTGATTAAACTTTCTTGGATCGTTTATACTATGATTGATCCACAGAGTACATTTTATATAACTGAAATAGAGTCCGCGCTCAAGGCTTGTGCATGGCCCATGAATGTGACGCCATCTGTTTTTTAATTTGGAAAACTTCATGCATTTTTCTGCACCTTGGCACCTTTAATTTAAATTTTCTTTTAATGTTTCAATTAGAATAGAATTAGTTAGCTCCTAATTCATTAAGATCAAATACAATATGCCATCTTTTAGAGCATTAGTAACTAATCCTATTTTATAAAAATAAGAAGACTGTAATTTTATACGATAATTTATTGTTTAATTCAGTTTAATTTATATTGCTACAGTAACACAAAGCGTAGGTAAAACACCAATGTTTACAAAGAATTTAAAAAGGCCCTGAAATTGTCAGAGAACACAACATTCATTCATGTTTAAAATTTCTTTGGCTGCATTCGAAGCCTCTGGTATAGGATACTTCTCCATCCTGTACAAGATATGAAGTCACTTTTGAAGCAGCACTACTTTTAAATAATTTAAGCAGTCTTCATTCACCTGAGGAAAATTATGAACCTGACTCGACTCATGCACAGGATTCAAATCATTCTTCATTCTTCTCAAACTGTTCTTCAATTTAAGTGATGAACAGAAGTCCAGTTATGCTTCGGAACTAGATTTTGACGACATCGATATTAATAAGTATTACATATTATTATTCGTAAGTAGACGTACATGCGGGGCTTCGGAATCCTATTTATCACGTCGTGAGGTGGAAAAATCGTAAAAAGCAGTGAAAATGCATTTATTTACAATTAATATTATTGAAATTAATGACACATTTGACATGTGACATTTGAATTTTCATTTTCAATTTAACTAATACAGTCCATTCCTACAATTCAACGACAGTAATTATGGAATATCAATATTTAAATTACAATATTTAAAATTGCTGGACCCATTTTCTGAACTTAATATTACTAATTATGGTTTATTTAGTACATAATGTTTTGTTTTATAAATCTGACTTGATGTTACCAGATCAAAATATATAAAATAAATGGACAACCATTGGTAACACTGAATTGAAAAACGTCATTACTTGTGTAGATTAGTACCATCTTTTGTATAATTAATGAAAATCAGTATAACCTGACAATATTTAATATCATGTCGCAACAAACAAAGTCTACGTGTTTCTATACATCCTAAATTTGATTGGTTTTCCAAATATCTATTGTCTATGCTTCCGAGTAGGTTTTTTTTAACTGCAAACACCCTGGATTGATCTTACGGCAAATAGAGAATTTTTTAACTAGATCCATAGATATATGAGGTAGTGAAAAAGAAGAACAATAACTTATATATCCAATAACTTCGTTCCATCCGGGTGTCCCTTGACACCTCTCAATTTTTATTTAGCTCCAAATAGATAAAGATTTATATCTCCAGTTTACTTTAACCGATTGTAATTACTTTTGCGCTTGATTTTAAGCTTGAAGATTGTGGTGAATGCTAGATTATTCTGAAATAAGAATAAACCTATGTCATTGTCTGTCATTCAGTCTGTACTACAATGTCGTCAGTTTTGTGAAATAAAGCCTATTATTTCGGGTAATACTTTCTTATTCATCTCAATTTATTCGCATATTCAGTAAAATTGACTTACGGAGTGCTTACCATCAAATACCGATTATGGAACATGAGAAACCTTTCACTGCATTCGAAGCAGATGGAAACTTATACCAATTTTGTACTATTCCTTTTGGGGTAACGAACGGGGTTGCAGCATTCCAGCGGGCCATAAATACTATTCTATCTAAAGAGAACACGCATGGAATATTCGCCTACCTCGATGATATCACCGTATGCGGTAAAGATTCTGAAGACCATAACGACAAATTAAAACAGTTTCTCGATATAGCCACTCGTTATAAATTGACGATAAACCTAGAAAAAAGTGAATTCTCCAAAGACAATATTAACATTCTTGGATATAACATTCATAATGGCATTATAAAACCTGACCCTGATCGTTTACGTCCACTTTTAGAGCTCCCTATACCCGAAAGCACAGCTTCTCTTAAACGAGCTCTAGGACTTTTCGCACATTATTCGAAATGGATTCCTAATTTTTCTAGCAAAATACATCCCCTTGTGGCACATGAAACATTTCCCATGACGGCAGAAGCTATAGAATCCTTTAATTTGATAAAACAAGAAATAGCACAATCGACTCTGCATGCCATTGAAGACAAGATTCCTTTTACCGTAGAAACTGATGCTTCAGACTATTCCATAGCTGGAACTCTAACGCAAGAAGGTAGACCAATTGCTTTTTTTTCTCGGACGCTTACGAACTGCGAACGGAACTATCCTGCTATCGAAAAAGAAGCAACAGCTATAATTGAATCAATAAGGAAATGGCGACAATTTCTTTGTGGGAGAGTATTCCACCTCGTCACAGACCAAAAATCATTAGCATTTATGCTCGACCAAACACATTCCTCAAAAATAAAAAATGATAAAATTCAACGATGGAGACTAGAACTAGCTAACTTCAAATTTGATATTGTATACCGACCTGGCAAAGAAAATCAAGCTGCTGACGCACTTTCTCGAGCTAATCATATAGCTTCGATTACTACGAAGAACGATCTGCGGACACTACACGAGAATCTTTGTCACCCAGGGGTGACAAGGATGGTTCATTGGATACGAACTAAAAATTTACCTTTTTTATATCGAAGAAGTAAAAGAAATAACATCATCATGTCAAGTCTGTGCTGAATTGAAACCACGATTTCATAAACATCATGGCACGCTCATTAAAGCTACATCACCTTTTGAAAGACTTTCTATAGATTTTAAAGGTCCTTTACCAACTGATGGCTCAAATAATCGTTACATTTTAACTATAATTGATGAATATTCTCGCTTTCTATTTGCTTATCCCTGCTCAGATCTTACTTCAGATACATTACAGTCAAAGATAAATTAACAGACCTATTTTCAATGTTTGGTATGCCGACTTATGTCCATAGTGATCGTGGGGCAACATTTTTATCTGAAGATTTAAAACAATTTTTACACAAAAAATCAATAGCAACGAGTTATACGACACCTTATAATCCAAGAGGAAATGGCCAAACAGAAAGATACAATGGTATAATCTGGAAAACAGTAGAATTAGCCCTGAAGACGCAGAACTTACCAATAACCAAATGGGAATATATGCTGACAGGTGCTCTCCATGCCATCCGCTCCTTGCTATGTACGGCAACTAACTGTACCCCTCATGAAATAATGTTCTTACATCCCAGGCGCTCTGCTAGTGGCCAGTCACTGCCCACATGGTTAAACGAACCCGGACGCGTCTTACTGAAAAATCATCGTAGATCAACTAAATACGACCCTATCGTGGAAGAGGTAGAATTACTTGAAGGGAACCCGCAGCATTGACAATGGGCGTGAGGCAGTTGTGTCAAACCGTCATTTAGCGCCCAGTAGGAACAGACTGCCCCAATCAGATGACGAAGACAAAGATGAATGGGAGGAGGCTCAAGAGCAGCCCAGCACGAGCGAAAGTCCAACCGAACCAATCCTGGAGAACTCAGAGTTGCGACGATCTACCAGGCAGCGTCATTCCCCGGAATACTTAAATGACTACGTGTGTAATATGACCCTGGGGAGAATGTGGTGAATGCTAGATTATTCTGAAATAAGAATAAACCTATGTCATTGTCTGTCATTCAGTCTGTACTACAATGTCGTCAGTTTTGTGAAATAAAGCCTATTATTTCGGGTAATACTTTCTTATTCATCTCAAAGATATCCTATTTCCAATTTGCACTTGGCCAGCGTGGTGGACTAAGGCCTAATCCCTCGCATTCTGAAAGGAGACCCGTGCTCAACAGTGGGACAAAGAAATGTTTGTGGTGATGTGGTTAAATAAAACATTGAATTTTATTTCTCATTTTATTTATTTCTTATACGATACTTTTTTATGTATTATTTAATAGAGCGCGTTCACTCCTGAAGATGATCATCGTAATAGATCGAAACTAATGTGATTTCACAAATCACACGTGAGTAAGCCGATAACATCAACTATGAATATTATTAAATACAAATGAAAATATAGTTCATACTTATTGTACATGTTTAGCAGGACTAGTGTGTGAGAAGAGTGAAATCTTTGTGTCTAACGAACACTAAGTACCAAACAATAGAAATTATGTGCGCACAGGAACCTACCGTGCGTCGTCCTGTTAAACATGTACAATAAGTATGAACTATAGTTATATTTGTATTTAATAATACATATAAAAAGTATTGTTTATCAAATAAATAAAATGATAATTAAAATTCAATGTTTTATTTAACCACATCACCACAACCCTTTCTTTGTCCCACTGTTGAGCATGGGTCTCCTTTCAGAATGCGAGGGATTAGGCCTTAGTCCACCACGCCGGCCAAGTGCGAATTGGCAGACTTCACATGCCTTAGAGAACGATATGAAGAACCCTCAGGCATGCAGGTTTCCTCACGATGTGTCCTTTACCGTTATAGCAAGTGACATTTAATTTCTTAAATCGTACTTAACTTAGAAAGTCATTGGTGCGTGCCGCTGGGGTTTGAAGACGGACCGCTCGAGTGAGAGGCGAGTTCGATAGCCACTGGGCTGTCACCGCTTCATAAAGACAACTATTAATTTTTATTTCAATTTTTGTGCACATATTAATTTATGTATTTATATTACGTAATCCATACTAATAATATAAATGCGCAAGTAACTCTGTCTGACTGTCTCGCTTTCACGCCAAAACTACTGAACCGATTTAAATGAAATTTACACAGGTACACAGATAGTCTAGACTCTAGACTATCTGTGTACCTGTGTCTAGACTCTAGAGCCTGAGAAAGGACATAATGCTACTTTATAATTGGAAAAAAGTGTTATAAAGTGTTGAAAAGGGGACGGTTACGGATTCATTACAAATTTGTGGAGCTAAACTTAACGCGTTATTATGTCTAATACCACGCGAGCGAAGCTGCGGGGCGTCCACTAATATTATATAGATTTAATTCGATTATGATTACGATTATGAATCTATCGAGTCAACATATTATCGATTAAATCAGATCAAATTGTCATTGCTGTCAATGTTAAATGTCAATGCCAAGTCTACTATTTAATTTTGTTATTTGGTTGGTAGATATGGTAAATTTTGGTAGCTGTAGCTGCCTGCCCAACAAGCTGGCCAAACTTCAGAAAGTTTAAAAACGCAAAGAAAAAATAACGTGAAGAAAAATAGTGTTAAATTGTACATAACCTAAATATAAGTTTACTAAAGTTTATTTTTCCGTTTTATACGAAGAATTCTTTCATTTTATTTTGTGAAAGAATTTCTCCAAAGCAATGGCTAATCTTTTAGAAATATTGGTAACGTGCGATAGCAATAACCCTTTGGCAACTTGTACTGTATGGGATCCACATTCTGGCACCAATCTAATGACATATAAAGGAGGCGGAACAGCCGAAACAAGGACGCTTTCATTTATAGGAAATGATTACTTGGCCGCAGTTGAAAAAACAAAGCCGATTCTCCACATATGGCCCTTGAATTCGCATCAAACCGTGCAAGGCATGCGTTTTATTCTGCCCGGTAAAGCTAGTTCTTTCGCAGTTTCCCGAGATGGAACCTATTGTGTTGCAGGAATTGATGAAAAAATTTACTTGTGGCAAATAACATCAGGAGATTTACTGACCATAATTACTCGTCACTATCAGAAGATTATTATGCTCAAGTTCACACCGGATGGTCGGTTTTTTGTTTCTGCCGCTGAAGATGGCATGTTAATGGTGTGGTCTCTAGCCACAGTTGCAGCCCACCCTGAGGTTGAATTAGTTACACAAAGTACTGCTGGACAACATGACCCTATTTATATATTTTCTGATCATTCCCTACCTATAACTGACCTGTGTATTAGCAAAACTGGCATTCATGGACGAATGTGCACTGTATCCAGTGACAGAACATGTAAAGTATATGACTTAACATCTGGAGAAATGCTATTAAATTTAGTTTTTGATGAACCTCTCTCGGCTGTCACTATGGATGTATTGGAGTTAACCATATTTGTTGGAACAACAGAGGGAAAGATTTATGAATTCAGTCTCACTAATCCACCCAGGAACCGTGATGTTCTAATAAATTCTGTTGAGAGTAGACCACTTACATCTCATACGAAAGCTATTACATGTTTATCAGTATCTATTAATGGTGATATTTTAATGTCAGGGGCTACTGACGAGCGGGTTATCTTATGGCACATAAGAAGTAAACAGCCAGTGCGGACTATTATGCACAAGGGATCGATTACCAATGCTTTCTTCACTATTAATTTTGATGCAATTTTTAAACAAGACTTTACTCCTAGTATCATATTGCATAGCTTAGAGAGAACATTAGAAAAAGATAATGATGAGGTTACTGAAATTGAAATACTTATAAATAAAAAGATTGAATTCTGGCCACAGGGAACTGACAAAGATGTTGATAATAGCTTACAATCCAAGTACATGCAAGTTGAGTATAAGCAAAAGGAAGAAACATTGAAAGAAGAATTAGAAAAATTGAAGAAAATTAATGCTAATTTATATGAGTATTCAATGAAAAATATTTTTAATTCCATTCCTGTTATGAATAATGTTAAGAAATCTCCCAATTCAAGTAAGAAAAGAAATAAATGAATACTTTCTATAATTTAGTATTTAATGTTTTATTCACTAAACTTAATATAATCCCTCCTAGTCACTAACCAAAGTAGAACCTAGATATTAATCATTAAATTTTTTTTGAAAAATTATAAAATAAGCCCTAATATTAAAGACCTAAGGACCCAAAGATTACTTAATATCTTGGATAAGGTGCTTGTTGCCTGCTTTGGAGAATAGTAGTGTACTGACACTAAATCATAAGATTTATAGAAGATTTTATTTAGATTATGTGAAAAAAAAACAGGATAATATGAATAATCATAGTTATTAGCCTGTTTTTTTTCTTCAATTATTGTGTCTTGTCGATGACTCTTGAGAACATTTGACACTGGATTGGCTGGCAAATAATTACTAACCACAACGATGGTTGAGGATGATGATGAGTGAGTGGTACTGAGTATAGACACCAATCACCAAACCGTATAGTAGAATGACCCCTACTAGGAAACCCTAATAATAATTAGGAAGATAGCCAGTACAGTATCTTTAGCAATCTCTAGTAAGTAGTTAGTGTATTATAAGCATTGTAATTCATCGTAGAAAAACCTCAAATTAAAAATCTTTGATGTAAAAATCAACAAATAGAAAACGGCAAAACGCCAAAAGTGACAATGACACACGACATCCTTAAAATGTACTCTGTGTTATGTCTGTGAAGGTCTGTGATCTATTCTGTCTGTGACTGTGACATTATTTCTTTTTTTTAATTGCTTTTCAAGGAAATCCTATTTGGAGAATGATTTTTTTCGAATTGACTTTTGCTAATACAAACCTTTACGACTTTACGGCGTCACTAAAAATTAATAATAACAATTCTATTTTCCACTACAAATTACATAGAGATATAAACACAAGCTACAAGGTATCTCTACTTTGAAGGGTAATAATCTCAGATTATGGAAAAAATAGTTAAACTAGTACATAAATTATTTTATTCTATAAGTCTGCAGAAATTTAAGTTAAACCTTAAGAAACGGCTTATCGAGCAGGTATTCTATTTTTAAATAATTAAGACATTATATTTTTAATCCAAGTTTTTAAACTACGTACGGTCAATCTGGGTAACTTTGGCCGTAGTTATAACTTTGGCCCAAAATTATATTTCCGATTATTATTATTTTTTACAAATTGCCTTATGTGATAAAAAAATAATTTTACAAATAAAAGATAGAAGGTATCTTCGTAAACGTATTTCACCCGCCGAAATATGTCATTTGTCAATGACAAAATTCAAAAGTTGCCTTTTTCGTGAGTGCATTAGAGACGGTACTTTTCTCAGTGTTAAAAAGTAGCATTCAGCGCTGTTCTTAATAGGTTTTGAATGGTAAGTTGCAATGTATTGTGTTACCAACTTGTCTGCCTATCATTTAATAAATTTTTTGCAATATATAATACAGTATTTTTTCTAGAAACATCTAAAATATTTCAAAACTACTTTGGAGTTACTATATCAGGGTAACATTGGCCCGGGATAAGGTTACACTAATATTTTACTATCATACTAATATGTTGCCAGATTTTGGAAAATGTGTCGAATTTTATATAAATATGTATGTAGTACATACGATATCGTGAAAAAATCTTTTTTTCCATACAGAAAAAGATATCATGCCTCTGGACGAATCTCTTTAATGACAAAGGCTACAGATAGTTGGATTTGGCCAACGAATCGACCAGAAATAGTGCTATTATCAATTAACAATAATCATAAGTCTTAGATGAATCGTAAATAACTCGAAAAGGCAGTTATTTTGAGATAAATGATGATTTTTGGCGATGGAATGGGATAATTATAAAGGATGACTTTACAGCATTTTTTGATAATTAAGTAGTTACCTACTTTTCGGTTAAAATTTTATTTTTTAACAATTATTTAGATATTTTGAAGGGCCGTAACAGCCTGATTTCCTATTTTTCCTATCAATACCAAATAATAAAAGATTTAATAAAAAAATATGTTTCATAGGGCAACATTTTATTTCATACACTATTCCATAAAAACCATAAATATGGTACAAAAAATATTGACTTTGGATGTAGACTATATATTTTTCTGCTAGTATTTAGTGGCCAATGCTACCTAGTTCACTTATTTTGCGAGAAATCATAAAAAACATGCACCAGGCCAGGCCTGGGTCAATTTTACCCCAACTCTAATTGTAACTTTGACCCATCGGTTTTATTACTTTTTCATTTCTTTTTTCTAAGAAAATATCATTATATTGCTAGGTTTATAGAATCAGTGGCTCTCAAAGCCATCAAAAAGTCTTCTTGGATGAGTCTTCCGCACTAATTTAAACATTTATTGCATTTTAATTCCGAAAAGTGGGCCAATGTTACCCAGGTTGACTGACGTATATTTTGTTTTATTAAATCTTTACTTGTTTGTATCCTTATTAATCTGTGCTCTATTTAGTCTGTGAGTGAATTCGACAATTCGTCATAACGTCACCGATCGTACGATTTCATTCAATTCGCATTTCAATTTTCCGTTTTTATACATTACAGTGTTTTTGTTTTGTCTGGTTTCCAATGCATTATGTGCTAAATAACAAACAAATACCAACTATAATACATTGACCATGTTGATATGACGTGCTATTTACGTGAATAAGGTTACAAGCTGGTAAAAATAAACTACGTTACGTTTGTGTCAAACAAAAACATTGCAATTTATTTTGTTTATTATTTTCAGTCAGACATAATGTCGAAGGCTGTAATTATACCGGAATGTAATAAAGAAATAAGGGCTTTGAAGGATGATATATGTTTGTCACCGACGGATAAGAAGGATGGGGCGATTGGAATGCTTAGCAGATTCTTGCGTTTGGATACACTTGGAAAAAGGCACAGCTCTCCCGAAAGCCCTACAGCTAAGGAGCCTCCGACCACTTATTACTCCGTGTATATAGCCAGCGATATTAAAAAAGGACCAGATGAAGGTTTGATTTTGATTTCATAGCTCTTATCTTTTATACCTATCCTTTGGAACTAGGTCACTGATATAAAAGATATGCAAAAAATTTAGTTTATTTATAGGTTGAAGGATTTCATGGTAGCAAGTACTAACTACAGTCAGGGTGACTGTAGTTAGAACTTGCTACATATTATTAAGAAAACAATTTTTGTAAATTTGAGTAAATGGGACTAAATAGTGTTATTATTAAATTTAAAATAAAATTAACACATTTTAAGTGTATTTATAACAGCTTAAACCTTATTCATATTTGAATAAAGATTTTAAAATCCTATATCAATTGTATATGAAATGCTTTTAGTCATCTTCCCTTATGTTTTCATTGTTGTATGAATGAAGTTTTTATCTCATCAAGAGGCTTCAATTAACAATGGCTTTTTACTATACCTATACTACAAGAAACTATATCTCTCTGATCAATTTGTGTTTGTTTCTCACAAATAAGAATAAGCCACTATACTGTGATAATTATCTTATATTATTTTTTGAATAGATTTTGTATATTTTATTGAATTTTATATCTATTTAAAATTACAATTATTTTCAGAAGCTGTCATCCATGTATACAAAGAAAAGTCTGAGGCTATGGAGTTGGTACGAAGATACAAGTCTGCTAGATTTAAGATGTTTAGAAGTTATCAAGATGCTGTATCATTTGCTCTGAAAGGCGCTGAACCTACTGAAACTCAGGAGGGAAATAATAACTGTAAAGAATTATTTATTTTTATATCAGTACTTCTACTATATTACTTACTGTAAACAATTTCTACTGAACATTCCCAATGCAAACTGCAGCGTTTGTTGCTCTAGTTATCATAAGAATGACTGGAGAGGTCCTGGGTTCGAACCACAAGTTGGGCAAAGTATTATTGGGTTTTACCAACTTGATAATGTTGAGTGATTCCTAATGGTAGCTCAGTCATGATTTGTACCTGGTGAATTGCAATAGGCTCATCACATGGGACAAACATAACTGGTGAAAAGTGGGTGTAAAAACAACTCTGCTTACCCTTTCGTATACCAATGGCAGAAAACAAGGATAAAATGATCTTGTCTATGGGCAAGAAAATGCTTGTTGTCTATCTGAACAATTGGGCTCCATCAAAATACCTATCAGGCAAAGTACTCGTATATTTAAATATATGTAGTCACAAAATTAATACTAACAAACAATTTTTAAAATCATGTTACACTTGTATGATAATTATTTTATCTATACTAATATTATAAAGAGGAAACATTGGAATGTTTTTACCCAAAAACGGGACTGATTTAAAAAAAAAATTCACCATTAGAAAGCTGCATGTTCACTGAGTGACATAGACTATATAATATTACTAGGTGTAAACAAATCTATTGTTATATTTAATTCCAGGGAGCAAAGCTGCAGGCGTCCACTAGTCTATAAATATTCATAATATGACTTCTTCATATCATCTAAGGAGCATTGTCCTTTGTTATCAGGTTTCTCAAAGCTGAGTTGTCTTCTAACCTGGTTTTCACTATCAGAAATATAATAATCAATTAGTGACATTACAAACAGATAATGTTTATGTTTAGAATTTTATAAATATATAAAATTCTCTCTAATAAGAGTGCATATACTTTGGAAGATATTGTTGTTCAGTTAACAACTCCCAACACTGCTGAGGCCATCTCTCAACAGATAAAAGAGAACTGGGCGAACTGTATAGAGATTCTGACTACAATCCATGGGCGCCCCGATGTTGGGCACGGGTTGTACACGATATTCCGGCATAATCTCGCTTGGTGTGAATAAACGTACACGATATTCCGGATTAATCTCGCTTGGTGTGAACAAACGTACACAATATTTTTTTATATTTTTTATGGATAAAAGATAGCAAACGAGCTTGCAGCACCACCCATCCGCTGCCGCCCATGACAACTGTGACTGACTTTGAACAAGACTCAATTAGGGACTGGGATGGTTAGTCCAATTAGTTGAGAGAGTTAATTAGAAAATTAGTTGGTCAGTTCCTTAGTAGGTATGAGGTTAGGGACTGATAGTTAGTCCTGTTGGTGTTAGTAATAGTCCAGTTAGTACTTGTTAGTAGGAGTCTCGTTCTAAGTCAGTCACAGATGTGTTGCTACACTTGAGGACTAAGATGGTCGCCTCTAAAGAAGTGTAACCGGATACCACCTTTTCAACCGGACCATAATTGCTTTAAAAACAATTATTACACGGTAGAAATGGTACTAGGCACCGTGGCGGGCGGTGGTACTGCCCCAGGCGAACTCTATATGAAACCAATTAGCTTTCATATAAAACCTATTTGGTTCCCTATAGGCTCTACCACCTACCATATTCCGGCATAGTCTCCCTTGGTACTGGTACTTATTATTTAATGCTACCGCGGCATGCTATCACGGCCCTCCGCGATGATTACCAAGCCACACACCTCGCAGATGTGGCGCATTATATCGCGTGCGACAAGCTATTTAGCAAATGAAATGTTATACTTGAGGTGTCATGACTAACTTGCCTTGATTAGATAAGTGTCTATTTGTATGTAAATGAATAGGTTTCGGTGTTTTGGTGTGTTATTTATAACTAGTGGACGCCCGCAGCTACACCGGCGACTGGCTTGGAATTAGACAAACATTAGTTTCGTTTACCACATATTCTGTACTAGTGGACGCCCGCAGCTTCGCTCGCGTAGTATTAGACCCATTAACTACGTCTACCCGTCTAACGACTTCAAAAACCGCAAAGTTTCATACTGACTTTGCACCCCCGTTTTACCCCCTTAGAGGGTGAATTTTCAAAAATCCTTTCTTAGTGCTCCCCTACGTTATAAAAGGAACCCCTGTGCAAAATTTCAAGTTTCTAGCCCTTATAGTTTAGGCCCTGCGTTGATATGTCAGTCAATCAGTCAGTCAGTCAGTCAGTCTGACTTCTCCTTTTATATATATAGATTATTATTCATTCAACTGTAATATGAACTATGATAAAAAGTGGGTGTACTAAATCATACCTCTGCCTCCCCCTTTGGGAAAATACAGGCGTGTTGTTCTGTCATAAATACAGGCGTTTTGTTCTGTCATAAATAAAGGGCCGTTTTGTTCTGTCATAAATTAATTGGTGAAAACGGATGGATGCATGGTCCTACATGCTCGTTTACTATCTTATATCCATAAAAATCTTTTGAAGTAAAGCACGGCATGCAATGGAATACTTTTATTGAATAACAGGCCTTGGGTCGTGATCTTAATGGGATCGCGTGAATGCTAACAATAAATCGAACCTGATTAACTAATTGAATGCTTAACGGGATTACTCGCCTACTAGAATTTGTGTCAGTCGGCTTATGACCGCATTAGACGCGTAGAATCAGAGTCAATGTCCTCTTAACTCAATAACTATAAGTCTCCACTCACGATACCAAAAGAAATGCGGCGTTATTATAATTATAACCTCTGAATGGGACTTTTGTGTTAGTTAATTAATTAACTTTTTCTCTCTCTCTCTCTCTCTGCGGGGTAATTGCGTAAAAGTTTTAATGGATGGACTTACGATGATGTTGCGATCGTAATGTCAAGTACGTATTGTGTAATACTGTCAATTCAATGAATTATCACCATAACAATGACCGGTGAATTATTCCAACTTTCCTTGAAACCACACCACAGAACAAAACATAGAGAATATATCATCAATGTAAACTTTAGACAGTTCGAATTTTCTTTAAATTACAAATTAAATCATTCACTCAATCATCGAAAATAATGACATTCCTATACAATTCGATTTATCTGTTCTCGTGCAACTCCAATCGTACGATATGAATGAATTCGTCTCATGAAATATTTTACGCATTAACCCCGCTGGCTCTTACATCCTAAGTTGGTCAAAGAGCTATTGTTAAAGTCTGGGTATATTTATGCCCAATAGACCCATTCATTTACCATAATGGACTCGTATAAGAATAACGACTAACTTAATCATTGTGAAAGTAATTTTATTTTGTACAATAACTTCGGAATTCGGACACAAGACAATTCCATCAATACAATAATAGTTACTATTTTATTTAAGCCCTCATGACATGACTATGTAACAATTTACCACCAAATTGAACCCTATTGCCACGGTATTAGGGCTAATAAAATTAGTAATTTGCGTAATGGTTATTCACTATACAATAGCTGCTACAATGAAATAAACATCGAGAACATTCATTTCTTTAAATATATCTCTAGATTTGAGAGATGTGAAATAAGGTTCCCGAAAGCACGAAAAATGTACCTACGTAAATTGCTTACGAATAGTTTTGTATAAAGTATAAACCAACACCAACCCTTTCTATGTATAACTTATGGGCACTGTCTCTTCTCGACATTGGAAGCCCACCACGCTGGGCCAGATGCGAATTGGGAGACTTCACATACCTTCCAGAACATTATGGAGAACTCTAAGGCATGCAGATTTCCTGATGATGTTTTCCTGCACCGTTCCAGTAGGATAAAACAAATTTCTTATATTGCGCATAACTTAGAAAAGTCTTTGAGGCTTGCCGCTTGGATTTCAATCCAGACCCATGGAGTGAGATGCGTATTTTAAAGCCACTGGGGCGTCACCGCTTTGTATGAACAGTTTGTTATTAATTATTATTATTGTCTTTGTAGTGGGAAACGAAAATCATTTTGAAAATGTAGATGTGTCTTTGATCTTGCTTGTTAAAAGCTTTTACTTAACTTCACTCGTATGTATTCATTCATTCATGTATGAAGCTATCGAGCTGACATTTGGCACACATATTAGGTTCCGATGACAATGCAATAATATGGTACTGTCAAACTGATCTGATGATGGAGCCGGAAGATATTAACTGGAACTTCATGATGGAATATCGTATCATAGTCGTGTTTGCACTTGTGGTAAAGTCTTGTAATGAACTTTGACCACGATTAGGTTTCAAGGTCAAGTTATAAAAGTTAAAATAAATTTTTTTTACAGTATATTTTATTTTTATCGACAGCTCTAATGGGAGAAAAGCCTTATCCGTTCAAGGCGCCATCGCCGCAGGACATGGTCTCGCTGCGCAAGGCTATCGAGGCGGGCCTGGAGGACACTGTCCGCGACCGCGTGTGGGACAATCCGCGCTACCTAGTCAGCAGCGGCAACACGCCGGCAATCGTGCAGGTAACTCCACTGAACACGGCCGGTACAATTTGACGACGATAGACGTCAACTGACCGGCGATAGAATACATGTCTCTCCATTTTTCTGTATTTTGTAAGATACAGATGTTTTTTTAAATGACTAGAGAGTTTTAATTTTTCAAGAGGTGTTCCATGGGTGTTGTTGTCCTGGATTTGATACAAATGATACGTAAATGTGTGTTCTCCTATACAAATTCAGATTTTATGTATGTTCAATCAACAAAGGGTTAAAAAATTGGAAGAAATTTCTTAGACATAACAATAAAACCTGTTGATGTATTTTGACTAACTTAACACCAATATTTTGTGTTAAAATTGTAGCCGTTTCCGGAATGTAATGGGGAGTCCCTTGGGATACGGGACTGAAGTTTAAATATTTCTTAAATTTCAATAGTATTGCTACAAAGTTTTACAGTTGAATGAATAAAAATATAGGATGATAAATAAATAAATATCATGGACATTGAATGGTTTTTTTTTCCCTGTGGTTTCCCCAGAAATTAAGTTCTAAAGACAAAATTCGATCGGTAGTGTCATTGTGGAGGGCAACTAGGTGTAAACTAAACTATTGTTAGACCAAGCGAGCAAAGCTGCGGGCGTCCACTAGTAATATATTTTTATTTACTTTGACTAGAAATTGAATCCGTGATTGATCAGCGTGTCAAGGTCGCCGACAAATATAGATTCATAACAACCCTTTCTTTGTCCCACTGTTGGGCACGGGTCTCCTCTCAGAACGGGAGGGATTAGGCCTTGATCCACCACGCTGGCCTAGTGCGGATTGGCAGATGGCGGATTTCACATGCTTCGAGAACATTATGATGTATTCTCAAGCTTGCAGGTTTCCTCACGATGTGTCCTTCACCGTTACAGCAAGTGACATTTAATTTCTTAAATCGCACATAACTTGAAAAGTCATTGGTGCGTGTCGCTTGGGTTTGAAGCCGGACCGCTCGAGTGAGAGGCGAGTTCAATACCCACTGTAGATTGCTGTAACTTCCCAACGCGATACCCAGACAAGTTGCAGGTACAACGGAGAAGATTCGAAATAACATCGAGAAACTCCTATAACATGTGTATAGAAATTTATAATAAACTGCCAAACGACTTAAAGAATTTAACAATGAATAGGTTTAAAATACAGCTGCACCGATGGCTTATAGATAAATGTTTTTATAAATTGAATGAATTTTTAAAATAATAATATCGTTTAATATTAACTTTAATATTGACATTATATAGAACTTAATGTATCATTGACATAATATTGTGAACGTAAAACATTTTGCATGCCTATACTAGGTAAATGTGAGGGACTTCATAAAAATGTAACCTATGTAAAGTAACCACATTTTTGCAAATAAATACTTCTATTCTATTCTATTCTATTCACTGGGCTGTCACTGCTAAATATAGATTAGCTTATATAATATGTATCTCCACTCTGTCCCGGCAGGAGGGTTCTCGCTACAACGCACTGCATATCGCGGCGAAAGCTCTCAACGCGGAAATATGCAACCTCCTACTGACTACTGTCGGTAACCCGCAGTTCGTTCAGAAACTGTACGGCGCTGACGCAGATGCAGACGCTTGTAAGGTGAGATGTTTTTTTTAATAACATTGATTGCATGTACCACTATCCGTCCGTCGACAAAGGACCGACCCACATCAAAACTCACTAAGGGCATGTTGCTTCCCTTGAAGTAATCAATTCTTAAGTGTAACCGGTGAGACAGGATAATTAATGCGGCGAATGAAATAAGAAGGAAATTAACTACTGGTGTAGTAAAAAGTGGACTTCGTAAAAGAATGCGAAGATGTGTGCAAAACAGAGGCGGACATGTAGACGATGAAATTAAGACTTTAAGATGTTTTGTTGGAACTTTAAAGTTTAATAAATGTAGTATCTTGTACTTACTATCGTTTTATTTACCTTTTGTTTGCCTTCCCTGTAGCCAATGAAACTAAGTATTTTCTATGAATGATTATTATAACCCTAGATTTTTATACCTCGTTGGATAGCTGATGAAAGGTAGATATTTTTAAGTACATCTGCCAAACGGGGGCCATAATATTATTTTAATATACCTTCTAAATTTTTATTAGTTTTTATGAGTTTTAATCGTCTACAATGACTTATTTAATCATTTTACGTACAATATTGGTTATTGAGGTCACAAAGCATCTTATTTTACATATAAAAATCAAATAAGAGTAATAATAAGACTTACACATTTCAAAATATCTAAGCTGATAGCCGAAAATCGGGTATATTTTTAAAAAACAATTAAATTCAAATATCTCGAAAACGGTTACATTTAGGATAGGGTATTTCATAGTCAGATCAGTCAGAAACGATGTAAACTACACGCCCTTAACGGGAACAGGTCGACTTAACCTGTAACCCTGTATATTTTATCCGTCGCAGGAGTTCGCGGGGATCCTGGTGGACAGATACCTGAACACACCGGACAAGGCGATGAACGAGACGCCGCTACATTTCGCGGCCAAGTTTGGCGCGGAGCGGGCGGTGGACGTGCTAACGTCCTTCCCGCAGTGCGACCGCAGCGCCACCAACAAGTACGGCGAGGCGGCTAAAGACGTGAGTATCCCTATGTTCATCATCATCATCATCATCATCAGACTTTATCGGTCCACTGCTGGACATAGGCCTCTACTCCGACCGGCCCTGTGCCTTCTGAATCCAGCGGTTTCCCGCTGCCTTCTTCAGGTCTTGACCTGGTCGAAGGGCGGCCTGTGCTCCTTTTTCCAAATCGAGGTTACCATTCCTGTGTTCATAATACTTGGGAATGATATAGGGCTACGGCTCGACAACCTTTTGAGGCGGAACAGTCAAAAATAACATTTTACAAAATTTCAAAGTTTTTAATGAGGCACAAAAAAAATTCTTGGCAACAATAAATAGTACTTCAATAAATACAGTTTTTTGAAAAAAAATATACAATCTACTTATTCATAAGAAAAATATCTATTCACATTTGTGAATGGAACTAAAGAGACCCAGCTTCACATCCAAAGAGCCGCATGTGGCTCGCGAGCCGTAGGTTGCCGACCCCTGGGCTACGGTAGTTACTGTTAAATACGAATTAATGGGTGCTTCTGTGGTTGCGACCACGTTTGTCAAGTCGTTCCCGCAGTGCGACCCCGTACTCTATTTCCTTGATGAAGGAAGGAAGTTGACGTTAGGAATACTTTTTTAAGGATACCTAGTCCTCCAAACCTTCATCCAATGCTTCATCCATTCCCACTAACCAGACATCAACCGGACAAGTGTTTAAAATATAGCTGATAACTTCCAACTCGTAAAGTCAAAGTCAAAGTCAAATAATTTATTTCGCTATGAGGTGATTAGACACGCTTAACGAAAGTCTAGGTACCTAACTAAAACTACTTAAAGTACTAACTGATCTATATAAGGCAAAGGATTAGCTATTGATCATTGAATGAATAGCTAATCCTACACAGGTGCCTAACTTGCCTTAAGATAAATTTACAATAATTACCTACCACTAAGCTAAGCTCTAAGTCACGATAGACTATCTATATGGTCATCGGCTTTAGGAAGAATTTACAATATTCTTATCCTATGCCCTAGTGTAGGCCGAGAGAGAAAAAAGCCGGAGGAAAAAACTCTCGGTACTCTTTTAAACGTAGGACCATAATGTATAGTTTAGCCCTTACTTCCTTCCAGATCATCTGCAACCGCGCTCCCAACGCGTCCCCGGACGTGGCGCGCCGCATCGCCGCCATGCTCCAGGACCGGTTCTACGTGCCCGTGCTGCACTCGGAGGACGGCAGCGCCGCGCCCACCATCGGCCGCCCGTTCACGCCCGCACAGCCGCCCGTGAGTGTATCTCTAGCTAGTTTATCTGAAGTCTAGCCTAACGCGTCCCCGGACGTGGCGCGCCGCATCGCCGCCATGCTCCAGGACCGGTTCTACGTGCCCGTGCTGCACTCGGAGGACGGCAGCGCCGCGCCCACCATCGGCCGCCCGTTTACGCCCGCTCAGCCGCCCGTGAGTGTCTCTTTACTCTAACCAGCCTGCCTAGACAAGTGGCAAAAACCCTAGTAGAATAGATTAACAATTTTTTATTTATTTATTTATTCAATAATTTTGTACACACATTTTAATCGACATCTGCCAAACTGTAATACAGTTTGTCGGCAGTAGCTCCCGTGGATACAGTGCGGTACTTAAATACTAGTGAATAGATTAACTACTAGTAGTCGCTAACTAGTCGTTAGAGAATGTCATCCCATACATTTGTTAATCTATTCTACTAGAATTTTTGCCACTTGTCTAGGCCCGCAGATTATCTGATGTCTAGCCTAACGCGTCCCCGAACTTAGCGCAAATGGAAGGTGTTTAGCCACCTCTTCTCAAGTACGAATTGGCAGTTCATACGCATTCGAAAAAATTATGGAGCAAATAGGTGTTAGGCCATAGTTAACCACGCTGCTCGAGTCCAGATTGGCAGACTCAAAACGCCTTCGAAAAAATTATGTAGAACTTTCTAGCATACATATTTTCGCCATGTTTTTCTTCACCTCATCAGCAGTGACTTTAATTTCTTAAAACGCAAATTTGGAATAGACGTTGGTGTGTGCCAATTGAGTGAAAATTGAGTTCGTAGTATGTAATCTCATCATAATTTGATATCTATTACATTTGAAGGATATAAACCAAGATGTAATCTCATCATAATTTGATATCTATTACATTTTAAGGATATAAACCAAGATGTAATCTCATCATAATTTGATATCTATTACATTTGAAGGATATAAACCAAGACCCCCTGTCCCCGCGCTACGAGATCCGCGCGTTCGCCGGCCCGATGGAGGCGGGCGACGCGGCCGTGTTCGCGCGCCGCTGGAAGACCCCCCCGCGGTCGTTGCGCCTCGCGCCGCCCGCCTTTCGCCTGCGGGAGATGACCAAGGGGCTCGAGACTGTCGGCAGGTGGGTTGGGCTCTTTTTTTCCTCTCCATCCATCCATCAGCCTTTTTGGGTCCACTGCTGGACATAGGCCTCCCTCAATCGTCGCCACTCCTCCCGATCCTGCGCCCTCTTACGTTTGAAGGATATAAACCAAGACCCCCTTGTCCCCGCGCTACGAGATCCGCGCGTTCGCCGGCCCGATGGAGGCGGGCGACGCGGCCGTGTTCGCCCGCCGGTGGAAGACCCCGCCGCGGTCCCTGCGCCTCGCGCCGCCCGCCTTTCGCCTGCGGGAGATGACCAAGGGGCTCGAGACTGTCGGCAGGTGGGTGGGCTCTTTTTTTCCTCTCCATCTATCGATCCATCCATCAGCCGTTTTGGGTTCACTGCTGGACGTAGGCCTCCCTCAATCGTCGCCACTCCTCCCGATCCTGCGCCCTCTTACATTTGAAGGGTATAAACCAAGACCCCTTGTCCCCGCGCTACGAGATCCGCGCGTTCGCCGGCCCGATGGAGGCGGGCGACGCGGCCGTGTTCGCCCGCCGGTGGAAGACCCCGCCGCGGTCCCTGCGCCTCGCGCCGCCCGCCTTTCGCCTGCGGGAGATGACCAAGGGGCTCGAGACTGTCGGCAGGTGGGTTGGGCTCTTTTTTTCCTCTCCATCCATCCATCCATCAGCTTCTTTGGATCCACTGCTGGACATAGGCCTCCCTCAATCGTCGCCACTCCTCCCGATCCTGCGCCCTCTGAATCCAACGGTTTCTCGCTGTCTTTTTCAGGTCGTCAGTCCACCTCGTCGGGGGGCGGCCGTCGGTTTTTTCCTCAATTACACTTTTACTCAGACTTTCCCTCACTCTCGGAACCCTGTCTTCGTCTCTTCTCATTAACTTGCTTCTTGTTATCATCTCATTTCGTCGTTATTATATGTAGGCCTGGGGTCGTTTTTGACTCTTCAAAAAAAAAGGTTTTAAAGAGCCAAAAAAAAATTTTATGCTAACAATAAATAGTACTAGCATAAATAAAGTTTTTTGATAAAAACAAACCAATCTATTTATTCATAAGAAAAATATGTATCTATTTATATTTACGTATGGAACTAAAGAGCTTCACATTCATAGAGTTTGAATTTGTATGTTGTACAATAAATAAAGTCTTCTTTTCCAGAAACCTAGCCGAACAAATGCAAGTCGGATGGAAGGAGTATTGGCCGTTCCTAGACACGTTTACAGACCTGCGAACGCCCGAAGGCATGGCCCTACTTGAGACGTATCTCAAGAACAAGTACGAGACGGCTTGCTCCTACGCCCTAAGCGAGAGCTGCAACCGCTCTCAACTCTCCACCGACGACTTGTCCTATACAAGACTGAGTCTCGGCAACCTCTCTCAACAGAGCCAACCCCAAGACATCTTAAGCCCTATCTCAGAACTGTGCGTCGCGATGAAGACGTGTAAAATCTCATCAGACAGACAGAGTAAAACGGACCTAGCTCTGTACAGACAAAGGCTCTGTAGGCAACCGAACGCCAAGCCCATCCCAATCACCAATGGAGACTCGACACCTACAATAAACCACACCGTCAGCCAACTTCTATGCATTGAGAGAACATGCCAAGTTTTCGCCAAGCGAATCGCGGACGCATTAATATTCTCCTTAACAGCGGGACCCGAAGTGGCGGGCGAATCTTTGAAAGCGGAAACTAAACACCTCCAACACACTACATTCAGCTACATGGACGACGAACGGTTCCAAGTGATCAACTTCGCGTTAATCCATTCCCGATTGGCGCAGCTAGTAGTCTTCAAACTCAAACAGCAGACGAAGGAGTTGGATGACATCAACCACTTGGTCGAGTTCCTAATAAAGCTTCGGTGTCCGAACGATGACATATTCAGTTCGGACGATGAGAGGAAACCGTTTGCGTATAGGACGAATAGAGTTAAGGTGACGCACGTGATAGAGAGTCACGTTAGATGTGTAGCGAGTTTTATATGTGAGGAGTTGACGGAGAACGATACGACTAAAGGCCCGGCGAGCTCTGATGTCGAGTGCTCGGAGATATGGGACAAGGCATCGAAGTGCAGATGCGATTGGAAAGTGGATATGTACGAGAGGAACAGTAAGAAGAACGCCTCGTTCAGGAAAAACAGGTCGATACTGTCTACCAGTCCGAAGAGCGAATGTTTTGTACGGCGGCTGACGTTTGAACAGGATGGTGGTGAGTGTTTTTTGTAATGTTTCGTTTAGATTATAATGATTTGCCCCCGACTTTACCTACTTTTAATTTAGCATGATATAGCACTCGGGTGTATATGTGCTAAAACAAGTTGCCCAAAATGTGAAGGGATTTTTAGAATTGACGTTTAATTTTTTTAACATAATTGTTTTTTCTTTTTTCAAAGTATACGTGATTTTTCCTTTTTTTTTTAAACTGAAGTTATCACAAAATTTACTGCCTTATAAATCATCACATTCTAAAGTCTTAAACTCCAAATGACATTGTACGGCTGAATACGCTTTTTGCTTAGTTACTATAACACCCACAGTGCTTAATAACCTCATGCTATATTCACCTACAAATCGCGTCTCGTTCTATAGCGTAACGCTTACCTTTTCTGACGATGGCTTTTCTGACGACTTCTATGGACAAGCTGTGCCGGCTCGGCCGCCGCATGTACTCGTACTTGCGTTTTAGATACCTACACGCGGAGTGAAACCGGCCTGCTAGCAGTCTTAACTAACCTTAGCTAACATTATGAGGCTGCGAACTAACCTTAGCTAACCTTACGAGGCTGATGAATGGATGGATCATTTAATTAAATGTTGACACGTGTGTTCCGTAGCCAACAAGTCGTCGGGCGACGGCGCGGCGCAGCGCGGCGACGCGGCGCGGCCGTGCGGCGTGAACTCGCCCGCGGGCGACGCCGCGCCCGCGGTCTACGCCACGCTGGACGTCACCAAGTGCCAGCTCGTCGACGCTGAGGTACTGCCCACTGCTTCCATGTTGACACGTGTTCCGTAGCGAACAATTCGTCGGGCGACGGCGCGGCGCAGCGCGGCGACGCGGCGCGGCCGTGCGGCGTGAACTCGCCCGCGGGCGACGCCGCGCCCGCGGTCTACGCCACGCTGGACGTCACCAAGTGTCAGCTCGTCGACGCTGAGGTACTGCCCACTGCTTCCATGTTGACACGTGTTCCGTAGCGAACAATTCGTCGGGCGACGGCGCGGCGCAGCGCGGCGACGCGGCGCGGCCGTGCGGCGTGAACTCGCCCGCGGGCGACGCCACGCCCGCGGTCTACGCCACGCTGGACGTCACCAAGTGCCAGGTCGTCGACGCTGAGGTACTGACCACTGCTTCCATGTTGACACGTGTTCCGTAGCCAACAACTCGTCGGGCGACGGCGCGGCGCAGCGCGGCGACGCGGCGCGGCCGTGCGGCGTGAACTCGCCCGCGGGCGACGCCACGCTGGACGTCACCAAGTGCCGGGTCGTCGACGCTGAGGTACTGCCCACTGCTTCCATGTTGACACGTGTTCCGTAGCCAACAAGTCGTCGGGCGACGGCGCGGCCGTGCGGCGTGAACTCGCCCGCGGGCGACGCCGCGCCCGCGGTCTACGCCACGCTGGACGTCACCAAGTGCCAGGTCGTCGACGCTGAGGTACTGACCACTGCTTCCATGTTGACACGTGTTCCGTAGCCAACAACTCGTCGGGCGACGGCGCGGCGCAGCGCGGCGACGCGGCGCGGCCGTGCGGCGTGAACTCGCCCGCGGGCGACGCCGCGCCCGCGGTCTACGCCACGCTGGACGTCACCAAGTGCCGGGTCGTCGACGCTGAGGTACTGCCCACTGCTTCCATGTTGACACGTGTTCCGTAGCCAACAAGTCGTCGGGCGACGGCGCGGCCGTGCGGCGTGAACTCGCCCGCGGGCGACGCCGCGCCCGCGGTCTACGCCACGCTGGACGTCACCAAGTGCCAGCTCGTCGACGCTGAGGTACTGCCCACTGCTTCCATGTTGACACGTGTTCCGTAGCGAACAAGTCGTCGGGCGACGGCGCGGCGCAGCGCGGCGACGCGGCGCGGCCGTGCGGCGTGAACTCGCCCGCGGGCGACGCCACGCTGGACGTCACCAAGTGCCAGCTCGTCGACGCTGAGGTACTGCCCACTGCTTCCATGTTGACACGTGTTCCGTAGCGAACAAGTCGTCGGGCGACGGCGCGGCGCAGCGCGGCGACGCGGCGCGGCCGTGCGGCGTGAACTCGCCCGCGGGCGACGCCACGCTGGACGTCACCAAGTGCCAGCTCGTCGACGCTGAGGTACTGCCCACTGCTTCCATGTTGACACGTGTTCCGTAGCGAACAAGTCGTCGGGCGACGGCGCGGCGTAGCGCGGCGACGCGGCGCGGCCGTGCGGCGTGAACTCGCCCGCGGTCTACGCCACGCTGGACGTCACCAAGTGCCAGCTCGTCGACGCTGAGGTACTGCCCACTGCTTCCATGTTGCCAGTTCCCGTATTGGGGCTGCGATTGACCTTATTTATCTATTAAAATAGCCATTTATTTCCTCAAAATCACAAATTCACAAAATTGCATAGTTCTCAGACACAGACTGCACTTTAGTCAATAGCACTTGGTCAATATAATAAAATAAGATAATGTCATCAATCGTTCGATAATATAATGTCAATCGTTATAATAATATAATAAGATAATGTCAAAGTTTAATGTAATTTTTAAGTTTCATTGTACATATGTCATTTTGTTAAACATTAGAGTCAGATTAGAGTCTTATTTATCTATACTTATATTATAAAGAGGAAACATTTGTTTGTAATTATTTCACACAAAAACTTCTGGACCGATTTCAAAAATTCTTTCACCATTAGAAAGCTGCATCTTCACTGAGTGACATAGGTAGGCCATATAATATTACTAGGTGTAAACGAAACTATTGTTATGTCTAATTCCACGGGAGTGAAGCTGCGAGCGTCCTCTAGTACTAAATAATAATAAAAAATAACTTAACTAAAAAAGCCTACTTTAAAATCTAACTCATACCGTATATAAAATGTTTTTAACGACGACGCTGAACTGTTACCATTTATTTTTTAACTATTAACATTAGCTAAAATAAGTAATCAGAGAGCGTTCAGATTCACACCAAACAAAGTTTTTGTTTAAAAAATAAAATAACAGTTTCAAATTAAATAACTATGTATATTAAATTATCAGAATTCTTTTGCTAGTCATCTACAACCCATAGGCGGTGGGTCCCACAGAAACAGCTAGAGTAGTTTTGGGGCATACTCCACATGCTGCTTCAATGCGGATTGATTCGTTTATACACGTTATATGGATATATTTTAAATTGTTTTAAATTAATCTAGTTTACTATTTCTCGGTATGATTTTTGTTAACCTTAAATTACATAATCTGTGTCCCAGGTTTCTGAAGACGAGTCTGTGGCGTCGTGCAACTCCGACGGCGACGAATATCTAACGGCGTCCGAGCGGTCGCCGCGCGACTCCGGCGACGAAATGGAGGACGCCAGCGACCATGCGATCGTCGAACCCTTCATATACGGGTGCGTATTACTGTGTATGCGGTGACAGCCCAGCGGCTATCGAACTCGCCTCTCACTCGAGCGGTCCGGGTTCAAACCCCAGTGGCACGCACCAATGACTTTTCTATGTTATGTGCGTTTTAAGAAATTAAATGTCACTTGCTATAACGGTGAAGGACACATCGTGAGGAAACCTGCATGCCTGAGAGTTCATCATAACGTTCTCGAAGGTATGTGAAGTCTGCCAATCCGCACTTGGCCAGCGTGGTGGACTAAGGCCTAATCCCTCCCATTCTGAGAGGAGACCCGTGCCCAACAGTGGGACGTCTATGGGTCGCAGCGATTACTGTGTATCCATAATTATGTCGCTAGGACGAATCAGTCGCGTCGCGCAACTACGACGAAAAGGAATATATCACAGTGACAATACGGAGAACGCTTGCGATCGATATGTTTACAGAACCGTTGATATTCGGTGTAATCGAGTCAGTAACATTGCAAAAGTCCGACGAAGACCTCTCCGCGTCCGACCATACGTTCGACGAACCCTTGATATACAAGTGGGTATCCTCACAAATAAAAATGGTAACTTTTAACTTCTACTATGACCCGACAACACACCAAGAATGACCACACCGCATTGATTTTAATATAGGATATAATTAATCTCAAATGTAAGTCCAAACCATATAGTTTTACAGTGCACGTATCTGCACAGCTGAGCTTAATCAACTTTTGTAATAATTAGAGAGCTTTACTCTGTCATCTATATATATAAAAGGAGAAGGTGACTGACTGACTGACTGACTGACTGACTGACATATCAACGCAGGGCCTAAAAAACTATAAGGGCTAGAAACTTGAAATTTTGCAAAGGGGTTCCTTTTATAACGTACGGGAGCACTAAGAAAGGATTTTTGAAAATTCACCCCCTAAGGGGATAAAACGGGGGTGCAAAGTTAGCATGAAACTTTGCCGTGTTTGAAGTCAAGTGGGCAACCCGAACGCTGGCAGACGTCGTTAATGGGTCTAATTTTACGCGAGCGAAGCTGCGGGCGTCCACTAGTTTACAATAAATGATGAAAAAAGAGGGTAGTCTCAAAAGCCCAATTTAGAAAATATTTATTAATCTAAATGTTGTACAGAATATTATTTAACTGTATAAATGTTTGTCACATAGCGAGGAGCCTACCAAGATGGACCGGCTGGTGTTCGACGCGATCGCCGGCTGCGACGTGTCCCCCATGGCGTACCCGAACGTGTTCCGCTGGCGGCACACGGTGGCGCTGTACACGCCCGACGAGAGGGACGGGTATGTGCCCTGTGGGGTACCGTGGCTCACAGCTATGTGTACTCGCCCGACGTGTGCTACTAATTATGCTTCGTTTTTTATAGTTGAAGTTACCGGCTTACTCACGTGTGATTTAAGTCGGAAATAGGCCGACTAGTTTCGATCTATTACGATGATCATCTTCGGTGGGCGCTCGCGGTGGGCATGGCGTACACTAGTGTAGTGCCTATTTCCGACTTAAATCACATGTGAGTAAGCCGGTAACTTCAACTATGAATACAGACACTCACAAATCCTTCAGTAATAAAATATGCATCTTTGTTTTCCACTGACAAAGAAACCCAGTTTTGTGAATATTGAACTAAATCGTAGTCAGTGATCGTCTTAAGAAAGTCGTCTTCTATGAAAGAAATAATTGAAAGAAAGAAAGAATGTTTTATTTGCCACAATCTTTCATGCAACACAGAAAACTATATCAAGTACATGTTATGTTTAACAAAGATTACCTACACTACACAATTATAAAAAGTTCTATGTTGCAGTGAGCACCTCGCAAACAGGTCTACACTCAGCATAGCTGCAGTTGCTCAAACTGCAACACTGATTTTCAGTGCAGCCTGTACTTTGTAAGGTAGTTCGAACATACCTGACATACATCTAATAAAACAAAAATACTTTAGTTAATGGACACACCTACACTAAAACCTCACGTATAGATAAAGAATTATACTGTAATTTTTTTTTTTTTTAAAAAGCTTATTCAACTTTTATTTTTATTTTCGTGCATTGTCATCGGAACCAAATATGTGTGCCGAATTTCAGCTCGATAGCTTCAGTGGAAGTGGGTGAAATATTGATTGCAAGATTCCAGGACATACATACATACATACGAATGAAGTTAAATAAAAGCTTTTAAAATAACAATTATAAAACAAACGCAAAAGGGAAGGCAATAGCAACACTAACAAAACAAAAAAATAGTTTTTATCATATTAATGATGTTTTATGATGTTGAAAACTAATTGACTGGAGTATTTTGCTGGGTTACATAATACCACAACAGAACATTATAAATGTAGATAAAACAACAGCATATCACCTTACTTATATTGACATTTGCATACCACCCAGTGCTTAATGTGAGGAAGTTTAGTTTAATTGTAACATCAAACGTTTCATAAAAAAATTAACTATAGTAGTACAGTACTCCCAAATTAATAATGCGCATGCAAATCTTCGCTAATTGTCGTATTCCCGGAAACACCCGAATCATTGAATCGGAGAAAGCCCTCAACAATGCACTTGCATTTTGCACCTTGTTCGAAAGAAACAGGAGTCAAAGTCATATGTCAAATCATGTGAAAAAATTGAAAACAATTCGGTTGGTCGGCGGCTGTCGCCGGTCAGTCAAAGGTCCGTCAGTCGTCTTTATATACTGGTGAATTTTAAAGAGCTGCTATTACACACCCTTCTTGGTTTTGTTTTCAAAGGTGAATTTAATTTCAACTTTAATTATCTTACTCAAATTGAAATAGTTTATTTTGTAAAATAACATACAGAATATACAGAATTCGCCATAGACCGTATAATGGAGGAACATGGGCATAAAATTATACGATTGCCACCATATCATCCCGATTTTAACCCCATTGAAAATATTTGGTCCCAAATAAAGCATCACGTAGCCAAAAAAAATATTGCAATGACTGTCAAGTCAGTTAAAGATGCTATATTAGAAAAAATCAATAATATAGGATCAGAAGAATGGAAAAAAGTTTGTGATCACGCTGTTAAATGCGAAGATGAATATAGAAAATTTGACCCAAGAATCGATAGTTTTTCCGATGAAATGATTATTTACACGGGTGATAGCAGTGGGGAAAGTGTAAATTAACAAGAGCATAATGAAAGTTCTGATGAATCTAGGATGTCAGGAATAGAGATCCTCCTTGATTCTGATTAATTATTTGTAATTTTAATATTATTCTGGAATGATCAGTGCTGTAAATACTTTTGAACTGAGATTATAATGATTAGATTTTAATGTAAACCTGTGTTTGAAAACCATTTTTAAGAAAATGCACTTAACCACTCTATACACATATCGTTTTCCGACGCTCGGGGAATACGACCTTTGCCGAACAGTAACGAAGATTTCTATGCGCATTATTAATTTGGGAGTACTGTAAGTACTTGGCTTGCACACAAGGCGCTACTACTCTGATTTAATTTTCTTTGTTAATAGTTAGTTACTTGTTGATAATTAAGTTTTATGTTAACCTTGTGTCCTCATCTCTATCTCATCCTCCGAATACTGTATCCAAGGCTGCTCTGAAAACCAGCGCTATGGTTACCGCCGTAGCATATGCTGAGTGTACGCCTTTTTGGGACAGGAGGTGCAAGTTAATAATTATTAGTTTCTGTACTAAATAAATACTTCTATTTCTATTTCAAAACGTGCCACTTTATGGCAAATAAACGATTTATGTTTTAATCATGATTGCACAGTATATAATCAATGTATGTGTATAATATAATGAATTCCAGATGGCAGCCGGCCAACCTGGACGGGAGCGTGTCCGCCGTGTCGTGGTCCATAGTGGACAGCCCGCGGCCGCGCACCCCTCGCGCGCGGCCCTCGCCGGCGCGCTGCAGCACGCCCAACAGGGACGCGGGGGAGTCTGGCGACAGGAGCTGGCCGCTGCAGGTATAATGAATTCCAGATGGCAGCCGGCCAACCTGGACGGGAGCGTGTCCGTCGTGTCGTGGTCCATAGTGGACAGCCCGCGGCCGCGCACCCCTCGCGCGCGGCCCTCGCCGGCGCGCTGCAGCACGCCCAACAGGGACGCGGGGGAGTCTGGCGACAGGAGCTTGCCGCTGCAGGTATAATGAATTCCAGATGGCAGCCGGCCAACCTGGACGAGAGCGTGTCCATCGTGTCGTGGTCCATAGTGGACAGCCCGCGGCCGCGCACCCCTCGCGCGCGGCCCTCGCCGGCGCGCTGCAGCACGCCCAACAGGGACGCGGGGGAGTCCGGCGACAGGAGCTTGCCGCTGCAGGTATAATGAATTCCAGATGGCAGCCGGCCAACCTGGACGAGAGCGTGTCCGTCGTGTCGTGGTCCATAGTGGACAGCCCGCGGCCGCGCACCCCTCGCGCGCGGCCCTCGCCGGCGCGCTGCAGCACGCCCAACAGGGACGCGGGGGAAGCTGGCGACAGGAGCTTGCCGCTGCAGGTATAATGAATTCCAGATGGCAGCCGGCCAACCTGGACGGGAGCGACGGGAGCGTGTCCGTCGTGTCGTGGTCCATAGTGGACAGCCCGCGGCCGCGCACCCCTCGCGCGCGGCCCTCGCCGGCGCGCTGCAGCACGCCCAACAGGGACGCGGGGGAGTCCGGCGACAGGAGCTTGCCGCTGCAGGTATAATGAATTCCAGATGGCAGCCGGCCAACCTGGACGAGAGCGTGTCCGTCGTGTCGTGGTCCATAGTGGACAGCCCGCGGCCGCGCACCCCTCGCGCGCGGCCCTCGCCGGCGCGCTGCAGCACGCCCAACAGGGACGCGGGGGAAGCTGGCGACAGGAGCTTGCCGCTGCAGGTATAATGAATTCCAGATGGCAGCCGGCCAACCTGGACGGGAGCGTGTCCGTCGTGTCGTGGTCCATAGTGGACAGCTCGCGGCCGCGCACGCCGCGCGCGCGGCCCTCGCCGGCGCGCTGCAGCACGCCCAACAGGGACGCGGGGGAGTCTGGCGACAGGAGCTTGCCGCTGCAGGTATAAACGCCGGCGCATGATACATTCGCTGCGACCCATAGACGTCCCACTGCTGGGCACGGGTCTCCCCCACAAACGCAGCTGCGGGAGGTATAGAGCATACTCCACCACGCTGCTCCAATGCGGATTGGTGGAGGGGTTAGTGGCCAACCCAGTGTCGAATGTTCTCAAGCCACCCGAAGGTCTTCGACAAGGCTTGACGACTGTTTCCACCATTGAAAACAACCGGGACCGACGGCTTAACGTGCCCTCCGAAGCACGGTAGCGTCCATGAAATTTTGCCACTAGCGGTCACCCATCCACAAGCCGACCGCGCCCGTCGTTGCTTAACTCTTTCGATCACATTGAATCGACGCGAGCCATTGGGCTATGGACGCTACTGACGCATGATACATTATTGGATCTCAATCGAAGTGTGGTATGAGGGGCGGCCCATACCGATGAGGCCTTACCATAGCAATGAGGTGACGCAAATCACACGCGTACGATCGGTTACCAGAGTAAAATGGCGCACAAGTTTCAGATATTTGTTTTGCCAAGAAAACAACTCGACGATAAGCATTCGCCGTAGCATTTGTCTACGGCAGACGGCAGCCATTTTTATTTTACTTGTGTGCCACAGTTTACGTAGTATCAGTCAATGGACGGCTTTTAGTCTGTTCTAGCTTTCGGTGCTAGTATAATTTATATATAATACCTATAATACTAGCTACATACAACCCGGCCAACAGTTGAGCATAGGTCTCATACAGCCACAGCTGAGGAACATCTGAAGCATACTCCACCAAACTGCTCCCATGGTGTGCGAGGTGTTAGTGCCCAATCCAGTTGGCAATGTTTTCAAGCCACCCAAATGCAGAGACCTTTCATACAAGGTTTAACGATTGTTATACAATTAAAAACAACCAAGACGGACGGATTAACGTGCCCTCAAACGGAAACACCCGCAAAATTTTGTCACTAGTCACTCATCCAACAGCGGCCGACGTCGCTTAACTCGATAAATACGTGCTGTATGTCTATTTTTATTTTTTTATATCAGCACTTTGTTCACAGTGCGATCGACGCGAGACAGGGCTATGATATCTACACCATAATGATTTGAACAGTTCGTAATCAACAATTTGTTATGTCCGCAGGTTTCAAATTGGCTGCGAGTGACTGGACCGAACTCACCGAGATCCGCGCTGGCGACCAAAAACGTGAGCCAGAACGTTAGTTTTGGATTTTGATACAACCATAGATAGCACAAGGAGGTTACCGGGGACCACAGCTTAAATATCAGACTGTTGTGGTATCAAATACTTGACAAACGTCGAAATAAAAGCTTCTTCCTAGTAGTCTCGATTGAATGCGACAGTGGTGTGTAAGTGTATTGACTAATTAGTATAGGTTAGACAACTCATTGTGTATAAATTAGTGACGGACGATAGTGACAAAATCGAATTATTCGATAGTTCCGGTTAATCGAAAACTAAAAATAGGCGTCGGTCGATAGTCATTCAATAATTTATCGACGGCGATGACAGTTTTTTTGCAACTATCGTCCATATCTAGCATAAATACGTGGAAATATGATTATTTTTGTGTTCACTTACAATTTTAAAAATATATTGTAAGTTTCTTGAACGTGCCAGCTTTATTGGGGTACTCGGTGAAATAATTAGATAGACACACTCAAATATTGTCTTCGTTATAATTTGATAGGAGACTAATAAATAGACATGGTAGTTTGACAGTGAATTCAATGGATATTTTTTTTATTGACATATTTATGATTTGATTAATGATTGGTATTAAAAAAAAAGTATTGTGAAAATCATAGGGCATTATCTGACTGTCAGTGAAATACAAACTTTAGTACTAAGATTTTAGACTAGGTAAAATAGATCGAAATATTTTTATTTGATTATTCGTTTATACACTATTATATGAAACTAACTAAAGAGGTTAAATTAGTTATAGCGTTGTATCTGACATAATAGTTCCGCTAGTATTACATTGAAGACATTGTTAAAAATACAAAAAATACTCGTTTATGTATAGCCTATAAAATACATAATATGTCTGCAGCTTTCGAAATCAACAATATTATTTCTATTATTTTCTATATTTTGGATCGCTTGAATTACTTGTAATTTATGATGTAATTATTTATACTTGTAATTTATGATCCCAAAGAAACAATCATAATATTGTTATGTATTCAATATATGCAAATGTACAATTGAAGGTCAAACGAATGATTACTAAATTCTGCACATTATCAGGTTACTAATTATATTCCTTTGTAATTTTGATAACTTAACAAAGTCCAATTAAGTTAACGGCAGATAAAATACCCATAAAATCTGTGAGACTTAAAAGACGACGTGTTGAATGCTGTCATAATATCATTACATGTTAACATTATATGATCACAGCTCTCAAGTATTCAATGAATATTCGCATGATAATTGTAAATCTCATTTTTATATTTTGTATACCCTGTAGTCAATAGTATTCCTCCTGTAGAATAGTAATTCAGAGACCTATTAAAAAGGCGGACATTTTAGAAACGATTGAAGCATCAAAATGCTGCCGATGTCACTCTGTATGAGTGTGTAGTAATCACAGTTAACAATGGTAATCGCCAGTTGGAGGAAAATTATCCAATTAATCCTCTGACGACGCATTCAATTAATTGAATGCTGTTTGTATTAGAGAGCGGAGTTACTGTGGGTGCTTATTGTTTTACATCCGCCTTTTTTGTTGGTACATGATTCGGTTGCCAACTTGACCACGTGATAACTACGGTGATAGGAGATAAGTATTTCTAAAAAGAAAGTTAGAAAAACTATAGAAACTGTGTGTGGGTGACCTGATGTAACATACGAGTTACATAAATATAGTATCACATGCGATGGAAATTTTGTTAACTCTTACAATAATTTGTACCTATTATTTCCTCTTAAAACTTCGGCACAAGGTCTGAGTTAGCAACAAGAATAGTTATTGTATATTTTAGTTGCATTTTGTCTGATTATAATATTGAGTAGATACATATATGTTTTGTATGGTTATATGACATTGACGAACTTATTATTAATGTAGTGTTTTGTGTCGATATTCCATGATTTAACTAAAATGATTGACTTTTCAAAAAGTTTCAAGGCTTGGGTGTTGTAAGTTGTATTAGTGAATCGTGTTGTTTCGACATAATGGGCGTTCAGAAGTGTATGTTAAAATCTTATCTGGTTATATTTTATATGAAATGAAATATAACACTACTGTTGTAAGCAATGCGCTTCTATTCGCCTGTTATGGACATTATCCATTATAGCATTTATAGTTAGTTGATTCTCGCCATTTTTGCGGTGACGTGAAAAAAAAATGGAATGTTGCACTGAAAATGTTACGAATGTTTGTACTTTTATATTAAAAATTTACGAAAAAAAAGTTAATACAATAATGTTTTATATGACGTTTTAATTCACATGTACATTATAAAAATAAATTATGACTGGTCCAAACGAGTCGTTTTATTTCACACAATTTAGTTATCCCAAAAGTTTTCTTGCTCTGAAGATTTCGGTAGGGATATTGGGGAATTGTCGTATTCTGATCTGCTATTATAGTTGTCTACGTCCTGGGAAAAGTCATCGGGATAATCTTCATATAGGTCTTTCTCTTCATCACTTGAGTCACTCACATTATCTTTGGAAATATCAAGATGCATATCCACACTTGATAGGTCTTTATCATTAGTGTTGAATATGGCGTTAAGTGCGTCGGTTCTCGTTAAATGTGCAGCTTTTTCTGGCGAATCGCTTGGTGTCGATTGGAGTGAGTTCATTCTGGCAGTCTGTTGATCTAAATGTTTGGATAAATCATGAATTACCTGGATACTTTTCAACCGTTCAGTATTTTTTGGGGAACTATTCGACTTCGGGATAGTCTCTATTCTTTCATTGTCATAGGTCTGTGGTTCCGCACCTCTGGATATATCGTTATCATCTCTAGAAATTACCGCGTGAAATATCTCGGGCTTCTTTAACTGCTCAGTCTTATCCGGCGAATCAATCGCTGTAGAATTGGGAGATTCGATTTTGTTATGATCATGAGATCCTAAACTTCCTTCTTTAGGACTGATGTGTATTGTTATTGGACTTAAATTATGTATTCGATCATCATCAGAATTGTTTGTAGTCGTCACTGAACTCTGAACAACAATAAAAAGTTCGTCATTAGGTGATTCTGACATTTTAACTTTATTCACCTCGCAAGAGCTTTCCACCTCAACCCTTAATATATTCTTATCACCAATATGTTCAACCTTATTTTCAATGCTATTTATTGTCCCTTTACCGAACTCTTCTACTGGCATTGTATTACCGAGAGGTGGTGATTTGGATTGATTGATTTCATAAAATTTCTCTTTGAAATTTAAGTCAGCCACTTTACTGTTATTTATTTTCATAGATGATTCAAACTTTTTATACTCACTAATATCTTCTGTAGCGTTACTGTTAGAATTTTCTTCACCTGGTATATTAGAAACGTTACACTGATCCTTAGGAATTTCAGACTGAAGTCTTTTTTCATTTAAATTATTGATTACTTTTGTTGACGAGATTCTTTCAACGTAATTGTTATTACGGTTTTCAAAATCATTCAAAATTTCTGATTCTGCTCCTTCGGGGTTTCTGTTTATATTTAAATTAGTTGTGTTCCTTTGTTCTTCTATTTTGACATCCTTTTTAAAATTTGATAGTTTATCAATATCTAATGAAACAGAAACTCCATATTTTTCTATACTTGTCCGTGGTCTATCCCTTCGCCTTTCAGCATGATATAATTTTCTGAATTCCATCAAAGGAGTTGATATGTAATCATAGTTTTTTCCTTTAATTTCATTGTTTTTAGTATTAACTTCAGCATAAGCTTCGGGAATCGGTTTAGCCATATCGACCGACGAGTTTTTGTTTTTAAAATGCGTCTGTCCTATATCAAGAGTTGCCTGATAATCACGAAGATATTTTTCAAAATCTCTATTTGTTTGATCAATAGTTTCTTGTGAAGGAATAACTGGTTTAGTTCGGTTATTATCATGAAGATTCTGGGAAGATCTACTTCGGCTTACATCTGTGAAATATGCAATCACTGTTATGATAAACATGATGTTATTGGTAATAACTAAAGCTTTTATTTTATACTTTACTTTTTTAATATTATCATTGTCTTATCATATAAATATCAATTGCTTTACTTAATTTTAAGAATAATTTCCTTACCTAATTTTCTTACGATGTCATCATTAACAAGTTCATGTTCGAGCATAGACAAACTTGTCCTCTCTTCCCTCAACTCTTCCTGTCTCTTTCTAAAGTCCAGATATGATTTTTCTACGGCTTCAGCCTCAATTTCAAGCTTTCTGAGTCGCAGTTTTGCCTCACGAAGCATCGAGTTTGGACTCTTCTCTCGTTTCTGTATGGGTGGTTTTTCTTTGATACAGCTTTTGCTGAAATATGACAATTCGACTGTGATTCAAGATCTTTTTACGCATATAAGATAAAATGTTTCAATTAATTAACTAGTCTAACTATAGAATTAGAAACTGTTAGAAAAGATTAGTCATGTTGGTCAGTGTTAGTAATTAATAGCCAAGTTAATAATTAATTGTTAGTAAAAGTTCCGGAAAACAGTCGGTTTCCGTTGCCACCTATTAATTAAGACTTGAATGGGAAAGAATGGGCACTTGGACACAGTTTGTAAAGAAACTTAGGCCTGTATTCCGGCATAAACACAATTTAATATTATCCATGAACAGAGTACAAATATTTGCAGAATATAATTTTATATAAAGACAATTAGGTAAGTATTACAAGGGCCAAATAAGTGTAGCGCAGCGTTGGTGCAATATTTTACAGACAAACCGTAGATCTACTATTAGTCCTGCAGCCCTCTCCTATTATTTTTAGTGATTAATAACAGGCTGAATTTTCGTGAGCAGGTTCGGTTCGACGAGACGCCCAAGTTCTTCTTCTGACAATTCCCGGTAGAGGTAGCTAATGTAGTGCGCAGGTATAGAACATGTCGATTTGATGGGGTGTAGAAATTGTCTGAATAACCGCGTGGTTTTTTTTTTATATTGAGGTAATTGGACGGTAAACTCCGAAAAACAATTGTCCTACAAATCGGATGGCTTGACTGGAGCGTCCTACACTCCGAATATGTTCAAATAACGAGATCATCAAATTTATTGATAACTAGCTGATTTTTTGTATGAAGCTTGATAAATATTTGTACAATCAAATGGTCACACAGTCCTACAAATGTAGTGGTACGATTTCCCAGTCCTACGTTTAGAAGTTGTCCCTTCTACGGAAAGACTTTTTTCATTAATAACAACTGAATTTTAATTTTTTCCTATCGGGAATAAAGTGTAGAACACAATTTTATCACTGTCCTACATAAAAAACGGTATGTATTTCCAGAAATAAATATATTTCGTTCAATACTCATTCAACGCATTTCTTGTAGTTTGGAGTTTGGAGTACACAAAAACCTTCAGAAAGATGTGGTAAAATCTCGAAACACATATTAAAATAATTACATATATTTAGATATTACAAATATTTATATTAAAAGAAGTTCATATTATATTCGACAAGTATGAGACACCAAGATGTTGTGGTCTAATGACGGGAAAAACTGAAACTAAATTATGACAAGTGCTACGTCTATGAGGTGTCCGATGAAAGGAAAATAAAATAAAGTCATTGACAACAATCTCACTTACTATCACGAAGAAGCCGATACTAAAATTGTGTTTATTGCGACGTAGATGATTACCTATGATGATGTTGAAAACGAAACTGATGAAGCGTCAACATCGGAATCCGACGACGATTGAATTTATGTATATTGAATTATTTTTATAATTGTATTTCTGAATTAAATAAAACGAAATAATGTTATTTTCAATATTTTTGTAGGACTAGCGGTACATACCTATTTTTTTGTAGGACATTGTTTGATTTAGGCAAAGAATGCAGTAACTCACCTTATTTTATTTTTGTCCTACAGTTATCCATGAAAAAAGTCTTACCGTAGAAGGGACAACTTCTAAACGTAGGACTGGGAAATCGTACCACTACATTTGTAGGACTGTGTGACCATTTGATTGTACAAATATTTATCAAGCTTCATACAAAAAATCAGCTAGTTATCAATAAATTTGATGATCTCGTTATTTGAACATATTCGGAGTGTAGGACGCTCCAGTCAAGCCATCCGATTTGTAGGACAATTGTTTTTCGGAGTTTACCGTCCAATTACCTCAATATAAAAAAAAAACCACGCGGTTATTCAGACAATTTCTACACCCCATCAAATCGACATGTTCTATACCTGCGCACTACATTAGCTACCTCTACCGGGAATTGTCAGAAGAAGAACTTGGGCGTCTCGTCGAACCGAACCTGCTCACGAAAATTCAGCCTGTTAATAATCACTAAAAATAATAGGAGAGGGCTGCAGGACTATATTCATAATATATACATACTTACTTTCTTAAATTCTTTTTCGCCTCCTTAAGAACGGTTTTTGGACTTTTCTGTCTCGATATTTTTGAACTGTGCTCATCTCTGGTTTCTTGTCTATGAGAAAAGGAAAAAAAGCAATCAATGAAAATTTATTATTACCATTATAAAACTTTAATATGAAAGATAATTGTTTTCAATAACTGATTTTTCCTACACTTATCACATTTGTATGTC
This sequence comes from Carterocephalus palaemon, assembly GCA_944567765.1. Lineage (NCBI taxonomy): Eukaryota > Metazoa > Arthropoda > Insecta > Lepidoptera > Hesperiidae > Carterocephalus > Carterocephalus palaemon. The sequence goes on along the minus strand of OX155658.1, from coordinate 4,235,266 downwards.
TGTGATTTCTTAGATATAAGATAGCAAACGAGCATGAAGCAGAAGTGGCATTCTATGAACAAGACTCAAAAAGAACCTGGGATGGTGAGTCCAGTTAGCAATGTCGTTAGTAAGTATGAGGACTGGGGCTTAGTCCTGTTAGTTGATATTACTGATATTCCGGTTAGCAATTGTTGGCAAGGATCTCATTCATCAAGGATTTAGTCAAAGAAGCGTTGCTACCTTTGAGGAATTCGTCGCCTCTAGGGAATTGTAATCGAAAAGCATATACACTCCAATTGGAACACAATTGCTTTACAAACATTTAATAGTCGGGCGAACTCTATCGTTATACCATACTAGTGGACGCCCGCAGCTTCGCTCGCGTGAAATTAGACATAACAATAGTTTCGTTTACACCTAGTGCATATAGCCTATGCCACTCAGTGAAGATGCAGCTTTCTAATGGTGAAAGAATTTTGGAAATCGGTCCAGTAGTTTTTATGTGAAAACATTACAAACAAATGTTTCCTCTTTATAATATTAGTATAGAAGTATAGATAGGGTCTACCACCTAATTGTATTGTATTTTTATTACCGAACATCGACAGTGCCGCGGTCCTCTTGTAAAATTTGTATAGAAGTATAGATAGGGTCTACCACCTAATTGTATTGTATTTTTATTACCCATCATCGACAGTGCCGCGGTCCTCTTGTGTAGGGTCGTCGCGAATATGGACGGCAGGCAAACTCGGCTCCATGGTAGCTGCGAGCAATCAGAGTTCAGATTCATTGATTTTTCACTACCTTCACCCGCGGCTCCGCCTGCGGTACATCGTTTACCGTGCAGACTTTAACTACTACCACTACCGTTCAAGGGGTGGTTTGGTTTATAATATAAAAAGTATAGCCTTTGTCGACGGCAAACTTTTTGCAGCTTCGCTCGCGTTACACATTCACTAACTTCATAAACGGCAAAGCTTCATACTAACTTTGCACCCCCGTTTTACCCCCTTAGGGGATGAATTTTCAAATTTTTCTCGCCGTAAAAACCATCCTTGAACTGCAACGAACATTTAAAAAAAAGAATTGGCCAAATCGGTCCAGGCGTTGTTGAGTTATGCGCTTACCAACACATTTTGCGATTCATTTTTATAATATAGATTTAAGTAAGCATTTAAAATATATATGTATGTATGTATATCAGTCTCTGACACCCATAGTACAGGCTCGCGCCTATTGGGATCAGATAACCGTGTGTGATAATGTCCATGATATTTATTTATTTATTACTAGCTTTTACCCGCGGCTCCGCCCGCGTGGTCAAAGGGAATTAACAATGAGTTGTTTATCATACATGACACATTTGTATAGTGTTTAATTTGTTAGCGAAATTCAGAACTTGCAAATGAATTTTACTAACGCCATCTAGTAACAACATCCGGAACTAAATATCTAGCAAATAACATAACATCGATATCTTCCCATGGGGATGTTTTACCGCGGTAAAAAGTAGCCTACGTCACTCTCCACCCTCCTCACTATCTCCACACACAAAAACCATACCATATAATAGCTTCGTTGCGACGTGAAAGCCGGACAAACAAACAAATAAATAAACAAACAAACACACTTTCGCATTTATAATATTAGTATGGACTAGTGGACGCCCGCAGCTTCGCTCGCGTGGAATTAGACGTAATAATATATGTTTATTTACACCCTTACAAAATTTTTACAAACTTTGAATGCCATATTTATTTATATGTAACCAACAGCCTATAATATAAATTTTATGCTTCTAGTTCTGAAAATGACAAAACTTTCATAGAACCTTTCAACCCCCTTTTCAACCCCTTACAATACTTTTTTCCAAATAAAAAGTAGCCTATGTCCTTTCTCAGGCTCTAGACTATCTGTGTACCAAATTTCATTTAAATCAGTTCAGTAGTTTTGGCGTGAAAGCAACACAGACAGACAGACAGACAGAGTTACTTTCGCATTTATAATATTAGTATGGATTAGACTTTGATGCCGGTGAGTATACCTGTTGTGTCCCGCTGCTTCGCGCGCCGGGCGGGCTGCGCGCGCGGCTTGCTGACGCCGGCCAGCGGGGACGAGCGGCGCCGCAGCGCGTGCCACTGGCTGTTCAGGTGCCTGCTTCCGGCGACACTAACATTAGCTTCAACACAGACACGTCCCAATGTTGGGCAAGGTTCTTTCCCACAGACACAGCTGTGGGAGGTCCAGAGCATACATACCCACCCAGTTTCGTATTTACCCACACTACCTCAGTAATGAAAAATAACCTTTTAATTTGACCAACTTCTGCTATGACGTTTCATATATATAAAGGTAATTTCATAATTTTCTTCCCATAATATGAAATTACCCTTTTATATGAAACTGAGTGGATCGGCATCAAAAAATGATTAGACAACTTTAGTAATTTTTAGTAACTCACGCTTAACCAAAAAATGTATACTTAATGCCAAGTTCATGGAAAAGAGGGTTTGCTTCCTAAGACAGATTCTCTATATCTTTATAGTTTCAGATTTTCCTATACGGGGCCTTTTAAAAAATCACCCTACATATCAATTATACCTCCTATTATCATGTCTGTCGCGCAGCACGCCGACGAATGGCAGCGGGTCGCCGGGGAGCAGAACCTGGGACTGGTCGGCGGTGAACAGGCTGAGCTCCTCGCCCGCGCCCTTGCGCCATCCGAACGTGCGAGCGCTCGTGCTGGGGTTTACTCTGCGATACAGTATAGGTAGCTTAATAGAATGAAAAAAAACCGACATCAAAACTAAAAAGGAAGCAATAAAGGTAAATTCGTTTAGGGACACATGTGGTACAACCACAGTTAAGTGAGAGTTGTCGAGAGCATACTCCACCACGATTGGTTCGTTTACTTTTCCGTCAGGCCGGCAGTTTATTTCAGATCAAAATGAAAGTCGGTTGAACATAGAACCTCCTTTTTTTCGAAGTTAAAAATAATAGCGGTCGAAACTCAGCTTGCAAAATTAAGAAAGAATAAAATATTAATAAAAAAATATTTAAAAAAAAAAAGCTTTATATAAGTTATAAACTTTAATTTTTATTTTATTTTCGTGCATTGTCATCGGAACCTAATATGTGTGCTAAATTTCAGCGCGTGAGCTTCAGTGGAAGTGGGTGAAATATTGATTGCAAGATTCCAGGACATACATACATACATGCGAGTGAAGTTAAATAAAAGCTTTTAAAAAAGAAAGAAAGAAAATCTTTATTTTAAAAGCTTTTATACTTAACACCTGGGATGGGACGGACACCCTGGATAGAAGGACCATCCTTACATCCGAATTCCCTCACGAAGGAGTGCAGACAGACAGACCCTTCCTCCTCTCACGCGGCGCTGTAGGCGCTCCTGCGCTGAGGGAATTCGGAGTTAGGGGAGATCCCCTCTATCCGGGCAATTGCTCCAGGGGTAAACCCCGTCGGTGACTTCCCCGCTGTTGAGCGCCAGTCGATCGTCGCGCACGCGGTACGCGCGCGCGGTTCTACTAGCCGTTAGTCGCTAATTCCCCCCAGATGGTCGGGGGGAAGAAGTTCCAACAGCTCTCTAGGGAGCGGTCGGCCTTCAGGGGGGCGCGCGTGCAGCGGTGCTATCCCCCTTAGATGAGGATGTGGCCCATTGTCGGCGCGGTAACTGAAGGAGCGCTCACAGCGCCGCGATAGAGGAAAGGTTTCGTTTAGTTCGCATACCCGTGCACGGTGAAGTAGTTAGCGGCGGGCGCGGCGGGGGCGGCGCGCGGGCGCGGCACGCTCGCGGCGCGCGCGCGCTCGCGCCACAGCGCCGACGTGTGCGAGCGCAGCTGCAACGTCACGCTGGTTTAGTTCGCATACCCGTGCACGGTGAAGTAGTTAGCGGCGGGCGCGGCGGGGGCGGCGCGCGGGCGCGGCACGCTCGCGGCGCGCGCGCGCTCGCGCCACAGCGCCGACGTGTGCGAGCGCAGCTGCAACGTCACGCTGGTTTAGTTCGCATACCCGTGCACGGTGAAGTAGTTAGCGGCGGGCGCGGCGGGGGCGGCGCGCGGGCGCGGCACGCTCGCGGCGCGCGCGCGCTCGCGCCACAGCGCCGACGTGTGCGAGCGCAGCTGCAACATCACGCTGGTTTCGTTTAGTTCGCATACCCGTGCACGGTGAAGTAGTTAGCGGCGGGCGCGGCGGGGGCGGCGCGCGGGCGCGGCACGCTCGCGGCGCGCGCGCGCTCGCGCCACAGCGCCGCGATAGAGGAAAGGTTTCGTTTAGTTCGCATACCCGTGCACGGTGAAGTAGTTAGCGGCGGGCGCGGCGGGGGCGGCGCGCGGGCGCGGCACGCTCGCGGCGCGCGCGCGCTCGCGCCACAGCGCCGCGATAGAGGAAAGGTTTCGTTTAGTTCGCATACCCGTGCACGGTGAAGTAGTTAGCGGCGGGCGCGGCGGGGGCGGCGCGCGGGCGCGGCACGCTCGCGGCGCGCGCGCGCTCGCGCCACAGCGCCGACGTGTGCGAGCGCAGCTGCAACATCACGCTGGTTTCGTTTAGTTCGCATACCCGTGCACGGTGAAGTAGTTAGCGGCGGGCGCGGCGGGGGCGGCGCGCGGGCGCGGCACGCTCGCGGCGCGCGCGCGCTCGCGCCACAGCGCCGCGATAGAGGAAAGGTTTCGTTTAGTTCGCATACCCGTGCACGGTGAAGTAGTTAGCGGCGGGCGCGGCGGGGGCGGCGCGCGGGCGCGGCACGCTCGCGGCGCGCGCGCGCTCGCGCCACAGCGCCGCGATAGAGGAAAGGTTTCGTTTAGTTCGCATACCCGTGCACGGTGAAGTAGTTAGCGGCGGGCGCGGCGGGGGCGGCGCGCGGGCGCGGCACGCTCGCGGCGCGCGCGCGCTCGCGCCACAGCGCCGACGTGTGCGAGCGCAGCTGCAACATCACGCCGGTTTCATTCATACGGTTAATACTTCGCTGCGACCCATAGACGTCCCACTGCTGGGCACGGGTCTCCCCCACAGACAATGCTGTGGGAGGTCTAGAGCATACTCCACCACGCTGCTCCAATGCGGATTGGTGGAGGGGTTAGTGGCCAACCCAGTGTCGAATTTTCTCAAGCCACCCGAAGGTCTTCGACAAGGCTTAACGACTGTTTCCAACATTGAAAACAACCGGGACCGACAGCTTTACGTGCCCTCCGAAGCACGGTAGCGTCCATGAAATTTTTGCCACTAGCGGTCACCCATCCACAAACCGACCGCGCCCGTCGTTGCTTAACTCTTTCGATTACATTGAATCGACGCAAGCCATTGGGCTATGGACGCTACACTTGATACGGTTAATACTTAAATATCTTTAAATTAAATCGCTGCGACCCATAGACGTCCCACTGTTTGGCACGGGTCTCCTCTCAGAATGGGAGGGATTAGGCCTTAGTCCACCACGCTGGCCAAGTGCGGATTGGCAGACTTCACATACCTTCGAGAACGTTATGATGAACTCTCAGGCATGCAGGTTTCCTCACGATGTGTCCTTCACCGTTAGCAAGTGACATTTAATTTCTTAAAACGCACATAACTTAGAAAAGTCATTGGTGCGTGCCACTGGGGTTTGAACCCGGACCGCTCCAGTGAGAGGCGAGTTCGATAGCCGCTGGGCTGTCACCGCTTTAAATTTAATTAAATATCTTTGACATTCTCACACACGGCCATCTGACCCCAAAGTAGGCGCGAGCCTGTGTTATGGGTGTCAGAGACTGATATACATACATATATTTTTAAATACATACTTAAATAGATAATATTAACATCCAGACACAGAACAAATACAAGTGTTCGTCACACGAATATTTGTCCTGAGTGGGATTCGAACCCACGACCCCTGGCGCAACAGACAGGGTAACTACCGATTGCGCCAACGGGCCTGTCAAATATACTTACTACTATAAATAGGAAAGTGTGTGTGTTGGTCTGCGACGCGGTGAAAGCCTAGTGGCTGTCGAATCCGCCTCTCTAAAGAGCGGTCCGGGTTCAAACTCAAGCGGCACGCAGCAAAGACTTTTCTAAGTTATGTGCGATTTAAGAAATTAAATTAATTTATTATTAACTAGTGGACGCCCGCAGCTTCGCTCGCGTAGAATTAGACCTATTAACGACGTCTGCCCGCGTTCGGGTTGCCCACTTGACTTAAAAAACGACAAAGTTTCATACTAACTTTGCACCCCCGTTTTACCCCCTTAGGGGGTGAATTTTCAAAAATCCTTTCTTAGTGCTCCCCTACGCTATAAAAGGAACCCCTGTGCAAAATTTCAAGTTCCTAACCCTTATAGTTTAGGCCCTGCGTTGATATGTCAGTCAGTCAGTCAGTCAGTCAGTCAGTCACCTTCTCCTTTTATATAATTAGAATAGAATAGAATAGAATAAATCTTTATTTGCCATCAACAAAATTACAAGAGAACAAAATAATAATAACACAATATGCACTTACTTAACTAATAACAACGAAATATAATTATAATTATTATTAACCAGTACATACTTTATTAATAATTTTAACAGATTAATTATATATAGATTAATTACGGCAACAAACCTGTGCGGCGTAGTGCTTGAGGCTATCGTTCTCGCGCATTAGTTGTGCGATGACGTCATCGCGGGCGCCGTCCTCCCCCGGCGCCCCCTCGCTGGACGCCGATGATTGGCTGTTGCGACGGCTCGGTTCGCCGAATACTTCGTCTAGTTTACTCTGAGGGATCACAATCTATGTATTAGTATGTCGCTGCGACCCATAGACGTCCCACTGTTGGGCACGGGTCTCCTCTTTGATTAGTATGTATTAGTCTAAATTTACACATATATTTATAAAAATATATATTATTTATACTTATCTATATTTAAATGAATATATATTCACACCTACCACACCGCCCAGGGTTAGCTGGTGGAAAATGCCATCAGGCATTAAGCTCGCCCTTTGTGTATTTTTACTTTTGTAAGGTTGTTAAGTTCAATAAAGTCTATAAATAAATAAATCTATTAGTCAAAATCTGGTAGCGTCCATAGCCCAATGGCTCGCGTCGATTCAATGTGATCGAAAGAGTTAAGCAACGAAGGGCGCGGTCGGTTTGTGGATGGGTGACCGCTAGTGGCAAAAAATTTCATGGACGCTACCGTGCTTCGGAGGGCACGTAAAGCCGTCGGTCCCGGTTGTTTTCAATTGTTGAAACAGTCGTTAAGCCTTGTCGAAGACCTTCGGGTGGCTTGAGAACATTCGACACTGGGTTGGCCGCTAACCCCTCTACCAATCCGCATTGGAGCAGCGTGGTGGAGTATGCTCTAGACCTCCCGCAGCAGTGTCTGTGGGGGAGACCCGTGCCCAATAGTGGGACGTCTATGGGTCGCAGCGAGTCAAAATCTAAAACCATCCATCCATCAGCCTTTAATATTCCATTATAGCCTTTCATTTCATAGGCTATGTCGGTAATCCTTATTTGTCTACGGATTTCATCATTACGAATCCGTAGCGAAATACTGTACATAGCTAGTTCCATACACCGCTGAGCGACTTTGAGCTTATGAATTAGACGATAGGTTATTTGTCATTCAGCGCTTATTCAGAGCTTAAAGCTCGCGTCAATCGTAGGTGATCGACTGAGTTAAGCATCGACTGGCACGATCGGTATGTTGATGGGTGTCCGCTAGTGGCATAATTTCATGCGCGCTTAATCTGTGCTTGGGAAGGCACGTTAAGCCGTCAGTTACATTTGTTAGGCTTTGTCGAAGACCTTTGGATGGTTTGAGTATATTGGCCAATACGAATTGGCGGATTGGGTTGGCCAACCCAGTGTCCAAAATACGGATTGACGGATTGGGCTGACTGGCCGTTTAAATAAATAAATAAATAAAATAAAAATAGCCTTTATTCGCTGACCTTTACAAAATTACTTAAATTATACTTATAAACATTTTTTTTTACGATATTATATTTAACTTAAATGCTAATAAAATATGTATAATTTTATCCAGCCACCAGCCACCAGTCAGGTTGTCCTGTGACATAGGCCGTTTAGCTTACCTAATGAGTCAAAGCATCTTCCCTGCACAAATTCACTGCAGTAGGTAATAATAAAGCAGTATTTTATGAGCCTTACCTGGCTAAAATTTACATTTTTCTGTTTTTTCAAGTCATTCATCAGTTGATTAGGCGGTCTTGTGTCATTTATCTCGGTTCTAGAACGGTTCTCTTGGGAGTTAGTGTTGTTCAATATGCTTGTATTTGCGGGTATTTCGACAAATCCTGTCATTGTACCTGAAATTTTATAATCAGCATCTAGTTTTATTGCCGTGTAACTTCTTAGCCACTTATTAGTACGATACTAGTGACTATAGATTTTTTTCATCCCTCATATTTGACGGGCCCGTTGGCGCAATCGGTAGTGACCCTGCCTGTTGCGCCAGGGGTCGTGGGTTCGAATCCCACTCAGGACAAATATTCGTGTGACGAACACTTGTATTTGTTCTGTGTCTAGATGTTAATATTATCTATTTATGTATAAGTTTAAAAAATATATATGTATGTATATCAATCTCTGACACCCATATTACAGGCTCGCGCCTACTTTGGGGTCAGATGGCCGTGTGTGAGAATGTCCAAGATATTTTTTTTATACATGTTCTTGGGGTGAACAGTTATACAGGTTAAATTTTTAAGTCTGAATACTGGCTGATATGTAAAAATTCACCCTGTATGGCGCACAGAGATGAAAGGAGCTTCCTATGATTACTCAAGCTATGCCCTGTGCCATGTCGGGAAATAATATTAGCATTCTTCCTTGACTAAGCTAAAATTGTACATACGAAAACATACTTACTCTTTTCAAATAAACACTTAGGCTCCACCTTTGTCGTTTCAATAAATTTCTTCAAAACAGAAATCTCCTCTTTCAACAGATCGTAGTCCTGTCTCAAATCTTCCTTCTCTTTCTCGCTGTGGGCTTCGATCATTCTGCTCTTGCTATCGCAGAAGGATTTCATGTTTTCGAGCTCTTCACGTTCCTTATCAAGCTTGTCCCTTTCGAGTTTCATCGACTCAAATTGAACTTGCAATATTTCCAATTCGCTTGATATCTGCGCTCGCATCTCTTCCCCTTTTTGCCTCAATGACTCTTCTGCTTGGCGAACTTGGCTTTGAAGGTTGTTTTCCTAAAATGATGAGATATATGTATTTAATTTACAACTATAAATTAATGTACATACTATATCATGTAGAAAATGCTCTTTCTATTGCACTTTAGATTCATTTTGATTTATTTTTCACTATCATCATTCTTAGTCCCACTGTTGGGCACAGGTCTCTCAGAATGGGAGGGATTATAGTCCACCACGCTGGCCAAGTGCAGATTGGCACTCACATGTCTTCGAGAACATTATTAAAAACTCTCAGGTATGCAGGTATCAATATTTACAGTTTAATTATTTGATACAGGTACATTATTATTGAACTTGAACTGAACCGAGCTGTAGATTCGTTGTGTACAAACAAATCTTTCCTCTTTATAATATTAGTATAGATTTAACGTAGCGTCCATAGCCCAATGGATCGCTTCGATTCAATGTGATCGAAAGAGTTAAGCAACGACGGGCGCGGTCGGTTTGTGGATGGGTGACCGCTAGTGGCAAAAATTCATGGACGCTACCGTGCTTCGGAGGGCACGTAAAGCCGTCGGTCCCGGTTGTTTTCAATGCTGAAAACAGTCGTTAAGCCTTGTCGAAGACCTTCGGGTGGCTTGAGAACATTCGACACTGGGTTGGCCACTAACCCCTCCACCAATCCGCATTGGAGCAGCGTGGTGGAGTATGCTCTAGACCTCCCGCAGAAGTGTCTGTGGGGGAGACCCGTGCCCAGCAGTGGGACGTCTATGGGTCGCAGCGAAAGCCCAATGGCTCGCATCGATTCAATGTGATCGAAAGAGTTAAGCAACTACGGGCGCGGTCGGTTTGTGGATGGGTGACCGCTAGTGGCAAAATTTCATCGCCTTGTCGCCGCGAAGACCTTCGGGTGGCTTGAGAACATTCAGCGTGGTGCAGTATGCTCTAGACCTCCCGCAGCAGTGTCTGTGGGGGAGACCCGTGCCCAGCAGTGGGACATCTATTTAAAGCTAGTATTACCTTCTGCGCGAGCTCCTCCCGCTCGTCCCTCAGCAGCGCCGCGGCGCGCGCGACGTGCGCGTGCTGGTCGCGCAGCGTGCGCGCCACGCCCCACAGGAACTGCTTCTTTTGCTGCGCGCATGATTCCAGCTCCGCTTCTCTTGCCTTCGAGTATTCCTCTGTCCGCTGCAGGCTAGTACTACCTTCTGCGCGAGCTCCTCCCGCTCGTCCCTCAGCAGCGCCGCGGCGCGCGCGACGTGCGCGTGCTGGTCGCGCAGCGTGCGCGCCACGCCCCACAGGAACTGCTTCTTCTGCTGCGCGCAAGACTCCAGCTCCGCTTCTCTTGCCTTCGAGTATTCCTCTGTCCGCTGCAGGCTAGTATTACCTTCTGCGCGAGCTCCTCCCGCCCGTCCCTCAGCAGCGCCGCGGCGCGCGCGACGTGCGCGTGCTGGTCGCGCAGCGTGCGCGCCACGCCCCACAGGAACTGCTTCTTCTGCTGCGCGCAAGACTCCAGCTCCGCTTCTCTTGTCTCCGAGTATTCCTCTGTCCGCTGCAGGCCAGTATTACCTTCTGCGCGAGCTCCTCCCGCTCGTCCCTCAGCAGCGCCGCGGCGCGCGCGACGTGCGCGTGCTGGTCGCGCAGCGTGCGCGCCACGCCCCACAGGAACTGCTTCTTCTGCTGCGCGCAAGACTCCAGCTCCGCTTCTCTTGTCTTCGAGTATTCCTCTGTCCGCTGCAGGCTAGTATTACCTTCTGCGCGAGCTCCTCCCGCTCGTCCCTCAGCAGCGCCGCGGCGCGCGCGACGTGCGCGTGCTGGTCGCGCAGCGTGCGCGCCACGCCCCACAGGAACTGCTTCTTCTGCTGCGCGCGCGACTCCAGCTCCGCTTCTCTTGCCTTCAGGGTTTCCTCTATCTGAGTGACAAAACATCTATATATATAAAAGGAGAAGGTGACTGACTGACTGACTGACTGACTGACTGACTGACATATCAACGCTGGGCTTAAACTATAAGGGCTAGAAACTTGAAATTTTGCACAGGGGTTCCTTTTATAACGTAAGGGAGCACTAAGAAAGGATTTTTGAAAATTCACCCCCTAAAGGGGGTAAAACAGGGGTGCAAAGTTAGTATGAAACTTTGCCGTTTTTGAAGTCAAGTGACCAACCCGAACGCGAGTAGACGTCGTTAATGGGTATAATTCTACGCGAGCGAAGCTGCGGGCGTCCACTAGTTTGTGATATACCTACGATTAACGGGGACAAAAGAGTAACTTATGTCCAGAGCATACTCCATCACCCATCGAAATCAACCGGTATCAAGTGGTAAAAGTGCCTTCCAAAGCACAAAAGCGCACATGAAACTTTGCCAGAAGCGGTCACCCATCCATAAACCGACCGCGCACGTCGTTACTTAACTCGGTCTATCACATAGCTCGCTACAGCCCATAGGTGAGGTTTATGTCCAGCAACTGACTTTTATAAGACGACGGATAGATGTATGGATGGATGCATACACGGATGGATTTTTTTGATCATTTTTATTTGCATGATAAGGTACATAATAACATGGTTTTACATTTAATTTTTCGGATCATCATGACGTGGTGATGAATTGAAATTGAAAATGGATGGATGGACAGATGAATCTAGGTCTTAACAATCGATTGGATGAATGGGTTAGGATTGTTAAGTCTGTATAAATAAATCTATATAATAAAAATGAATCGCAAAATGTGTTGGTAAGCGCATAACTCAACAACGCCTGGACCGATTTGGACAATTCTTTTTTTTAAATGTTCGTTGAAGTTCAAGGATGGTTTTTACGGCGAGAAAAATTTGAAAATTCATCCCCTAAGGGGGTAAAACGGGGGTGCAAAGTTAGTATGAAGCTTTGCCGTTTTTGAAGTTAGTGAATGTGTAACGCGAGCGAAGCTGCGGGCGTCCACTAGTAAATAATAAATGTTTATATGGATGGATTAATGGATAGATGTATACATGAATGGATGGATGGATGGATGGATGGATGGATGGAAGTGCGTACCTCCTCCTGCCGCTGCTGCAGCTGCAAGGCGTGGCTGGCCAGGCTGCGTTTGACGCGGCCCGCCTCCTCCTGCCGCACCATGTCCACTTCCGCCTCGTATACCATCTTCAGTTGCTCGAACATCTACGCATATACAGGGTGTTACAAAAATACCCGTAAAGCCGAAAGGAGGTTAAATGGGGCCTTATAAAGAGTCCATTAACAATATTTAAGAACCGCAGTAACGCTGTTTAACATACCCCAAAAAAATAAAAAAATATTATTATTTTCACTGATGTGCAAACCCTATTTCAGTAAAATTAAAGAGTAAACTGCGCAGATGTACCTACATTTCTACCTAATTCGCGAAACAACAAAAATTTTAAAAGACCTAACTTAACGAACCAACCTAAACGAACACTTACTTTTTCATAATAAACGCCAAATTTAAAGAAACGGTTGTTTAAATTAATATTAGTAATTTAAATCGTTGCCGATACAGTTCGCGAGCACGATTTAAATGCTATCCTCATGGACTACGCATAACATCATATCGTAATATTCCGAGTTAGAAAGCATCGTCATTTTGCAAAAAAATGTTGGAAAAATAGGTAAAATAGGTACGTAGGCCTTTCTGTTAAATAATCTGGTTCACTGACATGACAGCTTACTAGGGTTGACTAAATTTTTGGGTTTGATAATTAATTATATTTTTTACGGGGTATTTTGTAACACGTTGTATAATACAGTTAGCGGCACGAAAATTAAGCTCTGACCTCGAATGCACAGAAGTTGAAATTGACGGTATCGCCTTGCGCGGGGCAAGCGGGTTTTCAGTAAGCGCACATTGTTTCGCCAGCCGTATTATGTCCCCCGCATTGATACCCCATTATTCCCTCCGAATATTGTTCAGAGTTACTATGACCGGAATATAAGATAATTACGTAATTAATAGTAACAAAAAAAGTTCATTAAATTTATATGACAGCTAAGCTTTATTTATTGTTGAAATTATAACTATAAACATCTACATGATTATACCTTTTGGCGAAGTCATCTGAAACTACATTATCTATTAACAATCTGATAACTTACTATTAATATTTATTATGTAGAAACTATTTTTTGATCAATTTAAGTGACAACTGATGATGAGACCAAGAAATAGCAACAACAATTAAATTGGTAGTAAACCTCATTGATAATTCTTTTCTCCATAACGTCGATGTTCTTCATAAAATTCTCCACATTTAACGGATTAATATTGGATTTTCTCTCATTCTGGAAACAATGCCATGTATTGCTTACAATATATTAAAATTGGGTTTGGCTGCCACCAACGTCATAATACATAGCTACAATAAAGACCTATTGTAGGTCGCAGTGGCTTGTGGGCTTTACGGCCCGCACCCCCTCGCTCCAAATAACGTGATAATACACCTACATAAATTTTATAGTAGCGTCCATAGCCCAATGGTTAAGCAACGACGGGCGCGGTCGGTTTGTGGATGGGTGACCGCTAGTGGCAAAAAATTTCATGGACGCTACCGTGCTTCGGAGGGCACGTAAAGCCGTCGGTCCCGGTTGTTTTCAATGGTGGAAACAGTCGCTAAGCCTTGTCGAAGACTTGGCTTGAGAACATTCGACACTGGGTTGGCCGCTAACCCTTCCACCAATCCGCATTGGAGCAGCGTGGTGAAGTATGCTCTAGACCTCCCGCAGCTATGTCTGTGGGGGAGACCCGTGCCCAGCAGTGGGACGTCTATGGGTCGCAGCGATATGTTATACTGCCTTATTGGTCTACTTTTAACAGTTAACTCGTAGTCGTAACTTCGGGATACTATGGGGAATTTTTGAATCAGATCCGGGAATCCCTAGCTTCGCACACGCTTACTTACACACGCTTACTTACACGCTTGTTATTTTTTCAATCTCTCGTGTTGGCCGTTCGTAAGTACTTTTTTTTTTTTTTTTTGTATTCCTTCCTTTTTTCCTCTGACACAAGTCAGAGACAATTTTAGGTCGGTACTTTTGACTTTTCTTCAGGAGTTTTGTTTGCTTTCTAATGTGAGTATATACATATAATCATCGGGTGTTTTATATATATATATGACTATTAGATAGAGTACAAGACACAATAGGTACAATACAAGATAAAACTTAGGTACAATAGAAGATAAACTAATAATACAATTTCCTTTTTTTTTTTTTTTGTTCCTTTCTTTTTTTTTTTCTTGCTGCTTTGATATTTTTTTAATTTTTTTTTTTTTTTTTTTATATATTTATATATATATATTTTTTTTTTTTTGTTCAATTTTTTGCATGCATTATTACAGTCGTTAATGAGAATAAATCTAGGTGTAGGTGTGGGTGTTCATATGGGTGTGCGTGTAGTGTATGTATGCTTAATTTAGTTATTGTCCTTATTTACTATTCTTACAATTTTATTACAGTATTTGATGAACGATTTCCTATAAACATCGTTTTCTATCAGTTGTTTTAAATTTTCAGGCTTGATTTCTACACCTGTCTGTATTTCAATTTCCGTTCTTTCCCTACAAAATCTTGGACAGTTAGTTATAAGATGTATAATGTCTTCGTCAACCTGTGAGTCACATCGGCACGAGGGACTATCTTTTAGTTTGAACCTGTGCAAATAATAAGCAAAGCCACCGTGTCCTGTTAGTGCTTGAATTAAAGTCGGAGGAAAATGCTGCTTTCTATTTATTTTGTACGCAATGCTTACATCTGGCATAAATAGTTTTGTTGTACTAGCTGTTGTTCCGGTCGCATAGCGAGTCTGCCACTCGGTAATTGTGTCCGTCCTGATCACGCGTTTGGCATAAGAGAGAGGAAATGCGCTGTAGTCCGGAATTGTTTTTTTATGTAAAGCCGCCTCTTTTGCTAACCGGTCGGCTCGTTCATTACCCTGGATACCTACGTGTGATCTTACCCAAAAGAGTCGCAAGAGTTGTCCATTGTTGTGTAATGTGACCAAGTTTTGCCGTAGATTGTGAGCTAAAGGATGAAAACAGTTGTGGTTTTGAATAATATCCAGAGAGGATCTTGAGTCAGTTAGCAGCGCAGCTTCTTTTTCTTTGCTTTGCACCAACCAACTAGTTGCCCTGAGCATCGCATAAAGCTCCGCTTGGAACACGGTACAATATGGTTCCAATTTGAGTTTTATGAATTTCAGTTCTTTTCCGTCTTTCCAGATCGATACACCCGCTCCGACTTTTCCCTCAATCTTACTTCCATCTGTAAAAATGAGAAGTCCTTGTATTTGATGTTCTTCAAGGGTTTTTTGTTCAAAGTTTTCCAGGCACGTATATTTAAGAGCGATGTATTTAGCAGGATGTTGGGCTTCCAAAAAGCTGACTCTCTGTTCTAAGCTTCGATCATCAGGTAGATAATCCAAGGGCTTTCCTCGCTTGGTTTCGTAGAGTTTAGCGTGTTCGCGGATTCTTAGATCGAGCGGGATAAGCCCCGCCAAGACAAGGGCGGAGTGCAACGAGACAGTCCTGTAGGCTTTACATATTTTCTGAGCAAACCCTCTTTGAATGGTGTTCAGCTGTTTTTGGATACTCTTCTTTTTTGCAGCATTAGCCCACACGCTGGCTGCATATAAGATTAAGGGTTCAATTACAGATACATAAATAGTTCTTATAACCTCCGAATTCAGTCCCCAAGTTACTTTTGCAGCTCTCGATAAAAGATAGTAAATATTAAGGACTTTTTTAGATATATTAGATACATGTTTATTCGTTCGTAAGTACTGTGTCCATGTGATGTGTTATGTATTTGTATAAGGTGTCATTCTTTAGGTGAGTCACACATAACTAGGTCATCTAAATCGAGCTGGTACCGGTGGCTCCCGGTTCCGGAACGTAACCAGCTGATTGTACCACCAAAGGATTCGGATCGCCGGCAACCTCTTTTTTATGGATATAAGATAGCAAACGAGCTTGCAGCACCACCCATCCACTGCCGCCCATGACAACTGTGACTGACTCTGAACAAGACTCAACTCAGACTGGGAACTAATTTCTCTACTATCATCACAACCCTTTCTTTGTCCCACTGTTGGGCACGGGTCTCCTCTCAGAATGGGATAGGGATTAGGCCTTAGTCCACCATGCTGGCCAAGTGCGGATTGGCAGACTTCACATGCCTTCGAGAACATTATGAAGAACTCTCAAGCATGCAGGTTTCCACACGATGTGTCCCACACCGTTATAGCAAGTGACATTTAATTTCTTAAATAGCACATAACTTAGAAAAGTCATTGGTGCGTGTCGCTGGGGTTTGAACCCGGACCGCTCGAGTAAGAGGCGAGTTGAATAGCCACTGGGCTGTCACTGCTTTTAATAGCCACTGGGCTGTCACCGCTTTTATTATTTCTCTACTATACCTGACGAAAACTCCTTTTCCTTTCTCTATACTTCTGTTTCAGCATAGCCACTCTATTCTGACACGACTTGCAGAATGAGTAATGCTTGCACTTGTCGTAGCACGAGGTTTGTCTGTGCACCTTGTGCTCCTTACTCCTCTTGTCTGGCAATGTGTCCATACTAATGATGCTGGATGTGAGACTATCTTTAGATGAGTTCTCTGGAATGCATTTAAACATTAAATAAATTACATCACTCACGACAGTATTACGAGTATGTCCCCGCATTGATATGCCTGATATCCCATCTGAATTTCGTTCAGAGCTACACTTTTGGGCCTTCACTTCTACATACTACTAGGAATTTAAGGATAACTTTCTTACATAATATGTGAAGATAAATGTTTACTCTGTTTAAAATTTAATTGATATGTGTTGTTATTTTATGTTTACCATTTTTTTAACTGCTGCGCAACGCAAAGAAGGATTAAAAGGTATTTATCAGTCTATGAATATGTATATGTTTGTTCCTCTATGGCTGTCTACAGCCCAAATGCATACGGCAATTTTAAAAATTCTTACCTCAAGCAATTCGTCTTAACCATGTTGCTCTATCTCTATTATTGATTAAATTGCACCAAGACAATCAATAAACAAAGTTAAGTTCTCATGACTATTCACCAGCATGTATATACTGAATACAACTATGGATCTAGTACTCTTAACCCTTGGCAGCCTTCAGCACGTGTAGAAAGGATCACCAATAATGCCCTAGTGTCATGTAAAGGATCACCTTGTAATGCACTAGTGTAATGTAAAGGATCACCTCGTAATGCACTTGTGTAATGTAAAGGATTGCCTTGTAATGCACTTGTGTAATGTAAAGGATCACCTTGGAATGCACTAGTGTAATGTATTCTTACACACCTTCTTCCATATACACAGACTCTTTGCGATACATTGGCACGCATCTGAGAATACAGGACAGCAATGGTATCTGGTCTTCACTCTTGTACATTTCAACAATATTTAATGCATGTTCTGAATCACATTTCAGACCTGAAAATAACGATAGTTTAAAGATTTATTTATTTGCTCTCACAAGGTTGCAATCTTTACAGATCAATCTTAATCAGAGGAGGTAAGTGTATTAATTAACATGTCGATATGAGAGCCTAGTAACTGAGATTACAAAGTATTCCGTGTACCTGACCTGTGGAATGTTTAGTAATAATTTGGTAATAACCTTTTGTGACAAAATATTGTATGTCCATTTACGGCGGGAATGCAGAGGACTTCAAAATGAATACATGTGTTTAAACACCTATAAATGTCACATAAATGATTGATTGATATTATGTGACTTACGAAATTGGGTCTAGGTTTAATAATAATTGCAAGATAGCAAACAAGCAAGCAAAAATAAGATACTACAGCACAGACAAATTTATTTGATTAACAATAAAGATTAAAAGCATAGAACAAGAATAAGTAGGTACCTAAATCAAATTTAGAGGTAAGTATGAAATCATCTATTTTTAGCTAATTTGTAACAATACAGAAATAACAAACTGCTTAAGCAAGACACAAAACCAAGAAAGGGATTTAATTTCATTGAACATTATTTGCAGTCTATAGTTGTTGACCAGTTTGTACTTGGATGTATGAATGAGAGCCCTGCTTAAAACTTACCCAGATAGTTCAGCACAGACCAAACATCACTATCCTTGAACCTCAAGTTATTAGTATCTCCATCTCTGTTGTTGAGCAAAGTTTTAGCAAAATCAAACACCATATTTGAGAGGGGTATTTCTGACACAAACACTGACAAACTGTAAGTGAATTCCTGCAAAAATATAGGAACAAGGTTTATCGGTTGTGGCTTACAAACACAAACATTCTTAAAAAGTGCTACATAAGTTTTATCAGCCTTGACTTGCCTTAAGTGATTTACTGTAGAAAGCATACTTGATTGTCACAAATGTTGCAATCCTTACTAATATAAATGAGAAAGCCAGAGTGAAATAGGTAAATTGCATGTTACCCGTTCTTATGAAACCTTGTTCTCTGCACTCCCAGCAAATATGCACAGCAATAATAAATAAGTATTAAACAATATAAGTGGCAACGATTAAGAAAAGCCAATATCTAGCAGTGGAATTCTAAAGGCTGACGGATCGATAGATGATTAATTAAATAAATAAACTTACCAACTGAAGCAAGTACTCAGCTATAAGAATGTTTAAAGCTTGGGACTCTAACTCCAAGCGTTGAGTGAAATGTTTCTGACACGAAGGTGGATCCCCTGTAAAAAGAAAATTAGTATCATATCTTTAGTAGGATAGGTGGACAAACCTTTTTTATTCACAAACTTGTCAACGAACGTATATATTATACCTGTTTGAACGCTTTTGAGAACATTAACAATATGCCCCCGTAAATAAGCTCTTAGGTCGTTGAGAATTCCATTTTTATTGAATAACTCGTAAATGAACTTTTGGAAGTTTTCAGCCGAATCAGTTTCCCCAATCTCGAATTTCTCTACTGGAGGCTGCCTTGCATTCGTTTCATCGTCTTCCATGTTTATAGATTTTACAGGTAAATATAATCAAGAATACTGTTGTTTTGCGAATTAGAAATCTTTCTCTTGTAGCTCACACAAAAATTTGAACTTCCCAGATTGGCTTGCTAATAAATTCATTGGTTGGATTGACTGACACTTTAATTTTGTTGACATATCCGGTTGCCACAGACGACTAATACGACGACTTGAATGAAATAATTTGAATAAATTCTCAGTACATATGTACTAAATTAATAATATAAAACATTATTTTATAGCTCTGTCTAAGATAAAGGCACTCAGCTCACTTGTATGAAAATTGAATTTAATGATAAATCATTGTTCTAATTGCCGTTACATTCGTATCCGTATCCGAACGGGATAATGTAGTGTGCAATACAAACAGCAGTGTATACACACATAAATAATAATGACAGTCAATACGAACACAGTATTTTCACATTAACTAATATGTCCCTGTGGCGCAGAGGATAGCGCGTTGGACTTCTAATCCAAAGGTCGTGGGTTCGATCCCCACCAGGGATGTTACATTCCGTTTTTTTTAAGCCAGCATTTAAAATTTTATAATCGTTTTATTGTTTTTATGTATGTACGGGTGTCCAGTATAGTCCGGTCAATTTAGACAATTGAAATAAAGAAAATTCCGACAGAGCTAAATCTTCGTAGAGACCTTAGGTTTACCACAAGGAATAAAGTGTTAAAAGTCCCCATCAATCCCATGTGTGCGTCGAGACTTATTCGGGTCCCAAGGTCAAAATTTTAGGTTTTTTGGATTTTTCTCGAAAATGGTAAGTTTTATCGAAAAGTACCTGAGAGCAAAGTTGTAGATCTTAAAATTCTCTATAAAAATGGTCCCTATAATTTTTTCTCTAAGACCCACTATTTCCCAGATATTGCGCTTGTAAGAATCATGTTCTACATAGTATGCACACATATGCCACGTATATACATATTTAGGTACTCAAGCAAGCAAAAATGCCTACTCGTGTCTCTTTTATGTATACATAATACTATTCTAAGAAAATTTACTCTAAAATGACCGCCGGTCCCTTACCGGATCTCCTCTACTTGATTAACAGATATTTAACATTTGTAAAAAATACACGAAACAAAAAGCAAGTACAGCTATCTTGTCTTCCTCCAACATCGGCATCTGCTACTCAACATTTGTTTCGAGTATACTATCAAGTTCAGACATGGCAAGGCAATGAACTGAACCCTGAAGACTGGGGTTGGAAATTGATAAATAATACTTTGGAACCGATTCGAATTTACTGCCCCCTGCTCTCCTCTCTTGTATTTAATTGAACATTTGAGCAAGAGACACCTTGGCAATTGGTACACGCTGGAGAACACTGCAACCCTACTTTTTTACAGCCACATTTGGCACTACAACCTTTCTTGCAATTGCAAAAAATAGTGTTAAGAAGTTTTTCTGAAGCAGGGGGCAGTAAATTTCGAATCGGTTCCAAAGTATTATTTATCAATTTTCAACCTCAGTCTTCAGGGTTCAGTTCATTGCCTTGCCATGTCTGAACTTGATAGTATACTCGAAACAAATGTTGAGTAGCAGATGCCGATGTTGGAGGAAGACAAGATAGCAGTACTTGCTTTTTGTTTCGTGTATTTTTTACAAATGTTAAATATCTGTTAATCAAGTAGAGGGGATCCGGTAAGGGACCGGCGGTCATTTTAGAGTAAATTTTCTTAGAATAGTATAATGTATACATAAAAGAGACACGAGTAGGCATTTTTGCTTGCTTGAGTACCTAAATATGTATATACGTGGCATATGTGTGCATACTATGTAGAACATGATTCTTACAAGCGCAATATCTGGGAAATAGTGGGTCTTAGAGAAAAAATTATAGGGACCATTTTTATAGAGAACTAGTGGACGCCCGCAGCTTCGCTCGCGTAGAATTAGACCCATTAACGACGTCTGCCCGCGTTCGGGTTGCCCACTTGCCTTCAAAAACGGCAGTTTCATACGAACTTTGCACCCCCGTTTTACCCCCTTACGGGGTGAATTTTCAAAAATCCTTTCTTAGTGCTCCCCTACGTTACAAAAGGAACCCCTGTGCAAAATTTCAAGTTTCTAGCCCTTATAGTTTAGGCCCTGCGTTGATATGTCAGTCAGTCAGTCAGTCAGTCACCTTCTCCTTTTATATATATAGATTTTAAGATCTACAACTTTGCTCTCAGGTACTTTTTGATAAAACTTACCATTTTCGAGAAAAATCCAAAAAACCTAAAATTTTGACCTTGGGACCCGAATAAGTCTCGACGCACACATGGGATTGATGGGGACTTTTGACACTTTATTCCTTGTGGTAAACCTAAGGTCTCTACGAAGATTTGGCTCTGTCGGAATTTTCTTTATTTGATCACTAATTTTATGTCTAAATTGACCGGACTTTAAGGGTAGCGGGTATTTGATCGGTAAATAAAATAAGAAAGGCAATCAATTAAATTAATCCTTTATTTTTTATTAAAAAACAGTTCGTTGGGAATCAAAATGTGTACCCCCACGCTGCTGGCACTCCTCTAATCTTGACCGCAGGTTAGCGATGACGCGTTGACAAAGCGAAGTTGGAATTGCCTTCCTTGAGCGTGGGTAGGAGGTAGGATTGCATGACATGACAGGAGAGGGCCATGGGTCTCTAGTTTTTTCAGGCCTTGTTATCCGGGAGACCTTGATCTCCTCGAATATCTCGAGGAGTACAAGGTCTCCCAGTGAACTTGTTTTCCTTCGCGTGTTGTTAGACAGAGTTGGTGTGTAGTGTTTTTCGTCGATATAAGGCCGAATAGCAGTCGGAGAGACTCGATCAGCTCTACAAACTCCCGGAGCGGCCTGCCTCCGGCGGTCTAGCGTGGAAACGTTCGAAGCCTCTGAAGTGTGCGTGTGGGCCACTGTCGGCGCGATAGTACATACTCGTACTCCGCCAATAGACTAAACTTATAAGTCTGTGCAATAGACTATTATTCCGCACTTAGCGAACAGCATGCTCGTTTGCAAATATTAATCCTCAAAATAAATCAAATGACACTGTCAAATAATATTGATAGTTATACCTACCACAGAGTACTTCTTCTATATTATAAAAATGAATCGCAAAATGTGTTGGTAAGCGCATAACTCAACAACGCCTGGACCAATTTGGCCAATTCTTTTTTTTAAATGTTCGTTGAAGTTCAAGGATGGTGTTTACGGCGAGAAAAATTTGAAAATTCATCACTTAAGGGGGTAAAACGGGGGTGCAAAGTTAGTATGAAGCTTTGCCGTTTTTGAAGTTAGTGAATGTGTAACGCGAGCGAAGCTGCGGGCGTCCACTAGTTGTTTATAAATAAATCTGACAGGTACCTGCAACGACCGACAGGACAGACAGACCATAGATTATAGTATAGTAATCTAATAACGAGACAGACACTGACTGATTGACAGACAGTACCTAAATAATTAGAAAATCAGTCGAATTCGACATTTATAAATCTAAATAAGATAAATAAATAACCTCTAGGCTCTACTTTGTTTGTTAGTTTGTGAACTTTGTGCTTTGAAGTGGATATAATAATTACTTTTGTTTTTAAAAATGCGTCGACGTGCAGGTGTAGGAGCTATACAGAAGCAAAAGTTAGAACAGGAGAAATACAGAGAGAAGGGTTCTGAAATACAAGAGAATCAGTTTCAGCAGATGTCAAAACAACTGGAGGTTTTTAGGGAAAACTTGGAAGAATTCGCCACAAAACACAAGAGCGAGATAAAGAAGAATGCTCAATTCCGAAGGCAGTTCCAGGAGATGTGTGCTGCGATAGGCGTAGATCCGTTGGCTTCGGGAAAAGGCTTTTGGTCGGTTTTAGGTTTGTTCTTTCAAGTATTTCTTACTAAATAAG
The DNA here is from genome assembly GCA_944567765.1 of Carterocephalus palaemon. Lineage (NCBI taxonomy): Eukaryota > Metazoa > Arthropoda > Insecta > Lepidoptera > Hesperiidae > Carterocephalus > Carterocephalus palaemon. The sequence continues at coordinate 4,212,250 of OX155658.1, read as the reverse complement.
AGATTTCTGACTACTGAATATCTTGTGATGGCAGGGTTTACATTACACAACCTAACCGCATCAGCCTTTTATTTTTGGGACCCAAGTTTCTACCTTATAAGCTTCAGACTTCTTCTTCTAATGATGATACATTTTATCTAATACAGGTATTGGAGATTTTTATTATGAACTAGGAGTCCAGATAGTAGAAGTATGCTTGGCCACTAATTACAAAAATGGAGGACTTATCACATTAGAGGAACTACGAAGCAGACTCATAGCGGCACGGGGAAAAGCAAAGAAACATCAGGACATCACTAATGAAGATCTGTTGGCTGCTGTCAAGAAACTAAGGATATTTGGAAATGGGTAAGGTCATTAATAATTTTTTGTTAAAATGTTTTGCAGCTCTGATCTTAGCTATGTTTAATAAGTTCAAATATTATGTTTACTGTACTGCATAAAGATGGAGTGAATACCATTGAATTGATCGAATTATAAAAAAGAGGCAGATATTTTTCAGTGCAGTTTTACCTTCAGTGTTTGCAAATGGCACATTTCATTGACATTAGAATCAATAGGACATAATATATGTCAAGTACTGACATGAAACCAAGCGAAACATGCACTGCTGAAGAGTTTTACACAACATACATACAAGTACATCTTACTCATCTGTAGATTTTTATCTGTTACAGTTTCACTGTAGTTCCAATTGGCAAAGGTAAATGGCTAGTGCAGTCAGTGCCCGGTGAACTGAACCTAGACCAAACCCTTGTCCTACAGAAGGCCAGCACACTGGGCACCGCTTGGGTGTCAGCTAGTATACTAACTGGAGATTTGGGGTGAGAACCATCATACTTATACTCTGGTTTTTTTAAACATGTCCTATTTTGTAAATAATCTTGCAGTCTTTTTGTAATGATTAAAAAAAATATATAAGATAGACACAAAATGAAAATGATTATAGAATTAATAGCTTTTTTTAAAGAAAAACTAAGTTCTGTATACTATTTTTTTTTTTTTAAACTAATATTTCTGATTGTGTTTGTTCATGTGTTTTGTTTTGATTTCAGTTGGAATGATACAAGAGCTCAAAATGCATTAAACCACATGGTTAAGGAAGGATTGGCATGGGTGGACACGCAAGACTCAAAAGAAACATTGTATTGGTTTCCAAGTATGTTTGCAGAGTGTGTTTCTGCTCAGTGAATTTTTTGTACTTCTATCATAGTCTCATAATGTTTTATTGATACTATTGATCTATTGCTCTTAGCCTCCTGTTGTGAGAAAAGATTAATGAAAATGGATGGTTAAGTGATAATCTGCTATGAGATTGAGATTTAAAGATGCTGCAATAGTATAGATAAGGATATAGATAAGGAAACTTGGACAACACACAAAAATTAGGCTCTTATAGCGCAGCGTGTGTTATTAAATATATGTGGTTAAGTTGCACATAAAATGCGCAATTCAAAATAGATTGTCAATTTTTGGTAGCACTTGTCTAAACTCAAAGGCAATAGATATGAAACAAATTGTTAACTGCTTTTGGAAAAATGCTTTAGGATTGATATTACTGAGAACGTTCCAACTTTCGTTTATATGTTTTGTCATATACAGCAAGAATCAGTCTGATAAAAATACTGAAAATCTGATACTGATTGATGTTTGTAAGGTGTGTGTTGTATTATAATTAAAATATTTGTACTATATAATTATGTATTGTATTAAACTGTAAATAAAATTATATGTTGTTATGTTGTTTACATCACACATACAGTATTTTTCTATATTAATATTGCACATCTTTCGGGCTATATCTTATGTTTGTAATGATTTATCAGCTACCGTTTGAATCTTCCTGACTTGATCCAATTTGAGGCAATTTCAGTTGAAGTCTTAGTTCCTCATTTTCTGTCTGCAAATCATCTAGCCTCTTTTTTAATTTTTCTGTCATATCCACATAGGATTCCTTCCATCTGTAAATATAACCATCGATAATAAATATTTTGACTTTGTAGAATATTTTTTGAGATTGCAACTTACTTCTTATTAAGTTCCATCTGATTCTCCAAGTGTTTGTTGAGTTCAATAAGTTCTTCTTCTTTTGTAGAGACCATTCTGAAAGAAATTCGTTCAAAAGGTTACTAAATTTAACAGGGTCAAAGGTTCAAAGGTTACTGCATTTTATTTGATTAAATTCTATCCTAATATTAAACTGTTACATACTTTTGGTTTATCTCGTTCCTTGAAGATAGCATGTTTTGCAGTTTGGTGATCATTTTATGTGTTTCGTCCAGGGATTTCTGCAAGTGATCCACTTGTAATCTAAAAAATAAGTTTGTGTTAATGAACATAATCAATTTTATTTAAGTTGAATAGCTAAAGATCATGTAAAGTAATGCATCTAACTTCACCCGCAGTTCAATCGATTAAATATTAATCGACAGTTAATTATCAAACAATTATTTCAGTGTTTTGTACATTTCACGGAAACCGTGCGATTTTCTGGAATTATTACCTATCTACCCTACCTAAATATCCTATGTCGTCTTAGCCGTATCCAATGTCTATGCAAAAATCATTTCCATCCATCATTTTTATAAAAATAATAAGTACTTTATATAAAAAACTAGTGGACGCCCGCAGCTTCGCTCGCGTTACACATTCACTAACTTCAAAAACGGCAAAGCTTTATACTAACTTTGCACCCCCGTTTTAACCCCTTAGGGGATGAATTTTCAAATTTTTCTCGCCGTAAAAACCATCCTTGAACTTCAACGAACATTTAAAAAAAAGAATTGGCCAAATTGGTCCAGGCGTTGAGTTATTCGCTTACCAACACATTTTGCGATTCATTTTTATAATATAGAAGATATATAATATTAAGTACCAACTTATATGTACTAAATATACAATATTATTTATTTTGAATGTTACTTGAGTTCTTCGCATTGCGTTCTGAGCAATTTTTCTTCCCAATCGCGCCTCTTGATCTCCCGCGAGTGGTTGTCCTGTATCCTCTGTATGTCGAATGTCAGGCTTTGCTTTTCACACACCAGCTGTATGTTACGACGCTCTGAGGACACCTGTTACAAATCAAAAAGAATTAAAGAATACAATACAATTTATTTACTTATTTATCTTTATTTTACCACATACAAAATATGCAGGGTACAAATGGCGAGTTTATTGCACCAAAAAAACAAACAAACAGAAACTCAAATATAAAAAGCGTAGCAAAAGGCTTTCGCGACTGCTACAGTATTGTTAGTATTAGTATTATTGGATTTTTCTTACTTGAAATTCCCAGTAGGAGTTTGAATTTGTACCTATCTGGTGTATGGTAATAGGCACACCTCATGAGACCCTAAACATAACTGCTGTATTACCCACCTCTGACACCGCTTCGCCGTCCTTCGGGCATATACAGGCTTCATGTTATGTGTTATATTCATTTCCTATTCTATTAATTAAATACAATTTTTTATTTGTCAAATTATCGATCCCTCACCAATTCCTGGAAAATTGCTTGCAACCTCTGATCAGCCATAGCCAATCGCGGCTCCACTGCATTCAGTTGCTCGTTCTGTTGCTTTGCGTAGTTGTCACTTGCTGTCTGAAGGATTTTGTTTTCCCTGTAAATTCATTTACCGTGACATTATTATGTACCTATCAACTAGTAATTTTTTTTTATCGCGTTTAAGTAGGATAGATAAGTACTTGTTAAACTGGACTGTAATCCGGCTTGAAGGACCAGATAATTAGTGAGTCGGCTATATACACAGTCCATATATAAAACGCTAACTCAAGTTTGAGTAAGGACTTAAGTAAAGATTGAAATACAACGTTAAGCACTCGTCTCCTCTCGGAATAAGAAGGGTTAAAATCAAAGGGGATGGGAGACTTCAGATGCCTTCGAGAACTTTATGTTTACCTCTGATATGAAATTTCTTAACACATCTTAACTGTAAAGTGGCTAAAATGTTGACTCTCGAAGAAAATTAGCACCATCCAGTAACGGAGTAAAGTATGAAGAAGCAAACCTCAAAGCTTTATTCAGCAACAGTCCCTTCTCAACGATCTCCGCATCGAGATTTCGGACATGTTCCAACATGTCTGACACTTTCTCGTTGTATCTCTCTTTGAGCTCGTCCAATTCTGCTCGATACGTTGCCTCTGTGTCACGCTTCACGCTGGATAATACTTGCTTAGTTGATCTTAGCTCCGCTGAAATTTTCCTTTTGATATAGTAAACTGAGGCTGCAAGTTATTAAAGCCACGGGCACAGGTCTCTTACTTCACCACGCTGCTCCAGTGCGGGTTGGCGGAGAGGTTAGTGACCAACTGTCCGCTCTGGCTGTTACAGTAAGATTACGATGACTTAAAGTTCCCTTCGAAGCACGGAAACGTTCAAGAATGTTTTAGGTGACCCCTATCCACTACCCATCGAACTGCCGAAACGTGAGAACTTTATTTTTTTATGTATTATTTTAGTACCGGTCGGCGTGGTATAGTTTAGGAGACGCCAGCCGTGGACCTCAAAAGAATGATGGACTTGGTGAATGGCCTTAAAACATCCACCCATCGGGTTAGCCACTATGGAGAATTGTGTACTAAGGACTAGCCGCATCGGAGCAGTGTGGTTGGTTATGATGCATATTGGTTTAAATTTTACCATTGAGTTCATTAATTTTCTTGTGAGCTTCATTCTTTTGAGCGTAAACCAAATCGAACAGTTGTAAAGCTTCCGCGACCTGAGAAATTAGAAATTATTTTACATATCGTTCCATGGAGATACCGTGAATTGTTTTTTAACGCCTTCAATCTACTTCAAACCTTTGATTTAGCTTCGGCTTCCTTTTTAATATTGTCTTTGCATTCTTTATTGCACAAATGTATTTCTTCCCTTAATTTTTCGTTATTTTTCTTCTCTATCTCCAAATTAATTTTATATTCATCCAACAACTTGTTAACTTCGTCTAAACTCTTTTCTAACCTTTTGCCTCTTTCTTTGTAGGACAGTATTTCATTTTCTTTACTTTTAAGTTCGTTTTCAAAATTGGTGCAGTTGCTTTGCAGCTTTTTGTAATCATTTTCTAGCTGGACGTAATCTGTCAGCGCTGTTTCCAGCTTTAGTTCTAAGTCTCGCCTATCACTGATTTGATCCTGTAAAATATAAAGTATTCAAGAATGTATTGAGAATTTGTTTTCAACGCCAAGGCCTTCCATGGTTTAGTGCTATTTGTAGTGATTCTATGTTTAATTGTCATTAACAGGCCGCGATATAGGCTGATAAGTAGGATTGAATGATTTTTTTTAAAGATAATATCAGCTGCCGTCCATGACAACTGCGACAGACTTTGAATAAGTAGGGATGGTAGATATGGTCCAGTTAGCGGTGTTAATAAGAACATTAGTTTGTAAGTTCTTAAGTACGTAAGTTCTTCGTAAGTTGCTAAGTCTATGGATTTCATCATTACGAATCCTGTCTCGTAGCGAAATACCGAGCGTAGCTCGCTGAGCGGCTTTGAGCTTATGAATGACGCCGAAAGTAAAGGACAACGTCTCGGATCCATATATCCATAAGTCATCACTGGCAACACTTCGAACACTTTCGTCTTAAAATAGTTAGTCCTGTTACTAGTTAGTAATAGTCCAGTTAGTAGGTACCTAAAGGTAATTTTAGGTAAAAGTCTCGTTCTATGTCAATCACAAATAAGTTGCTACCACACGTTGGTTCTGCCCCGGGCGAAAACAAATAAAACCTATAGGTATAGATTCCGTATAAGCCTACAGTAGACAATATTATGTGCTTAGCGAATTCTCCTTTACAATAAGAATGTTTTTACCCATTTTTCTCTTTTGTTGTCGTAACTGTGATACGTCTTTAGCTCTGTGTCGAGGGCGTCTATAGCTTTCTGAGAAGTTTGCCATAGAACATGCAGAGAATCTCGCTCCTGGAAATGTAAGTATTGTAAAGAAATTATATCAATGGTATATTTCTCGCTAGAAGTACCTCAGGCGCTGTTGTGTTTCGCCGGAAGACAAACCAAACATCTAGGTCCCGACAATAGGTACCTATGTGTAATTATGTAATGATTATTGCAATGTTTCTTAGAAAATAAGGATATCGGTTCCTTTTTAATGGCTTGATTATTCGTAAGTTCCATAATAATAAAGAAGGCTACGAACACAACACAAGCGCTTGAAGGCCTTAATCACTCTGTCTTCGTCGCTTACTATCGTCGGTATTTGTCTACCCGTAATTTCAATACCTACTCAAACCTCTTGTTAACTAGATAACTCTTTACCTTTGTTAGTAACGATACTTGCTTCCTCAGTTCTTCCAGCTCTTTATGATCACTATCCAAAGCTTGTTGAGAATTTTGCAACTTTTCCTTTAAGAGCAAACCAACCTGCTGAGACAGTTTCTGATTGTCAGCTATCAGAGTTCTTATTTCTTCTTCCACTACTAATTGATTTTGCTAAAAATATACTTCATTTAAGTTAAAAATATTCGTGGTTATTAATAACCAGCCATATTGTAGCATAATTTATTAATTACCTATCATTTACCCTTACCTACCCTATAGAAATCGACTTCCGTTTGTAAAACCTCTAATGTAGGGCTCTGCATTCTTTGGAGTTAAAAAAAATTAGATCCTAATATATAATTTACATCACTAGGTAAAAATATGTTGAGTAGATACAAAGTACAGCTTTATCATGTTTACATTTCGCGGGAATAAGTTTGGTAACGGTTGCTTGGCAACACAACTTTTTAAATCTTTGGATTGAATTTGATTCTGGTAAATTGGCGTATAATATTTAAACCATAAAATAAATATTTTGATTGTCGAAAAATGTATGTAACGGGAAAATATAATATCGCAAGCAATATAAATTCAAATTCCTTCATATATGTCAAATATATAATAAACCTAAATCAAGAAAGCAAAAACGTTACATAATATAAGGCCTTGAGGCCTCGGTAAGAGCAATGACATTTTTAGACACAGACGTATTTAAAACGTCTGTGCTTTATTTGAATTAATTTCATATAGGTAGTCTGTGCAAAAAACAAAGATGTCAATTTATTTTGTTTGACATTGAATTGACAATAATTTCAGTGCGAATTCTGTGATTCTGCGACTGCGATGCGAAAATCCTTCCTTTCATAATCGGCAAAATAAAATCATTTATAATAAAATGTGACCGTTTCGTGAAAAATCACGACTGCTTAAATACGATCCAATATAAATATGACAACGTATGTATGAACATAGAAGTACTAGTTTAGTTAGATCTTTTAAAAGTAGAAAAAGATAATATCGAACATGTTTTTTTTTAGTTTTTTATTATCATTTATTAAATTTTCTTTCAGTTTGTATATTGATATAAGAGATGACCAGTGGCCGTTGGTATACGACGATAAGTTTAATGTGTCGTTCTGTGGATTTGAGAAGTTTCATGTGTTTGATGCAAAGAAATGGCGCAACATTATTCAGGTAATTATTGATGTCTTATTAATAACGTTTTAAGTTTGAAGGCAGGACCCAAAAGATCACCCGCCTAAAGTAAAATGGATTACGCATTAGTGAATAATTGTTCGAGTTTTAGTTCACTATAATTGGCTGCAAGCGCGGGGGCCGGTAACATTATAGGATAGGCATTCCTGGAAAATAATGATTGAATATGGGATGCCTTGGGATATGGAGTGGAATTTTGTTTGAATATTTCTTATGCTTCATATTTCTAGTTGAGTATCTTTGTGTTAAACTACTGTTATGTCTCATTACACAAGAGCAAAGCTGCAGCCTAGGTGTCCACTAGTAAATAATAAATCTGAAAAGTTTATGAAGTTAAATATGTATTTTTTTCAGTACTTGAAAGATGACAATTTTATAAAAGCGGAGCATCTTGTAAAACCAGTGGCAGCAAAGAAGAAAGATTTGCTGGTGGTTCACTCTAAAAAGTACCTGAAGTCATTAAATGTATGTTTATGTAATTACAACTCAATATAGATAAATCAAGTAATAAAGATGTCAGTCAGATCAGTATTTGCAAATGGTACATTCTTTGACATTGATTCTGCCATATTGTGATGTGAACTTGAGCAAAAACTGGTCTCACTGTATTAGATTTGTTGTGTCACTGTCTTAGTTTATAATTACTTTTTTATATTTGATATTTTGATGATCACAAGTGGATATTTACGTCCAAGTACTCCGATTTAAAAAAATTGTATGTATTTCATAACAATCATTGGCTGTATTTCCCCAAAGGCATAAGCAGAGGTGTGTGTTCTCCCACTCTTCACCAGTTATGTTTAGGTCCAATGTAATAGGTGGTGAGCCAATTGTCATACACTGGACATAAATCCAGACTAAGAACTACAACCAGGCATTTCAAGTTAGAAAAAACTAATAGTTGTTACCCAGGAAATGATTCAGGACCTCTAGTTCAGCAGTTCAGGCTATGACCACTACACCGTCGAGGCAGTCCCATAATATAAATACATTTGATGATTCAATTGTCAAATAATGTTTTCCTTAACAATTTACAGTGGAGCACAAAAGTGGCAATGATAGCAGAAGTGCCAATAGTTGCATGTGTGCCTAACTTTCTTGTACAGCATGCCTATCTCAAGCCAATGAGGTAGGTATCTCAGTCTTTCTCAAAAAATACAGATTAGACTGCAATAATAGAATTTTTATTTTCTTAAGTAATTATTCCTTTCTTGCTAATAGTATAAAAATGTTGTTTAACTTGCTATATTCTAATCTTAGTTTAATATATTGCAAATTTCACTTCTGTTTCTGAATACTTTCTGACAGTAATAATATTTGATTAGTAGACTATAGTTTGTTCAAAACTCTATGGCATAAGAGGCGTCCGATTAAGGATTGCAAACCCTTTTTACAAGAAGTTGTATTTAATTGGCATTTAATTAAATTATTATCTCTAACGCATGCCAGAAGTCTTAGAGAGAACAGTGTTCATTAGTCAATGGCCTTGTTAGTCTGTATCATGCACAGCATGTTTAGCAAATCACATGGCTGCATCCCATTAGAGTGCCACCGCCGGGTACTGGACTGGACAAAACCTCTGGTTGAGTATGTGTTGAGAGCCAAAATCAATTTTATTTTTTAAATATTTTCTATGATGCGTAGCAAATTCAAATGCATAGTGAATTAAGTGCATATTCAATATTTTTCTTTTGTATCTCATTGTAAATAATCTTTTTCTTATGACAATAAAATGTCTTCTTTAAACTCAATGCAATAAATAAATAATATGTACCAATCGAACTTGTTCCAGACTACAAACAGGAGGTTCAGTATTAGCCGGCAAGCTAGCACTGGAACGCGGCTGGGCCATCAATGTCGGCGGTGGGTTCCACCATTGCAGCGCCAACCGCGGCGGGGGCTTCTGCCCGTATGCAGACATTACGCTGCTCATCCGAAACCTAATGGACCATACGCACGTGCAGAATGTTATGATAGTGGATTTGGATGCTCATCAGGTAACAGGATCATGCGGTTTATATACAAAAATCTCAGACATGCAGGTTAATGTAACATCATTACAAAATTAATTGCTTAAAATGCACAGCACTCAGCGATCAACGCATTTGTAGAAGCCGCACTACACTTTCAACCTTGAAATTAAATGTATTTCTTAGGACAAATTCTAACCATCAGAAAGATTCTTGTGGATGTGGAATGTAGGTTTTTGGTTTAGCGTTTATTTATTTATAATCTAAAACATTTTACAGGGCAATGGCTACCAGCGTGACTTCCTAGGCGTGCCCGAGGTATACATAATGGATATGTACAATCGGCATATATACCCGCGTGACGAGGAGGCCAAGCGGGCCATCCGCCGCCGGGTGGAGCTGGGGCACAAGGTGGAGGACCTGGAGTACATGCTCAAGCTGAGGAAGTAAGGATCACCATAATCCGTTTCTTTGTCCCACTGTTGGGCTCGGCTCTCCTCTCGGATTGGCGTTAGACCATCACGCTAGCCAGCAGCTTGACATACTTCACATCTTTGAGAACATTGTGGAGAACTCTCGGACATGCAAGTTTTCTCAAGATGTTTTCCTGCACCATTACAATAGGTCAAAATCACTGCCTTTCGGAATTTGAAATAAATAATATAGTTAGTATGTTATATTATTATAGTATGTTAATGAAATCTTAGAATTGATTTCTGTTAGACCTAATTGTTTTATGCGTAAAATTTACAAAAAAAAATCTCACATGAAACATTCATTACAAATACTCATAAAATTAAGATGTTTTCTATTTTTCAGGCAGAATTTTTGTAGAGTTCACGAAAACAAATATTTTAAATAATTAGGCGTAACAGATCATGAGTCAGTTTGCATTGATATCGTTTTAATATCACCAATATAGCATTTTCACACGTTTTAGTGTTTTTTGTAGTGAAGAAGAGTACAAAAAACATTGCCAATGACAAAAATAAGAGCTGTATCAATCCATTCTCTTAATAATGCAAAAAAATGTTACAGGAATTTAAAAGCGGCGTTGGACGAATTTAAGCCGGACATTTTGGTGTACAATGCTGGAACTGATATTCTTGATACTGACCCTCTGGGACACCTGAGCATTAGTGATGTTGTAAGTTAATTATTTTTTTATGTAAAGTAGCAAATGAACATTACAGTTGTGAGCAACATTGGATATGACTGAAAGGGAGTGGGAGTTTTAGAATAAAATAGATCACATGACGCCAATTATATTTTTTTGTTTTATGTCTGTTTAATCTTGTTTTTCAGCCAGTAGTTAAGTTAAGTAACTACGGGCGCGGTCGGTTTGTGGATGGGTGACCGCTGCTAGTGGCAACATTTCATGGACGCTACCGTGCTTCGGAGGGCACGTAAAGCCGTAGGTCCCGGTTGTTTTCAATGGTGGAAACAGTCGTTAAGCCTTGTTGAAGACCTTTGGGTGGCTTGAGAACATTCGTCACTGGGTTGGCCACTAACCCCTCTACCAATCCGCATTGGAGCAGCGTGGTGGAGTATGCTCTAGACCTCCCGCAGCATTGTCCGTGGGAGAAACCCGTGCCCAGCAGTGGGGCGTCTATGGGTCGCAGCGACCGCCAAATATAATTGCGGTCGGGATTTTTTTGAATTACTACGCAACTTGTTTTATGTCTGTTTAAATCTTGTTATCCACAGGGTATAATAAAACGCGACGAATTCGTGTTCGAGATGTGCAAGGCGCGCCAGGTGCCCGTAGTGATGCTTACTAGTGGCGGGTACCTGCGTCGCACCGCGCGTATCATCGCCGACTCTATCGTCAACCTCAAAAGAAAGGGCCTCATAGACTGCCCCCGACGTGACGTCACCGGCACTGACCTCGAGGTCTCCTCGCCAAGGCATATGTGAGGGGAGTATAAGTACTCAGTTTTTTAGTCTTGTTCGTATTTAGTAAACAATCTTACATATTGTCGTAATTTGCGATTTAAATATATCACAAAATGAAAAGGATTACAGAATAAATAGTTTAATAACGCAAAAACTTTTATAGATATGATTACTATTGATTATTATTCGAAACTATTATTTCAACAAAAAGTAGTGCCAAGATTTTTTAACAATTAATACAATTCAAGAAAACCACTTTAGAATGTAATATGATTGTAATAGTGATGGTCTATTTTTGAACCGCTCGTGTGACTCGGTCGACTGCGACTCATATTCGTTAAATAATAAAATATGAAACAATACCGTACTACTTAGTTTATCTTTTGCCCTGCCAATCGAGTGTTTAATACCATTTGTTATTGTAGTGATTTAAAAATAGGGAATTTTGCCCAGTCGATCGAGATGAGTCGCGTCGTCGAGCGATTAAGTCACGCGAGCGGTTCATAAATAGAGTTATAGTACTTTTGGGTGTATCATGCCATTTTATCCGCGGCGAATGCTAAGCATATACAGGGCAGTAGCATCTTCCTGCATAATATGTACCTGCATTAATTAATTTTTTTTTCATTCATTCATCGACTGCGATCACCAATTCACATTGTCCTGACCACTGAGGTATGCTACATATGATATAGATGTACATACATATTATATGTAGGCATTTTAAATTGCAATAATACGGGCCAGTACAAATCTGTTGGATGATACTTAAATGGAATATCATTTATTCTGATGACGATCATCAGTTTTTCTTAAGGTCCTTGCAATGAAACTACGTAATAATTATTATCTGATCATCATCCTCATAAATATGGTCAATGTTCATGAGATGGAAAAGAGAAAATTGTATTTTCAAGACAGTCGTTAATTTTATTTGGTTGTGAATGTACTTATTTTTAGATATTTTTTTTGATATGTTTTTTTATTGTTTAAAAGATTTTTAGACATTTTATTTCAAAGAATGATACTGTATTTATTATTTTTTCGGCTGCAAGCCATAAATTGTCTTAGACTGACATACTCGTAGACAAAGAACAAAGTTCTTGAGTAGAAAATTCAATAGTGCTCAATTTGTTGCGTAATTTTTATTTTGATATGCAACTAGCGCCATTGAAAGAAATGCCCGATTATAAAACGTTTTTGTATGTGATATGGCAACACACTTGCTTGATTTTGTACTCACAATGGGTGGCAACGAGGATTCTAGGTGTTGTATTTGTTTGATCTCAGTATTTTAATATCAATGTGCCAAATAAATGCAAATTAAATTAGAATTATAATAATACAGATTATCTTTTCGTCAATAAGTATTGACTCCGCAATGTACAAAATGGATGTATATCTTCATTGAATTATGTTCTCATAATTAAAAATATTTAATTCTACTGCAATTTGTTTCATTTATATTTCCCTAAATTATTGAAAAATCAACCGTGGTCATGTAGGACTTTGGATTTTGCTGTATCACACAGGATGTATATTTCCACCTGACTGTCCAAATGATTGCAGTAGGTAGGTTCAATGTAACATTTTCTCCTTTTTTAAATTTCTTTTGTACTGTGTTGCAGCTACAATTTTACTAATAAACATTAATACTATTCTATTCTATTCTATTATAGGGGTTTCCTATTTGCCAAGTGGACTAAACAATCTGCACTCACAGGCACAATTTATTAGTTGTCCTGCGAAAGTTGGGACTCTTGCAAAGAAAACGGATTAATTAATTGTCAAAAATAATTGAGCCTTTGCCAAACAGCAAAATTTTAGTCGGTACCTATAAAAATAAGTACTCACTAAAATAATAATTCACTATAAACAATTAACCGCCAGTTTAAATAAAAAATGCTTGTAATAAATAATCAAATTATATTGGTATTTCGATTCGTCTTACAATCAGAAATTTTCATAATTTTTATAATATTAACAATTTTAAATATACACTTTTAGGCCATTATTAACCCAAATAACTAGTGGTTTAAAATGGATTTTAACTGAAATACGAAGTAAACACTGCAAGTAATAGTGCGAAGACCAAGTGGTCCTTGAAGTGAGAATTTTAGGACAGCTAGCATAATAATAAAAAGTGCATGGTAATAGTTTATCTAGTGGTGGTATTAAACTGCGAGTAGTAATCGTCTGTGGGCACGTTATTGTTGACAACCTCCTTGTAATATTTCTCCTTCTCCTTTTGCTGCAACGCCATGAGTTGGTTCTCTTCCATCAGCTGTCGAGCTATTTCCCTGCACAGTCAGAGCTTACATACATTAGCGGCATATAGAGATCGGATCTATTATGCAGGTAAGTGGCCAACCCGAGTGTCGGATGTCTCTAGGGCTACGGCTAAGGCCTCTGACAAGATATGTAGTTAACAATCGACCTGCGGGCAATTTATTCGATGTTTTTGCGACCACTAGCGCTTTAAGATTTTCGAGAACTCCCACGATGTTGTAACGGTGAAGGAAAACATCTCGAGGAAACCTGCTCGCCTAAGAGATGTTCTTTAAGCCAAGTGAATTCTGCGAATATCCACAGCATGGATTCATAAGCCCAAGGGAAACCCTGTTTTAACTTCGCTATCATACGCGAATTCATCACAGAGGAATGATTAAAATTAAATGATGTATAAACTGAATCTACTTTTCTTCCTTTATCGAAAATATGTCTAGAGTAAACATACCTACTTTTGATAAGCGTTATACATTAATAATAATAAATAATAAATATCTTGGACATTCTCACACACGGCCATCTGACCCCAAAGTAGGCGCGAGCCTGTGTTAAGGGTGTCAGAGACTGATATACATACATAGATATTTTTAAATACATACTTAAATACATAATATTGACATCCAGACACAGGACAAATACAAGTGTTCGTCACACGAATATTTGTCCTGAGTGGGATTCGAACCCACGACCTTTGGCGCAACAGACAGGGTCACTACCGATTGCGCCAACGGGCCTGTCATCAACGTGTTATACAGTACTCCCAAATTAATAATGCGCATAGAAATCTTCGTTACTGTTCGGCAAAGGTCGTATTCCCCGAGCGTCGGAAGACGATATGTGTATAGAGTGGTTAAGTGCATTTTCTTAAAAATGGTTTTCAAACACAGGTTTACATTAAAATCTAATCATTATAATCTCAGTTCAAAAGTATTTATAGCACTGATCATTCCAGAATAATATTAAAATTACAAATAATTAATCAGAATCAAGGAGGATCTCTATTCCTGACATCCTAGATTCATCAGAACTTTCATTATGCTCTTGTTCATTTACACTTTCCCCACTGCTATCACCCGTGTAAATAATCATTTCATCGGAAAAACTATCGATTCTTGGGTCAAATTTTCTATATTCATCTTCGCATTTAACAGCGTGATCACAAACTTTTTTCCATTCTTCTGATCCTATATTATTGATTTTTTCTAATATACCATCTTTAACTGACTTGACAGTCATTGCAATATTTTTTTTGGCTACGTGATGCTTTATTTGGGACCAAATATTTTCAATGGGGTTAAAATCGGGATGATATGGTTGGCAATCGTATAATTTTATGCCCATGTTCCTCCATTATACGGTCTATGGCGAATTCTGTATATTCTGTATATTCTGTATGTTATTTTACAAAATAAACTATTTCAATTTGAGTAAGATAATTAAAGTTGAAATTAAATTCACCTTTGAAAACAAAACCAAGAAGGGTGTGTAATAGCAGCTCTTTAAAATTCACCAGTATATAAAGACGACTGACGGACCTTTGACTGACCGGCGACAGCCGCCGACCAACCGAATTGTTTTCAATTTTTTCACATGATTTGACATATGACTTTGACTCCTGTTTCTTTCGAACAAGGTGCAAAATGCAAGTGCATTGTTGAGGGCTTTCTCCGATTCAATGATTCGGGTGTTTCCGGGAATACGACAATTAGCGAAGATTTGCATGCGCATTATTAATTTGGGAGTACTGTACCTCCTCTTGCGCTGGTCCTGTATGTCCTGGCGCGCCACCTCGTTCTGTATCGACTTGGCCAGCGCCTGCCACTCCGCCTCCATCTTCTCTTCAGCCTCGCGTTTAGCCTGGAAACCAATCACCATCACTGCATTACTGCACCACAATAGTAGATTAGTAAGTTATTAAGTGAATTATGAGATGTATTGCGTCATAAGGTAGCTGTAAGATGTACCTAATATATAAGGATGAATTCAATTACAATAAACAGTATTCCAAAAGCACTCGTTTCAATTAGTCTGAAGCGCCAACCTCACATGGCGACCGTGGCGCAATCGCGGATCGCGACCGCGCGTGAAATTAATTTAATTAAATAATTAAGTAAAAATAAAACCTAGCCATAACAGTGAAAAAGTGTCTGATGTCCTGCCCATATTTCGGTTACTAAGAAGAAGCACGATTGCGCAATACAAATTTGTTCAAGATGGGAACTTCTCAGACGAAGCAAGCAGTGGTCACCTAGTTTGCCATATTTAACAACGAATGAATTACAAAATTACATTTAATATCTTATAAGTTACCCAACTATTATTGTTCCAGTACTTTAATGGCAAAAGAAACCGCACTCAGGTTATTTTTTCTAAGTTCAGATTCAGTCAGTTTTCTTGCCAAGCTACAACCCATAGGCGTCCCATCGTTGGACACGTGTCTCCCAAATCAACAGCTGAGGGAGGTCTAGTCTTTTAGAGCATACACTACCACGCTTTACCCTTATCCTACTATTTTGGTAGGTATGTTCAGAAAGTCACAGTAGATAGTCACACAAGGTGTTTAAACACCAAGTTCTAAGGCCATCAAATTACCTTGGCAGCAGCCATTTGTTCTTTCTGTGCCGCATAGAATTTCTTTAACTCCTCTTGGTTCATCCCCTTGTACATGAATCCTATAGCCCTGGAAATAAAGATAAAATTGATGTAAGTATGCCTTTTAAGTAAAAATAATAGATATAACAATCTCTAGTCTATCGAAACGTATGGCACCTGTTCTCTCCCTGACTCTTTCTCATCTCGTATCACTAAAATAAAATAAAAACTCTTCGTCTCACACCCTATTTACATCTAGTCCCCAGCTTCTAAAGTCACCTGGTTTTTTCCAAGCCCGCTCTTGACGACATTCGGATTTTCGGTGAGCATGTCCGACGTGTGGCTCGCGTCCATTCAATGTGATCGAAAGAGTTAAGCAACGACGGGCGCGGTCGGTTTGTGGATAGGTGACAGCTAATGGCAAAATTTCATGGACGCTACGGCAAAATTTCATGGTCGGTCCCGGTTGTTTTCTTTGGTGGGAACAGTCGTTAATCCTTGTCGAAGACCTTCGGATGGCTGTGTCCGTCTCCTCCATCTCATTCATAGCTTCAACTAACTCTTTCTCACTCCCTTCACACTCTAAGGTCACCTGTTCTTCCCCAGCGCGCTCTTGGCCACGTCCGGATTCTCGGTGAGCATGTCCGACGTGAGGTTGTTGTACATCTCCGCCGTGTTATCCGCCTCCTCCTGCTCTTTCATCAATTGCTCCAACTGCTTCTTCTCAGCCGCCTGTGGACAGCAAAGTAGATAATATGCAAGCAAAAATACGTAGATATATAAAAAAATACCTTCAACCACGGACTACTTGGTCCTTACTCTATGCTTCATCTAAACAGACTAAGTGACAGAGGTAAATTACGAATAGAAGAAACGCCAACTCACTTACATGGAACTCTTTAATTCAATTGATTAAGCAACAAGCTTTGGCTGCAAACACAGTTGACGAGGGTAGAGCATACAGTCCAAACTTACCTATAACCCAATTTAAACCACTTTGACTACAAAAATAAGTAGAGGTTTTTTTTGACCAGGTCAGACTCAAAACTACTTTTGACTCATAACGTACCTACGTTACGGAACCCTCAGTCCCTTTTGTGTCAGTAAACGAAAAAGCTTAATCCTTTACTAACCTAGTCATTATGTTGGTGGGCTAGATGTGATTATTTTTCTTGTTGGGACGGATCAGTGATCAAACAAAAGTGATTTTGTTTTTCGCTGACAAAATGTGGGTTTTGACTAGATCTATCTAGTAAATATTGAAAAAAAGAAGTACTCACTAAAGCTTCGTTGTAGCGTAAGTTGGCTTGGCCCAGACGATACCGGCATTCCCTCTCCATCTGATCCAAGTCTCCCGCACGTTGATCCCGCGCTTTTATCGCCATCTGTCGAAGTGTGTCATTCACTAACTATGTAGTTAATCTTGTTACATTGTGTTAAAATTTGTACCTTGTCTTAACAATGGCAATTAAAATGTTACTTATATCAATAGTTTATTTTTTGTCTGTTTAATTTTAAGCTGCCCTTTTTGTCTATGTAAGTAAATAGTAATGCCTAGCGATCCCGTGGCGTCTCATGAGTAAGGCCATTTAAGTAAGATCACTTATTTTTTAATTTTTTTATTTGTGAAGTTGGGGCTTGAGCTTAACAGCTCCTAGGCACGTCGACCATAGCTGATCGTTTGTGCCAGATCACTTAAAGGTATGTAATAGTTTGACTGGTAGAAAATGCCATAAGGCATTAAGTCCGCCCATTGTATCTCAGAGGTGTCAATAAAGTTGAATAAATAAATAAATAAAAATAACACATTACTTATACACAGCCGCCTTTCTATCCTGAACCTGTTACTCCAGCCACGCGTTCTTCTGCGCAGCTAATAATTATCTTCATGCGCTCTTCGTAGTTCAGGTTTTATCATTCAAACCTGGAGCCAAATAATAAGCCATATGCCGACCCCAACTGCAAGAAACAGATGGCCCAATACACACCATGTAAGCAGCCTCGGCTTTCTTCCTCTCCTCCTCCGCCGCCTTCCGTTCCTGAACCTGCTGTTCCAACCATGCGTTCTTCTGCGCTGCCATTATCTTTTTGCGCTCTTCATAGTTTAAGTCTTCTCCTTCAAATCTGGAGAAAAGTCATTAGATTAGCACTATTGGTTAGCAATAACCAACAACTACAGCTCTAGCCTTAGCCAGCTAGGAGTGACGCATGCCACTGTTAGGCACGATGTCTAGATCTAGAACTTACTCCACTAATGCTGCTCCAATGGGGATTAGAGGAGGGATTAGACGCCAGTCCAGTGTCGAATGTTCTCAAATTAGTGAAGGTCATACAACTTCTATTGTTATAGGTACAATTGGAAACAATCGGTATTGACAATGGTATGTGTCCCGATGGGTCATCTTCCGTCCGTTGAGCAAAAGAGCGCTTCAACAACCCTAAATTACTAGAAAATTATGTCTTATGACTTTGAATTCTTAGGAGTCTTATAGTCGCATAAGTAGGTACTACGGTAAAATGAATGAAGATTAACTTGGTGGAACATTACTTCTGCGCACTGGACATGCCGACAGGGGCGTCGTCTGAGGCGCGCGGGGGCAGCTGCGTCTTTAGTACGTCGGGGTTGTTGAGATCGAACTCTCGTCGATCCTCCGGACGCTGGTATCTCTGACGGTAGGCGTCGATCTCGGCGTTGATGCGACGACGTTCCTGAAATAGCCAGTTAAATTCTATACTTTTCGACGAACGAAAGCCTAGCGCTGAACGAAATCCAGAGGGGATAGTTGCGCATGGGAGAGCAGTACCCTTTAGGTAAAACTACATCTCGCGCCTCGCAACCGTTGACGCTGAGGTTGAATAGAACGAACAAGTGGATACTTTAATCGGTTCCAGCGCTAAACTTTTAAGAATATGAGTTAAGAATAGAATAGAAAACGCTTATTAGGTAGATACATGAAGCGCTGCAAAAGATATAATATAAACACTAATGTAGCAATTAAAACAAATAAATAACTAAAACTGATTTTCGAAGTATAGGGTACTTAACGAAAAGGCATCGTACTCAGCATTGGCCATGGAGTAACAAAATTACGGTAGCCGGTTTTCACTAGGACCTAGGTTTTGTCGCGCAGTTCGCAGTAGCCGTTTGACTACACCACGTACGAATCGACGTAATTATCTCTTAATCTAATCCTTAAGTACTCGTAGTTAAAATTCAAACTAATACGTACATCGACTAAGACGATATATGATGACGATTAGTCATCTGCCTTTTGATGATATCAGTTTTAATGTCATTAAGACACTCACCTCATACCCCGAACGACAACCTACCAAGCACGAGCCCATACCTCATTCTCTCTAGCTTCTAAAACAACGGCCAAGTTGCTGTCCTTTATCATTTGCTGTGCGAAGGCTAAATTCTTCCGCTCCTGTTCATCGCGCTCCGCTCGCTTCTCCGCAACTTGGCGTTCCAGAAACGGCAAGTCCACCTTGGAAATTCAAGCGAAAAGTATTTAGGTTTAGTTTTATACCTTATTTTTTATGGATAAAAGTAAACGAGCTTGCAGTACCACCCATGTTGATGCGTGAAATAGCACTGATGGAGCACTACTATCGTCTCATTAGAGGCGACTTGTCGAACACTTCGGTGCGACACACAAGTCAAAGTGAAGCGAAAGTGGTATGTAAGGATCGCGTGGAAATCAATTATCTCTGCCAACTCCATACAGGCTCTCCTATCAAAGTTATCGGTAGGCAAGTAAGTTTACAAAACTTACACCAATTTTTCTGTTTCTTGCATTGAAAATTCTTGATCTTCTTTCCAGTTCGCATTGCCTCCGCCTCTCCCTATTCTGGGCTTCCTTGCGGTCTTGTTCGTTGGCGATTTGCATCTTTAACATGGTTCAGTCAAGTGGTGGTCTGATTATCTGATATTAAATTTAATATATCGTTAGAAACGTGAAAATATAAAGACTTCAAAATATTTCGCCTCTTGCGTGTCTCGTCGATAAATGAAACAGAATGCGTTGTCATGGTTACGTCGGTATAGTCCGAGACAAATGTAGTACTCTGTGGCAAAAAGTAGATAAGTGGTCCGAGACGATTAAATTTGACTCAGATCAGGGAAAGAAAGGCTTCAGGTATGATCTCATGGATAAAAAATAACAAACGAGCTTGCAGCACCACCCATCCGCTGCCGCCCATGACAACTGTGACTGACTTTGAACAAGACTCAATTAGGGACTGGGATGGTTAGTCCAATTAGTTGGGAGAGTTAATTAGAACATTAGTTGGTCAGTTCGTTAGTAGGTAAGAGGACAGGGGACTGTTAGTGATAGTTAGTCCTGTTAGTTGGTGTTAGTAATAGTCCAGTTAGTAGTTGGTAGTAGGAGTCTCGTTCTAATTCAGTCACAGATGTGTTGCTACCCTTGACGACTTGACGAATTACTGCACGGCAGAAATGGTACTAGGTACCATGGCTGCCCCGGGCGAACTCTAAATGGAACCAATTTTATTTTAGAAGTAACCGTATTTTACAGAACAGATACTCCTTAATTCGCAGACCATTTCTGTGGGCCATAACTTCTGCCAGTCGTTGTTATAAATATCTTAAATATGGTATTCATCGTTGTAAGATTGTTTTTTTTTTTATTTCGCTACATGGCGATTGTAATAAGGTACACGCTTAACGAATGTCCAAAAAATCTAAGCTCCTATTTCTCTGTGATAGAAAAGTAAACATAATAATAGTAATATTATACCTACCACTTACGAGTATGTAGTCAAATTTTATTTTATGTTACATTACACTCACTGATAGTGATTCTTTACTATTTAGATGTTTTTATGATCGATATTAAAAAGTAGGTACCTACTTTACTTACTAAGTTATAAGTTAATAATTAGTTTAAAAAAAAATTACTATGAAGTTATTATCACTTCAAGGAAGGTTGCGCTGAAAACCAGTGCCGGACTTGTGAAGTATTATGAAAATGGAAGATGCTGAGCGTAACCCCATTTTCTCGCATAACACTCTCTGTAGTACCTATTATTTAAGTTTTCTGAATTAATAGTTAAATAAGTAATAATAGTTAGTAAGTTGTTAAATTTTGTTAGTTTTGTGTTTAATTTTATAATCTTTGTGAGGAAAATTATTTTTTTCTGAAAATTTTCCAAACGGTAGAGACATTTTTCAGTTGGCAGCACTGAAACTGCGGCGATGTCGACCCACCCACATCGCAGTCGCACCGTAGCGGGAACTCTACGTAGAGTAGAGTCGACGGCATCGGCAGCGCGGAGAGTATACGCCACACACACCGACCGTCGCGCTGCCGTCGCTCGCGGTTTATTTTATAGCGTTAGTTCACGTTCATTCATTCATTGGATGAAACGAGTCGCGCCGTGCCGAAGCGCGTACTGTGCTGTTGTGTTAAACTAGATCTCAGTTCTCGCGTACACTCAAAATCAAACTCGGTCTAGTGATAAATTTTTTTAATTTTGGTGATTAAATTCAGCGGACATATGTGTAATGTGACGGTATCATGACTAGCGTGTTGAAGAAATCCAGGGGCACAAAGGGAAAATCTGAATCCATGCAGGAAGACTTGCCTTTGGGATGGTCCAGTGTGGCCAAATACAAGTGCGAAGATGTCGCGAAGCTGATCAAGTATATTGATGACAGTGTTATTGGCAAAGGAAACTCGTTTTGCGGGCCTTATGGACGGAGGAAAGGTAGCGTATTCATTTCATTTATTTTTTTTAAATTTTAAAATCAACGAGGGAGGTAGGCCAGTACTGTTGATACTTTGAATATTTTTACACATTTCAGCATTTCTGCGTTAGAAAAATTTAGAACCATTAAAAAATTATAAAGATTTTTTTTTAAACTTTCACATTTTTATATTTGGACAACAATTGAAGTCGACTCTATATTTGAGGATTTATACGACAAAAAATCACATAGGTACGTAAGTATCTATTAATTCCATGCCCAAAGCAACATCGCAACAATATTGCTTCCAGCCAGCTAACAATGGTTTTGATAAAACCTTACCAGCACCTTTTGATACTAAACATCTTTGAAGGATGTTTGTTACTAACCACGCGATCCTAACGAACGTTTCATTTTGTATTGAAAACTGAACCAATAAATTGTAAGCTTTCGGAAATGGACATATCTACTTTTTGTTTGACGGAAACATTTCACTTGTCCTACCTATAGCTAGAGTTACTAACGCTACCAGTGCATAAAGCGCTATTGTTGTTTTCAAGGTCGTTCAATTTTATTCCAAATGGCACTCATTTCAATATTATGTCGCTGTTATTTTAGCTTTGCATTATGCATTACAGTTCTGAGTATAACTCTTATGGAATATTGAGCTGTATATTATTTAGAAACCTGCTGAATATGAAAATTTGACCATGGTAGTAGATAGAGTATGGTTTGCTTGATTTTTCAAGAAAATATTTTTTCGGTCAATTTTAAAGATGTTTTTCTTCTATAAATTTTGTTAATTTCTGTTTCGTGTAGGTAATTGTTTACATAAATATTAAAAGAAAAAAATTAATGACATTAAATTTGGCCGGTTTAATTAAAAAAAAAACATCTGTTAGCTGTTGCCGTTGCTGTTAATTTGATTATTAAAACATGCTCTACCGGAATGTTTATTTTTGAACCGTCATCTGTCAACGATAAATTTAAGATTATTGAGTCCCGTCGTCCAAGTAGGTATGGGCGTTAAAGACATCTGACGAAATGTTAATTATTATTGAATTTATTGACTACAACGTCTGTTTGTCTATTATATAAAATACTAGTGGACGCCCGCAGCTTCGCTCGCGTGGAATTAGAGATAAAGTAGCCTATGTCCTTCCTCAGGCTCTAGACCAGAGTTCCCCAAACTTTTTTGTGTCGTAGACCCCTTGCCATGTTTTTCCGTGTTGGGTAGACCCTATAATACTTACTTGATATTGATTTCCTGTAAATTTCTAACTGTAGTGAAGTTTAGTGTTAAAAACTTAAAGTAAAAACACATGTTAATTTATATATTTATTAATTGAATTTAAATTAAAACTACTCAAAATAAAATTTTGTATGCTCTGAGACTGCGACTCTCAGGTTTTTACAAGTTCAAAATGTATTGCGACCACAAAACGAATACCAACATCCTACAACTTACACAATTTTATAAACATTTATAATAAATTTTTTACTTCAGGTACTTTTATAAATAATGTATATGTTTTGATATTATAAGATAGTATGATGTAAGTAAATAGGTACTATCAGTGTATGTGTTGAGATCCACTATCGTGGACCCCCATTTTCATTTCATGGACCCCAAAATTTTTTTTTTCTGACGTAGACCCCTTGCAGGTTGTCATAGACCCCTAGGGGTCGATATAGACCACTTTGGGAATCACTGCTCTAGACTATCTGTATACAAATTTCATTTAAATCGGTTCAGTAGTTTTGGCGTGAAAACGACACACAGACAGACAGAGTTACTTTCGCATTTATAATATTAGTATGGATTGATTATAATGGGTAAAATTATGTCGAATCGTAGTTATTTATTAAATACCCTTATTCTATTTAATTTATAAAAATGCACATAGCTTACAGTAGCTTACATAAGTAATTTGTGTCTGCTTACCTTTGGCATTTGAACCTGGACCCGTGGCCAAATTTCACTCGAGAGTTCGAATTTCGGCCACTGGGCTATCATATCTGTGATGAACAGCCTATCCAATTTGTCGTACAAATGTATGATTTTATAACTTTTAACCAAAGAAAGAAGGGGTTTATTTTATACCCTTGCAGCGGGCAAGTTCCGGGAAGTAGAACTTCCTCAAAATTCGAATCCCCTCACGCAACATCGACAGGCGACAACATCGCTTGGAAAGAGGAGGTAGAGTTTCATAATTACATAATGTAAGTTATACATACCACCAAACATTTTTAAAGATCAAATATTTATCCAGCATCCACAACACGACAAGTGGGCGCAAAAATAAATAAAATAGCCATTAATCGTTCCCTGCTGGCAGCGTCCTTCGTCTAATTTGGCGCGATATTTACTCCGATATTGGCACAGATAATAAAACCAGGCGCCGCCATGCTGTCACACAAGCGTTCGACTGTTTATGTTATCTTTATTACGTAATTCCAGGCATAATTTTATAGTTACGGCAAACGTGCAACACAACATGATATTATGTTGTAGGCGCTTCCGTGCTTCGGAGGGCACGATAAGACGTCGGTCCCGGTTATTTTCAATTGTAAAAACAATTGTTAAGGCCTATCGAAGATTTTCGGGTGGCTTGAGAACATTCAACACAGGTTTGGCCACTAACCTTTCCATATTCCATCAATCCGCTTTGACACAGCGTGGTGTGAGTATGCTCTAGGACAAGCAACAGATGTGGGAGAGACCCGTGTCCAACAGTGGGACATGAATATGTAGCTTTAGGAAGTAAAGTTGAATCCAGGAAAGCTAATAATAATTATACAAATAATAGCTCGCTGAAGTTAAAGACATGTCTGTTTGATGAACGTCTTTGTATGTTCCCTTCAAATAGGCTCATGGATAACGTACCTAATATTAATACATATATCGGAAATGTTTAATCTAGATTTTATCGAAGTCAATATTAATAATAGATCTAGTTACCTGCGGCTGATAATAATCCGCTCAGTATGAAAATTTTAATGTAAACGATGAAAAAATGCAAATTGTACAATCGAATGAAATTAAAAAAAAAAATTTTTTTCTTACGTATTTATCTGAAGTAAAAAAGCAAATACAGCCTCGTCGAAATTGTGATTCTTTTTCCTCAAACAATTTTTGGAAAAAAGAGAGAAACGTATTCAAAAGGCTCGAAAAAACAGGTTTCGAAGGCCGCGGCCGATCGGCAATGGGAATAAAAACGACCAGGATTTATACAATGCAAAGGCAAAGTGAATTCAATTACTTTAGTAGGATTTTAAAACATTTTTATACCTAGCGTTTCGCGACATGCAATAAAAAGAAAATGAGTTTTGAGTGAATGCATTGCTAGCAAGATCGTAAGCAAACAAGGACCCAATTCCGACCACAGCCAGGCGCGCAATCTTGCCTTTAAGCCATTATAATGACGATCTACGAATTAATTTAGTAAGAAGGTACTCTACGTAATCTATGTGTGACAACGAGCGCCCGATATATATCAATTGAATCCCAAGTAGTAAAGAACTATCTAATACTTAATTAAAAATAAACATAACATAGATATTTTTGATACTTATAGACGGATCAGCTGGATGAACATTGTCATATTAAATATGTAAAGTCAAAGAAAAAATGTACAGTACAGACCAAAAATGCGTAGTAATGTACCTACTTGTAATTAGGTTACGTTTAGATAAAATTCTCTCTAGCTTAACTTCTTAACACAAGGCTAAACATAATTGTTTTGTTGTTAGCTCATTTAAAGAAACTGGATTACTCAATCTAATATGTTTAATGCCACCTAATCTATTATGAGTCTGTTGAATATAACGCTCTCAAGTGTTTTATTTGCGCCTCGTGTACGGTACAAATGGTATAAAGGATGTGCGGCTCATGTTTCAATATAAATGTCATGATTATTAATTTTACGAAGCTTGAACGCGGAAGTAACACTCATTGAGCTATGTTTTATGTGACTCCTCTTTATCACCACTCTGTATCTCTCGATTATGAGGATTGAAAGAAGCAGGTAGATCTACTATCGGAATTCTGACAATGTTTTTTTTTTAAAGTTGGTCAATCAAGTAAACGCACATTGCTTAGAAAAGCCATTGTGTGATTTGTATTGTACCTGTACCACTCGAACGGGCTGCCTACTGCCGCTACCATTGTTGCCACTCACTTACCAGTGAGTACTTATAATTTTTATTTGAACTTATCGAGAGCATAAGGTAAATGATGAGAAAAGATAAGAATTAGTTATGAATGTAAGAGTCCGTTAATGTCTTTTATAACTAAATTAAAATAAAAATTATCATTGTATTGTATTATGATAACTAGATTCATATAAATTAACTAAATGTTACAATGACAAAAAAATCATTTTCATTTTCGGATGTATGTGTAACATAACGATTATAGTTACGTATTATGTATGGTAGCGGTTTCTACAGGTCATTGACCCAGATCCGTAAGACTGCATAGGCCGATCTAAAGGGGACTAAAAACAGGATATTTTTATGTGCAAGCCTTTCAATGCTGGTAAGACTCCTGGGGGACGTTGCTCAGTGTGTCCCATTTTGACGAGATTTTGTGTTCGCTAGCCCAGCTCTACATTCATGTAACCTTGTTGGTTAATATCTATATATATAAAAGGAGAAGGTGACTGACTGACTGACTGACTGACTGACTGACTGACTGACTGACATATCAACGCAGGGCCTAAACTATAAGGGCTAGAAACTTGAAATTTTGCACAGGGGTTCCTTTTATAACGTAGGGGAGCACTAAGAAAGGATTTTTGAAAATTCACCCCCCTAAGGGGGTAAAACAGGGGTGCAAAGTTAGTATGAAACATTGCCGTTTTTGAGTCAAGTGGGCAACCCGAACACGGGTAGCCGTCGTTAATGGGTCTAATTCTACGCGAGCGAAGCTGCGGGCGTCCACTAGTATGGTATATTCATGCTTACGTATTGCTTGTCTATGTGTGCATTGCAATTCATTGCATACACTAGTATCACAGTATAATGTTTATAATGTTAGTCAATTTTCTTAAAATCCGAAATCGCTATGCTATTATGTAGTAGGTGTTGCAGGAGCTTACGTTGAAAAGCTATGAAATCGCATTAGAAATTTTTATAATTAATTATTCATTATTACTTATTATATTAAATTATTTTAAAACTACAGTTATTATCGAAGTTATTAGATTATGTAACTTTAAATTATTTAAAGTAGAAATGATGTTTATTAATACGCTACGCGATCGCAAGGGTAAACGGTAAAGTTAGTCGTATGTTGTTATTTGGTAAATTAATAAATTAATAATCTGCAATATAGTAAGACACTCAGCATTTAAACCTGCCTAGTGCAATTAATGAAGACCACCATCTGACAAGCCTTTTTGAGCTATCCACAGCTGGACGTAGGGCTGACCCAAAAACCGGCTGCCTCGGGGTCACCTCTGCATAAACAAAGCATGGCGATGACAGTCATTGCTGGAATTAAATGGGTATTAGGTGCAGACACGAGTATTTTACGTCAATCGAGCTTATCATGCACGTGGCTACCCATGCCGTACCCATTAGTCGAAATGAGTGATTATGAGATGCGATGCATTCAACGGAATCTCGTCGACGAAGTGATTAATGTTATTAATCAGATCGACATCTTACAACCGGAATTATCTAAAGGTTAACAAATATGAGGTATTTGTTATTGTTAACATAACTTTAGACCGCTACCTCGTCGTAGTCTTAACATGCTTTTAATGTCAGAACCTGTGAAATATAATACTTTTTTATAACCTGAATTTGAATTAAAATAGATAAGTATTAAGTACCTACTGAGTCACTATTGGAAATATTGGAATACGCACAATAGCTTCCTGGGTCTCCCCGGAAATATTTTTGACTCCTCTGGTGTCATATTCTTTCCAAATAGACTGCCCAACATAGCCTTTCTGATTTGCACGCACCTATGTGGAAAGTTTACTTACTTAAAGTGCTAATGCATACTTAAAGTGAAGTGTAAGTAGAAGTGAAGTCTAGGTGTATTATGTAATGATACTTCAAGCTTGTTTATTTGTTACTTTCCTGACCTAAATAATATATAAATAAAAGATCGATGAATTGATGTAGGTACATAATAAATGTGTTTGTTTTAACATCGGTCGAGCATATCTAATAAAACCATAATTACATACAATTACAGGTACCTAGTCATGAAACTCATAAGAGGTGCGATACAAATACAACATAGAAATCGATTTGCATTACAATGCAGAAGATACGAGTACACGTGCCAGATTCCATAAGTCACCGGCTTGTCATCGTGTCCGTCTGTTTCTCGTGATGACGCACTTGTATAGTCAAGTAGATTCTCCAACTATCGTCGTGTACTTAGATTTGTGTTTTACTAGGCTACAGTTACTCTGCGAGCTTAATACTAGCAGTCAGTTACATCTAAAAATAAATACTCATGATTATATGTACTCAGAAAAAATTGCAATGGAATAGTATCAAAGTTCATATTCAATTTATATTAGTTTAAAAGTTCCAGATTTCACGCACCCGTTGAATCTGTTCATTGCATTCTGCATGACACGCCTGACACGCATGACATAGCAAGTTCAGTTGCGTGTTCTTCACGATCGATATTTTTTTTAACTCGGTGATATTCCTTGGATTATTGACATAAGCTTTGCTCCAACAGGAAAAAGTCCGTGAGGGGACACATCTGGTGATCGTCGCGGCCATGCGATATCATCAAAACGGTTTAAAAATGTTAAAAGTGGTTGATTTGTATAAACCAGTAGCTCGAAACATCCTGTACCCATTTACGAATCAATTTTTCGCTTCCGATGTTGTAGTGGGAACAAAACTGCTTCGATAGTGCAAGCACGGTGCGCGTTCGACCACAGCGACATCGTGAATAATAAATCTACTGCGTCCCAACCCCTGCGCTCAATTCAAACGATTTTTTAAATATTCAAATTTAAAATCCGAACTCTGCCGTGAGACACCCTGTATAAGTAAACTCATTATGATAAATTAATAAGCTTCATACTTATTTTAATTCAAATTTTACTTTTTATTCCAAGCGTGATTAATCACAACAATTTGACCGCACCGAAAAGCCGTTTGGGACCGCATGAAACTACTTAACTGTAAAATCAAGAGTAGGTACAAGTTGTGTGGGTGCAAGTATTTCACTGAGATGGTCAGCATTTCAATGTCAATGTTTTAAAATAAATGTTTAAATTTTCATTTTTACTTTAGCATAAGAATTGCATCCTTACGTACGCGTAGGTACAAGTAAGTTCATGAACTTCATATAAATTTGAGTACTACAATAAAAATACAACAGTAGATAAAATTTAAGAAAATATTCCATCCTGCATTCCATGCCCAATTAGAAGAACCTGCGGCCAAGATATAAGTCGACAATTGCAGAGGCAATCATCGAGTATGACATGACTGACACATGCCGTGGCATTGAGATCGGCTAATTTGTAATTCATCCGCCGTCAATTGCATACAAACACGACGCTAATCGTACATTGCTGTGGCCAGCTCGGGGACTGCAGGATATTTTTGTTTTAAAACTCATTAAAACGGACGAAACATTCACAGGCAATTGAATAGATGAAATTAATGATTTTGTAAGTAGTTTTGTAGTAAAATGAAACCGGCATGGTTCCGCCACAGAATCTTAACGTTGTCTGGCAACTATAATGGGTATTTTTTGTTGTTGGATCATTCCCTAAACTAATGCATATCAACTATGATATAATTTTAAGCGACGACGACACTGTTAATGAGTTTAGTGAATATGGGGTGATAATTGTTTACAGGCAAAAGGTCAATTGATTTTCATAGTCGCTGAGAAAGATACATAAAGATACGTGTATTGTTCATTTAATTTAGGAACTTTATTAAAGATTATAACTGTTAAAAAGTAATATACCAACCAATTTAAGTCTTATTAATTCTTTAAGTGAATTGGAATGAGGAAGACCGGCGAAATAGGCAAGGCGTAAAGGATTAACGTAATCGCAGCCCGTATAACAAACAATAGTACAATCTAGAGAGTTGAAAAAGAGAGGATTCGAGCATCTCTAATTTCTTTTTCTATGTTTGCGTTCAAAGAATAAAGAGACTGAAACATAGAGAAAGAGGAGAGATTTTAAATAGGTACGAAGATACTATTAAATATGTCTGAGAAAGAGGAACGATTTTAACTTTAAACGAAAGTAAAAAGTAAGCAAAGTGTTCATGATAAATATTTATTTTAACCGAGAAATTTAAATCACTTCAACTACATATACCTATATGGGTAAAGTGATATGAAAATACGATAATAATTAATAAATGGACGCACCGAGATCGTGTTATACTGGTACTGGCCTTATCTGTGCGGCCTTGCACTGAGCATGCATTAGTTAGTAGGTCTCGCTTGCCTGTTACTAAGTTACCATGTTATATCGAATTTCTGTAACGAGGATCGCCTGTCCAATCTCAAGGGAATATTGAACTTGAGGAAATGTCATTGACTGACTCATCTTGCATCTGCCTACTGGGAGAAAGAAGAACGGTCTATATGCATATTTTTGTATAATATAGACGGACAAATGGGCTCTTGCGACACCAGGGGTATCACAGGTGCACCTGCCTTGAAGGGAGCGTTTCACACTCTTTTTGAAGCACTCCAAGTCTTAACTCGAAGGAAAATCCTATCTACTTATTATAGGTAAGTTATAATTGTTAAACACATGAATACGAGTAGAAATTATTTTAATGGGTACCACCATATTTAATTATACCTATAGTGAGGCCCACCTCACTTTACCCCAGTAAAACCTTAAGAAGCAAACAAGACAAGCACTTCTAAATTATACAAAAAAATTGCAAATAATCTATTGATAAAATCTATAATAATCTATAATTAATAAGTGAATTAAACGGGATCGAGAAAATAAAAATTAATTTCTAGCGAAGAAATTGACATTTTTATCATACAGGTAGGTACGCGTGGTCTATTATAAAACTGCTTTAACTATGATTCACAGCACGGATCAAGGTTCAAACTAGTTGCTTTTGGTTATGCAAGGATAATGAGAACTGAGAAAATAACACCAATCACAAATCGCGAACATAACTGCAGCGTTTAACATTAAGACGACTTTGCAGCTTAATCAGCTAATGCTAATAGCTATGCAGAACTTGATTTACTCCAGTAACTGTTAGTTACTCCAGTAAAGTACTGCAGTTTACTCCAGTAAATCAAGTTCTGCATAACTAGTAACATTCACACATTACACTTATTGAACAGCGGCCGGTGCCGTCGAAGAGGTCTGTAAATAGTGCATTAATATTGATGTCCATATTTTAGGGGGTATAGTGAGTCTAAACTCCATTTTATTTAACGGAATTTATTGTTCGAATGTTTCTTTGCCTGACCCGGGGATGATACCAGGACCTCTAGAATAGCATTTAAAATGTAGCTAGATTAATTTTAAGTAAATAGTCGCTGGATTCCAAGTTCTGATGACCTATACCTATCCAGCTGTGAACAGCCATTGTATGCTGGACGGGTGACATTAGAATAAGAAAGTCGGTAAGCCTACTAAATTATTAGTAAATCTAGTGATAGCATCTTGTCAAGTAAACATACAATAAAATTTCGTAAATATAACTTGTAAGCACTTATCGATTTGCGATTTAGACCTTCGTATCTGTTTTCAAACTTTTTCTGTATCTGTTATTATTCAATTAGAGACACTAATTCAGCTGTTTTCATTTTCAAATGACTTTTGACATTGATAAGAACGGAATTGATATAAATTACGTCTGCAATATAGCTTTATCGTCGTCTTCCAGATACGGATATCATAATATGTGTACTGCCAACATGAATAAATTCGACAACATTATCGTCGACGAATACGCAATTTGACAGCTCGTTTGGTCACGGTTCCCATCACGATAAAAAGGTACAATGCAGGGTTGCCTTTAGTGTTAAATGTTATATACTTACTTACATTAAAGTAGTTTATAATCACAGATCACCCGTAATGTAGAATGTCCGTTACAGTCTGGAAATTATGCATAGATGTACATTCAATAAAGTACAGCTTAATTAAACTTTAAATTCAAATGAAATAATTATTTTTGTTGCTATGTTGGCACCATTGTTTTACTGGCGCGGAGTTTGAGCGTCATCTGTCATTTACTTGGTTTAGACTTTAGACTTGTGTTTAGCTCGATTTTATGAGGCATGACCATCGCCAAATATCGACCAAAAATTTATTAATTTTTTACAGAAAACTTACTGTGAATTAACGGTATAAAAATACACGTGAATATGAGTTAAAAGCGGTGCGAGATGTCCTTGCTTTGGTCAGCCATCAACGCCTTCAACTCAAGTTAACATCGCAAAAGTGAAAGAAATGGTGACTGGAAAACCTTATTAAAGTTTGAGAGAGAATCGCTGTCTCACGAATCGATTCGTTCTATTTTAAACGATCGTTTGGGCATGAAACACGTTGCCGCTCGACTAGTCCCGAATGAATGACGCGATAAGGCCATAGTTAATTGTATGTTTAATTTTTAATAATTATTGAATTCTTGACTAAACATTCAAAACATACCAGTGAACAATCACCGTACTCACCGGATTAGGTTCCAGCTTTTCCAGCAGAGTTT
Organism: Carterocephalus palaemon; assembly: GCA_944567765.1. NCBI lineage: Eukaryota > Metazoa > Arthropoda > Insecta > Lepidoptera > Hesperiidae > Carterocephalus > Carterocephalus palaemon. The sequence goes on along the minus strand of OX155658.1, from coordinate 4,179,572 downwards.
TTTCTCCTTCATAGACTAAAATTACCACTTCGAGGCACCAAGTTTTACTCGATAGAAGATATAATAGAGAACTCGGGGCGAAAACTGACATCGCATCTGGAAAATGCGTTTAAAAATGTTTTGATAATTGGATTATTGGTTGGTGTAAGTATATTAAGTCGTAAGGTAGTTAGTTCGTAAGAAGGCGATCAAATTAACTTTAAAAAATTACCGTTTTCTGTATTATTGACCTTTTCTCGGTACTTTCTTGATAGAGTATCTAGTACTCGTATATCCCTGCGAGACGTAGGTATACAGTAGATGTACAGTAGTTAATAAATACCACTCCAACCGGTCCTGTGCCCTCTGAATCCAGATAATAATAATATCTTTAACATGATGCGTGTCGGTTACATGGTTATTGATTATGGACGATGACAATTGACTTTGGATTTAATTATTGAAAGTAACAATGTGTCTAAAGATCGTGTGTTTTTTGTTGCAGGTAAATAATTACAAAACATTTGAATGGACGCAGTAAGTTCTAAGAAGTCTGTGGGCAATCTATACATACTAACGTTGTCTACCTTAATTGTTTGTTCACCATGTTCACAATATTCACATGTAACTTGAAATATCCGGTGTACTTCAATGTTACACGACATTTATGAATCTTTTTATTTACAATGTTATTATATAAATCCTTTAAACTTATGTGTCTTTCAAGGTCTTTTTTATTCAAATCCTGGTTCGACGTGGTTTCGCGATTTTATAACAAGCCTATGATCATTGGCTTAGGTAAAACTTATTACCTAACATAACATTTGTTCTCGAACAAGAATGTGATAATAATTACAAACTAACAAGGAAATAATTGTGTCTACATTGGCAGCATTCATAATGGAATTTCATTGGCAGTTATGTCACAAAGTACAAAGCAAAAGTAATTATAATGATTCTACCGTTTTCTCGATGTAATTCTTAGTTGGAAATAAAATGATCACAGTAAAATTTACCCGTGAGGAATTGTAGAAGCGCGATGTTGATTTTTTTATCAAATTTTCTTGTGATACGAATTTAAGAATTTATTTAAAAACGCAGAGTATCGTATTTTTTTAAATTATTTCTTTTCGAATCCGTTGTAGGTTCGAACATTTTACAAATTATTGCGTTAAAAACACCAATTACTATAATTACAAGTTTAATTTACGTCACTAGTTACCAACTTACTTAATTTCATTAACTTTTTACTCGAGGATAAAACAGTAACAGGAAAATCGATTCTGTTCTAAATGCTTGGCACTCCCGGCTTCTTGCTAGAATGACTGACAGAATTGGTTTTATTTAGCGCTAGGAATGATGTGGGAAAACTAGTTTCTTATGATCTGTTATTGTTATCACCTTAGAATTACTCGGTACTAACTAACGTAGCACTTATTAAACTAGCATTCAACATGAGCTACAGAACTAATGAACACTAATCGTTCCTATTCTATGACTGACTAATATTTCTATTTACATTTTAAATTATGTATCATACAAAATCTTAGTAGACTTTATAGGCTTCTGTGGAGTTGGCTTGCTGCCTTAAATTTATTAAAAGATACAAAAATTGTAGCCGAAAAAAATCTTAATATTATTGTAATTTATATGGCAACTATTGGCAACAAGGAATTTCTAATGAATCTTATACAGAGACGGCTGTGTCATTTCAAACAACTAGGGCAGAGGTGGATGGACGGTTAAAGGCATTTCTTATTTAGTTGGGCCGTTAGAAAATGGTTGCCAAACCGAAATATGATATTGACGTGTATGTTGACAAATTTAATGAGAGTAATGGCCAAAAATATTTAGGTAGGTACAGCGGGTGTTCGAAATTCGATTCGATGATTTTTTCTACATTCATTCGCGGTATCACGAGTTTTCTTCCGGTCTTTAAATTGACAAATAGTTAGTTAATAATTAAGTTACATTATAAAAATTAATAAAATTAATGAGTAGGTATGTGCAATTCATACTCCTTTTTTCCGAGTCGTGGTCTCCATGGTCATCCAGGTATTTTCTTCCCCGGCGGGTATCAGTCCTACGAACGGCGTGGCCTGCCCTTTGCCACTTCAACTTACTTCAGAAGGCGCACGACCGGTCGGAGTGGTGTCGTTTAGAAGAGGCCTATGTCCATCAGTGGACATCAAAAGGCTGATGGGTGGATTGATGATGTACAATAGAGACTGGGCGCCCAAATCACTATAATAATTGGTAATAATATTATAACCCTGGTCACATCGTTGCAAAGCAATTACTTGCAAGTCAAAGTAAAAGAAAAAATACACCATAATTTCCTAAATTATTTCAATTAGGTACTTGCATAGTAAGTATGTGTGAGTGTGAACGTACAGTAGGTACCTACAATGTACCGGTATTCAAATCATTATTGATTATGTCATTCATATTTTTGTTACATCTGTTGAGCTTATCTTAGGTACATAATTTTTTTGCATATATAGTAGCTACTATATTATTGAAATTAAATTGGAACCACATATTTTTAATAATAAACTTGTAATTTTTCTTTAATTTTCGTTATTTTTTGTTCGTACACTTTATTAAATTAGAGATAACCGGCCTGTGACTAGAAAATAAAAATTGAAGCTACAGTAGACACGATTTGTTTAAAGTTAGACCGAAGCCCTCTAACCTTCCAGCGAACCCGCCCAAAGGTCAATTTCGGGCTGTCAGAACAATTTACAGTAATTAATTTCGCTAATTTAAACCAGCAGTTCATCAACCTTCGATTACAACCGACATCGGATACTGGTGGTTTAATTACCAGCACATTTTGTTGGCAAAAAACGCACATTTATTATTAGAGTTGACGAGCGAGCAGACAGTTTGACGCCTAAGTTTAGTGAACTCGCCGCCAAAGTATGATTGATGAAGTTTTTTGTAAGTTCGTTTACAATTGTAAGCGTGGTGTTAGCGAGAATAATTACTCTAAAGTACTCTAAACTTTAAATGGTAACAGGAAATGGTCGGGAACGCAAACTGGTTTTAAATACAAGTCAAACACAAAATGTATAGACAGTAGACATTATAAATAAAACCTTACTTCAAAAAAATTATCTGCAGACTAGTTTAGACCATAGCTGGCTGGCTGTTGGCCTTATTGGCCTCCACAGCGTCACTGAACTAGATTGGCGGCTTTTTTTTTAATGAACCAAACGAATGGTATTATGTGTATATACGGTGAGTTTTGATTGCTTCGAAATTTTCATTGCATATTAACATATACCTAGGCCCTTTGTCTTGGAAAAAATAAAGAAAGGTTTAAATTATTCAACTAACAAGCGATTTCAAGGTGATACTGATGATCTTGAGACCTTATCTCTATTTTGATAGCTAAAAATATACGAAAAAGCATAAATGTTGTTTTATTTTTGGCAATCGCTCACTGTGTTTTATCTTTGTTATATCTCTCGTCACTTTTGGAATATTTTAGGTGACACAATTCTTTTGTCGGCCTCGTAAACAAAGTCTTAGGTTGGTCAGAAGCCGCGAGCTAAATTTCGAAATGTGTGTTAAGGAAGGCTTACTTAAATACTTTTTGAGTCATGATTCGGGATGTGACGAGGTGGTTATGAAAGGGAGAACCTGACCTTGCAAGTTTAATGATGTCCAGTAATATACTGCCAGTAATATAGGCAACTAACTGGGTGTGTATTTAATACAAATTACAATACACAATTTCGTTACTCATCAATAAAATTAATGATAGTCCATGAAATAGAATACAAATTTCGGACTAATAGCGGTTGAGAGTTAGGTTACGAGAATAGACAAGGTAGGTATGGTATATACATAGTTTGGTAATGATTGAGTTCACACAATCTCAATGTCAACTCTCTCAAGACTTGTTTGAATCCCATTTAAACTGCTTAGTATGCCACCTTGCCCTCGCTCCTAAACCTAGAAACAGGCTTTCAATGAACTGTACGAAAATTAAGACGGATGACAAGGATAAAAACCAAGGCAAGATTATGATAATTTGCATCACGATAAATAAAGGCGAATGAAAATAATACTTGCCCATACTTGCTTCCGTTATACAATGCCTCGTAAAATATCACCACTGTAACTGAAGGACGACAGCTGAAACGAATTTAATTACTGTTTTGCTACCATTCATTTTACTTTTATGCACGTGCGTGCATGTTTTTTATTATCCTTACTGCTCAATTTATGTTGTCTATGAAATCTTTGCAAGATATTGCACGACCATAGAAGTTTTACTGACGATATTGACAAACAATACAAAAGAGGTAGGTTTTTGGTACGGAAACGTTGGAAACTGTACTGTGCGCTGTTCTGAGGCATAGACAAGTGTGTCTATATTTATAGGTATAGTCAAACACTAATAAGGGATACTAACGGTATAGTGATATATCTCAATTATGAAGTATGTGTCTTTCGTGTTTGCTATCAACATGATAATAATAAAATCAAAATCCTAGTGTCCATAAAACGGGTAAAGATACTTATAAACTATTAAAATATCTTACTGGCCCGTTCACTGGGCTCAATAACCTGTTGATCAATCTCGTAGAACGTGTATGTTGCAAAATAATCTTATGAAATATACATCACTGTCATTCATTAACGAATTTATACATAATTCATTTGGAACTTAATAATTCATTAACCCATCCCCATTCAGGCGCTGAAAGATATCCAGTTTTACTTTGATGCTGGATGGGATCTTATTGATTTAAGCAAAAGTTATATTATTATGTTGAGTGCTCTTTTCAAAAGCAGAAAAAATATAATTAAAAAGAATTCAATCTCAATTAGTGATTGTAGTTACGTATTAGTGACTTTATTATCAATAGGGTTTATCTTAGTTTTTACAACGGCGACGGGCCCGTTGGCGCAATCGGTAGTGACCCTGCCGTTACGCCAGAGGTCGTGGTTCGACTCCCACTCAGGACAAACATTCGTGAGACGAACACTTGTTTGTTCTGTGTCTGGATTTTAATGCTATATATTTATGTTTGTATTTAAAAATATATATGTATGTATGTATGTCAGTATCTGACACCCTTAATACAGGCTCGCGCCTAAGTTGTTGTCAGATGGCCGTGTGTGACAATGTCCATGATATTAATATTTATTATACTTCTTTCATAGATGAAATTACCGGCTTACTCACATGTGATTTAACACGTAATTGACCGAAACTAGTCAGCCTATTTCTGACTTAAAACACACGAGAGTAAGCCGGTAAATTCAACAATGAATATAGACAATCACTCGTTCAGTAATAAAATACTTTTATACTCGTAGATCTTATTTTTGCCAGCATCGTCAAATTCTCGCGCAATAGGAAAATCTGATATAGACATCACGTATATTCATTTTGCTACATTTAGCATTACAGATTTCTTTTATTTTATCTATGAGTATTCTATTTTATACAAAATATGTACTATAATAGGTGTACTCAGTGAATCTACTGCACGAGAGCCCGAAGCTGTTGAGCAAGTTGAATTCTTGGTAGAAAAGTGGGGTAGTACAACAACAATAAAATTATCTTAAATTTTATTGTTAGATCCAGATAAAATGCTTAACTTGACTCAGTAAATTTATCATAAGCACTGTGTCCAAAAAACATAACACTTGTCGAATTTTTATGCCATACCTAGATCATCATAACTACTCGTATTACCTATTCGTGTCGCTTTCAACAATGGAAACACAGCGTTGTAGTTCTGCAGGGCTTTGTGCGACATCAAGGTTCTTCTCGGAACGACACCACATTCTAAGTTTATAGGGAACGTGAGTTCCTTTCGTTTGCACAGCTGCCCCGCAATAATGCGGTAGAAATATCTTCCAAGCAAGCGTTCTAGCGACGTGTTCCTGGTAAGTTTTAATTGGTCTTAATTATCAATCAATATAACGTTCTTTTTAACACATTTTATTAGCTATATGTATGTGTGTAACGGAATCTAAACGTAACGTGATCGTGATGTCCTATTACCCTGACCAGGATCTTCAGGATTAGCTTTTTTCGGTTATCTACAAAGGCGTGTTTTTAATACATTAATAGTTAGTTTCGGTTACCTTCAAAAGCGTGTTTTTAATATATTAATAGTTAGTTTCGGTTACCTACAAAAGCGTGTTTTATCTCGTGCTTATCTAGTAGTACCTATACGCCTTTGGACGTCTATGGGTTGCAGCTATTGTTCGCCTAGATAGACGTGTGTAGGCGTCAGAGCGAAAATACTTTGATACATTGATATAGCTAGTTTCCTATACCTTATGCCTTTGTTCTCAATCATATTTGCCAATTTATTAAATAGAAGAAAATGAACGATTCTTAATAAATAAAGCATGACCGGACACTTAATATAGGTAGTAGGTACGTAGAATTCCCTATTCGGTGACGCTGTAAAGGTCTTTATGACTACAGCATCAGTCAATTCGAAAAAAAAATGTAGAAGTCGGTTAAAAAGGAATCGCAAACACAACCACATTTATTTTTTTAAAAGATGTTTATATTAAACGTGTAATCAGTGCAATCGCATTCACAAACCGCCTTCGCGTAACCCTGACGATAAAAGCCGTCGGAGAGAGTTGAAAGAGCTGCTGTTTATAAAGAAAACTGCATAGTAAATCTCGTTTTAGAATTGTTTTAGCTGATCAAAGCTGAGAATTCAAGAAAGGATATTTATCATGAGAACATTGTGTTTTCTGTCGTTGAAGTATCAGCAAACGCCATTTTGGACAACAAAGAGTTTCGGGTTCTCATGGCAAACAAATTTGACATGTTCCAAGAAATGCATTAGACGAATGGGGTCAGAAACGTTTACACTGAAACGCGTCAACGACATGTTTGTGCCAAGCGTCATAACAAGGTGCCGTGCTCGTTGAAAAATACCGGCCAAGTGCGAGTCGGACTCGCGCACGAAGGAAACCGTACCATTATCTCCAAAACCCGCATAAAATCTTGTATGTTGTATGGGAGCCCCCCTTAATTTTTTTTTTTTCTTTTTTTTTTAGTATTTGTTGTTAAAGCGGCAGAAATACGTCAACTGTCTCACTATCACGGTTCATGAGATATAGCCTGGTGACAGACGGACAGTAGAGCCTTAGTAATGCTGGGCACGGGTCTCCCCCACAGACAAATTTGCGGGTGGTCTAGAGCATACTCTACCACGCTGCTCCAATGCGGATTGGTTAGGGGTCAACCCAGTGTCGTAAGTTCTTAAGCCAACCGATGGTCTTCGACAACGCTTAACGTGTCCTCCGAAGCACCCATGAAATTTAGCCACTAGCGTTCACAGATCCACAAACCGACCGCGCACGTCGTTGCTTAACTCTGTCGATCACATGGAATCGTCGCGAGCTGTTGATATTTGTTCACCTTTAACCACGTGTTCTTTTAAAAGATCAACACAGAATCGCTTTCAAAATATAGTAATAAAGTTTACAACAGCGATAAGTGGTGAAATTTCATGATTATACTCAAAAAACTTCGCATTGAAGTGAATTCTGCGATAAGGTGTGAGTTACACTAAATAATATGATATTGTTGTAATACAATGTTTGCGCATGGACTAAACTAAACCTACTAAAAATATATACATTATCCTAGTTTCGAAGGACAAATTCCGCCCCAAGAACATTACCGGAAAAACTCTACCCTTTAAGTTCATCTATCCATGGGAACGGTAACCCAGCTGACCCAGACATTACTTTTGAAAAAAATATCAAAATACCTGTATCGATTACCTACTTATTTACATCTACCTACCTACTTACAACCCGTGGAATGGCGGTGGAAATCACGTTCAAAGATTTCATTAGGTACAAACATACGTAGTAAATGCATTCCATTTCATAGTTAATAAAAATTTAATAAAAGCGTGTTAAAAATTGTACTACTTTACTAAAAATGTGTACTACTTTATGGTGCATAATAATATTAAATACCTCGTAGGTATATATACAGTCCACATATAGCGTCCATAGCCCAATGGCTTGCCTCGATTCAATGTGATCGAAAGTGTTTAGCAACGACGGGCGCGGTCGGTTTGTGGATGGGTGACCGCTAGTGGCAAAAAATTCATGGGCGCTACCGTGCTTCGGAGGGCACGTAAAGCCGTCGGTCCCGGTTGTTTTCAATGCTGGAAACAGTCGTTAAGCCTTGTCGAAGGCCTTCGGGTGGCTTGAGAACATTCGACACTGGGTTGGCCACTAACCCCTCCACCAATCCGCATTGGAGCAGCGTGGTGGAGTATGCTCTAGCTAGACCTCCCGCAGAAGTGACTGTGGGGAGACCCGTGCCCAGCAGTGGGACGTCTATGGGTCGCAGCGAGGTATATATAATACGGTAAAATAAATAAATTATTGTGTTAACTACTTACTTCTTGGCTGTAAACATTGCTAGTTTATCTTCGATTTACGGTTTTGTTTACTCGCAAACAGTGGAAACTCTTGAGTTGCTAGTCTGTGAGGTCGTGGATATGTTGTCTATTCATCGATAAGTTGATACTGTAACCAATTTACAAATTGTCCAGATTTTTAGAATGCGAATCAATGCATTTATTCAATTTGCACTTAAGAAAATACAGGCTTTCATCTATTGATTTATGTTATTAAGTAGCTAACTAGTAAACACTAAGTTCCTTCGATAATATAACATTATGTACTTGCATGATTAACTTTGAAGTGATACCAAACTACCTTTGTTACATCTAAAATATGTCCTTAAATGTATATATAATTTAATTTTTACTTTCAAAAAGGCATAATAATACTTTAATTATTAAAATTGGTGTTGTATTGTATTGACTATTGACTGAATTTTTTTTTTTTCAAAACGAACCCTATGAAAGTTCGAAGAGTATAGATATGTACATGGACCGGTTAATCCCATGAAATAATAGACTTCCTGTGACTCGCAGTGACATGCGCACCATGCCCGTCGATACGTTACACGTGTCGCGACGAGTGCGAAGACGGCAAATAGTTTGGCGGGGGAGGGCTGGGAACTGCAGCTCACGTATCTCTAGCCCTACATGTTACGTCTTACTGCTTACAAGTCATGATAAGCCATGAATTTTATGAAGATTACTCTCATGTCACACAATTATGAAAGCCCGATGTGTTCCGCACTAACAAAACTATGTCGCAGTGACTTTAACAATGACAGAGCTTGTTACATTTAAAAACGGCCAAATGTTACAACCTTGTTAAAACTTACATTAACAACCAAGGAGAGGGCAGGATAAGCGTTGAATACATCCAGTTTATTGTGATTTTTTGTCAATTAGTTCTATTATCTGTTATATATCTTCTTCTGTTATTCTTCATATACCTATATCTTCATAGTTTATCTATATGGTTAGGTAATTCAACGATTATGGAAGCAAGACTGGTTTAGCTTAAATTATTAATGTGCTGAAACTGATACTCGCATATTATTATTTTCTTATCAATCGCTCATTTCCTCTTTCATTTACTCACACTGATCTCACCTCATCCATAGCATAGAGAGTATTAAGCATATCAGCGATACCTAACTCTCAAAAACCACGCAATTAAGAATCTGCGTCTAACAATTGGATTAAATTAATTGCTGCGGTATGCTTGCGGATATACCTATCACTAATGCTTCTGCGGATATCTTTCCAAAGGATTAGATTACGACGTGACTTTGACTCCCCGACACTACCACCAGACCGATAAACAAAGCTTTGTGTGATAAGTGGCTTATAACAATACATAATCCTCATAAAATTGTATGCCAACATTGTTTTTTTCCTCTGACTCACTCCAACTGACCTCTTTTCAGTGTCTCCTTGTTTTATTCAAAACAATGCGAATACTGTACCTATTTGTTGGCTTTACGTATACATTTCATGCGTATACGTTTATGTTTATTTTAAATGTATGATTTATCTGCCCTCTTGTAGGCAGTAAAGAAAAATTTGAATAGATTATTTTGAATCTTAGTTTTAATTTTATTGAATAAGTACTAACCTTATTTTATCCTCATCTGTTTCTGTATTTACATTAATTTCAACATACATTTATTTATTAGTAGAGTATCGTCAAAGGGTCAATTGTTTGTGTATTTATTTTACATTAAAACGAATACGTTTGTACTTAATGCGTAGTAAGCGGTGGAATGTATGGAGCAGAAATGCGTGAAATTCGAGGCCGATGTTTACGATTTGCTGCTTTACCACGGCTGTTTTCCTACTGAGTTACTATTATCGTCTCATTTGACATTTCAACCGCTTATGTTTCTTTATAATTGAATTACATTCTTATTTAATTCTTATTAACTTCCATCTCACTCGTTTTGCCGTTAAGTTATTTTTCCGAAGATACTACTGCATACACTACTTCTAAAGGTACCTCCTCCACGTATCGTTGTAAATATATCATGAAGTTTAGTATTACATACATTAGAAACAGTTCGTGTTGATATAACTTGACTCAATTTAATAACCATTAAATTCACCGCTGTCTAATTTCAGCAATAATTTCTTCTGAAACAGGCAAATCGGCGCATGTTGAATAAAGATGATTTGACAGTTGGCCAATTGAGAGCCGTGTTTAAATAATAGATGCTGATGTGGGAAAGCGGAAAATCACTATAATCAAGGCGCCAGATGGACTGACGCCAGCCTTTAAATCACATTTTCAAATTAATAATGTTGCCTTATCATTTCTTAACATTGAAATGTACAGTAAATGGTGAAACTTAGGAATTGCATACATCATGATATCTTTAAGCACGTTGCCAAATTAAGCGTAGGTGTCTGGAAATGTAATTTAGAATTTGTACACCAATTTCAAATATTACAATGCAAGTTCTCATTATTTCTCAATAGTTTCAAGGCAATAATAGTTTGTTCACTTTTTGTGATATTATAACAATAAGGCGTATTGTCATAATCAATGAGGTGATTGACTAAATACTCGAGAGGTCAATACGGATGATGCAATATAGGTAGATGAATTATCTCCTCAAAAATGTAATTAACATAGTTATTAGTTGCAACATTAAAGAGAAATGCGTAACTCACATATCTTTTTCATATAGTTAACCGTCCATCAGCCTTTGAGGTTCACTGCTGGACATAGGCCTCTCATTAACGACACCAATCCGACCGATCCTGTTAACCAACTTAATAATTAATAAAAAATATCTAAGTAGAATTGCTGCAACATCTATTTATTAGGTCTCGATAACTAAATTCACTGAACAACCAAATACGAGTACTTACACGAATTCGCTTGCGACATAAATTGGTACTTTAGTTAGACTTTCAAAGAGAGCAATGTAAATATAAACAAAGTTCAAACTAGTTTTTATTTTGGCCGTCCTCTAATTCGGGGGCTATAATGCGGTCATAAAATTGATAAAATTATCAGTCGTATATTTGTCGCATCTCAGCTCCGCTCGTTGGCGCGACTCCAGCAACGTAATCGACATAAGAATTTAATGGTTCCGCTTGCGTACGACTTGTTTTTATAGACCGATCTAGTTATAATTCTGGAGCGTAACTTTGATTTCGCAGTGATCTCTCGTTACTTCACGTGAGAAAAAGCAAGATTGGGTCCAAAAATAATTAACCGGCTTTGTGAACCGGCGGTAGATAAAAATGTTATGACGTTCATTAAGCGTATACAAAATACCATATAATGAAAAATAAATGAATCTGAATCTGAAAAATTTGCGAGCCGAGTAAAAAACGCGTGTGCCCGTGACGGATGAGTTTATTGAGAGAGAGATGACAAGTTGTACAGATACAGAATAATAGTAAAAGTACAGATAACAAAACACGTCAATGTAGGTAATAAAAGTTAATGTTTCCAACATCACGAGAAACAAAATGTTTTTCATATGAAACAAACCTTTTGTCGTTTTCGTTCATTTAATTTTGCCCTAATATTTACCTATTTTGTTGTAATATATATGTAACATTAGGCCTTAGACGCCCATAGATAGCTAATTAGACAGAAATGATAATACTTAAACATCATTAATATGTACTATTAAAACCACCATAAAATACCAATGAGACCCTCGGGAGCATAAAGTGCTTTACTAACTAATAGCAATGTTAATATGCCTTAGGGCATAAATAAATGTCCCAAACTCGCTTTGTTGGTAGTAACTATGAAGAGGTACCTTAGAGGTACATACAATTCCTTATCTACAATACTATGAGCGTTGAACGTAAACAAAAGCTTAAGCCTCGTAAGGCTCTGAACATTACGTTTATACCCAGGCCTTCATTTCCGGTTTGAACGGTCGTTGCCAAGGGCGGGTGAAAGGGATGGCTCTTTGCGTGCGATAGAGAGAGGTGTCAAACAAAGATGACCCTGAACGTAGCGTAGTGGCCTACTCCCGCACCCGGCGATCAATAGGGGACTCTTCTGGAACCGCATAGCTGAATGACGTCAATAGTTCCAAAATAAGTGTGATGGAAAATGGCGGGTCGGGTCTGAAAACTTTGTAAAAGGATCACGAGTGTACTTTATGATAAAATATGCGTGAATTTAGCATAATATTGTGTGAAATTATTGTTATTACATAACAATAATAAATCGCCTTTGTGTTGGACAGATGTTTTAGGTAACCAAACATTTTGGAGGTTTGTCTATTCTAACTTTGAAAAATTCAAGATAAGAAGGAGAGCAATTTCTCTTCTCTTTACGCAAAACTTACGAGTAACGGTAAACAATATGGTTGTCTGTAAAGTCGGTTTACGGACGATAATTTTACGTGATAACGTCATAAGAAAAGTACCTTTAACTGAACTGATAAATAAAATAAAGCTAATTAATAAGGTACCAAATGCTTTAAACAACAAATTAAAGACTGGGACATCTTACGTATCTTATTGAAATCCCACTACAAATTTCAGCCGCCGTAAACAAAGTAGGCCGCGCAAAAATTTCGCTAGTGCTCGATCGATGCGGAATGGTACAAAGATGACTTTCAGTAGTAACATACAAGATATGAATCTTGTGTGTTACTACTGAACTGATTCCCTGGTTGCTCACTAGATGGCGCTGAAAAAATTGTATTCTGAAACACGCAGTTGAGACTTTTTAATACGTAAATGTAAATGTTTTTGAGCCTGTGTGGATTACAGACTAAAACTGAATGAATACGGTTGGCTCAACGCGATGGCGGTACGCGATGGCGTAACGCTTGGCGGTACGCGATGGCGTAACGCTTGGCGGTACGCGATATTGGTACGGGAGGTGACGTCATACTTTTTACATATCGATTTATAAGACGTGATCATGTCAAAAAGCAAGTCACTTTTATTATGAAATTCAAAAAAGTAATTCTAGCTTTAATTATGATAGACTAAACTAACTTATCTACTTAATAGTTCCTTGACATTTAGTCTGAGAATCTCAACTCAAGAATGTCTCGTTGAGATTTGAAGAGACCAGACACAAGTGCTTGTTGACGTTTTACTTTTAGTCGTTGAAAGAAGAAGCTGTTCCGAGTATAAACCTGGTATCTATAAATATATATAAAATTGAAGGAAATTCTATTATAGGAATTCCACCTGCTAGGAGGATTGTAGACTTTTTATTTAATTCTGAACTTGTCGTGATAACATCAATCAGTATTGCCTATCGACAATTAATTATTACATGTCACTGTCACACGACATTAAACCTTTATACTTGGAAATACGTGCGAATCACCTTTCAATCATAAATAAGCTAAACTCTGAACAAATACGTTTACATTACCAGCTTAATGTTCCAAATAGGTAACGAATTAACCTCATGTATTATTGAAAGCGCGTTATCGCCTAGTTTATTTTTCTCCAATTCTGTGTCTTTTTATCAACTACATATATAATTTCTGTTACAAATCTCTTGCTGTTATTTTTTCAAAGTAATTAAATATTCTTGGCAATAGTAATAAAGTAATAGTCTTGGCTAAATTATTCGTTATTTTATTGATTTAAATTTGTTTTATCGCATCTTGCTTAATGCCACTGGTTTTAATTTTAATAGATATTTTAATCACACTATGATTATTATTATAAAAGCGAAAGTTTGGGAGTTTGTTTGTATGTTTATTATTTCTTTGCGCTCAAACGGCCGGAACAATTTTTAAACCCTAGTTAAAGTACTTTTTATTCCGATTATGTGTTCCCTTAGGATAAAAAAAATATTTTCAATATTTTTGTAGTTTAATATATGTACTAAAAATTTCACGCAGGTGAAGCTGCAGGCTGCAGCTAGTTAAAAATAAAAATACCGTTTAAATAAACGAAAAACTGGCTGAGTTGTATTTGGTCATTAATAACGGCGTTTAATTAATATTATGTAGTGTGTTAATGTTTAGTTGTAGACACACCTTTCATAACTTCAAGGGCGTTGGCTATAATATTGCGCGCTACATTATCGCGCGAATATTCGTGTCGCGTTGTCGCTATACACATCGTAGAAGTCTGGTAGAAGTGTAGGCATTCATGTCGCGACAAAACCCTTTGATGCGCGAAGCATTCGTGTTCGCCCGAACACATCGCGATTCGATGAACTACTATGCCACATTTACCACGAAAATGCGAATATTCGCCGAATCCCGATATTGTAGCCTTGGCATTAAACGTATAGGGTGGTATAGGTATGGTAGATATAGACCACGAATTATCATGTTATAAAGCTCACGTGAGATCATTTTTGCTTTGATCGTTAACAACGATAATATTGTACTAGCATGAAACTTTTCAGTTTTTTAAATCAAAAAAGAAAAATGTAACGAATAATTTTTTCTCCACAATTTTTTTAAGAAAGACAGGTAGGTAAGTTTAGTTTAAAACAGTATAAAGTGTATATGGTTAGATGGTTAGCATGGTTATGTTATGATTACAATGAAGTACATCATTGTGTGAGATTGGAGTCTGTACTTGGAACGCCTGAAGCCATGACCAGCATGACACATGACCTGGTCCTTATCACAGATCATAATTATTAATTACCATTAAACCCATTATATACACAGCAAATTGCTGTATAAAAACACCATTTTGCACACCTGCCTAAATATGTACATCAAAACAAAACACACACATGATTTACAGATTATAAATAATTAAAATAGTGACCAGTTCACTGAATTATAAGTATCTAATCATAATATTTTATGTAATCATTGTATATCTAAATTTGCCGTTTGATAAACCTGTTTGTTTTCACTTCATTCAACTCTGTTGCCAACGAACTGATTTGTAGGTCTAGGACGATTCCGTGACGTCATGTGTGTTTATCTTTATAATCTCTCTGGAAGGTAAATATGTATGAAGTGGAAATTTGTGAGTTCAGTGATCTATCCGTCTTTTAATTAGCCTGTTGACATTTGTTGACCATTGTCTACTCATATCAGCTCCACTGATCCACGAAATCTAATCGCTTCATTTTGACAATTTTATGTTTTATATTTATATAAAATAGCGCATGGTGTAATTTTGGTTGTTTTCTGATTACAAATTTCTTTTTGTTGACTTCAAATCATCGGTTTTCAGACATTTTCATTATTATCTAAAATTAGCCTCATTTCACCTACCACCTCGTTCCTATATCATTCCACAACTTTGTCTTTTTTTTTCATCGTAACAAATCTGCGACCGATAATGTATTCATGTACTAATTTTATTATTTAATGCAAATAATGAGAGGTGATCCGTGCCCAACTGTGGGACAAAAAAAGGGTTGTGATAATTTTTAAAAGGGATAGTATTAGTACTAGAGGTTTTTTTTTGTTTAATTAGTGGGAAACCTTGAAAAGTGTGGTATGTGGGACTTTCACCCACTAAAACCCACTCGGCGCTACAGGAGGGCTCCGGGATCTCTTGTAGAACGCGCCGGTGCCCTCCAGCGCTGCGCCCAAGACGGGCTCTTCCCGGTATACACAACGCTGTGCAGCCACAAACAGCGTCGTCTTTCCCGGGGTTACATGATGGACTATTCGAGCTCCCATTCTCACCGCCCGCAACCCCATAAGCCCCCTTTTAGTCGCCTTTTACGACAGGCAAGGGCTAACTTAGCACTTTTCTGGTCCCGAGCTATAGGGACGTAGTACTAGCGGCCTAGAGCATACTACATCCGGGCAGACGGTGTCGTAGTGTCGTGTCGTTTATACTCGTAGAAATAATAAATTATTGTTAAAACACAATTAGAAACCGGTTGGCTAGGTTAGGTATGACAATGGTACAAAATACGTGTTTAGCGACAAAGTTAGTTTAGTATCATGAATTATGATAGTATATATCTATGTAGTGACTTTTTTTATCTGTTACGGCGACACGTGTTTGGCATAAATACAAGGCACAAGGTCACTTGCACGAGTTCCGCGCGCACTGGTAATGTTCTGAAGTGGGCTTGTGAAAAGCCTATATACGGTTATATTGTACAATTTCAGCAGCAATATACTTACATAATATTACATGATTCTAGCCAGACAAATAAGAGTGCTGTTACAAGTAGGTATGAGCTGTTTATCTTTTTGTATTCAATTCAATTCAATTAATTATTGCTGTTGTTCTTACAATGATGGTAAGATTTATTACGAGTAAGCTTTTTGTAAACAATTATTTTAAAAATATTCCGTTACAAAAATGTAAACTTAAGAAAAAACAATACAAAGACCAAACCATTTCCGTAATATGACTGGAGTTAAATTTAACTATTCGCTCATGTTGTGAAGAGTGTACTAACCACTTGTTTAAATAACTAGTGGTTAGTATACAATCGGTAATTGATTAAACAGCTGTTTTGTTGGCCTTTAGTGATTTTATATTCTGAAAAATTTGCGACGCAAAATTTTGGTTATTGCTAAGGAAATAATCATTATGTAATTAATTTTAATGCCCAGAGTTCTAATTCATACGATTTTTCTAGAATATAGAATATAACAGTAGAATAGTAGAATAGAACAGTAGATATTTATCCCTTCGTCATTTATTTTAAGAACATTTGAGAATTTATTCTTTCAAATGTTATTTTTCTCTACGATGCGCCCGCTGCGCTTTCCGCAGTAAGCTTCCTTTCATCTCTAACGCCTTCTTGAATTCTTCCAAATACCTCGCCTTAAGTCCTCAGTGGAATCAGCAAGGGCTTGGATCGAGGCTTTTAAGAGTTTTGTCAACGAGCCTTACTAGTGGGTTATGGGCGGCAGTAAATGAGTGAATGTGTGAGCTGTAACAGTAAATGAGTGGATGGGTGAGCTGTAACAGTAAATGAGTGGATGGGTGAGCTGTAACAGTAGATAAATGAGTGGATGGGTGAGCTGTAACAGTAAATGAGTGGATGGGTGAGCTGTAACAGTAGATAAATTAGTGGATGGGTGAGCTGTAACAGTAAATGAGTGGATGGGTGAGCTGGTGAGCTGTAACAGTAGATAAATGAGTGGATGGGTGAGCTGTAGCAGTAGATAAATGAGTGGATGGGTGAGCTGTAACAGTAAATGAGTGGATGGGTGAGCTGTAGCAGTAGATAAATGAGTGGATGGGTGAGCTGTAACAGTAGATAAATGAGTGGATGGGTGAGCTGTAACCTACTTTGCTTGAACACCTTTGTTAGGACAAAATATGTATTATGTACGTATTAATTTATTAAATTTATTACTAAAAAAAGTGTCTAAACTTTTTCAATCCGTAATATTGCGTGGCGGCTTCCAGATTCTTGTCATTCTAATCTTGTCATTCTTGAGTGAATGATGTGTTGTGATGGTGAATAGAAGGGTGAATGTGAATAAACCATGCAATTAATAGTTAGGTACTACGAGCAAAAGTATCATTAAATCCATGGAATAAAGGTATAGATACCGATAGGTATAGATATAGGTACCGAGAGTTTTTTCCTCCGGCTTTTTTCTCTCTCGGCCTACACTAGGGCATAGGATAAGAATATTGTAAGTTCTTCCTTAAGCCGATGACCAGGTAGATAGTCTATCGTGACTTAGAGCTTAGCTTAGTGGTAGGTAATTATTGTAAATTAGCCATAAGGCAGGTTAGGCACCTGTGTAGGATTAGCTATTCATTCAAGGATAAATAGCTCATCCTTTGCTTTATATTAATCAGTTTAGAATAGCATTATATCTCTTTAAGTAGTTTGTAGTTACCTAGACTTTCGTTAAGCGTGTGTAATCACCTCATAGCGAAATAAATTATTTGAATTTGAATTTGATAGGTACACGCAGTGTACTGAATTATTAGACTCACACCCACTGTACGAATATCTCATTAAACGTTTTTATTTTTATTAACAAGTGCCTGCGATATCAATAAATTTTCAACTCTTATTAACGTATGCCACTATAACTTAGTGTCGTGTTTGTGCACGTGAGTTCGTAGTTGCCGAGAAACACTTATGTCATTATCATTTAAGAGCCAAACTATCTTATCTTCCGACTTGAATAAAATAATTCCGGTGGATGTTGATTTAACACCCTATGCATTTGTGTAAGCAAATATCTATCAGTGTTTAAATGTGCTCTAACGATATTTTATGTTTTGTAGGTACTAGTTTAATATTGAATATCAAATTTGAATTATTTTTATATCAATTGTCTTACTAGTTTTATTAATTCAGTCACCCATCTTCTATCTCGTTTATGACCATACGATTAGATTGTTAGTTTTGATTTACTTTGCAACAACCCGCGATTAAAGCGTATGATGGTGTACTTTCATGCGTAAGTACCTACACATACATCCGATCATAAAGTAAAACTAACTTTATAACAATGGATTTCCACAAAGTGACGCCTGATTAGAGTTAATTGGAGTTCGATGGTACGGAACCCTATTTGCGAGTCCGACTCGCACTTTACCAATTTTATTACTCCTTGACATGAAGTCGACGGTTCGTTATACGTTTAAAATTGAATAACTATATTGTGTGCACTACTGTTATTGTATTTCTTGTTTAAGTAGCATTATTTTGTTGTTCTCCTTTTATTTTGCTTATTCTTGCTTACCTATTTAGTTGTTGTCATTAAGCAGAATTACACACTCCGAATCATATTTCGCTTTCACCGCTACATTGTTGGAACTGACCACTACATTAGCGTTAAGTGTGTTTATTTTCTAAAATTTATATACCTAGCTCAAATTAAAAAAGCAAACCGTTCGAATTCCTGCGTACCTACCTAAGCGAATTCTCTTTACTACGTTGTTGATCTAAATATTTATTAACAAAACATTTTAATAAAATATATTAGTAGGTAATGTTTCCCTTGAAAGTTAGAAAAAAAAAATGTTGTTATAAAAAGCATTTGCTGAGAAACGTCTTTAACGCACCATAAGTATCGTAACATATGGGTAGTTTGGAAAAGTGGGCCGTAATGAAAAGGTTACACTCCTGGTCCCTGGACACCTGAATCTTAGTACTACTCTGCTTGAATCGAATCACCCTGAATTTTTATGCATATAGGCCTTAAAAACTTAAGAAAAGTATTTACGCCATTTTAATGCTGATTTACTGGTCATTATTTTGATGTACCTACACATTCCATTATTCCAAATTTAAATTTAAATGAAAATAAATTTTGTGTTTAATAAATAAATATGTATCTATTTATTTATACAAATAGACGGAAAAGATTTTCAGTTGGTAGGTTTTACGTTAGCCACAATTTTTTCCTCTGCGTGTTAACCGACATTGTTTTTTTTTGGTTGATTAAATGTGGTTATGTGGTGAAAAATAGTGGTCGAAAATCAATATTAACTGTCGATTGAACTGGGTGAACTTCAGGGATTTATATTTTTAATGCAAATATTTTTGTTTTTTATACACGAGTACTTTTCTTACCTCACTCAATAAACACTTGACATGATATGGTCCGTCCTTAGCTATTTCAAGCAAGAGTGCTTCTGACATTTCTATTTTCCGCCTCAGAGGACAGAGATATTTTTTCATTTGATGCGGTCTTGTTAAGTTATGGTTGTTGTTACTAACAGAAGGATTTGCAAATATTTTTGTTTTTTATACACGAGTACTTTTCTTACCTCACTCAATAAACACTTGACATGATATGGTCCGTCCTTAGCTATTTCAAGCAAGAGTGCTTCTGACATTTCTATTTTCCGCCTCAGAGGACAGAGATATTTTTTCATTTGATGCGGTCTTGTTAAGTTATGGTTGTTGTTACTAACAGAAGGATTTCTGGAACTGTTTTTTTTTTTATTACGCACTAAAGTGGTGGACTAGGTTAAGAAAGTTTGTATTGGAGATCATTTTTAATAATACTCGTACGTAAGTGCGTGAATTTTCGTGTTTTCTCTTCTACGGTTCTACGGTAAACTATCGTGATCAAAATTTGTATTATTATAATTTGCCATATGTATAGTTAAGTTAAATGTCTTTGATGTCAAATCAGTTATAGTAGTTATAAACACTTTAGACACTTGGTTGAATAGGTCAAAGTAGTCTCTTTAGTGATCAGTATGACTGTAGTGTTGAAAAATACATTTAAGTAAATACATTTGAAATATAGCTAATTAGCTACCCAAAACCTGGGTCCGACTAATATAATAACGGGGTATATCGCACACCAAATGTATTGTATTATGGAAAAATCTCATATAAAGTTACATTTTATTCATCATCATCACAACCCTTTCTTTGTCCTACTGTTGGGCTCGGGTCTCCTCTCAGAATGGGAGGGATTAGGTCTTAGTCCACCACGCTGGCCAAGTGCGGATTGGCAGACATCGCATACCTTCGAGAACGTTATGATGAACTTTCAGGCATGCAGGTTTCCTCACTATGTGTCCTTCACCCTTATAGCAAGTGACATTTAATTTCTTAAATCGCACATAACTTAGAAAAGTCATTGGTGCGTGCCACTGGGGTTTGAACCCGGACCGCTCGAGTGAGAGGCGAGTTCGATAGGCACTGGGCTGTCTGTCACATTTTATTAATGTACTGTAAATGTTTTGTTACTAATTTTATTTCCTTTCATTTCATACCTAATTTGCTTACGTCAAAAAAATTATTATTGCAACAGTCGATATAAACTTTGCTTTCTTAAAAGACCTCAATGGTCTTTTTATAAGAAAACAACGATTACAAAAAAAAATACTTGTACAACAAATGAATTACATAGGTACTGAATGCCGGAGTCTCTACTAAAGATATCAATGTTTATTACAGGCGCCGGTATGGGGGAAGGAACAGAAGACTTCATTTTATTAGCACTAGAATTTTGCACATCGTCCTTTATCTTAGTTGACCTTTACCTTAAGAAAATAACATAGTACCCACTTCTGCACGCGATAAGACTGCATACTTGGAAAACATGCCTAATTATTATAATAAAATATGTAATAATTATCCTTATGAGACCAGAGGAAGGTTAAAGTATTCGCCCACTTCCGCCGGCAAAGATGAGATATAATCTGTTGAATAGTATGTTATCGTTTTTTATACCCGTTACACACGGACTAGCAATTTGACTAGGTTGAAATTGGAATTGTCTCGTATGGACGCAAAATATTCAAACTGCCCTATTCAAGGTCACTGGGTGGCCGGGACTTATACTTCTCACCTCATCTAATATTTAAGTTTAAAAGTGACTGTTGAGCTTCTGCCATTTCAGTCGACAACTCAAATGCCTATAAAAGTAGGTGAATCTCAATGAAACCGGTTAGTGTAATAAAACCCGTTTGAAATAAAGCAGACCATACACGTGTCAGTCAGATGTACAATATGGTGTGGGCATAACGATGTTGTTCCAACGCAAACAGATCAAGCCGTTTGCAGAACAAACAGGAATTGCATGCATGGGACGCGTGAGCTGAAAAAAGACTGCAAAGAGACCATTCGACTCTTGGACAATGTTTGTTGAACTAATATATTAAACTCTACAGTGTAGACACTAATTTGTCTATTTGTGTCCGTTTGCCTGTTCTTGATTTTTTGTGGCACTCCTTAAATACAAATGCGATTACGTAGTTAACACTGGCCTTTCATTTATGAGATCCTCTATTACTTTAAATAAAATAACATCACGCCTTTATTTCCCCGTGGGGGTAGGCATAGGTGTGAATACACCCACTTTTTTTTTTTTTTTTATGGGAAAAAGATAGCAAACGAGCCTGCAGCACCACCCATCCGCTGCCGCCCATGACAACTGTGACTGACTTTGAACAAGACTCAATAAGGGACTGGGATGGTTAGTCCAATTAGTTGAGAGAGTTGATTAGAACATTAGTTGGTCAGTTCGTTAGTAGGTATGAGGACTGGGGACTGTTAGTGATAGTTAGTCCTGTTAGTTGTTGTTAGTAATAGTCCAGTTAGTACTTGTTAGTAGGAGTCTCGTTCTAAGTCAGTCACAGATGTGTTGCTACCCTTGAGGACTAAGATGGTCGCCTCTAAAGAAGTGTAACCGGAATCCACACCTTTCCAACCGGACCACAATTGCTTTAAAAACAATTATTACACGGCAGAAATGGTACTAGGTACCGTGGCGGGCGGTGGTACTGCCCCGGGCGAACTCTATATGGAACCAATTAGCTTTCATATAAAACCTATTTGGTTCCCTATAGGCTCTACCACCAGTTATGCTTAGGTCCCATGTTATAGACGGTGCTGGTGAGCCTGTTGCCATACACCGGGCACAAAAACCAACCAAAAACTCATTCTTCGTTTCGCTGCGACCCTTATAGACGCCGCTGGGCACGGGTCTCCCTCCCTACAGACAGTGCTGCGGGAGGTCTAGAGCAGGGATTCCCAAACTGAGTTCTGCAGAACCTATGGGTTCCGTGGAATAGTCATCAGGGTTCCGCCAAAATTATCGAAATTAATTTGGGCGATAATAATGTTGGGGAAAATTACTTTTTTTCTAATTAAAATTAGTTTTATATAAATTTCAGTGTTGATTTGTAATCATTTGATATGGGGTTCCATAAAATAAAAGGTATTTGGTTCGTGTTTCGTTATCTTTAAAGTTTAGGAACCCCTGGTCTAGAGTATACTCCACCACGCTGCTCTAATGCGGATTGGTGGAGGGGTTGGCCACTAACAAAAACTCATTATTAATCAATTAATCATTTTCTAATAAAAGCTTCTGTAATAAGTGCTACTCAGTGCGTGCAGCCGATTCAAGTCTAATAGACTTGATGGAGTCAAATTTGAAGACTTATCTTGTCATTCATATTAGACTACTTCAAGTTCTCATTAAGTGGATTAAGTTTAATGTTCATTTTAGTCTATTTATCTATCTATCTATGGTCTATGGTCTTCTTCTTGTGTACAAAAATAATAGTAATTTGATAGGTAGAACGGACTGACAGACATAACTAACTGTTTATTAGACGTAATGTTATGTTATGTCCATCGCAGTAGTGAATCAATCATTGATAACTCAATTAGTCGCAAGCACTAGGTACTTATCAACTAATTACCAGCATTATTTTCTACAAGTATGACATACTCGTAGGTATAGTATCGAAGTGATCGGACAATATTAATTAAGATAAAAATATTTACTTTATACTTTCCTTCCTTCTTCAAGGCCGATACCACACATGTGATGCCACGTGTCCATAGGCGACGGTGACCAATTAACATCAGGTAGCCCGTTTGACTGGGTTAAAAATACGAATTGTAATTAGTATTTTATTAGTATACTTTCACCTTATCTATATTATGTTGCTGCTTTTTTTTCTGCTTTTTAAAAAATGTTGTCATCATTTTGGCATTACAGTACTCTGACTAGTGTTCGGCTCTGCCAGAAACAAATCATTCACGCTGGTAAAATGTTTAAGTCACTAGTACAACGTAAACTGAACTCGAATGTAAGGATTAAAAAATGGTAGGTACTTGAAAATGTCCAATGTCATATGCATTTTCCACATGTGTTTGATCCTAATCGCTTCTTAAGTATCATATCAGACACCAAATTCAGACATAAATATAGGTCAGAAGTTATCATTCGCAGTGTGTTCTTATTGAACATTTATCATGACTTAATCACCTTACCGTGACATCGCTGTGTTTTGTAAACAATGCTATCTATGCGAAGTTGTAAAACCAATTCAATTTTCCTTGTAGCAATATTCATGTGCAATATTATTTTGCATATTTATATGGTACGGTTTATGCATCACACATACTACCGCCATCTGTTACGATTACAAAATCACAGACTGCACGCATCACTGTTTGCACACAAAAACAGGTTTTGTCGAGTCAACTGAGGTCAGTTAAATTATCGACGATAGAATAAGCGGTGCTCCAAGGAATCGTTTTAGGTAGATACATACTTACTTATTAAAAACATGCAACATTTTTTTGATATTGTAATAGGAGTCTACCGCACTGTTGAGTGTATTGATTCTTATATGAGAGGTACATACTACCTGCTAATAGTAGGAAGAAGATAAGCTACTGAAAATAATTTAATCCTTAATTTCAGGCATTTAGAAATAGTCTTCTGTACCGAAACATTCCGGAATGTAACAGTTTCATCAAAAACTACGAAAAGCTACTCTAACTCAGTTATCAGATTGCAATAAAATTATCTGCTGACCTAGAAACTCGGTTGATGAGGTGCCGTAAACATCGTTTGGTTCCCATTAAGTGGGGTTTAACTTAAGTGGAAACTGATTGAATTTTAACGTAGTTAGTATTTTTGATATACCTACTAGGGATTATTTCATATTAAATATATTAGAGAGTGGATTGGCAAACTTCATACACCATTAATAATTACGATATTAACACGATAAGGCAACTAGGCATAAATGTTTTCTTTCGATGTTTTCACTTACGGTGTCATTTATTAACACGCTTTTATTAGGTTGGTATGTACCTATGTAGGTATGTATGTGTGTATATTGTATATATGCCTCCACCAATCCGCATTTGAGCAGTGTGATGGAGTATGCTCTAGACCTCCCGCATCTATATCAGTGGAGACCTGTGCCCAGCAGTTGGTCTATGGGTCGCAGCGATGTATATAATGTAACGAAATCTTTGAAGTTGATTTTCGCCTATTTCAAAACCTCCCGCAGCTATATCAGTGAGGGAGACCAGTGCCCAACAGTTGGAGGTCTATGGGTCGCAGAGATGTATATGATGTAACGAAATCTTTGAAGTTGATTTTCGCCTACTTCAAAACGTCGGATTAATTTGAAACTTTCCACATTTATCAAGGATCGACGACAATGCAATTATACTTAGAAGTGAAATCTAAAGTTTTTGTATTAATTAAAGCTTTACGTATTAATAATATTAAAAAAAGTACACATGTCAGAAGTGAAACTTCTTTGGCGAAATATTCAAATATACACAAAAAAAGAATAAATATAAATATTCATTTGAAAGTCTTGTTGTTTTATTACAAACGTTCGCTCTATCTCATTTTCTCTCTATCGCCCATCCTCTTCTTCGTCACGAACGTTGCATGCTGCGTGACGCATTTCCGTTTCATCGAACGTTACATGCTGCGTGACGCATTTCCGTTTCATCCGTAAAAAAATTTACCCTCATGCGCCTAAAGAAGTTTCACTTCAGTAAACAGTAATGTTGTTTGTCCCCAGTGGTGTACTGCGACTACAGCGGGTCCGGGCGCTCCCTGCAATGGATCGAGGAGTATATTGCGCGAGACGTGCTCCCGGCGCACGCCACGCGCTGCTCCGCGCTCTCCATCACCTCGGGCCAGAGCGAGATCTACCGGTGAGAGACGAGAGAGGTAGACAGAGCAGGGGGCATAAACAAGTGGCAAAAACGCTAGTAGAATAGATTAACAAATGTATAAGATTGACATTCGCTATCGACTAATTAGTCGTAAGCGAATGTCAATCCCATACATTTGTTAATCTATTCTACTTCTTTTCTACTAGTGTATTGCCACTTGTCTAGGCCAGCAGAGGTAGACTTCGTGATGTTGTCATGCATTTATGTACTATTGTTAATTGCCGCGTTTTTCAAGGTCAGCACATTAGTGTGGCAGATAACATTAATTTTTTTGATTGTTCGTCAAGAAATTTACGTGCGTTGTAGTTGTAGTGTTTTAGGGTGCTAAAGTTCTTTTCATTCGTAAGTTACACGTAGTTTCACTAAATATGTATGTACCTATTTTCTGTCCAAATCGGCGACACACTAACCAGAATTCTATACTAGTTTTCTATGTACGGTGAGCGACGAGTTTTCCAAAACTATGTGCAACTAGCGCCATCTATGAGTGGTTGAGGTGACTACTATGGAAAACAAACATTCATTTGAATCCAATGAATAGAAGTAATTTATTTTATAATAAACCGTTCCTACAATACAAAATACATTCAGTCCTTGTTAAAGAATATTATAATCCTTAAAATGTATAAAAACATAATATGTAAATGAAAATCCATGTTGTAGTCCCCACATAACAAAATGGTTGCACTCAGCCTCCCTCGTCGATAGGTACCTACTATAAACACATATTGAATTTTTATTTTATCAGTTGTATTCAGACTATGGCATTATGAAAAACAAATTTTTATTTTACCTTTAAATTATTAATTTCATGTGGGATTTGAACCCACGACGTATCTTCTAAAAGTCCTCTTAAGCTCTAACCACCTGAACCACCGCGGTCCAGAACACCAGCAGCA
This sequence comes from Carterocephalus palaemon, assembly GCA_944567765.1. Taxonomy (NCBI): domain Eukaryota; kingdom Metazoa; phylum Arthropoda; class Insecta; order Lepidoptera; family Hesperiidae; genus Carterocephalus; species Carterocephalus palaemon. Next base: position 4,152,939 of record OX155658.1, on the reverse strand, counting down.
ACATTTTTCAAGGCGTGCGTCTTAGAATGATGTCAGTGCGATGAATAAGTGTGTGACATTAAATAATTTAAAAATAATTGCCAATAGATCGGAGTCAAAGGATATCATCAGAGCGGCAGTCGGGGCATGTATTGATGACGTGGTGGTCCTCGGAGCGTCGCTGGCCAGGTTCCTCCGGGCACTAAGGCCGCAGCGAGTGGTTGTCTTCCTGTCATCGAGAGAAACTGAGAGGCAGCTTGAGCCCTGGAAAGAAGTAGATGCAGAAGTAAGTAAAATATACTGCGTTGCTAATATAACAGGCATTATGACAAATTTTGAAATTGCCTTCTGTAATGTTAGTACACATCCAATATTTGAAAAAAAAAATCATTATTTCAACAACAAATTGAATTGCCAATCCGCATTTGGCCAGCGTGGTGGAATAAGGCCTAATGCCTCCCATTCTGAGAGGAGACCCGTACCCAACAGTGGGACAAAGAAAGGGTTGTGATGATGATGAAATTGAATTTTAGCGCAAATTATTGCAGTTTTTCCTATCTAGTTTGATTTGATTTAGCGCGAAAACGCTCGTAGGTGTCATGGCGTCCGCTTGTGACCCCCTGTATTTATAACGGTAGTCCAAGGGACAGGTGAATTTTTACTTAGTCGTGACGTCGTGTTCCTAGTTCAAAACATGATACGTATAATATAATCTAGTTTACCATGTATACAATCGAAGGGCCTTGGCACTGTACTGCGGTCTTCAACTTTGTATACCTTTATAATGCCAACAGTTATTGCTAATGCGCAATACGCGTTCTCTTACATTATGCTTTGTTGTTGCAATATTCAGGAACGTGAATGAATAAGCAAATAAAGCCGTAGTTGAAACGATTGGTAAAATTTGCAGGAAAGCATATCTAGGTATATATCTATGTCCTAATGTATTATTACATCATAATATGTAGCGTGAACGAGTGACGTGAAGCAAAAACTTTCGACCCCTTTATACGAAAATTCCGTGGACGGAGTATAAAATTTGACACAGTTAAACATACATGGAGCAGAATGCAGAAAGCTAATATTTTTATATAACGTAGGTACATATGAAATTATACATTAAATTAATAAAAGAAACACAGATATATATATACATACTAGCTTTCTCGCGGATTCGCCCGCGTCAAATCTTTAGTATAAGTATATGCAGAATTACCTCTTGATGATAATCAAGGGATGTTTTAAAATATAATAAGTATAGCCTTTAACTACGACATGCTACACCAAAGATTACCACTTATCAAAATCCATCACCCACAGTTTGGCCGATCATAATCCGAGATAGCCATCAATCGATTTAAAATTTATCGATAGTGTGCAAAAAAACACATCGATCCATCATTCCGTTGAGGAGGAGAAGAAGGAAACCAACAAAGTCAAATTTCGACCACAAGGCGACCTCTAGTTTACTTTATTCTACATGGCGACATGAACTTTATAGTCTGCTACTTCCTTCCGTCACAGAATAATACATAGCTTCCGTTTAATAATGTTTTTTTTTGTGGTTGTTTACTTGTTACAAATCAGCTGTTGTTGTTATTTTGTATACATAATTAATTTGTTATCGTATCTACGCCTTATCGTCACATTGACTTAAAAGATACTGAGCGAGACTGTTTAAATTATTTTTTTAAACGCTACACACATTATATAAAAACAATCTGATACTAAGAACCATGTTAAAGATCATCGTTAAATCGTCTGATCAATGGCTCTGTTAATAAAACAGTTTCTCTAATAAGATAAGTGACAGCGCATACATTGTTTAACTTCATGTTACCTCACGGTTACCATGTCAGTCTAGAAATTGATTGTGCCTAATCCTTACCTTACCTTACACTAGGAAGTCTGACTGGTACTTCGACAGCCGTAAACACAGATAATATAATGTAACTTAACTACTCAATAAGGCAGGTCACGTCTGACAATAAAATGTGAAACGATTGGCTGTTACGTAAACCAAGGCTGCCGATAACCAGGGTTGTTGTTCAACCAGAAATAGAAAAGCTATAGACTTTACCTGTAGGTACCTACTAGATTCATAGTTTGATGCATATTCAATGATATAAGAAATACATAGCTACCTCAGATTACTAAATGCTGGGTAGGTAGGTGACCCTTAAAATTAATTAACTAATTAATAAGTAAGAACCATTTCTTATATTGGTTCTTAAATGTTTAGTTGTCATTAGGTATAAAAAACTATAATGTTATGTTATGTTATATGTATTCATTTTGAGATTTCCATAATATAGCTATGCCAGTTAACGCCTATATGCCTGTGATTTAATTTGAATAGCTAGGTACTTAATTAATTTGTAATACTTCTAAACTAATTCTGTTATTATTGAGATAAATAGAAGATGAAATTTAAGTCGCTCGTAGTTAAAAACAAACAAAGTATGTATGTATGTATAAAAATTTACAAAATAATTTACGAATTTAATTATACGACGTTATTTTAAAAATAGTTAAGAGTATAAAACTAAATTATATAATATGTTGACTTACTATTAAACAGTTTGTTCTTTACAACCCTCGAGAATGCAATGTTTTCTCCGACATCCCCGTAAAATCCTTGGCACAAATTCTCCTTGTTTCAATATTGCATTTTGCCTTTGGGTTACCTAAATGTTTTACGACTTTTAAATTATGTACATACTTTATTCCAAATTCGCAAAGTGAATTGCATTTTACGATTTTTCTTGAAATAATATACCTACTTACCTAACTAGTTATAAAGATTTCATTTAAAAATAAATTTTATATCGTTATAAAAAGTATTTTATAATCGGATATTGTGTCATTATACACATTGTGAGATTACTATAGCTTAAATTATATTATGTTGGAGGCTTTTGTAATTAAAGATGATCTTGAATCTAAAAATGTTTATAGAAATACGGTCGAATTTAGACCACTCGGCGACCATTCACTGGTACTGTATAAATACACGTACGAGCACAAAGCTTTCGAGTGAGAACGCTAAATCGATTGCCCCCGCCTACGAAGTAGTAGATGTACTAACGCCAGGTTGTTCACCTTCTAACCAACTGGCATTACCATAATTTCGGCACAATGCTCATGACTATTTAGGGTGGTACAATCTGATTGTGCTTTCGCAGAATAAAATTATAATATGGATAATCGCACACGTAACAAATTAACTGGTAAAGTATGACGTGATTAGACATGGCTGTTGTTTACCATTCATGACCAGCGCGTTGTTACTTGTTTACCATTCATGACCATTTATTTTCGCGGGGATATCGTTGAAGATAACAATCATGTGAGCTACACTGGGCTATGTGTAATTTCCATCCACTAAAACTGCCTCAGTGACCGCTAGTGACAACATTTCATTGGCGCTACTGTGCTTCGGAGTTATGCCGTCGGTCCCGGTTGTTTTCAATGGTAAAAACACACAACACCTTCCTTCTTATCGGGGTGGCTGGATGCTCGATGTCCTATTCTTGCCGCCAGTAACCTCAGCCCTCATTTAGTCGCCTCTCACGATCAAGGCAGTAGTCACATATTGCATAACACCATAACACAATGTGGTAGCTCGATTCTGGTCCCGATCTACTGGGCTGATGATAGGAACTACTGACGAGATTTGAATGGGTCATAAGGATACAGATACACGAATAACGATACAGTTATGGTCCTCTTAAATACCTGAAATCCAATTCCTTTAATAACTAATATGTATAATAATGACCACTTCACTTGTTAATACCTTTTGGAAATGGTAACCTCATGCTTACTTAAAAATAAACAGAAACGAATATGGCGTGGGCAAGTATAGAAATAAAGACTTAATTTGATCTCAGAAAGTGCCTTTATTCTTTATCCGGTGAAAACGAAATTGCTCTGGTATAAACAAAATCCGCTTGGCTGTCTGTGGATTTTGCGGAGAGAAATTCAAATCCACTTAAGTGGTATGGACAGGATAGGAAAACATTTGGAACGAGGACAACAGATATTGTATTTTTATTAAACTACACGACGATGTTCATATCACAACCTTAGCGGCCATTATAATATGTGAAGTACCTAAGTCTGATATGATTTGATTAATACTAAAGTACCTACTATTAGATCCCGATTTTTGAATTGCGTCGATGAATGTAGAAATTCATACGTATAACCTATACGAAACATTTTCCTAAGCTAAACGTGTTATACGTTAAATATAGTTTGTATGTTCGGGACAAATTTTGGACCACTTCCACTTATCTTACAGAAATGAAATTTTACACGTTGGTGTGATAATTGGCTTAATAATTTTGATATTTATTATTACACAGTTATTCAAAATTTGTTAATAGTAGTATCTTTCTTTCATTTACCTAGGTATTACTGCACGATCACTAGTCGCTCCATAGTAAGAATTGCAAGAAAACATTGTGCGATCAATGTTGAAACAATAGGGTAATGTCTATGAATACTAATGTGCCCCTATCTTTCCAGATAATCAAGATCCCGGAAACGAAAGATGGATTCATTGACTTGAACAACTTGGAGCTGAAACTCCAAAAGAATTCTGGGACAGGAAAACGGATGATAGGATTCTTTCCTGCCGCATCCAAGTTAACAGGAGTCATTGCCGACGACGTGGCAACGACTCTCCTTCTCCATCAGTACGGAGCCTGGTCGTTTTGGGATTATACTCTTGTCGCGCCCTCCTGTGCAGTAGACATGAACCCGACGTTTCCTGGTGTTGAAGAAGGCATGGTGAACAAGGATGCTGTTTTCTTTAACTGTGAGAAGTTCATAGGTGGAGTACAAGGCCCCTACGTTACTGTGGTGAAGAAAGATGTGTTTAGAAATACGCCGCTATATTGCGAGAATGTTGATGTGAGTAATTTAGAATAAGCTGCGTTTAAACCTTTGTTAGTTTTAAGTGAAAAATAAGTAGGCTCAGGATAGCCCGCTTCATCGTTGGTTTGCGAATAATAAATAATAAATAAATAAATATCTTGGACATTTTCACACACGGCCATCTGACCCCAAAGTAGGCGCGGGCCTGTGTTATGGGTGTCAGAGACTGATATACATACATAGATATTTTTAAATACATACTTAAATAGATAATATTAACATCCGGACACAGAACAAATACAAGTGTTCGTCACACGAATATTTGTCCTGAGTGTGATTCGAACCCACGACCCCTGGCGCAACAGACATGTAGAATATTATTGTAATATCACGGCCTAATAAGCCGAAATAAAATTGTACCGCACATAATGAATGGATAGATACAAAAGTAGTAAGAAGCTTGAACTAGACAAACATGAATTATATTTAAAAAATACGATGCAGGTACTGTCTGAAAGGATAGAAGAAATCAGATGCGCAGAGACAGTTCGAGCAGCGATCGTGATGCAGCTGAGAGATGCAGTCGGACTGCCGAATATTGCGGAACGGCAGGACAGTATTACAAAGTGAGTAAGCGTTTTTTTTAAATATAATTTCTACATATCCTTAAAAGCCGTTGACAGTGCCGACACGTGAACATTATTTTAAAGATTGGTTATTTATTGTTGTACGTCTGTTGCTATGACTTGCTTAAAAATATCAAAATTTAGAGCAAGCTGAGAAGTTAAGCCTAATTTTAGATAGCCATCTAGTACAAAAATATTTTTTAAAATCAGACTGGTACCAGAGACTAGCGCGTTTAAGCAAACAAAAAATCTCTCCCGCTATATAATAGTGGAAATAGAATAGTGGAACATTATTAATTTTCACTGGCACTGCCTGCTTGTTTGCTATAAGTATGTAAACAGACAGTGTAGACTGTGTGTCACTTGTAGACACTTGTGCCTTGTGATGTCGACCTTTCGTCCGACCTTTTTGTTCGCTTGTTATCTACAAATATTTTATAGATAAGTATTAGGTAACTAACATAACCTTATATCACCGCAGAAACGAAGCAACATCGATTCTGGTGTTGGGCGAGATATACGATTTCTCTCGATACGGAGCTCTCATATAATTTTACGTTTATTACTTCTTAGTCTCCAAACAGAACGGCTATAATAGTCGTCAGTATTTTTTTAATAGGTTTCTGTCACGAAGCGATGACCTATTTGGCTTTAGGCTTCGGATGACGCGATCCGTTGCCAAACCCAAATATTAAATCTTGAACGTTTTAAGCGGATTAGGTTAGGAGTTTTTCTCGTTGTGTTTTGTGTAGGTACCTAACATCGTGGGAAGCCTGCATGCCTTCGGTCATCATTAATATTTTCTAAGATATTAGATAGTCTGTTAATCCTCAGTTAGCAGGCTGGGTGGAAAAGGACAAAGATTTACCCGTCCTATTGCATAAGAACACCTGCGCCCAACAGTGGGACATTGAATGGGCTATGAAATGTAGGTATATGACGTGTAGGAAAACTATCATGGAGTTTGAGTTTCATAGCAGTGAATCATCGATCTATTGCATATGACGTGATGATAATAATATGCTAGTTTCCTGGCCATATAGATCTCACTTCCGTCGAGTTTAAAATTGTTAAAAGTTAGTAGAAGAGTTTTTTTTTCTTTTTTTACGTAACGTTCATTATCATCAGGTTCGTGCAATATTAAAAAAAATCATGTTTGTCTATTAATATGCTACTGTCTTCGTGTCTAGGAAATATAGTTTGATCGTTGAATTTTAAGTGAAATCGAAATGTTCCAGGTCACCAAACCAGATTTTGGCACTAAAATCACATTGAGCTTTCATCGCCCTCATATTTCGCCGAGAACATGTGAACTGACACACGAAATGTTTTATCGAGATATACATTATATACCTAGTGGTGATTTATTTGGTCGCTGTGATTGTAAACGATGATTGTGTCATATTGTTGCAGCTATCGTTAATATTATTTAACAGCGGTGACAGCCCAGTGGTTATCGAACTCGCCTCTTAAACACAGTATAGTTATATATTGTGCCTTACCACTCGGGGTTCAAATCCAATCGGCACGTACCAATGACTTTTAAAGTTATTTATCTATACTAATATTATAAAGAGGAAAGATTTGATTGTTTGTTTGTTTGTTTGCATCGAATAGGCTTCAAAACTAATGAACCGATTTGAAAAATTCTTTCACTGTTGGAAAGCTACACTATCCCCGGGTGTCATAGGCTAAATTTTATTTTGGAAAAAAATAGGGTTCCGTAAGATATTTGGGTTTTTTGGACACAAGGTGTAAAAAATCAACCAGAAATGTTACTATTTTGCGTACGCTGCCTAAACTATAAAAGATAGAACCATAAAATGTTCTAATTAATTGTAGATCTTATAAATATCTATAAAAAAGTCCGCGACACACTATACCTATCTATGTCGAGTGAGGCACAACAACCATTTTTTTATCTTGAAGTTTTTTTGGACTACATTTACAGTTTATGTAGATAATATTTGGTCTTTGAATGATTAAAATTGGACGTTTGGTTTTGAAGTGTCTTTTGCACTTTTTAATTGGAAAAAAGTGTTGTAATGGGTTGAAAAGGGAGATGAAAGGTTGTATGAAAGTATTGTCATTTTCAGAACTAGAAGCATAAAACTTAAATTTTAGGCTGTTGATAAGGTATAATCCTTACTAATGTGGGTAGGTGCAAAAAATGTGGGTAGGTGCCAAAAAGTAAACACGCGTTTATATTGTTCTGTAAACTTTAATTAATAAAAATTAACTAAACTATCATATTTAAAGATCCTATGAGTCTGTGACATAAAATAACCACCCAGCACTGATTTCTACTACAACATTTCAAGAAATCTTCAAGATTCGAAACACTACACTTTAAACAGTGCAGAATGGAATCTATGCAAAATTCACTAGCTGCCATGTCGAATTTGTTCTCATCGAAAATGGAAGAGTTCCAGAAACAACTGTCCCAAGGTACAGCTTCATCTTCGTCTTCTACTTCGTCATCTGCTCTGGAGGCCGATTTTTGTGCATTTCGCCTCTTCATCATGTCTGCGTTAGAGACCATGCGGAAGCAGATGGAACTATTATGGCTTCAACTGGATCGGATGGACATGAGAGGAAGGCGAAAAATGATTATGCTGCACGGTGTCCCGGAGGAGAAAGGTGAAAATACCGTAGCCGTCGTCACCAAGCTTATAACCAATAAGATGGAAGTGCCTGGGTTTTCGGGTGAGTTTATAAGCCGCTCCCATCGGCTGGGGCGCCCTGCTGATAATAGAATGAGGCCGCTGATTGTAAAGTTTCGAGAGGCATCCATCCGAGACAAAGTATGGTTTGCCAAAACCAAGCTTAAGGGCAGTGGTGTCACTCAGTCGGAATTTCTGACGAAAAATCGACACGGCGTCTTCTTGCAAGCCAGGCAGCGGTTCGGTGTGACTAACTGCTGGACCCGAGACGGAGTAATCCATGTGCTAGCGGCGAATGAGCACTATCAGGTGGAGACCTTGGCTGAGCTCAATGACATCCCTAATGGGCCTGCGCCTGCCGCCACTTCCACTGTGCAGCCTGCTGTCTGCGCCGGCGCCGCCAAGCAGGCACCCGAGATCATAGGTAACCCGCGGTCAAAGCGATCTACTAGGAAGTAGGAAGTAGTGTGTTCCAATTATCTTCACAATTCTCATTGTCATTATCATTTTTTGTATTTAATCAATTGCAGTGTTCTCATAGGAGTTAGCAAATCAGTAAGATGTTATAATTAATTTTATTTTATTTTTTCCTTTGGCTTAATTATCTTATTGTAAACATTATTAATATTAGTGCACTGTAATAAACTCTGCAAAAATTGTATATTAACCTCTTGTTTTGTTACAGTAATTAGTATCACAGACAAAGAAAAAACAAACAAGACAACATTAACCATCGACTAAAACTTTTGTTAACCACAGAGTACGTAGCTTATAATTAAGCCGTGTAATGAAATACTGTACAAAACGTCCGGTAAAAAGTCGTGCCGTGTCGTAGGTACAACAACATTACGATATCATTGCACTATAATATCGCGATATCGTGATATTACTACTGAGTAACGTGATATTGTACCACACAGTTTAATACACTGTAGATGTGTATAATACACAGTTCATACACTGTAATAAGCAGAGCAATACTTTGGGTGCATTTATATATTTATTTTACCGCTCTTTTGTTTGTTTTGTTTTTGTTTTCTTTTTAAAAATCTATGATAAGAGAATAAGTTGTCTTGATTGAAAACTGCATATGTTATTGTAGTGAATGATTGTTTTTATTTTTATTTTTGTATCTTATGAATCTCATAATGATAATTGCTGGTATGGTGGACTTTATAAGAAACAGATAGATAAAAGTAATTGTTAGTTTTTAGGAAAAACTATATTGTAGTATATTTTATTAGCAAAGACGAATGTTTAATAACAGTGACAATAACAACAGTCCGATATCTACCTCCTTAATTTCTTCATCCGAGGGATTGAGCAGTGATGACAGTTTTGTAAGCATACCTTCCTTAGGTGAAACCCTTAACTCCAATTTTTCCGATGTTTCTAAAAACTTCAATGTAGTACATATTAATGCGCAAAGTATTCCTGCTCATTATCCTGATATGTTAGCAAGCTTTGAATGTAAAAACCTTCACGCTATCCTGGTTTCAGAGTCGTGGTTGAAACCATGTCTTCCTTCTACTTCGTATTCTATTCCTGGATTCCATTTAATTCGTAATGATAGGACTATCAAGGGAGGTGGGGGAACTGCGGTGTACCTACGCTCTCACATCCCGTACTCAGTTGTCCGCTCTTCTTATTCTGAGACCGGGAACGAAGCTGAATATTTATTTATTGAGGTGCTTCTGTCGCACTCCAAATTGCTTCTTGGTGTATTCTATAGCCCGTCTCTGACAGTAGACTATTTTTCCACATTAGATACACTTTTGGAAGAGCTTACTCCCTTATACACTCACACAATATTGATGGGCGATTTTAACACATGCTTATTGAAAGATGATGCTCGTTCTCGCCGGCTTAAATCGATAATAGAAGCGGCAAACTTAAACATTCTTCCACTCTCTGAAACTCATTTCTTTCCCAATTGTACCCCTTCCCTCCTTGACCTGGCTATTGTCTCCTCTCTTGACCATGTTGAAAAACATGGTCAATGTGCTGCTGATGCCTTCTCTTACCATGACTTAATCTTTCTTTCTTATAAAATAAAACCTCCTAAAGCCAAATCAAAGGTACTTCTGCAGCGCAATTTTGCTGGAATGGACGTGGAAAGACTTCGAGATGATGCGAAAAAAATTGATTGGAATGTTGTAGTTAACTCCAATAACGTAGACGATAAAGTAGCTCTCTTTAATTCTTTACTGATACAGCTGTATGATGTTCATGCCCCTGTTCGCCCTACACGTTTACGACATCTACCTGCTCCTTGGCTTACAGAGGAATTAAAAAATAAATTAGCTAAGAAAAATAAGGCGAAATCCAAGTTCAAGGCAAACCCAGACGATAGCGAAATCAGGGAAAAGTACAGAATGCAACGGAATCAGTGCAACAAGATGTGTAGGGATTTACAGCGTCGCCATATTCACAAATCAGTTGAAAATGAAGATCCAAAACGAGTTTGGAAATTCTTAAAGTCTTTAGGGGTTGGTAAAACAAGCGCAAATAATATTCCAAGCAACATAGATTTAAATTCACTCAATCAACACTTCTCCTCTTCATCCTGCATAGATAATAATGCCAAGCTAGCTACGCTCAATCAACTTTCGTTATTACCCACTCCTGACTTTCCAGCTTTTTCTTTTAAGCATTTTGCGGATAGTGATGTTAGGAGAATTATACTGTCCATCAAATCAAATGCTGTTGGAAGTGACGAAGTGAGCCGTAAAATGATAATCCCTCTTCTAGATCTTTTATTACCAATTATTACCCATATTTTGAATTTTTCTATTTTTTCAAATGTCTTTCCTTCGCAATGGAAAGACGCTCAGATCATCCCAATACCCAAAAAACTAAATCCTAAGTATTTCTCTGAGTACCGACCTATTTCCATCCTTCCTTTTCTCTCCAAAATCCTTGAGCGACTTGTCCACCAGCAAATATACTCATTTTTCTCCTTCCATAACATCCTCAACCCCTTACAATCCGGTTTTAGGCCAGCTCATAGTACGGCTACGGCATTGCTAAAAATAACGGATGATATTCGCGCTGGCATGGATAATCGGAGAGTTACTATTCTAGTATTGCTGGATTTCAGCAATGCTTTTAATACTGTAGATTATGATATACTCATAGGCGTACTTCGTTCCCTTAACATATCTCCTACCTCAATTTCTTGGTTTCACAGTTACTTGTGTGATCGCCGGCAGCGTATTAAGCTCCAAGACAAAGTTTCATCGTGGCTTGATACTAAGGTTGGCGTCCCACAAGGTGGCGTGCTATCTCCTCTTCTATTTTCAATTTTCATCAACACTATTACTCCTTATATATCTTCTCTCTTCCACTTATATGCAGATGATCTCCAAATATACACACAAACCAGCTTGGAGGATCTTCCTAAAGGTATAGATACGATTAACAAAGATCTCAATCGTATTAATGACTGGAGTCGATTTTATGGCTTAACTGTTAACCCTGTTAAATGCCAAGCTATAGTTATTGGGAGTTCCAAATTGATTTCAAAATTAAATAAAGCTCAATTGAATCCCGTAATCTTTAACGGCACCAAAATCCCATATAGTGACACGGTTAAAAATTTAGGAATAACAATAGATTCGAGTCTTTCTTGGACCCCGCAAATCAATTCTGTATGCCGTAAGATGTATGGGACATGTCAAGCTTTACGACGGTTGAGAAACTTCCTACCCATTGCCACTAAAATTGCGCTGGCACAATCTTTAATGCACCCCATCCTAGATTATGCTGACATATGTTACCCCGACTTAACTGAGGAGCAACTAAATAAACTTGAGAGACTTCAAAATCTCTGTATAAGGTTCATATTTGGACTTCGAAAATATGACCATGTCTCCGAATTTCGCCGTAAGCTCAAGTGGCTCCCAATCCGACTTCGCAGGAATACCCATATTCTTTCTGCTCTCTACTGTATCTTGTTCAATCCCTCTAGTCCCTCATATTTGAAAGAACGCTTTGAATATATGGGGTCTTCTCATGATCGCCCCCTTCGATCTAAAAACAGCCTTGCCCTTAGTTGTCCTGTCCACTCAACTTCCTTCTACCAGAAATCCTTCTCTGTCCTTTCTATGAAACTTTGGAATTCCTTGCCTCTATCCATCAGAAGTGCCCCGTCCCTGCATTCCTTTAAAAGCCAAATAAAATTATATTATATGTCACTTTAAATTTTTGTCATGTCACTAGTAATTTTAGTCTTTGTATTCAGTGGTTCTTGTTGTTGTTATATATGTCATGTTCTATATATATTGCTCTATATTCTTTATGTCAAATTTTTGTTCCTTTATTATTATGTTGATGTTTGTAATTATTGTTATTCGTTTACCTGTCATTGTTTGTGCACCCTACCGTTTTATTTTATACTTGTATCCTCTCTTGTTTGCCAGGCTGTCTGGAAGAAATTGCTCAAAGCAATAAGACAGCCTTTTGCAAAACTTCTTTTCTTTACTGTGTTCTCCTGTGTTCTTTTTCTGGTGCAATAAATGATATTGTATTGTATTGTATTGTAATCCTTTCCTACTAATATTATAAAGGGGAAAGTTTGTAAGTATGTATGTATGTATGGATGGATGTGTTACTTTTTCACGTAAAAAGTACTGAATAGATTTTAATGAAACTTTACAATAATATAGCTTATACATCAGAATAACACACAGGCTAAAATTTATAAAGATATTTTGTGAATTGTCCAAAATATGACGATAAGTGTCAAGTAGGTAAGTAGGAAAAAATCTACCATCTGCGAGCTATTCTGGCGTGCGCTGCCAAAACTACTGGACCGATTTCAAAAATTCTTTCACCATTAGAAAGCTGCATCTTCACTGAGTGACATAGGCTATATAATATTAATAGGTGTAAACGAAACTATTGTTATAATGTATATATGTAAAATAAAGTCGTGATAAATTTTTATTTTTTTAGTAACCTGACGCAAATAGGGTTTATGTGTGTGTATTATAATTTTGATTTTTATATAAAATACCCGTGCGAAGCCGGGGCGGACCACTAGTTTATAATAACCTTGAATCTTTTATTAATGTCGGTACAGTTTGACGTAAAAGGTGGACTTAATGCATTCTATCCTAGTCAACCTTTTGACCGCGGCGGTATCGAGAGCGGTATTATGAAAGTAGGAACAAAGTTCAAAAACAAAAGAACAAGGTAGAACAATTTAGGGGCGTTATAAGAAATTAAATGGCACCTGCTATAACGGTGCAGGAAACATCGTAAGGAAACCTGCATGCCTGAGAATCCTCCATAACGTTCTGGCAGGCATGTGAAGTCTGTGACCTAGCCCCTCCTATTGTCTAATTGACTAATTAAATCCATTTCTGAATCTTGTTCAATTTTTGTCATATTTGCAGTATAGCATAGCAGTACCTATACGCTTCTGCTATCTCACATCCATATAATGACATAAAGATAAGGACGTGATTTTTTTTAATCTAAATTTATTTATTTATTTCAAAGCTTAACATAAGAAATTTTAATATTTTATGTGTACCTAGTACTTACCTAGTTACTTCTCGATACTTATAGAAACGTGAAATAAGTAGGTACTGTTCAATATCGGCTAATCTAAATATTATCACGATATTAGTGTAGCACTGAACAGCTGGTACCTATTAGCGAAGGCGACATCTCATGTTTGCGAACGATCGCGGAAAATCACCGACGGCCCGTTTATCATAACTGTATCGTGTTCTACAGCGTGTGGAAACGAATCAATGAATTCTATACACCGAGATGTGGTAATAAAGGTAGGTACATTATGCTATATGCGCTCTGATAGTTGCACTCTAAACCTGATCTAATTTGTGCACATTTTGCTTAGTTTTGCGTCAACACGTGACATTTTACAGATTTTCTAAAAAAGAAACAAACATTTGATTAAAATTTTGTTTAACAAATAAACAGCATTTAATTAAACATTGAGGTAAATAATCTACCTTTTTTTTACAGTCATCCTATGGATTTTTGTATTCCACTGATATGACTAAGCTTTCGTATGCGAACCTTTTTGTATGCGAATTTGGTTTCCAGTAGGTAAATTGTCAACGAACAGTCGAAATGAAACCTTCGAATGAAATCTATTACACATATTCTATCGCCGGGCGATATTAGAATTAAATTGGTAAAGATTTGAAAAATAGAGACAAAATTCGTAGACGCTTTGGCTCGAACTTAGTAACGAATGGAGGCCATAATCGCCGCCGCCTATTATAATTTGGGCCTTGTGACATATTGTTTAAAAAAAATGTCTATGTTTCAACCGCGAATGCTTCTATGGGTATACTGGGTAGATATGGTAGGATATTATTATGATAGAAAGATAATTGCATAGATTTGCACAAATCGCGACTTCCAGCCCTGATTGTGATAGATATTTAATAATTACATGTTTGTATGAAATTGTTTTTTTAATTTGCTATTTAATTGCCAAAAAGATTCTTCAATAGGCCATTTCCCTCTTCTTCAACCTATAATATTTTCCCGATGTAGGAAATGAACGTCCATCATCATATTGCATAACTCCATCCTGTGGTCACTCGCTAATAACGAGGAAATGTTCAAATAGCAACGGAAAGCAAGAATTGGTATCAAATGTGGATAAACATCCTTCTCGCGAAATTCAATACGGCACTCCGAAAATTCCCTTTAGTTACGAAAGGTGAAGTCATATTTACATTATAATGTATGTTCGTAGGTGTGTTATCTAATCGTATCTTTTGTAAAGTATTTTTCCTCGTATATTGCTTGAAATGTTGCGATTTTTTTTTCAAATACAATTTTATATAGGTACACTGGTATGAATACGTTTTCACGACACGTCGGAAATAACCCTTTAATTGAAGAAGTCATATTAGTATTTATCAAAAACAAGTCAAATATTAGTCTGTAATATTTATTCTGCTCAGAGATGGACATAAAAACCTGAAAACCCTAAGATCAGTGTATCAGTGTACCTTGAACCTTGCAAGCTGAATCGCTACATTTTCGTTAGTTTGATAGGCGTCAAGAACATAAAAATAACCTTAGCTAGACCAACATACGCGTACTATTGCTAAAATAAAAACAGCGGTTCGTAAGAGAAATCAACAGATTCTGTCGGTCGATAATAGCCTCAAGAGCCACGCACTGACGCACGCTCTGTAGCAACTCGGCGCCTTCCGTACGCAAATAAATCATAATTACAGAAACCAGCTAACATCCGCTGAACTAATATTGACACGCTTTTGATTGCTAAACTTAACTGGACCTTGAGTTGACATATGTCCAGAGCGAATTCTTTATTAAGTGTGAAGGCTTTAAAGGTGCCTGTTATAACGCATATGTAGTTTGTAATAACACTGCTACTTAATATGGATAATGTAAGGTAATATTAGGCAAGTGTGCTATCTAGTTAGTATTAGATAGTACTTGGCAAGAGACGAGTAAATCAGTATCAAAGTAAGTTTATATTTTTGTCCACTTATTCTGTGAAGTGACTGCATGGGCTATTCAATATTGCACACATACCTAAATATTACTAGCGTTTTCAAAAGTATTTTAATGAACAATTAAAAACTAGAACAAAAATGAATTTAGAAAATATTTTAATTCGTATAAAAATTCAACCTAAAATTTAATAAGACGAATTTTTGTTGAACTAATAATGCTACTCGTATTTAAAGAAATTCTTATTGCAATGCCGACAAGGACACGATAATTAATTAGTAAAGCACTAAATGGGCTTAGAATGAAATAGAAAAAGGTTTTGATATTACTAAAAATAATACAAAAACGTGATAGATTTGTGGAATGCAAGAGTGCTGAGGAGAAATGTTAATGTAGTCCAGTGCCATTCGAAATGGGTCAAACGGCAACTGCTAATACCGACTCGCGACCTACCGTAAGTACGTCCGTTTGACATTGTGTTGTTGGGAGACGGTTGATGGATGGTTGCTGGACAGCTAGGCGAACGTGATGTCACTGAAGTACAAAAAGATGCGCTCGATTATTATGCTTTATCTGGCTGATTATGACTATCTGGATGTTCATTCTCATTAACGTGCCCATAGACAAACGATTGCTATATCCATATAATGGGAGTAGTGCGCCTTTCGAAAAATCTACATGTTAACTCAACGAACGCTATCAAAAAATTACGTAGTTTTTTGTTTATTATAAATAAAGGTAGGGTTGCCACAAACTAAAATAACCTACGATAAAAATGCATTTAATAATAACTCCAAAAATAATACCAATTAATGCTTTAAATCATTTTAAAGATTTTCTATTTCAAACAATTTTTATTATATTTTAATAGTAGGTATCTTGCTAACAAGTGCTTTTTTGACGATGTCAAATCGTAAAATTACCTAATTATCGATGTGTTTTTTGCAAAAAACATCACCTATTATAACAAGCCATAGGGCTTGGAGAGTGATATGGGCTGCATGTTTCCCGTGAAAATGGAACCCGTAATAATCATTCGTTTCTTAATCGATAGCTAACTATGAATCGATTTTTAATTGATTGATGGCTATTTCGTATTATGATCTGCCGGACTGCGGGTTAAGCTACGAGTAGATATTGATAAGTACTTGCCGTTGAATAAGGCTATACTTATTATATTTTAAAAACGCCGCGGGGAAAGCTAGTATAAAATAATTCTGACATTTCAAATTGCTAATGACAAAATGATACGTGTACCCTTGAATCCGCAAAATGATTGCCAAGCTAATACTTTACAGTTCAACAGTCATTAGCCATGCACGTGCATAACACACAAGTATGTTCATACATATTACTTATCTCTGCTAGAATCTTGATTATTACTGATAATTGAAATAAACAGAAGCTCGCTTTGATTGACGCTTTGATTAGATGTTTATTATGAATCTAGTAGAGAACTCGATTTATTCAGAATATTTCGGACAATTCTCGATGAAAGATTACTTTGATGTTCGCGCGATGTGTCTGTATTGTTTATTTAAATTATTTTCTTTTGCGGTGACAGCCCAGTGGCTATCGAACTTCTTTCATATTCATGGTCATAGATCCAACAAATCTGACATTTCCCTTTTCCCGCAACAGTGTGGGTTTTCTTTGACCGGGTAAGTTGAATTATGAAACGATCGTATGTAACCAGTGCCATCATTTGATTAATAATAATATATGGAATATTTGTATGTAGATGTTTGTGGATAGAGTAGTTTGTGCATATGATTACAGTAATTCATATTTGAATGGATATCAGAAATTAAGTTGTTGAGGATGATTATAGATTCAGAAAACAAACAAGATAATTGTACTCGTATCTATATTTACCACGGATTTAAAAGTATTTAAAAAATATGCAATTCATTCACTCGCGTTCTTCAAATGATTTAAAACACATTGAGTGAAAGAGTGTTTCTCTTTGGTTTATAGAACTTTATGACATACATTTCAAAGACAAGTCGTTTATCGTTGCCCCATTTCCTTGAGGATGTTAAATTCATTCCCGGAAATTACTATAACTCCACATGTCTCAAGGGGCACGATTTATTCCAGGGATTTATTAGGCAACGCTTTGATGTTGGTATGTTACATAACCTACATAGTTAACAGATTTATACCAGCTATGAAATGTTCATGAGAACATTGTGCATAGAAGTACTTCTATAGAATTTATAAATTATGTATCCGGCCAAAGCTTGTTGATATATCAATCAAAAAAATACGTGTACCTATATCAGAGACAAACAAACAGACATACTGGCCACCTAATGATAAGTGGTCACCGTCGCCTATGGACACGTGCGACACCAGGGATCACTTTACACTTTGATTTTTCTTTGGCCACCGTAAACTTGACTTCTTTTGCAAGTTGATTTCAATTATGTAAATTTTTTATGTACTGTAAGATTTACCTACACATACATTCTGTGTATATTTTTTTATGTACCGTAAGATTTACATATACATTCTGTGTCAATAGTAGTTACTGGGCGGACCTCCACGATACTTTACGTATGTACGTATATTCTGCAGCTTTGAGTCGTCCACGTTTATATTAATTACAAAGCTCTGAATTCAAAATACCACATATTTAGTCAGTGTCATCCACGAAGAGAAATGGTGCCTTGAGTGGGATATATTTTTGTTCTGGCACTAAGTACAGAAGTCTCATATACTTCTTCGATGAGATGTCAGCGTTAACGGACATTACTTATATAACTTTGAATCTGTTTCTACGCAATTAGTTAATTTATATTTGTATATACTTATACGCTCGTAAAGGTACCGTAGGTAAAGTAGGTACCTACATTACTTCTAACACAATATATCAATATAATTGTTTTTCAAGTGAAGCGGAAACGTGATGAAGGTGAGGCCATTTTAAGTGTCCGGCAGAACGCCTTTCAGACCCATACTAATTGCTTGATACAACAATTGCATCACGCCAGAAACCTGTGTGAAGAATGCCGGGCTTACCATAAAAGGTTAGACACCTAGTTCCATTCTGTGTCTGAAAAAAATCTTGTCCATTCCATTAACTGGTTTCCTAATTGATACGCCTGCGACAGGTATTCTCAGAAGTACAGTTGGTGACTAAATATTTATTTAATTTAAAATCACGCCTGTATATCCCCGAACGGGTAGGCAGATGTGTGTAATACACCCACTTTTCACCAGTTATGTTTCGATCCGATGTTCAGATTCTTATCTGAGCCATGTATTGCCAAATTTGCCACACACCTTGCACAAGTCGAGGCTCCGAGCTATAATTGGGAAGTTTAAGTCAGGAAAACCCAATAATACTTTGACCGACCTGGCGATCGAACCCAGGACCAGCAGTTAGCAGTCACGCTATCATTAAACCAACGAGGCAGAGGAGGTACCTATCTACTCGAACGTGACGGCGTGGGATGGAACAAATTGATTTAGCACTCGGTTGGATTCCTCTCAATACACTCATTCAAATTGACACAATACATTACTTCGCCTCGTGATAGCGTAGATAGCGAGCCTTCTAGAAATTTCTGTTAAAGAATTCCATGAATTTCTTATGTAAGTATTTTATAATATTTTATAATAGCGAGCCAGCCTTCTAGAAATTTCTGTTATAGAATTCCATAATTTCTTACGTACATAACTACTTTATAATTTTATGAATCTACTGCTACTAAACTAGACTGACTTGAAATTCTCAGTATCAGCTTGTAAATAGTTTTGTGGCCGGTGTATGCCAATAGGCTGACCACTTATTTATATGGGACTTATACATAACCCGGGAAATATAGGTGTGATGTTATGTAAGTTATGTATGTTACTTATTCTAGTTAATTGGTCATAATAATTAATAGGAACATGCAAGATTGCATATAGATATTACATTTATATCACGTATTACTTTTTCTATCTATTAATTTATTTCATTGTGTATAAATCATATTATAACATAGCTATTCATTCGTAATATTAAATTAGACAATTTACAATGTTTAAATTAACGTCAATATCACAAAATATGTAAACTTTAAAGAATTGGCATCACGTAATACTTGAACCGCTGTTTATGGAAACAATTTATGATGAATGCGTTGTTTGTCTATTTAAGCTGTCTACATTATTACACAATTGTTAAAACGATCATGTTTTTGAAACTAACTGTTCGTTCCTTGCGACTATCGTTATTTTTATATGTGAAAATGGGTCAGTGTCTGTCTGTACAATTATCTATTCTGCTTCAGTGTGCGAATCGGTTCACGTAACAATAACAATGCCGGGGTAGTAATAAACTTTTGTTCGATCTCATTTCCGTACGTTTGTGATAAAGACGTTTGCTGATATTACCGGTTTATCACCAGTTTCAGTACGACAGTGTGACAGATTCAAAAATCATTGTGCTTGGCGTCACATTCCGATCAAATATCTATTTCAGCTTATTACATACTATTTATTTATTATTAGAAAAACTATCTAACAATTATCGTGTTTTTGCTAAGTTATATAATTTCATATTGTTAGATATACTTTTATAGCACTCTTTCGTATCAAGAAGTTTTTTTTTTTTTTTTTATGGAAAAAAGATAGCAATCGAGCTTGCAGCACCACCCATCCGCTGCCGCCCATGACAACTGTGACTGACTTTGAACAAGACTCAATTAGGGACTGGGATGGTTAGTCCAATTAGTTGAGAGAGAGAAGTTGATCATCACTCATGCTTATTTAAAAAAAATACTCAAACTTTTACTTACAAATAATAACTGAGGACCAATAAGATGAGAACTTATTAGTCTTGGGTATATAATATACATCTATTATTATTAATACTTTTTGATCACTATTTTTATTCAGAAAAGTATTTCTAGATTTTCGCATATGTGACCTGCTTATGCCGCAAAGAATAAGTTCCCAAATTATTTATTTCCGTCTCAACTTGAATATATTTAGAGCAGCAGTAATAATTGGCTGCAGAGCGGTCAGAGCGTATAAATAGAACAGGCCATTATTGAAGCCATACTTAAACAGCTGATTGCTCACTGAATATTCATTGGTTCGAATGTCTTGGTTATACGTTGATTGATTAGTGTCTTCTACTTGATTAAATACATTATGTTACACTAAAAGAATCAAACAGAATTTTGGCCCACTATAAGCACCGGTCTTTTCCTGAAAATGCGAGTGGAAATGTCTTAGTCCGCCAAGCAGCTGTGTCTAAGTGGTATAACTTTGTCTTTGAACTTGTAAATTGGATGACTCTTTTGTTACCAGTTTACGCATTAAAATTATACCTAAGTATACAACAAAGTAAGAACTACTTTGTTGTACTTAATAAGATTAGCGGGCACCACTATGTAAAACTTGGCTTTGGTGACTAATCGAGAGTGTTCAGTATTCAGTTGATCCCATTGTCCAACAAACAACGTATGATAATTAATATTATGATGAATATCCGTCGTGTTCATTTATTATGAGCTGGCTGTAATAAATTTCTAGTACGAGTATTAATTATAGGATACATATGTACAACATACATTATTTTAAGGTACCCGAGCGTCGTGGCGACGCCGGGTTATGTGGGACTCCTAAAACCCGGTGGCCTACTCCGGCGCTACAAGAGGGCTCCGGGATCTCTTGTAGAACGCGCCTGTGCCCTCCAGCGCTGCGTACAACACGGGCTCTTCCCGGTTTTTATTCGACTTTGAGCTGACTCAGCTGAGTAGCACACATTTTGTCCCGTTTGCTATTCAAATAATAATGCCAGGGACTATGATTACTGCTATATTGCTATATGTTATATACAGTATTTACAGCTGGCTTTATGCTAATTACATGCTGTAATTCAGAATGTAAATAGCCGGTATAAGTACCATGCTGGCTTCATGACACAATAAAGATATGTAGCAGTTAAGCTTAAACGTTAGTTAAGTTAAATACGTCTTATCCATAGACGTACATCTGTACTTGCTTACGATCATGTCGCATTTTCACCAATCTATATAAGGCTGATTTAGCAACAGTTTATATAAAATTATGATGCTTTTTTCTTTCACTGTGCTGAATAAATAATAGTGATATAGTTTATTGATTAAAACTTTCCAGGAAATTCAGCAATTTCTTGGAAGCGAACATTCATAATGTTTAATATTGTGATAATATATATCTGAAGATCCGAAACACCACTTAACTATTCACAAAATATATTTGAAAAATGTTTCAAATGTGTTTAAAGAAAATAAAAGTTTGAGTCAAATATACAATCTTCAGTCTGAAGTCGGTTACGAGCGTTAAGCGCTAAGCGATTTATTTATAGTTTGCAAACAGTCTGTTTTCTCTTTATCATATCGATTAGGAATTCAAAGAAAACTTGCTAACTGTGGCATAATATTTACATAGATGTTCATATGTCAAGGTCAAAGTCAAGGATTGAATGGCGGTCGTTAAAAATATTCCATTGTGTTGCTAATTCAATGTCTATTGTATGTTATTTTGCTTCGCATTATTTCTTTAGAGATACTGAAGTGGCTATTAGAACCGATTAGTCAACCTGTTAGTGGGCGGTGTATAAGGTGTAGTACTGTCGTAGGAGTGCAACAGGCAGGAGAAAATAAAGTTTGGGGTCATGGCCAGCCACTGGAGAAACAAATGTCTGTCAGCGTATGGGATCCTTAATAATATTAGCCTTGAAAAGGTCTTCTGCCGGATGTGGTTTCACCTAATCATTTTTTTCATAGATTAACGGTTTACGGTTTAAGATTTTAATTTCTCTTAAGAATTACAAAAAATCACTTACAGAGAAACTAAACTATTACAATACTTTGCCGCTAAGCGTAATAAGCACATATATTATTAAAATTATACGCTTACAATGTTTATAAAGATATATCTTAATGAGGGTAGTAAAAGAATACAATAAGTTGTCAATCGCGTTGAGAACAAAAATTAGTCACGCTTACGCGGGAGCGAGTTTACTTATTACAGGTAAGCTTAGTTACGCTTTTGTATACATTTATGTAGTATGTATGTATGTGATGTGTATATATGCCTATGTGTATAAAATTAAGCGTATATATTAGCATTTTTGTTAATACGCAGTAAATTATGTTTGAACAAAGGCACTTTATTTGGATAAAATCATAGTCTAATTGAATGTATAATTTAGGTTTGATTGACATATACATATTATTATTATTATTATTAATGTACATTTTATAGGTGCTTAATAGGATGCGATTTTGTGTGTTAAGCATATACAAAATACCATATAATGAAAAATAAATTAATCTGAATCTGATTATAGCCTATTGAACAAGCAAACGGCCATTGTAAATTATCACCGTCGCCATTAAATATGAGCAACACCAGGTAGATTTAGGTGCACAATACTTACGCTACGAAGGTTGAGCTAGATGCATTATCCTGAAATTTTTACTATTAAGGTCGTTTACGTTAGAGTGGTAAGTATGCTAGACCTCTCAAGCCGTGGGAGGGACTCGTGACCAACAGTAGGCCGCATATGGGTTAGCTAGTTTTATTTTAAGAATTTTTTTTTTCTTAAAGCATCGTGGTTCTCACACTACTACGCTCATACAGTGGCTATTGTTGCAGGAATATTGTTGGAGCCATCTCGATTTACGGAATTTTTTATAAGTTGTTTGTTCTGTGTTGTAGTAACCATCTCTCATTAGTTGCGCAATTTAGCGATTTCCTGGTCTATCCGATCCCCCTTGGAACCCTGCCAAAGCACCGCTACTGGCAACTATCTACAGCTGCTACGATTATTCCCTCGTTCAAACTGTATTTGCTGTTTAGACTGAAATTGTCACAATATCTGTAGCAACTTTATTTAAAATAATCGTATTCCGAATACCGTTTTATCTAATAATATTCTTTTAGGTAGGCATAGTAATTCGTTTATGGGCATAGCTCCCTCCTACAGTCACATTTCGATAGTTTATATCCACATGAAAGTTGGTCTGACTTCAGAATTTATTTTGAATTGGTATAATTGATACTTTAAGTGTAGGTAAGGGTTTTTTAATGAAATCTATATAGAACCTACTCTGTGATAAGGCCATTTAAATAAAAAATAATCATTATAATCCATAGACAAATACGACTACAGCGCAATAAACACCAAGAACACATAGTTTGCTACCCTTGTTATGCATTTTTACTGCTCTTGGGGGTAGAATTTGTACTTGAAATTTTTAGTGGACCTACCCTGTAATCAGACCTTTCAAATAAAGTTAAATCATCAACAACCATACAGAAACACTGACGCATAAGGTAAGGGCAATTAACACTACTTTTACTAAAATTGCTTCCCATAATATGCTCATTTACTATATTCTTAGGAATTACATTTTTCATTAAATTCATATGAGACCACTTTCGATGTATGTTCTACCAAAACCAAAAAAAAATCATTAAAATCGGTTTGTAAACCACGACATTATCGCTTTTTTCAAAAATTTAAAAGAAAGTCGATTCGAAGTCGGTTAATAATAAGATACTTCCAGAATAGTACCGTTACTACGAAATTGGTATTGTGTCAATATTTGACTGAATCAATTGGCCGAAAATATTAATTTTAATGTTTTTGTAAAGAAAGAAAACAATTAAATGCCGTAAGGATTTTCTAACCAGATTTTGATAAAATTTGAACACAATACCGGAAGTTTGATCGTACAATAAGGTCGGAAAAAAACGGTAGAATAGTAGGAACGTATCTACGTAAATAAACCATGCTATCTAATAATAAAACAACCTTGAACAGTTGTACCTTCTTGTATCGCCCGGATGATTTCCCTAAAACTGTAATTAGTTTGCAAACGTGTATCGACTGCTTCTATTTTTCCATAATCCTTTATCGTGATATGAGTTTAGAATAGTTAATATTATATTCGAAACTCGTCTGTCGTCAGTAAGATTTACGTTAGTAGGAATATATACTAACTACTGTAGATAACAATGTTGACTATTCATGATGTGAATCGACCACAAAATATTCGCCTAATGCGAAGGGCATATTTTATGGTCGATTTTAAGAAGAAGAAACAGCATTTTAGTCACAATACTCCTGTGTGTACTTATGAAAGTTTTTATAGTTTTTACCGGGAAATTTCTTCTTAATTATATTAATTTACTATGTAATTGGACATTTTTAATAATGTGTTATGTTATTTATCTGACTGAGTGTGTTTTCGTAAGAAAAGGATATGTGCTATGTGCATGAAAGTATATCATACGCCTTCGAATTTATACGATATTTACGTCATCATACGAATTCAATCGTATTCAGTATTTCTAGCGTAGTAGTCGTGCTTCCGATCATTAGAACAACGGGCACGATTCACAACCAATAACATTAAAAGACAAAACATTCACACTTCACGCTCACAGATTCTGACAAGGTGACAATATGCCTTTTATTGATCCAGCATGCATAAAGAATTTGTAAAAATTGAAGAATGTAGATATCTATATACAAGAACCTATTTGTCGCAGATGCAACACTGATCAGTATTGCAGTCACGTCGCCCTCGCTGGCGCTTCCTGTTCAATGTTCTCGTGTTCTCGATTCCAGCATCGGTGCCTCATTGTCTGCTTGGGAAAATAAAGTGAGAATATCTGACGTTAATATAATTTGTAACTTCAGCTTGTTGAAATTCAGATAACGACTTTCTGAAGTTCTCTAACGTTTGCGATAGGGGTTCCTAGTAGCTCGGAGCCTGAATAAAGCTACGGGTAACCCTTGCCCGTCGTAAGAGGTAGCTCGGGTTGCAGGCAGCAAGAGTGCAAGCGAGAGTAAGAGAGCTCGAACCGATCACCAAGTTATCCTGGGAAAGATGATGCTATTTGTTGCACTGCGTGGTGGGGTGGGATGATGACTTACCGTTAAGACCATGTAGAGCCGTTTGGGCACACCGGCGCATTCTATAATAGAGATCCTGGAGTCTCCCTAAAGCGCCGAGGTAGGCCATCGAGTAGATTTTAGTGGATGAAAGTCCCACATAGCTACTTCGTCTCGATGTTTGTTTCTATCATCTTTACGCCTGAGGTGTACGCGAATCGAGATTCGAGCACTGCGCGCGGTCTTTTGAATGTATAACCTAGGTACTGAATTCAGTTCCTGAGAACTCACGTTTGCTATACATGATGTTGTTATCCATTTATCTATCCATGTCGTATTCCACCGCTAGACACAGTCCTATTAACTATACTACAGTAAGTATAGATGTTACGACCTCGAATATTGATTATGCTAAATTTTTAAAAGGTAAATTTTACAAATATTTTTGCGTTTACTGGATTACTACATTCGTCTTTAAGTACATCTGGAGAATTCTGCATTATTTGATAAAGAATGGCTACCAACACGACAAACCTATTTCATTTAAGGGTCGTTACATAAAGTTGTAACGTTACGACGACATTTGCAACACGACTTTAATTACGTTGTTATTATTTAGATTTTATCTAGTCTTTAATAGAAATCTAACAATCTATCGACTGTCGGCAGTACTAATAACTAACGCATATTATTATTAAAATTCAAAATAGATTGTTGCACAATTTAGAAAAAAAAATATTAGACCAATAAATACCTATACCACAATAGGAAAGTAGTACCCATACATCTGTCTGTGGTACATAGTAAAATAATTCTTTAATACATTTAAAAAAAAAACCTGTTTTTATGTGTCCTATAAAAACTTTCACATGCAAAAATGCATATTGTTTTTTATCAGCCAGTTCGGTCAGGCCAGGTTCGGTCGTCTGACTGTCTACTAAATAGTCCATTTACTAGACAGTCAGACGACTGAACCAATATAAAAAAACAGAAACTAATAATGCATAAATACCTATAAGGAATTCTGCAAAATACTATTGACCTACATAATTTAATTTGCAAAGTAGATTTTAATAACACCTAATCATTTTAGATGGTATTCTTCCCTTCGTATAAAAGATAATAATAGTTTTTGCTCCTCAAATCGGATACAACTGCCTACAATGTTCCTTGGGAAGTATTGCGAAACAGACTGAATAAATCTACATACAAAATTATTGTTTCAATTCAACACGTGATCACTGTGAGTTTGTGATACAAGTGTAGGTAGAGTCGTTATCTTCCGCGCTTTGTAAATACATTTGATTATAAATTATGTTCCACATTGATAAAAGTTTTATAGAATTACATAATTTGTTGTTCATCAAACTGTTAAGTATGATTTGAAAACCAAAGTATAGTCTAAGGTCCCACGACGTAATATCTACGCTCATTTGTTATTTAATTAAAATGCATTTTTTATCAATATTTGTTATAAGTAGAATACTCTCGTTTCTGCAGGGTTGCTACTAAAAATATGACCACAAGACTTGTACTATGAAGTATTCTGTGCCACAAGTACTTTGGCGCGGTGCTCAGTATTTATTTCGCGGATCAATATTTGCATTCGGGTCATGTATGTTAAATTGTCATGATTTCTGTGTGTGTCCGCCCCGGCTGATAAGAGTATAATATCTATGTATAACACACGGAATAAATATAAAATTTCTTCCGTGACTGTGTCTGTACTAATGGTGATTATAAGCTACCTAACTACAGAAAAAACAACAAAATGTTGTATGGCCCATTTAGAGGTTTCTCCGTTTAACTGAAAATGTATCGTAGTTAGACGTTACTCAATGTGGAATGGATTAAATGTGAGAGTTATCTATAAGATTTTAGTTAAATCGTCAATTTTTCTGTATGAATTTCAAGATCTCTAATTTATTTTTTCCTTGTTTCAGACAAGTAATCGCACACGTCAAAAATATACCGGAACTGATATTACTCGGCAGCGAAACGGTGACAGCACGAAGGCTTCCAATATTCTCCCTGATGGTGAAACACCCTCGAGGGACTTTCCTTCACCACAACTTTATCTGTGCTATCTTGAACGATGTCTTCGGGATCCAGGCGAGAGGAGGCCTGAATAGCACGCTCAGCTATGGATGCGACGTTCTCGGGATTGATGACCAGCTTCTCAAGGAGTATGAGAAATTGCTGGATATAGAAGCGTGAGTATTTTTTTCGTTTTTAGTTTTGTTGTCTTTGGATTTTTTAAATATGGTAAGGGTACTTCGACTTTATGGTTAAATTTATGATGTCTGAAAGCCTCAACTTGAAATCCATAACACCTTAGTCAAATCAATTTTTCCAGTGTCTTTGACTATAATTCCTAGTGTGATCCTAATTGTAGAAAGCAATGACTATTTGTTAAATGTATTTGATACGTAACATTTTTGTTTCAGTCAAAAAGAAATTGCTAGAGTACGAAAACTAAGTGATGTCAAATCGCCCGAAGTGCCAATATATAACGAGCATTTAAGACCAGGTTTCTGCAGAGTGTCATTCCCCTTTTTCATGTCAGACAATGAACTCGCGTTTGTCCTGGAAGCCCTAAAAATGGTTGCCACTGAAGGCTGGAAAATTTTGCCACAGTACATCGTCAACTCTGAAACTGGGCAATGGAGACATCATTCGAGCTCGGTCCTTAGAGATAAGAAATCGCTATATTCGTTGAGATTTCATGACGGAAAAGTTACTGCACATGAAAGACGTATATCCGGTATGATTATTTTTTAACTGTTCTTATTTATTTACTACATTTTCTTCTCAGGCGAGACTTTCATCATTCAGAAAATTATATTTATTTAATATTATATAAACTAATAAAACAAGATTTATAATATTTAAATACATATTACTTTTTGCAGGACCAGGAATTTTTCCACAGACATACACAGAGTGTTTGCAGACAGCAAGAAACCTTTTTAACAGGGCTAGAAAGTTGGCTATGAAATGTACAATAGAGCCTGAAGCAGGTTTCAATCCTCGCATAGATTACTTGAGATGGTTTATGTTACCGAAAGAGGCGCACGAACTACTGTTGGGTCGGTCATCGAATGTTAAACACATCGTACCGTTTGATCCGTCTGGTTATACAGGAGCTAGAAAGAGCCTGCACTCATCGAGGTCTTCCATAACTTCATCGCCCATATTAGGGTCGTCTCCTAGGCATTTCAGTCTATCAGCTATCGACGATTGCCAAATATTCAGACTTAAACAAAAACAGAAGTTTTATTCGAGAGAATCTAGTTTGAGGGAAGTTCAAAAAGAAGAAATAGTGCCACTCAATGCAGTTACGCCACCCGTGAAATTTGCAGTCGGAGAGTCTGTTTCACCGCTACGTATTATTACTCCAAATGCAAAGCCTATGTTAGTCAGGTCCCGGTGCTACAGCTTAGGTTCAGACAGCCCCCCAACTCAGTTTAGTGCACAAACAAATTTAAACCTGGGTTTGAATGAAGCTAGTCCTAGTAATGTTATTGAAAAAGTCAGCAGTTTCTGCAATTGCGGCAGCCAGACGGATCTTCAGTCACTGGATGATCCCATGATCTCACCCGGCAAGGCATTCCGATTTAGTAATCAAAGTTGTACATCAATTTCGGACTGTAGTCAAGTAGGGCGTACGTCACCTACGGCATCGATTACGTCACATACTTCAGAAGATCTTCATGCATACGTTAAAGAAATGACAAAAGAGTTAGCAACTGAAATAAAATCGGAAATACGAGGTGTTATTTCTAAAGTTGACGATATCCTTGAAAACTCAGACAATTATGACCAGTCAAATGTTAGTATCAATTCAATTTCTAGTCAAAGTGATAAGAATTCCATATCAGTTACAGATGTAGCTGAGTATTTAATGGGCATGTCCAGAGAAATGGCTTCAGAGGTGAAGCATGAAATTCGCGAAATGGTGAATCAAGTGGATGAAATGATTTCGCCGGATTATACAGGATCATCTTCCCGCAAAAGTTCTCCTCCCCAGCCAAGTCGACAGAGGATAGGGTCTGGACCAGAATTAGGTTTGGACTTCAAAAGACTGAACTCATCACAGTCTTTAAGGAAGTGTCCTACTAGCCCAGTGTTCCCGTCAGAGTACAATGAAGAAGATCGTTATTGCAAACGGTCACCTAATGCTCAATCGCCTAAGTCTGCTCATGGCACCCCCTCCCACGAGGCATCAGGACCAAACAGCATATCTTTTAACTCCAGTGAAACATCAACACCTGACACCATAATCCAAGTTGTAACAACACAGCAAAATTCCCCAAATCTTCCAATATCTTCAAGCTCAAACAAGCTTTCGGACGACGAAGTTAGTTGTGTCGATGCATCGTGCAGATATTGTTGTGTTAAGAAAGCGTGGTGCCAAAATCCTTCCATTAGTTCTCAAGATAGTGGTATTAATATGACATTTAATGAAACGGACTCATACACGGATTTTGGTTAGTTCAACATTGTATTACTTTGTACTTTATTTATAATAATTTCTATCACTGTATAAATATGTTTATTATGTACCTTTCATGCTCAAGCTTCATGATTATAATTGATATGAAAATTACGTCTCGTTTCATAACTACTAGCTGAATCCAGACTCTATTTATGTTCTTACGTAGCAATCGTAGATTGCACTTAAAACACAACATTATAAATAATAATTTTCATTAGACTGATGTTTTTTTTATTGATCATTTCAGTTAAGTGGCGAACCTCTTCAGATCCGACCAACAATAAGATGAGGAAGCTACAAAGCAGGCTGAGATGTCAAAAACATGAGAAGAGTGAGGTTCCAGACATCATCGAGGGTGTTCCCGTGTGCTCTGGAGATCACAATATTAGAAGTGACAAAAGATTCGATGAAACAGACAGTAGTAGAATTATATTCCAAATGCCGGATGATGAGGGACAAAATCGGTAAGTACTTTTCTTCATAACATAGAGTGATAAACATACATACCACTGAGCTAAGCTACAATGAATAGGCGTCCAACTTGGGAACGGGTCTCTCCCACAACAAAAGCTGAGGGTGGTCTATAGCATACTCCACCACGCTGCACCACTGCGAAATGATGATTCGCAGTGATGCAGCTTGAGGGATTTAGGTGTTGTACGAATAGTATTATAATGTTGAGATATATTTTCAAATGCTATTGTGGCTTATGACTAAGTTGAGAATGTTGGCATCAAAAGTACATAAATAAACTTATGGAATTTGTATTTTGAATTCAAATAAGACAGTGGATTAATCGGATAATTTAATGCTTATGTATGTTGATGCAAAGATGTTCACGGACTAAATTTGAAAAATTTCAAACCTTTTCTTTACTACCCATTCCATCTAATATTAACTAGAGATCTAAAATTCTCAATATCATGGAATCCTAGAAACTATAAAATTTATTTTTGACATCTTCATTAGTAAAATTTACAATATAAGTTTTCCGTTACTATTAATTAATATAATTTATTTCTTCACGAAAGCTTTAACGTTGTAAAAGTTGAACAACCCTATTTATTTCTTTTAATTTCATACATTTGTGATTATTTTTTAAATTTAAAATTGCCTAAGTTCCAAGTCAATATTTTTTACTGCTCATCATTAATTTTTAAGCATTAACACATTAATTTGTTCAATTTAAGTTCAACATTAATATTTAGGCACAAGCTAAATCAGGAAATTGAGCATATTTGAAAATGCGACTGGTAAATGCTAGAAATGCTTGTGTACCAAATAGGTATTACGGTAGACATCTGGTATCTTGCTTTGGAGCCGACGTGGCAGTGGCCATATTAGCTCTCTGGTCGAACCAAATAAATCAACTAGTTAGCCTTGAAGTATTTCGACCTGGTTCCAGACCTTCTACATCTGACTCGAAGCGGTCCAGCCATTCGTCTAACGCGTCCTCTAGTTGTTCAAGCAGTTCGCGCTCCAGTGGCTATGGAACCGAGCACCGCACCTCGCAAGAGGAACCCTTCTTTGATAGGAGGTGAGGTTCAGATATTGAAGTCAGCTATTCTTCTACAATTTACCTCTTATTCCTTAGTATAGTTTCCTTAATACAGTTGTTTTAATATAGTCCGGATGCTTGGATAGTTGTTTTTGAATGTCATTTTTATGCTATTCCTAATTGCTACTCACAACAGCTTTGGTCAGGTGTGTCGTCTTTTAATTAAGATATCATATTCTAGTCTAGTTTTTGTTAAAAAAATAAGTACAGCCTTTTATGGCTTTCTTTTGCCACGATCATTGTAATATTAGAAGGAACATTTCATTCATATCTTATATTAAATACATTTATTATGACTCTGGATATTTAATGTCTTAATAATGTCCAATGAGTACATCTTATAACTAAACGCACTTTCACTTAAATTTTTTTTTAGAAAACGTGTATATTTCTTAGAATATTATGACTAATATAACCTACTACCATTAAGTAAATACTGGCAAATTAATTAGCATTAAAGTTTTGTAGAGATTTGTCTTTTTTACTATAGAGTAATAAATACAACTCTGTAATAAAAATAAAAAGTCAACATTTTATGATCAAGAATACATTATACTACCTCAGATTTAGCTTATTGATTGATTTATACTAACAACAAAAATGTTTACTTGCTTTCTTAGTAGTCACACCGAATTCGTAATTGGGCGGTTTATTTTTTTTCTTACTATTGACTAAACAACACTTTCTTTCTTCTCTTCTTTCATAGGGTCAAACTTTTATTTGACCACTAACCTTTTTTCATTCTTCAATCTTTCTTCAATATTTGTCCTATTGGAAAAGGTCATAGGTGACGGTGACCACTTACCATCAGTGGTACTGTATGCCTGTTTCTCCGTCATTATTATAAAAGAAGATAACCTTTTCAGATATTTTTATCGTCAATCTTAAGGGAGTGATTTGTATATTTGGTGACATCCGAGTTTGAACAGATTTGAATAGTTACGCGTTTTGAATATTTATTCAGTTCATGATAGTAAAGCTCATGAAGCAACTATACCACGCGTTTCCTATGTTGTCAGCCTTGAACGCTATTTTTGGGTCTATATGGAAATATTCCTAACATGAAACATTGTAGCGTCCACTGTGGCCCAAATGCTCGCGTTGATTGTATGTGATCGACTTAGTTAAGCTACGATGGGCGCGGTTAGTTTGTGTATAGGTGTCTGCTAGTATATAGTGGCAAAGATTTCATCGACGCTACCGTGCTTCAGAGGGCACGTTAAGCCGTCGATTCCGGTTGTTTCCAATGGTAAAAAAATTGCGGCTTGAGCTTCTACTCTGGCTTGGCTATTAACCCCTCCGCATTGAACCAATCCGCATTGAAGCAGCCTGGTGGAGTATGCTTTAGACCACCCGCAGCTCTGCCTGTGGGAGACCCGTGCCCGGCTGTGGGACGTGTACGTGTTGTAGCATAGTAACATTTCAAATGGAAGCTGTTTCTCTTCCAGTGAATCAGAATGCCGGCTCGGGCAAGCGTCTTACCAGCCGGAGTTCTGGGAAGAGACAGAGCAGGACGACAGCAGTGCCTGTAGCGATGCGTCTTTGACCGACTTTGCTTTTGACGACGAGCGCAAGTGGCACTGCCCGCCCAAGTCTGTGTGGAAGGCTACTGTTGAAGTGAGTTGGTTAATAATGTATAAAAACTCGTAATGATCACTCCACATACGGGTCTATGAAAGATATTTCACATTTAACTTAAGTAATGTATTATGGTGTGTACCTAAACCACAAAGTAGATATATTTCTTACATGCCTAGTCAAAAAAAATTTAAATTGTGTGGTTTTATGAAACCACAGTAAAAGTGAAACTTTTTTTCACATTATAGGCATTTATATAAAAATCTTTGAAATAATATTCCATTATGGGTATAAAAATCGCTATCTATCTTAATTTTATACTTGTAAAATTGGAATGATAATAGGAAATAAAATAACAAGCGTCACTACACTATTAGCCGTTCGAAATATATGTATCTAAATTTCAACCAATTCTATTAAGTAGGTACGCTTGGTCGAACGGTCCAACGGATGGTAAAAACAACCTTCTACGCCGCGAGTCGCGGTTCGCTCCCCAGTGTCTCAACAAAAAATAATTTAAATAATATAATTAAATTATAATAATTTTAGATTCAATTTTAAAATGTAATGCGACGTGCGCCACGCGACATCCGACAGACAAGCCAAAATTTTCAGAACGATGTAATAAAAGTTTCACTTTCATAAATCTATCTGCTAATAATATTGTTCTCGACTTTCAGGCAATACACGAGTACAATATGGTGAGACAAGGCGACAAAGTGCTGGTGTGCCTGTCTGGACATAGAGACTCCATCGCATTGCTACACACTATGCATCAGTACCAGTTTTACGCGAGAGCGAAGGGCGTCCACTTCAGCATAGGTAAGGCATTCGTATATTCAACTGCTCGTATAAGTTATAACTGCTTTACACAATTGCAATCGTATTCCTGAATAATTATACCGTTAAATTTTTTTTTTTAAGAAAGCTTTTTAATTTTTAATTTTATTTTCATGCATTGTCATCGGAACCAAACAGCTCGATAGCTTCAGTGGAAGTGGGTGAAATATTGATTGCAAGATTCCAGGACATACATACTTACATGAATGAATGAATACATACGAGTGAAGTTAAATAAAAGCTTTTAAAATGAAGTCGGTCCTAATAACTAGTCTGAAAAGCTTAATTTGTATGAATTTCAGGAGCATTGTTTGTGCACGAAGCCAAGTGTGGTGTGGATCCCCTGGGTCTGATGGCCTACTGCCGAACACTCGGCATTAAATTTATTTATCAGGACAAATTGGACGATGAAGAAACACAAAGTAAGTAAACTTTAATAAGTGTGCAACCTATAGAGTGGGTGTCAGATTTGTTCGACATATAAGAGATTTTACCATACTCCAAAATAAATCTCCTTTAAAATTAGTTTGTGTTCGTTGATTAGGTCTAGACCCAAAAATATACTCTTCCAGTCCAATTTTTGAGAAAGCCAGTAATTTTTGAATGTCACTGTTAAGCTCACCTGAGCGAGACAGATAGAGAATAATTATACCGTTAAAAATTTTTGTTTTTAAAAAGCTTTTTAAAACTTTTTTTTTATTTTCATGCATTGTCATCGGAACCAAATATGTGTGCCAAATTTCAGCTCGATAGCTTCAGTGGAAGTGGGTGAAATATTGATTGCAAGATTCCAGGACATACATACATTAATAATGGATACATACGAGTGAAGTTAAATAAAAGCTTTTAATAAAAAGTACAAAAAAGAGATCATGATTATCAATCATGTAACTCCTTTAGTAACATTTTAGTAGGCAACCGTCTAATTTGAATGTCTGTTCATTCGTTGCAGGACGAAACAGCGCAAGCAAATCGTCATCAGAGTTGCACCGTTGGTCGAGTCATGCGGTGCGGCGTCGCGTGTACGCCGCGGCGGCGGCGCACGGCTACGGCGTGGCCGCGGTGGCTCAGAGCCTAGATCGCGCGGCCGCGGCGTTCCTAGGCGGTGCGCTCTACACTGGCGCGCTGGATACCATCAAAGCGCATTATCGTGTCAGGTGAGGCTGCTTTGATGCTGCTGCTTGGGTCTCTCTCAAATAGGTACTTTTTTTTTTTTATTAAAAAATTAAATAGGTACTTGAAGACTCTCTTGGCGTCAATCCCTGCTAACGTCATTGAAGATGCATCGCTGGTTAGTCACTGCGTAGTTGCTATACCGTCGCAGTCTTCTCAGGCGGTGCGCTCTAGATTTGCCGGAAATTGGACACCATAAAGAAGCAAAATTGCCTGATGGAGGCAGGTCTTTGTCCCTTTGGTTTTAGTGGGTATTCCAAATTGTTTGGTGAGTCCCACATACCCGCCTGCAGCCAGGCGGGAAGCGTAAATGCATTTCCCAGCAATAAAAAAAAAAAGGTCTTTGTCCCTTTTCTTATAAAATACACTAGTAGACGCCCGCAGTTTCGCTTGCGTAGCGTATAACAAATGTTTCGTTTATAGCTCCTGTCCTTTTCAAGAAAATAACCGGAAAAGCTCTACACATGTATAAATATAAGATGTTAATACGGGATAAATGACCATCCATCCATCTAATCCAAGCTTACTATACATACATCAAAACAAAAAATCTCTCCCGCTTTATAATTTTGGTATAGATTTAGAGTCTTTTTCGCCGCCGCAATATTAAAAGTCAAATGAGCTAAAGAAAACGTCAGTAAGTCGATTCAATGTGATCGGCAGAGTTAAAAGACGGGCGCGGTCGGTTTTTTGATGGGTGGCAAAAATTCATGGGCGCTACCGAGCTTCGGAAGTTACGCCGTCCGTTCCGATTGTTTTCAAGTGTATAAAAAATCGTCAATTATGATAAATTATGTACGAATAAGTCAGACAGACAGACAGACAAGTTCCTTTATTGCACACCAAAAGGACACAGATACAACATACAATAAGTACATCCAAAAATAAGAAAAGTGTATTTATGTATTTCATGTATTTCGTTCACAGGGACCACGACTTGCGCATAATCCGGCCGTTCATTTACGTTCGCACTCGTTCGCTGGAAGCGTTCGCGTACGCTCGCGCGTTACCCGAATTCTGCGCTCGGGACGAAGACAAGGAAGAGTCACCGCCTGATAGTCCTGCGAGCGGGCACAGTGCAGGAGACGACAAGTAAGCATTACATTAATTACTTCGTTCGTTTATCATGACAACATTCACATCCATCGATGTGGAGATTATGGTCTTATACGGTGTATCTAAGGCAGTTCTTCGGGTACGAATTTGTATCGTACGTATGATAGTGGTCGTTCGGATTGGGTGCGCAGTTAAGTTTTTCTCCGTCAAATAGGTTGATAGTGATATCGTATTCGTGAAGTCCTCTTTGGATGGAAGGCGATGAATAGTCTGTAACTTTATGATAATTCTCTTACAACTTGCGGACGTCTGAACTGCACGAACGTGTTCTTGCGACTAACTCGTCTAATTCTTAACCAGATGGTT
The DNA here is from genome assembly GCA_944567765.1 of Carterocephalus palaemon. Lineage (NCBI taxonomy): Eukaryota > Metazoa > Arthropoda > Insecta > Lepidoptera > Hesperiidae > Carterocephalus > Carterocephalus palaemon. The sequence goes on along the minus strand of OX155658.1, from coordinate 4,116,353 downwards.
AAGAAACCTTTTAGAATAAAGGTAAACTACTGAGTATGTATAGTATATTTAGACTTCATATTCACCTCTATTGTTGTAAAATACACTAACAAAGTCTTCTTAGACTCATAAACATATTAGGAAATATGTTCATGAACAGCTGTGCCGATGTAAGATGACTGATGACTGTAGCGAATAGATTAGTACTTAGTAGTAGTACGTTAAAATGCCTGGTTAAAATACCCTGGCCCTACTGCTTCTGCTTCTAAATACCGAATTACGATCAATACTTCTAAATAGTCGACTTAGCAAAACGACCGATGGGTATTGTAACTTTATCAGACAGTTATTATTTCAGAAAACCCGCTCTCCTGACTTGCGCCGAGTCCACGTGCGAGGGGGCGCCACCGTCGCCGTTGGTGGCGGCGCACGCGCTACTAGATGCGCAAGAACGCTTACACCCCTACCTGTTTACCAGCCTGAAGAACGCGCTTCATCCTCTCATAAGTGCCAGGTAAGTCACCAATCCGCATTGGAGCAGCGTGGTGGAGTATGCTCTAGACCTCCCGCAGAAGTGTCTGTGGGGGAGACCCGTGCCCAGCAGTGGGACGTCTATGGGTCGCAGCGAGCAGCGAAGTTCCTCAACTTTTTTTAAATTTAAAAAAGTTGTAAATGCCATTAGGCTGGCGTAGCGTGCATAGCCCAATGGCTCGCGTTGTATTGTATAGTTGAAACCCCTCGTTGGCGTTGGAGCAGTGTGGAGGAGTATTCTCTAGGCCCGTAGTTGTGTCTGTTGGGGAAACCCGCGTCCAGCAATGGGCCGACTATGGGTTTGGTCTGGCACTGGTAGAAAATTTCATTAGGAATTATGTACATTAGGCATGCACTTTTCAATTTCTTAGTTAATATTTGCGCTTAAAGAAATTAACAGTGCCTGCTGTAAAGGTGTAAGAAAAATATTCTGCATAATGTTTTCGTTTTTAAAGACATGTTCATGTGAGGTTTCCCATGTGGTGGTAGTATCATATTCTTACGTTCTTAGGTTCCTACGTCTTTTAGCGAGATCCGTGCCCAACAGTTTGATATTGAAATCTCTAGAATACCTACTCTAGCTAGATAAACTCTAGAGATCTAGAAAACCTCCAAATCCAATTAAATGAATATAAAAAAGTTTACTTAAATGCTTCAATAATGTCCGTAATTAATTACTATTCGTCTTTTTGTTTCAGGAATATTGAAAAAGATCTGAAGGAGCGCAGACACAGAAAAAAATCTGTGATTCAATTAAAAAATGGTTGCCCCGTGTACGATTCGGAGGAGGGAACTGAAGAAGACCCTGTGCCATAGACAATTGTCAAATTTCCCGCCATAATAATAGTGTGTTTATTAATTTTCACTCTCTTTCAAGTTGTGATTAGATACTCAGTGATTATGTTTATTGTGATTCAGACTTGCGTTAGTTACTGGAAAGTGCGAATTCATTAATAAACTTATCCAAGTTAGTGTACAACTTTTGAGGTTAGCTTCGGTAAGTGTTGCCATACTGATATATAAGTAAGTGGGAATATTTTTTATCGTTTTGTGTAAGTGACGATTTGGAAACGAAGTGCATTTGTTATAGTCTGGTATTCGATGTTTAGTGTTATAGAAAATATTATATTTTTCAACGTTATTGTACGCGTGTTGTATTGTGACGAAATATATGTATAATTTACATGTATAAAAGTAAGTATATTTATGTCCAGTTGATGAATAGAATTATGAAGTGTTTCCGATTATTACATTTTATTCAAGGCTTGTGCCCATAGATTTAACTCATATTAAATATCTACTGTTATAATGTTATATTTTGATAAATATTGGATATAGTCTCATAGAGAGAATTATTTACCGGTAACGTAATGTTAACGTCACCATTTTTCGAATAAATTTCAATGAAATGAATACCTATGTAGATATTTATACAACTCACGTATAAGTAAATATTACAATACGTTATAAACTGTTGTCTACTTAATGTTGTTAAGAGATTCTGTTATTTTTTCATTGAATGAATTTTATTGTATTGTACGCGTATGTATAATAAATAAGTATTTTATAATGCATATTTTGCTTTGTTGCGCGGAAACCCATCATTTCCAAAATGAAAATGGGTGATAATTTTGTGTGGCAACATTAGCACTGATTCCATTTTGGAATCATTATAAATTCAAAATGGGATAAGTCTGTTAATGTCAGACTGATTTTTTATTGTTGTATTGCAGATGTTAAACATTATTTTTTAGTGTTTAAAGTCGGCTTAAATAAACAGTAGTCACTAATATAATTTTGTACGTTATTTTAATAATCATTTTGTTGTTTTATTTTGCTAAGCGTTATCTCGCAAGTATTTTCGTAATAAAATGTTATAATAAATAATGAAAACTAGAATTCCTATGTATGTAGAAGTAAGATTATGAAAAAAATGGTCCCAAATTTTGCTTCCATCGTAGTTGTAAACATTTACCTACAATACAAATTGACGTACGAGTATACCTGCATAAATAATAAAAATACATAATTTTATTGGAAATGTGCGTTTCATTTATCGCATACCTTATATTTCCTTTTGATGTAGATTGGTATAATATACGCTTATGATGAAACGTTGCCTGCTGCTGTTTCCAGATAGGTTGTTTTTTATACTCGAAGCATTAAATTAACATTAAATATTATTTGTAGTGATGTCATTTAGGTGAGGCCTATGAGGTGAGGCTGATGGATGGATGATAATGATTATTTGTAGGTGCAGTTATTATTAATTAATTAATATAAGTCTATAAGATTCTATAGAGTATCGTACAAAAGTACGATCTGGGTTATTTCAACTGTCCTCAATCCGTCAAACTACAATGGAAAGGTAAGGTAGAAAATAAGAATTTACATAGGTACCTAATTATAAAGTGAAAATAAATAAAATAACGAATATCTTGCTTACCATTTATTAATAAACATTCTACGCAGATATAAATGCATAATTTATGCTTAAAATAATGAGTATTACGTGTACATGTCGGGATCATCCCTTGAGAAAGTAATAATTATAATCTTAAACACTGAATGTGATAAAAATTTATTAAGGACTACGAGTAAGTTACAATAAGATACAATTTTAAGCGCAAAAAATATCTAATATATTCTCTATAGAATAATATATGTTTAACTAAATTGTAAGTTTAAATACAGATCATAGTGAGATAATTACCTAATATATATCTAATAATTTCATTTGTTTCATGACGACACAATATTATCACCGTTTTACGATTAAAAATATACCATTTGACATATCCACTAACAAAGGCATAATTTTTAAGTTACAAATTGAATCGTAGCCTATTATAGCCTATGATAATTCAAAAGTACGATTAAATATTTTAAACTTGAATTGTCTAAGCATTCGTTCCCTTTATATAAGACGAAAATATATTTAAATAATGATAATTTGATAATACAACAAAACTAAATCGAGTCACGATTCAATTTAGTCGAATATACTAATGAATACTAAATAATAATACTAAAATGTTATGAATTCTACTTTGCATTAGGGCATCCTTAATCCATATGAAAATAGTTATACATTACTAACATAATAATATGTATAACTAAAGTGGATACCATAGAAGCATGGCTCTATTTCTTGCCTCCTCCTTGGCAGCAAGGCTTGCCTCCTGTAAAGTAAGAAACATGTTTGTAAGTAGGTAACTTTTATTTCATCTAAGATCAAACGAACTTCTTGACGGAATGTTCGATCAGTATCTATTATAATATAATAAATAGCTTTATTTAAATATTACTAATTTCACCACAATACAATCACACGATACAATCTATAGACACTTAGATATACATTAATCAACTGATTAGAAAGTTAAACCGCACCGATCCGATCTGGCCGGCACGATGTTGGTAAGTTGGTGGTGCCTGAGGTTTATTACGTAATAAAATAAATAGTACAACATTGTACATAAAATTAATGCGAAATAATTAAAGATTCTATTCAATTCTAGCGGGTCCCTTATTTTCTGCGCAACTTAAAAAAGCCTAATCAAACTAAACCTAACCTAGCCAATACGATGGTAGTCAAAACCAGTATTGCCTCGCCTATCTTAAAACTGGTTTTGACCGAGTTATGAGTTTTGACTGAAACATAAGTGTACAAAGAAAAAAGGTATGTGAGGACCTGAAGGTTTCCCATCTCCGCAAGCACAACTGGGGCCACAAGTGCAGGCCGCACCGCACGCGGCCGCCCCACTACCACAGGTACCTACAATTAAAAAAAAAAGTTAACAATTACGCACATTCACCTGCAGCAGCAGTAACCAACATAAATCATAATAAGTAAATAATTTGGTTCTTCGCTCTGGGGCGAAAATCTGACACATGATGAGATTGGATGTCTGTTTTTATTGTTATGCAAAAATAAATTTTTATGTTAAGATTTTAAATTTTATTATTTTGGGTTATCTTAGGATGCTTTGCACAATTTATTTTATTTATTTATTTTACGGTTTATTGTAGACTACAATGGGCGGACTTCATGCCTGAAGGCATTGTCTACTTGTCTACCAGCAGTCAACCCTTGAGATGGTGAGAGGTAGCGGTAGGCGTTTATGATTTTTAAACGAAATAACAGTGAAATTAAAATATTATGCAATAAATATAATACATATTACATTTTGGAATGTTGGAAAGTCTGGCGATAAATGGCGGTGACACTAATGCGGGATTTTGGAAACACGGAAATATGAAAAAAACCCTGTAGCAATTAGAAAATGGCGAAAGGCACCATAAATATTGAACAACCGAGATCGTCGCGGTGGACAAACGATGGCCATCGCTGGGACGACATATTCGGTTCGAATAATGTCGTTTCCCGTAGACGTCCCGTTGACGTCGACGGTGGACAAAGATCATACTCTTGGTAGGTAGATCACTCTGAAAATCATACCGTTCCGGAACATACATACATAGATATATCTTGACATCAAAATCACCTAGGTAAGTTCTTGAAGTCGAAAGATTTTAATAGAATGTGTGGCTAATGCTGATTATCCACGAGGTAATTTACCGCGGTCCTCCTGCACAAGCACAAATTCACTCGGCGCGCTGTAGAGAGAGCTGCTCGGTGTTGCACTACGCGATCGTACCGATGTCGATTAATTCGTAGGCGAACGAAGGTTCTCGACATAATTCGCTAATGTCAGCCGAAGAGATGGGAACTGCGTCTCTCGCGGGACTGACAATTAATTGGAAAGTCTTCGAAAATGGAATACAGGCTGTTCTAGAGGCCGTACCCATTACAGGGAACTTTATAAAAGATGAAGAATGAACATCGAGTATAAATTATTAATAGCAGTCCATAAAAAAATGATCACACACGCACAAGAAGATGACTTGAGTTGTGAGTTAAGTAGTGTTGTAAAGGGTAGTGAAATTCAAAATAAGAATAATATTTTTTTACACTTGGGCCCTTGGGCCTAGTGCCGCCACTGTCAATGAATTTGTAAACAAATTTATAATTAGGTACATTACATGGGTAGTACCATAAGTACCTGTACTTAACATATTTGTATGATTTTTTTTATTACAGGTAATTTTAAAAAAAAGTTTCTAGTCTATCATCACCTGAAGTGAATCTGCATTACATATCAAATGCGAAAAGAAAAATTATATAAAGGCGAATACTCACTCTTACAAGATTCGCAGGGAGCAGGCATTGCGTGCGGGCGAGAGCGGCGCTAGGCTCGGTCTAGCTGTGCGCGCCCCGGCACGGCGTCTAGTCCGTGCGCGGGTCAATAACTGAGCTCAGGGATAGGGTTGCATCTCCTAAATTATATAAATAAATGAAGTAAATTTTTATAACATTTTAAGATACACATTATATGAAATTCAGTTGTAGACAATATTAAAGCATAATATTATGGCTAGATTGAATCACCTTTTAAAACATATTATGCTTGTGTTGTATTTGGCCCTGAATGCCGTAATAATCTTCTTTAATAGCAAAAGATTCCTGTTAAAAAGTTGAATTTCAAACATACCCTTTCTTTACACAGGTTCGACGCTCCTACCGTTTTACGAATATGGTCGCACGGTACCTCCTGATACCTTCCGCCTAAACCGCTGCGCGATTAATACCTATGATGTAGTCCGTAGACTCATAAATCATAAATATTTGGCAGGACGGGATCGAAAAAAACCAAACATGTCAAGCTAAAGTCGGCAACCCTACTCGGGGATCGTTCGATCGGCGCCTTAGACGCGGAGCGGCCTTCGTATTTTGAAAATAATAACCATAAAAAACTGTGGCTATAAACTTGTTTTGGTCACAGGCAAGGACACGGCGGTGTCAATAAAATAATGACAAAGTGATTCATTAAACCTGTAATTAATAAATGTATTAATGTCCTGTATTGTCTGTAAAAAGTGGATGGATGGCATAACCTATGGATTATTAAGTAATATTCATACCGATTATTCTAATACAATAGGTAGTTGAACCAATTAGTCCGGGATGGGCAAGATAGCTATCTTGCTCATCTATCACCGCCACCCACTGTTGGGCACAGTCTCCTCTCGGAATGGGAGGCGTTAGGCCTTATTCCACCACTTTGGTAAAGTGCGGATTGGCAGACCTCACATGCCTTCGAGAATATTATGAAGAACTCACAGGCATGCAGGTTTCCTCACGGAACCTTTACAGCAGGTGATATTTTAAGTGCTTAAATCGCACATAACTTAGAAAAGTCACCGGTGCGTGCCGCTTGGATTTGAACCCGGACGTTTCGTGTGAAAAGCGAGTTCGATAGGGTTGTTCAATGAGATCACACAGCTTTAATTAAAACATGAGTAGATAAGTGGGTACCTATGTATAGTGTGACATTATTTGTGACAGTAACTAGATCAATACAAACTCGCGCCCGCCGCGGCTATGTACTTTGTGACATTATTCTAAGGTGACAATCTTACATACACTGTTAATGAGAACAGTCAATGTAGTTGAATGTAGACTTGTCACAGGGTATATTAATAATGCCTGTGACATCTGTATGTCATAGGCGGAAGCGGCAAAAATAGCATCCTCGTTTTCTAAAAAGCTAAGCAGGATCTGCTATATTCTTAACGGCATTAACATGTTTTATCCAGGTACTGTACTGAAGCTTGTACCTACATAAGAAGACCAAGTTAAACAAACATAGAGGAAGGCCAAAAGTTCGTGGCACTATACACCAAGAAATCTTCTACTGTTCCTCATGTGTGGACACACTGCTACAAAGAACCTGTCTTTAAATCATACACACCTACTTATTATCCCGTTCATAATATTAAAGGGCTCTAGAGTCTCATCGTCAGAATTTCTTACAAGAACGCGGGTTACAGTGTACAAAAATGGCAGGAAACATTTTGGTAACAATAATGTCTGGTCAATGGATGGAGTTATACACATAAAGGTTCCTGGTGACAGGCATGAGAAGATCATCTATGAGCAGAATTGGATTGGATTGGATTGGATTGGATTGGATTGGAGAATAACTAAGTACTTATCTAAATATTTAAATGATTAGTCTTACAAAATGACAAATTTTGTCTTTATTTCGAACTTAAATTTTAGTATAAAATTATCTTGTGATTCCAGTGAAGATTGGTCTGAATATCTACAAAAGAACCCAGAAGTTTTTATGGCACCCAAGTCTGAACTGAAGCTCGGACATGAGTCCGACAAGTTTAATGACCGCTTTAATGATACGAGCATCACAAGCACATGCAACAAATAATGTTAAGTAATATAAAATGTTTTTGGCGGTCATCCATGAAGATCAGTGTATCCTCATGATCATCTTGTAGTAACGGTCACTTTAAAGGAGTATTTAAATTATAAATACGAAATAGTTTTTCCATTTTAAGGTGATTGCTTCGATCCGTGGCGGGAAAATTAAATAAAAATTATTTTTTGATTATTTATCATCTAGTTAATACTTAAATAGTGACATTATTTTTTAACTTGCACACATAAAGTATAGCATTGTTTTTTAATTGACATTTTATTTTGATTGGGAATATAATATGTTCTAACTTTTTGAAAACAACAAAAAAAAACACTGCGCCACGGATCGAAGCCTTAACTATTCATAAAAAAGTTAACGAACCTATTGCCATCCATTCAATTCATAATTTAAAAAAAAATAACAAATCACTTCATAGCTTTATTATGTGTGTTAAATATTTATGAATTGTGAATAACACTGTTTGAACTTTGAATATATTTATGTTTGTTTTGTCCTTTATTTCCCACTTCAGTGGAGTATCGAATCGATGTGAGTTACCAGATTTCCGAAAAAAGTACATATTGATAATAATACTAATAATCTTGTCAATGTGTCGTGTACTTCGTAAGATTAAAAAAATAAGGATAGAGCACCTAGTACGGTATAGGATAGGTTACTAATATAGGATAGGTCCCCATGTAAACATATATGATCGGAAGTTTCCAAGGTCACAAAAACAACGTTCCATCCTCCCAACCGGTCCAGTCCATCACAACAACATTAAAACGACTTAGGTAAGTACTAATCAGGTTTTGTTCCTTCACTATCGTGTGAAAATAATCCCTTTGAGGTACCTACGTACCTATATTTTATTATTGTCGATCGATTGTTAAAAGTCACTTTAAAATTATTTAGTCACATTTTATTTTACAAACAAAATAAGTTATCTTTAGTAATGTAATCCGCGATGTTATTATTCTTCTCATAAATACTAACTAACATCAAATTTATTTATTTATTTTTATATCAGCACTTTGTTTACAGTTTACACCAAACACAAATGCGAAATAGAATTTATATAAAGTAAATCTTAATTTCTAGTACATAATTAAACAATAATTTAAAATGCAACACTGCTGCCTGCTGTCATAGACTCGAAATGACCTTTAATTACAAAATGAACTGTATAGGAACATAGGAACTATCTAGGTACTAAGTATTTAAATTGTAATTATATTGGTATATTATTTGACCAGCTACATTTGCAAACATCCTTATAAAAACCATTTTGATTACAATAGACGTGTTGACTTGAAACATGATTTTTTTGCCACAATCAGAGTCGCTAGCAGAGTTGAATGTACGAATTTGTTTCTAAATTAGTAACTTCCTACCTGTCTAATATGTGTATTAAGTACAATGTATCAAATTGCTTCTTGCACTAGTTTAGTCTAATATTCGAGCTAAAAGTCTTCAGAAAATAATATAAGAGGAAGAAAATAAGCTTGGTACATCATAATTTTTTATGGACATTAGATAGCACAACCAGCTTGTAGCATACACAACCCATCCGCTGACCATAGGAACTGTGACTGACTTTTTCTTGTGTGTGTGATTATGACTGACTTTAAACAAGACTCAAATAGGGACTAGGATGGTGAATATAAGTGGCAACCTTCCAACAAGTTGCAGTTTATTTAACGAAGTAATGAATTTTAAAAAGAGAAGATAAAATACTCGGACAAAAACGGGAACGTATGAACGTATGAAACCGGATCGGCGTTGCGATACGATGTAATCGCGGGAACAAGAACACGCAGACTCTCCTTTCCCACGATATGCGATAGACGAGAATCTGCACTAAGTTAGCAACTTATCATCATCACAACCCTTCCTTTGTCCCACTGTTGGGCACAGGTCTCCTCTCAGAATGGGAGGGATTAGGCCTTAGTCCACCACGCAGGCCATGTGAGGATTGGCAGACTTCACATGCCTTCGAGAACACTATGATGAACTCTCAGGCATGCGGGTTTCCTCACGATGTGTCCACACCGTTGGAGCAAGTGACATTTAATATCTTAAATGGGACATAACTTAGAAAAGTAATTGGTGCGTGCTGCTTGGGTTTGAACCCGGACCGCTCGAGAGAGACGCGAGTTCTATAGCCACTGGGCTGTCACCGTTATGGCAACTGGCAACTTATACAAAGATGCAATGATTCGTCTTTAAACGTTCCAAATAATATGGCGGCGATTTTATCTTCAAAAGAACTGTTTTTTTAATGGGTAGGTAGAATATAAAATCCGTGCTCGAAAAAAACGAAGCTCACGCTCTATAACCAGGTGGGCTGATAAGTCTGGCGGGTAACCATTCGATTCAAGGGTCACGGGACAGGAGGAGTGGCACCGTCCAGCAGTGGATTTCGGCTGATGGATGGATGGATCAGGACCACTCATCCTCTTTTACCCATGACAACTGTGACAGACCCTGAACAAAACGTTTAAGTACACACTACACACTAACCTAAACCAGACGTTTAAAATTAGAACACAATTATCATATGGCAGAAATGATTATTAATTAAACGATTGAATGTATGGCTGCAATTAACTAACTGTTAAACGCTGGTATGTGTACTTGGGCAGAGTAACCCCTTACTCGTCTAGGTTTCACACAGATCACTGTCACTCCCCCGCCTACTCGAAACATGCGCTTATATTGGGAAATATCTGAGTCAATACAAAGTCTCACCAAAGAACATCTAACAATTAAAATAATGAATTAATAATATCAGAAATAAGTCTATAAATTAATAAATGATTAATAATGATGTGTTCCTTAACACACAGTCATTTTAATATTAAATTAATAAAACTAGTAATTAAGGTAGGTAGATAATGATGCTTTCAAATTGGCAGTGCGTAACATTCGGCCATCCTGCTGTAGCCGCGACCCGCGGCGGCCCACGCTACCCTCAGTCAGTGTAGTGGAGATGTCACACTAAAACAAAACAAAACCACGGCAGTACCTTCACAATACAATATAAAATACTAACATTATTATCTGAACTTGATCACATAGAAATTTTGTTTTCGTATTAACGATTGAATAATTTTCCTATTTTCATTTTAATATTGAACATGATTTAGCAAGTGTCTATTAACTATGACACACAGTTTATTCCTTTTTCTTAAGAATATTAATGGAGTTGATCATACATAAAAATGTTGTTTTCGGATTAACAATTGCATATACTTCCTACTTTCATTTATAATAATGATTGTCAGGTCTCTTAGCTATTTCACACAGTTTATTCCTTTTCCTTAGGAATATCAATGGACTTGATCACACAGCCGCCGCAATAATATTCACACAGTCGTTTTATGATTTATATAAATGGATCACACAGCCAACTCACTAGAATTCACACAGCCGTCTTAAAGGTATTATTCTCATAGTTGAACTTGGTCACACAGCACAATACAGACGTAGGTTCAAGAAATATTTGATACATTCACACAGTAAAGTATTTTCTATTAACATATTGAGTCATTGGTTATAAAATCTGTCAATCCCATTTAGTGTTAAGCTTTAACACAGAAATATTTCGTAAGTAGTACTTTAAACTTTTTTTTTTGACTTACCCCTTTTTTTAAATATTTCCAACCTCCGCATCAGTGGGTCTCACAAGTTTTTCTTCAATTCTGTACGTTTACACAAATCGTCACGATATGGCCCAGACACTTAGACATTTACGTATCCCACTTCTGAGATATTAATTAAACGATTGAATGTATGGCTGCAATTAACTAACTGTTAAACGCTGGTATGTGTACTTGGGCAGAGTAACCCCTTACTCGTCTAGGTTTCACACAGATCACTGTCACTCCCCCGCCTACTCGAAACATGCGCTTATATTGGGAAATATCTGAGTCAATACAAAGTCTCACCAAAGAACATCTAACAATTAAAATAATGAATTAATAATATCAGAAATAAGTCTATAAATTAATAAATGATTAATAATGATGTGTTCCTTAACACACAGTCATTTTAATATTAAATTAATAAAACTAGTAATTAAGGTAGGTAGATAATGATGCTTTCAAATTGGCAGTGCGTAACATGATATTATTATCTATTTGGTAACTTGGATGATGTGGTACTGCCACGGGATTTAAAAAAAAATGAGAGTGCCTATACTAAGAAAGTATTTTAACATAACATCTCGCCTGTATTTCCCCAAAGGGGTTGTCAGAGGTGTGAGAAACACCTACTTTTCACCATTTACGTTTAGGTCCTAATTTTATGGTTTTAAATTTCTAACCAGGTTTTACTGTTAATTCTCGACGAACATTATTTCTAGTTTATTTTTTATATCGATAATGCTATCTTTCTTTCAAGTCCATTGTCGTATAATCTTCTGGCGTCGGCCGTGCAGTGCAGCCCCGTTTCGTCATGTAACAACTTCGTCAAATACTGTACCATACTGTTTTTTCTTTATATTTTTTATTTTTTGATTTCTTGATAAAATGATTCATCTTAGATGTGACCAAAGTGCTCAGACGTTTGTCGTAATTTGTTTTTAGCCCCCAAGAAGGCGATAGGAAGGAAAAAAGAGGAAGGGCATAGTAATCGGGAGAACATTTATGCGAAGGATAAGGTAGATAGTATCTTCTAATTAATACAACAGCTACATATGATAAAATAAATTTACTTTTTTCTTGCTACAACCAAAATAAATACTTAAACCTACAATAAATAATTCATGAAGTATTTCAGTCTATTGAATAGACACAGTTGTAAATTGATATTGTAATAGGTTAAAACATCACCCGTAATCAAAACTGCTATGTACAAGGAATGAAAATCAAATTAATAGATACATTCATTAATAATAATCATTAATTAATACATTCACATTATCCTATTCAATATTACACAAACCAGTCTAATCAGTGCCTTATAATATAATGGTGCATTCACACAATCGCCCAGTCAACAAAACTAGCGTGACGTCACAACTGTCATAGCTGTCACAGTCTATGCCGTCTTACTCTTCTCATGCGCTTTAGACTTCACCATCAACCGCCTAAGTATGGAGTAGCAAACCCAAAATACTATGTACAATTTTGTATCTGTGCTCACTATCAGGTAAGTTGCTAACACTGCGAGTACAATGCCGACCGCGTTGAAAATCAGCCTCATCTTTTTGTCCTGTTTAGATGGTATCTTGCACTGACATTCTGGCGGGCAGAGCACGACTTTGCATTGGCAATCCGGGGGACAGTCATCGGCAGAAAGCGTTACTGGAAAAGAATAAAGCATTTTACATTTAAAATCTGATTTGTCATCGACTTCATGTTCAATAAAACGGTAATAGGGGAGACTGGGGGCAAAAGTAACACGGGGCAATAGTAACGTTGGTGATATCTTGGTTACCAAGCAACGCAGAAGAGTGTGCGGCCGCTGGGGCATAGGCCGTGTCATGCTCGGGTAAGCTAACCACTAACCAGTCGGCTATGTGCTCCGAGCGCCGTGGACGTATATTATTGACTCCGGCCATTTGGAAGCACGAAAACTTACTTCGTAAGTTTTCGTGCTTTGTAAAATCTGTTATTATTCTTTAATTTACAAAATATAAGTAAATTAACGACTAGTATTAGAATCTATGTATATCACACAATATAAACCTTAATGTATAAGTTAAATAGTGTTCAGAATTTCTGATTTATTTTGGTTTTGAAATAAAACAGTCTTCAGGAACAATTGTACCATTTTTGTCGGGGTCAATAGTAACGTTACTATTGACCCTATGGTACAAATGACCCCGAGGTGAAAATAAATTATATATATATATATAAAATTTTTTGAGCCAATAAAAAATCAATAGATTTTTGATTTAACGATTTGCTACCAAAGTAAATAGTTGAGGAAATATAAATTATTATCAAAGATTATTTCGGTTTATTTTATTGTTTTCTGGAAGACTCGCAGAAATATGACAGGGGTTAAATGTAACATGGGGTTGTTAGTAACACACAAGTTTTACATACAAATTGTCGTTTTTGATTTTTGTTGATTATTGTTGAATACATCAAAGAAATGTACGATTTAGATGTTATTTAATGACATAATATGCCTAAAATTGTGATTTTTTAAAGTAATATATTAGCTTTTGATCAATTACCAAGAGAAGTATATATTTTTTTGTTTCGAAGCGGCTTGAAGAAATGAAAGCATTTATTTTTGTTACCAATTATAAGACTGATTATATTAATGATTGTGATTATTTTAAAAATTAAAATATAGGTATATCCATTAAAACTGTCATTTTATTTGCCATCAAAACTATGTTACAAACGACCCTGTACTAGGGGTCAGTTGTAACATTCGACACTCCCTTTTAAAAGTGTGATTGCAACAAAATTACAATTAGTACACGAACGTTAGCTGCACAAGTTGGTAGCCACTTAAATTCTCTTTCTTGGAGACCAACAGGATTTTGTTAAATATCAACAGTTTTAGCACAATCGGCCATGAAGTAAAAACTGTTACTTTTGCCCCCAGTCTCCCCTACAATGAAACAATTCTTCATTGCATTTAATTTTATTCATCTCATAATTGAATTTTCAGTAGTCTTCAAAAATATACAATAAACTAGATTTTCTCAGACTCCTAGACTAGATATTACCTAACAAAGACAAGAACACATAATACATCGACTGTAGTAAGACTGTCTTATTAAGAGATAATATAAATTTACAGGCACTTACATACAGAAAATGAATATTATGCTTAGATCTACAGCTAATAATATAAATAAAATTATGGCTTCGAGTTATTATTTGAATTTTGAATCTTATAGCAAACTCTTATGTTTCGACCTTAGTTTCGACTGATTCCCATGAATCCGATAACTAAGTTTAACTTTGTTCCTGAAAATTTGGAAAACCTAACGCAGAATTCAGCGTCAATAAGTAGTAACACGCTTCGGTAATATCTTAATACGATAAGACTTGGATTGACTCGTAAACAAAGTTAGATTTAGCGTTATAAATAATAGCGTTACAGCCACATGTCTGCAATATTAACTTTGATATTTTGATTATAAAAATGTGAAACATACCTTTCTCTGGATTACGCACTGCAGCCATTGTTGTGCCCTCAGTTCCTTGCCGGATGCGAATGGTGCAGATGAAATTAATTTTTAGATTTAAATAACATCCGTGGCGTCGAAAATGAAGGTTGGTAGAGAAAAAACAGAGGAAATAGCGAAGGCCTTTCCGTAAAGAAACGTTTGGCAGATCGTGCGGAAAAATTCGTATTTTCTTTCTGCGATGCGTAGGTAAATGATTTTGCTTGAATTACTTGGTGCAGCCTATTATTGATATACTACAGAATACTTTCTTTTTCTTTTAACATCAATTCGGTTATTGTAAGTTTTGAAAATTATCAAAAAATACATTTTAGAATAAAAATAAATTAGAATAGAATAAATTTATATAACATTTTTGCATAGGTTATTTTCAAATTGGAATGCATTGTTCAAGCGCGCGTTTTGTCGAAGGATAAGTGATTCTAAAAATCATAGGTCGGTTAAAGAAAGTTGGTACGTAGCTGTGTTCTTACTCACACAAAGTATGTTTAGAAAGTATCAGATCAAATAGTTTAGTATGTTCATGGAGGTATTTAATAAATATTTATTAAATAAAACAAATAAATACTAGCATAGCATAAATGTAGGCCCGGTATAACAACATTATGCTATATTTCAAATTTCACGTTTGAAGTGCGACGTAAACCCATGAGTTCATACACGTAAATGTGTTTATCGCGCCAAAATTCGTTAAATCTACTATGCACTTCCATCGATAAGAACAAAATTTCATCTACACGTTGGAAGGGCTAGGCCATTGTCTGCCATTCTGGTCAAATGCGGATTTAGGTCAACGTTATGGACATCGCAGAAACTCAAGTTTCCTTCGAAGTTTTGGTTCACCGCAGCGGTACAACAGGTAATTTAACGAACTTAGAAAACTTACTTAAAACTACTCGTATGTTACTTAAAGCAGTCTTAACTTTAAAAAAACAAGCCACTGTAATTTGAACCCGGAGTTCTTGAGTAAAAGTCCGAATGATAAGCCACTGAGCTATCACCGCTTAATAAGTTAACATCACGCCGAAGGGAAGGCAAGGCAAAGTTCACCCACTTTTTACCGATTATGTTTAAGTCCCATGTAGATAAAAAAAAGTGAGCCCACCCATGTAGATAAATAAGTGTACCAACCCAGACACCGGGTAGGTACTTGAAATTTCAAGTAAAGAAATCCCATATTTGGACAACTGCTGACTGGTCCTGGATGTGATTCTCTGGTCGGGCAGCTAGCAGTCGCTCTAATGACCACTTATACAACGAGGCAGTTAAATTATCTAAAAAAAATTATATCCTTTAACCTACATGAAAACACTGAAAACAGTTCAAGGCATTATACCAACCAAAACATTTAATGGCAATTTCCTATTATGTTCAGAGGCAGTTTTTCAACCTTGTTCTCGATGTCTTTGTAAGCGTTTTTACAGGGTGCTAGCGATATAAAGCATTAGGAACCGCCTGCCTAATCGTAATTCAGTGATATCGTCCCAGCACATCAGCCATGCCTTCTCCCTGCGAACCCTGCAAAGGTATCAGACTCTTTTAATGCTGATGCATAAATGACAGGACTCAGCTACGAAAAAAAATTTGCTAGTAAGGTTCGCCCTCGAAGTTCATGTGGTTTATAAACCTAATATATTTTGTGCATATAACGCTCAAGACCGGTCGAAGTGGTGATGTTTAAGAGAGGCATATTATTATGTCCAGCAGTGAATCTCAAAAGGATGACTGGATTGATAATCAATTGAAATATTTTTTTCAGAATCTTGCAAAGACGGAGAGTGCCAAACTAGTTGCTCTTGCAAGGAAAAGGGTTGCGACGACTGTTCTGCTGAAGGTGCGTAATACAATAATCTACTAATACTAGCAGAAGAGGGCGGGGAAATAGTAGCCGAAATGCGTTTATTGTCTGTCCCCTAAAAAACTACCAATACTGCTATACGCTATACCTGCATAGATAACCTTTCACTTACTAGAGGCGTAACTGAGAGGTTATCAAACCAACCAACTTCAATCATGGGTTACATAGAGGTCATACCGCTTTTTTGCTATCTGTAATGTAATCTGAGAGTAGAATCTTAATTCGATTGCGAATCAGTATGTACCTAAGCAACTGAATTATTTTATAAATGCGCTTTGGAATTTTCATAACCAAATAAAAATTAAAAGCGTTTCTAATTTTCAAAGAAATCGAAAATCATTAGCTAATAAAATGTTAGTGTTAGTAAGTTAATTCAATAATTAAATGTTTTAATTAAAACTTTCCAATAAACAGGCGTTTAGCCCAATAAAATAAAAATATAAATAAAATATTGATTTTAATATAGTCGTCAAGCCAACGATATACCTACTCGTAGATATTCCAAACACACACTACGAGTAGTGTAGATCTCTTACTGTCTGTACACAAGTTCCTTCCTACTTCGGTACAAATTGTCCATAATATATCTTCCTCATAAGTATTTCCGCAAAGAAGTATCAAAAGGCTGTTTAAAAGGCGGATAAATTCTTAAAAACAACAAGTCGCATTTGAAAAATCGTTTAGTAGTGTGGTGTCATTCGTGTACGTCAAATATTCATCGAATTGAAATATTTAATGACGAAAGCATTAAGTAAGTCTTCTATATTACATAAATATCTACTCCTAATATTCTTCAAATAGCACAAGATATACATATCTATATTATACAGATGATTAGATACTGATCTATAGATATTAAACATTCTTGCATTTGACGTTATTTTCCAATACAATAGTTGTGTTTTCAATTACAACGTTTTTGGTAGCCACAATATAGATGTCTACCTCTTTCTTGATAAATGAATGAAATGGACGTAATAAAAAATGAAAAAATGTTTCATAATTGACCCCATTGTGCCATTAGGCATGTATAAAGCCTCTATTTCGGCTAGCGTTATTAGTAACAGTATACCTTCCTGTTACACGTAGTATTATTAATTCTCATCGTGTTTATTAATTCCATGCTCCATTGTTCTAGGAGGCTGCTGCTAAGCATGGACAGAGGTGAGCGCCGGCGCCGCAAGTCCCTGGGCTCTCGCATCAGCGGCGTCCTGGAGACCTGCTTCCCTGTCTCCTTCTCCATCGTCTTCTTTGTCACAATACTCCTGTTCTACTGTCTAATTTAACCACAATGTAATCCATCCATCAACCTTTGCCGCAGCTGGATATAAGCCTCACTTAATCGGTGCCACTGACACGGTCCTGTGCCTTTGAATCCAGCTGTTACCCGCTGACTTCTTCAGGTCATCAGTCCACCCTGTTGGGAGTAATAACAAAGTTATACCTCATAAGTATTATTTCCTACTTTCTCTAAGATAATACATTGTAGTGTACTTACGTGTACTTAAACACGTACTGTATACAATACTGTGTAATTCACAGAGCGATGAAATGTGTATTGCTCTGTTCTACGGTTTCATTTATTGTATGAACAATAAATCTTGTTGATGTTATATTTGTTGTTTTTGTTTTTTTTTTAAATTAACCACTAGTTTTTCTGCCTGCACCAGGCAATGTGAAATTATTATATTCATAAAGTGGTATTTGTACTAATTTGTAGTAAGTACTACAAATACCACACATATACCACATAATAATGTGAAAGTATGTGAAGTGTTTTCCAGTCCCCTGGAAAGCAAGTTTCATCTTAAGCTAATAGCTTCAACAGGATAGAACTCTTTAGATTAGGGACAGTGCGTCCTTCTCCTACATGCAGGGCAATCGCGTTAAAGTTTTCATTGGATGGATTAATTCATATCGTACGATTACACTTGCCAAACGGCTAATTTGAATTTTGTGTGACGTTCATATATGTATAGTATACTAAAAAATGTTTTCTATGGGATTTACGGCAAATTCGATCTTTGTAAAGTTATCATTGATAACAAATTAGCTACCAATTGTTATGTATATTGTTCTGTGTGGTTTTGATGTAAATTGGAATATTTCACCGGTCACTTTTAAGTTTTCTTTAAATGAACAGTCTTAAACAATACGAATGATTAGGGCAACTTTACGATCGTTACTCCATCGCGTCGTAATTGCATCTCTAAAAACTTTTACGCAAACGCCCAGCAGTTTAATGACCCACGGAGCTAAATCGCATAATGCCTAATATTGCTAAGCAATGCTCAGAGTTTCCCTTGGGAACAAGATCCGGATCTAAAATAATTCGTATGAGGACCAAAGTCACCAACATTGCTTTTTAAGCTAGCTTCCTGAAGTGGTGACAAGCTGGCTACATCTAGTAGCACCTCTACTAGATGTAGCTAGATGTAAACGACTACTAGAGTGGAGAGGGTAACTAGACGAACTAAGTGTTCCAAGACTTTTATCGGTGGCGCAAGGCTGCAGTGAGCTATTGGATTGGAACAGTCAAAGATCGAGCTCAAGGACAAACCTTTGCTACAGGAATTTGTCCAGCAGTGGACTTATGTGGGCTGAAGAGAGAGGTCATCTATTAGGTAATTAGTTATTAGGTACTATTATGGCCTTTCTGCGTGATCTACCAACTTTAAAATTCACCGAAGATTGAACCACACCACCATTTAGAAAAATATACTACGACCTACGTCAAGTATTGACGCGAAACTAATCAAGTGCACATAGATTTAGTATACCACTTGTACACTAAATCTATGTGTGTATTGAGTGTACACTCAGAGCATATAATATATCTACTTACTTACCTTTTTTTACATAATTTATTACATTACATTAATCCACCTGTCACTTATTCTCACCATCACATTGGATTGGCTGGTAGAATGTGCCGCCAGACATTAAGTCCGCCCTTTGTAAAGACATTTTGTTTTATAACAATAAAAAATAAATAAAGCTGAGACAGCTCCCGTTGTCATTTTGTTTTATCTGCTTGTATGTTTTAAATTACAATAAATTATTATTATTCTTATTCAATTTACTTATGTAAGAAAAGTTTTTATTCCTTAACAAAATAATTAATTTTAAAACAACAAATTACAAAATAATAAAAAACCCTTGTCCGCACTAACTCCGTTCAGTCCCTTCCCGCGAATCTCTCGCTCTCGATACAAAAATGCGCGGCAAAACAGATGCCGCGCTCTGATTGGTCCTAATGATAGATAGAGGACCACAGAGTATGGCCCGTTCCCTTTATGCGTTCGAAGAAAAAATAAAAGAAGAGTGTTCATATTCATTGCACTTATTAATTTAGTGATAAATTTTTTTTATTGATTTTAAACGACTTGCCGTCATCTAAAAAAATACATAGATACTTCTATCTTAAAATTTTATTTTGAACAAAGCAGAACCAGTGGTTGGCAGTCTGGTTGTCAACATGACAAATTCATAATAATATTCAGATAACCACTTATTAAGGCTATTGGGAAACTTTTGACCCATCCCAACAAGCACAGAGTACATTTTATATCCAACAAGGCCCGGTAATACACAATTACCTACCTAATTAAACTTTCACCACGAGCGTTTTAAACACTACTCATATTTTCTATTATTTGGTGATAATTGGTCTAAGCCAGTCTAAGGTAATCGAACCTCCTAGATATCGAAAGTTCTTCAATTAATCTAATTTTCTTAATTTTAAATTCTCATTCCACTTACGAGTATAGGACGAAATGCTGGTTATCATAGCTGGTTTTCTTAGAAAAAATAAAACCTGTTGAGAAACTCGATAAGGTTGATGAATTCATTCATTCTTTAGGTTTTCCTTTTCTATGAAGTATTGAACTTTGCATTCAAACAAAACAACACAAACAGGAAAACATGTCTAATCTAAGCTACAAGATGTTGTACAATCAAACAAATAAATACATGATTACAATTTTATTCAACAATATCATACAACCAAACACACTGAGATCTCCAGAGGAAGCGATCAGAAGATTTGTGCATTGAAGATTTAGCAGCAAGCACCTGAAAGAGATTCGTATTAGTATTAGATTGGTATTATAGATTAAGTAAAAACGTTTATGTACCTACTGAATGTAAATTGCACTATTCAAATATCGAATGCTTACTTAGGTGTAAACTACGCTTAAAACGCTTTATCAATACATAAGTACTTAATTCAAATATTATACTAGGAAAATCTAAGTTTACCATCAGAATGGACTCCTTTTTCCTTTATCAGTTTAAGTGCAATAAAGAATAAGGGTTCCGTTTTTACCATTTGGCTACGGGACCATAAAAACGGATACAGTAAGTATGAATTATGTAAGTTATTTGTTAAGTTCTAAGAGTTTTTTTAGGCTTTATGCTGAAAAGAGCAGTAGAAGTAAGAGAGGAGCAACTACACTAAGAGAGAAAGAACAAACCGCTAGAAGAGCAGTCAGAGCAGTCAGCCTCACAGGTGCAGTTGTCTTTGCAAGCAGCGCCATCCTTGCAGGAATCTGTAAAAGAGGATCATCAGGCTTAGCACTGGCTTAAACTTATTCACGTATCTCTTTCTAGAATGTAAAAACCAGTCTATATCACATAAGTCCCAATCCTTTGTAACAAATTGTTTTGTGGATTGTAATTCATGGTTGAATTACAATAAATTATTTTACTAGGGGAAAACGTTTCGTAGCTACCCGGACACTTCTGGAGCGACGCGCGCGCCGCCAAGCTAAGTAGGATTCCCATCCACTTAAACCCCTTTTGGGCCGGACTCTGGGATTTATGTTAGAACTAGCTGATGATGTTTTATCGTTTAATTTCATTTAATCTCCTTCATATAGCATACCTCTCCATCATACTCCTTAAATCTGCTGAGATCGTCACTGTCAAAATTATGAAAGTTAACATGGAGCCAAAAATCGGGCGCCATATTGTATCTTCATAATTTTTTTTGCTCTAAACCTAATCTAATCTAACTAATCGAGTAGGGTTTAGAAATATTCAATAGGGTTTCATCAAGAGCATGCAAAAATTATAAATTTATTTACAACGAAAACTAAAAATATTAAAATAAAGTTTTTATTGAATAAAACAAAATCTCCATTCTATCTTTACAGTTCATTTATGATACTTATTAAATTAAAATTATAAAATTTTCAAATTTATTACTTGGAAAATATATTATTTTTTCAGTTTACGCAGTCGGTTTTGACTGCTACCACCATTAGGAATTCTGGTGTGAGAATACAAACTTTATTAAATACAAAAAGTAGAGCATGTAACTAACCTTTGCACGGCTCGCAGGGGGCAGGCATTTTGGTGAAACGAGTGGAAGAAGATAGGAGAGCTAGGAATATCTTTGGTACTGTGCCTGCAACTACTGGGTGCTGGCTTTTATATTGTACAGTTGTAGTAAAAACTAACCTGAAGGTTTCATGAGACAGCTTCATAATGGCTCATACTTCAAGGTAGCTAAGTTTTTGTTTGTCAATATTTTTTTCTTTTTGCGCTATTTGATTCGTCATTAGCATAACTTTTGTGCGTGGACAAACAAGTCTTATCAGCTGTACACTCGGGACATTTTACAAAACAAACATTATATAAGTTATAATGGATGGTATAGTTATTAAATATCACATGTTGCGGATTTTTTTAAATTAGACATAGTTATGTTAAATGTTTAATGTTAAATTATTAAACTTGTCATTTACTTAATACTCGAGTAGTTTATGCATTACTTCTGGATGCCTTTTGTAAAATCGTGTTAAAAAGCTTGTGTTCTTATTTCTGTAAGTAAATCACAATTCGTAGAATGTTCCACAACATTCTAAGCATTCTTTTACATTTGCAGTCTCCCTGAGTGTCCCTGATGCGCTGCTCTATTAGTCACGTCCCATTAGACAATTCAATGCCAAGTGTTTTTCATCTTTTTTGGAATACTTTTTGCTAAGACACTTCATAATACTGGACTGTTCACCGTTGCATTCACCCGTTAAACTATTGTGTTTGAGTCTGAAAGACGCATTCTCTCTTAATTTTATCTTCATTATCGGTTTGCAATGAAAGTTAAAGAGGAAGAATCATGTAAGTGTCAAAAAACACTGAAAATCGAAAACATTTTAACCCTTAGTATTCCCTTTTTGTATATGTATATGATAAAGATATCTACTTGTAACATAGATAACTTACGATAGTTTTCTCACTAGTACCATGAATTAGTACCTAGTCATTGAATTCACTATATACTATCTAATTCTTTAAATTTACTAGCTGTCTAAATATTTTTCTTTAAATATTTTAGAGCAGCTGTCTGTAAGAAGTTCATAACTTCTTAACTATCCTAATTTATTGAAAAATCGATTGAATCGAATTGAATTACATATTTAAATAAGTTATGGGTAGTGGTACCTAATAGTAAATAAACGACGCGGGTGGCTGAAATATTACAGTACCTACTGATTAAATTCAAATATTCTTTATTTATAATTTGTAGATAGATACAGAGATATGAAAAATCGCTAAGCTTATCATATTTTATTAAAAAGTATAACATATTTTACAGGCGTTATAAAACCCGTATCGCCATGGAACGACGATGGTGTACCAGGGTTTGACTTTCAAAATGTTGATATAAATGGTAAGCAACATTGGATTTTAAGTGTAGATATCTACAAGTGTACATCTACATGTAGAAAGTGTTACACTAAATATTTTGTGCTCGCTTGTTTTCGCGTGATAGTGCCTATTACAGATTCAGGCCACTAAATGTACAAGCATTGTGAAGGTATCTATTAACTTGATAAATCAATGGTAAGTAGTAACACTATGAACTAAGTACAGAAACAATTTCTTTTCTCTGTTACAAATTCAAGAAACTTGAATAGATAGCCAACGAGATTCATATTGTGAATCACAAAAAGGTGTTTTGCTAGGTCGCCACTAGATAAGTGGAGATAACCGGAAACCACACGTTTCTAGACGGAACATAATTGCTATAAAACAATTCATTACTAGGTACACGGCAAAATTATTCATTGGTTTGATATCTCAGATGGGGTTTTGGTTTATCCTGGGCGAACTCTACATAGATCTTAGGCTCTATGTAGGGAGTACTACTACCTAAAACAGATCATATTAGAGAGGGCATGGCTCGCGTGGATTCAATGTGATCGACAGAGTTAAGCAAACACGGACGCGGTCGGTTTGTGGATGGGTGACCGCTGGTGGAAACATTTCATGGGCGCTACCGTGCTTCGGAGGGCACGTTAAGCCGACTGGGTTGGCCACTAACCGCTCCACCAAACCACATTGGAGCAGCGTGGTGGAGTATGCTTGAGCATACTGCTACAGATTTGTCTGTGGGGGAGACACGTGCCCAGCAGTGGGACGCCTATGGGTTGCAGCTTTATTACAATTGCATTGCAGTTAATTCTACTATATAAATAAATCATATTAAATCGGTTCTACATGTTTGTTTCAGGCACTTGTGTAAAGCGACGTTGCCGTTGACTGACAAAAGTACCTGCGAGATAATGACCGATACGACTTTACTTAACATGGAAAACCTAAAATAAATTATGCGAATATTAAATACTTCATATGCTAATCGTTTTATTTCCATTCAATATAATAAATATAATATAATAATATACATGAATTGCTTCAAGCAGAGTGTGAAACGTTCCCTTCAAGGCCGACAAAGCGCCTGTGATGTCCCTTGTGGCACGACGACGCTGACCAATTACCATCAGGTGTATGTCCGTCACTATTATGAAAAAAAAAATACTGAGGATCTAAGGATGTAATGTCTGTAGGTCCAGACCTAAAATAATATTATTAATGCCACCAAGGATAACTAGTACCATTTCTGCCGTGTAATAATTGTTTTTAAAGCAATTATGGTCCGGTTGGAAAGGTGTGGTTTCCGGTTACACTTCTTTAGAGGCGACTATCTCAGTCCTTAAGGGTAGTAACACATCTGTGACTGACTTAGAAAGGGAGTCCTACTGACAAGTACTAACTGGGCTAAGTATTACTAACACCAACTAACAAGACTAATTATCACTAACAGGCCTCAGTCCTCATACCTACTAACGAACTGACCAACTAATGTTCTAATTAACTCTCTCAACTAATTGGACTAACCATCCCAGTCCCTAATTGAGTCTTGTTCAAAGTCAGTCACAGTTGTCATGGGCGGCAGCGGATGGGTGGTGCTGCCCCATCCCTTTCTAGAGGAGACTGATTTCGTTCGAGTACCTAAGAGTTCTTATTAACTTATCTTTAAACATATTAAATTAATTTGAATTTCCGAAAAAAAAAAACACTACATCAATGCAAAATTAATTTAATTATCATAATAAAATCTTCTACAAAATAAAATCATCATTAATCGAACTTACTCCTGCAGATTCCTGCATAACGTCTTAATTCTTTAAGGATACAAAAAGATAACACAAAAGCATGGTTACGCTATAATATATACTCGTATATATAGATTAAGGTGTAGATTTGCATTTTAATACAAGTGCAAAATACTTTATTATTATGTGTAACGTAACGCCTAATCTATTTTATGACATTGTAGATGTTTTATGACATTTATATGGTTTTTTGCATTGTCGATCACTTTTTGGCGGTGGTAGCAGGGGTGTCGGTGACTCGCTTGCAGTTGCAGGAGCAAGAAGTGTCGCATTTGCAAGAAGTGCAGCACTCGGACGTCGTGCACTTGCAACCTGGGAAAGTTTCTTATATTAATATAAACTTATTGCAATCGCAGTAATTGCCGATCTCACCGCATAATGTGAATACATTGGGGATACCTAGAAAATAAGGATGGAATAAAATATTTCACTGGGTTGAGGTTGTCCAGTAATATTCACGGTACCTAGTTAAAAATCTATATATAAGGTGACTGACTGACTGACTGACTGACTGACTGACTGACTGACTGACATATCAACGCAGGGCCTAAACTATAAGGGCTAGAAACTTGAAATTTTGCACAGGGGTTCCTTTTATAACGTAGGGGAGCACTAAGAAAGGATTTTTGAAAATTCACCCCCTAAGGGGGTAAAACGGGGGTGCAAAGTTAGTATGAAACTTTGCCGTTTTTGAAGTCAAGTGGGCAACCCGAACGCGGGCAGTCGTCGTTAATGGGTCGAATTCTACGCGAGCGAAGCTGCGGGCGTCCACTAGTAAATTATAAAATTTTAGGGAAAAAGAACAATATACACATCAAAAAGAGATTAGATATAACTGGATCTTAAAACATTTTCACTACTAATTAACAGGTTTATTTACAAGTTATTTAGTTAGTTAGTTATTTGTAGATATTACAACAAAATTAATGTTCAATACGGCGTAGAAGTAGGTAAAGGCAGTCAATTAACCACAAGGACTGGATGTTCGTGTCTGTAACTCTGAATGTTTTCAAAACAAATGAAATCCGATCATTGTTCTACACAGCACGCCTGCTTTTAATTATAGAGATACCTACTTTTAAACTGGATTGTCTATTTTGCGTCTCTATCCTTTTTATTTTGATATTAATTTCTATGCTATGAATAAATGATATACCCAAACGTATCCTTATACCTTATCATTTCAGCGATGATAACAGGAAATGCGGAGGAATAACCTTATGAAGGATTTCAGATTGAAGTACCTACTTAATATGATAATTCATAGGGACCAAAAATTTTTTGTACCATAGGTACTATAGTTTAATAGTCTAATCAGTTAGCACAGCTGTGAATTTGTATTAGTTTACCTAATCCATCTTTATATATCTATATCTTTAGCCATAATCATTTGTAAACTAATCATTACATCAGTTTACTAATAAAAAATGTTAACTAAAAAACTAATAAAAAAAGTTATGTTCGCTGCGACCCATAGACGTCCCACTGTTGGGCACGGGTCTCCTCTCAAAATGGGAGGGATTAAAAAAGTAAAAAATTAAAAAAGTTATGAATACATATTAATAAATATTAATGAAATAAAATATATTCTTAATAAATAAACTAATATTATAAAGCTAACATTATATTTTGAATGTGAGGGAATATCAATTTTGTAATACCTACGATTAGTCTGGCTACCTAGATAATGATGGATAAATATTTAATTATTATCTCTAGAGATAATTAAAATATGAATATGTGAACTACATCTTGTATCTTGTTATAAGAAATTTGTTGTTAGGTATTATTTAATTATTTTATCTTGTTATTTCAAAATACAGAAACATAATTAAATTAAATTAAATTAAATTAAAATATTTGTAGAGAGCCGCTGAGCAAATGCATATTTTAATAACGTTTTTTTATATGCTTTCTATATTATATATTTAACTCACATTTGAAGTATAATCAAATAAGTTTTAAAACTTTGAGAGAAAAAATGTATACTCACTGTCACCACAACCTCCACAAGGCATTGTTGAAAAATTAAAAAGCAAAATTTGAAATATGAACAGTCGTGTTCCACGTTTAAACACCGCTGCGTTCGCTGTCAGAGTGCAGTACGTTGCAATGTTTTATACAATGCGAATACACTTGTGTTTGTACTTCATCGTGATAAATAACTTTCAGCCTGTTCGGAATATGTGTACTGCATGCGTATTCATTTCATTTGAGAAAATATATTAGGTAATGCTTTGCCAACAACCCACAAGTTTCGGTCCATAGTCGTAAGAAAACAAGGCTCGCTCTCTGGGTGCAATCTGCCATACCACGGACTACACACTATAGGTCATACTTTACTTTTATTTTAGATTATAATATTAGTATAGATAAAGTAACTAGATATGTATTTTAAGCTGTAAGTACGTAGGTACTGTGTGTAATTTGTAGTGTTCAGAACAAAGTAAACTTTACTTTCTTTCTTTCATAATCTTTTCCTTTATCTTTAATTAATATTAAAGAGCCATGTGAAAAGCCCTAAGCTGTTAAAAAAGACTGCCTCCAGTTTTCCAAAATATTTTCCTATATCTACTAGACTTACTAGAGCAGTGGTGGGCAAACTTTTTTAATGGCGGGCCACAAAGGTTTAGAAATTCTAGAGGAGGGCCAGAATTAGGCGTGTGAGACTAAGTAGAATCTACTTTTTCTTCTCGACCGTCAAAACGTAATTATAACGGGCCATATACTATCCATGTCGACGGACCCTCGGCGGGCCGGATTAAATACTTTCGCGGGCCGGAGTTGGCCCGCGGGCCGTAGTTTGCCCATCACTGTACTAGAGTATCCGAACTCAAACTCCGACATACCTTTAAATAACTAAGAAAGGACCAATTACGAATGTTCTGAACGATTTATTACCGATTATCATTTTGTAGTCATCCATAGCAGTTTATGAACTGTAGTCCACTTTATCTATCTCAGAAAACTGTCAGTGGATAAAGCAGCAGTTTCCAGGAACGTAAGGCCTTGATTAATAAGAATTGATTGGTACAATTAGAGCCGTGTGCTTTGTTTTGCACTCAACAAGGCCCTTGTTGCGACCCCAAACATCATCACGACAAACACCGATGTAACAGTCAATAATAGCAATTGAACAAATAGATACCTACTACTTGAGATAACGTAGATGATATGTAGGGAGAGTTCCAGACGCATCGGAATGAAACAGTTGACTGCTGAAATGCAAAGTGCAATGAACTGCATTGGGTTCCTTTTAACAACATGGTCACATTGGTCGCTTCTCATAACTTTGGGTGAGAAAGCTTGGATTCTATATCCATCATTAAATTAATTTAAAACAAATAATAACATTGAATAACAGCAATTTTTATTTATGAAGTTGATATTGAAAAATTCTGAGAAAATATTTTACAAAAGGCCTGCAACTTCAAACATACATTGGAAAATAAACGCCTGCACGAATTTAAATAACCATAATTGCATTAATAATGTTGACTCGTGACCGTATATAAGGAAACAAGGAACTCTAAAACAACAACATGAAAAAAACACAGATGTTAGTAACGGTAATATCTCACACATACTTAATATTTTTTATCCAGGCGATACAAAACTTTAAATCATGCTACATAAATACCATAACATTTTTTATCATCAATGTCGATGCACTGTAAAATATCTGAGAAAATGTATTTTAATTGGTTTATTAAGCCAATTATAATATTAACAAAAACCAAAATTAAAAAAAATATAGTGTCGTAAGTTTTGTTAAGAATAAGATTAATTAATAATTTCTCATGATCAAGATAAATTGATCAGTGATATGTTTGTATTTTGAATTTGAATTAGGTACAAGGATTATTGATAATTTTTATATGCAAAAATAGGTACCACATGCAATTTGCTACACATGAACATTGATACCAAAATGTCGGTCGGAAATTCATTAATGTGGCAGCTCTCGTTAATCAATATTCCGGACATCATCGTTTTACTACCTACCAGTGACCTAAATCCAGCGGTGAGTCGCCTCTAGAGAGGGTGCGGTTTCAAATCCAAGCGGCCACAACAATAAATTATGTGCGATATAAGAAATAAAAATGTCACCTGCTGTAACGATGAAGAAAAACATTGTAAGGAAACCTGCATGTCTGAGAGTTCTCCGTAATGTTCTCAAAAACATGTAGTCTGCCAAACAACATTTGACCAGCATGGTGGACTATGGCCTAATCCCTTCCGTTCTGAGAGAGACCCGAGCCCAACAATGGGACAAAGAAAGAAGGTAGTGGTGACTTCCTAGGTTTCTATATTTATTTACCCAAAATAGGACAGCTACGCATACGTGAAGGTATGGTGGTTTAATTTTTTGGGATAAAATATTATATTATAGAAATTAAAGAACTGAAAATACTAGTCTTTAATTACGATTTATTCATATTTAAAAAAAATCGGATGACTAGTCTCAGGAACTACTTCCGAAGAGGAAGTATCTTACCTAGTTCACATTAGAAATTTCATTCTCATTACGCATACTTACGGAAATTTCTTATGAAAAGGTATTTTCAAATTTATCAGAAAGAGTTATAGTTGGTTTTTGCACGCATGCCATGATTCACTCTCTATCATATAAAGCATTAAAGTAGTAGATAAGTTGCATCGAAACAAACATGTTTATCAGTTATAAATAACTACTTACACACCTCGAAAACAAAATATACTGACTTATTTTACTAGATTTCAACATACAAAATCCATTATAGAACTTATCACTTTTTATTTCGTGGAGTCTGTTATTTTTTTTACCAATCTCTGAGATTTAAGTTTTTGTAATTTAAATAACTAGCAGTAGACTGGTGGACGTATGGTCTTACCTACCTCTGTCGTTTATTCTTCCTCATTATAGTTATCCGATAAAATTTTGCATTACCTACTATGAACTATTGCATTGCCATGCTCTATTTAATCATTAATTTTATTGCTTATAACGTTAAATAATAATAATTTGATCAATTAATAGTATCAGAAGCGGTCGTTTTGTTAACTTTTTCACTCTGTATACAGCTAAGAGGTAGTCCGTACTCCGAAGCTCCTTTACTATGGTACAGATTGTCTAAAGCTGTCAGGTGGATCTAAAAGGATGCATCAAGGTTCTTAAAATTAAAATAAAGAGGCCCTAATATCACAGGGCAACGTGGATTATGACAAAGAATTTGGCACACCTAACGTACCTATTTGCTATCTTATCATATTTGTAGAAGATAACGTCATATCATTGGGCACACAATGTACCTACACTTCAGTCTAGGGCTACAATAGGAAGGCACCTGTCGTTGCGATCAAAGAGATAACAGGATTAAGGACCAATATAATGTGATTAGTATGAAAACAATGGGTGTAAAAATAAAATTAGGTTTAATAGTTTTAATAGTTATAAGTGGTAGTGTTATCGGACAAGACGCTATAGTGAACGAAAATGAAAGGACTGGAAGTGCAGATAAGTCGGAAACAGACGTGGCAGAAGTGATAGAAACTAAAACAGAAAGTACAAACGAAGGGCCTATAGAATTAATATCGGATACGGAACCTTTGCAAGTGAGAAGTGGAAAATATCAAGCATTTGACAATACTCTAGAAGGTGAACCGGTTGAATTGGAGGCAGTTGATATCAATTCAAATGGTGCTCAAAATGAAAAGCAGATGTTAATTCCAAGTACAACGGGGAGTACAAATACAGAATATGGTAAATATCAGATTGCCTTTATTCGTATTTACTTGTCGATTTCCCGATTAAATTCCAAACTCTCCTGAAACACATGACTCGGATTTAACTCAGAATATTTCTTAAAGCAAGGTGGCATACCTTGCCAGCTATCTAATCTGGAGGTCCTGGGCAAGATCTCCGGGCCAGGCAAATTATTAATGAGTGTTGTATACCTCTGAGTCTAATTTTTGCTCTATAAGAGGCTCACCACACCATTATGTCTATATGGCACCAAACATGCAACTAGTGAAAACTAGATACACTTCTGCCTCGTCCTTCGGGGCAATATAGGCGTTTGATACGCTTTAAGTTTTTCTTTATCTTCTATGCTTAGCCCTATAATGAAGTTCTTCAAAAAAAGATAATGAGGATCATGGGCGATGGGACTTGTTCAAGTGTCTAACCATGGATTATTTAACTAACTACACTTACTGTCGTGAGTTGTATCAAATATTTTGATGACTCATCTAAAAGAGATGAGTCAGTTATTGTACATAAACTAAGTGGTACGTTACGCCCATTGATAAAACGTAATTACACCGTACCACGTCATGTATGTCATGAGTGTCTTGTACTCTATTCTTCTTAATCTACTCCATTCATTGAAATACAAAGTAATCCCTAAATACATAAGATGGGACTTAATAGTCCCTACCTTATACTGAAGAAACCTATTACATATATTTATTTAGTAAAGTCTAAACTAAGAAGTACTAATGTTTATAAGACACAACGTTGAAACGTTATCATCAAACAAATATAATAACAGGTACTAACTGACTCAAGCTTTAGCAAGAGTTGACCCATAAAATTGTTGATCTTTTGCCTAACTGCGCGATGAAATCATTCTATTTTAACTTCCAAATAAATGTACTTTACCGCTTATCTAGATTCATGATAAAGTACGAAGCCCTTATCAGACCTAATTACGCAGAGGATTGCTGTGTAAACCTGTTTGGTTAAAATTGCCCTCAAACTAAAATTACTTTACTGATATTTCTCTCTTGTCTCAAATTAGGGTGCGGTCTTTATCGGAAATGTTATTACTAATGAGCCTGATACTGTTATAGTATCAATCGCAAGCAGCAAAAAGAAAAATATGGAACTAAACATTCTTAATTTACGTTAATAACTATCAAACATTGTTCATAAGAAATACAGTTTATGACATGTATTCATCGCTGTAGATATGGTAGGACTCCCTGACAACATCAATTGCAGACTCTTTGAATAATTTCAAAGTAAATAAAAAAGAATTCTTGAGTCACACAAATTACAAGAAGTGTGTAACGTAACTAAACAAAGAACCTACGGTAGGTGTTTATTTCTGACATCACTTTACGATGAATCCTCGCAACGAACGATATAAACGTGATAAGCTATCAATATTATCAGGAACGTCGATATTGTACTGAACGCTAAGCTATCAATGTCCGCTTTGAAAGTATTGATTCAAGATTGTTAAGAAGAATACAATTAATTAATAAAAAATCCATTACATTTGATGACATTCTAGAGCTTAGTATTTTCTGTGGTTCTTTGGCGTAGGTCAGGATACTGACGACGTCTCAGAACGTGACGAATTTAACGTTTTAAGCCTAACGTAAGTCGGGACTCAGGGTCATTTACAAAAGTTAAATCTGAATGCAAAAATACATATTATACATACATATTAACATGCTTTGCTATACTTTTACTTATCAAAATTCTTTCAAAATAGTACCTGCTTAATGTTGATTGTCGTCTGACAATCATGACAGAATTTCTAGAATTATGATTTACGTAAAGTTAAATGAATTCTTCAAATATTATCCTCTATCTCATTCACCGGTTACGTATTACATATACAATATACAATATTATAACATTATATTATACATTAGTCATTACTAAGTCTTATTTTTGTCAATTCCTAATTGCTTAATTTTCTCCATACGCTTATATACAGCACACATTGATGGGAGAGTGCTGCCCTCTACAAC
Organism: Carterocephalus palaemon; assembly: GCA_944567765.1. Classification (NCBI taxonomy): domain Eukaryota; kingdom Metazoa; phylum Arthropoda; class Insecta; order Lepidoptera; family Hesperiidae; genus Carterocephalus; species Carterocephalus palaemon. The sequence continues at coordinate 4,083,338 of OX155658.1, read as the reverse complement.
CTACCAGAACAATGGGCAACCATACGTCATCACACCGCAGAGACTTGCCCAGATCCGTGGCAACTTCATGTACTGGTTCTACGACCTAGGTGGCAATGAAAACATCGGAGATTACCAACGAGATCTCCACACGTCCACGCCACAAATTCACAAAAACTTCAATTTCCAACTGCCTTTCTTTGGATTCAGATTCAATTATACAAGGGTTAGTAACACAATGAAACTTTACGACTTCCATATCTATCATATCCATAATTAACTGTTTGAATAAAAATATCTAAAATGTATACTAAATTAAAAGAATTATTCAATACATTAAGTATTACTAATATTTATCTAAGTATTAAAACAAATTCACTTTTTAAATTTATTTCAAAATTTAAGCTTAAAGCAAAATTAAGGAATTTATTTGCAAAATATAAATTAAAACGCAGGAGAACAACAAAATTAAATGTGGGTCGTAGTAGTATTAGGGTAGTTCATATTTTTCATTGATGGAGCTACCTACTCATTAATTAAAAAATAAGCTACGTCTGACGCTTTACGAAAAATGTCTACAAAAAACATTATTTCTGTATTCCAGCTTTCCATGAATGGATATATCTACTTCAGTGATCCCCCAGACCATTACACGTATCCGCTGTCCTTCCCTGTAAAGGACTGGCCGACTCTCAACGATCCTTCCTTCATTGGAATATTCTTTAGCAAGTGCCGCATTGGAAGCCAGAGACCTGAAGACCCTGACCAAAGAAGACCCGGTGTCTACTTTAGAATGGACAGAGATTTACAGGTATTTTTTTAAAAGTACTGTTTATTATTAAGGACAAGTGCTATTATATCCTTTTTCCTTTCTGTAAGGTTCCTAAGTTTTGATTCTAGTGTGAGTAGTATCCGTTCATCCAATCGACATATTGATTAGGCTGTATAGTTTCTTTCAATACTTAAATCTTACTTTTTTTCTTACCTTCCAGACTCGTACTGACCAGTTAGGTATTGAAATGCGGGAGCGCCTCACCTGGGATATTCGTGAGGGTGTGATTGGATCTGAAACTTTCTTCCCTAAGCATGCCATTACTATGACATGGAAAAATATGTCTTTTTCAGGTGGAATAGACAACTCTCTGTTTGTTGTAAGTACCTTGATGACATAATTGATAGATTTGACGATTTTGTATATGTAGTCTCACATTTATCTGTTTGTTTGTTTTAGACGAACACTTTCCAAATGGTACTTGCAACTGACGAAGTGTTTACGTACGCTATATTCAATTATCTCGAAATAAATTGGAGTTCTCACACTGAAGCAGGAGGTGACACTACGACAGGAGAAGGTGGTGTGCCGGCTTACGTGAGTTTTTAGAAACTGACTAACTAGTGCTATTTATAGTAATTCGTGAGTAGAATCTTTTTGGATCCTAATATGATACATTATAACGGTATTAAAATATTACAGATAGGATTTAATGCTGGCAATGGCACACAAAGTTATGAGTACAAACCTTACTCTCAAGCTTCAGTGCTAAGGGATTTGACAGGACGAGGATGGGCTAATGGATTCCCCGGTCGGCATGTATTCAGAATAGATGAGAAAATATTAATGGGGACTTGCAACAAGGACATTGGTAAGTTGGACATTATAAATATAGAAGAGCAGACTCTCGTCTTCAAATCGCTTACACCTATTAAGGATATGATCATTGTCAACTATAATTGAGTAGATAGATACGTTACAATAATGTATTTAAAATGAATCTGTCATTAATTTTTATTTACGTTTAACTTCCTTAAATTCTATGAAGAAAATCTTAAGGATTAAATATTACGATTTCCCTTATTCAACTTCTCTCTTCTTTCTCGTCAATTAAACTCACTATCGTTTCCTTTTATGATTTTATTTGTATCTGCCTTAAGCATCGATTAAAGGGAGTATACTCGTAGCAGGTAGTTGAACTTACTCATAATTATTAATGTTATTTTACAGATGGTGCAAATCTCCCACTCATGTTCGCGCCTGAAAGCGGCAATATGTTAGGAGGCACTATTGTCAACATCACTGGACCTTGTTTCAACCCGAACGACCGTATTACATGCCGATTTGACACTGAGTCAGTTGTTGGAGCTGTTGTGGACGTGAACAGGGCTATTTGCGTCCAGCCTCGGTTTTGGCACAATGGTTACGCTAGATTTGAAATCGCCATCAATAATGAACCTTTTAAATGGAAAGGCAAATTCTTTGTTGGTAAGTTGGAAAATATTTCCCATAACATTACACTTATAACTTACAATATAAAAATTCTAGAAGAAATAGAGCTAATCCACTAATAAGTTATATTAATTGTTTGCTTACAGAGACACCAGCTACAGCGACAGAGAGAATATTCTTCCCAGACAATGCAATTCACGAACGGTATCCACCTGAGGTCAGAATCACGTGGGATCGGTTCAACTTGACCACAAACCTTAACGTTCAACTGCAGATTAGCTTGTGGGGGTACAAGGAAATCACGATTAGACCACAGTTGGAATACATCGACATGATAGAGGTGGGAGTAGCCAATACTGGAGAGTACATAATCAATCCACAAAACTTCCGCAACCGGGAAAATATCATGCATAATGATATGCAGTTCGGATTTATCCAGATCAATCTGACCACGCCCGAGGTATTCAAAGGAGTATCAATATCTCCGTGAGTAGTTATTCTTTTATCATCAATTTCAATAACTTTATAATTATCATATATAATCAGGAACACTGCATACTCGTATGTATTGTAAATTAAAGTTCCCAAATGTTCTATCGGGTATTTTTTTACTGTCGGTAAAATCTATGTAAAACCAGAACTCATTTATGAATTTGTTACTTATCTTTGGATGCTAACCAGGCTGTAATTATGATTACAGGGTCTTATGGAGTCGTCCAATTCCTCTAGGATGGTACTTCGCTCCTCAATGGGAGAGAATTCATGGTCGACGATGGCCCCTAACAATGTGTAATAACTGGCTCCGAACTGATCGCTTCCTTAAAAACTTTGCATCACAAGTATGGGTGTGTCCTTGCACTCTGGAACATGCCCTTTTGGACAAAGGCAGATTCTTGCCTGACCCTGGATGCGACAAAGACACGAATCCCACTTGTAGATATCACTGGGGTGCTATTCATTGTGTTAAAAGTGGTGGCCCTAGGTAAGTTTGAGATTTTTTTTATTTAGAGTTAAGATAAAGATTTTTACTTTCTTAATAGTCCACTAATTTTCGTAGTTTGTAATTCTAAACGTACTATACGTAATTTCAGTCAAGAAGGGTCGGGTCAACAATGCTGCTATGACAAAAATGGATTCCTCATGTTGTCATACGATCAGATGTGGGGATCCAGACCAACAAGGTCGCATGATTTCGGATTTACGCCTTACAATGAAGCTAATAAGGTTGGTTCGATTACATACTTTATCCCATATATTTAGGTTAATAAATTAAACTCAAGTTTGAGAAAGGACTAGAGAAAGACAAAGAGCTGTAAGTACGTATCTTGGAAATTAATAATTTAAGAGATTGTACAGATCTTGATTCTGAACTGAGAGTAGTTTAATACCACATTAAGCACATTTTTTTCATGATATAGAAAACTTTCATAAATGCTTAACGAGTGATTGACTCCTAACGAGAGTAGGAAAATCAATTACCTAGTCACAAAATTCAAATATAAATAATTTCGGCGTACAGCTCATAATTATATATAGACTATAATTATATACATATACATAATAATTAATTATTGTACAACGTATAAACATATTAATTAATCTATGTTACTGAATTAAAACAGGTCCCATCGTTATCTAACTGGTTCCACGACATGATTCCATTCTACCAGTGCTGCATGTGGCAGGAGGAACAGGCAGTTGGGTGTGAAACCTTCAGGTACAGCACTTTTTTTTTCAGTACCTAGATTGGTCAATATTGAATTTTGTCTGATTCATACCTTCAAGATGTTTCTTAGTATTTAACTTAAGCAGTTTCCTCTTACTGTATGTAAAATCTTCAGGTAAGTGTACCTGATGATGACGATGAATTCGAGAATGTATTCATCATTCAATGAATTTTTGAGTTTGACTGATTTATGACTTCAGGTTGTCTACCAACATAGATAGAGAGTATGAGATTTTTATCATAGTGTACGAATCATCACCCTTGTTAATATAATCACAGATTTGAACGTCGTCCCTCCCAAGATTGCGTAGCATATCAATCTCCTGGCGTGGCTGGCATCTTTGGTGATCCCCACATTGTTACCTTTGATGATCTTCAATACACATTCAACGGAAAAGGTAGGTTTAAGCTTTACTTACTCATCATCATCACAACTTTTTCATTTTCCTACTATTATGCACGGGTACTGTTTTAGGGTGAACTATAAGTAGCTCTTAAGTAGCTAAGTAGTATAAGAAGCAGTGTAGTCCATGTTCCATGACGATTCCAAATCAGGATGCAACACCATCCATCCGCAGCACCCCATGACAATTGTGACAGACCCTGATGTCTTCACATATTAAGAGGCTCACAGTATTAAAAGTCTACAGATGCGTTGCTACCCTAGAGCACTGAGATGGTTGGCTCTGGAAAAGTGTAACTGGAATCCGACCATCATCATCATCATCAGTTATCCAACTTTAATATCTCGTCTTATCATTACTATTTGATTCTCCAGGTGAATACGTACTGACGAGAGTAGACCATCCTCACCTGAAATTGGACGTTCAGGGCCGATTTGAACAGGTTCCGAGGAATATTTACGGTCAAGTCAACGCCACACAACTAACTGCCGTAGTAGCTGCTTCTAACAATTCTGTTCCAATTGAGGTAAGTAATTAGTTCAAAGGCAAACATTTCAACAGATTCAGTATACTTATGCTCCTTTCACTGATTGAATATTTTATCTTGTTTCTACTAAAATCACATAATACCTTCAAGCCACTTTAATTTAATAATGATCGAACTTCACTTCGAGAAGTTCGTTTGATCTTATATTTTTAACATTAATAAGTAGTGATTTGGTTTTTAATTGACTTTTACAGGTACGCCTTCGTCCACAACACTCTCAATGGAGGTACAGATTAGACGTATTTGCTGACAACAAGAGGGTGTATTTTGACAGGCCTTCGCTTCGAGTACAGTACTTCCCTGGTATGTAATAGTTTCATTTATTTATTGTTTAACTTTACTGAACCACAACATAAAATATATGTAGAAATAAAATATAAAATGACGAGCTTAATACATTATTCACTCCCAGCTAAATATTGAGCTATCCTAACCTAATAGTTGTAGGTACTTGGGAACTATTTCCTCATCCCTTGATATAAAGTTGGTTCTTTGAAACAATCCGCAAACAATATGTATGATGGTGTAACTTTCATGTATACAACACCTCTTTGCCTGTACATAGTAATCAATATAATACTTGGTGTATTACGCGTATTACACATACCACCACCAACACGTATATGCCCCCAAAAGGTGCATCCTCGAGGCAAATTGATTCTACGATGATGTAATAGTACATTATGATACAAGTGCGGTAAGTTGAAAATTACAGCCGAGGCGATATTGCTAGCCCGAGCCGTAGGCGAGGGCTACAAGAAAGCAGAGGCTGTAATTATCAAAGCGCACGTGTGTCATACGACGTTTTATAACATTTTTGCGAGGAAATAAATTAATAAATTCATCATTACTTGACGACATTCTATATAATAAAAATGAATCACAAAATGTGTTGGTAAGCGCATAACTCAACAACGCCTGGACCAATTTGGCCAATTCTTTTTTTAAAATGTTCGTTGAAGTTCAAGGATGGTTTTTACAGCGAGAAAAATTTGAAAATTCATCCCCAAAGGGGGTAAAACGGGGGTGCAAAGTTAGTATGAAGCTTTGCCGTTTTTGAAGTTAGTGAATGTGTAACGCGAGCGAAGCTGCGGGCGTCCACTAGTTTTCAAATAAAAACACTACAGCGAAAAGAAAAAGCGCGCGGAACACCACAGAACCACGACAGAACAGTCATATCGTACGATTTCACTGATCAATATTGTTCTTTTATGATATGCATCGTTATTTTCGATGATTGAGTGAATTATTTGATTTTTAAATAATTTTTACTTGTACACTAATTAGCAATGCGCTCGCATCAGAGCTTTTTTTAAGGCAAAGTCACAAAAACAGCCAGTATTATTATTAAAGTAAATTGATATTTTTTTGTTTTTGGTACAGATAAATTATTTTAATTTATTGTCAAAATTAATTAAATTAAAGAATTAAATGTTTGTTTTTTATATTTTATCTCCCAAAGTTAATTTTATTCATAAAATGTGGACCACTTTTCTGACATAAAAACTCTTTGCTAAGATTGAAAAAAGTACCGTTCGTTTTAGACGGAGCATATTGTTAGACCGTGCGTGTCACCTTATTTAAAAAAAAAAACCCGTGCGTTTTACATTACATTACCGCACAAGTGCTGTAATGTAATTTAGAACGCACAAGTGCGGTAATCAGATACACGAGATTTACGAGCAAATGTGTTATAATAGTATATTTCGCTACAAGTGCGGAAAGCCTGTCATTGCAAAGAGTTCCGACAAATGTCTACCCGAGCCGAAGGCGAGGGTTGGCAGTCGGAACAAGTTGCAGTGACGGTTCCGCACGTGTACTGAACAACTATTTTTAATACAGTTGCGAAAAAATTAAGCAATTTAATAAAATAATAAAAACACAAACTAAACTCGCAAAGAACATTTTTGGAAAATGGCGCCAACCGTAAAAGAATACAGAGTATAGCTGAGATTTTTTTTTGTTTTCTTCACCCATTCTGGGTAGGCAAAGGGAACTATGCCCATACAGCCAAGTCTTAAGTAGAATTTTTTTATTGACATGAAATTTAATGAGATTAAATGAAATGAAACCTAACCTAACTCATTGAATCAAATCATTAAATCTGATATTAAAACAAATTAGTAGCTTATTTTTAGAAATATTTGCATGAATCATAAAAACTTCTATGAGTTTTTTTTTAGTAAAATCTTCGTGGTTGTTTTTTTCTTTTTAATAGACATTATTTTGACAGTTGGGAAAGAGAACGCACGAGTTCGGAAAAGGTAAAGAAAAAGCACGAGTGTGTAATAGCTCACTTCCCGAACGCTATACGTCCCTGTAATACGCCACTTTTTGAGCAACTGTATTAAAAAATATTTTACAACTGATCAGTTGTACAATATTTGGTCTATGTCAGTAAAATATTTGTATTTCACGTTCCAGGTGTAACGGTATATCAACCTATGTACATCCTGAACCAGTCGGAAATCGTTATTATGTTCGCTTCCGGCGCTGGTGTTGAAGTTGTAGAGAACAAGGGCTTTATGTCTGCGAGAGTATATCTGCCTTGGAATTATATGGTAAGTTTATAATAATGTTATCATTGTTAATTTTTTAAAAGAGTATCTACCAAGATTCTTCCATTGGGCTTCTCGGTAACATTAACTTTCTTTAACTCGGATTAACTTTTTCTTTAACTCATGGATTTACGTTATCACAAAATAAAAACTTATTTTTGTTTCACAGAATCAAACTAGGGGTTTATTCGGTAACTGGTCGTTAGATATGAACGATGATTTCGTCCGCCCCGACGGCACTCTGTCCCCGGTCGACATGAACAACTTCCAATCAGCTCATAGAGACTTTGCTCAGCACTGTAAGTAATGAAAAATATGATTTTCAGAGTTTTTAAGTTTGTCTATTTACCAGTTTATTACGCTTTCTAAAGAGGACTGTAGCGTCCATAGCTCAATCTCTACAGAGTTAAGCAACGACAGGCGCGGTTAGATGGTTGACCGCTAGTGGCAAAATTTTATGGGCGCAACCATGCTTCGGAGAGAACTGCACCTCTGTAATTGTAATTCTGTTGCATTGTAAATCTGTGGAGGGAGACCCGTGCCCAGCAGTGGAACGTCTACGGTTTGCAGCTTAGCTTAGCTTTTAAGAGGATTTTTATAGAGAACTTTTCCCGTTATATAAAAAAGACCATTTAAATTGTGCGATTAGGGTTTCCTATCAGTCAACCCGGACAGCTTCTCTGGGTTTACCCACCAGGTAGCATGTATGATGCGGTCTGTCGATCTGGTGGAATTTTTTATTCTATTTTTTGAAAAATAATAATTGTAGATTAAAGAATTGTAATATTGTAGGTAGTGTTCTTAAACCTAGTCCAAAACATCAACTATTACTCGTAGGTGAACCGTGTGATACTTATACGGACAAGGTTCTTGATGTTTCAAGGCAAGATTAGACTAGATTTCTGTTCAGTGCAGAGAAATCAAGCAAGAGAACATCCCAGGTGCATTTTGTGGCCGATTATGGCTCTTGTTCGAGATCTACTACAGTTGTCATAGGCGGTAGCGGATCTACGGTCTTATTAACATCATTTTTCAGGGCAACTCACTGATCGTGAACAGCGAAACATAGGAGTAGCGTTATTCGTAAGAGAATATGGTCGAACTGCGGCGTACTACAACGATAATTCCTTCATACCGAACTTCATACGGGAGCCGGCTGACTTCCTCCCTACGAACAGATCACAAGACGTGGCCAGGGCCTGGGAACTCTGCCAGGACTCGTATCAATGTCGATACGACTTCGGCATGACACTGAACAGAGATATGGCAGAGTTTACCAAGAATTACTTGGCTTCAATCGTAAGTTACTTTGAGTTATTTAGCGTTAGTTACTAAACCTTAATTACTAAACGCACGTTACGAATCCAATTCTTATTTCGAATAGAAAATGCGATGAAACACAAGGTGTTCGATGGTCCATAGTTGTAATTGATAGTGAAGAAAAAAGTGTGAACAATAAGCAAGTACCTACAATAGCTCTACCGTACCTTACTACTTGTACTTTCTCGTGTCTAAACTAACGCTAGGATATTCGATTTTTTTAGGGATAAAAGGGAGCAAACGAGCTTGCAGTAGGCATACAGGGGACTGGGGCAGGGTTTGTTAGTGATAGTGTTAGACCTGTTAGTAATTGTTAGTAAGAGGCTCGTTCTAAGTCAGTCATAGATGATTGCTACCCTTGACTAAGATGGTCGCCTGTAAAAAAGTAGCCAGATGTGTGTGTTTCATATGTACCTAAGTACTATATGATAATAATTAATGTTTTCATTCAAAGTATTTATGTTTGACAGAACGTAATTAGCTCCAAACACATTGCATTTTGATCAGTTGTTGCGTGTCCACTTCCCAGACGCATCTAGTCATCGCGCTATTGTTCGTGTAATTGCTCCTTCATTCAAGGTCTCATATTCTTAAGGGACTAACTATAGAAAATCCGCAGTATAAGTCTGATCTTCGCGAAGATTAATATACCTTCGGAAATGTCATTGCGAATTTTAGTAACCAGCTATTATTGACTCTGCAGGTTATTTCTTTCAAGAGATACCTTAAGTTAAATTTAAAAAATATAAGTGAAATATTTCTTTTATCCTAACTTTAAATTAATTTTAGACGAATATCAAAGAAACGAACGCACGTCGGATAATCAGCTGTGGCATATTGGAAACCCCACGATTCGGAAGGAAAAGTAACTTCTTCTTCACGCCTGGAACAAGAGTAAGCTTGATTCTTAACTACGCATAATTCTTTCGCACTATGTACCTATTTGCAATTGACATGTACCTATTTAAATATTATTTACAGGTAAACTTCGAATGCAATCAAGATTTTATCCTGACAGGTGACAAACGTCGCGTTTGTGAAGAAAACGGTCGATGGAACATTCCAGATTACGGTTACACTGAATGTCTACGTAAGTTCACACTTATTCTTTATCTCCTAACATTCAATAATTACAATGATAATAAAGTAACCATAGACCACCAACCTCACACACCATTAAACTAACGCCATTCATTTTAATATTCAGGTAACCAGGAGTTTTCACAGCGCGCACTATTCTTGACTTGGGGGGTCATTGTGGCAGTTATTCTACCATTAGGACTCCTTATTTGCCTGCTTTGGTTCTGGTGCTGGTACAAACCGAAATCAGAAGGCAAAGAAGGATTCCGCTTCGAGGACATACCGCGTTCTAAATCCGCGTCTCGACTCAATCTTAGATCAACTTCAATGGGAAATATTACAGACACAATGAAATCTTCCACTTTGCGTAGCCAAAATTCAGATGATAAACCCAAATTACCTAGCACTCCTACTGAAGAAACTCCAATAAAACCTCCTCTTATTAGATCAGCTCCACCGCCTCCTTTAGAGGCTCAAGACGGGGAGAGTTCGGGTATAGGATACACAGATTCAAACAAAAGCGATTCAGGAAAGTCTGATAAGTCTTCCTTGAAAAAACGTCGTGCTTACGACAAAACTTATAGAACCAACGAGCCTTTACCTAATGCTCCCGATGTCGAATTCCCCGAAAAGCTTTGGGATCTTTCTGAAGAAGATTTACTATCGCTAACATCCCCGTCTGATTCGGAATCTAATAAAGACTCTACATTGACTCGACCTGCTAAGGACATTGAATATGTCAGTAAGCCTCGTCAAACTGGACGTCATGCCCTTGCCAGTGATTCTGGTTATTCCACTAAAGACGGGTCCGAGGACCCCTACGCGCCAAAATACGAAGGCCAATACAGTCCTATTTCTTCCGCATATTCTCCAACGTATTCAGAGATTTATTCACCACCAATCAGTCCTACTTCAGATATTAGCCCAAGAGCCACTTATAACAATCCTGGTCTTCCAGACCCTCCTAAGAGCGCGCCTCCCACCGAAATAAAAACATTCACCATGCCTCCACAGAGGGGAAAATCTGTGGAGACACTTATAGACCCCCCACCAAACGAAATACCCATCTTCACTAGTCGATCCACTATGGTCTAGAAATAATATAGGCAGTGCAAAAAACAGATCGTCGAAAAATACTAACCCACTTAAACTTTATTATATTAGATTTAATAACGTAACATTTTCAGTTTATGTTGCAATGACAACTAGACGAGCAGCATGAACGATTATTACGTAGTTTAGGTATATTTTACAAGTTTAATTGTAATTTTCCCATTGATGTTGTGACGTGAATATTTTGTAAAGTTTGATGTGAATGTAGAGTTTAAATGAAAATGAAATAAATTATATTGAAACGTTCAAACTGGTATCACAGAGAGGAAATTTCTGTTCTGAAGCTTGGTAGAATAATTTGTCGGTTGAATATCTGCACTTCATTATTTTGTTTCATATGAAAGCAAGAAATAAATTTACCGCATTTGTGGAATAGAAATTTTCTCGCTCATGTGATGTGTTTTTCATTTTTCCTAATATGTGGCATTATTCCTTGCTTTCTTATCTTGTGTGCGCAATGAATTGGGGTCACATTATCGTTATACAGGTGAGTTGGCCATGCCATAGTACTGAATTTTTTATTTATTCTTTGCGATAAAGGATTGATTGTAGCGATAAACTGTTATCTGTTAGATACATTAGGAAAACGGTACACAGTAACAGTACGGAAAACAAAAGTTTTGAAAACTGTTTACCTAATGTAGTAGTAAAAGTGTCACTACCATTAAACTATTATTAATACTACAATATTTTTGTTGCAGTTGGCACGGCGTGCCTTTTTACACTTGCCTACCTACGTAAATAAAAAATATAATAATATTTGCTTTGCCTCATTTCTATAATATTATACTGGAAATTGTTACTTTACACATGATTGTGATATTTAAAAACCGAGAAAAAATAATATCGAACCAATGACCGGCAGTCAGACTTTCTGAACATCGCACAATAGACCGATAGCTGAGAAATCAACCAATCACTTGAGGGCTTCGGTCCAAGCAGCAAACACCATTACTTAGTTATGACTTTGTAACGACTTTAGACATATGAATGAAGTTATATGTGTTAACCAATTACGACTGCATAACCAATCAACTGTCACTTGAAAGTAAAGTAAAGGTCTGCCGATCCGAATTTAGCTAGTGTGGTATTTTGCCAACAGTAGTTCATTGACCAACTTGCTATTATAGAATCCACTGATCTAAGAACCATTCATATGGGTTAGGTTGTGTGTAGGCTTTTTTAGCTTACGTTTGGGTATGCCTTGGTCTCTTAGGCTAATCAAATCACACAACTACTAGTCCGCTAGTCAATGAAAGGGTTTTTGAAACTGACTCATCTAGTTTTCCGAATACAGGAAAGCAAGAATACTCAGCCCGCACCCTGGGCGCTACCTGGGGTATCATCAGCGCGGTTATGCTGCCAATTGTGGTAGTCCTCATCTGCATCGGCTGGCGAATCCTCAAGAGGAAGAAAGACGAGGAAAAGGAGGAAAATGACTTCCTTACTGTCAAGTAAGCTTATAAATATCTTTAGTTGCTTACCTTATCTTTTAGTTGCTTACCTTAATAAGAAAGATCACAGAATACAATAACAGGACAGCACAGATTTAATAGTTTTCTTAAATTAATAGTAAGTAGTATGCAGTTGCGTTCGTTCTGTATTTTAGTCTTTATGGTACGAGTATTTATGTTATGAGCCTTGTTGCCTGAAATAAAAGATATTAATATTATTGTTTATTCTGAGGCAGTTGCAATATTAACAACGTTTCAATACTCAGGAGCCGAGCTATCGACCCAGACGAGTCGATCAAAGTCAATTCTGACGACGACAGTATCCCATACAAGAAGGACGTTCCGGAAGACACTCCAGAGCCTTCTGAACCAATGAAAGTGGTCGAATCTTCTGCCTACCCCTACGGGCAGTCATACGACCAGCAGCTCCCGCCACCGCCGCCGCCTCAGGAACTTAGGCAACAGCCGAGGGCCTGGGCTGAGGAAACAGAGATAAATTAGAAAATTACGCTCTTTTAGCACAGTATAAATATTAGTTATATTAGTCTCCATGGCGTACAGTACAAGAAAATTTTAAAGATGGAATAAAAATTTATATTCAGTTTTGACTTTATCAATAGTGGCCTAATTCGGCCGAGTGAGCATTTAAAATAATATTATGTTTAGTTATATTTTTTCTTAATTAATATAAGTTTAATCTTAGTTCTTCTCCGTTGGTTTCCAACAGAAATTAATGACGAATTAAAAGCTTTTATATTTTTTACGATTACTTATGTTTTGTTTTTGCGTGAGTTAGGTACTTATCTTGTAGATTTATCGGAATGTTTAATACTGATCCCACCTCGTAAATAATACATTTTTTTTAATTCTACTGGTATGGATTTATTACCTACCTAACTTTATTGTTCACATTCAGTGGTGGACTTATTATTTATTTGAAATTGTATTAAGCTTTGTGCCATGCACAGAAATAATGATGACATGCTTTATTATAGGTACTATTTAGGGCTGCCATCCGTCCGGGTTTCCCCGGATTTGTCATAGTTTGGAGGGCGTCCGGGGAGCGTCCGGGCGGGGTTTTAATTTGTCCGGGTGAAACCCGGACTAAAATAAAAGTCCGGGTTTTCGATCAGATCCCAGATAATTTATGTAGGTACCTAAATAAAAACTATGGGTTAGGTTTAAGCATGGCATGTGTTCGCAAATACATAAATCGACGGTCCCTACGTACATAAGGTCAAGTCAAAAACCGAGGTTTTCAGGAGAGCGTAATTTGTGTTCAACACGCCCTAGAAATAATTCTATGACAAATAATAAATATTTTCTTTCTACAATATTTTAACAGTTTTAAGAGCTTTATAATGCTATTTACACATATTTTATTTTTTTACGTTTTCTTGTAAAAACTGATAGATGACCGTTTCTACGCCGATAATAAAATAGAACTAAGTCAGTCATGTCTATGTTACCTTTCTTTAGGCAGGAAACAAAAAAACAGTGTCTGATATAGAATTTAAATAAAATGTTTTATGAAAATGTAGGATTATGTTACTATTTTTAAATCAATACGTTAAACATCCTGAAATCGTCACCCATGGATATAAAAAGTACTTCAATGACGACATATCACTTTATACGTGGTTTTAGTCATTCGGGGTAGGACTATTCTTGTAATGTAAATAAAGACAAGTCTTTTAAAATTATCAGGTTTGTGTTTTATTAAATAAACAAGGTTTATAATTTATAAATTCAACATTATTTATTATTAAAAAACAATCTTCTTAGCATCTAAATAATAGGTACATACCTATAGACTCACTTAAGTAGGAACTAAACATAAAAAATCACTAGTTCTTTTAAAACTAAAGAAAATATTCTTAATTGTACGAAAAAATAAAAAGTTAAACATATTTTCATTTAATTTTACTAACTGAATAACTAATATTGGGTTTGTTTATCTTTTATTTAATACCTAAGGGAAAAAAATAAAGCAAAATTACTCAATTGACGTCACAAGAACGATTAAACATAGATACTATTTCATGCAAAAGAGGCTTAAAATTAAAGTTGTTTTTTATCGAGTATGGAGTAAAATATATTTTAATGAAGTTGTAAGTGGTTGAAAAAAGTATTGAAATGTCCGGGCCGAAAGCTCCAAAATCCGGGGAACTTACGCCTCCGGTCCTGGGGGGCAGGTTTTAGAGATGGCAGCCCTAGTACTATTACTAGTATGTAGTCCGTGCTATTACTATTAAACTATAATTTAAAAGAAACGATTTTTATTCTATGTTATAAGTGATATCAGATCAGGTAATAACTTATCTAAAGTTATCTACTAGTTAGTAAATAGGTCTATGAAATTATTTATGCCCACTGACTTGCAGGGTTGCAAAAACGAAAAATTAAAAATCGGTAGATTTGTCACCTGAAAATCGGGAGAAATCGGGAGAATTTTTATTTGGAATAAAACAAAAGTATTATATGTTAATAATGTGTTCATTTATTTAAATTTGTTCCATTAGTTTCACACAAACATTTATTCTCGTTTGATATATGTAGGTAGGTACATATTGTACATTGATTAATCATTTCCGTCTTCTTAACAGCTTTTACAAGCTATTTTGTGAACATTTTCTCATCTATATTATCTAGGTATATTAAAAAATGAACAACATTGATTATTTTCTCCTATACGTCTTTTTGTGTGTAGAAGACCTATCATTGACTCAGTTGAAAATTTATTCCGTTGTTTAGTTTTCATTACATTCATGCAACATATTATTTTGAAACTGAACTGAGACGTCTAAGACAAGTGCATGCAATTATATGAACGGACTATCTAATTAATCTGAACGTCCTAGCCTCTTTGTTTAAGTTACCTAATTTGGGAAACAACCCGGACAAAGTTATCTTTAGGGATTTTCCCTCGTATACTCACCAGACAATAATATACTCTAATAAAAGAATTGTTAGTAGAATTTGCTTTAACATACCGCAAAGTTGAATGACCGTATTCGACACGGTACGCGGAATTTCGGGAAGTCCCCGTGCCTTTATGTTGTGTTAAAGGTTTCTTTTAGTATAGAGAATATTATTTTCCATTTTTTATATGAAAATTATTTAAATTGGTTGAAAATTCAAAAAATCGGGAGATGGGACTGCTAAATCGGGACATCGGGAGACAATGACCAAAATCAGTAGATCTCCCGATAAATCGGGAACTTTTGCAACCCTGCTGACTTGTACCGAGTTTGACAGCAATCGTTCGCGAAACGTCCGAGCGCTCCGATCGATCGAATTCCGATCGAAATCCATCGATCGATCTGATCGATTCTTATTAGAATTTAATTTCTAGTAAACTACTGCTGCTATAGTAAAGTAAAAAATACTGTACGAAGCTGACTCTATAGGGAATCAATCTATATTTAATGTAAAGTACAATATTAATCCAAAAGGTATAAAAAAAATATTGACCTTGACATTGCGGGTAAATTTGAGTAAAATTTTTCTTATAAGAATCTTTTACGAATCATTCTAAAACATTTCTCAATGTTACTTAGTAATTATTAAACTAGATTAATGTACCTTTCTTTTGATACCAATGAATCATTACTTGGAATGTAGTGTAACCCAATAAACCAAAACAAAGTACCCATTCCCGTGTAAATCTCCGTTACAAATCGGGAAAGAGAAAATTTTAAAACGTAAAATCATAACTATTTTAGTCATATTCTTTTCATTTACGTATATGTAAATGTTCATAATGAACTGCTTTTCTAATAACTATAAGAGTTTTACTTATATAAACAGTAAATAATACAAAAACTTACCGATAAACCGGCCGCAATGGCCGGCAAAATTCATGTTTGTGCAAGTCGACTTTAGCACATGTTTTCATATCCGATCAGACTTTGCATTCACAGCATTTGTAGATATGTTGAAAGAATGAATCTTGAGGATTATTTACATATATAACACTAATACCATCAGTTAATGAATAAAATTTTGTTTACATAAAATAAGATCAGATTACAACCACTTGAAAACACATGACACAAACTAATAAGGGATACTGACACATGACGTCACCCACTTGAAAAGATAAACAAATTTTTTTTACAATGATGACTGACGACTGTACAAGTGTACAGATGTTGTCTACCCAGAGAAAGGAAATTTAATACAGATTCCATATAAAGAACCATCGACAAACTCTATGGCATTCGACACAGATAAAAACTTGTTTAAATCGTATGCGTCCTCCGGTCGATTTCATAAAAAAATTTTTTTTCACTCTATGAAATATATCCGATCAAAGTTGCCATTCACAGCATTTATAGATATCTCTATCCTACACAAACTAGAGATAGTGCTAGAAACGTACCTACCTACTTTTAGTAGGTAACCATGCCAATCATGAAACATGAAAGGAGAATCTTCTTCCTCCACTATGCCAATATACCGTGCCAATACGTTGTCGAGATACGTATATACGCCAATACGTTGTCGTTGTCGCCACGTTTGTGGAGATTCCTCTACATTTATATTGGCCGGTTTCTGAAGCTAGGCAGTTTTATTTTTTAAACTAAAGCGTGGTTAAAAAAATGTAATGTTGTCAGCATTAAAAATTTTTATACTCATATTATATTTAATTTAAAAGCATATGAAAATCTAAGGTGTGTTTTCATTTTTCAAAAAACTGACTGTTACACTTAATCTTTAACACATTCAAAGTAGTTATGTTTCTCAAACTACGTATTAAAAATACTACTACTACTCGTCGCTAGATGGCAGTATAATAGTTTCATGCAATAATTTGTAACTTATGAGTAAGTTTAACAACGTAACACTATTTTCAGTTATAAGGCTACCGAGCTAAAATAACAAAGTACACTTTGAATTATTATTTGAAGAAGCTCCATGTTCACTGAACATTATGCTTTTGATATTTAAAACCTAAAAAAAGAAATTAACAGCTGACTTTGACAATTGCAATAGATGAGTGTCAGTGTGTCAGTCAGTACGTAAGTAACCACCCACTTATTTGGAGTTCCAAAAGACTTGAAATTAGTTGAAATTGAAATTAACTGAAGCTCTTACCTTGCTCGCTCGTACCTTTGTTTTCGGCGTAATTGTTTAGACTTTTATAATTTTACAATAGTTGGTTAGCACTAAGTGTTACTTATTAGTTTTTAATCGTATTATGGTGAGTTCAAATCTAAAGTATCTTCTCAAATCTAAGATTTAATCAATAGTTCGGCCTTCCGGTGATATATTGTGTTGTAGATAAATAATTTGAATGTTCCTGCAGTATAAATAAAACAAAAATGTGATTTTATGTAATTTTAATAATACAGTGCATGTGAATTATTCGCAATAGAGGTGACTTAAAACTACGCACATAATAATCACTGAATTGCTTGATAAGTGACAATTATACCCTTGCTGAGAAGCCTTGTTATTTATTGCAGAGACCTCGAAAAAAAACCATTTTAAACCATGGGTCTTGTCATTTTACAGAAAAAAGCCATATAAATCTATACCTCAGAAGAATCCTTTTCAATCAAGTTCAAAGATGTGACAACAGTAATGAGCAATAAATTTCCAAAGCATATCAGAATGGACTGTTAAAAATGACTCTACGGATCAACAATGTCATCTCCTGTTTATTTCTTCGACCCTGGTTAGGAGTGCCTTTTGGGATATGGATAGCGGTATCCGTGGTTTATTACTGGTGGCTGATATCCCGTATTAGTGTTCTGGAGACGCAGAATAAAGTGTTCAAAACCCAGTTACAACTTTCGCAGAGTGTAATGCGACAAATTACAGTAGATTCTAAGACTACTTATCATGTTCCTGAAGTAAGTATTTCCTTACTATATTTTTAATTAAAATTGATCAATTGATTCATAATAACAAATAACTGACTATTGATAAGTCACCACCATTCCTTTCACCTTTCAATATGAACAACACAAGACTGACCAATGCATCATTGATCCTCACTAGCTAAACCAATACCAATACAACTCACTGCAGGGCACAGGTCCCCCTTAGAATCAAAAAGGTCTGGAGCAAACTCTGCCACAGTGCTTCATTATGGATTGGCAAAGGGGTAGTAACTACCCAATTGTTGGGCTGTTTTTAAGCAGCTTGAAGGGTTTTTCTGCTATAACAGTAAAGGACTCATCATGAGAAAACCGGCATGCCTGAGAGTTCATCATAATGCTCTCGAAGGCATTTGAAGTCTGCCAATCCGCACTTGGCCAGTGTGGTGGACTAAAGCCTAATCCCTCCCATTTTGAGAGGAGACCCGTTCCCAACAGTGGGACAAAGAAAGGGTTGTGATGATGATGATTAAGGCATCTGACATAGATTAACGACAGTTATTTTGCACTGACAACAGTGACCAAAATGTTCCATGCTTCAAAGGAAGCTCTCAAGATAACACTAACAGTTACCTATCAACTTGCTGCAAAGAATCAGTGCACACACTATTATCTAATCACAATATAAACACTATTGATTAGATAATAGTGTCTTAAGCTGCACACACACAAGTGCTTTTTGACTCTCAAAAAGCACCCACCCACAAAAGCACTTTTTGCAGCAATTTTAATTACCAACATCTCAATAGTCAATATTGCATAGAACATAATATAGTTTATTATAAGATGCCAAAATTAGCTAAAATGCTTAATTAACAATAAACAATTCCAGATCCCAGATGCCTTAGGCACCCTGTGTGAGACAGTGCACATAGCACTAGTGTGTATGGGAAAATGCACAAGAATCATCACTCCAATGATGAAGTCCCTTCTACACCAACGTCAGAACCCAATCCACTTTCACATGGTAGTAGATTCAGGGTCCCAAAACATTATAAGTGAACTATTTAACACATGGGACTTACCAGATGGTAAGACCGACATTTTTTCTATTTTTTTAATGGATGTATGTATAAAATGCACACAATATGTCTTGAAGCATTTGTCCATTCATACTATATAGTTACTGTACTATACTGTTGGTAATCATCTTGGCATTATTTTCATCCTCTATCAACTACTTCCATGGTGTATATTTCATTCAAAGAAATCACATCAGGTGTTGGAATGATAAAAGAAAACCTAATATGTATGGTGGTTTTGCATTGTAATTATGATTATGTGAACAAAATTATTTAATTTTCTGTTTTGATGATATGGCTTCAGTGCAACTAATAATTTTTATTAAGGTAGAAAACGAGTAAGCAACATCACCTGTCCAGTGCCGCCAGTAACAACTTTTGTGGGCTTCCAATCTTTATACCCATAAAAAATTATAAACACAAGCAACAGTGTTAACACTTCACATGAAATTTTAAATTTTTTTAAATAATTTTCAGTGAAATACACATGTTACAATGCACAAAACCGTTTGTCGCAAGTTCGTTGGATCCCCAACAGTCACTATTCCGGCATCTATGCAATGGTTAAGCTGTTGTTCCCAAGCATTCTACCGGACACACTCAATCAAGTTATTGTGCTGGACTCGGACTTAACTTTCCTGTGTGACGTTGCCGAACTGTGGGCTTTGTTCCGGAATATGACTGATGATCAGGTATGTTGAAACAATTCAGTATTGGAGATCCAATGAAAAGAAAAGCTGTACATTTGCTGGTCGACCCCGTGGTGCAGTAGTAAGTGTGGTTCGATAATTAAGCAGATAAAAACTTGTACTCTGGACACTTGTACATGGATGTTAAATTTGTGTTGCTTTCTGTGTGCTACCGCAACACAGACTTAGGCCTACCGCAGGAGTGTGAGTGAGTGACTATTTTATAAAAGCCTTTCCTAGAATGGGGATACCTGTCAATTGTCATCAATTATCACAGTTGATGTGTATAGATCAAGGCAAAGAGTATAATAGTATATACAGGAACAAGGACAGGAGTAAGTTCAGGCGATATCGTCGCCTTTTACGAATCCGTTTGGTTATTTTAAAATTTTGTGTAAAAGTGTATAAATGGGCACTGCTTGTAATGGTTAATGTGTTCCACACCTTTCCAACCCATATACAATTGTTTCAAATTGCTTTGAAATGTCATGTTTGAAATTTTACTAGATACTGCAGCGGGCGATACCTGTATAGGTTCCATAGAGGCTAAATGTTAATAACGCAATTGTATCAGTTTATAGGGCTAGTGGAAAACGAAAGCGACTGGTACTTCCACACAACGAAGCGTTGGCCAGCGTTGGGCAGGGGCTATAACACCGGTGTGATGCTCCTAGACTTGCAAAAGATCCGCACAAACACAGACTGGACTGACCTCTGGTTGGATGCTGTCAACAAGAACATCGACCGACTCAAGCAGACTACCCTCGCAGACCAGGACGTGATCAATGCTATAGTGAAGGCCAACCCGAATATTGTGTTCAATATGAGCTGTCAATACAATGTGCAGATGTCTACTAGGACACTGGCGAAGAGTTGCTATGAAGAAGACCGGAATAATGTTAAGGTAAATACAAAAAATTAAAATGGTCAGTAAATTTTAATTTTTTTAAATCTGTTGTGTTGTAATAACAAGCAAAATGAGTATGTATAATTCTACCAGTTCTATCGTAGTCTTATATATGGGAAGGACAAAGGCTAGTACCATTCAATGATCAATAGCTAATCCTTTGCCTTATATAGATCAGTGTGATGTATTGGAAATGGAACTACTACGCCTTATTGGTAAATAAGGCGATGTTAGTTAAAAGTAGGTAGTTAGATATTGTTTGTTTTTTGATTGTTTGTATAATGTAGGTAGATGGATATATTTCACTTGCGATGGCTACCTAGCTCGTAATAAACTCCTTAACCTAATTTCGTGGTTTTAATGAACACATTAGTGGCGACGTGTGATAAAAGTGGATAAAATGGATAAACGATCAGTGAAATTTCCGGAATTTAACTTTGAAACGGATAGTTGGGACAGTTACATAGACAGACTAAAGTTTTGTTTTGAGGCAAATGGAATCGAGTCGGACGCCGTTCGAAGAGCTAATTTCTTTACTGTGTGTGGTCCGCGAGTGTTTGAGACGGTCGTCGCACTACTTACGCCGAAAAAACCGAGTGATGTGACTTTTAGTGAGGTCGAACAAATATTAACCAAGCACTATAGTCCAAGACCTAACGAAATTTCTACGTCATACAAATTTTACAAACGCGATCAAAAGCATGGCGAGTCGGCGTCTGAATACATCGCGCAATTGAGGAAAATAAGTGCTTGTTGCAATTTTAAAGAATTAGAGCGAATGTTACGCGACAGGCTGGTCTGCGGGATGAGTGACGAGAGACTGCAGTATGAATTATTAAAAAAGGACAATTTATGTTATCAAGACGTCGTTGATGCTATGTTATCGTCAGAAAGTGCGGGAAGAGGTGTTCGTTTAATTCGAAGCGATATGGCACGCCTGCCGGGCGGCGGCGGCGGCGACGGCGGCGGCGGAGCGCCCGCGCCGGAGCCGATGGACATCAATGCCGTGCAGGCGCGACCCAACACTCGTTTCTGCTATCGTTGCGGCGACCGACATGCGGGCGAATGCCGATTCGTAAATGCAGTATGCCGTTATTGTAATAAGAAGGGGCATATAGAGAAGATTTGTACCGCAAAAAAGAAGAATGCGTACAGAAAAGTTAATCTCTTGGCGGAGGCTGACGGTGACCAGTTAAACGGTCTCTACAATCTACAGGGCGTAGGCCGAGTGCCCCCTTACGAAGTTGAAGTTAATCTACAGGGTGTCCCGGTTGTCATGCAGGTGGACACCGGTGCGAGTTTTTCTGTTATAACTGAGCGCACCTGGCGCGGACTGAGAGGATCTCTCTCTTGTTCCCCTCCCGTTTTACAACGGGCACCGCTGACTCTTCGCACCTGGACAGACACACCAGTTTCGCTATTGGGTCAAGCTATAGTGCGAGTTGAGTATAAGGATAAGATTCAAGATTTGAGTGTCGTGGTCGCCAAGGGCAACGGACCTAATCTACTCGGACGAGACTGGCTGACCCCTCTGAATATCCTTATAAAATTAAATTTTGTAAGTGACTGTGACATGTTGGATACCGAAAAGGTGGTTTCTAAACACAGAGATGTGTTTAAAGAGGGACTCGGTACATACCGGGGCCAACCTGTCACTATTCACTTGAGACCCGAAGCGACGCCGAGGTTCTTAAAGGCACGAGCGGTACCGTATGCTATCAAGGATCGTGTGGAAAAAGAAATCGACCGACTAGTGTCAGAGGGCGTTTTGCGCGCCACCTCGTACTCGGAGTGGGCCACACCAGTGGTACCTATAATTAAGAAGTCGGGGGAAGTTCGTCTATGTGGAGATTATCGCTCTACAGTAAACCAGGCTACCGAGTCTGACACCTACCCCTTGCCCACTGCTAACGAGGTTTTCGCGACCGTGGCTGGAGGTAAATACTTTACGACACTCGATTTAGATCGAGCATATACGCAAGTAACAGTGGACGATAATACCGCAAAGCTGTTAACGCTAAATACATGTAAGGGTTTATACACAGTGCACCGATTGGCGTTTGGTGTCAAGGCTAGCCCGGGTATATTCCAGAGGCTGATGACGGCGCTGCTGGCGGGGATCGCTGGCGTAGCCGTTCTTATCGATGACATTATCATTTGCGGCCGAACCATGCTGCAGATGCAGCAACGCTTAGACACTGTGTTATCGCGAATTAAACAGGCAGGATTGCGATTGAATAAAAAAAAATGCAAGATCGCTAAAGAAAGTGTCGAATTTTTGGGTTTCGTAATCGACAGCGCAGGCATTCACCCCTCTCCCAGCAAAGTGGAATCAATTGTGAAAACTCCGAAACCGAAAAATAAACAAGAGCTACAGGCCTTTTTAGGCTTATACAATTTTTATGAAAGATTCATTCCACATAAAGCTACGATTTTAGAGCCTTTGCACAGACTGTTAGATAAAAATCAAACTTGGCATTGGGATGATTTAGAGCAAGGTTCATTTGATTCAGCAAAACGAGTTTTATCTTTTGGATTGACTCTGGTTCATTACGACCTGCAGAAACCTTTGACATTGACCTGTGATAGCTCCGAATACGGGGTAGGAGCTGTGCTGTCACACACGATGGAAGATGATAAGGATCATCCAATAGCCATGGGGTCACGGACGTTGCACTCACATGAACGTCGTTACTCTCAATTAGACAAAGAAGCTGCTGCAATAATGTTTGGAATCCAGAAATTTCAAAATTATCTAATGGGAAGGTCATTCACCATAGTAACAGATCATAAGCCTCTGGTCAGCATTTTCGACCCCAAAAGGCCCATGCCAGGTATGCTTTCTCCGCGTTTGACTCGAATTGCAATAGCCTTAACGTCACACGACTATGATATTGTTTATAGACCAGGTACCGATATAGGTAACGCTGACGCACTGAGCCGTTGGCCTAGGCCCGTTCAAGAAGCAACTGAGGAAACAATAGGTGAAATATTATTAATGGCTGAAACACCAGAAGAATTTCCTTTTGACATAGTGAGAGTGGCATGTGAAACGATGAAGGATAAGATCCTATCGCGAGTGAGTCACTATGTTCAGAGAGGATGGCCAACTCGAGTGACAGACTCGGATTTTCGACCTTATTGGCTACATCGAAATGAACTTTCAGTCCAAGATGGGTGTTTGCTACTGGGTTGTCGTGTAATCTTACCTGCAAATTTTCGTATGCCGACATTACGGGCACTGCATAAAACCCACTCGGGTATAGTACAGACGAAGGCTTTAGCACGAAGTTACGTGTGGTGGCCAGGATTAAATGAAGACATAGAGAATTTGGTGACGGGCTGTACAAGCTGTTTAGAAAATAGACATATGCCTCCGAAGACGAGCCATGAATGGATAGCTCCGACGAGACCATGGTCAAGGATACATGTAGATTTTGCTGGACCCTTTCGAAACAAAATGTTCTTGATTGTAGTAGATGCATTTTCTAGATGGCCAGAAGTGTTTGTGGTCAATAATGCGAATTCCAGTACAGTTGTTAAGCATTTAAGAACGTTATTTGCATCCCATGGCTTATGTGAAACCTTGGTGTCGGACAATGGCACTCCATTCGTATCTGTGGAAATGAAATCTTTCTTAGAAGCTAACAAAATAAAGCATATTAGAACAGCACCGTATCATCCGGCAACAAACGGTCTTGCTGAACGAATGGTCCAAACAGTCAAAGATAAGCTACGAAAAATGGAGGATATTCCTTGGGATATAAAAATGCCTAACATGCTCTTGGGGTTACGAGTGACTCCTTGTACAGCAACTCAGAAGAGTCCAGCGGAACTTCTTATGAATAGAAAATTAAGAACTTTGCTAGATACATTACATCCGGACAATCTTCAGAACAGGAAAATCGAACAGCAAGTAATACAGAATTCTCAACGTAAACACAGAGAGACAGCTGTAGGTCAAAAAGTAATGTTTAGAAGTTACAGTGAAGGTAAAAAATGGTTGCCTGGCAGGATTGTGGACAAACAGGGCCCATCAAGCTATCGGGTTGAGACAAATGATGGTTCTGTTATTAATCGTCATATAGACCAGCTGGTCCAGATACGGGATAACAATGTACAGGCGGAGGGAGGAGAAAGTGAAGAAATTATTAATGAGTCCATGTTATCTGAAAGGACTATAGTCAGACAAGACTCCCAGGGCACGAATATGGAAAACCCTAATGATAATACGGACCAAGTAACAGATGATATTAGTCAACCGGAGTACATTATACAGATACCAAGTTCCGAGCAATGGGCTGAGATGTTAGGTATTCCCCAGCAGAGTGATGGGGGAAAAATTAGACATAAATCAAGCCCACTCAAAATCACCATATGTGAGGCCTAGTGCATCGCATAATTATCTTTATTAAGTTTCCTTCTAATACTGGTGTTTGATTGAATTCATTATTTTGTTTGTTGTGTTTAGTTTCTGATTTTGATTAAAACTTGATATTAACTTAATGGGAAGGTATGTGATGTATTGGAAATGGAACTACTACGCCTTATTGGTAAATAAGGCGATGTTAGTTAAAAGTAGGTAGTTAGATATTGTTTGTTTTTTGATTGTTTGTATAATGTAGGTAGATGGATATATTTCACTTGCGATGGCTACCTAGCTCGTAATAAACTCCTTAACCTAATTTCGTGGTTTTAATGAACACATTAATCAGTTAGTAGTTTAAGTAGTTTTTAGTTAGGTACCTAGACTTTCGTTAAGCGTGTCTAATCACCTCATACCGAAATAAATTATTTGACTTTGACTTTGACTTTGATTTATGCATGCAGACCATACAGACCTACATGGCGTGACTGAATAGTAAAAAAAATACATGAAAAATTTTACCTTTTACAAAAATAATTTACCTTTTTCTATAATTTCCCTGTATACCTATAGAAATTGTTTGTTTAAAAATATAATGTTAATATTATATCACTTATCAACCTACCTAATAAGTTGGATAGGTCCGTACTATAAATCATCGTTCACTTGTCATTATTGTTTTTAGATTATACATTGGAACTCACCAAGCAAATACCACATTAGAATAAGGGACGCCGATTACTTTAGGAATATACACCAATCATATGTAAACTTCGACGGAAATTTACTTCGAGAAAAACTTCATAGGTGCTCGAGCTCAGAAGTTGTTTCATACAAGGTAGATGAACATAATAATGAAGACCGTTCTTCTTGAGATGTCTTATTTGGTAAACTACAAGCACTACATTTTTGTTGAAATATTAGTTTAAAAACATAATTAATTGTAAACACTAACTAATTATTACGTTAAACGACTATTTTATTTAATTCTTTCCATTGTTTATCGCGTAGTTTTTTATCGTCTTATTTTTAAAGCACAATTTCCGACAAAAAGACACTATGGTGGTTTACTTAATAAGACATGTATAAAAAAACGTATTATACATAATTTACTATCACGCGGCTAAAATTGACTTAACATACCACCCAACTCTTTTTTTTTGTCCACTATTGAACACAGTCTTAACTGGTAGCACTCATTCCATCAGTCTAGATCGACCCTGCTAGACTTCCCTGTGGCTGTGGGAGAGCCGTGCCCAACAGTGGGCGCCTATGAGTTGTAGCTTTTAATAGTAGAATTTTACTTATCTTCCATTAGTGTTATTTACGCTGGATTTCAATAACCTATCTACGGATATATTTGGCTATCGGAGATAGAAATTTGACATAAGTTGCATATAAAACGTGTCGAATTTCTATCTCCGATAGCCAAATCTATCTGTAGATAGGTTATTGAAATCCAGCGTAAGTGACCACTGGAAGAGTGTATATGTATAGATACCCACAATACAGGGTAAAGTGGCGACAGCGTTATGTTTTGGCCCACAATACAGGGTAAAGTGGCGGCAGCGTTATGTTTTGTTTTGGCCCACAATACAGGGTAAAGTGGCGACATAGTTATGTTTTGTTTTGTTGTAAACAGTTTTTGGCCAATAAATTATATGTTTTTACGTAGTAACCTTATGATTTACAGATAAACCACTCAGACCTGTGCCTAACGTTCCGCGCGGCACAGCGTGTTAAGCTCCGCACGCATCTGTTCTACATGGACTTCAGTTATCACGAGGCGGACGACTTTGACGTGACCATAGCCCTTCAGCTGTCTATGGACCGCATACAGTTCCTCGAGAGACTCGTCAAGCATTGGGAAGGTACCGTCTAGTGTTAAGGGCTACACTGCACCGTGGTAATTAAATATACCACAAAAAATAGTAATTTTGGTATGACTTTTGAACGTAGACGGATTATCGGTCTTCACTTTTGAAATAAATTGCTACCGAATTTGGCCGGGTAATTAGAACCATTAGAACCAAAATTATATAAATAAATATCTTGGACATTCTCACACACGGCCATCTGACCCCAAAGTAGGCGCGAGCCTGTGATATGGGTGTCAGAGACTGATATACATACATAGATATTTTTAAATACATACTTAAATGGATAATATTGACATCCAGACACAGAACAAATACAAGTGTTCGTCACACGAATATTTGTCCTGAGTGGGATTCGAACCCACGACCTTTGGCGCAACAGACAGGGTCACTACCGATTGCGCCAACGGGCCTGTGAAATAGTCATTTTGGTATGACTTTTGATGACTTTTGAACGTAGACGGGTTATCGTTCTTCGCTTTTGAAATAAATTGCTACCGAATTTGACCGGGTAATTGGAACCATTAGAACCAAAATGATATGTATTCAAACTTATGACACGTCAAATAAATATAAATGAAAGTGAATCCCTGTTCTCACTCACACGTTCTTATTATACCATATTAAGATAGAACAGGATCAAGGAATGAGACATAAATGTAGTTGTTAACAAATTTTAATCGAGCTTCTATTGGTACTCCAATTTCTTTGGTAAATTTCTTGGTTAAAGACGATGAACTCAAATCTAAATGTTTATAGAATTACTGTAATGTCCATAGCCATGGCTCGCGTCGATTTAATGTGATAGACGAAGTTAATTTCGACGGGCGCGGTCTATTTTGGATGGCTGACCGCAAGTGGCAAAAATTCATTAGCGCTACCGTGTTTTAGAGGGCACGTTAAGACGACAGTCCCAGTTGTTTTCAATAGTAAAAACAATCACATCAATTATAACATTTTATATCGATGCATCAATAATATTGGTTTTAGGTCCGATCAGTGCCGCCATCTATCTGTCAGATTGTGAAGTTACGAAGCTGGAAGGGTTCATCCGAGACTCAGCCGACACGTTAAGCGTGCGAACCAATGTTGCTTACCACCTCGTCTTCAAGCACGATTCGGTTTGTAACTTTCGTCTTCCCTAATAATTTTAAAATATATATTCTATTAAATATATATTCTATTAAATTAATAAATATATATTCTAATAATCTATTGTGGAATAAGGGTTTTTTATTACATATATAAAATACAATGTATAGTGTGGTGGAGGCTGGTGCGCCGGTCTATGGGTAGCTTAAACAATGGTACTTGGAGTACGTATATGACATGTCCCTATGTCAGTAAGGTTCGATTAGTTTCCGCTGCTGTTCTAAGGGGATCCCGGAGCCTTCCCAGAAGTGCAGAATGGCTGATGAGGGGGTTTTAATGAGTAATAATCTCACATACCGCGGCCTTACCCCCTGAGGCTTGAAACCCTTTTCTGATATAATGAGGATGCGATAGAAAAAGTGTAAGAAGGTAGCCACTCTACTTCCCACCCAACATCTCAGAAATGGCTGAAAAACAGCGCTGCATAGAATCAATCCAGCTAACGCTGAGCTCCACCTCCTATTGCCCATTTATTGTGTTTTGTTTTTTTATAATTTAAGCATGTAATTTTTTTTTGTGGCAATACTTTTTAATTTTTATTTGTTTAGATTTGATTTTTGATGTTTTGAAGATAGATACCAAAAAAAAAGTTTCCGCTGCAGCATGCAGCACGCACGGTTGTGATTGCTCTTCGTAACTTACTGACACACAGCCTTTGAAAGGCCTCAGCTGCATATAATCGACTACATTTTTAAGCGCAACTGACTCAGCTGCATATAAACTATCAACTCTATACATATAAGCATAAGGTCTATTTCCCCAGGTGCATTACCCAGTGAACTATCTCCGCAACGTGGCGCTACAGAACGTGCGAACCCCCTACGTGTTTCTAATGGACGGAGACTTCGTGCCGATGTCCTCGTTATATGAACATCTCCGGTCGGCGATAAAGCTTATCAATCCGTATCCACAGAAAAAGGTTCGAGAATTTACTTTGGTTGGGTTGTTTAGATAGATAGATAGATAGATACATTTATTTTTATCACATTTCAGCATCAGTACATCAAAAAGTAACAGTTTTACACATAAATTAGTCATCTTGGTTTTGTGTCAGCTGAGTTACAATTATTGACTTAAATTAAAGACCTATATGCTGGCTGTGACAAAAAAGGTGACCACTCAGCATTAAGCTACAACGCATAACGCGTCATAGCGCTGATTTTTAAACTGATTGTTTAAACGCCTTTCTAACACTTCGAACACTTATTGCAAATTCTTATATTTAGTATGAGTTTATTTTGTATTATCAAATCATCATCACAACCCTTTCTTTGTCCCACTGTTGGGCACGGGTCTCCTCTCAGAATGAGAGTGATTCCATAGTACACCACGCTGGCCAAGTGCGGATTGGCAGACTTCACATGACTTCGAGAACATCATGAAGAACTCTCAGGCATGCAGGTTTCCTCACGATGTGTCCTTCACCGTTATAGCAAGTGACATTTAATTCCTTAAATCGCACATAACTTAGTAAAGTCATTGGTGCGTGCCACTGGGGCTTGAACCCGGACCGCTCGAGTGAGAGGCGAGTTCGATAGCCACTGGGCTGTCACTGCTATAGTATTAAATAATTGATAGAAATCAATGGCATCACACAGGTTTTTTTATGCATTGTGTAAATTGGTAAATTAAGGTTCAGGTTATGTACATACGAGTATATCATAGATCTGGTAATGTCGACGTAAAAAGTTTTAAAAGTGTAGAAATCAACTGCTTTCGAGACGACTGTGTCGGCCAATTTTCGCAAGTTTAATATAGGAGGCGCACGAGACTCGCGCGATCTAATTATTATCTATAGGTATGTACTAATATTATAAAGAGGAAACATTTGTTTGTAAAGTTTTCACACAAAAACTACTGGAGCGATTTCAAAAATCTCACTCTCGTATAAAAATTCGTACTTAGTCACTAAACTATTGTCGTTGTTATAGTTTCACACATAACATTGCGCCTGAATTTCTCCCAAAGGTATTATACTCACTTTTCACCCTTAATATTTAGGTATTATATCTATATATATAAAAGGAGAATCTATAATAATGTTATAAAGAGGAAACATTTGTTTGTAATGTTTTCACACAAAACTACTGGACCGTTTTAAAATTTCTTTCACCATTAGAAAGCTGCATCTTCACTGCGTGACATAGGCTATATAACATTACTAGGTGTAAACGAAACTATTGTTGTCTAATTCCACGCGAGAGAAGCTACGGGCGTCCACTAATGTTAAATGTTCTAATTCCACTAGTGTTCCGTATGTCTGTTTGTCCGTCTATATCAGTGGTTCTTAACCTTTTTAGGTCTATTACCCTTATGATCTAACTAGGGTCACTGATTTTACCCCTCCTCCCAACGTTGAAGTCAAACAATACGTGTAGCTACTATATACTGTAAGTAGTGTAAGTAGTAGCAAACGGTACCAACATTCTTAAAGCTCTGTCTGCCACGATAGGATATTTAGCACCTACTTTTTTCCAAAATGTACTTTGCAACATAGGTCAGCTAGGCTCATTGTCACCACTCAGGAATCCAGGGTCTATATCTAATATATAAAATTCTCGTGTCACAGTTTTCGTTGCCATACTTCTCCGAAACGGCTTGACCGATTTTGATGAAATTTTTTGTGCTTATCGAGCCGATTCTCATAGATACCGATCTATGAGAATCGGCCAACATCTATTTTTCATCCCCCTAAATGTTAGGGGTAGTCCATTCCTAAATTTTTTATTTTATTTTTTAGACAAAATTTTTAATTTCTATTTTTTTATGATACAACATACAAAAATACATACAATCCTCAATTTTCACCCTTCTACGATCAACCCTTATTTTTCCATCGCGACTTTTATTTTTAATATGGAATGATTGGCAAAACAACGTTTGCCGGGTCAGCTAGTTACAAAAAAAAATTTACAGTGTCTCGTGGTCCCCGCGTTCGAAACGCAACGGTACCGGGCGTCGGTACCGCGCAACAAGGCGGCGCTGCTGGCGCGGCTGTCCACGCTGCGGGCGGACGGGGACGTGGCGCCGTTCAGGCTGCGCGAGTGGCCGCGCGGACACCGCGCCACCGACTACACGCGCTGGACCGCCGCCACCGCGCCCTACGAGGTACACAACCCATCTGTGCTAGATACACGCAACGGTACCGGGCGTCGGTCCCGCGCAACAAGGCGGCGCTGCTGGCGCGGCTGTCCACGCTGCGGGCGGACGGGGACGTGGCGCCGTTCAGGCTGCGCGAGTGGCCGCGCGGACACCGCGCCACCGACTACACGCGCTGGACCGCCGCCACCGCGCCCTACGAGGTACACAACCCATCTGTGCTAGATACACGCAACGGTACCGGGCGTCGGTCCCGCGCAACAAGGCGGCGCTGCTGGCGCGGCTGTCCACGCTGCGGGCGGACGGGGACGTGGCGCCGTTCAGGCTGCGCGAGTGGCCGCGCGGACACCGCGCCACCGACTACACGCGCTGGACCACCGCCACCGCGCCCTACGAGGTACACAACCCACCCTGTGCTAGATACACGCAACGGTACCGGGCGTCGGTCCCGCGCAACAAGGCGGCGCTGCTGGCGCGGCTGTCCACGCTGCGGGCGGACGGGGACGTGGCGCCGTTCAGGCTGCGCGAGTGGCCGCGCGGACACCGCGCCACCGACTACACGCGCTGGACCACCGCCACCGCGCCCTACGAGGTACACAACCCACCCTGTGCTAGATACACGCAACGGTACCGGGCGTCGGTCCCGCGCAACAAGGCGGCGCTGCTGGCGCGGCTGTCCACGCTGCGGGCGGACGGGGACGTGGCGCCGTTCAGGCTGCGCGAGTGGCCGCGCGGACACCGCGCCACCGACTACACGCGCTGGACCGCCGCCACCGCGCCCTACGAGGTACACAACCCATCTGTGCTAGATACACGCAACGGTACCGGGCGTCGGTCCCGCGCAACAAGGCGGCGCTGCTGGCGCGGCTGTCCACGCTGCGGGCGGTCGGGGACGTGGCGCCGTTCAGGCTGCGCGAGTGGCCGCGCGGACACCGCGCCACCGACTACACGCGCTGGACCGCCGCCACCGCGCCCTACGAGGTACACAACCCATCTGTGCTAGATACACGCAACGGTACCGGGCGTCGGTCCCGCGCAACAAGGCGGCGCTGCTGGCGCGGCTGTCCACGCTGCGGGCGGTCGGGGACGTGGCGCCGTTCAGGCTGCGCGAGTGGCCGCGCGGACACCGCGCCACCGACTACACGCGCTGGACCGCCGCCACCGCGCCCTACGAGGTACACAACCCATCTGTGCTAGATACACGCAACGGTACCGGGCGTCGGTCCCGCGCAACAAGGCGGCGCTGCTGGCGCGGCTGTCCACGCTGCGGGCGGTCGGGGACGTGGCGCCGTTCAGGCTGCGCGAGTGGCCGCGCGGACACCGCGCCACCGACTACACGCGCTGGACCGCCGCCACCGCGCCCTACGAGGTACACAACCCATCTGTGCTAGATACACGCAACGGTACCGGGCGTCGGTCCCGCGCAACAAGGCGGCGCTGCTGGCGCGGCTGTCCACGCTGCGGGCGGACGGGGACGTGGCGCCGTTCAGGCTGCGCGAGTGGCCGCGCGGACACCGCGCCACCGACTACACGCGCTGGACCGCCGCCACCGCGCCCTACGAGGTACACAACCCATCTGTGCTAGATACACGCAACGGTACCGGGCGTCGGTCCCGCGCAACAAGGCGGCGCTGCTGGCGCGGCTGTCCACGCTGCGGGCGGACGGGGACGTGGCGCCGTTCAGGCTGCGCGAGTGGCCGCGCGGACACCGCGCCACCGACTACACGCGCTGGACCACCGCCACCGCGCCCTACGAGGTACACATCCACCTACCTGTGCCAGTCCCAACCTTCGATCACAAGAAAATATGGAGATACATATATTTATATTACCACCAAAAGGGCTCCCTTCGATCACAAGAAAATATAGAAATATATTTATATTACTACCAAAAGGGCTCTCAGTTCAGATTCAGATTCATTTATTTTTCATTATATCGTATTTTGTATACGCTTAATGAACGTCATAACATTTAATTTTCAAATTTTCGTTCAAAAAGAGCTATCATTTTTCGTCTTGAGTTGTTCATAAAAAACTATCGTAAAACATCTAAAAAAAAATCGATTTTCGACTACTCGGCGATCAATAGTTCAAGTTAAAAGCTGTTTCCGTAGTTTCTTTCCGTAGTTTCCGTAGTCAACAAAGGCAGAGCGAAATCGGAGTTGAACTATTAACTATGAAGTACTGCATTAAGTTTTTCTTCCGTGATTGGTCCCAAGTGTCCTCTACACGCCGACAGCCGCCGCCACCACGCCCTTCGAGGTACACTACATATCCATCCATCAGTGCCACAAACCCTGTGTAGGTGTGAGGTGGCCGGTAATTACAATTCATATGTCGATGGTGGATGATGGACCACTCATCCAACTGCATAGACCAGATTTCATTCAAAATTAAAGAGTGACTTCTTTAATTTTGAATGAAATCTTAGCGCTGGCCAGCTGGCTGACAGCGTCACAATTAATATTGAAATGATTGTGTTCATTTCCAGGTAGAGTGGCAGTTAGACTACGAGCCGTACTTAGTAGTGCATCGGACAGTGCCTAAATACGACACCAGGTTTTCTGGATTTGGTTGGAACAAGGTACGTCCCTCTCCTGAAACTTTGTAATATTGCTTGATATAAAATCTATAATAATATTATAAAGAGGAAAGATTTGTTTGTAATGTTTTCACACAAAAGCTATTGGACCGATTTCAAAAATTCTTTCACCATTAGAAAGCTGCATGTTCCCTGATGGACATAGGCTATATAATATTACTAGGTTTAAACGAAACTATTGTTATGTCTAATTGCACGCGAGCGAAGCTGCGGGCGTCCACTAGTATCAAATAATGGTAATCGACATTGGTAATACGATTACAAAGTTTGCTAAGCTAGAGGTCCTGGGTGAGATCTTCGGGTCTGGAAACAACCGTCTCCCACGCTCAACAGCGGGTATATATGTCACTGACGGGATTCACCCCCGGATCAATTGCCCGGATAGAAGGACCATCCTTACATCCGAATTGTGAGGGATCACGCAGGAGCGCTCACAGCGCCGCGAAAGAGGAGGAAAGGTTTCTTTACCTCTGCCCACGCCTTCGGGGAAATACAAGGCGTGATGTTATACGATTCGATTTTCAATATCTACTATACTGGATATTTTTGATGTGAAACATCTTTAGGCGGAGGGCAAACCAAATTTTTGGCGTGGCGAGCGTGGCGAGCGTATTTTTATTTTTCTTTTTTCTTATATGTTTTAGTTCCTGTCAAAATCTGTACTTTTGTGCATATTTAATTGTACAAAATAATTTCGATGTTTCACATCTGTCAGGCGTCCGTGACGGCTCACAATTTTTTTTGAAGATATTTTTATTCTAATACACGAACAAAAGTGTAATATGCGAATTATTCCAAATAGCTAAATAACGCCAACGATAGTGAGGTATACAAGCAGTATTGTGTGCAGGTGTCGCACAGCGTGGAGCTGCGCGCGCAGGGCTACCGGCCGCTGGTGCTGCCGGGCGCGTTCGTGGTGCACACGCCGCACGCGCCCTCGCCCGACATCACCGCCTTCCGCGCCGACCCGCACTACCGCATGTATTTTATTTTTATTACTAGAGACCGGATTATATGCATTTGCATATTTTACCTATTATCTAGTTATGATGCATATTATCGGTACATTTACAATATTTTTCTGAGTACCTACCTAAAATGCGATAAAAGTGTTAATATCGCGAAAAATTCGATGACAATGTTTGATTTGATGACAAATTGATTAAATGTAGGGTTCACAAATGTGTGTTATTTCAAATTGTATATATTGATGCGTACCATGCCTCCGGAAAATTTTTTTTTGCATATTCTGCCAATTTTCATGCATATTTCAAGCATTTTTCATATTGCATGCATAAAATAAGCTTTTTATGTTGCATATAATCCGGTCTCTATTTATTACTATTATACGTAGCGTCCATAGCCCATTGGCTCGGTTCGATTCAATGTGATCGAAAGAGTTAAGCAACGACGGGCCCGGTCGGTTTGTGGATGGGTGACCGCTAGTGGCAAAAATTTCATGGGCGCTACCGTGCTTCGGAGGGCACGTAAAGCCGTCGGTCCCGGTTGTTTTCAATGTTGGAAACAGTCGTTAAGCCTTGTCGAAGACCTTCAGGTGGCTTGAGAACATTCGACACTGGGTTGGCCACTAACCCCTCCACCAATCCGCATTGGAGCAGCGTGGTGGAGTATGCTCTAGACCTCCCGCAGAAGTGTCTGTGGGGGAGACCCGTGCCCAGCACTGGGACGTCTATGGGTCGCAGCGAGCGATTATTATATCACGTATCATCGGAATACTGTCCAACAGGGTTCATTGAAGACCAGCGTAGCTCAATACTTTAGGTATCTCAAACTTTCGGCTCTACTAACCCCTGTTAAAGTTTCCAGATGACAACGAACCCCTTAACTAATTAGCTCCCTCCCCAATGAAAATAATAAAATTGACTGTTGAAGAAAATAAGGTTTTAATTTCAATAAAAGGTAACAAATAAAGTGCCAAAGAAATATCTTTTTAATATTAATGTGATTCTTTTTTGTCGCAAATGGAGTCAATTTTAGGAGTAATTTTTGACAATTTTAACCTTAATTCTGACTCAATATCAAGTCAATTTCTGTATTTAGTTTTTTCATCACCAGGTGTAAAAACCCACTCTCACATAAGTATGTAAAAAAGGGTAAAGCTTTGCTTGCCGCCGTGCTTATGCATTTAATTTATGTGTAGTAAAATTCAGATTTTTAAACGATATATAATTCTATTTATTTTTCCTTTTAATGGTTCCCCAGCTGCCTGGCTCTTCTGAAGCAAGAGTTCATGGAAGACCTGAACAGGAAATACAACGTGACCTTGGACGAGCCCAGCAGACCGGACTCGCTGTACCTGGGCCAGGCCAAGAGCTTGCTCCTCAACCAGAAACCCAACGAGTAATCACGAGTTGCAAGTATGCGAATATCTACGCGAATAAATGTATAGATCGCTCAAGAATATATGACAGACAGCCATGTGGTGGCATTTTACGCACCAAGTCGTGAGCGAAAAATTATTTATAACATACAGATAATCTATATATATAAAAGGAAAAGGTGACTGACTGACTGACTGACTGACTGACATATCAACGCAGGGCCTAAACTATAAGGGTTAGAAACTTGAAATTTTGCACAGGGGTTCCTTTTATAAAATAGGGGAGCACTAAGAAAGGATTTTTGAAAATTCACCCCCTAAGGGGGTAAAACAGGGGTGCAAATTTAGTATGAAACTTTGCCGTTTTTGAAGTCAAGTGGGCAACCAAAACGCGGGCAGACGTCGTGGATGGGTCTAATTCTACGCGAGCGAAGCTGCGGGCGTCCACTATCAAATATATGTCGACTGATGACTGATTTAAGTGTTCCTATGTTAATCTCGATAATAACGCCCTCATGGCTGCCCTCATATATTCCTGGTCTCACTATAAGTACTATAAGTCACTATATGTAAGTGGTCTACATACTATAAGTGATAAATTTTAATCACAATTTTTTTGTTTCTTTTTTAAGGCTTATACAACGCAGTGCGGTTTGTTTGAAGTGTTTTAGTGCTTGACGGATGTTAACTGTCTATATAGCAATACGCATAACATAGGTCGGTTAACGAAAGTTGGCAATTGAATTCTTCAGCGTGTTGCAAACAAGCTTGCATGCAAACAAATTATTTGAATTTCTTAACTTACTTGAACATCCATAATCCGAGTACAAATATTTATCTGTGAAATAAATATGTATCCGGGTCGGGATTCGAACCCGGGACCAACGGTTCGGCAGTCAAGGTACGCCATACAACCATAATATTTGTATCTTTACAACCCGCGATGCATTGCACTGTGATTGGCCTAGTATTTCCATATTAATTCCCATCGCATAATTTATCGGCCTAGTCCTAATTTTATTTGTAAGTATTATTTTGAGTCATTTTGATTCCTGTCTATTGCTCGAATATCTTAATTTTAATCCTTAACCTGATTCTGTAACTTTACCAAAGAAAAAGGCTGTATCTCTTTTATTGTTGACATTGTATTAATTTATGTTTTAAGCACAATTATTGTAATGTTTAAGTACAATTATTATAATGTTTAGGTAGCCACATAGGCTACTTAGACAGTATCAAAATTACTCACCAAAAATAATATAATTAAGTGATTATCATGCAGTCAAATAAATATTGTGTTATTGTGTTAAAAGAGTCCGTCTTATACTTGTATCGTAATTCTATAACCAACATGGAATAGATCAAGATCTGAAGGACCCCAGACAAGTGGGTAAGCGCGCGTTAAAAGTATTCCTCGCGGCACGAAAGTTTAGCTCTGAGCGAAATACGAAGGGGATAGATGCGCATGGGGTACCAGGAAATAAATAAATAAACGCTAACACTCACGCCTAGGCCTAACGCGGGGACACAGAAAACAACACAATTTATCATCCATGACCCGAGTATAAAATATTTATCTGCGAAATAAATATCTGCCCCGGCCGGGATTCGAACCCGCGACCCGCGGTTCGGAAGTCAGTGCGGGAGACTTATTTATTACGGCTTGCGAACCTATCAGCGCTTACGACTGACAACGCTCGCCCCGCCCCCAACGCCATATCTTAATTTAGACTTCTGCGCTTCTTCTCTTCTCTTCTGCTTCTCTTTTCTTCTTCTGCGCTTCTCGACTTCATGAAAGGTCAGAGCTAAACTTCGATGCAGGTTCCTATACATACTAACACTATTCTCACACCAATTTGTTACACAAAGAATGAGTAAAGTCTTGAGTCCCAAGGATCTTGGACTAAAAGCGGAGGATAAGATCCATGTACGGATCCATTGTGATATTTTTATTTCCAGGGATCCAATGATGAAAAAAGAATCTTAAATATTCCGTTCAGAATAACAATAGTCGGGTAACTTTAAGTATTTTCTAGAAATAAAACATGACAGAAAAGTCTTAAGCCTTTATTTGGCCATTGTAACTTGATTAAGCCTTTATTTAGCCACTGTAACTTGATAATCACAATTTCATCATGATTCGTCGCAAAAATTATGTGTAGTTACTTGCAGTTTAGGCGAATATCGGCTTAACATAACCTATACAATTAACATTATTGAACTAAGTATTTTTAAATATATTTTACAAAGCACAAGTGCAATAATCAATGTTGAGCTGCATTGCAATATATTTTGTACATTCGTTTTTAAGTATTCGTATCGTATCGTATCGTATTTTTTAATTATATTTTTAAATGTAGAACAATCATAGTGGATGAATTTTGTAGTTTGATATGTTTGTAATGTGGCCGAATAAATAGTGTTAAGATAATAATGTCAATTTATCAAAGTACCTATTATTTAATTTTTATTTTGCTTTTATTATCCTGTAAGGTAAATTGTTTAAAAAGCAAAAAATGTTTGTACGTTTTATTTAATCACGTATTAAGCAATACTCAATAAATAATTACAATAATTATAATACAAGTTTTTACTAGCTTCATACTCCTAGTCTACTACCACACTACTAATCTATCTATATATATAAAAGGAGAAGGTGACTGACTGACTGACTGACTGACTGACTGACTGACTGACATATCAACGCAGGGCCTAAACTATAAGGGCTAGAAACTTGAAATTTTGCACAGGGGTTCCTTTTATAACGTAGGGGAGCACTAAGAAAGTATTTTTGAAAATTCACCCCCTAAGGGGGTAAAACGGGGGTGCAAAGTTAGTATGAAACTTTGCCGTTTTTGAAGTCGTTAGACGGGTAGACGTCGTTAATGGGTCTAATTCTACGCGAGCGAAGCTGCGGGCGTCCACTAGTTGAATATATTATTTGTGTTATGTAAGAGAAACTAAAAACTATTTTTCAATATATTCAGAACTTATTTAAATTATCCAATGGCTTATGATAGTATGTAAATTGCTACTGAAATTGAAATCAAATTTAAATTTAAAATATTTTGATTAATAAGCTTCCGCA
The DNA here is from genome assembly GCA_944567765.1 of Carterocephalus palaemon. Lineage (NCBI taxonomy): Eukaryota > Metazoa > Arthropoda > Insecta > Lepidoptera > Hesperiidae > Carterocephalus > Carterocephalus palaemon. The sequence goes on along the minus strand of OX155658.1, from coordinate 4,043,902 downwards.
GCCATAGTCGATTCGGCATTCGCAAAGAAATTGCTATTTTTAGGATTCTCCTTCGATATAAGTAACCAAAGAAGAACAATCACTTGGAAATCTAGATCTTGTATGTCTTTTTTTAACGTCTCAACAGCCTTTCTGGCTGTCACCACGGGAGAGTTGTCATTCATTGAAGATCCTCTCGATTCTGTCCTCTGTTTGATAGTTTCCACTTTAGCCGTCAACTCATTCAACAATTCCTGCCTCTCCGTCACTCCTACACTCACTTCTTTATATTCGTTTGTTATTTTATTTAATTCGTCTAGAAGTGATCCGTATTCACGCACCAGGGGCTCAAATTGGTCATTGAGAATGTTCTCCCTGGCTGCAATTTTATCCATTGCAGATGTTACATTGCTATGAAGCTTGTTGAGTTGAGATCCCGTGCTCTTGAATCTTTCGAATAGCTCATCTCTATAGTTCTTCATCTGGGAGTGTCTCGCTCGCCAATCGCGCCCATCCGCCGAAATCTTCAGACGTAATGCGGGCGCTACTCTCTCCATTTCCAACTTCCATGCTTCCCAATCGTGTACTTTATGGACTACAGCATTTGATTCGTTTTCCTCTGGCTTACCAATTTCCTCGCTGTCAGAGTCCGAATAAATAGACATGTCTTCCTCCACCTTATCAAGTGTTATTTCAGTCTCGTCCTCGACTTGGTCTAAATCTTCAGTGGTTTCTTCCGTTTCTGGGATTTCTACTATAGGTTTTTGCCATTCAAAATTTTCCTTTTTTAACGCTTCATCTGCGAGCACGTTGAGAATATAACAAACTTGTTCACCGTATCCTTGTTTGAGCTTGTGTGAAGAAAATTCAACCGCAACTTCTCTTTCTCGCAATATGTCGAGAATGCTGGCAATGATGGTGTTTGGGTCGTCTTCCTCATTGGGTTGATCAAATTCTTTACCACATTTTCTTATCAACCAAGCGGCTGTTGATGCGAAGACAAAAAATTGTTCGCCGGGATTTGTGGCCGTAATAAAGTAGTAACGACTCATCGGCTTCATTTTAATTAGTGGTCGTAACTCAGTGTCGATCTTGAGAAGGCGCAACTTGTCCATTACGTTGAGATCCATAACTATAGCTGCAAACAGATTGAAGTGAAATTGAGAAAAGTACCGGGGAACTTCAACTTTGTTTGAAGTTGTAGTAAAGGACGATTGATAACTGTTATACCTTAACTCTCCTTTGTAATAACTTTTCGTTTAATTAAGTTGTGTATCTTGTTTTATTTGTACAATAAAGAATTAATAAAAATATCCAACACAAAAGCGACTATCGGTGCATCCCTTAGTGGCGTTCACCTACTAGATACATATCAGATCTATTTATCTAGTTCACAACACTTTTAGCCAATAATATAATTACGAGTAGCTTTACGGTAAATAATATGAGCAATTAGGTCACATTTACCGTATTAAGTTAGGTTTACTGTATGACACCCCTACTGACTATTTTCGTGGCCTTATCTTATTAAAGTCCGATGGTGTCTAACATAACATCCTGACCTTATCCCATCTTATCCTGACATTTTAACCCCAGTAAGTTGTTCCTGCTCTGCAAATCTACAAACAATTTGGAGGAAAGTATTTACCTATTAACTATCTTATTGTTATTTACTTGAGCAATTTAAATCCTCAGGATATTAATCGTCGCAGAACAGTCATTTATTAAATTACCACAAAAGATTAGGTAAATTAAAGCTCATATAACATTTAACCTCCTCGATATTAAAAAGACAAGTAAATTTAGAGTTGAGTCTTTGATCTTCACTATTCCAATTTCTTTGACCTCAAGTACTCAACAAATGTACTCTGTGGTACTCAACCAATATGATTGTTGATGAAATTGTTACTATAGCAACGTGAATGACCATAGACTGCACATAAATTGAGGGACGTGGTAATAAAAAAACTTGTCACTGGCACATAAAATGTACTCTGTGCACTGGCATGGCATATGCACAATAGCACAGAATAGTAAGTACTGAGACGAAATGGGATGGCTTTATTTTGATTCATTCCAAGAGCCAGATCCAAGCCCAAAAACAGGGTTGTGGTGAGTGAGACCCTATGGTCCTCTATACTAAGGACTAGTTACTCTATAGTAAGGACCAAAAGTAGTCCGTGCTGAGACTAAACCAGCACGGACTACGGGTTGCTTTCTCGTTTAGGCAGGCGTTTGTGTGATCGATAGCGTCACTTCAACAGTAATTTATAGTTAGTCGCTCGGTTAGTCGCTTAAGTTATCCGCTTGGTCGCTCAGACTACGGATTGGTCGCCCATGCTTTGATAACATTTTTGCTTCAGCGATCGATAAAATTGCGTGCAATTGTCGCTATCGTAAAATAATCTGTGTGGTCAACTTGAGTAAAGTTCGGTCACACTACCTATACAAGGTACCTCCTGAAATCTGGAATTTGTAAAAAACATGGTTCGACGCTTACGTCGTGTATCAACACGATGTGAGTGACAGTTATTAGTAAAACGTTAAGAAGCATGAGCCTCTGTCTTTAAATGCGCCAACATTGCATCATTTGGGTACCCTAAAAACTTCCGACACATTGTTTGAACACCAAACTTCCATTCGCACTTTAGCAGCATTGTGGAAAATGACAGTTATTGGGAGAGGCTCGTGAACTACAGTGGACCTCCAATGAGTTGCAGCCAATTCCCAATTCCTACACGTAGGTACCCAAGTAATAAACTATCAAGGTCCGGTAAGCGTTATGCTTATTCTGGCAACATTTCAATTAATTACACAAGGTAGTTTATGGGAAGTTAAATATAAATCAGTGTTTGAAAACAATACAGGCGATAGACCAGCCAGAAGCGAAACAATGCGACGCAATTTAGAATTGTTGGCAGATCATCTCTGTTTTAAATCGAATTGTATTTTTATTTAGATCTATAAGTCTACACTGGAGTGCATTCTAAGGATGCATGATCTCTTCCCACTTCTGTGTCTCTGCAGGTACCTAAAGCAGTTTGCGGATCACCGCCTGCCATCTTTCGCAAAATCGAATTGAATCCCCACCATGATCGATGTGTGACCGCTGAGTCTCATTGCTCGGGACTATAATATGGACAAGACTTGCAGTGCGAGGCTGATTTCACTACAAAAACACTAGAACGTGTGTAACAATATTTTTCTTATTAAAATTATTCTCTATTAAAATCTTAATGACTTCATATTATTTGTAATGGAAATTAAAATTGCCTTGTCATGAAATATACCTACCAATAACCAACATGATTTCATGTGAGAACTATTAGTATTGCATAAATAACAATGATTCACTAGAAAGGACCCCCCATTAACCACTTTTTATTTAAATTTTCCTCTACGCTAAGTACAAACATGTTACCAGCACTTGCAAATGTATTCGATATACCTACACCATGTCGATATGACTCCTTGAACTGATCCGAGAGAGTAAGGAGTGTAGTTATAAATCATAATTAATTCGACACGGATTACTGCGAGCTAGGTCGTAGACTTATCTTTCTAGAGGTACATTAGAAGGCCGAGTGACTAATGTACGATTATGACACACGGACCCCAATTACGTCCAGCATGCGTCCAGCGTGATTAAATTCTAACACTTATAGCATTGACAAATTGGATTGTTGTTACAACAATGTAAAAAAATTGCCAATTTGGACATTAAAGCAACTTTGTGAATTACCATTTTAATTTAATGCTTTTACAAGTTAACTTTATTGGTACAGTATAATATTTGAACGGTATTTAATCACAATGAAAAAAAATTCAAGGTTCAAGCTCGATTGGCTGAGTGAAATTAAATTACATGCACGTCTAAAGTAATTAGAATTCATTAATAAAACAATAAATAGATACCAATAGCACGGACTACACACTATCCAATAGGTATCATTCATCAGCTCGGTTACCATTTTCACGTAGGTAGAGATCGAAAAGTTGATCATCCTGCAGAAATATTGGTGAAAATCTTACTAGGGCGCTATTAAAAAAATTATCGTTTTATACCATTTTGTATCATTGATTTTTTCAATAAAAATAGGTAGGTAGATATGTTCCCTGCATATAGTACTCATTGTACAAATGGCATACAGTGTAAACTCTTTATAACGTCGTTCGTTATAACGATAAACTCTCTATAACGTAGAAATTAGTACAATTTGGTTGGTTTACCATAAAACCCATACATTAATTCACTCTCTATAACGCATCAGCCATTCTCTATTACGAATAAATATCTTCATATTTAGACATCAACTACATATTAAAACAAAACAAAACTAATCTTTTGAGGTGCCGCAATTTCTAAGAAAGATACCTGAGGTCAAAAACAGCTATCTAGCTTTTGTTATTGTTAATTGCCTTAACACGTGTGCTATTCATAGATTACATTGGCTGTAGGAAATTTGGTCTCAATTATTAAACGCACCATCGTCACCTATCGTGTATTAGCAGTCGTAAACCAACACGTCAGGCAAAGTTAACAGAATATAAGTGTTTAGAATAATTTATCTATTGTATTGATAGTAATAAAATTAGAAATAATTGTAATTAGTTACATTTGGTATACTTTTTCTCTTCTCTCCCTATAACGAAAACTCTTTATAACGAAAGAAAATGCTCGGTCCCTTGAAATTCGTTATAAAGAGTTTACACTGTATTTCGTTTATGTACATTAGACTTTTAGAATACGTGGCATACGAATAAAATTATATTTAGTGTAACACTTGATACACACAGATTACTCTTTTTATACTTTATTAGTACATTATGATACAAGTGCGGTAAGTTGAAAATTACAGCCGAGGCGATATTGCTAGCCCGAGCCGTAGGCGAGGGCTACAAGAAAGCAGAGGCTGTAATTATCAAAGCGCACGTGTGTCATACGACGTTTTATAACATATTTGCGAGTAAATAAATTAATAAATTCATCATTACTTGATGACATTTTCAAATAAAAACAATGCAACGAAAAGAAAAAGCGCGCGGACGGCGGAATAATTTTTACTTGTTCACAAAACGATGCGCGCGCATCAGCACTTTTTTTTTAAGGCAAAGACACAAAAACAACCAGTATTACTAATAAAGTAAATTAATATTTTTTTGTTTTTGATAAATTATATAACAGATAAATTATTATAATTTATTGTCAAAATTAATTAAATTAAAGAATTAATTGTTTATTTTTTATATTTTATCTCCCAAAGTTAATTTTATTCATAAGATGTTGACCACTTTTCTGACATAAAAACTCTTTGCTAAGATTGAAAAAAGTATCGTTCGTTTTAGACGGAACATCTAGATAAACCGTGACCTTTTTAAAAAGAAATCATTACATTACAGCACAAGTGCTTTTTACATTACATTACCGCACAAGTGCTGTAATGAGATACATTACGGTATTGAAATTGGTGTAATAAGAGACCCTTTACGAGCAAATGTGTTATAAAATAATATATCGATGCATCGATATTTTATGCATCATTGTAAGTTTGTACATAATAATTTTGTTCATTATTCTGCATGCCTGTACGTCCCCAGCGGCTCCACGGCGGCGTGGTAAGACACGCCTGTGTTCACCTTGTACCGAACGTTTTATTTTGATTTCCATATTAATTTTACCAAAATCGAATGAACACAAGTTCAATGAGTTATTATTATAATATATTGTAGGGATTAATAACCTCGCAAAGGCTGCTTTTAGTCATGTTTAAAAATGGCATACGTCTACCGCCAAAATCAATTTAGTATGAAAAAGCTAAATTAAGGTAAGGTAACCCACAAAATATAAGAATTTCATCAGCTCAGTGAAATAATTAATGCTGGGACTAAATAATTTTGATTTTATTTACTAGATCCAATAACTAGATGAACGAACGTTCAACTAATGGTGAAAAAGCATATTTTAACAATCATCATTATCTGTTATCTAACGCTTAGAATCTTAAACGAAACCATCGAAATAAAGGAGATGTTTCAGGAATGTATGGAGCTCCGGCCCAGTCTATGTACACCATACTAAAAAATGGAGAAACACAATTAAAACAGTTTCCAATCATCCAATTACTTTAAATTGGCTTATTTTGGATGTAAAGCACAAAAATGTACACTTGAAATTGCAACACAAAACGAAAATCCGTCATGGCGGTAAGATATCATGTTGACTGAAGTTTGACATTTACATGACGTTTATTTCTGTCATCTATCATGTTGATTGAAGTTTGACATTTAAATGACGTTTATTTCTGTCATAATTGTCATTGAATAAAATGGATTGTAACCCTGAGAACGAGTATGTACCTATTTTATTTTTCCCTTTAAAAAATGTTTAAGATTTTTATTTAAGTACAGAATACAAACATTCAATCGTCGAAATATTAAAAATAACTCAAGAAATTCAAACGAACGGAACATCAAACCACGATCGACAACGAAAGCGACACTAGACGGTTCACGATCTTGATGGTCGATCTATGGTTTACTGTCACTTTTTTTTTTAAATCACAGATACGTAGTATCTCTATCTAGTTTGTGATCACAGAGTAATCTAAATTGACGGGACGCCATGTTGAAACTCGATAAAAATAATTGATAAATATAAAATTATTACAAGAAAAGTATGCAATTTAGCAATTTATCTGTATTTTTCCCAAATTTCACGGATTTTTCTCCATTTTTGGAGATACTGTACATATACTGGGCCGGATTTGAAACATCTCCTTTAACCTTTTAGACTTGAGACCTTTGGTCGCTGGACGACCTCAACACCATGCTAGGAGACCTGAACAGACCTCACAACGGGAGGGTTTGGAAATGAACATGGACTAGAGATAGACCAACATCATGTCCAATGTTCATGTCAATCCTATGCCGGTTGATTTAAATGACGCTGCTCTCGAAGTTTTCTAAATGACAATACTCTCACCACGTACCTATCTACTTTATGGGACTGCGAAAAGCTGGTGTACATAAACCACTGCCTACTCCTTTGGCGAAATACAGCCGTGATGTTTTGTTACGTTATGGTTATTTAGTGATTTTTCACATCTATTTTTTAAATTTTTATACATTTTGGGAAAATTTTGGGGAAAACTCCTTGTCGTGTGAATGACACATTAATATCGTAAAAGGAAAAATTTGTCCTATATGGCAAGCAGATACCAAATACTTTGCGGTCAACGTGAATCACGGTCTTACAAAATAAACAGCATGGTACATAACCTACTAACGGTAGTTTTCCGTTTTGCGTGCCATTCGCGAAAATACAGGCTGTGGGCGCTTTTTAAAAAATAGGTAGGTAACATCTTTCACAAACCTATCAAAGCTCTATCTTACTAGAGATGAGAACCCTATCTATGGGTCTATAATATATACGATCTCTAGTCTCTAAGCGATCTATGGGGTTTTCATTCAGCCATAAATTTCTAGAAATCATAATACTTAGTAGATCATTCATAGTTATCGTCGGGTTGTCATTGTTATTGACGAAAATTTTCGCGTAATAGATGTTAATATAGAGTCGACCTGCGTTTACGCTAAGGCGATTTAAAATTCGTGACTTAGAAGGCTACAGAGTCCTTCCTTATCCATAAATAATAAATTATTATTTTTTGGTTCAAAAAACGGGACATTGACATCTGTGACAGAGTCCAACTCGTTTATAACACGTACTTGTGTTAAGCTAGGATAGGTTCAGGTTAGCAAGTGGGGTTGCGTCGAAATCAGTGTCTTGCAGTTGTCTTTAAAAAAAAATAACGTGTGCTAAGTTCGTGGTCGGTTACCGTAATTTTAAGACTTGTATTTTACACATTACCGGTTCCGCATTCGGTATTGTATAGATACGTAGGCAAAGTATAAATTAAAAATATTTCATACATTACCTACACGCTTGAAGTATTCTATACATTTCGTAGGTAATGTATAGAATACTGGATTATGCAGATTTCCGATAACATAGGTATCTAATTGTGGTGATGACTTTGGTACTAGCACTAAAATATTTCCAACAATACACTAGTAATAAGCGACGCTATATAAGTCTGCGTCCAGTACCGCTCCGTAGAGTCATCGTCACAGCTCGCTCATATTCATGAAGGATGCGCTTGTATTGTGACTACAGAATACTAAATACCACAGAGAGTGCATCATACTCTATCATACTTAAACGTTAACAATAGCCAAGCTAAATCGGCTTATTATGAAATTGTAGTCTTACGAATTGTTCTTTAAAAAAACCTATTATCAGTAGATTATGGAAACATACCCCAACTGATACCCCAACTGATCGTAACACAAATGATACCCCAACTGATCGTAACGCATAGTACGCAACTTATGACGTTGGGCATAGGTCTATCATCATCATCTCTATAGTATATAGTCTCAGAGGGAAATTACTTAGTAATTAGCAAAACTTAACATTTTATAAAATTCAAAACTTGGCACTGGGTACAAGGTACTGTCGTGTACACATAGCAGTAAGTACATTTATTATAGCACCTACTTAAAGTTTGTTCGTAGTAAGACGAATAATGAATTAATTTAAGGGTTTGATTAGATTTCGTTGTCCACCGGGCCGGCTAACGGCTGTCCGCTAAATTTCTCGCGTAAAACAAACAAAAAAGTTCCTCAATAAAGAGCGACTATATCTCGTATTACTGGCGCGATAAAATTAGAACTACTCTGCGAACGCCTGCGCAGCCGTCAGTCGCGATCCGCACTCTCCACGCGACGGTACCACCGACGACCACAGACAACACTCTTGTTTTCTTTTGTTTTTGCGGTGCGTTTAGTGAGTTACGAAACGGATTATTTTGTGCCAGTGCGTTAATAATAACCCGTGAATGTGCTGCCTTTTATTGTGATATTTTAAAAACAAATCAACAAGACTGCACGCTCAGCTGTAATGCGCTAAAGTTGCAGAAGGTGAGTGTACTAATAAGGTTCGATAGTTGACTTTTTCCGATTGGAAATATTGGGCTCGGTCGGAAGGTGTACGTGGAATTCTTGAGCCGACCGTTGCCGGGCTACATCTCCAATACCGGTGTTTGAGGTGCGACTATTGATTATATCGGGTAGGCCCAATACAACACATTCTGTCAAGTGTTACAAACACTTCTTTAGAGACCAACATAAGGAGTGCACATACTAAAGGCCAAGTTCCAAATTTACGGCAAGCGATAAGTAGTATAGTATAGGTACATAGCATATTATATTGGTATTATATTTAACGTGTATCAAATACTTATTGTATCAGGCTTATAGGTGACTTTCTTTAAGTAATTTTGCTCTTTTCCAAAGTAACTATGCTCATTTCCAAAGACTCAACTGTTTACTATACCCCAATTTTGATAACCCTTCTATTCAGGTTTTTGCAATCCTTCATCCCACCTCTGAACACGGCTTTCCTCTTGGAATAAGTGGTAGGCGCAGTGGAAGTTTTTACACACCTTCAATAAAATTTTGGAGAACTCCATCCTACCCCGTCCAGCCCCTCTCAATCCGAGAGGATACTCATGTCGAACAGTGGGGCAAAGAAAAGGTTGTGCTAATAGCAGTGCTCTGAAGCATGCGAGTTTCTTAACAATGTTTTCTGCACCGTTGCAACAAGTCACACGACAGAAGTCATTTGTGCGTGACGTTTGAACGATTTGAACCTGGACCTCTCGTGCAAGGATTCGTAGTCACTTAGCTATTGTCGTTGTTATAGTTTCACACATAACATTGCGCCTGAATTTCTCCCAAAGGTATTATACTCACTTTTCACCCTTAATATTTAGGTCTTATGTCTATAATAATGTTATGAAGAGGAAACATTTGTTTGTAATGTTTTCACACAAAATCTACTGGACCGATTTCAAAAATTCTTTCACCATTAGAAAGCTGCATCTTCACTAGTGAGTAAATAAATGGAGAGCCTATTGCCATACACCGAGCTACTAGTGGGAATTAATAAATCAATAGATTATTGAATTCCATTAGAAAAACTAATAAAGTTTCACAATAATGTCATTGCTATACTAAAACATGTATCCGCTGAAGTGTTATAGAGATAACAATCGCCACGGTACTTAACTACATAGTTTCATTGCCACATTTTTAATTAAATTTCTTAAGAGCACGTACCTAGCAGATAACGATTAATCACTTGCACCATCAATGCATCGATTTGATTTATTTTACCGAGATTGTGATTTTAGTGGTCGTATCGGTTTTTAATGACAAATAAAATTCCGTTAGGTACATAATTGCTAATTGCATCATTATGTTATACTGTTAAATGTTTTACAATGTTACCTAATATTTTCACTAAAACTACAGTATCTTCAAACAAGTGTAAAACATGGGCCCTGTCTTGATTTATGCGCACAAATGTGTATTCTATGGCTATGGCAATAGGCTCACCACTTTTTACATAAGACCTAAACTAAACATAAATAAAAACCTCTCTCCTCCCTCCTCTGTCTACGCCTTCGGGGGCAAATAGGCGTGATGTATGTAAAAATAATGGTTCATCTAGGCTATCATTAATGTTATAGGTTATCCCTTCGAGTTATACCCAATAGATAACATTAATAGCTATAACAATATACATAATAGTATGCTGTTACCGACTTACCCCTGCTACGCCGTAGCAGTTAAATTTCGTGCAATCGTTTTATTTTATAAGAACTTGATCATTGAAACCTATACGAGTATATCTGTTATCTTTCAATTTCTCGCCAGGCTCAAAGGTGAAAAATTCCTTTTAATCCTGATATTATCTACCATCTAATATTGTATCCGCTACGCTGCGGTACCATCGGGATGATGAAGCTTTTAAGGGCACGAAAGTAATTCATACTTGAAACGTAGTCATAAAAATCTCTTATATCCGTGTTTAAGGGTCATAGCTGGTTTTCTTAAGAATTATCCTTAATCTATATATATAAAAGAAAGTCGTGTTACTTACACCATTTATAACTCAAGATTGGCCGAACCGATTTCGCTGAAAATTTGTCGGGAGGTACCTTAGAACCGGGGGACTGCTATAGGATACTTTTTACATCGTTCCCATTTATTTTATTTTTTACTGACAGTTGACAATTTGACAATATGAAATTTTTGAAGCCGACGGGTTGATGTGTTTGTTTCGATTTTCTATTAGCTTATTGTGCCGATATTATCATTATCAATATCATGCTGCGACCAAAACGGTCAAATCATTCCTGACAAAGCCGCAATGCAAATATGATTCGAAACATTGCAAATGAAAGGACAAGCAAGTGCATGTGAAGAGCGTCGCGTTAGTATGGCTACAAAATGCTGAATCTATGATGGCTACAGTTCGTGCTTCTCAATCGATCCCAACAAGAGCGATCCCATGAAACGGCTCGGTTGGAAATGCGAAAACGTCGAGCAAACCTTAAAGATCAACAACTAGATAATTTTAGGGTTTGTGTATGTATTATAATTTTGCAATTTTTGTAAAATACCCGTGTGAAGCCGGGGCGGACCACTAGTAATATAATATAAATGAGAAAGTGTGTTTGAAAAGCAAGGCAAAGTGGCCACAAACTGATAATACAACATAATAATACAATAGAAAAATTAATTGAAAATGTACATAAAAACATGTTAATGAAATGTCATTGCGGCCTCCCATCTCCCGGACCGGTAAACCTTTTCTTAAAACCAGGCTGTCGCGCGTGCCGCCGGCTTTAGAAACTCGCTCCGCTGTCAGTCGGAGACATTGCAAGGCTACGGTGTCATGTAAATGTTATACATACATATGTATGTTTAGCAAACCGAGGCAAAAGGCCTGTTAAACGGAATAATTGAATGTGGAACTAGTTTTTTAAACATACTCACTTGAGTTCTAGCCTCTAGGAGCGTTTTATATCAAATTATTATCTAATTTGTGCTGTTTTGGTGTGAATAAATCTTAGTAGTACCTATAGCAGCGTTTTTTTATAACCACCCCTTTTTTTGTTTTTGTTTTAAACGTTTTGTTTTACTCGGACGTCGTTGGAGCGACGCCGGGTTATGTGGGACTTTCACCCACTAAAATCCACTCGGTGGCCTACGCCGGCGCTACAAGAGGACTCCGGGATCTCTTGTAGAACGCTCCGGTGCCCTCCAGCGCTGCGCCCAAGACGGGCTCTTCCCGGTTTACACAACGATGTGCAGCCACAAACAGCGTCATCTTTCCCGGGGTCACAAGATGGACGGTGCGAGCTCCCGCCGCCCGTAACCCCAGAAGTCCCCTTTTAGTCGCCTTTTACTTTTATAACTACCCCTACCTACATTTTTTAAAAGCTTAGATATCTCAAATACCAAAATATTTTCATTCATTAAATTTATGGTTGATTTTACTATTCTGTAATTCCACTTTATCTATCTACCTATAGTTAAATATTTTAGCGCGTAACAAAATTTAACCCAATTTTTAACGATAACAATATCAGTAACACATTTATACCTACTTTCCGAAAACATTCTAATACTAGACAGCAGACTGTAGACAACAAGCAATTTATATACTTACGTGGTTACCTGACAACAGCTAATGAGGTGATAAGAGATTTAAGTTTCACAAATTTTCCATAAGCTGCTATTGTCTCTGTTATCCAAATTGTCGTTTCACCCTATTTATCAATTGTATTACCTAATCGTAAGATGTGGAACACAAATTAATGTGAACAAGTGTGATCGATCGATGTTCACATTAACGAAATATTCTCTCTAAAATACATGTCTAGAATCTAGAATCGTTTATTTATAAGGGAGAAGATGAGGTATTTTCATTGCATTTATAATGAAAGAGTGCCTATACAGTAACAAAAAATATCTTAAGCTTATGCCTGCACAATGGTTTACAGCGTTTCTGATATACTTATGGAATAAGTCGTTAATATTTAAGGAATTATGGTCTATTTTCAACCACTTGACAACTACTAATTATTATTAAAAGATACTATCACAAGTAACACCTACATGAAATTAAATATTAATTTTAAATTGTGTAATTCGTTCCGCTTGCACCGAACATCTGTTACAAGTGACGTTAATTTCGTTCCATTGTAGAGTTCATTACGATTTTTATCGCAACAACCTTGGTTGCGTTAAACCGGTAAGGCTTATCATTTAATCGGCATATCTCAATAGCTAGGCGACAAACTAAAAACGGCGTAGGACTAAAGAATAGAGAAATCCGTTCTAGAACCACACCTCTACTTACGTGAAAGGTTTGTTGAGTATTATTTGAAGTGATCGTGGTAATTTTTAGCAACAATTCGATAGTGTTAAGCTGGCCTTGTACGTCTGGCAGTAGGGTGAGTGACCGCTAGTAGCAAAATTGCTTCCCTGCTTCAAATGTTAGCCGTCGGGGTTACAATCATAAGGCAAAAGTTGTATTCTGTCAGTTAGGTTTTCTATCCACTCTCCCACTTAAAACACGGTGGGCAAAAGTAAGAGTTGTGATGTGATGATGGATGAGCTGCGTTCCGTGTCGCGACAACAACATACAACAATGCGAGCCTGTACTTCGTGGCATGCGCTCAGTTCCGGCGTCTTACGACCGGCCGATAGCTCAGCGATCGTGACTCAATTTGGCGCCGATGAAGTCACATGTCGAATGTTTTTATTCGTTGTCTACTGATGTTTCATGTTACTATGCAGCGAACAATATGCGGTGACAGCCCAGTGGCTGAATTCGCCTCTCACTCGAGCGGTAAGGGTTCAAACCCAAGCGGCACGCATCAATTAATGTTCTAAGTTATGTGTGATGTAAGAAATTAAATGTCACTTGTTGTAACGGTGAAGGACACACCCGTGAGGAAACCTGCATGCCTGAGAGTTCTTCATAATGTTCTCGAAGGCATGTGAAGTCTGTCAATCCGCACTTGGCCAGCGTGGTGGACTAAGGCCTAATCCCTCCCATTCTGAGAGGAGATCCGTACTCAACTGTGGGACAAAGAAAGGGTTGTGGTACACTATGAGATTGTTTACAACTTTATGCAACGATTGCAGTCACATAGTCGTCTTTCCCAGAGTCACTGGACGGACTTTCGGGCTCCCACTCTTGCCGCCCAGAAGGGTCTCTTTAGTCGCCTCTTATGTCATGCATGTTCGGTATGATACCGTACCTCGATTTAATTCTGGTCCAGAGCTATGGGGACTAGTTTTCTTGGCTGGCAGACTGAATATTTTTATGCTACCCTGAGTACGGCTTAGGTATACAATTAGCCTGATATATGTGGCCAAATTAGTTAGTAACTAGACTATTATTCTGTGCTAGAACTAGCGAGTTGTAACTTATATCCTGTCAACACGTAGGTCGCAGACGCTCCCTGTAATGCATGACAAAGTATCGTTTAATATTATTACTGACGGCTCATTTGATTCATCAGGTTTTAACCAGCCTGCGGTCGCAACACCTGGAGGTGACCGCAGGATGCCTGTGTTTAAAATAGCTCCGCGTTGCCTTGAAAACAGAACTGGCCCTATTAAGAAAGGTCAGGAGCGTCTGTCTATCGCTCGAATCCTAAAATTTTTCTTTAGTTCAGATAATCATTTAAAAGGAGACCTTACACCTATTTCTATACTTTTTTATAAAGGTGCTGTGTATTATAACCAAATAACAAATTACAGCGGACGTCAGTACTTATAAGTAAATAATGTTGAGAGAACAAAAAATATCTATTTTTTTTTGTAAGTCACACTCTTTGCAACTGCTTTTTTTTAAAGTCTGCAACTTTGATAGGTAGTGCTGAAACTTTCTTGATTCTCTCAGGTCATGTTCAGTTATCAAATGTAGCCAATACAACATTAATTTAATCAAAACTTCTGCACTAATTAAGAAGGTGAGCCCTAGCCAAGTCTTAATCCACCATGCCACCATAATTGTTCTTGGCAGATGATTCTTATGAATGGTAAAATACACAATGGAATTGGATCAGTCTGGATGTGTCATGCATTTGAGTGTAAACATTATGTTAAGCGTGACTTGTTAATATATGAAATTAGTTGGCAAACATTCTAATAACGACAGAGTAGTAGTAGCATAGATTTTATTAATGACGATTCTACTTCTGAGGAATCTGATACCTGCTAATGAGCATTTACCCAGCATGTTGGACTACGGTCTTACTCCTACCAATCCGGGACAGACCCGTGGTCAACAGTGCCACAATGAAAGGGTTGTGGTGTTACATGTTACATACAAAAACAAGCATATGAGTACAACATTTATAAATGTGTCTTACAATGTGAATAATAAATAATATATTGCCTAGGCGTTAAGAATAAGGACCAGGTTTAATTCAAAGTACCATTTGGCCTTTTTTGAGAAAATAAAATAAATGAAACGCAAAAACTTGCCCATAGAGCGAACTTATTCTTAGTAGAATATAATCTAAATTGATTACTTTACGATAAAGTTTAAAATAAAAGGCCAAAGGAGTTAAAAAATAATATGTTCAATAACAAATAACACTTGAAAACAATTAGTCCCGCTGACGTAAAACCGATAAATGCAATCTGCAATTTGTACCGACAACGTACCAACTCGCTACGTCACGTAACTACCACCGTGCCAAGGCATAATTATCGGTACTGAAACTGTAACTGTATTACTTGAATAACATAATTATGATCATGAACAAAGTTTACTTACTTAATTGGTATTATGCGTAGTTTAAATACTTTTTTTTATTTGCATATTTGTAAGCGATTTATTGAACAGTTGCACATTTGTACCGTGGTGCGTTTCGGACCGTGTCGGTAAGCAAGTAACTATTTAGTAACCTGTGGTTTCGGCTCGGATAAATAATGAAAGTGTGTCGATGTCGAAGGATACAAACCGAGAAAAAAAAAGAAATTACAAATCCACATGGTCCCATAACTATATTTAACCAACTCTTCGCCGATAAAAATTATCATGGAAACGTAGAAAAACTAAATTACTGGTATAAGTTGGTCCCTTTCTCTATCGCTTAACTAACTAGATGCATGCCACCACTAGAAATTAATTCAGATATTTTTGTACAATCTACTTAAGTGCATGTGAGAGGGTTGCGTTATTTCCCACGATATAAACGTAATAGAAATCCAATAATCCATCCATGTAAGTATTTCTTTCCGATAAATATCTATTAAAAAGTTTAGAGGCTGCAGAACACGAGTTTAACCACAGGATTTTATTTGTTTTAGAAAGGTATCTAATAGGTACATATATACCTAAATATACCTAATAATATTATATTAAATTAATATATATTATATACGCTTAATTTTATACACATAGGCAAATACACATCACTTAAATACATACTAAATAAATGTATACAAAAGCGTAACTATAAACTTACCTATATTAAGTAAACTCGCTCCCGCTACGTCGACGCTCGTCCGCTACACGATGACCGATACCTTAGCAAGCGAGACTATTTTTTGTTCGCAACACGATTGACAACATAATGTATTCTTTTACTACCTACCCTCAATATGATATCTTTATAAACATTGTAAGTGTATAATTTTAATAATATATGTGCTTATTACGCTTAGCGGCAAAATATTGTAATAGTTTAGTTTCTCTGTAAGTGAATTTTGTAATTCTTAAGAGAAATAAAAGTCTTAAACCGTAAATTGAAATAGACTGAAATTGTATATATTTGTATTGAGAGGACATACCACCTAAAAATAACACAGACTACTTAAACATAAACCGATAATTCACCGAGAATTCACCATTCATCATACTAAATAAAATAAATAAATAAATAATAATTTAGAATAATAAAATGGATAAAATCAAATATTCATGGTAAATTCAACAACTCAAACCTCTATGCCTAGATTGCCTAGATTAGTAATATGTCTATGGTTTAACGACAGCAACCCATCGACAGCCAGCAGTCCATCTAGCAGACGATATCGCAACATAACCTGTGGTCATTAAGGATTCACGACGCGACAGCAACACGGAAAAATATAGCTTTACCCATTGTAGAGATATATGTTTTTTATCTATGGCTTGCTATGCGTTCCCGCCACAAATGGTCCGATACCATATCTAGCCGTTCATTGTTGTTGACATACCATGAGGTTGAACGCATGTACAATACTAGAGACGACATCTTGTAAGTATGTATGTCCTGGAATCTTGCAATCAATATTTCACCCACTTCCACTGAAGCTATCGAGCTGAAATTTGGCACACATATTTGGTTCCGATGACAATTAATGCATGAAAATAAAAAAAAAGTTTTAAAAAGTTTTTTTTTTTTTTAAATTTACGGTATAATTATTTCGTCTTAGGTTAAAAATACTACAGTCAGAATGGAATGAGTACCTACAATCAATGGGAATGGCTGACCAACTACCTCATTCACACCGATCGATCACAGCGATTGACAGGTATAAGGAGAATTCTTACGCGCTTAGGCTTTCTCAAATTTCTTTAGGTATGTACTTACTTAAAGAAATATGTAGGCTACTATGTAGTAGTTACACAAATATAATTAAACTAAAACGGATTGTTGTCGCTTTCAATAAACGCATGAACCTATGTGCAAAATTGTGAATTTCTGTTGCCTACTCTAGACAACTCAATGTTGACAGACCAAAAAAAGCATGTCTATCACATCACTAATGCTTAAAGAGAATCCAGGTGAGGTTTTTATCGGAGAACGAGTTTGGAAAGCGACGGTCGACGACCCGCTACATTCTCTCTCTATCGGAAGCCGGTTCACGGGTTTTGGGCATTGCCAGCTGAAGTGACTGACTAGCATGGCAACAGTTCACCACTTCCGAGATATCTGTGCGCCCTTTCTCAAGACATATATATATTACTAGTGGACGCTCGCAGCTTCGCTCGCGTAGAATTAGACTCATTAACGACGTCTGCTCGCGTTCGGGTTGCCCACTTGACTTCAAAAACGGCAAAGTTTCATACTAACTTTGCACCCCAATTTTACCCTCTTAGGGGATGAATTTTCAAAAAGCCTTTCTTAGTGCTCCCTTGCGTTATAAAAGGAACCCCTGTTCAAAATTTCAAGTTTCTAACCCTTATAGATTAGGCCCTGCGTTAATATGTCAGTCAGTCAGTCAGTCAGGCAGCTTCTCCTTTTATATATATAGATATTTATCTCGTATATCGTAGTCGATCAAAAGCAAGAGATAAGTGTCTATCAAACGTCTACGATCGATACAGTTAAGTCACCAATAGGCTTTTCCCGTGCTTTGAAGGCATGTTGAGCCGTCGTTATCGTAAGATGACACATGTTATGCCATGTCGGAGGTCTTTGGGCAGCCTAAAATCATCCGACAACCAGGTTGTCCACTGACCCCAATCCGCACTGGAGTACGCCCCCTGTAGGATGCTAATGGGTCGCTCTCACTATTTGTATACTCCTACCTACTTATTATTACTAGATAGTCGACGCAGTTTTTTTCTTTCGGAATTATATAGAAGCCCTTGGTGCGAATTATCTCCAGCTCCACATGAAGTTGAAAAATATGGTACCTGTATCAAATTAGATATTAAATTGTTAATTTTTGAAAAGCGGAACTACGAGTTTCTTGCCGTGTTCTTCTCGGTAGCATCAACTTTATGAAACGTCGGTAGATAAATGGTAGCATTATTATAATTACATACCTGAATTTCTTACTATATTAACTTAAATTATCATGATATCATTATAATTTGCAAACGGGCAGTTACCTACAGTCTACATTTAGTTTGGTTTATAAAAGCGTGTTTTTTTGTTTTAAAAAATATTTTGTTATTATTAGTAAATTTTGAATCTTAGTATCCTACTACTACTGCTGCGGGAGGTCTAGAGCATACTCCACCACGCTGCTCCAATGCGGAGGGGTTAGTGGCCAAACCAGTGTCGAATGTTCTCAAGCCACCGGAAGGTCTTCGACAAGGCTTAACGACTGTTTCCACCATTGCAAACAACCGGGACCGACGGCTTTACGTGCCCTCCGAAGCACGGTAGCGTCCATGAAATTTTGCCACTAGCGGTCACCCATCCACAAACCGACCGCGCCCGTCGTTGCTTAACTCTTTTCAATCAAATTGAATCGACACGAGCTATTTGGTTATGGACGCTACGGAATCCCGGAAATACGTTTATATTTATACTCTTTATGACGCGGGCAAAGCTGCGGGCGAATACTAGTTTTGGAATAAAATTAATAGAAAACCAGAGTGGTGATTTAGGATGAATAGTTTGCTCTGTCAGTGCTCTGTCATTGATATAATAAAAGTCAGTAAAGTCCGCATTTGTACTAGGTACCTCTTATTCTTTTATTTTCTTATTTTTGTATGTTCTATGTGTGTCCTTTCGGTGTACAATAAAGAAACTTGTCTGTCTATCTATTTTAGTAAGTACAATATGTACGATAACATCACCCTTGTAAGTTGTAACCCTATATCACGTATCGCGTAGGCGTGGGCAGAGGTGCACCCTTATACTACAACCACTTTTATGCCGCCTGTACACTCTCGTCGAGGGACAGCGAGGCTGGGCGAGCGCGAGAGTGTACTGCCGCCTGTACACTCTCGTCGAGGGACAGCGAGGCTGGGCGAGCGCGAGAGTGTACAGGGTACACTCGCTATGTCTCGCGAAGCCTCGCAGTCCCTCGTGGGCTCTCCATTCCGAGTCGGTTTTTGAGCGCGAGTCAAAGGGCCTCGCTTACCCTTGCGAGTTGTTGCGAGTGCGTCACTGTACATTCTCGCGGCATTCAGTTTAGAGGTGGGTTATAACAGGTTAAAATGAATACCTGTTGTCTCTGTTCCAGTTCCTTAAAAATAACAGTTCCAAATACCTGTTCCTAAAATAACACTATGTTTTTGTATACAGGTTCTACCACCTAGCTATTCAAAACAACAGCAATCGCACCGTATACAGGTTCTACCACCAACCCGCGATAAGGAAAGTAAAAAGTACTCGTTTCCAAAAGTAAAAAGTACTCGTTTGATTAAAATAAATTATAGTTTAATAAGAAAATACCGGAACATCCGTCAGAATCAAAAATCTGAGTTACTCCTTAATCACACCTAAAAAAGTTGTACTTCAAAAACGTTTATTTATTTAATGTTAAAATTTACATAGTATTTTTTATATCTGAAACGTTATTTTAGTGCTGCTTTTATTTAAAATTGTAACAAATAGATATTTTGATATTAATAATATTATTTATCATCAGGTCTAAAAGTGGGTTCCTAGACGGTCTAGGTCCGTACCTACCTAAATTCAAATTCAAATTCAAATAATTTATTTCGCTATGAGGTGATTATACACGCTTAACGAAAGTCTAGGTAACTACAAACTACTTAAAGAGATATAATGCTATTCTAAACTGATTAATATAAAGCAAAGGATGAGCTATTTATCCTTGAATGAATAGCTAATCCTACACAGGTGCCTAACCTGCCTTATGGCTAATTTACAATAATTACCTACCGCTAAGCTAAGCTCTAAGTCACGATAGACTATCTACCTGGTCATCGGCTTAGGGAAGAACTTTAATGATATGAACACAGAAAAGTTTTCAATTTTCGCTATAACTCATACATTAAGTAAGATCGAAATCTATAGACAATAAACCGTAAAAAAATTACAATAAACGAAACTGATGATAAAACCCATGTCAGTTCATTATCATCTTTGTCTGTTTAATCCCTTTTAATCTCATTCATATGTTACTGCACGTGTTGCCCGGCCGGATTCGGCCGATGAGTATTTACGAAGTCGTAGTTACATTGATTGAACGTTTTGTGACCAATCCCCTATCCACTCAAATGTCCGGGCGACTAGAGCAGCCTAAAAAATATGTGTCAAATGTCCGGGCTACTATAGTCGCCCAGAGGACTCCTTCTATTAAAACAAGTTTTTCTTTATGGAAATGTCTATGGTGTTTGTCGATGGTTCATTATTTAGAATCTGTATTAAATTTCCGTTCTTTCGGTTGGTCAACCTTATAAAATGAAGCTTCCCACAATTTTCTCTATGCTAACAAACACGTTCGGATACGCGCTACTATTTTTAAAGTTTCGTTTCAAGTAAACTAATTACGTCGATCATTATAATATAATCTCTTGTAATTTTAAAAACAATTACTTTACTTTTTGATATTTCTATGAACATTATAAATACCTATATAACCATTTTATATTACATGCCCAAATGAAGTAATACTTTCACAATTCTAAAATTATTTATGTAGTAATATTAGCATTATTCTATCAGTGTTTCCGAATAGGTTCTGTTATCAATGGAAATAACAGATATGTAACACGATCTAATTTGAGAGTCACCTTTTGCAAGACGATTTCTTCTTGTGAAATGACGTACTATAATTTTCGGATAATAATTTATCAATGGAAATAACAGATATGTAACACGATCTAATTTGAGAGTCACCTTTTGCAAGACGATTTCTTCTTGTGAAATGACGTACTATAATTTTCGGATAATAATTTATCAATGGAAATAACAGATATGTAACACGATCTAATTTGAGAGTCACCTTTTGCAAGACGATTTCTTCTTGTGAAATGACGTACTATAATTTTCGGATAATAATTTATCAATGGAAATAACAGATATGTAACACGATCTAATTTGAGAGTCACCTTTTGCAAGACGATTTCTTCTTGTGAAATGACGTACTATAATTTTCGGATAATAATTTATCAATGGAAATAACAGATATGTAACACGATCTAATTTGAGAGTCACCTTTTGCAAGACGATTTCTTCTTGTGAAATGACGTACTATAATTTTCGGATAATAATACTTTAAGCTTCTCTTTTTAGCAAGTGTCAGTGTAGCGTGTGTAAGCGAGATAAATCAACAGGTATGAAGTTTGACGATTTCTTCTTGTGAAACGACGTACTATAATTTTCGGATAATAATACTATATGCTTCTCTTTTTAGCAAGTGTCAGTTTAGCGGGTGTAAGCGAGATAAATCAACAAAAAACTAATACTAAATAACAAGACCTAATTTGAGAGTCACCTTTGATGAAACATAATTTGTCAAATATGTATGATGCTGAGATTTACTGCTTGTTAACGGTCATGGTATGAAATCGAGTAATATTACTTTAGTCTTGAAACAAAACTTTCTTGAAATAAGCTTATTTCTATAAAGATCTATAAAACACAAACCTTGAAAATAAAAGGCATCTGTTTTGTTCTACGAAACCATAAATTTAATGTTACGTGTTGATGATAAATTCTGTTTTTCTTTTTAATTGGTTTTTATTATCTTAATGTTCTTCCTACCTATTTGTAATCGTTATTTTATAATAATTAGGTGAATGTGGTGAATCAAATCAATTCAAATAAAACATTATCCCAATGTATTATTTCACTGCGTCTATTGAAACGTATCCGGAGAGGACCGGTAACGGATTGTCTATCTCACTTCATTTACATAGGAAGAAATGAGAAATGTATACGGGTCGGGCAGTAACAGGTACTGTCAGCCTGACATGTTACTGCGTCAGGTACTGCGACGGTCGTGGCGTAGTGCGTACTGGCCGGAACATATTGTTCCGCGTAACAGTTATAACAGTTGATCCTTTAGTGACTGCAATATCGGAACGACCGCCAGAACAGTTTATTACTTGGGATAACAGGTATTTTGTTCTGCAGATAACAGTACGGAACAGGGACATTTAAATACGTGTTATTTTTACGTGTTCCGGTAAATACGCCTCACTCCTAATTCAGTTGAGCGCAAGCTTTCTAACTGTATGGACGTTTTGTTGCCTTAGATATGCAATATGTGGAATAACGAAGCAGAACTTAACTTCGTATGATATATGTGCACGTAATTATAATAACTGATAGCGCATAGGGTAACAGCTGCCGTAACTTGTAACGCGTCCATCTCCTCGGCGTTCCTCTGCTGTACTGAATAAACGAGTGTGTACAGGGTCGCGCTCGTCGCTCGACCTCCAGGGTTGCAAAAGTTCCCGATTTATCGGGAGATCTACTGATTTTGGTCATTGTCTCCCGATGTCCCGATTTAGCAGTCCCATCTCCCGATTTTTTGAATTTTCAACCAATTTAAATAATTTTCATATAAAAAATGGAAAATAATATTCTCTATACTAAAAGAAACCTTTAACACAACATAAAGGCACGGGGACTTCCCGAAATTCCGCGTACCGTGTCGAATACGGTCATTCAACTTTGCGGTATGTTAAAGCAAATTCTACTAACAATTCTTTTATTAGAGTATATTATTGTCTGGTGAGTATACGAGGGAAAATCCCTAAAGATAACTTTTTCCGGGTTGTTTCCCAAATTAGGTAACTTAAACAAAGAGGCTAGGACGTTCAGATTAATTATATAGTCCGTTCATATAATTGCATGCACTTGTCTTAGACGTCTCAGTTCAGTTTCAAAATAATATGTTGCATGAATGTAATGAAAACTAAACAACGGAATAAATTTTCAACTGAGTCAATGATAGGTCTTCTACACACAAAAAGACGTATAGGAGAAAATAATCAATGTTGTTCATTTTTTAATATACCTAGATAATATAGATGAGAAAATGTTCACAAAATAGCTTGTAAAAGCTGTTAAGAAGACGGAAATGATTAATCAATGTACAATATGTACCTACCTACATATATCAAACGAGAATAAATGTTTGTGTGAAACTAATGGAACAAATTTAAATAAATGAACACATTATTAACATATAATACTTTTGTTTTATTCCAAATAAAAATTCTCCCGATTTCTCCCGATTTTCAGGTGACAAATCTACCGATTTTTAATTTTTCGTTTTTGCAACCCTGTCGACCTCTCGCGCGAGTGCTCTCGACAAGACATCGCGAGAGCACTCGCGCGAGAGTGTACAGGCGCCATTACCTGTTAAGGTTGTATTTTTATTGTAAGTAGTAAGTATTTAGATTGGTTTTATTGAAATCTGGTAACAGTTGCGATGCTCTGAGTTCTAAGTTGGCCACCGAGTGTAGGTATAACCATGCCAACGCCCCTCCTACCGGAACTCAAATGCTTAGAAAACAACAATGTTTCACGACAAAAATAAACGTAGTCGTATCGGTGGTACCAGACCATAGACTAAAAATTACAAGAGATTACAGACCAAGTCTATCTATAAAGATTAACATCCAAATTCTGCATCTTTTACAAAGGACGCGAATCTATTGAACTTTAATCGAACATCATTTAGAAGTAGTGTTTATCAACCTCGAAGTGGAAGGGTGTGGTTGTAATTTCACCCGGCAATAAGAACTGGTGTCGTGTGACGCTGGTTAGGTGTCATTTCAGGTGACTGTCGGCCTAGGTGACAAAAGTGTCTATTTTGCTACTTATCAAGATTACATTCACTGTAATGTATAATATCTAATGGTATCAATCAGGTATACATAACGGTAAGACAGGGACAGAACAGGGAACGTTTAAATATCTGCATGAATATATACTACATCCACAGAAGAATGATTATAGGAAAGGTATACCTACTCGTATCATGAAATAAATCAAAACAATGGGGTGTATAGCTATGGCGTCACATTAAATGTTAATTACGTAGGTACTATAAGTAGGTACTGTCCATATATAGGTTACCAATTCTGCTACAAGCCCGTCTTAACATCGTCACTGAATAAATCTTATATTTCGACTAGTTATGATGTGTATAACTAGTCGAGATATCTCGAAAAATCGATAATTAAAACCCAATTGGCATTCTGTAAGAAGTTATTTTTAATCGGTATCGAAAAGACAAAAGTCACCGGGTCGTTGTGCCACAGTTGTGCCCTTATAGAGAATGACAGTTGAAAGCGCGGAAAATTTTAAAGTCTACGTTTAATGTTTACACAAACATGCGAGGCCCAAGTAGCTCGAGGAATGTAGAATAAGGAGCTGTTGTAGACCTACATTCGCGCGAAGTTTATGGCATAGGAATACGAAGTTATACTTTGTAAAGAGCTAAATCCTGACCTAAAAGAGCTAAATCCTGCCTTGATTTATCACTCACCTACGTGATGAGACCGCACTATTGCTACTAAATTGTTTTGTTTGTTTATCTGATTATCAAATGTTTTCTATTCCTTGTCTTAATCCCTTGTGCCTTTATATGTTCATAGGCTATTTCTAATGAGCGTCAGCGCCAGAAGTATGAAGTGTGAGAGCAGATAATGAACAAATAACTACTTTTTGAATGAAGAAATTGATAAGACATTATTAAACGATTACATTTATAATGCCAAAGACACAATCGCAAACATTTTTCTGTTTCGTAAATAGATACTGAAAATGTAGAAATATTTACTTGGCAGATTAATTGGAAGGATCCTAGGGTCGGGACCCATCTGGCAAAACATGGTATTATGGTATCGGTTTAAACTAAAGAGCCGTCATATACAGGGAATATTTTTGTGCCAGACTGCAGACTCATTACAACAAAACTTTTAATAGCTATTGTCTTTATAATGTCTTACAAAAAGGTCATACATATAATGTTTTAATACATAAATCATTTTGGCTACCGGCTACCGAGCCACGCAAGCGCCCACGTAGTAGCGAAAAGAATTTCACCTTGACTCGTGAAAGCTCGCAGAATCACTCGCCTCCGGCAAAACGACTGCTTTACCGTTGTACGCTGAGGTTTACTTTTCGATGCATCGGGTCAACGTGAACTTCGCAAGACACTTCAATAATTATGGCGCTTTTAAGGTTATGGTAGCCTGGCTGGTAACCCAGTGTGCACGGCCAAAGTTGAATTACCGTAAACTGGAGTCTCTACTCACATACTCGTAGAAATAGCAAACGCACTCTCCTCGCTTCGCATCGCTAGGTTGAATTGCCGTGTCCCTGTAGCTCGGGACCAGAATAGTGCTACGGTAGCCCCTGCCTGTCGTAAAAGGCGACTAAAAGGGGGCTTCTGGGGTCGCGGGCGGTGAGAGTGGGAGCTCGAATCGCCCATGATGTGACCCCGGGAAAGACGACGCTGATTGTGGCTGTACGGCGTTGTGTATATTAGCGTCTCTACACACATAGAAATAGCAAACGCACTCTCCTCGGAATAAACGATCGCTAGGTTGAATTGCCTTATATTGGCGTCTTTACTCACATAGAAATAGCAAACGAGCATGCACTCGCTTCGGATGAAACGACCGCTAAACCGTTGTTGGCTGAGACAGATACTGCAAAGGACTGCTGCCCTATACTTTACAAGTTCCCGTTATCATCGCACCCGTTTCACTGTCCTACTATTGGGAACCGGTCTCTGCTCGAAACCTGGAAAGAGTCAAACCTTAGTCCACCACGATGGCCAAATACGGATTGGCAGAGTGGCCATCGAGAATATAATGAAGAATTCTAAAGTATGTAGGTTTCCTCATATGTTTTCCACCACCTGTATGTATACTGTATTTTCCGCGTTATGTATGAGACACATCCGTGTTTCATGAGACACAATTGCAATGTACGAAACTAAACTTATGTAGGTATGTAAGTACCTACATTGTAGCGTTGCAGCGTATAATATCTGACCTTTTTGATTATTTTAATTGAGGTGGTAGGTACACTTAATTAAAATTAATTAAATTATCTGTGTTGACCTCCAATCTTGCAACGGGCAAGCCATGCTGTGTCATCAGATATTTGCCGTCGTAAAACCGCACTAGATAATATAGACTTCTAGACCAATGTCAAAAGGCCACAATTTTTGGATTTAACTGGTTTCATAGTGGATATCATTCGTATCACAACATCTTCCCAAGGCTGTGATAAATATATGCAAAATTTTATTTTTTAAATATGTATGCGCAATATATTATTCTTGCCGGTGTTTTGCCTGCAGTTTGATAGGGACTAACTGCTAGTCGCAATATTTCTTGAGCACTCCGTTCTTCGAAAGACACTTTAAGCTTTCGGTCTAACGTTATCACAGGATAAAAATCGATACCTAAGCAGTATTGAAGCCTCAACCGCCAATAAATCTTCACCTACTAATCTTCCCTCCACCAATCTGCTCTGGAGCAGCGTGTTGGGGTATTCACAATTGTGAGAAGAGACCCCTGCCCAGCTGAGGGACACTGAACACCTACAGTGTAATAGTCAAAAACGGCCTAACATCTTGCGATTGATATTATTATTATAGATATTAAACAACAAAACCGGACAATAGTAAGAAAAAAATCATCCCTACATCCTATCATATAAGGGAAGTAAAAAACCCTAAAAAAATATTTTTTGAAGATTTTATTTTATCGGCGTAATTAAAATATACCCATTTCAAATTACAGTTTTCAAAGTACAAAAATCCTCTAGAGAAATTATAAGGGTTCCTTGTTGCCTACGGAACCCTAAAAAATAAAAAGGATACCTTCGAATGAATGAAAAAATGTATTTAGTCAAGTACGTGTTGTCATCCGCAACACAAGAAAACACAGCTTTTCCAGCCTTGTACTGCCTACCTCTATCAAGTGATATAATACTGGTTGAGGTCCGGAAACGAGGTATCCAGTGTACTGAGACAGGTGGTGGCGGCTCAACCTCAGGAGCCAAGGTCAGCTTGCGGTTGACACGCTACGTGTATATCGAGACCTGTAACCATACACGGCAAACAATAAATATTACCTTAGTCGTATTGATAAAGTAAGTATTTTTGGATTTTCTGGTGGTCTGGTAGAAAACATTCGAGAACTATTGTCTTATTTCTAACTAGTGGACGCCCGCAGCTTCGCTCGCGTGGAATTAGACATTCACTAACTTCAAAAACGGCAAAGTTTCATACTAAGTTTGCACCCCCGTTTTACCCCCCTAGGGGGTGAATTTTCAAAAATCCTTTTTTAGTGCTCCCCTACGTTATAAAAGGAACCCCTGTGCAAAATTTCAAGTTTCTAGCCCTTATAGTTTAGGCCCTGCGTTGATATGTCAGTCAGTCAGTCAGTCAGTCACCTTCTCCTTTTATATATATAGAATGTCAGTAGAAGTAATTAAAATTCACCATAGGACCAGCTTGTGATCAAATTCGGTCATTTAAGCAGGTAAGGGCGCATGAAGCACCCAGGATGATCCCGGTTCAAAGCCTAATGGCACATTCTATGTTATGTAAAAAAAATCAGCTGTTATGACGATGCAATATGGTATTGCCAATACCGACTGCCTGCATCAATCCACGGCTTAGCTTTCTTAGTTAGATGACTTCAAATAACCCTATAACTTAAAAACGTTAAACCTTTTATTAACCTGACCTTATAACTTCTGACAAATACGTTATCCACTAACTCCTCTGCCAGTCTTCTCTGGAGCTGCGTGTACGCTTCATATCATCTAAGGTATGACAAGAAACCTGTGCCCTGAAATGGACCGCTTTTTTATTCTAGCTGTATGCACAGATACGGTTAACCAAAGACTAAAAATTGCAATGACATCCAATGCAGCGAATGTATGAAAGCATGTAGATATATAACAGTCGTCAAAGTAGGTATTGGCCAATTGCAAAAACATTCCACACCCAGAGACCTTGTTCTCATTTGTTCTGCTTACATATCTTTTTAATAAACCGTTTACTGCCGGAACCGTGTCTGAAATTTAAACACATTGAAACGCTCACATAATACCGTCCATGAAATTTCATGGCTACCGTGGCTTATGACAGTGATATCTCACAGTTTAAAACCCAAATTATTTTCACAAAATTAGAGCAGGCTTCTTTACGTTGGTTGGTAGATGGAGGTGTAATATCGATGGTACGAAGGTACTGAAATGAAATAATTACTCATCACAAAAGTTAAGCAGAACAATAGAAATTAAGAAAAGCATGCATACATAATTAAAAATATACTGATCGTCTGCAATAAAGAGTTCACCCCACTTAGCATTAAGCTATGACGAGACATGTCGTAGCGCTGATTTGCAGTGGAGACATGATTTGTGTTCAAACAGTATTAATGAGGGCACTAAGTCCGTGTACTTAAGTGTCTCAAACGTATCACATGTTAGACACTTTTACCTTCCTTTAATTTGTATGCTATGTGTTGTACTAGATAAAAACAGAGAGATCATTTTGATTCCAAATATTCAAGTTCAATCAAATCAAATCCTGAAACCATTACAAACTTATGAGACCTACTTACTGCATTTACGTACTGCGTAGTACTACTTGCGTTTCGAGAATTATTTAGTTCACAATGCTAGCAAAATGCACAAACATTTTGCCCGATCGCAATTATTACGTACGACAGTCGGTCGTTCGTAAACCTAAATAGATGACCCGGATTCTGCAGCTTATAATAACCGGGAGAGTGTTGTCTAAACCTTAAACAAAGCAAATGTGCCCTTGGCTGTCGCTGGCTATAATAGCCAACGCTTAGGGCGCGTCCGGACTTTCCTGTTAACCTTATATTTAATCTAAGTTGTTAAAAAATGCCAAATTCACAATTTATGTTTCTATCCAATTAAGTAAAATCATTTATTAACGAATACACCTATACCTATACCGATAGTGTATACCTTAGAGACACGAGGTAGAGATTATATTTTTATAATACAGACGGACAAATAGGCATATCTATTGGGCCACCTGATGGTAAGTGGTCACCGTATTTTTTTAAACTTCGGATTCACAAAAAGTAAAATTGATTCGGTACATGGTAAGGCCTGTGGTTTCAATTTGTCCCATGTTTTTAGAATCAAGCTGTATTGTCGGCGGTGTTATTAAACTGGTTCTTCCACTCGAGGGATCCTGCCGCACGCACCAATGACTTTTGTATGTTATGTATATTTTGTGAAGGATAACATTGATAAGAAAACTGAGAGTTCTTCATAATTCCCTCTTAGACATGCATGTGGTAAATCAGCCTGTTTATTTTAAAATTATTATTGAGACTTTGTCTGAGCGACCACATAATAAATAAAATAAAAAAAATTGTATTTTAATTTATTTCGTAATTATTAATTAATGTTTAAGCATACTAAAAAAAACCGTAAAGTAATTCGAAAATTGACCTCTTTAAGAACATATTACTTTATAATTTGTGCAACTGTCATTTGTTTTTTAACTGTGGCGTTCTTTAGAAAGTTATGTAGTATTACCATGATGAATTTACCTCTTGAAAAATTTCGTTTTACTGATTTTTTACGAATTTCGCTGTACTCAACAATGGAGTTGCCTGGGTGTATTTTTTTGAACCAGAAAGAAAAAGCCAGTCTGCAGAATTGCCAACGAAAATTAAGAAAAGTCGAAGCATTGGTAAGAAAACAGCTCTTATTGACGTAGTCGATGATAGACCATGGCGACCAAAATAAGCAAGAATCGTACCACGGACTACACACTATAGAGGGGTAGCAGAAGGATCTACTTTAGGGCCTCATTTATTTATTTTATACAGCGCAGACATCGTCCAATACATCCAGTACAGCAAATACTACGTCTACGCCGATTTACAAATTTACATCTCCTTCAGACCCACTGATCTAAGGTAGTCCTGGAAAACCTGTAATCGGATCTACAAACCATATCCCAATGGTCTGCTAATAAAAATCTTGAGTCTAATTCGGAAAAAACAAAACGTAATTTGTAATGTTTAGAGTATTCCTCAAGTTCTCAATGTTATGTTTCCTGTTTGATATAAACTTTTTTCACATGAGCAATTTATAACAAACCAATTAAAATGACTCACGCTCAGGCATGCATGCTGTCTAGGCTTTGCTAATCTTTGAAGAGAAAATAAAACAAATCGCTGCTTGCTGAACGATCCGTTGTTTCCTGAACACCAATGGCGGCAATGGCACAGCTGAGTTACTTAATGCATATCGGTAAGTGACTCACTCATACGATGTTGATTCAAAGCAAGGCCTCGCCACACTAACTCTGCATGCAACAAATTGATCCTCTCAAATAAAATATTTAAACGTATGGTTGTTGACTGCTGTTGACGGTTGACGTTTTCACGTCTCGCCCGTGGGAATCTGTTATGATGGGCACTGCGTTTAAGGGCATCGATTTGTTCTTACAAAGATCCCAGAGTCCTCGGCAAATGCTGAGAAAGGCCACCGCGTCGCTCCCACTATGTCCGGGCTCCTCAAGAGAGGAAAGGGGAAAGGTTCCCGCTTTAATTTAATTTATGTTGAATCTCAACTTTTTTTTTATTTATACCTTTTATTTGTAACTGTTTGTTCCTACCTATGTCTTTTCCCCAAAAAGTTACGATAACTGCCAGTATACCGTATAACGATAAAAACGAAATTATTCTCGCAAAAATTATCGGCTATAAACATAGTAAGTATGTGATTTGAGTTTATCTGACGGCCGGTTTCTGAAGTCTTCAGTTATATTATCAACAGCTATTGAATCAATAAAGTTAAACGTAAGATATATGTCGGATAACTGTCACTGGGTTTCTGAACACGCGAAGAGCCTTCCATTAACTATGAATCCGATAACGAGTACCTTAAACTGCCACTAGATGGGTCTCTTCAAAAGATCAAGTTTAAAATAGATATTCATTGTAGTTTGTACCCTAGGAATAGTCTTACTTGTAAGAAATATTTTTTCCATAGTCAATAAGTAGTAACACCTTGTTTTATTTACCAAATATTGTAATTTGGTATTTATTAGCATCTGTGAATCCTAATCAAATGTGAACAATATCTACAATTCTAATGTATAAAACCGAAATTGTCAGTCACTTTTGACAAAGTCAAAAGTCAAAGTAAAATAATTTATTTCTATATTTCGATGTCCATAATAGAACTCGTATTGATCTATTGTTATGTCCTACGAATAACTGTAAAATGTTTCACCGGGATTTCTAGACTAAAATTCAATACTATTTAACACGTACTTAGGCAATAACACCTTATGTTTTTGTAATTTGTCATTAAAACGTCAAATAAAGTTAACGAACCGGTAAACGGCCATATTTCGTCAGTTAAGTTAATCTAACTATAAACGGAGTTTATCTTACATTGGGTTGTTCAGAAACACAATTTGAAAAGTTATCGAACCGATAGCGCTAATGAATAGATAAACTGCCGTCAAATGGACCTCAGAAACCGGGCATAAGAAGAGAAAGCATGTATGTATTTAATCTGGGCTACCGGTGACAAGGAGTTGACGACCATTAACGTCCACTTGTCGCGAACTCGACTCGGCACTATCTTATTGTGCTAAATGGGACAAGTAACACAGGTAGGCGCGAATGTAACACAGTGTGAAATATATTGCCTTAATCATAAATTTAATCCATCTAGAATTTTAACAGCATTTTAGTATTTTTTCTAGGATATAAGACCTTATTATTTTATTAGTATTTCTTATATTGTTTACTTACGCAACTGTTTCTCACTACTAAGTACGATGTACTTACTTCAAAAATGCTTTGTACCGCCGTTTGACTACTCTACGTAGGTATTAAATAATATAAATGTTATATTATTTAATATAAAATCATAGTTGCACATTAATGACATAGTTGCAGTTTGATAAACTGTTATAGTCGGCGTTCAAATTACGAGCTGAGAAATAAATAACTTACATTTATGGAATTGAGCTAAAGGAAAATTAATGACTAACGAAAATGGTTGGCGACAGTTGATAGATAGGCGCTTACCCATTAGAAGTCACGTTTAATTATATGAATGGTTAGGTCCGGACCATAGTGAATGCAATTACTTAAAGGTCACTTTGCTCTCAGACAACTTGCGTAATTAATCATTGTGTCTGCTTCTACATTTGTTGAAAAAGATTATTTTTAAATACCTAATTAGTTACATGTTACAACCAAGCAAGAAAGACTACACTTACGAGTAAACCTTAGTTTGAATTACTATGTAATTGAGCATATTACAACCTAACTTGAAAAGCCGAAAATCCAGCTTGGCCTCACTAAAGTCCACTACTGGGCACGGGTCTACCCTACACACAAATGTGGGATATCTTGATCATACTCCACTACGCTGCTCTAGTGCGGATTGGTGGAGGGGTTCGAAGCCAAACCAGTGTCGAATATTCTCAAGCTATTCGAAGGTCTTTGACAAGGCTTAACGACTGTTTTCACCATTGAAAACAACCGGGAGCGACGGCTTAACGTGCCCTCCGAAGCACGGTAGCGCCCATTAAATTATGGCACTAGCGGTCACCTATCCACAAACCAACGCGAGTCATTGAGCCATGGACGCACGGTTGTATTGTACCAAATTGTACCACAATTTAGAACTAAACTAATAAACTATACTACTCGTAGACCGTTCTTCCCGGTTCGCTCCGATCGCTTGATTATAATCTGTGATAGTATTTTCTTAAATATTTATTTTAATAATGAAATTATTATTGTTTACAGATCTATCGAAATGATCCACGTGGATGAAACAGACCCTGTTGGAGGTAAGCATAAGACATTCTCACGTTTAAACTAAGTACCTAGTATTAAAGTTTAAATGTCAGTTTGAACGATAAATTAAACATCCAATGGTAAACTTTAAATTACTTTCACTGATCTTTTTTTGTACTTGAAGAATAATTAAATGATTCTATGGATATAATGCAGAGAAAAATCATTTTTTGCTGTTTATAATAAACTTTTTACAAGGGTAACGCTAATAAATCCCAGATATAAATAAATTGCAGACATTTTTTGTCATAATATTAATAATTCCTGAACTGTTTAAATATCATTCTAAATTTAAATTCCAATTTGCCTTACTTTACATTTTAAACTTACTCTTTTCAGTCAACATCTGTTAGGTAATGTGAAAAAGCTTTTACTTGACTGAGATCCAACCAAATTGATAAACAAAACAATTGAATATTTTGGCAGACAGTCAAAATTGCCTTTAATTTGGATGCAAAGTCGCAGTAATTTTGTCGTATCTATACCATCATCTGTTTCGTAGCATGTGGTTTTTTTTCTCCTTATGGGAAAAAAAGCAATAAAATATGTAGCGCGTACCTATCTAGTGTTATTCCTTTGACTGCTTTAATAAAATCTCAATTTAGGGCATCCTGTATCCCTGTCCCTCATTGTTGAATGACGTGTAAACCAGAGCCAAATCGTAATCATCAGCTGTCACCGTGATCGTCTCCTCGCGCCTTCCCCGTCAACTTCCTTCAGAAGGTGTCCATATTAAAGACGTCCAATCTTTTGCCAACGTCTGACGTTTTAAATGCAATTAACATTGTTAAAGGCTTAAAAATAGCGCACAAGCACAGTACAACATTCTTGTACAACTTCAACTTGCACATTTGGTGAACACAGTGAAAATATTTTTTATTGGTATAAGATAGCAAAGAAGCATGCAAAAGGCATCCCCTGCCACCCTGACAACTGTGTCAGACTATGAACAAGAAAAAAAGGATGGTTAGTCCGATTGGCAGAGTGTTAATAAAAACATGTAGTTTCGTTCTAGAAAGTAATTTCGTTTGTATATTTACTGATATGTATATGTTTTTTGTCTTTACTGATGCTTATGGGTTACTAAATACTGAACCAAAATAAAAAATAAATCAAAATCCACCACAGCTTAGATAAGAGCGAAAAAAAAATCCTATTGACAACAAAATTACTACAGAAATCGCGCGATGACCCCGTTTTGATTGTTGTATATAATGTATACTATATAATACACCGCAGTGTATTATACTCGTAGTTGTAAGAAGCTGTCTTTCGCCGGAGTTCAAATCTATCTTATTCACCTTAAGGCGCGTGTGAAAAACAAACAAAATAATCGATTTTTGGCAGACAAAATGGAATTCGTCTTTATTTCAGACCGGGCAGACTGTCGGCGTCTCGTGATGACAGTCCACGCGATCATTTGTCTTGCGCGTCATCGGAGAATGCAGGATTTATTTAGTTTATCATACATATTATTTATTATGTATAGCATATAGAAAATAAATACTTAAATTTGAGTTCTCTAAGCTTAAAACTAATTAGGCTCAAGTCACCTTTGAAACATCGAATATAATCGGAATGTAACTAATCAGAAGGAAATCAAAATAAAATGAAGAATTTTAACAAACGCTATTTGAATTTTTACCCTTTCAAACCTTTCAAAGACAACATTACTATTGTGGAATGTTCATTAACGAAATTGTTGTGTCATGTAAACAAAATGATGAGTCTTGCCAATTTCATAAAGCCAAAGATGTAAACTTGAAATAGTTTTTAAGAATAAACACAAACACAACGAAACATAAATATGTATATTTAACATCTTTATTTTTAAATACGTATATTTAACATCTTTTTTTTTACGGGCCCGTTGGCGCAATGCCTGCGGTAGTGACCCTGCCTGTTATGCCAGGGGTCGTGGGTTCGAATCCCACTCATGGCAAACATTCGTGTGACGAGCACTTGTGTTTGTTCTGTGTCTGGATGTTAATATTATCTATTTCAGTAGGTATGTATTCAAAAATACCTATGTATGGCTCGCGCCTAGTTTGGGGTCAGATGGCCGTGAGTGAGAATGTTCATGATATTTATTATTATTATTTTACCTAAATGTATCGATGGCTACCGGAATATAATCTAGGTAGGTACTCCTTCCAATCTGAAAATGTATCTGTAATAGTTGGGTTAGTCATATAACCCATTTCTAAGTTGAAATCCGTCCAACATTCGAAGGTAAATTACCTACTAATCAATTTATAAAAAAACCTTATTCTTGTCCAGACTCGAGACTCAACACAAAGATCAACATTGACCTATAAAGCGGGAACAATACACAAGAGCGACTAATTAAATCACAAATTGGAAAGCTAAACATTTTGGATGACTTCCAACATGGTCGGTTGGGAATCGTAGCATAATCCTCCACAATGACACGTTACATCAGTACATCCGGTCTACTATATATGTATATCTATTTATCCAAGATGAATGCCCAACATCACCCATTCATCTTGGATAAATAGATTGGTTGCGCGTGACTCATCCACGTCTTCCTAACGTTAATAAGCCAAAGATTCCATCAGGAATTATCCATCACTAGCCTCTGGGCAAAAGATTCACAAATGGAATGGAATAGAATCGTAATACCTTCACCGTTTTAAATTGAAATGCAAATCCTAGTTCCAAATAGCTAGTTAAATGACTCCTGACTCTAATTCCTTATCGTTTATGAAAATAGACTGAATAATGCAGGATAATATCTGGGACAAGTTTTAATTTACATAAAAATAAATAAGTACTTATCTAATAATTTAAGTTTTAAAGATAAAATTAATTGGTTCACCAATCAAAGTTATAAAATTACCCGATTATTGTACGTAGTTATAATTATTATTATTACTGAATTTTGTAACTATGTACTTACATAATTAATGCAATAAAGTATTGAGTAGGTATTAAGTTAAGTTTTGGGTCGTAAACTTCCTTGTAAAGTTAGTGTGACCATCGATGTTTTGACAGAAAGCGGCTAACAAAATTAGTATTAATATAATTAACATAAAGTATTTTTTAACTAAACAAATGCCTTGTGCAAACATAAAAAAGTTAAAATATCATGGACAATCTCACACACGGCCTCTCACAGCTACCTGACCCCATACTAGGCAGAGCCTGTACTATGTATTAGTGTAAAATTTCAGACTGATAATTCGTCGGTACAAAAGTCAACTAGCCAAAGTGTCATTTTGGCAGTAAACTAAGTAAACTAATCTCACATAGATTAGTTTACCTATGTAGAATTTTTACTTTTTTCAGTTATGCAGAAAAACTATTTGTAATAATAACATTTAACATGTATTTGAAATGCCACATAAACAATATTTTGCCACAGTATGCGTTGTGTCAAGATATTGATGTCATGTAAAAACTACCAAAATTACACTTTGGCTAGTTTACTTTTGTACCGACGAATATATACATAGATATTTATAAATACTTACTTATATAGATATTAGTACTGTTAGTACTTATATAAGCTGTAGAAATAATTAATCGAGAAAAGACGTTTCAAATGAAAAAGGTTAAAGCAGTAAAAGTTTGGCAAAGCAACGTCAGAAACAGCCGACAATCTGTTGCAACAATCAAGAATTTATACGATACCTTGCCCCCACATATCTCTCAGTCGTGTGGATGAGAGTTTTATGACCGACCATACTAAAGGCCATTGTCCAACATTCTCTATACAAATCGGTTTTAACGTGTTATTTAAGAATATTTTTATCTCTGGGTCGTCAAATGGATTCACATAATTTAACTGAAACTGAAATATATAACATTAATACACGGAATAACGATATAATGGAGTAGTAATTTATATCTACTCTTTACGCCTACGAGCGTTTGTTGCTTGTTTTGTATACACTAGAACTAGACCTATTAATTTTGTTCACAAATTGATCTTACTCTAGCTATATGCGCGTACATCATATTTCTTTCTAGCTAATATTCAAATAATGGCCCTGTATCTCTCCCAAGGGATACTCCTGGGTTCAATCTCTAACCCTTCTCTCTCAATGTTCGCATTCTTGCGCTGTCGCGCCGCTGCTAACGGAAAGACGACGCTGTTTGTGGCTGCACAGCGTTGTGTAAACTGGGATGAGCCCGTCTTGGGCGCAGCGCCGGAGGGCACCGGCGTGTTACAAGAGATCCCGGAGCCCTCCTGTAGCGCCGGAGTAGGCCACCGAGTGGGTTTTCGTGGGTGAAAGTCCCACATAATCGCTCCAGTCCCACATAACCGCTCCAGGGTCGCTCCCACGACGTTCGGGTACCTTTTCAAGGTTTCCCACTCGTAAAACAAAAAAAAAAAGGCCTATACCTACTTATATGAACACTGAACATGTTCCTCACAGTGATTTTCAATTGTTTCCACTAAATAGTGCATAGCAGCCTTATTAGATTGCAGTATTGCATGCATTTATAATCTGACCATAAACCTTTAGGTACTTATCGTCAAGTCAACTCGAATTCAATTATGTATTTACTTTCTTAAAGTAGGTATCATGAAATATTTTCGAAGACAAGTATTAGGTTTAAAGTAAATACTTAATACATTTTGATTTTAATGTAAACATACATAATATTATATACGAGTACTTAGGTTTATAGAATTAAATATTTTGCATGCCTAAAATAGGTAAGAATAAGGGTGCCTACTTTTAACCTACATTTGTAACAACTAATTTACCTGACCTTATTCTGCAAATAAATTGAATTTGAATTTTACAATTGCAATCCAAATGTTTTTGCACTTTTTCAGATGCGCCGCGCCGCTGCGCGCTGCTATAAGGCAATATTTACAGCATTGCGTTTGTGCATCACAAGCACCAAATTACAATCAACAACAATGACAAATTTTCTCTACTCTCAGTGGCGAATAGTAAGCAAGTAATCTAATAAATTCTGATCAAACCGTATTTTGGGTCAAATAAAATTTCGCATCATATCGCTCTTATTTATATCTTCATAGTTCAGCTTATTAGGTCCAGAGTCGCGACATTTAAGCTGAAATATTCGTCATGTTCCTAAATCAAGATTGTCGCTCACGTTCCGATTAAACCTGCCGACTGCCGGGCATTGTAACACGCGGTCGGTACAACCAGGGTTGGCAACAACGTCATTCTTAGAGCAATAAGTGAGAAAAAAAATGACGTGTTCACCCAAGAAGCTTTATTTCTAAACAAACTCCAAATTAAATCAAAACTGGGTATCCACAGTTAAAATAGCAGGATTACTTTCTCTACAATTTTACTCATTTGCAAATGATACTTTAATTATAATCACAATTACAACACTAATTCACTGCAGTCATGCCTATCTTGTTTTATATTCAAAGAATACAGAATAAAAACGTCGATGAACCAATTGTACAAAACGCATTATTCTCAACTGAAATGAGTTAAAACGTCTGATATTTTGTTTTACCAGCCCTGCACTCAATTAATAGGTTCTTCCCTAAAAAGTCGTCAACCCTAGCACCAACTGACGCGGATGCACGATGCACCAGACTAAACAATAGACGGCACCACATCAAAGGTTACAGCGCGATGCACTTGCGCGAGTTTTACAAATACTTGAAGACATGCCAAAAGCCATGACGTAGCGCACGCTCCCAAATCTTCCAATTCGTTATAGACTAATGGTTATAACTATGCCGTAGTCTATATCTATATCTATCTTCTCTATATATATAAAAGGAGAAGGTGACTGACTGACTGACTGACTGACTGACTGACTGACATATCAACGCAGGGCCTAAACTATAAGGGCTAGAAACTTGAAATTTTGCACAGGGGTTCCTTTTATAACGTAGGGGAGCACTAAGAAAGGATTTTTGAAAATTCACCCCCTAAGGGGGTAAAACGGGGGTGCAAAGTAAGTATGAAAATTTGCCGTTTTTGAAGTCGTTAGACGGGTAGACGTCGTTAATGGGTCTAATTCTACGCGAGCGAAGCTGCGGGCGTCCACTAGTAATATATAAAAGGAGAAGCTGACTGACTGACTGACTGACTGACATATCAACGCAGGGCCTAAACTATAAGGGCTAGAAACTTGAAATTTTGCACAGGGGTTCCTTTTATAACGTAGGGGAGCACTAAGAAAGGATTTTTGAAAATTCACCCCCTAAGGGGGTAAAACGGGGGTGCAAAGTTAGTATGAAACTTTGCCGTTTTTGAAGTTAGTGAATTAATTCCACGCGAGCGAAGTATATAATAAGTATGCTGGAGTGGAGGCTGGTGCATCTGTATACTCTTGTTGCTGCATAGATATGCATGTTTCCTTTGTGGGTTAGCGTGCATGCTGCAACTCATGCCACACAAGCAAGACCACAAACAAATCTGCGGGAGGCTTAGAGCATAGTCCACCACGCTGCTCCAGTGCGGATTGGTTGAGTAGTATGCATGCTAGCTTGCATGAGGGTACACCAAATACATGTATATTTGGCGGATTGTTGGAAAGTGATTGTAACTTGTCAAATAGTCAGCGGGAAATCGCTGGACTCAGAAGGCACAGGATCGGGAGGAGTGGCACCGATTAAGGGAGGCCTATGTCCAGCAGTGGACGTTGAAAGGCTGATGGATGGATGGATTGTAACCTAATCTATAACAATAGTTTTCCGAAAAGTTACACCTGAAACAATTCATGACATATATCATCAAATTCGATAAATCCCGTCACCTTATTCTAAAGCTGTTCTCCGTCAGCTTTACCACTTTCTAAAACTAGTTCCGACTCTTTATGTTGAGCAAATTGAAGCCACGCAGAATGTCCACTAACTGGACTGGCTGGAACATCGCAATTAACTTTTAAATGTCAATCACTTCTTGTCTCGTTGCGAGAAAGGAAAATGTAAGATCACCGGAGCGAGTTCTTATCGACTTAGAAATGTTGCCATCTTTATTTCTTCCTTGTCCAACGCTATATAGCGTGAAATTGAATTTCAGTTTTTATTATTATTTGTTATTAGTTATTTCTTCGCACTTTCCTTATGATACAAATCAATCTGAATCTCAAACGAAAAATTAATAGCCATTAAAATTATTTGAATCTCCAAATGCATAGAACAAATCCCGTTCTGGGTGTATCCCAGTAGGTATAGCTATATTATAGCTAATCTTCAGTTTTATTGTCTACAACTTGAAGGATTAGGTACACTCCACCATAATGCTCCATTTGACTTGGTGGAGCGATCGCCACTTTTAATTAAGTACACAATTATAATATAACATAATGCCTGTATCTTAGCTACCATCTTAGACCTACTACTAGTACTTGTCACCAGTAATATTTTTAAGACGTCCCAGTGCTACTTCCACATGACCGACGTAAATTCTCCACCGTGTTACTGAGAAAAAACCTATCTAATAATATTTTGCCGACTCGGACATTGAACTCAGGACCTCCTGCTCAGCATTCGTGTCACTGGACCGAACAGTGTTTAGTGTAAAAAAATACTTATACCACTTATACTGAAATCTCTCATTGTTACCATCGGTTTGACTGGCAGAGATGCGCCGTTTGTAAATAATAAAAAAGTATAAATAAATAAAAAATAAAATCATACAAACTTAATAAAATAAGAACTAAATCTAAAACTAAAAACAAATTAAAAAAAAACATTGGTCCCTGTGTTAAGGTGCTCAACACGCTGGCAGCATTTCCTTGCTGTCAGTAGGTAAGTCGATTCGCTGGGCGAGGAAACTGCCAACCCTATGTCACAAGTATTTCAAATAATTAACGTGTATTTCATTGTTTCAGAGATAGAACCCCCATTTCCCAACCGCGATGTTACCATCAAGAGGAGCACAGATGTTAACGACTTCTACGATATGTTATCAGAAATCGGACGGTGAGTCATTAATCCAATCATAATCGTTTGTTATCATTACATATTTAGATTACCGTGTGATTTAGAAATACTATACATTCAAGTCATTGTATAATATTATGTATAACTGCTCGGATACGGTGATCAAATCGGGCAAACGAGACTATGTGAACTCGGCTATAGACAATAGAATGAAAAGTTTATAGACATCTGAAATCATTTCATAATTAAATGCAATGACAGGTTTGAAATAACTTGATCAACCATTACCTTCGCCCATTTGAGTGAGGGTTCATAATCTCGAAACGCAATAAGTTTATGAATAATGAGCAGTAAATTACTCGGCTCACTATGGTAGGTATGAAATCTGCTCCTTGCGTTCATACATACGGGTTGCTTCCTTCGCCGGGTGGCCTGTGGCTCTATCCGGCTCCAGCTTTTAGTCTTTGCGTCCATCCATTTAACTGCCAGTTAAAGCACAACCGACTTAATCGATAACATCTTTATCCAACCATTCTGTGGTATTGGAACCACTGGACATAGCGTCACTCTTCCCGGTCCTGTGGACTCTGAACACACATGTACACGTTTCCAACAAGTTTGGTTTGTTACGGGCTACAGACAGATACGTCCCGGAATCAAAGTCTAGCTCTGACCTTGAATGCGCAGAAGCCGATCTCACTCAGAGCTAGACTTTCGTGCCACAACCTGTACATGCCTGTCTTCAAGCAAAGGTTTCATTTCAGGGGCAAGTTCGGCACCGTCTACCTCTGTCGTGAGAAGAGCACCGGGCTGGAGCTGGCTGCTAAACTAGTGTCAGTGAGTCGGCGGGATGAAAGACGCAACGTGGAGCGAGAAGTGGACGTGATGCGGCGGCTGAGACACCCTCGCCTCATACAGCTGTACGACGCCTACGATTGGGGGAAATACATGTGCGTCGTGCTGGAACTGTGAGTAACCCATGTGAGATAGAATCGCTTAATTTGTTTCTCTACCACGGTAAAAGAGGCTTTGCACGGATCTCTTACAGGTCGAAGGCCTGGAGTACTAGCAAAGTACTGCTTCATCATCAAGGGTTTACCTTAGTACCTTGGTATAATAACTGTTTTTATTGGATATTGAGTAGCAAACTAACACCACCCATCCAATGCCGTCCATAGCAATTGTGACAAGCTTTGGACAAGACGCATGAGACTGCTCGCCCGAATATTAATTAATGCAATAGTTACGTAGGTACACACTACTTCCAATAGGTACTTCCATACTCTTTCTTGGTTTTATAATAAGAGTTATAAATAGTTAGAGGCTACAAATTCTGCCGTTTACTCACAAGGATTCGACTGTGATACACGATCACTGATTGTAGTGTAGGAATAAATCGTGAGGAAACCTGCATTCATGAATTTTCAAGTAAATAGTACATACATATATAAGTATAATTGCTTATGTGTAACAAATACCTTAGCCAAACAAGTGTCGGATGTCCAAGGAATGCGGACACCGCTACGTTTAGTAAGCAATATTAGATTACACTAATGAATTAAAATTATTTTCTATACCATTCAGACGTCAGTTACGTAACTAATATTAATAGTAATAAATCACTAAACATATACATACATTGCAGCCCTGAATATAGCCCCATTTAACACATAAATAAGAAGATTCCGCAACCAGCCAAGAATGCGTGGGCATTTCCGTCATTCGACGATATTTCTAATCACAAGAAGCGAATGTATTACTGTTTCGCCAAATCACGTTTATTTTTGAGTTACATCTATTATGTACGTATTAAATGTAATTGTATGTGTTATATGTTATTTTAATATACGATCATTGTGGGCGTAAATTATTTACGTTCCCGCGCTTCCCACTGAATCACCTGTGAGCTGCGCCAGCGCATCCAAATTATTCGAATTTCGAATGCATTCTATATCGGTTCGTTCATTCAAACGAGCCGATCGGTCTTGAACCGTGAGTCACCGGCCCACGGGCCACGGTAGCAAAGGTGCGTACGAGGTTTGGGCAACTTTGATTCTGAGTTTGACGGCTTGTTGATGTAGGTTACGGCCTTTTGTAAACAGTCATATATAAAATTTACCAGACCGCTGCAGAGGAATTTTCCACTAGATTTATCTCGGACTTGATACATACCGAGAGTATTAAAATTGTATCTAGATTTATCTAAGAAACTTCATGAATACATCTTAAATCACTTCAGGTTATAGGTAGGTACATTCATCTGCATGCAACGCTTTGGTAAAATGTTTCCAATTAAACTAACCTGTTTTAATAAATATTTTTGGTGTGAACTTTGTATAGGTATACTCACAGAACAGATAAACCTCCTTTATCTGTTCTGTGGGTAAATTGTATGGGCGAGTCGGTGCTTCAGAGGGCAAAAACAATTGTTAAGCCTTTCCAAAAACCTTCGGGTGGCTTGAGAACATTCGATTCGACACTGGGTTGGCCACTAAACACTCCACCATTGCGCACCGAAGCAGCGTGGTGGAGTTTGTACCCAACCGTTGAACGACTATGGGTGGTAGCTTCGCTTACTTATTTCGAGTCAAGTCCTCACCTTTACTATATCCTATATACCTATCTCAGATCAGATTAGGGTAAGAAGAAAGAAAAAATAAACTATAATTATATTATTAGACCCTAATATCAGTTTTAATTCTACACTATTGGCCTGGTTTCCTCGAGGCTTTTCTTGATGCAATTATTTCGATGAATATACTATGTATTTAAAAACATTGACTACGACACAGTATCTACGCATTTTAACGGAATAAGCTGCCTTGCGGTAATCAGCTATTCCGTTATGAAAGACTCATCCACAGAACAGATAAAACCTCTTTTATCTGTTCTGTGGACTCATCAGATATAATAAAAGTTATTAGTTAAAACTAAGCATAAAATGAGATGAGATGAGATGAGATACTGATATAGGTACCCATATAAAAGATTAATTATTATACTTACTTGTTATTTGGGAAATTCCATAATTTATTCACAGTCTGCGGTTTGTTTTAAACGTCATTCATAGCATTACCAAAATTCGTCATAATGTCATTAATAAATAGTATAGTAACTACTACTAGGTACTTAGTACTACAAGGTTTTAAGTAAGATAGCACTGGATAAAAGTGAGAGTGAAAACTATAATTAATTACCGAAAGGCGTGTTCCACCTGTCGTGGTTATCTGCTGT
The DNA here is from genome assembly GCA_944567765.1 of Carterocephalus palaemon. Lineage (NCBI taxonomy): Eukaryota > Metazoa > Arthropoda > Insecta > Lepidoptera > Hesperiidae > Carterocephalus > Carterocephalus palaemon. Next base: position 3,999,380 of record OX155658.1, on the reverse strand, counting down.
CAACGACCGAGAACCGACCTAATTACGACACCTGTATTATTCATAACGACCTATTTATGTTGGCGAAAAGGCTGAGGCTTGTCACCTTTATAAAAATATCCGACTTCTAGGAAATTCGCACGAGGACAGATTCAATTTCCGAAGAATGTCTTCTATCATTTTCATCCCACTTTATCTAGAAATTCTAGAATAATACGCCGTCTTTGGCATACGTACCTACCTTGTTTATGTAGTCTCACGTGATAGAAAAGCTTTGATGACTGTTTAGATATTAATAAGCCAAGCCCAAATCAGAATTACCTAATTCATTAGATAGGTACCTACCTAGTACCTACTAAACGTAAGCCAACGTCATTTTTAAACGCAAATCTTTTTTCATGTTTGGTTATCTGTCAATACTCATACTTGGGGAAACCGAAACGAACCTTACATGTTCCGTTTGAATTTATCCACAGAGTTACAGTAATTCCAAAACTGTGTGCCTACCTGATTGTATTAACAGCTGAATTGATCACAAACCCCAACATCCGACCTTGGTGGTCCAAATTGAGTTTGCGTAATGAAGGTCGTGTCAAATACGTACGTCCATGTTTATACTTGCGCTAATTGATACGACGAATTCGCGGTAATTTTATCGCGTGAACCATGTGTTATTGCACGATTTCTTGGTCTGATTTTAATACACGTATATTTATGTCGCATTCTTTTGTGCTTCGGAGAATTCATTGGATAAGCCTTTTAGAATTATCACCTACTAACGGTACAGAAATGTCGACAGTGCATTTACTCGTAGTGCACGTGTGTTAACAGGGTTGTTTACTATGATATAAAAGGAAGCGAGCAGACGCTACACTACCCATCTGGATTTTGTGAGATCACTAATACTTATTTGACACCAACCAATAATTACCTACAGCTCGATAGCACGGGACTAAATAAAACCGTCTTTTTGATAAAGCTTGTAGAATTTTTTATTTATAGACACAGAATACTTAATAAGTAGTACAAGTACATATATTATAGACTGAATTATCATTTTATATTTTATCCTATTCATATTATCGTCAGGTAGGTAGATAAAGCCTTCGTAATTTTATCCCTTGTTATTTTTTTTTATAGTATAGGCATAGAGTAAGGATATTGTATGTAGTCCGTGTGGTATAGGTATACCTACGCAATACCACGTGCCACGAGCGATCAATGTCATTAATCCGAGGTACAAGCGGTGTTGTTTACAAGTCATTTAATAGCCTAATCCAATATTAAACTGGAAAGTCAAGTGCTTCCGTAATTGGCGACAGACGGCCGCAGCGATATCTGTTTTATAAGCGCTGGCGTCGACCGCATGGCAGGCGCTTATTCACAACCCACGACGCGATGTGCCATGCCGTGACTATACATACCTAGTACGTGTACGTGTAAACAAACAGGTATAGATTGACAGTATCGAATATCGACACAACACTACAAGACACGATATATCTAGCACGTCATATCCATCCATGCAACATACTCCAATCCACTCCAGCGTTGCAGCGCGGCATATAGAAACGAAAAAGACGTATTTAAAAAAAAATTTAATCCTAGATTAGAGTGTTGAAAGCAGATCCTAAATTTTCGTAGTTCTTAAGAAAAGTTTTAACTAAATTGCAGTAAGTAATCATGTTATTTCTCAAAATAAGCTGTCGTTGATTACTGGTAATAGTTTTCTTAATTCCAACTTAACTGATGGAGTGAGTTGGTGTGTGTGTATCACCTAACGGTGCTTTTAAGAACTTTTAATTTGACGTGTTGACACTGACTACGAGTGGCGACGGCAAGCAATCTCTTCTGCATTACAATCGTACTGCTTATGTATATGAGCAATAACGAGCACCAAAACGCATGCAAGCTTGAACCAGACACTAAAAAATATACATGGAAATACATCATAGTCGTGTCGCGTACGTATGTATGTACGACGATCAGTCGTGTCGTGGGGTGACTTAGCCCACGCGCTGGCGTGGCGTCGGGTCGGGCAGCGTCCGCGTCGCGTCAGAGTAGTAGGATTATTACGGAGCGCGCATACTTGGCGTGAAGCCATCAACATCTTGCCACGCCATCTTCGTAAATAAAAGCATATAAAAAACGTGGATGTACAAAAAGTTGGATTACACATTGTGACAACGTCAACATAACCATATCCAGTCGGTTGCCAATGTTGCCATCAATATTTATAGCCAAAATTAAATTGCGTTGTATGCCTATGGTGTGTTGACTATTAACTTAAGGTTAATTTGTAAAAAATCTCATGTATTCAAAGTATTTAATGGAATCTACTACTGTGATTTATCATTTAGAAAATCCTTATCTATTCTCTCTAATATTATTTTAAATATATTAGAGAGAGTAGAGGATTTGTGTAGGTATTAGGTATTATTTGTCCACAATTTTAGTCCATATCCAAAAAATAGTTAACTTACGTGTACCTTGGTACTTAATACACTTATAAGCTTCGTTTAACCGTAGTCTAACGTACTCTGCTGACGTCTTCTTGTTTTGTAAATATTTTTGATATTAACCGTGCGAAAAATAAACGGAGAATACCATACAAATGACGTCACTTCAATGAAAAACAGAAACTTTCAGAAGTCAGCTGTTGACGTGGGTTCCATTCAAGAACCCACATTCGTTCTAAATATAAGTTGAGATGAAAAAGACGTTTCAAAGCGGATGATTTGTGTGTAAATTATTATAAACAAACATCGGTATTTTCGGTTTCGCTCCCGGGTTCTTTACCCGGTCGTGGTAGCCACTAGAACAAAAATTTGGCTGATAAATGTTTGTACTAAGTTCATTAAATTAACATTTGTATGCACTGTAGGTATCAAAAGGACGTTCACATTTTTCTGCAAATAGGCCAAGGTACGTAATCTATTCGTCTGGTAATGTCGTATTACAAAATTCAGCTAGTCACGATAGAAACAACAATCTAAGCCCGCGGTTATAATTTTTTACTTAAGTAGCAGTCAACAGTCAACGTTGCTAAATTTTTCTTGTTCTTGTATTTTAGTGTTTGACTCGATTTGATGTATGATTATGGTTTAGATAAAGACACAAAATTAAATTAAATATATGTCCGAGAAAGTTTGATAATTTCTCTTGGGAGTGTTATAAAAATGTTTCAATTTGTTAACATAAATCAGTAAAAAACTTGTCACTGCAAAGGATATTTCATAAAACTTTACTTTTAGCCATCTTTTAAAGCTTTGTTACATCGTATATTAATTTAACCATTTATAAAAAAAACCATGTATCTTAATTAAATCTCCTACTTTGGAATTCTTAATTAAATTTTTTATGTTTAACACAATAATACACCTAAAATAATTCTGTAAAACAGAGCGTTACTTACTGATAATAAAGTTACTTTTAACTTACATTATTAGGTACAATGGAATTCCGTAAAGTAACGCCTGACACAATTGTCTCGGTTACTGATAATTTTTCGTCTGAAACTTTATTTTTGATCTAAGTATAATCCAAATTCAAACAAAAAGTATTTAATAACTAAGGTTATATACTATGATACTTTGCTTGAAAAAAAAATTTGTCTATTAAAAATTAAAATAATATTTTTAAACAATTGTTGTCTTTACAATATCCTATAAATCTGCAGAGTAATTAAAATACTGCATGTTTAGTTACATACATAATAATTATCATAAATATTCTACCGAATACTAATTCTGATAGGTGGTAGCCCGTGCAATACCCAGCCCCTACCTGGTAATATTTACCATTTGTTCCCATATAGGCACAGAAAGATGCTATTTACCATCGTTTCCTGCCACTTCTTAATTATATATAATATCAAGTACCTATGTATTTATAACACAACACGAAGATAAGAATTGTAGTTACAGCAACAAGTAAAATCTATCTATTATAAGCCAAGGAACTATTTTTGCAATGAAAGCGATATAAAATGTATACATACTTTCATATGCTGACAATACTGACATCGACCTTGAAGTGTACGAAGGAGCCGAGCGGAAGCCTTGCCTTGTCTTCGCAAGTTTTATTTTGGCGCCAAGAATATCGTAATACCAACCAACCTACCTACTTTTTATCTCGATATTTTATCTGACGAAGTGTGGACGCAATTTTTGGCAAAATTTCAGCGCACACATTATTCTTTGAATACACGTGTTTTTTTAAGCGTACGCTAGCAAAGATAAATATTTTAAAACGTGCTCGTTAAGATCGCTATAAATCCGTGCACAGTACCTTCTTGGCCAGACAATACTTGGTCACGCGCCATATTCATTAGTCAACTGTTGATACACTGATTCTTAATAAGGGTTTTTAATTAGGAACTTTTTATGCATTCTTTGTTTAGTCCACGCATTATAATGACTCCCAAATAGTTACGCACCTTTATTTTGCAAGGAGTTTCCACTCTTCAAACTCCTGAATGAAATTATTTTTAGCGAAACAAATCGCATTATTAAATGACTTTTAAAAAGTAATGTAATGATGATTTACATATTCTAAAATTCACAAAAATACGCCGGAACATAAAAAAATCGAAGAGATCTACCAAATAGGTACTAAGGTGAATGGTGCTTGAGAAGTTGAGTGTGAAATGGTACCCGACAACTAGAGTTTTGCCTAGAACTATCCAGGCCTTCTCAATTATGAGAAGGCTGCTCCAACCTGGCAGAGATTCAGATACGTACCTACCTTCCAACTTTTAACTTGACTATCTTTATAAGAAACTATCTAACCAGCATGTTATCTTTTCTAGAATAACGGGCGGAGAACTGTTTGAGCGCGTAATTGACGAAGACTTCGTGCTGACAGAACGGGCCTGCACGGTGTTCATGCGACAGATATGCGAGGGCATCGAGTTTGTGCATCGGCAGAACATCTTGCATCTCGACATGAAGGTTAGCTTTGTGTTAGCTTAAGATATTGAGTAATGGTAACTCTACATTCGCACGCAAAGTCGCCAACCCGGGAAGCTATCACCAAGTTGGTGCAAGGGCATCGAGTTTGTGCATCGGCAGTACGTTCTGCGATCTTGACACGAAGGTTAAATAACCATCTTTAGCATCTAATATTACTAATGGCCTATCAGCATATCCGCGTGCAAAATGTACCTAAACCGCGAACATGTAAGCGTATTCCTATACGCGTTTCGTTATTATCTAACTTATCAGAGAGAATAATGCTCTTATTTCGTTGATACAAATTATCAATATAAATTGGATAGTGAATATCAACCTCATTTAATTTAACCAGTTCATTTAAATAAAAATCATGAATAACATCATCAAGTTCTAGTGCTCAAAAACTCGTGAAATGTCTAGCTTCAAAATGTCCTATGGAGATCTGTAGGTGATGATCACTTTGATGTTCAAACATAAAATCATTTTTTTAAATAACATTTGGACAATATAAACTTCGGCAGTATTGTCGCGAAGGCGCGTGGTCGCGTCACCTCGCCTCAGCTCAGTGCCAATCCAAGTCGTTAATACAGCGAAAAAGCGCGGGTGTTTTATGATTGTCTACTCTTATTGCCAGTACAAATTGTTTATTCGAATTTATTTTTGTCAGCCAGTGTCATTGCCAAGTTAAAAACACTAAATTCAAATTGCTTTGTACATGGAAATAGCTAGCCAATCAATGAATTCTCATCGAATTATAGACTATTAAAATGATTGAAATGATATGACAGGCTAACTAACCGGATAATATCAAGTACAAAATTGTCGAATAAAGTACCAAATAAAATATCACGTTTTGTAGATAAAACCGACATATTTTATGACCTTCATCTCGTTACCTCAAGGTGACAAATCAGTCAATTTTGTACCTCCAAACACTGTCCTATATTTCTCTCAAACCAGACCAATGTATTCATTTTATTTCAGCCAGAAAACATACTATGCCTAACGAAGTCGGGCAACCGGATAAAGATCATCGACTTCGGCCTGGCCCGATTCTACGACCCAGAGAAGAAACTCCAAGTGCTCTTTGGCACGCCTGAGTTCGTCGCGCCAGAGGTGGTCAACTTTGACCAGATCGGCTACGGGACTGACATGTGGTCCGTTGGTGTAATTTGCTATGTGCTGTAAGTTGTTTATTATCACAACCCTTTCATTGATTTACGAGCCTCTACTCAAATCCCTCTAGAGACCAACAATGGTCTGAACCTCGTTAATCTTTTGAGCCAGTATTCATTTTCTGCAAATGATGCCAAAAAAGTCTGCTAAATTAAGGATTGGCTAATATCAAACTGATCGGAGAAGACATTTAATATTCGTCTTATGATTTCCAGATTATCGGGCCTATCGCCATTTATGGGCGAGACTGACATCGAGACCATGGCTAACGTTACGGTGGCCAAGTATGACTTCGACGACGAAGCTTTCAACGAGATCTCGGAGGACGCCAAAGACTTCATCCGGAAACTACTCGTGAAAGAAAAAGAGTAAGTTCGCAAAGTTGTCACGACTGAGATAATTTGGCGTCCGACATGAGATCACAGACGGACCAAATTACCCCGGTGCAAGATAAATGTTGTAGATAGTGTAAATATGACGTTTCTTTTTATGATCCCTCCGTAATGTCTTCAGATAACAGATGACATTATTTCGATAAGCTTTTCCGACTCTTCCGTTCGCGCACTGCCTGGCTACGCTACGCTTTTAGTAAAAAAATACGAGAAACGCCATAATTATGTATGATGCATCCTTTAGATATATTTCCTATAAACTTTCAATTTGCGCGTTAAAAGTGAAAAGGCAAAAGAACCGAGTCACATCGAATAAAATATCAAGTATTAAAATGTATTTTGATTTTGTGATTTTATTGCTTCGAGACAAAGCTGCATACAAGTAGCCTGTCGATAAAGACCCTTTGTTACTAGTTATTTTCATATCCAACACTTAATATTAATTAATAATGGACTAATACACTTATCAGCATCACATCACTCGTATCTATTTTAGAAGACTTGTTATAATATAAGTATGCATTAACAATATTAGAGAATGCTATGTAGATATTATGTGCTAACCAGTATTGTATTAATAACGTAGATATAGAATGTATTGTGTTGTAATCGTAGCTTAACGAATCAGTAGTTTGTGTTATTATTATTAAACCCGAAACTATATATACACTTTTTAATATTTTTTTCTTTTCATTTACATACCTACATACCTACCACTCCACTGCTTTTGAACCTTGCACCTACTTTCATAATCTTACCTTCATAACTGCACTCGATTCAAGGTGTTGGGGTAATAGTAACAAGGGTCTTTGTCGCAGGTCACGTCCGAGTGCCACCGAGTGCTTGCGTCATCGATGGCTCCTCAAAAGGACCCCGCTGAAGCAGGACAAACCCAGGCAGCAGCCACAGCTGTCACCCAAACAGGAGCTGGACGTCGCCAAAGATAACCTTCGGCTCTTCGTGGAGCGGTGGGGGGAACACCCGAACTCTCCTTACGTCTTCGATAACGAAGCGCATGAGATCACCTGCCTAACCAACGGAAACTGCGAGAGATTCTCTATCGGTGGCTGTTCTCCTTCACCCAGAAGTAGCCTTAGTAGCTCTCCGGATCTTGTCTTCGACGAAGATGATTTGGAGCCACCTCCGTTGAGAGAACCAACAAACGTACCAACAAGATTCAATACTGTTGAAAGAAGAGCATCCGACAGCAGTTGTTTCTTGCACAAGCGACAGGACGTACTCGTAAGGAAAAACTTGGCTGAAGAAATAAAAAAGTTATCCGACCATTTGTTTATGCTATCAACTATGAACACTGATTTGACTAACAACAATAGCACGAAAGAGTTGGATAAGAATGTGAACGAAACAAAGAAGATAACTAAGGATGAGAAAAAAATTACAAATGGTTTCAGAAAGGAATTGAAGACGTCGGTAACAAAATCGATTACCAACGGAGACGCCACAAAGAAGGAAACAAAAGTTTTTACATCAAAATCAATGCACAAAATAAGCTCCGCTTTCCTACAGGACAGGGAACAGGACAAACCAATGACGAGTAAAATGCCGTGGGCAAAAGCAACTCAAACAAGGCCGAAACGAGTCACAAATATGAGCAGAGACGTTCCGGATCAACCGACAGAAAGACGGAACACTTTCTTCGAAGAATTCGGTAGGCGACGAGAGCAAATAGACAAGCTTGTAAATGGGCAGGAGAACGGACGACAGTTACCCTACAGAAGAGGGGACGAAAACAATGCTCATAGAACTAAGGATCTTCTATTACATCTTCTGGAGAAATGGGGTGAAACAGAGGGAGTAGAGGCTGAGAGAAGTGCGGGTGGGACCTCAAGTGGAGGTAGACATCAGTCGATTTCATTTGAATGGTCATCATCGAATCAGTTAGCTCAAAATTCAATGTCGAGCCTTCATGCGTTCTTCCAAAGACAGACTTCTGATGAAAAATTGCAAAAGAGTAAAGTGACTGCAAAGGTTTCGGGATCAAAGTGATTTTTGTTAATGTTCTTTTCGACAATGACTAAGTGCCATGACAAGTGTTGTTCAGAAGTGTAGTGGTTTAAGATTTAAACAGGGTTTTCCAGCAAATATGTTTTGGTGCATGAAAAAAAGAAGTGCTGAAATTTCTGTAATATTTTTTTCGTATTGATTTGATCTCTCTACCAATCAAAGAACTATGTACCTAATGTCAGAATATATGATTGCGAACAAATTACTAATGAAAACATATAGCCAATTAACCAGGCAACTATACGATTAATGAGTTGAATACAGTAGGTACCTACTTTAATTACTCTCCCTGTAGGTATGTTAACGATTCATCTTCCAGGAGTCCTCATAATACTGATTTTACGTCAACAAACTTTTTATGAAATTCCGGGATTTTTTTCCTATGGAATGACGTTACCAAAGTAGGGATTGCACAATGTTTGCTAGAGGCGAGAGATATGATCATTATATCTCAATTGATTCAATAGCCAATTCATGCCGCATCACTGCACTATTTTGTAAAATGAAAGGAAGGACATTGGCAAAACCCAAAATAAAGTAAATAATAAAGCACTAATTTCGCCTAAGTATCCAGAAACACTGATATGGCTTATAAGCCCTATAGGGGGTCTAAATAAAATTCACAATCATAATATAAAACTATAAACTATCAGTGTTAAGAAGTTATCCTCCTACAATAGACCTTGAAATCAATACATTTATGTACACAGTAAAAAAAACAACCTACCAATTACATTTTGGCTTGGAATGATCTTGAAAAAAATGGATAAAATTTTGGTTAGGTACTTATCTAATCTTCATAGAATGGATGAAAGGGTAACATTTAAATGATTCCAAACAATTCTAATGTCCATGTAACATGGTTTGACTGCTTAGTTTGGGGAGCATTGCGCTGCGTATGGTATTTCAAGTGTGTTTAGGTCTTAAAATGACAATTTTATACGAATCTAGTCTCCATACTCCAACTCCATATGAATCCGTTGAAGGACAAGGTGACAAGACTGAGATGCAATTTTGGAATTGTTACGGGAACATTGACAATAGCTTAATTTTGTACTTTTGTAAATAAGCACGGTTACATAATAAATGATGTCGGCATATTTAAAGTTTGTTCCTTATACGTACTTAAGTGTAATTTAATTATTATGTATTAATTATAATTTATTGTTTTATGATACGTATGTTGTTAAAATATAAGGCTTTATTAAATGTCTGGTTTAATTTGTCCTACAACACAATTTAAGTGAAAAGTGAGTAACCTATTTAAAACAAGTAATGAATCTGGTACTCCTGACCTGACATAGACAAGTCCACAAGTCACTAATCCCGCTCCTCTTCTCATCTACTTGCTCCCCGCCGCCTTGCGCAGATCGTCACGCCATCTAGCATAAAATCCATTACTAAGTCTGTCTATTTGCGTTAAAAAATTTGGTTCCATTTATATCTACGTGGGACATTATGATTTCATATGAAAGCTAACCAGAAGGTTTTGAAGTAGCTTTCATCAAACCTACTCACTAACGGTATAATACTGCATGTTTGTTATATAAATGTGTTAAACTTTCTCTAGCGACCGCCTCCCTGCATCGGACACACTGACACACCCTTGGCTGATCCAGTCGGCCCTCTGCACCGAACTGCACGTCACTAAAACGAAGCTGAAGAGATACGTCATCAAAAAACGGTGGGCGAAAGCTGTGGCCGCCGTCATTGCTCTGAAGCGAATGGGCGCAAAGTTCGAAGACACACATGAAGAGAAAATTGAGCCGAAACATTAAGTTGCGGACCCGCAAGATAAACCGTACTACAGGAGAGTACATAATATACTTAAATACCTCCTTTTTTAATTTTTTTCATTGGAGTTTTAATCACTCTTTTTGTTTTTTTTCGGATAGATTGCGTTTATATGCATACGATCCTGTAGAGCCGAATCTTGCAGTACCTAACTGAGGTTCTATTTTTAGAGTTAGTTAAAAAGTTGTTTATAATGTTAAACCGAAAGACGAGGCTTTTTGAAACTTTGCTCTGAAGCGTTTTGTTTTAGTGTTTTAGCTATCTAGGTACTGCTATACTTATAAATGTATAATTTCATTTCGAAATAATTTATTCTGATGTTGATATTAATTTTTCAGCATAACTTTGGTAAAGAAAACATAATAATATTCTAATTTTATACTTATTTTGTAATAGCAATTGGAGAATTCGACAATCGCACATACCATTAAAATAGAAGGTATAAAAAAACTTCAATTGTTTTTACTGCCATAGTTTGCAATTCAGAGCAAAGTTATTCAATAATAATTATTTCAAGTAAACTAGTATTGTAGGCATGTTATTATTGTAGTGTGAAAACTGTTTGAGTGATTATAAATTATATTCCACAAGGTTTTTCTGTATTTTTTGGAAACGTAAGTACTTAAACAAGTATTTTAGAATGAGCCAGGTTACCTATAAAATGCAGTTTTGTATATATAGGACTCGACAACGTTTTTGGTCCTTCGAGCCAGATTGGTACCCAAAATACCACCCATACCAGTACCAAATACAAGAAGGTAATAATCATTAAATAGATGGCACAAGTTGTTATGGCACTTGTTTATAACCTTTCAAACAGTTTTGCACTATGGTAATTGTAATTGGTAGATAGGTACCTACATGACAAATATAGTAACTGACACTGACGACAAGACACGGAAAACGCGGTGGTTGGCACCCAGCCACGATTGTCAACAAGTGTTCTACTATAATCATATTAATATGTATAACAACAATACTTTTCGGCAGCAGTATTAGGTAAGAAGATAATTTATCTGTGCCATATGTGGGTGGTCGGGGTCAACAGTGTCGGTCAATGTCAAAGCACCCCTAAAAGGTGTTGGGAAGTTGTTTATTTTTTGTTCTAGACACGATAGCATCAATTAATGGTTAAGAATGAATTAATGGCTGTCTACATTCTTTTAAAGCTTATACATTCTTTTGTTCTATTAAGATTTGATCTGATTTACTCTTTGATGAATACCTAGTTATAAAAATTACATAATCTAATCTCAAAAACAAATTAAGGGGGCAAGCAACTAACTTAGCTTGGATTAACATTTTTATATTAATTGCCTACTTACTTTTTTCAAAATATATTATTGGTAATTGTTCCCTACCTACTAAGATAGTACCTACCTTTATTAAATTGTAGGTAGGTATATTTATCTTAGTACCTAACTAATAAAATTGCCAGAAGCGATACGCATATTAGCTAATAAATCCTATATTCACTCAAAAAAAGGTCTGCACTATATTGAGGACATCCATTTCATATCTAGGTATTTCATAAAAAATGTTTCTTAATTAATTTTAGTAACATGTAGTTGTAAGAATAAGCAAATAATATTAATGATTATGAAAGACAATAACTACTAACGTGACCATTTAATATGTTATTTAATAATGCGTGCTATTAATATAATGAATTCCCTTAATTTTGTTGATCTGTTATTTTATATAAAATTAACGAATTGCATCTAGGTAGGTATGTTATGTAATTTTATTATTAAGGCAAGTAGATACATATCTACATACATCTACCTACACCTAAATATGAAGCTAAGGCCTAAGGCATAGCTGTGTGTACTTTTTTTAAGTAGTTTTGACTAACGTAACTAAACATATCTCCGTGGCCTCGAAATTGTAAGCTTACTCGTAGAATAAGTCCGTCGTACTCATGAAGTGCATTTATATTCCGTGTAAATGACGTGATTAGAAAAACTCAAAGACATTGCCTTTTAAATTATGAAACGTGGTCAATAAACTCATTTTTATGCATTTCTCGTTTCATTTTATATCGCTGGCTCAGGGCGACATAACTAGTTCATAACAATTCTCCTCTACACAATGAATGAATCAATATCCTCCACGCTAAGCGGCTGTGAACCAGGGGCGTAGATACTGCCGTATCAATGATATGGAGCCTCCGGGCTACAGAGGATCCCCAACGTGTGTAAGTAAAAAATAATCATTAAATATAATTTACATTGCAAACATTTCTGTTTCATTTGGGTCCCCCAACTTTGATACGAACGTTGAATGAACGCTGTGAACGTTAGTATCTCTACTTTAGTTTGTGGCTTTGACATCTCTGCTAATTTAAAAATACCTACACATCGAACTTCAATTTTTTTAACTCCTCTCTTAGCAAAGCTCACTTCTCTATGGTTTTCGACAATTTATGTCAAAAACTAACCAATGTGTGCGTGTAAGGGGGTAAAACGGGGGTGCAAAGTTAGTATGAAACGTTTTTGAAGTTAAGTGGGTTTATCCAACCCGAACGCGGGCAGACGTCCTTAATGGGTCTAATTCTACGCCACTATTTAATGATAAATAAAACACAAAATAGTTTCTTATTTTTATTTTAAGCCACCCAATGATATCGCCCTGGTGTAACAACACCAGTTCGATACCACCCGGTGAATATATAGCAGATTAACGGTAAGACTTCTGGTATCTGGCTCGGGCGCCCGGGCCGCCGAACTTCTTGGGCTCGCAGCGCCTGGGGTCGGCCACCAACAAACTCCTGTCGTATTGGACGAGGATGTCCTTGATTTCCTTCTTCGACGCTTCGTCTACGACTGAAAACGGAAAAACAATGTTTATAATATTTGTCTGCCCCGTTAGTCTAATAATACAAATTTGTTGTATCATTTTTTTTTAATACATTGGAATAAAATGTAGTGTACACTTCAAACAAGCATGGCATTAAAGACGCATGCCGTTTGGTAAATGTCACATTGTTCTCCTTTCTCTGAAATGACAGACTCACATTGTGATGAGTCAGCTTTGGAAAGAAAGGGTAGTAATATCATGCAATCAGTATCAGCATAACAATTTGCTGTCAAAGTTATTGGTTTGAACAAGCCAAATAAATACAATAGAGATTCTGTTAAGTTTCCAAGTGTGGACCCGAGATAAAATCAACTGGTTTACCAAACCACATGGCAATGAACAAACACTACATAGAATAGAAGAGGGGAGCTTTAATTTCAAATATATAAAAAATTCTATTTGAAAATGGTACAAGGAATAATACTATACTCAAAACTTTCTCATAATAATATGGCAGAAGACTCCTGATTGATTGGTTCAATTATTGTTATGCAATTTTTGAGTGCTTCAAATGCTTCTATGCTTATTTCGTTTACAATGTTCTGCTAGTCACATAAGAAATATTTTTATACTCACATTTCTGGTAAAAGGCAATGAGTGCCTTAGAGATGGCCTGTCTGATTGCATACACTTGTGCAACGTGACCACCACCCTTGACTGTGACTCTGATATCAACACCAGAGAATTTTTCCTGAAACAAACATGCACTAAAATCAAGAACCATAAATAAAAAAATTTTTTTTAATGAATTTCAAATGTGTCAGTGATTGTTTACTTCACATCGAATGATGCTCAGGTTCGGAATAAGTTTCTGTCATCATGAAAAGGAAATTAATCTTTTTTTTAGTTCAAATATTATAATTCAAACATTGCCACATGTTAAAAGTGCAATACAAATGCAAAACATTCACTATACTACTGAGCAAAATAAAATGCGAAATCTACATACAAATGAAAATGATTAAATAAATGTATAGCATAAAAAAATTATATATTAGTACACAAAACATACAATTTATAAATTAGATTAAATGTATAAAAAGCAAAACATGCAACTTGAAAAAAAAAACAATCTATCAGGCCTTTTCAATGTAACAAAATTTAGTTCATTGTTAAACATAGGAAAGGCTGACTTAAAGACAAGTACTAAACTTGTACTGTAGTAGCTTGAACTAAATACAATAAAAAAATAAATGCTAATTAGCTACACACTTTTCCTCGCGATAGGCTGTCACTGTAGGGTTGGGGGCCCAAGACTAAAAATATTAAGTTGCAAGATAAATATCAACCCAGGCTGGGATACAAACCTGGGACCCGTGGTTTGGCAGTCCGGGTCTCTCCCAAACTGAACTAAGACTTGTAGCTAGAAAGCTAGAACTGTCTAGAATTTCAATTCTAATGTTGTAGTTCATTTAATAATAATTTTATTTATCTTTACATCCAGATCAAGATTTCTGCATCACAAACTTTAGTACATTATCAATTTGTTTAAAACTCACACAGTTAACATTAACAAGGCCCAGAATAGTTTATGTAATAAAAAAAATATATTTGTTTTAAATTAAAATGTGGGCAAATGTTACAGAATACTAAAATCTTGCAAATATTTTATAAATATTGGGGCTGACTAAAGTAAAATTATTTGATTGGTATTACAGCCACACAAATGTTATATTAAATGCTAAGTTGTCTAAATACTGTCATAGGTACATAAATAAAACAATACTTAAAAAATAAACACTTGACTGAAGTGATGTATGTTATGTGAAATTTTAGTTAGTCCTTACATTGGAAATTTTACTTACCTAGATGAGAATCAACCCACTGATGATATGATGAATGAATCAAGGTTCAAGGTTCATCAACCAACCAGCAAGTGTCATAAAACTCAATCAAATGAAATTACTACTATAGTCCATGTTTTCACATGTCCAATTTAGTAATCAATGATATAGTGACATCTTTTATTTATTTGTTCATTTTATTTTTTAATGTACATACAGGAGAATAGTAAAAAAAGCAATTAAAAAGAAAGAGGTGTACAAAGGTACTGCTTATTTCCTTTAGAAATTCTAAAGGAAATTCTTTTTCATAATTTCGGATTTAAAAACTATTATTATTTTTTAAATTTCAATGTAGTTGTTGAAGTTATGGAATTGAATTGAGCCAAGATTATTTATTGAATTCTTGACTTAAGACAATTCAAGAAAAAAGGACTTATCATGCAGTGAACACATTTTCACATGCACTTAATTTATCCCTTTAGTAAGATTTGTGTTTACATGTATACAATAATGATAATTTAGATAAATACCATGGTAACAAATCGACGTAACAGTAAAACAAGATATCAATTATTTCTTTACCTTTCCAAGCAAGAGAATGGGCTCCTGCAGTTTGTACTGAAGCAAACGGGGTTCAACCAGGTCGAGGGGACGACCATTCACTCGGAGCACACCATTTCCTCGCTTGCAGTAGGCAACTGCTGTGGCTGTTTTCTGGAAATCAAGATAACATAATTAAAACGTTACTGGTAGGTACAAGTATGTAAAACAAGTAATAAATTACGTAGTATTTAGTAGTAATAATTAAGTAGTTTGTTGTTTCCACTAAGAACATCTTAGAATATGAACTTCTAAGCTGGCTGGTACTTTGGAAACCATGATCTGCTTTCCTCAATAAACCATAGTAAAATTGTAGGTTACAATAGTTCAGGCAGAAAGCACTACTGTTAATAGAGAATAAGTTTGTGACTTTTTAATTAGATCGTCAAAAGATATCTTAATACTATTACACAGCTTTTTCCACAACTAATTACAGAGAACTTTTAAAATACATCGGAATTCTACGAAACACGTGGACGCACCACACAACACTTACCTTGCGGCCGAAAACTTGAACGGCCTGAATTGGTTCACGTCGCGTCTGAAAATGCAATTATTTACCTTTAAAAACATTAATTCCACAAAATAAACCGTGTATTTAGTAAATTATTTGGAAGAAAAACCGATAACGCACCTCTGGAGCGGCAGCCATTTTGACAGAGAAAGAGAGAATTATTTTATTAGTTCATAGATTATGAAGTTTTGAGATCGCAGTTGATTGCACAGACTACTAATGGAACATGGAGGAGGAATGGAACAAATGATTATTATAAAAAAACTAATTAATCTTATCTCAGATGATGATATAATTAATTGAATATATTAAGCATAGAAGTAATACATGTAATTAATTTTCATTTACTTATTTTTAGTGGAATGAATATTATTTATTATTATAAGAGCGACATCTATGATGTACTATCACAATTTTGGAACTGAATTTTTAACCAATGCTACTCGATAATAGATGTCACTACAAGTGTTAGACAATATGTAAATACATCTGAATATAACTAACGAATAGAGTATGAGTCACGAACTCACGTCGACAATTTACTGAGCATAGCACGCCGCCGGTACAACACGTACGTTCGTTTTGTTTTGTATTCGATGAACGTAATCCCTGCGGTGGAGTCGTGCGGAATGCGCGCAGTAGCTTCGATCATGTGTCGCGAAAAAGCAAAGTTCGCGCGAGTGTATTAAACTTGGTACAAAACAGTGTGAATCAAAGTTACACGGAGAAATTTGTGCTGTATTGTTTTACGTAATGAACATATCGCTGTGTTTAAGCTGAATTTTCTGTTGTCATAACATTTTCAGCCTTGGAAAAAACTGAGGGTAGGTACGTTGAATATTACTTTTGCTTTTTCACTTTACTTTCATAATAGTTACTGAAAATCTGTTTTGATTTTACATGCATTTTTGTTTATCTGTAGCTATCGTAATAATTATCATATGCGTAAAATATATATTAATAATAGATAACTACTTACTAAACTAAATTTGATTTTTTTTTTTTGTTTTTTGTTTTTTGTATAGGTAAGTAATAATGAAAAAATAGACCTTACTTAGTAAAAAAAAATTTTTGTGGGTACTGCTAGATAAATGCGTAAGAGTTCTTAATTTTTTATCAGTTAACTTTTTCGAGTTCCTTGATGAACGATGCGTCACAAAATACTTACAAATGAATCATGTTGGAATGCGATCTCTGATTTGGACTAGGCTCGGGAAAAACATTACCCAGCAGGTAATAGGTAGGTACATACAAAGATATATTAGTATGTAGGTGAGTGTGGACGTGTGGAGAGGGTGTACCTACTACACACCTATACCTACAACAGAAATACAGTGCGTGATGTTATGTTTCCAGGTGTTTTTAAAAGCTTTTATTTATAATCACTCGTATGTATCTTGTATGTATGTCCTGGAATCTTGCAATCAATATTTCACCCACTTCCACTGAAGCTATCGAGCTGAAATTTGGGACACATATTTGGTTCCGATGACAATGCATGAAAATAAAAAAAAAGTTTTAAAAAGCTTTTTAAAAAAAAAATCTTTAACGGTACCTATAATTATTTATGACAAGGAAAGAATTTAAATTACCTACCTAAATTTGTACACATTAGGTGTTAGGTTCCTTCGTACCTGCTAATACCGTACTTATTGTAATCCCGTTGTACACAAACCGCAAACAGTAGATGCAGAGTAGGTACGTAGAATCGAACCTGATCGGCGCCCGCGCCGCCGCCGGCGCATATCATAAAATCACTTATCACAATCCTTTCCTTGGAAATCATAAAATCTAGCCCCTGGTTAAATTGAGTTAGGACACTACGCATTGTAGAAGCAGTTGTTATGCGACGAATAGTGAAAAAGTTTGAGTGTCACTAATACCTATAAAGTAGAGCGTTGAGCACTTCAACAACTATGAAGCCTGCTTACAAAATGTTTAAATAATAATACAGTGTCATTTTGTTGTAATTTGTGATAAAAAAATACGATGAAAAATGAAAAGAACGAAACTGATACACTTAAAATGAAAAGAATTACAGAATAAATTATGTAGTCATTTAACGCTAAAACTAATTTCTGTTTACTATTAAATATATTTTTAAGCAAATATTCCAATAAATACCAGTTCCAAGATTGTTTACTAAATAAGACAACATAAGAAAAACTGTCTTTAATTAATCATGCATTTGTTAATCTGAGAATGTAGACTAATTCCTCTTGTAATGTATGTAATATCATTGGACTAATTTGATTAATTGGCAAAAGGCTCAACTCAATGTACTCAAGTAGCTACCCACCTACCAAATATATTACTTTGAAGTGTTGTTATACCGCTGATAGCCCAGTTTGCTTTTGAACTCGCCTCGCACTCGAAGGTGGACTGGGTTCAATCGGCACGCAGTAATTCTTCTATTTCGACTATTCTTACTGTGATTCTAAGTTACGAGTAAGAAATTTAATCTCATTTGCTGTAACGGCGAAGGAAAAGATCGCGAGGAACACTGCACACCTGAGAGTTCTCCATAATATTCTCGAAGGCATGTGAAGTCTGCTAATCCGCACCTGACCCGAGCACTGCAGTGGGACAATGAAAGGGTGGTGATGACTGTAATAATGGTAACAAAAAACATGTGAAGTAGTTCAAGCATCAGCCAACCCATAGCGTCCCACTGTTGGGCACGGGTAGGTATCCCCCACAGACAAGTCTACTGGAGGTCTAGGCATACTCCACCACGTTGCTCCAATGCAGATTCGTGGAGTGGTTAGTAGCCAACCCAGTGTCGAATGTTCATAAGAAACCCGAAGGTCTTCGACATGGCTTAACGATTGTTTTCACCATTGAAAACAACCGCGCCCGACGTTGCTTAACTCTATCGATCACATTGTATCGACGCGAGCCATTGGGCTATGGACGCTTCAACACTAATTAAGACTCACCGTGAAACTTGTCAACATTATTTGCATTATATTATTCAACTCTCAAAGATATTACGTTTGTTGAAAAGAGGGGAAAGTGTGAAATTATTTGAGGAGTGCATCTATCCGATTAATACCAAGCACATAAAGTAAATAGACGTCAAAGAAGGTGTCAAATTGCTTATTTACACAATACACATGGAATAGACGAGTAAAAGTGTATTGATTAGGAATTGAGATTCAACTGATAAAATATTCCGTAATTTATATTGCATTAATTTCAATTTGCATGCAATCGAAGCTGTTACCTTTTGAAAAAGAAAAGTTTATTTCCCAAAACTTGCAAGTTTTAATTATCATTTTATAAGCTGTATATCTATATATATAAAAGGAGAAGGTGACTGACTGACTGACTGACTGACTGACTGACTGACTGACTGACATATCAACGCAGGGCCTAAACTATAAGGGCTAGAAACTTGAAATTTTGCACAGGGGTTCTATTTATAACGTAGGGGAGCACTAAGAAAGGATTTTTGAAAATTCACCCCCTAAGGGGGTAAAACGGGGGTGCAAAGTTAGTATGAAACTTTGCCGTTTTTGAAGTCGTTAGACGGGTAGACGTCGTTAATGGGTCTAATTCTACGCGAGCGAAGCTGCGGGCGTCCACTAGTTTAATATATTGATGGACGTATATTTAAGTTTTAATTAAAGTACGACGACTAACCTAATTATACTTATTAAAAATATTGCATAAAACTTTGAACTTTCACAGGGTTAAGCATTGCTTAATTTCACCCGAAAGTGTAATTAACACTAGACCAACTAGATACATCAGAAACATTTGCCCACAGAAACAGAAGCCCCGCTTTTTACATTACCACATAAACTTCAATTATTTAAACTTAATCTGCACTTATCATCGTGCGTGATAGTCAATTGTTACAACCTACGGTTATAGTGTTACCTTTATTAATTACCCGCTACAAATGGCACGAGGTTTCTCGACCGACCCGTTGAGTGACCGAGTGTGGCTTCCTGTTGTATCAATCTACCGCTCCTTAACAGATAGCAGGCGGCGGAGTACTAAGCGTAATCCGTTTAGTAACTAGGTTCTACTTAATTTAAGCGCTTGTCGCTAGCCTGTCGGGAGGAGACAGTCATCATGATTGAGCATGATGACTGTCACCTTACAGTCATCATGATATTGAATGTTTGTGACGCGGGGTTCACGCCATAAAATTTTTTTGTTACAAGCTTTTATTTAACTTGCAATGTATGTTAGGTACTATGTTTGTTCGAGTGGAATCTTCAAACTCAATTTTGAATCAGACATCTTCAACCGATTGAGCTGAAATTATGTATACATGTTTAGTTTGGATGACAATGCATGGCAAGCTGTGTGACTTCATTCTAAATCCAACATGGCGGAACACCTAAAATGGTTTCCTACATTATGGATATCAAATGTGATTTACGTGTGCAGATAAAGAAATACATTAAATAACTTGATCTGATTGATTATAATTTTTAAAATTTTCAATACATACTCTATTTATATCTCTAGGTACTCTAACTTAATCCATCAACATCTGTAATGTTTTCTTTAATATTTTTAATATTAAAATACTTAATGCAAAATATTATCGTAAATTTGAGCTTTCTGCACTTCTCTTCTATATAAACTTAAACTGTGCCAAATTTCGTATACCCCCAGTCCACGTGATGTTCGTAAGAAGGGTACACAGTTTTTGCTTCACATACTAATATTTACTATGTTTAAATACAAAATTGGTTTTGTAAATATGTATAAATATCATGTTCTTCTTGGTTATGTTTGTTAATTCCTTGTTATCATTCATTTGTTTATAGAAACATGAAAAAATTAGGCTCGAAGTACACAGGGAGCCACACTGAAATCATGCACCCACTGTCAATGACCGACAATGTTATATTGTTTGGCTTCTCCAATGACATTAAATGCATTCCCGCCAAGCTTACGAAGCATTATAAATGTTAGAGGTACCATTAAGTACTTGTAGTATTAAGTATTCTGTGTAGGTACCTACTTAGGTTTAATGTTATCTTTGTAGAAGTCACCGATGATAGTATGTATACTATTGTATACGCATATGACTTACTTTTAATCCTTACTTAACCCTGAAACCCTAAAACCATACTTGTTAGTTTATGTAGGTTCCGTAACATATTGTGTTAAAGAAATAATGTACCACGTTACAATTTCTAACTAGTCTTATTTGCTGAGCCATTTCTTCACTGCATTCTCAATTGGTTCCGATAAGATTATTCAGTTAAATCAAATAGTAATGGTCTACATTTCCGTGATAACGATAGACTGGACCTAAAATCAATACATTCCTGAGTTATCTATGTCCATTTTCATTAATTTTCAGAACTTCAACTTAACTAATACTTCAACTTGATAGTTCACCAACTAAGTTTGAGCACATTTGATTTGTTTTATTTTGCCATGATTCTACTTATCTAACGAAATTATTATGGTATGAAATCAAGGAATCAGAATCAGGTATCAAAATCCAGGTATTCATGGTTTTTAATGACTATAAAATGTCACACCACACAAAAAAAATCTCTTGGAGGATCAATCATTCATTATGTAATTTAATTAAGTAATGTCCATACCTATCGGTGCCTATCGTTAACTCGCGATAATTGATTTCAACTTCACGGTTCAGCGATTGCGCAAAGGCATTTATTTTATAAAATCGAGCATCAGTTTGTTGGTAGTGAGTAAATTTTAAACCTGTCTTTTGATTAGGGCGTATGCACACTGTTTTGTACAGTGTCCAAATATGCCAATAAAATTTATTGAAAAGCTGAATTAATTGAAAATACTTAGAAATCTAATTATAAGTAATATAACATTTGAATCATTTTATGATATAACTAACATGTGGTGAACCAAAATGCTGTATTACCCTTTTTGATTCACCATTACGTCCGTCCCTTAAAAGAGTATAATATTTCTGAATCACTTGGAATAGTCACGCAAAACAAAACGGTACAGAGACGTACGGATTTATTTAATTACAGCATATACCTAATATTAGTACCTCAATATTACTACCTCTATACTTATATTACTAATACAAATAGTTTATTCGCTTTAGTACTTTTAGTACTTACCCTATTCCACCAATCCGCATTGGAGCAGCGTGGTGAACTATTCTAGACCTCCCGTAGCTGTCTCTTTGGGAAGACCCGTGCCCAACAGTGGGACGTCTATGGGTTATATTAGTACCTTTTTACTAACCCTAACTGCCACACTTGTTGCTTTCCCAATTCAACGTTTTCTCTTTATTTATTTATACGCACAGAATAAATATGGATAGGCCTTAATGTAAGCAGCGGGTACCTAAAATGCTGCCTTGATTTGCAGTTACGCAGCACTCGATGCTAATGAGACTGCACCTTACTCAAATCGGCACTGGTTCAATTTATCAACGTGTTCATTGGGAATGCGATTACTATAAATTAACATTGATTACTATAAACATTGACAACACAGCGTTCAATGTAGACAGGATTGTCTGCGCATTTATGACAAGAGAAAACTGAAAGAAAGTTTGCCAGCGTAGGAACTGTGGAACTACTACAACATTTTTATAGTATAAACATTATTCATGTTATTAATGTTTACTCGCTTATTTGAACCGTCACGTTTGTTGGTAAGTTAATGCAATTTTAAATGTTGCAGTATAAAATGTCTTAAAAATAACCTAAAATAACTAACAAATAAACTTGGGTCATCATCATCATCATCACAACCCTTTCTTTGTCCCACTGTTGGGCTCGGGTCTCCTCTCAGAGTGCGAGGGATTAGGCCTTAGTCCACCACGCTGGCCAAGTGCGGATTGGCAGACTTCGCATACCTTCGAGAACGTTATGATGAACTCTCAGGCATGCAGGTTTCCTCACGATGTGTCCTTCACCGTTTTATAGCAAGTGACATTTAATTTCTTATTGGGTAGTTGCTATAAAATTAAGAACTTTTAAAAGGAAAAAATAATAATTTTATTCACGTGTCTTCCCTAACTAAGCTACATCTTAGGGCTCCCGAACCCTATTATTTCTCTCGACTACGCCCATTATTTTCTCCATAGCTTGGTAATGAACTTAGAAAAGAACCTCTAATGGATAACCTGGCTTTACGAAAGAAAATAATGTGCCTTGCTGGTTTATCCGCCTTTTAAGTAAACTCTATGAAGATTTCTTAATGGCTACATAACGTGGTTGTAGGCTTGTTTGTGCCTTTTAAATCCAATGTAAGTGATGCTGAATTTAAAACAGTAGATAAAAAGATACTTTACTTATACTTATTGAAAAGTGTGCGTGGAACTTTATGGGAAAATAAAATGATTATACTAAAAGATCAGTAAAAAATCTAAGAGTAGCTGCAACCCATTAGCGACTCTAAAGGGGGTTATTAAAAGGGCCACCCAAGTCGGAATTATTTAGACCAAATCTGTTGCATACAAATTGCGTAGGTACATATCGTAGTAACTTTACGTAGGTAACTGTTTAATAATAATATGTATTTGGAGTAAGAAATGTATCGCTTAAACATTTTCTTAATTAAATATTCCGAAAATGTGGAAGTGTATGCAACACCAAACTCATCCTTTTTACGTAATTTTAGTGTGCCTATATTCTCATTCAGTGAAATGTTACTTCAATAAAGTTTCTTTCGCTACTTGTATTGTACAAATCTACCTACCTTACGTATATATGTCTCCCAACATTGCAATAAATGTTCAACGATTGCAGTAAATAAGATAATTTACGCCTATCCCTATCCTGTCATAGCGGATGAGGCATATTAAATTTCGCAGTAGGTAGGTCCGTAGACCGTAAGTTCATGTTACTACGAAACGTGGAGCAATCAGTAATACTATATCAAGTGATCGTTGGTCCACGGGTGGTCCGTGTTGATGACACAATACTATCACTGATTCCTGAGAAGAATGCATGATCTGAGCATATTTATCGCATGCAAATAAATATGAATTGGATACGAGTGCGATAGCTCTCGTGATACCCAGATTTGTAATCCTAGTAGGCGACGCTTTACTTTTCCGAATTATTATAACATTACAGATCTGTTCTTTGTTAGGTTATTGAATTATGAACATGCTCAATAATTATAACACTCCGATTTTTCAGGCTTGTCTTGTAAGCTTCGATTAATAATCCTCTATTGATCGAAGTTTCTAAGGTATTAAACAAACAGCACAATAGGTATGCAGAATCACACATTTCCACACACGCTATGATTAAGTACAAGCTCCGTGAATCATCCTAATGAAAATATGATTTAAAAGTAATCTTAACATTACATCTTGTAAGAACGTAGTGGAGAATTGTAGCATTGTACACAGTCAAATCTCCATACAATGGTGTCATTTCAATAATCTATTACAGTGACATAATTTCACTCGTGGTTGTATGATAAAAATAAATTACGCATCATAATGTCGAGCCGTGAACTCGTTCACGCATTTCATTCCTGCAATCATGACATTTCATATTTATTTAGGAATAGTCCTGCTGTAGTGTCCATAGCCCAATGGCTCGCATAGATTCAATGTGATCGAAAGAGTTAAGCAACGACGGTCGCGGTCGGTTTTTGGATGGGTGACCGCTAGCAGCTAGTGACAAAATTTCATGGACGCTACCGTGCTTCGGAGGGTACTTTAAGCCGTCGGTCCCGGGTAGCCTTGTCTTATACCAAATCTATACTAATATTATAAAGCTGAAGAGTTTGTTTGTTTGTTTGAACGCGCTAATCTCAGGAACTACTGGCTCGAATTGAAAAATTCTTTTTGTGTTGAATAGACCATTTATCGAGGAAGGCTTTAGGCTATATAACATCACGCACCAACTATTAGGAGCGAAGAAATAATGGAAAATGTGAAAAAAAACGGGGAAAATTATTCATCCTTGAGGGCTTCCGTTGCGTGCGCTGCGAAAACGGTTCAAGATACTAAAAATATATGTATGAAAGAATTATTCCTCTTGAAATGATCTAAAAAAATGTCCACGACAGTATATGTCTATCATTTAAGATTAACTCACTAGAACCGTTTTTATGGTAATCAAATTTGGTCGAAATTAATGCATTTGTTAAGAGTTGTATCAACGTAATAATATTAATTTTTAATAATTTCCTACTTTTATTGAACGCTTTCGATTATAAGTAATGGTACCTAATGGTAGTGGTAGTGGTAATGGTAGTGGTAGGGGTAGTGGTAGTGATAGGGGTAGTGGTAGTGATAGAGGTAGTGGTAGTAGTAGTGGTAGTGGTAGTAGTAATCCACACACTTACATTAAGTTCTCCCAAAATATTCACTAAAAATTATCTATAATATGGCAAAACAACGTTTGCTGGGTCAGCTAGTAGAAAATATTTCTTTTGCCGTAAAAAGCATTTTTACGATTTGAATTTCAATAATAATTGATACTTCAGCTCGTTTAATGATAAGTATGAACGTTTTTCCAATGCATAGATACCTACTTAGAGTTTTTTTTAATCCAAACCACATCTCACACGTCATAAAAGATATTCTGAATAAGATTCGTTAACGAAAAGCTCTCGTAACGAATCTAATGGTGTACTTTCTAAACAAATATGGTCATGTGTGTGTGTGTAAGAAAGAACGTATATGGATTATAGGTACAGTTGCCAAACAAATCGTTAACAGTCAAATAGTTTTAACGATGCAGGCAACCCGGTTACTTCAACGGACAACCGATTACAGTACAGTTAGTACATACTGCCTAATACAGAGAAAATAATATAAGTACCTACTACGTATTACCTTACTCTATGGTATTACTAATAGTGACCATCAATGATAATAACTATTATATCTACTATTTTTTCTAAAAATATTGAATTATGGTACTAGGGAGAAGTTAGTGTAGGTCTTGCAAGTCGTGAACTTGCAAAAGTCTTGAACTTGCAAGAAGTACCTACGTACATATCATATTTTGAAAATTTCCCAAGTCCGTATTTCAGGTGCTAGAGCCAATAGTATAGAACTTTTTAAGATTATTATGTTTGTTTAAAATCCTTAATAAAAAAAAAAACAATTTCAATTTTAACGAAGAGCCATTGATCAAGGGCCTCAGGAATCAGAGAGCAAAGGATTTTACACATTTGTTTTGTATTTGTGCGCAATTCATTGAATGGTCATTCCATGCGGTTTTCCTAGGATGCATATATCGGAATTCCCTACACAAACAAGTTTTCGATTTTGTACTTCATCACGTACGAAATAGGATTGTTTTTTAACCACCGACAATGAAAGAGCGCGCCAATGTGGTCAGGGTAACCCTGGATGAATTGCCGGCAAAAACCGAGCTTCACGAGCTCCTCAACAGCATTTTTATTCTATTTATTGATTTATTTACAAAGACCTAAGACTTGTCCAATTCGATTGTTAAGTGATTCAAGGTATTTTCCTGCTGCCCTTCGAAACGAGTGTATAGGTGTATAAAATATATCGATACCACAGTCCCAAACCGTTCAGCAGGGTCAGAGCCTAAATCAATGGATTCTCCTTCACTCTGGCCAGCCGAAATACTGGAACCGCGAACAATTTGTGGCGTCGAACCCAGACATATTTGTCGGGGACGTTCAGTGTTATCAGCTCTAGTACTGATGAATTACACATTTCATCTCTAAGCAGTTGCACAAAGCCTTCCATCAATGTCTGATTACGACGCAGTTCTAATATATCCTAGCATTCCTAATAAGAAAATACTATGATATATGTGAGGGTACCGTTGGGTATTTGAACTAATCTTATCGCTTGAAATACAAGCACCTCTAGAATTTCATTTGAAGTTTTTCCAACATGAGCTTGTACTTACTTAGCTTCATGTGGGCTCCAGATAAATGCGTTACTCTCTGATACACTCCTACCAAAACCATTGTACACGATTTTCAGAGCAGCAAAACTGTCAATCAGCTTAGATTATCTCAGAATAAAATTCTGGGACCTGTATGCCTTGGCGCATACGGCTTCAATGTATTTACGGAAGTGAACATCTCAACGCATCAGGACGCCAAGGTCCTTGACGGAGGAGAAACGTGTTAGATCCACACTACCTTGTAATATTAGGTCATCGGGTTTTGTTTAAGAGCAAATGTCAATACAGAGAACTTGTGTTCGTTGAACATTAGCCTATCCTGGACACTCCACTCTACAACGTTGGAAATATCCCGTTGGAGCATATTATAATATCCCACCCACGTGTTCGGTTCACATCGTACTTATCGAAAACAACTGGTGAAAACAGTGTACGCTGCGACCCATAGACGTCCCTCTGCTGGGCACGGGTCTCCCCCACAGACACTGCTGCGGGAGGTCTAGACTAGAGCATACTCCACCACTGCGGATTTTTGGAGGGGTTAGTGGCCAATCCAGTATCGAATGTTCTCAAGCCACCCGAAGGTCTTCGACAAGGCTTAACGACTGCTTCCAGCATTGAAAACGACCGGGACCGACAGCTTTACGTGCCCTCCGAAGCACGGTAGCGTCCATGAAATTTTGCCACTAGCGGTCACCCATCCACAAACCGACCGCGCCCGTCGTTGCTTAACTCTTTCGATCACATTGAATCGACGAGAGCTATTGGGCTACTTGAAACAGTGTACAGTGTACATACCTTCAATACACACACATCTGCCTACTTCTTCGGAGAAAAACTGGCGTGATGTTGTTGTGTTAAACTCCGTTGGACTGCATGCCTTACCCATGTACCACTTCCGTGATAGAGTTATGTCTCAATCGTATGTATACGTATTTATTCTCACAAAACATGACGTGTTGTTGATCTCACCTCAGCCAGTACGGCATTACAATATTTTCCAATATGAATATTTCATATCTGTGAGGAATGCTTTGTGGATCTCAAATGGATAACTGATGAACCTTATATCACGGGTTTTTATTAGATAGTATAGTAAGATATGTCACGATACTCAAACGTCTGTATGATAAAATATGAATAGCATTTTATGACTTTCTTTTCGCCTTTTGCTTTTTCTTATTAATTTTTTTTTTCAAATGAAATTTAATGAAAAAGAAATTGACCATGTTAATAACTAAATTAGATAAATAAGATGAAGTAGGACTTTGAGTGGATATATGTATAGTGTCTAGGTTTTTGACTAGGTAGCGTTCAGCAGACACTTGACACGATTGACTTGAACTTTAGTTTTAGCTGAAGCAATTCTGGTATTTCTACCAAGTCCTCCCCAGGTTACTTAGGTACTAAAATTAGTAATTCATATTTCAGTTTCATTCATTCATTCATTCATATTGTAGGTGTTTCTCCGTCTCCTTCAAACTTGTTAACAAATAATAGACGTATCATTCTTAACACCTTGGGTGGTGCCAAGACTAAGGAATAAGGTGATAAAGAGTAACTATAAAATATGTTTAGATTTAAAGTGCCTGCGGTAGGCGCAGGCGGTAGATTACCTTTTGCACAATTACAATATTATTATTGTCAGTCACGAACGGAACCTCCAGAAGCTGTTTCTAGGTATCAGCTACCGGTATCCCTTTCATTTCCTTTAAAGGTGGAGATATCACTTTCCGCTTGCTGCGAGTACTCAACACTTAGGTGAGTAATCTGGTATAGTGTACAAGTGGCAAAACAATATTAGATCCAGCCCTGTAAGGGTTTGACTGCGTTTAAATTCACGTACCTACCTAACCTACCTCTCTATACTTACCTAATAGTACTTTATACTCACCTCACATAACACTTACAATGCACATAATATATGAATTTTAATTTATACTTTTCGAGTTTGTCTCTGTTCTGCTGCTCATTTCTTGGGACTGCTTATACATTGTATAAAACCACACCAACACAAGTCACAAACTGAACAATTAACAAATAACTAGGTAGGAGGTACCTACTTAGTTTTTGACATAATCCAGCGAAAAAAGAGGTATGTACCTACTTAATTTTTGACATCATGCTCGCTAGTTCACCAGAGTTTACCATTCTATGCGTCCTTACAACTTGTATAATCTGTAAAGTAACATGCAAACTGTGTATAATCTGCATTCTGCTCTGTCCTCAAGTCGTGGGATCTGTTTTAGAAAGTCATAAATAAACACTATTGCTTTCAACGAGAAATGTATGCAAGTCTGATATAATAACTAACAACAGATAGTGTTGATGAACTTTGCCACAGACTTACTGAACGTAACACTCTCACCGTTTTTTTTAAATTATGGTTTGAACAAGTCTAGTGAGACAAGGTTTTTGTACCAGCTTATACCTAATTGTCTTGCAGCAATAGACTGACCTCAAAGAAGAAGTATTTTCGTAGCAATTTTCAGTTTAAACACTAGCTGATACCCGCAACATCGTCCTATATATTTAGGTTTATTGAAAATACCAAGTAGGTAGTGATGGAACGATGATGTTACAAACTTAACACCTTCCTTTAGGGATATCAAATACAATAAGTATTTTTCAATTCTGACTGTCCCAGAAGTAGTTCCAGATATAAGCGTTTAATTAAATAGCTGGAGAAATAGTATGATTTCACAAAATTACAAATACACAACAAAATTACATTGCAAAAGGCGTTTACTGAAAAATATAACGGCTTAGTGAAACGATAGAAACTTGTTGATTAATTTGTGAAATTGAATTATGTATAATGTCCTTCACTGCGGTTGTTGACAGCAGGCTATTAAAGTCGTTAAAAAAAAGATAATGCCAACTAATAATTCCTAGAAAAAAGATCTAGAAACGCAGAAACATGGTCGCGACGAAATGAGTCGACTTTAATTCGACAATTGCTTTTTTAACGAGTTAATTGTGTATAATGTGTGTGTAATCTGGGTTTTGCACGAGATAATTCGTGACAGCTCAATTGTCTTACCGTGTATCTCCATTTGGTCTTGGAGAGTACACAACTTCCACACAATTTTTGATACTCAATACCCATCCCTAATCTTACTGCCAAAGAGACAAAAATGCATGGAGACCAACCCTGTCTGGAGAAAGGATATCTTAGATTATTTAGGGGATTACTTTACGTTTTAAATAAAATATCAAGTGCCGGTCTTCATTCCAATTAACCTTGCTGGCATTGAACTTGGTTGGTACAAGGTTGTTCTGCTTAATTTATTATTGTGTTGTTTTTATTCGACTCCGAAGAAGACGTGTTTCATTAGTATTTTCGGTTGGGTTTAAAATATTCATTAAAATTTGACAATGGGAAGAATGTTATAACAAAATTACAGACGTGTTCTGAGTTTAATTGACTTTTCGATTCTTATTATAACTGATAGCGGTATAGCTAGATAGATAGTGATGTAGGTAGAATATTAAAATGAGTTATAAAGCAAATAAGACAAAGCGACCGACCAAGCAATTGCCACCTGAGTCAAATAGACACAACTCAAATAATAAAATTAACAAAACCGAGCTATGAATGAGTCAGAGGTGCCAATCTTACGGGCATGGCATCGGTAGTTCCGCAAGATACGAGTAATTTGGCTTCTCGGAACAAATCCAACATTCTCCGAGTGAGTGAATGAGTCGAGCGGCCCCATTCATGAACGAAAATGACTCATACATATGATCAGTTCCACTTTTTTCGTTTTCATGCATTAACAACAAAATACACTCTTTACTACTCCTACCACGCGGTAGGCCTAAGCCTGAATTGCAGTTTCGGGTGACCGGAGTACAAAATTACAAATACCTACCTAAGTATTTATCTGCGAAATAAATATCTGCCCCGGCCGGAATTCGAATCCGCGACCCCGTTGTTCGACAGATAGTCAGGGTTTCTCACCATCGCACCAAGGTGTCGTCCACTATTTTGACCAAAGATCTCATATCTGTGGTTGTCTAAATCTGCTCTCAGATGTGTGCAAGTGAATGCACTAATTTTTAAAACTGACATAACCAGTCAATTGTTTAAAAGAAACTAACTTCTAAAAAATGCTGTCTAGAATTAATGAGACGGCGGAAAATACCTAATTACACATAAGATTATCATAATGATACTATTATGATTTAGGTCAATTCAATAATCATTAATCATTAGGTCAACGTCAATTGTAGTTTGTCGTTGTTATTCTTGTATCAAACAAATACCTACGACGAGCCTTATTATCAGACTAGTAGGTTCCAGATTGGAACCATCTTTCCATTAACCCTATGAAAACTTGAAATAGTTACTTTGATTTCTTGGGGTGCCTTATTGATATGTACATAATATGTAGTTATGTACGTATAGTATTGTTACTAGAATCAGATCTGATGTGATAAAGACTATTGTACTAAATTTTTTTGAAGTAAAACTTAGTACTGACGGATGTGACGCTTATTTAACTATTAATTTATTTTAATCAAACGAGTACTTTTTACTTTTGGAACGAAGTTCCTTATCGCGCGTTGGTGGTCGGTCAGTACTGACTCCCGGGACCGCCGTTTTCCGTGCCTTGATTCACATTTGAATGTGGAACGCAAGATTCCATAGAGTAATGCTCGCGTTGAGTTTCCACTTTGTGAATTCTTAATTCATGATGCATCTCCCGTCCACGACATGTATGAAAAGTTAAGTTTATAGAATTTTGAAGGAATAAACTAAACCTTTATTTCTTAAACCTTTTTCAGCTGACCGTGTAGTGTATAGACTATTTGACTGACTGACTGACTGACTGACCGACTGACTGACTGACTGACTGACTGACTGACTGACTGACTGACTGACTGACTGACTGACTGACTGACTGACATATCAACGCAGGGCCTAAACTATATATAGTAACTTATAAAAATCAAGTACCTGATAAGTTTTACTTCAATCGCGCGCAAAGGTTACACGCACACACTTTTTTTTTTAAGCTGTCACGTATCTACTAACATAATATGAAAAAACCTTAGCACCTAATAATCTATCCATCAATCTGCTTTTTAATGTCAACTGCTGGACACTTTAAAACGATATTGATGGAGTTTTGCAGGCTTCCCTCAATAAACGCCACGGATTTAAAAAACTAAACGAAAACAGAATAGATAAGCAATATACTAATGACCACATGCTTATTATGATTCCACAATTATTCACACTTCCTACGCTTAACTGTAATCCAACCGGATATAATACACTATCCTACTATCTGTCACAACAATACGTTCATACGATCCATTCTCATACAACCGGGTCATCGTGTGACATACTGTCACAATGACATGCCGTGCACACCCATGTCCATATTGATATTGATAACTAGATCGTGTGCCTAATCCAATTAAATCCAGAATAAATGGGTTACATCAATGGTGAAATTATAAGCATGCTCGTAAAGGCAATTTGTATGGTAAATAGTATATCGATAGAAAAATAATGCCAGTTTTAATTTTTCCCCCGGAAATAACTAATAGAAATCATCGAAAAAAAGGCCCTCCAACTGAAATATTCTATTTATCTAGGTATTATGTATTTATAATGTGGTATCTTGTATTGTATTTAATGGACACGGAAAAGGAATTACTTTTTTCTACATCTAACCTAATCATTTCACTTTTTATTCATTACATCATTAACCCTTCTAAGTTCTTAGTAGTTCAAATGCTTACGAAACATGGGTAAGTGTTATTATCACTGAGCAAGTAATCACTACGTTATTGTTATTATTACTGTTACTTCCTTTAATATGTAAATAATGGTATTTTGATCACCGGAGGTGTTATCCAACGTGCTAAGTGCAGGAAGCTTCACTCAATTGATTTTCGTGTGAATTTTTTTTTTCTTACTTATTACTTGGGTTGAACTAATCCTTAAATCTTATAAATATTAATATTACATAAATAATTAGAATTACTTATTGGTCGTTTTTTTTTATAATTTTAGAGAAAGCGGTCTAGTGGCTGTTTATTATACAGAAACGTCTCGTATGCAAATTAAAGTTTAGTGTGTATTGCCTTTGATTGTGGTTAACAATGTTTGCAAGTGGTGTAACATATTGTAAGTAGGTATGTAGGGGAGATGTAGGTAATGGGGATCACCTAAGCGAGAATGAAAAAATAAAGCAATCTATTAATCAAATGTTTATTGTTCTGTTCTTATTACAAACTTCACTTTCTTAGCTATCAATTGAGATCAACTTTCATCACTTTGATTTAGTAATTTGTGTATAATAAGACATTAAAAAAAATTTAGGTTCGATCACCATTGCCAACATCGGTTGGCAATTGTGATCAGCATGTGGGCAATGGTGATCAACACATATCGCACACATAATTGTCCGCAGAGTCCCATCCAGTACACTCGACATGGGCCCAGAGCCCAAAAGAAATGAACCGGTACCATTTTTCATTGTCTCGTCTGAATTCACCACATACAAGACACAAGTTACTTGCATCGTCATGATCGTCATCCTGGCATAACTCGTCAATTATAATTGGAGTGCTGCAGAATTTTCTTCTTAACCTTCTGTGGCTTGCACTTCTTTCCTACTCCTTATCCTTTGTTTTTCAAAGCTTTTGCCTTCCTTTTATTTTCATTTTCAACTAGGGCGTCTTTGAACTTCTACCCCAAGAGTAGATGTTAAAACCGTTAGTGGTATATAGTTCAGTTAGCTTTATTAGTCTTTTGTAAACTAACTTTCGGCATCTACAAACAAACAATAATACTGTTTTATCGAGGTTAGGTAATGTGAGAAGTGGGGATCACTATGTAGGTAATCGGGATCACCTGATTCCGATTACCTACATGGGTAAAGAGACGGAAAAATAATTCCTGACGAAATTTTTTTATTTATAATAACAATATGGCTGCTGAATTGCATGCTAGAATCCTACGATTATTACATATTACAAGTACAGAATTAAATGTTATATTGTGACTTACCTTCTTATTTATCAACTCAAAAAATTACATGAAAATGGCGCATAAGCTTCAAATACCCACTATTCTCAAGCCCGTCGCGCGAACTGAGCCATTCTCCGGCCACGTACGGGAATTCCGTAATGCTAACGTGTAGGTATACTAGCATCGCTGGGTCGCATTTGGTTTTTGTTATATTGAGGTGATCACCATTGCCAACTGACTCCCATTGCCTACTTCTCCCCTACCTACCTAAATTCTATACATGTTTTTTAGCCAAATGGCAATTGAACATGCACAGAG
Source organism: Carterocephalus palaemon (assembly GCA_944567765.1). Classification (NCBI taxonomy): domain Eukaryota; kingdom Metazoa; phylum Arthropoda; class Insecta; order Lepidoptera; family Hesperiidae; genus Carterocephalus; species Carterocephalus palaemon. The sequence goes on along the minus strand of OX155658.1, from coordinate 3,965,158 downwards.
TAGATACAGTTTACACAATGTTAATTGTCTACATATTTTATCTATTGACTAAATTATGTAATGTTTAATTATATTCACAAACAATGTATTTCATAATGAGTTCTTAAAATTATTTATGACTGAATATGATAAACGATTGATTAATTCGAACTTGGCGCCTTTTGCGTTGCTTATCACCCTTGTCACACTGTCTGTGTTGGCCTCAATATGTCATAGACAATTTCTTGCTACTTGCACAGCAATAATCACGACTCGTTGATGTAGCTTAACCACGCGTGTTGCATAATTAAAACACGTTTGTTATTTTAGGTTCGCATTGGACCGTTGAGGAACCTATTCTCGATAACAATGACTTCCAACTTGTAGTGCGAACGAATAAATTTCACGCCATGTTATGTTCATAACTACCACTTTTCTCTGACAGCTTTGCCTAGAGCGTGTAAACCAATGAATCTAAACAGATCTGATTGATTGAGAGCTTGATTCACTCGCAGAACCACTGTGACAGTGAGGCTTATTGGAAACAAGGAAAATATCTTTATAGATAAAAAATACAAATACAACAACAACTTTCATATTTTTTTCAAGCGTTATATTGATAGGATGATAGACATGATTTCACTGGACGAATTATACGAGTTTTGTATAATAAGTACGTGTTTACTTACACAAGTACGGTAACTGAGTATGCTGATAAATGTGAGTTTTAAAAGCCTAACTTACTAATATACAAGCCAGCTGTAGGTAGGTAATATAGGTAATATTTACATGAAATAAAAATAAATAGTAGTAATAAACTAAAACTTACACGAGAACGTCTCTGAGCGTAGTACGGCGGCAGTGCGGTCACCCGCGCCAACACCGATACGTGTTCGGAATTCAAACTGATTCATCGGGATTCTAAAATGGCTGACTGTCACCTCCTTCCTCTCCGTCACATTGTTACCCAGCAATGTTCTACCAAATTGAACATAGCGAAATAAAAACAGCTGCGAGAAAGGTTCTCTTGGAGCCTGAAAAAATTATAAATACGGTTGTGAACTTATGAGCAAATCAAGTTTTAGTTTTAGAGAAAATGACAATTTGTTGTACTGCTGTGCCATATTTTTTTTAGGTATTCGTTTCCCCGCATGCTGTAAAACAACAACATTTAATTTCGATTTTTTTATCAAGTCACAGTCACAGGTCACTATGCTTTATTTGTGAACAAGGCGTCGCATATTATCATTAACGAAATTAATAAAAAAAATTATTTAAAGAGTACCTATTTATTAGGTACCCACCCAATCACTATTTTACTCTTAAAAGTGCAATTCCTACTTATGCGTTTTTAGCTATTGACCGCTTACAAATAAATTAAAACGGTAGTACTAATACGCACATACATTTACATTTAATTTTATATCGATGATCATGTCATGCTTTGAACAATCAATGAGTCACATAAATACCCTGTAGGTAACAAGAAGGTCCGACACTTAATAACATTATGAGTGTGTGACACGTCAGTAAACTAATGTTCAATCTGCTATTCAAAAATCGAATTCAAGTCCTAAAAGAGATTATAGCTCTACACTGTATGAAAATAAGAAATATCGTCGTTCAATTAGCTATTCAAAAATCGAACTCCCGTCGTAAAAGAGATTATAGCTCTATAGCGTATGAAAATAAGATATTATCGTCGTTCAATTAGCTATTCAAAAATCTAACTCCCGTCGTAAAAGAGCTTATAGCTCTATACCGTATTAAAATAAGATATATGGTTGTTCAATTAGCTAATCAAACATCGAACTCCCGTCCTAAAAGAGATTAAAGCTTTACACCGTTAAAAAAAAAGATTACACAGAGATTTGCAGTTTGTACAGGTGACTACTTGAACGATAGAAATGCTTGGTGCGATGTATCTCCAGCTCCACTTGTTCAATAATAATGTAATGTGATTGAAAAATTGAAAATTTTGAAAAGAGTAACTATCGAGTTTCTTGCCGTGTTCTTCGCGGTAGCATCAACTTTGTGAACCGGAGGTAGATAAAAAATGTTATGACGTTCATTAAGCGTATACAAAATACCATATAATGAAAAATAAATGAATCTGAATCTGAAGATTACGCAAATGATTCGCAATAATAATTTGTCGAAACGTTTGACCTCAATAATAAAATACCACTCGTTTGAGGTAATTCGCGAGCTTCCATGAAGTTTGATGATGCCGCCTTAATTAATATCTCATATTATTATGTTTTTATAGTGTTAAACAGAGGTGAACTTTAACTTACTAATATGTGGACAAACGTCAAAAGTTCTGGTGTTGCTAGTGTTCATAAGTGCCGACAGTGACCACTTACCACAGATGACACTTCTGCTTGTTCGTAAGGTAAAAAAAAAAACGTTGTTACACTATTCTATAGATTCAGTTCTTCCGTCCTATTTCAGTTCTTCCTTACAAATTCTTAAAACTTCCTAGGTACATCTGCTCGTTTAAACGATCGTTTGTTAGTTCAAGAAACTGCAAGTATGCAACACCTGTCTGTTGGTTAGTTGAATGTCATAACGTACTTTAACTTACATGTTATGTAGTATCGTGCACGTTATACTTATACGTTTATCATTATAAGGGCCAGAAATTCATTATTACTGGCTCTCATATAGACAAAAAGAGAAGTTTTCAATATTAGTTTCAGGTTGTAGTCATTTATAGTCAGTGTATCAAACAAGCAAACTACAATATTGTTCTGTCGATGTCGACTAGTTATGCTCCTCTACATTTCAATTTCAAGACAAATTATATTCTGTATAAAAAAAAAATACTCTGCATAGACAGTGCTTCGCTTTGTTTTACAAGTAGGTATCGAAACATTACAAAGCAACGCAAGTATTTTACATCAAAGTTTTGTTCGGGCTAATTTCAAACTACTATACGGATTTCATGCAGTTTTCATTGTCACCAACCTATAGAAGAGTTATTGAAATTTAATTTAAGCTGTAATTTTGTTTTTTTTTTTTAAACTTGCGAAGCCAAGGCAGGGCACTAGTGCGCCATATAAACTTGAAGTAGGATATCATTATATAGGCAGACATTAATTTAAAACCGACCTAACCTGTGAGTAATCTTGCAAGATAGGTATATCATATCATTATGCACCAATCAGACTAAATGACATAGTTAATTAAACACCGATAGCAGCAATTTGAATCAGGTAGTAGTGAAGTTAACCAATGGAAGTGAACTTTACTTTATCGCGCATTTAAGATGAATGTAAATTACCTAGTTCTACGAGTTAATCTCGACATTCTCGACGTATTACGAAACGAGAGGTTTGTTGATCAAACTATCATATTACATCAGTTACATAAGTACTAATATCATTTGAAGACGGTTTCCCTCCAACGCTGAACTGTTTACAGAGTTCAAACGTACATTTCTTACGTTTTAACTGTGTAAAAAGTTCCTTGATGGAACTGAATTGACTCATGATAGGCCCTGACAATTCTGTCGATGATAATGAACGGTAGTAGGTAAATCGTGCCCGCTTATAGAAAAAAAATAAACAATGTTCGTTCTCATGATTCTTACTCACGTATCTTATCAATAATAACAACAAGAAGTATTGAAGGCTTAAGGGAGCCTTAAAAGTAGGACCTTCACAACCTTGAAACTTCGAACAATCGATGATGCTTCAAGCAATACTCGTTCATTGAATTTTAAATTTTATACAAAAATTGAATTAAACTTTTTTTAATTGATTGGTCTTTATTTCAATTCTGGATTAATACAAAAATTCATTGAAACTGATTTCTTTATCTCCTTGACATTTTTCTCTGTAAGATAAATGTGAGATTAGATAGTTATTTGATATCGTTTGAAACAGCATCTCGGATTGATAACTCTAGGTAGAGATGAACCTTCAAAACTTGTAAATAAGTAAACAGAATGTCATAGAATTTACAATCAAACGAGCATAGTAATGTTCGATTGTAATTATGTGAACGATTTGATCGAAGTGATTGACAAGTTGTAGCAACGCCTACTCAAAAGTCTTCCACGTAATTTTTAGATCAGGTATGTTTTATTTTAAATATTTTTTTAAAATTGCAACACTGACGCAGTCCTACTCCAAACTGTCTATCTGTCATGGCCGCGTTCAGTGTCTCGGTCCTGATATCTCTCATTTAGTTTAGATCATATTATGTTTGTTTCATATTTCATGGGTGGGTTACATAATGCAATATGTTTAAGGGAGGGAGATTATTAATCACTTCGATCAAATCGTTCACATAATTACAATCGAACATTACTATGCTCGTTTGATTGTAAATTATGTTTCACGAATTGATCGAAGTGATTGACAAGTTGTAGCTGTTTAGAGACAGATTTCAGAAATATGAAACCTATCTTTTAAAGAAATAAAATACCTTGTGGTATGTAACTTTATTAACAAAGTTAACAAAAGGTAGGTAGTTTGTCCTTTTTGGTAGTAATTTAATACAAAAGTGATGTAAATAACACTAGTGTAAATTGACCAATTTTGTTTTTGATTTATGTTAAAAAAAAAAAAATTTACTACAAAAATATAAAATAATGTAATGTAGTTAATTAACTGAGTTTTCTCTTTATTATAGATCATTTCCTGCAGACAGAATCAATTGCAAATTATTTCGAATGGTTTACAATACGTATTTATGTTACAATAATTTATCAAATATACAAGAGGAATCACTCCAGACCGCAGTGTTTCGAGTGCTATCGATACTGAGAACCAGATACGAACTGCAACATGTCGGGTGTTGTGTCTATAACCACTGTTAAGAAATTTCTTTAATATGTAGGTACATTGATTTAATCTTTATGCTAATAATAAAATAACATATAATAATATGGAGTATGTATATAAAACGATTGTTAGTAGTACGTAAGGTATTTGTGGCATTAATAAATGTCTATTTTCTTAAAACTGTTCTGCTGATAATCTAATAAAAAGTTGTTTAACACTTATAAAACGTTTATTAGTATTGCATAAGATACTTGTGGTATTAATAAAGGTCTCTCTTTAGGCACCGGACGTACAACAAAATATGGAAGTTTCAAAAGAGGTTGGTACCTATGTATTTGGTTTGGAGGTTATGGTTATGTCAGAAATTGTATCTACGTTTTAATAATTTCATATGGATGTTTGACGTTTTTATTAATGACGATTACCGATAATAATTCTAACAAACTTATCTAATTTAATTGTTAAGTGATTCAAGGTAAGTAAAATAGCTGGAAAATTCCTGCTATTTTTACCTATGTATCCGATGCGCTGCGACTAACGCAAACAAAGCTAATGTTTTCATAATGGTGTTCCAAGTGAAATTTTTTAAATTATAGTTTAATTTATAGGTTAATTTTGTAATTATAGTTTAGCTAGTTTGAAGATTTAAGTTAAATCAAATTTGTGAAAGTTAATATTGAAAGTAATATTCTGCTTTTTTTTTTTTTTTTTTAAATATTGTTAAGTAGAGAATAATAACCTCATATAACTATAGACATGTTTACTAAAGTCAAGATTTTACAAATCCATAATGTTTGTAATTAAATACACCAAATAAAAACCAAGGGAATCTGAGCCTTTTTATTTATATAAGAGTACCATATAACTCGCGGCACCACTAAGCAATTTGTGAAGTTTATGGGGCAGTCTGGAGAAAGATATTAATAAGACCCATAATGATAATGATAATGATAGAAAACATGGGTTGAGATGGCCAGTATGGTACATACTATCACAAGCTTTATCGTGTATCAGTTCTTGCAACATTCTTAAAACTAAAGCAGAAGCTTTATCAAATCCTCTCATTTTAAACGGAATGCACCAACAGCGGAGGCTCCAGGATGCAGGACGCATCCGGGACATGTAAGAACATTATGTAGAACATTAACATTATGTAGAACATTAACATTAAGAACATTAAGTGCTGTGGTCTGCGCGTGTTAGTTATATCAGGAATGCAAAAACTGTGTTGTGTGTTCCACTATATTTTCAAACTTTAAGAATTATACAATCGGCCTCGGTTTCTACTCGTATATATGATGCAAATATATTTTGTGTCATTTGTATTCATTGCCATACTTATCTCTCGAAACTACTTATTAAAATGAGGGTACTAGGCTGTAGCGACCCCATTCGATTTATATATTAAGCTGTAAAGTCGTAATAATATCATTAAATTTGTATGTAAAACCAATCGTAATAATGTGTGATCACACTTATAAAAATTGGTTGCAAACACTAAACTGCCTTTAGTTCCAATTCATTAATGTGTAGTGATTTTTCCTTATTCTTTCAATAACTAAAATATTGTTTGTCATTCGAGAATGAACCCCGTCCATTTATTGACGCATCAAAATTTATTTTGAAAATCATAACAGCGAATTTGACTAACATTATGTTATCAATACAATAAAATACAAACAATCTTTATTTGTACACCGATAAATAACATGTTACAACAACAAATTACAATTAGGGTATACAAAAAAGACGGCAGTTATTTAATCTCTAAAATATCAGTGTGTAAAGTTTTTGTAATAAAAATGATTTATTTATAAGAATTAAATTGGATTGCTGAGTAACAAAATAAATATGGTATTCCAACGATTTGGTGTATAACTAATAATACTGTATATGATTACTGTATACAGTATAATAACACCGTCTCTCAATTGACATTTTTGAAATATTTAATGTTTTTGTTCGTGAGATGAATAAGTACGAATGATGCTTTATGTTTTTAATTATATACATGATACCCAGAAATTAATCTTGGTTGTAAGCAACTTTTTTCGAATTTAAGTATAAATCCGAGACTTCTAGAATTTAAGCGATAAATCAGAAATTCTAATAATTGCTAAAGAGATCTATTGAATTTGTCATCACTGTTTAAAACAGAGGTTATATTATACAAAAAACAATAAATTAATTGTGTATATATTCCATTACTGATTTGTGTACCACATTCAGGATGTTAAAGAATGGAACGAGGATACCGTTATATATATGTATATATACCGTTATAGATACTCGAATCTCAGGTATTTATATAGTAGTATAAAGTGTATGAACAGTTAAAAAATATATAAAATAGCAGTCTAACGTATATCGAAGTCATAAAGTAAATTATTATTAATATTTTTGAAGCCAATAATTTTCCATTTTCAAGTGATCTACTACAATAAATTAAATATTAGATTAAATATTTAATATGAATCGTTTATCACCATTCGGTTAAGACCATAAATACTATAAATGCGCTTTATATGAACCCATTTTTAACAAGCGATCTAAAGCATTATGGTAAACAATTGCTTCTTGCTTTGATTTATAGTAAACACTTCAAATTAAAGTTTGTAAAAGAGTAGGTATTAGTGGAAAATGGTATTTCATAACCTTATATCCCATCCAGAATGACTGGACTATTAATATAAAATCCGAAGTCTGCCAGCATATCGTAAGTCATCATACCTCGTAGTCAGCTACCTGCGGCAGGGTCGGCGCAGTTTAGCTGCGGCGGCGACGGCTCCAGCGGCGACGGCTCCGGCGGCGACGGCTCCGGCGGCGACGGCTCCTGGCGGTGGACAGTCCTGTTCGGCTGGCGCAGGCCCGCTGTTAAAGTCGACAGCATCGCTGCTGGCTGATAGCGCCCTACATCGTGGTCGTTGGCCGTTCGATGTAAGGATTTTGGAGTTTAAATTGCAAAAGAGTTAGTCCGACTGTGGGTAGATTTAACATTTCTTATTTTCTGTTATATTTTTCTATGATATCTCTAGAATTTAAGACTAGAACGGATGTGATTAAGCCATATCTAGTATTAGTTTCATAAAATGAGCATCGCAAAGGCGACAGGCATTTTTATTCTGAGTATAAATGAATCGGCGTGCACTAAAACGGCTAAAGCAATCCCCATTTGTTTAAATATCAACAAAGAGGCACCTTGGCCTCTGGGTCAAGGTTTGGTGGCGGCAAAAAACAATTTTTGGGTAATGTGTACTCGGATAAAATTTTATCCTTGAAAAACCTTTGGTTTATCGATTAAAAGGGTTTACCCTTTTAAAGTATAGATTGCCAGCGAGTGGCGACATCCTTATGAGTCGCAGTGACCAAATTAATTTTAAATTTCAGTACCTTCAGTATAGCAAATTTTCAACGCCTTTGGGCGTGGCCTCTGCTGGGTCGGCAGGGGCTGGCGCTGGCTGCTCCGCTGCGGCCTCCTCGACACCCGCCAGGGCCTCCTCCGGCTCGCGTGAGGCTAGCCGTCCCTGGGGACGCGACCGCTGGCAGCACAGAGCACGGGCCCGGCCGGGATGAATCCGTCATGGGTTCATCGTACTCATACTTGTATAAGTATGGCACATCTGCGACATATGCAGACAACACAACCAAAGAGGTTTATATAAATACCCAAAAAGGGCAGTATGGCAAAACCAAAGAGGTTTATAAATAAATACCCAAAAGGGCAGCATGGACCCGCCAGGGGTTTATCGTCATCATACTTGTATAAGTATGGAATATCTGCGACATCCGCGAACAACATTACCGGATAGTTATATAGTTATAATAATATAAAAACCCACGAGGGCTATATAAAAAACTTGTAATAAATTATTTTTAACTTTCTCCCTAAGGCGTGTGAAGACTTGAGCACGTAAACGCTGAATGAGAGATATCAGGACCGAGACACTGAACGCGGCCATGACAGATAGACAGTTTGGAGTAGGACTGCGTCAGTGTTGCAATTTTAAAAAATTATTTAAAATAAAACATACCTGATCTAAAAATTACGTGGAAGACTTTTGAGTAGGCGTTGCTACAACTTGTCAATCACTTCGATCAATTCGTGAAACATAATTGATTTAATTGGCGATTAGGTTCATATGCAAATTGATAAACTAAAAGGTTAAATTATAATAAAATTACAATGAATTTAATAAACCCAATAGATAGTATCATAATATTTATTCGCATTACTTATTAATTGCCCTGTTTTTATAAATAATCAAATTTTGTCAAACATTGTTTAATTTTTAGAAGGCAATGTTTTGTGTCATTAGCTTTTTTATTCGATCAGAATTGTCATCCTGAAAATCGGTGTCTGAGAAATGACGACTAATAAATACTCTTGGAATAAATAACCGATTAGATTAAAAGTTTTAAATGTAAATCCAGCCTCTCGTTTTCGTTTCGTTTGCCATTTTATATCAAGTTTTTTTTTATCTTTAATGTCGCGAAGTCGATGGAAATGTATTAATTTATTTATTAACACAGGTGGCATTTATAGTTAAAGGAATTTCACCTCGTCGCATTTCAAAAGCTGTGTCAACATGACGAGCGCTGTTAAGCAACGTTCGTCGTTAATGAAGGCAATAACTACTTATTTAAAATATACTTTTTGTATATATGTCTAGAGTGAACATGCAATCAACATAATAACATCACATTATTACTGAATGATTCGTGAGTGTGATATTCATAGTTGAGTGTACGCCGTGCCCGCCGCGAGCGCATTCACTCATGAAGATGATCATCGTAATCGATCGAAACTAGTCTGCCTATTTCTTGCCTTATTCTAGTATAAGAGGTATGCAATTAGCAGTTACAGTACACCCAGTTTTTACCAGTTATGTTTAGGTGCCATATTAAATATAACGTGCAATCGCAACTAATAAAAATAGCAATAAGTATAAATAATAACATCGTTTGTTAAGAAAACAAAAAAACGAGCTTATGTAGATAGCCGAATTAGTGTAGATTTAAAAAAAAATGCATTGTCATCGGTCCTTGATAAGTGCGCAGTTTCAAATTAATCCGACGTTCTGAAGTGGGTGAAAATCACGTTCAAAGATTCCTTTACATACATACCTACATACCAAGCTAATATAAGAGCGTGTTAAAAGTAACTGGAGTACTTACTATGTAAATTTTTTGGGAAAATTACCACAAACTAAGAGCTATTTTCTTGTAGGTTATGTAACGTTTCCGGTATATTATTAACGTTACATAGATAAGTAATTCCAATTACAGATGAATGCCATCAGACTGTTGAGGTCCACTGCTCAGATGCTTATGTGTTTTGAATATGTTCAATTATTTATTTATTTCAAAGATTAACATAACATTACAGGCTCCCCCAATTCGTTAGTGCAGCTAAACATTTAATATAATTTCAAAAACTCCATAAACATGACGACAAATTAACTATAGGTAAATTATAATGTCAAATTCGGTTGGTTGTCAGAAAAAAAAGTCAATATCTATTAAAAATGTAACAATGTTATTAAATCAAAAATGTCAGTGTCTAATTTAAGTGTCAATGAAAAAACAGGTTATTAACAAAACATGTCAAATTAATAAATTCAATCCATATTAAATCAATGTCAATAATAGAATAGCTAACTTTTTGCTAATAGAATTTCCATTTCTTCATGGTTTTTCGTAGTAGCATAGTTTTAGAATTCAAAATTGGTAATTGAAACACTTAATTACTACAGAAAAACTAACTAAACTCGTAAGATGGTGGCCTAGATTTTCCGCATTGATTCATAAACGTGCACAACTTACATTACTCTTCCCAGTTCGTGGAATGTATGGGTAAAGTGTGATTTTTTATCGTATTGCAGAATAGTTAGAGCGGAAAACTCAGAGCTACTCGTATTTGTTTAAATTTAAATCAACCAAATCGCTATATAGGAGGTAGGTACATAATGACAACACTAACAACTTTTGTATTAACACGCGGGTAAAAGTACTAAGTTGTAAAATAACCGGTGGTCGCTTTATTAAATTGACACATTTATATAAGAAATGCTTACGAATTTTACTAGAACGTGCTTTATTAACAAACGACCATTAGTTACGGAACGCCGGACATTTCGATGGTGTGTTATGAATGTCTCGATAGTTTTAGAACCGGTTTTTCTAGAGCATGGGAAATAATGGCAACATTTGAATATGAAGTAAATCAAAGCATACGTTGTAATGAAATTTACTTGCTCGATAGTGCAACTTATCAGTAACTAGTCTTGCTCCTGGCTGTGCCTGCGGCCACACGCAACTCATCTTATGACCAAGTACAGCTGATAGGGCAAGTGTCTCTCCTTATTATGATGAGAGAAGGCATAAGGCCTTCCTTCATAATCTCCTTATGGTGCTCACATAAAGTGCAAAAGTTTTCGGAATATTTCAGTTTATTTCAGGTATCCATTATTATTATAGTAGGTATCTCATTATAATAATATATCTTTATTCCAAGTTACCCAAATCATACAAATTTGTTAAATTAATAAACATTACATTAAACATATTAAAATCGAAATGGGTCTTGTCCTCCGAGAACTGATCCTGATCTGCGCATCTCTTACCATTTATTAAAAAATTAAAATAACTATAATATTATTACTATGCTTGGATAGGCAGTGGCCAAGCTTATAATATTTTGTCATACCATACTTTTTCTGTGATGTACCTACTCGCTCGTACTTGCACTATTATTTTCACTTACATTACAAACACACAAAGTCTATGTATAGTGACTTTGTGTGTTTGTAATGTAAGTAAAAATTATAGTGGTATCAGTAAGATTATAAACACTGATGATTCACAAGTAGGTAGGTACGCAGGATACCATTGAGGCGATTTAATATTTTCCATTGTGGCTGAACACAGCGTGAATGTCATGTGAGTGTAAGTAACTAACGTTAGTGATGAAGTGATGAAACCATTGAAATATTGTTAGCAGTAGCAGAAGTTTGAAATTGGCACAATGTTTTGTGCTTTTTTGTATGATATCTTATTCTTATTATATACTCGTATCTTATGCGTATAAATCAATCACAAGATCCGACATCCCAATACATAAATTCCGATTCATGGGAAGTAATACGGGATCGTTCCATGAAGCTATAAACTAGACTTGATACTGCAAAAACGCACGGTAATTATGGTATATACAAGTATCGGTAACAGCACCTATTAGTTACCCATGTCTGGGACATGGGAAGTATTTAATTACACTCACTGGGATCGGATTACCTATAGCGAATTTATTTAACTAACTTTTCATCGAGATAATTTAGCGTACAACTTCGTATGCATTCAGGTTTTTTAATGGGTAAAAGATAGCAAATGGGCGGTCACAACCGCTGCCGCTCATGACAACTGACCAAAACTTTACTCACAATTCTCATGTTATGCCGGTCACAGACGCGTTGCTATTGCTAGGCCACACTTGAAGATCAAGATGGTCTATTCTAGAAAAACGTAACCATGAATATTTACTTACACATGAAACAAATCTAGGTAAAAGAAAAAGTAGAGTTACATGAATAAAATAATGCAAAATCCTGCCACAGGATATCCAGAATTGACAACCTCAGATGTTAAGGACTGATTGTGTGTTTATAAAATAATAATATGTAAAATACGCCTATGCTCCATATTACTTAGCAAATTATAATGTATAGTAAAATGTCATTGAAAGTAGCGTAGGTGACCCAACGAATAGGTAGTGAATTGCTGCAGGACTGGATTGTGTGGGTGGGTGGATGACATATCGCTTAATTAGCCTATGATTGTGGCACTTCACCACACATACACACACCATCTAAATCTTTTATGCAAATATTTTCTTGTGGGTTTCTATCCATCTATCAATTAGGTATTCCACTAGCTTACGTGCCTACTCAGTAACCACAGTATTAAGTAATCAGTCTTTGATGATATTAAAATGTATTTAATGTTTTACAGTAATTTATGTGAATTCTGGAAAATGTGCCATTAATTATACTATGTAACATGCATTCATGATGTGTCTTCCAAGTCTACGAGTATGTTCAATTAAGTTTCTCAACTAACGTTTTAATGTCGCGTATTGCAGACCAATTAACTTATAAAATAATGCACCTTGCAAAATTGTAAAATAACTAAAAATTAATCAAGTATGTAGTTCTCGGTGCTTTTGAAACACGATATTAATTTGTCTGTATTTATTAAAGTAAAGGATGGTTTTAAAATACTATGTACCTACCTATGTACTATTTTTAATTCTTTAGAAATAAGTTACCTCTAAAAAATGGCAAATACACACACATGTGTAATACATACGTGATATAGATAGCTTATTGCAAATCATTTACATAACATAACGCCTTTATTTCCCCGAAGGAGTAGGCAAAAAAACAATAACCAAGAAAAACTCAATAATTCTTTGCCCGACCCGGGGATCAAACTCAGTACCTCTAGCTTAGCAGATAATAGGTAAATAAATATATGTAGATAAGCACCATGTATGTCGATGGTGACTCCATTACCCTACTACGTAGTAAGTTACCTTAGATAGTGGTTGGTGTACACGTGCAAATGCCATTCTTCTGATTGGGTTTCCGAGTATGGCAAGTGGACAAAGAGCATTCCTTATCCATCATCAAACGGCTCATTTTCTCAATTAGGTATACCTACCTATACACATTAAACACGATTGGATTCAGTTTCAATATTCTAACAACTTCTATCTTTTGATCGAATTGATATTTTCAATGTGACTCGCATACAAAAATCTACCGAATTTCATGCTGTTAGAAATTCACTCGCGCGACATATCTATCCGTACCACTAGAACTCTTAATTTCGCCCGGCGATAGAATGTGTGTAATAGATTTCATTAGCAGTGTTTAAGACAAGTAACTCGTTATGAAATTCGCATACGAAATTGTTTCGCATAAAGTCGTATCGGTGAAATTCAAAAATCGGGGCCCAGGATAACTTATATCGATAAATTACGAATATATATGAATAGTACGTTTGTATTTTTCATTATTTTACAAATATTTCATAGATGGAAGCGTTGCACTAATCAAATGTTTCGGTCGTAAACGATGCTTAACAACATCTACCACGGTGACAATATTTTTTATACTTTGAGGTCTTAGTCGTTGACTTTAAACCGTTTTCTAGAAAATAAAAGTCAAACGGCTAGTACGTTCCTTACAAGGCAAACATCTGCGCACGTACTGAAAGAGTTAATTGTTAATAACGTGCAATTCGCAGCTGCGGCAAACTAAATGTCAAACCTTTAATCAATTCACTGCCAAGGCCACCATTCGTCACGTTTATACAATTGATCCGATAAATTCCGTTGTAAAATAAACATTACACAGGTGTATTTTACTTGTACGGAGAAGTATTCATTGGTTATTTTTTTAATGGCGGAATGCATAACGTTTCTTTGGACGACTCAGTTTAAAAAGTTAAACTGTGGCGCGTGGCATTTTTTATCTGCTTACACGCCATATGCCACCGACGCGTGCCAGTGGCAAAGGGTGGACCTGCATTCAGCCAAGCATAGCGTTCGGTAACACTTTAGAATCAGTTACTTGCTAGGTATTTGATAATACTGTTATTTATTAGCCATCATCATGGAAAAAATATGAGAAAAAAACCTTCAATTTTCTGGTCGTGTACCTACCTAATATAATTTTTGTCAATATTGAAATGAATATTGACGTAATAAACATTAGTAATAAACATTGATGTACCTAATACAATTTCATGAATACTATAATAATGTCTATAATAATGTGTAAAATCTTATAATGCATAACATAATTTCGGATATTTTATTTATTCATAAATACCTATCGGTATAAATTGTCCAATTGATTTTTCCAGCTCTATTATTTTTTGTTAGATCTATTATCGTCTTATTTACATTCGTCACATTATAAACATAAATCCGCTTCTATGCAGCCGTAACTTATGTAGTTGTGAACTATGTGAACTCCTTATATAATAGGTGAAAGTTCTCCGTGTTTCTTGTTTTAGTGTTTGTCATCTTTATCATAAATCAAGACTAGTGATTAACCCCGTTTGTAAAACGAAAACTTAATTTTGGACATATTGTGTGTCCCGCAAACGTTGTAAATGATACATACTTATGAGAACCATGACATAGTATAAAGACTACTCTTTATACTATGACTAGACTACTCTTTATACTATGACCATGATCTAGTTTAGACGATCAGATTCAGATCATAGTTAATTTTATAGAATAACATAAGATAATATCGTAACATTGATTCTATTTTATTTTTAATCCATTTAAATAAACTACTTAGAATCAAAATTACGACACACACACAAAATTATTTTATTTTTATTTAATTTAAATAAAATAGGATCTGATCTGTGGTTCTATTCTAGAACCGCTCGCCTGATGTAGATCATTGATGAAATTCATAAGTATTATTAGGTACTTACACCAAAAGTACAAGATTACATAATACGTACTAGTACTACGTACTAGTGGACCCCCGTAGCTTCGCTCGCGTGGAATAAGACATAATAATAATAGCGGTTGTGATTCTGACGCATAAGATCATTAGCAAATCGTATTTTCAAAATAATCATTAGCTATCATCATTAATTTAATCGTAATTAAATCACGATAGCACTGACTGGCGCAAGAAATAAGTTAAATACCAACATGGTGGACTATGGAGTGTAATAATTAGTCGTTCGTTGTTGTGTAATCGCTTTCACCGTTTGCATTCCGTTGAGCCGCGGAAGTCCCGATGTACGTGTATTGAACATCAGGGTTACTGTGACCACGGCTCTTGATGATACTTATGAGCTTATGCCATATACTTATAACAACGTTATTGGAAGAAAATAATGAAACATAAATGTTTCGATAAGTTTATTTCATTGGAAAGACATTAAACATCGATTCCACTGAGATGGTGTTTGTGAGATGACTTTTTTCAATAACTTTTCATTTATCTACATGTTGTCTACTAAACTAATAAATTCATTTAATAATATATAATGCTTTCACAATAAGTGATGATATTGAAACAATTAGTAGGACTACGGTAGCTATGTTTTTCAGTATATTTTCGCTTGCTTTGGCTATTATCCAAAATTTCATGGAAGATTGTGGTATTAAGTACTTACTAAAAAAAAGTACGTAAGTACCTACAAAACTTCGCACATACAAAATTATTTATGTAAATTTATTTATTTAATTTATTGAACTACTTACGTAAAAAAATAGGCATAAATGTCAAGCTTATTACAATACTTAATGCATACTCTGCGTCAAATTTGTATAAAACATGTTTGTATATGTTAGAAAGAATTGTAGTTTGAAAGTTCTAAATAAATTTTTATTATTTACCTACCTAATGTCATTCAAGAAACATTTCTTATTACCAAATATCCCAATTGAGTTCTCGATAGCATGGTTACCAGCTCAGCTCGCCGCGACAGTATCGAGTGGAGACAGATGTTTATGAACCAGTATAGGACGCGTTTGAGTTACATTGGGGAATGTGAAAATAATAAGGGAACCCTATCGTTCACAGGATGATCCAAAGAAAAATATTAACCTATTGAAAAGGTAACGGATTATGTTGATATAATTTGTTAAGTAATAGTAATATTAATATAGAAATACCTACGTCAAAGATATATTTTGGTTGAAATACCTTTAAAACCCAAAATTTTACTTTTTTTTTACTTTATAATATTTTATACCTTTCACCTTCGGGTGGCTTGAGAACATTCGACACTGGGTTGGCCACTAACCCCTCCACCAATCCGCATTGGAGCAGCGTGGTGTAGTATGCTCTAGACCTCCCGCAGAAGTGTCTGTGGGGGAGACCCGTGCCCAGCAGTGGGACGTCTATGGGTCGCAGGGAACGAGCGCAGCGAATATTTTATACATGAAACATAATGAAATACATTGAGCTAATAAATTAAACAATTGCGTCGCTTGTTCAAGTGTCGAGTTAGTCGCCATTGCGCAAATCCACACAATGGTGGTCCCGCCATGGCGCGCCAGCCACACAAACAGACAATATACAGGCAAAAGTACATGTGTAGATAATATGTTAATATTCATTATCTTTACGGATTAGCATAATAATATCCGGATTGGCCATGAAATTAAAGATTAAAGTCAGTTTGACTTAAGAGAATAGAATTGCATTTTTGATGTCACCAAATCATGAATCGTTCGTAAATGTTATTTTAGCAACCTTGTTATAATATTAGGTTACATAATTCAATTCCACTGTTGCTTAATTAGGTAAGTGCCTAACGTGTTTAACGAAGTCCAGTCAGGTTCAGTTCCATTTCATATTCATAAATGTACATAGAACTGGATATAAATTTAATAATGTTAGGCTACTCTATTACAGTTGAATTATTATAGCGGTGACGTATCAATGACGTGACGTGACAACCTGAAAACACACTGGCTATCGTCTATCACTCGAGGGGCCCGGGTTCAAATGTCAATGGTGTAATATTGTAAGGAAAACATCATGAGAAAACCTTTTTTTAACGCTGGGACATGAATTCACACATCCCACACAAACCTTGTCGTGTCAGGCGGGAATGGAAAATCTGCATGCCTAACTAGCCCGAGAGTTTCTAATAATGTTCTCGAAGGCATGTGAAGTCTTCCAATCCGCCTTGGCCTGTATTATGTACTACGGTCTATCTAATTCTAACTGTGGGACATAGGATTGATGTGGATGATACATGTCATTATAAAGTTTACTTTACTCTACAATCATAAAGCTAGACTTAAACAGACCAGTTTTTATATTATTTATTATATAAACCATTATGTTGGAAAATGGAGCACCATGTAGGTACTCGACACGAGGGGCCTTCGCGCCAAACCGATTGGTGACCCTTGTAAAAACAACTTCCATCACCTGCCCGTAACCATAGAGATCAAATCACTACACGGATGACACTATTGATTCGTGTGAAATTTAACGGTTACTTTTTAACATACCACGTTATTTTAGAAACTGCGAGTATTTTTGTATTTTTCTTCTTTTGTTTACTAGAATAAGATTTTGCTTTTTGTGGGGTTTTCTTTTCACATTTACAGAAAATATTGTTGATTTTGCTAGCCTTTATAAAACTAATCATAGATATTATCTAATATGGGTATTCTCGTTTTCGCTGCCTAATCAAGTTATTTTACTTAGTTGGTTGGTAGTTAAAACATACTTTTAACTTTATTATTTAATCAGTGAATTTTATCTGGCTTAGGTTCTGTTAGGATCAACACTGCTCAAATTGTTATTCTTTTGTTATTAATAAATTAGAAAACCCACAAATTTAGTTATAAAATACCTTAATTTTCATACGTCACACCAACTTAACAAAAGTAATAAAATCATTCAGCCTTGGTCAATAAGATGGGTCAGCCTACAATCAACTTTTTTTTTCTAAAGTCACTGGAGCGGCGTAGGCGCGTGCTATACAGCCAAGCGTGGCGTATGGAAGCGCAGATGACACGCGACCGTTACGCCAGCTGCATGGTGCGTCTACTGGGCACAACCATTAATCAATACCTAATAATAATAATGTGTGCACATGTGGAAGTCAATATTGTTTAGCCTTTTTTGCACGTTTTTTACTATACTCAGACGAGCCAACAACCAAAATTGTTAGAACGTATCTTATTGAATAGATTTGTATAGGTACTTAAATAGTGCTTTTTAAATATTAGAAAAGATTTTGTGAAGATAATGAAGAATGGAAATTTAGAAGAAAAAAAATTGCATGGAATCTGCTTTTATATTTTTTACATATTGTAGGTATGTTATAAGCCCGATATTACACACATTAGACGTATTGAAAAAATCGCAAAAATACTGGGATCCGCTAGTATCCACGTCCACGTCGATTGGTTACGTTTACGCAAAATCAAGCCGTAAACATAATCTAACCCGTAAACGCGTAAAATCTGAACCTCACGGACACATGCCTAATGGAGCACAGTAAATGCTACAATTTCTTCTCACCATCACTTATCCCATGGACTTTATTATTAAGTCTATAAGGTTGATAATTTTTCGGTAATTTAATTCGAAACGACTTCATGCTTTCGCTTCAAAAGCCAATTTACTGTTTTTATTTGTGATTGAAAGCCATGAAAACGACATTTTTTTGTATGTATTTGTTTGAATAAATTGACTTTTACGATTTTTATTAATTTCAGTAGATATCTTATCGTAGATACATACCTACGAGTATATTCTTATAATGTCTCAGTGTTATACCACAAACAGTGTGACATTCAGCATATTAGCTTTTTATCGGTGAGATTTTCAGTGCAGTTGGTGTAGATATATAGATATGTAGGTAATAGATTATTGGAAAATACTTATATCAAACGATATAATAGGTAGGTATTAAACAGTGACATGCCCAGAGCAAGAACGACAAAGTTTAAACATAGAAGTTGCAATCAAATTTCTAAGACGAATAATTTAATCGAATAAAACTTTCAATGTCGAGTCATTGAACACATGCATTGTTTCCATTGAAGCATATCGCGTACCAGGCAGACAGAAAGCGGAGGAAGTTGACAAGGGCCCGTCTATCTTGCGAATGCGAAGGTCGAGGATTACATGAGACGATAAGACCACAAAACACGTAGAAGTAAAACTGCAATTTCTTAGTAGGTTGACAAACAATGAGACCATGGTGAATTAAACCCATGGCCTCATTGATACAGTACTTATATCAAACTATGCAATTATGCAGCTATTTATTTATTTATTTATTCTTTATCATACCAAAAAGCTTGTGGTACAAAAGGCGGACTTAATGCTAAAAGCATTATCTACCAGTCGACCTAAATGGAATACCATTTATATCGCGATGTAAATAAATTTTATTTGTATATTCTAATGTCCTTTGTAGACCTTAAACAATCTATAGTGAAAAAAAAAAAACATTCTGAGCTCTAGTAAGTCTAGAACTTACTAGAGCAAGCTCAGAATATTTTTTTGCTGTATTTCGCCGCAGTAGTAATGCCTAGCGATCCCGTGGCGTCTCATACCGTCGCTGAAGGCCCCGCTTGGTTTTATTGGTTATTCTGGCAAGCCGATGCCGCCGTCTCACATACCTGCCCAGGCCTCTAGTATCTGGCAGGATCCATAAAAGCATTTCCCAGCTAAAAAAAAGCTGTTGCTGTGGTAATATTTATTAATAGGTACCACTAAACAGAAGTGTCTGTGGGGGAGACCCGTGCCCAGCAGTGAGACGTCTATCATATGGGTCGCAGCGAACTAATCACTTAAGTAATCTAACTATGTAGGTACTTTGTTATGTTTCTAAACTTAAATATTTTTAAACAGGTTTCAAAACGGTCACTATCCCGCATGAACGAACCCACATATCCGCCTTACTAGCTATTGCATTGCAACAACCTATTAAAATAGCTAAAAGTAGATCATTATATCGAAGCGGTGACAGCCCAGTGCATGCACTGCATATATATACTCGTAGGTCCGGGGTTGAAATTTCAGCTTACAACAATGATTGTTATATGTTTTGCTATATTGGTCTTTGTCAGCCTAGTGCTTGCTCTTTGGTCTAGTGATGTTTTTTGCTATATTGATATTCGGAGTCTGGAAATGTGCCCGCTGTATGACAATACACTTATCAATTACTTATAGACGGTGGAAGTGTATTATTATGTATGTACTATTCTGGTACTTTACATATACACTATGCCTATCCCTTCAGGGAAATACGTTGTAATGTTCTGTTAAAGCGACATTAGTGATTAATTAAATGTGTAATTTAGTATGAAAATGGTTTTAGAAGAATTCATTGTATTGGAGTGTTACATAGGTAACTGTCGTTAAGAAAATAACATTGATATATACACATTTTAAACTTAGTCATGTAATTAGCTGCCAAAACAACTAATCACTGTGAGGCGCAATCAGACGGTAATTTATTTAAACTAAACATTTTAGTAAGTTTGACGCTACGCTTCTAATTGAAGCCTTCATTCGACTTCAACGCGTGATAGCAGAGTGTATTGCATCGATATATGAATATAGGCACGCACTCAGATTGTGGCCCACTAAAACTGATCAAATTTGACGAAATGTCTTAATCTTGCCTAACGTTGGATACTAACTATTAGCTACCTACTAATTTGAGATTGGAACTTGCGACATAAATCAGCTTATTCGCTAATTCTTTCGGACACTTCTGAGTAATTAGTGGCTATTATCGACTTACAGCTATTAGTTTAAAGTTACTTGTTGCGAAACTCAGGTCACGCTAGGCGAGTAATGTAATGCAATAAACAATTTCTTAACAGGACAAAATAAATTGGGAATTCAGAATTTATAAAACAAATAAATGATGGCTTCCTTTAAGGGAAATGGTCTTTAGGTTAGGTTAACCAGCTAACTGAAAAAAAGCCATGAGAAAAGCCTATTAACTTTTTACGTAAGAGGATTCGTAATGAGTTTAAAGTTTTAAAAGTTTTTGAGAAAAAATCGATCAAATTAATATTTTTACGAAAACATTATACGAAATATTGAGCTTTATAATAAAATCAACAAAATGCTTTGATTATGGTACTTATGTATCTATATATTTAAATCAGAATGACCTACTTACATACTTGTAATGCATATAAACAGTTGAAATGTATTTCGGAAAGGTAGTAGGTACGCACGCATGTTTAGTCATCGTAAGTACCTAATATTTAAATGTATAAACCTAACATTACCTATCCTTAGAAGACAATGTAATTTAGGTACTTAAGAACTTAGTATGTTATTGGAGTGATTCAGATGCATTGACTCATAGACAACCGCAAAGGAATGACCGACTTACTACGCTTATCCCCAAGATATGGAAACAATAATGATCTGTTCAATTTGTAATTTCGACCATTAGGCACCACTAGTTCGAACTTTGTACAGTTACAAAATATAAGTCAGCAAACCATCACAGTTTACAAGTCGGCGTATGGTTTTTCATCTCAAAATGACCCTTTGATTCACAATTCAAATCGAGGGGAGACGTAAGCAATCGGTATTGCCGAGTGAACTTTAAATACTGCCCTTGGGTATGCACTCGACTCGACGTGCACAATGGAATCTGCAACGGTTTTAAACATCTGCTTGACACGAACGGAGCACTATGATCGCTCAGAATAATAATATCGTCTAACGCTACGACATTTTTCTTACGATATTTTTCATACGACAGTTTACCGAAGGTCGCCATTTCTATTGTCAAATGCGCCATGTTCCCATGAGCATCACAAAATACACAAAAACTCCTAATAATTTAACCTTAACGCCGTCGACGCCGGTCACGCATCGCGCCACGCACGTCCCAATAGCATAATCGGCTAAGACATTACGTCATTTGAACCTCGATCATTACACGACACCTTTGACAGGTTTCCCACGAGTAATTTACTTACATGGTCTTTGTTTCTTTGCAGGATGTCTAATTTTCAACGAACGCGCAGCAAAGTCTGGTGGGGTGACTCACCGCCGAATGTTGGCAGCCCGGTAGCTCAACCGGTCGACCGCAACCAAAACAATCGGCAAGATGATCAAGAATGGGAGCCTCAACTACCGCACTGGATCGCCAATCAGCCCGACGAGCCTCTTAATAACAGGGTTGACAATATGGCTCGGCCAAATATTGAACAGGTTCATCAATGGCCTTTGCGGCATGGCAGCCCTGGAAGTCATAAGAGTCAAGATTCGGGATTTTCCGATTCAGACAACTCTCCACCTGTATCTCAGTACTACCCGTCACCAGACAATAATGAACAGAAAAACAAATCTTCAAGTAGCGATTCTAACAATAATGAAAACATTACAATCAAACAAGCGATTAGATTCCAAAACTCAGATAAAAGCAAGGATGTTGTTGACAGTCCAAAAGTTTCCGATAATCTTAATAGCACAGTTCCAACTCCAAAACCACGTCTACGAAGCAGTAGCGTTATACAGACTCCATACGACTTGCAAAAATACTGCGAAATTCATCACGATGAAGAACATTTAGAACTATTAAAGGATAATAATGATGACGTTAACAAGAAAGACTCAAAATATCTGTCACCGAGAAACATTAATAATGATTCATTGGATAAAGGAAGTATAGAAAAGTCTTTTAATAAATCGATTAGTCCGAAACCTATAAAGCCACAGAATAATGCGGAACTGTATAATTCGAATACTGTAAGTTGTAAGGAAAATACTCCAAACAATCATAATGGTGCAATACAAAAAGATACCAAAGACGTACCGGTTAAAAATATTAATGCTTTAAGTCCATCTAAGAAGTATCCAATGAAAAAGACCTTCGTTTCCAGTACTGAAAGTGATAGCACTAAATTAAGTAAAGTAGCTAAAGTTAAGGATTTAGAAACAAGCAAAAATAAATCTAATGAAAACTTGGAGTTTATTAAGTTATCTCACAATAATGAAATAGCTGTAGTAAACCAGCCTAGAGTAAGGACACCTATATCCAATATTTCATACGTATCTACAGAAAAAATCAATGCCTCACGGACAGAATACAAACGAAGTATGTCCAATGAAGATAATTTACCGATTACTACAACACCAAAATTTCAAAGGAATAGGTTAAATCAGTCCTTAAATTTCGAAGCTCAAAGGTTAGATCAGCAAATATTGGACATACAAGATGGTTATCATTCTTTAGGACACATAGATGAAAATGAAGTGCCATACGAAAACACTCAACTCAACCCAGAACAAATTCATAAGCCTACAAAAGCTATACTTGGGAAGAATATTATGGATAGCCTTCATTTGAAACCGACTAAAAAGGTTGGACCAAAATCTAAGCAGCGGATGACAACCAAAGCAGAAAAGACTAAAGATATTTTTAAGCTATTGACCTCCAAAAAAGAAAAGCCTAGTGTTGTTGAGAAGCATGCAGGTGGTGTTCTTAGTGGCAGTAGAGTTCCATCTCTAGGTCTCCCAAGAGTAAGTGAACAGAATTCATGGGTTATAGTAGGTTACCCTGAACAAGAGGCACTGATACCACACTATAACGAAAGACTCATCGGAGAGAGCGGTTCAAATCCGAAAGAAAGGGATAATAATAATCCCAATGAAGATATTAATTATTTTAAAACTCGTAGGGTAACCCCACCTCCACAATTCCAAGACAAAAGTAAAACATCATATGAGAACCTGACTCATGACTCAAAACGTGAAAAATTAAAAGATGACGACATGAATTTTGTTGATGTACAATTGAATCTTGCATGTACATCGACGCCAAAAATGCTCGCACCGCACGAGTTCATGAATGGTGACAGACATAGAAGTAATGACAAAAAGAGTACACGAAGATTAAAACTCACAGAAAACTTTGCTGGGTATGTTTCTGAATGTTATTTATCCACATTATCACTAACTTGATCGTTGATCAAAAATAAAAATAAACTTTATTTTTATTCTTTCAGAATAATTTTGAACAACCAGGACGAGATACTATACAGGGAAAGGAGTATAGACCAGACAACATTAGAACGTCTATGCGAGAGAAAACCAGAGCCTGTTCAGCACTGGCTATGCGATTTGGTGAGCTCTTGCGACAACGAGTGTATGACAACATTGCAAAGTAAGCCTTTGGGTGCAGAGATGAAGGCCTTGGTATCAGCCAGTTCTGCCACCATCACTGGCAACATCAAGAAAGTGCAGACCCATGGTCAGATAATTGTACACCAATACAGTGACGTTTTGAGGTAAGCCATGATCTTCATCATGCTTTGCTGATTTTCCTTGTTTTATCTTCCACAAGTCCACGCACGTTATTGTTTGTGTTGTAACATGCGAAAATCAGCGCGATTGTCTATTTTAAGACCAATATGACATCCCCGCCAAACAAACATGATTTCATTTTCCTTGAAGTGCATAAAGCCATCCATTAATTAATATACTTATTATAAAACATTTTCAGGCAATTAGAAAGTCACACGATGAGCGAGGAACAAATATGTTTGTTGATAGCAAACATCAATGAATTTGTGCTAGCTCACAGCATTACACTCAATACAAAACCACCAGGAGAGACTCCAGAGAGATGGGACAAGATCAAGAAATCGTTGCAGACCTATCTTCAGAAACTGATAGATATTGGCGAGGACGTGAAACTTGAGCTTAACGAGAGTCACCCAGAGTGGACTCTGGTTCAAAAGCATTTGGACACTCTGATTGGGATATTCTTGGAAACTACCAAAGCTGTTTTAGTTCAACAGATGAAAGTAAGTTTATATTATTTCTTGTATGTACGCATAAAAAAGCCAATCAAAAAATGCGAGTAATTTCAAAATATAGGCGATGCTAAACACTGCTAAGGCATAGTATTTCAATTATAGACCAAAATTAACCTATTCATATTATTCTTTATAATGACGAATAACACATAGTCTAAGATCGTGTTATTTGTTGTATTATCACAAAAACGAGAAAGCTTCTTAGGTATATAAATAACAGAATTATTAACACTTAGTTCCCACATTAAAAGTAAAGTACCCTTGTAAAATGCAGTTTCTTTTTAAGTCACGGCACAGAATACTTAATTATTTTTTTAAGCACATTGACTCATCTATTCACGCGTAATAAATAGGCCTGTAAAGATTGAATAGGCAACGACCGGTGGTTAGGCTCGAGTGATGTTGGCTTATTGCCCAAGTTTTTCTAAGTGGCCCCTTCTATACTGATGATGGGTCAAAATAGGAGTGCGGCCTTCCCTTATCACTTGGGCGGTACTGAAACCTATTGAGCTCGATTTAGCATCGTTGGCATTGGCCAAGAAAATAAAAATTGTTACTTCTTGACATTCAAAACTCAATAGGGTGTTAGTTGGACACTTGGACAGTTCATAATTCCAATTTATTAAATTAATTGTACAACGTTACAACCTTAACATGTACGTAAAGTTACCTTTACTTTACCTTTGAAAAGTTAGTAACCACTACTTAATAAAAATACCTAGGTAGTTAATATTTTGCCAGATTTGATTGAAAACTCAGCTGTAAAACGGCCCAAGCTGAATGAATCTTATCATGAAACTATTGATAAAAACAACAAAATAACTTATTTCGCTTCACACTACCATTAATAAGGTTCTTAAATTTTCCTTGCATTTATATTGACTTAATATTATATATTTGCTTAATCAGACGACATTTGCTTCCAGACTCTCGTATCAATTATCGAGGAACCACCATCTGATATGATCCTGAAGAGCACTTTGACATCCATCGGTCATCTAGCGATGCTCAGCGACAACACAGACGGTTCGCTCCACGAGAAATGCTCTCAGATAATCAAGAGTATAACTGAGCTGCCATTCGTCGACTGCGGAGTCCCCCGGGCTCTGCTGACGGCTATTATTGAGAGCAATAAGAGCTCGATCAAGGCGCTGTCGCTTAGGGCTCTCGCGACTGTTTGCGTCAACGGTGACGCAGTGAAACAGTTCGAAGAGGTAAGTCATTATTGCTTATTGGAATACCAAATGCGTATACCTACGCTAGTTAGTTCAGTTCGGGCTGGCGTTAAGCTGAAATAAAATACGATTACGAAGGAATTAACGACAGAGGAATTTATGGTCGTGTCTTATTACAGTCCATGTATTATGGCTAAACAGGACATAGAATGATGTTGGTAACTTGTAATGTGACAATCATAATATCACATTAGGTACTTACTAACACGAGCGAGACGATACTCTACACTATCTGTAATTAATTAATTATTATTATACTAACATGATAGTGAAAGTAGGAAGAAACGGTTCAAACGTATAGGTATAATTAGAGAATTATATAATAAGAGATTAAACTGTTATTTGAAAAATTCGAGTTCAGTTTTAGTGATGTGACCAATAAATAAAGAAGAATAAATAAGAAATGATAAATGAAGAATGAAATAAATAAAGTTTTTTTTTTATATCTCCAGGGTGGCGGCATTGAAATCCTGTCCGACATAATCTCGGACAGATCGAACCCAGAACCGCAGAAGAGAGAAGCGATCACAGTGCTCACGCAGATCACGGCGCCCTGGCTCCGCGGCCACTACGACCTCACGCAACTTCATCAATACCTGAACACCATCGTTGAAAATATCACTGGTACATAATAATGCAAGCTATTTGTTACCTATTCCGGTTAAGGGGCCACGGTTTCTCTCCCTACTGGTAGGACCACGTATATTTATTTTTTACTGTGGTCTTACTGGTCTAGGCGCGAATGATAGTATCGATAAGTATTTATTATTTCTGTATCACTTCTCACTTTGTTCTAAAGAACAGAACAACGTTAAATCGTTGATTCGGAAATTCTTTATGGCGAACCTTAGTCAGATTTTTTTATTTAAGATATTTAAAATAATATTGTTCAATTATTATTTTGTTAAATATTCAAGTTTTTGTAACATTTTAAAACATACCGCCATCTGTTGGCGAATAGAGTAACTAGCAAACTAGAGCCATCTGCCATCAAGTAGAAAATGCGGATCATGATATTTGAGAAGTTATTACTACCAAATGAGCTGCAGTTTTTATTTAATTATATTTATTATAATATACAATACATATTGTAATTTCGTGGAAATCCTAACAGGTTTATTATGCCGAACGGAATGCTGCCAACTCTTGCTGCTTTGCACTGCATGCTTGGTAAACCTAGTGAGAGAGTTGGAATTGGAGAAGAAGGATGACGACAAGGGCCCCAGATCAGACATCGTGGAAGTGTTGGAGAAACATCGCTCAGTTGAACGACTTCTAGAAGCTGTGAAACGACGCGGTCCGAACATATCGGTGTTTTTGCAGGTGAGACAGAGTAGATGACACTACTGTGTAATGCATTTTTTACTAATGGAGGAAGTATCCAAGTTCCTCTTGAATTAATATCGTTTTATTTTAGGCATCCTGGGTTCGATCCCCGGTCTAACTATGTAATGTAACTTGAAATTACAAGTCTATTAGGGCCCAGTGTATGTTATCGTCTCCTTATTATGTGGAACCTAAATATAACTGATGAAAAGTGGGTGATTGATTTCGAAGAAATGCAGCTGTCATTTTACTTTGTAAAATTCCAATATTAATCTATCTAGGAGCAAACCGCCTCACTCCTCGCTTCGCTCTCCCGTGTCCCGCGCTGCGTGCTGTCTCTGTCGCGTCTCCGCGCGGCGTCGGTGGCGCTGGTGTGCTTCACGCGATCCGCGCCCGCGCACGCGCCGCGCGCCGCCGAGCTGCGGGCGCAAGCCAGGCTGCACTGTCACGCCGCTGAGGCTATTTCTAGGTAGGTGATATGCTCTGATGCTTATGATTTTTTAAATAAAAATACAAATACAAATACAAATTCATTTATTGCCACAAAATACAAGACACAAAACAAAGGACATATGGACAAAAACACATAGAAATCTCAATTTATACAAAAATAAAAAATAAAAATCCTAATAAAACTTGTACATACTTGTTTTTGGGCAAAAAATGCTACCATTTAAAATCTATATATGTGTGCTAATCCAATATAGCTCTTGTTGTTTCACTATCTGGTGGCCATGATTTGGCCTCTATATTGGGAAGGAAAAGTACGTGAGCAATTCATGATTGATTGATAAACATGCGGTTTTTCCTCAGTGATCCAAAAGTAGGTAAATTAAAAAAATCAGTATGATTAAGTAAATTACTCAACACTGGCAGCGCAGATATAAGATGAAATTGCTCTTCTTAAAAAAATCTTAACAATAGTATTGAAAACTCCTCAGCGCAGATATTTACATAACAGATAAAAATTTGAACTCGGGCCATGAAGACGTTAAATTGTTAGATTTCTGTGTCCGCCACACCACAATAGGCCTGATGCAAAGTTGTGTGTAAACGTTTATTTATTTTACATTTCCATCCGCAGGCTCTGCGTGGTCCCTGACATAGCTCTTCAGATCATCCAACTGGAAGGCGTTCCCCATCTTACCCGGCTGGTTAGGATGCAGCGAACTCGACCGCACCCTGAAGACAATCCGGACCAAACCCTCATCCACTGCCTCAAGGCCTTAAGGACCATCTACAAGCATTACCCGGAGGCCTTCGCAGACCACCAGGCAGATGTCAAAGACATGATCAAACCCCACTTGATGGAGTCTCTCATGCTTTTTTCGGCTAAACAAGAGAGTTACGTTTGAGTACCCGTTCGATCATTGATATATCGAGTGTAAAAAAGGTAGATATAGGTACAGTTAGCGGCAAGTAAGTTTAGATCTGACCTTCAATTCGCAGTAGGTAGTCGAAATTTATGGTATCGTCTTGCGCGGGGTGAGCGGCGTCAGTCGTAAGCACTGATTGGCACGCCAGCCGTATTATGTCCCCCACATTGGTACCCCGTGCGAATCCACTCCGAATTTCAAAGCTACACTTTCGTGCCGACAATTTTATGATTTGTCATATGCACTTTGAAAGTGGCACATAAAATCTAATTGAACTAGACCACCTTGCTCATGTTCACGTGTGTGATTGAAATATCAACGAATTTGCCATTAAAATAATGGAACTTTATTATCATTACATATAAGAACAACACATTTACCTTTTTTTCCTCCATAATTATATCAAAGTCATTATAATAATTGTATCAAGCCACGTCCAAAGAAAACTTGACTTATGAGATTTATTTAGTCTAAAATGGTTTATATTTTAATTCATTGTTATATTAACGACATGGGCTATTGAGTAACTTAATCAGATACTGAAGACAGCTCAAACATACTGACCACAGAATAGATATACACCTAAAGATTTCAATTTGATATGGTTGAGAACTGAGTCCTTACCATGAGTTTACAGTGACTGGACTCGCTAGCGTGTACGTAAAATAATTCTATGAAAAAATATACAGCGCCCCTAGCGGCCAGTATCAGAACTAAAATCGGTAGTATGAGTCCATAAGTAAAAAACCTATCGAAATCTTTTCGCTAGCGAAACGCTATCGAGTGACGTTTTGAAGCAGTTTCTATACGAACTTGGTACCATGAGTTACTTTTTTGACGGATGTCATCGAGAAATACCTTTACTACTGTAGTTAAGTAATTCACTAGCTATTCGAAGCGCGTTTATACGCTAGCGACTGTAGTAACGTAATGTAAATTTTCGATAGCAACTCATGGTAAGGGTACTGATCGTCCTATTGTAGCTGGCAATCAATTTACGCAATAGCCCTTCAGGTGTACCTACATAGTGTTTATCATTGGCACAGTAGAAAAGACTGAATTTAGTATGGATTTGAAACATTTAAAATTATATTCTTGATTGAAAAAAAAATGAAATTAGTATGTGTTAAATAAAAACTATGACAAATGAAATATTAATGCATTTCATGCTATAACTTTTTTTTCAGGTTTCATGTAGATGTATGTACTCAATGTATTATTTAGTTTAGTGAACTATTTTGCATTTGCATTTTTATATTAAAGGGTACTATTAACTATGTAAATATTTCATTATAATTTTAGCAGTCACCTCAGTCTATTTTGATTTATAAGTTAGTGGTTTATTCGTAATCAGAGGCCATACTTAATATATTGTGCTAGTCTAGTTATGGTACATCAGTATTTTTTTGGTTCGGTGCATTTCTTTGAATATTTTTACAGACATGTATGTAAGTAGTATGAAAACTACTTGTTTTATATAGACTCCTAACTGTATGTGTAGGAAATCGAACATTCCATTGTATAGGACTAACTTTTTCTATTTGTTCCATGCAAATTGTTAATAACATCACACCTCAGTGCTATATCCTACTTAATCTATTCTTAATTTGAAACCACCTCTACGTAATATAGTTCAATGATATTATTAGTTGTATGAGAGTGTATTAAAAATGGAATATAAATAAAATATAGTGCGATGGCTCGCCACATGTTATCTGTTTAAAAATAAAGCATATAACTCATTTAAAAATGTTGTTTCTCTTATATTTTATTTATATCAATACTAGCTTTACCCGGGACTCCGCACACATTAAATATTTTTTCGTGCAGGACTTTACACCTATCTCAACCTTTTGGGGAATGGTTTAAAATATAAAAATTATATCCTTTTACGAAGTTAAGCCACACCAAAGATTACCGCTATTTTTTTTTATGGTTTCAAGATAGCAAACGAGCTTGCAGCACCACCAGCTGCCGCCCATGACGTTGACTGACTTTGAACATGACTCAATTAGGGCCTGGGATGGTTAGTCCACTTATTCCACTAATCAAAATCTAGCTTTACCCGCAGTTTCGCCGATCAACCAATCAAGATCGATTTGAGATATCGATTAAAAGTTGAACGATTATTGCAGTGTATTGTCCATTTAACGGGAACCGTGGAATTTTCCCGAATAAAAAGTAGCCTTGGTCACTCCCCAGGACTTAATACTACATCTATTTAAAAAATCATATTGATCCATCATTCCGGTAAGGAAAATAATGTCTAACCAAGTAACACCTATTCCCATTTATATACAATTAGTAAGGATTAGAAGACAAGATTATAAATATAAATGAGGTTAGATTCGGGTACACCAATGCGGTGACAAAAAGGCTCATTAAGCATTATTGCATTTAAGCACCGTTTTAAAATGGTTTTCAGTCAAAAAGAGAAATATTTTCACTTGAAAATTGTTCAAACTCAACGAAATTAAAAAAAACTTGATAACTAAATCTACTCATCTAAATCATAAAATAAGAGAAACATTAATAGTCCCCATACTGTAATACCGTACTACCGACCGATGAATTTTATTGGTTGTTACGACTCGCCGCTGCCACGAATACTCATAAGTTGTATATCGACTACGATTACTTATAGTAGTCGATTTTGTATATCGAACTAACGCTGGATTTCAATAACCCATCTACGGATAGATTTGGCTATCGGAGATAGAAATTTGATATAGGTTCCCTAAAAAATGTGTCGTCGAATTTCTATCTCCGGTAGCCAAATCTATCCTTAGATAGGTTATTGAAATCCAGCGTAAGTTACCAATGAAAATTTATCTTTTTAGAATAATCCCAAACATATATATTGTTATTAAAATACTTTATTTTAGTTTCTATTCCAGTACTTCTGATTACATTTTATGAATACTAAGTGTTTCCAGCCTTTTACCATCCTCTTTGGCATTTGTTATTTCCAACTTTAATTTATTCTTAAGACCACTGCATTATCTTCAATGGTACTATAATAGATAATATTAGTTCTGCTTGATAATAATAATTATTAGAAAAATATCACAAATTTAAGAGGATTGATAAGTTTCTATTCTTATATTATGTCTTGTTAATAGACAATAGCATCACAGTTCTTGAGACTTGAGAAATGTTGAAAATGTCAAAAAGTTTAAAAAAATAGAATCACTTATAAAATACATCATACCTACTCATAATTGGCTTAAGATATTACCTAAATGGGAACATTAGATAATTTCATCCATACGATTGTTTGATATTTTTGGAGTGGACTATATCCACGGTTGTCTGGTGACATAGCCTCAGGTCTAAATCATATACACCAAGACAAAACTTGTTCTCTGGTGCCTTATAAAAATCTATACCTCTCCCAATTTTAATGATCCAGCCAGAACTGATCCTGAAATTGTAAAATATCATCAAATAATTTTTTAAACATTCTTAACAATGTAGACAAAACATCCATAGTAAGATTGCCTGAATTTATCTGGTAGCTTAGTAGTGATAGCTCCAGTTCAAATTTCTTGTCATTCCAATGAATTTTCGTAATTATGCATTTTAAGAAATGTTACCTGCTGTACCTGTACGGAAAACTGATAAGTTGATCATACAATTTTATAGCAAAAAATTTAAAAATTCATAAATTCAATATACATTTTAGCTAGTTATATAGCCTTAAATAATTAGAAACTTTAATTTATTTTTACATTACTTGTTTTGAATTTTTTGCTATGTGATCATACAACTTTATAGCAAAAAATTTTAAAAATCATAACTTCAATATACAGAAAGTCTCTACTTACGTGATCTGTCTATCATGCAATGTCTCAGAGTATTTGACAACCAGTTGTACCCTATACTTTGCCAGATCATGGCCCAAGTTTGACAGCCACTCTCTCTGATCACGCTCAGTCTTGCTATCTCTGGATGTCAACAGCTCAATGTGCCTCAGATTACTGCAACACTTAACAAGCAACTCGCATAGCCGGAGAAAATTTTGACACTGAAATAGAAAAAGGTGAACATTTTTATTTTATTATCTCCTTATTACTATTAGTCTTGTTCTTTGTGTTGAATTTTTTAATATTGAATTACAATATTAATGTAATTAAATGAAATACAAATCATTTGTCAGTGAAATGAAGGTAACTAACATATCTGCCTCATTTTTGCAAAATGAATGGACCAGCCAGACTGGTAACGATTGGATGTTAAAAGTAGATGTTAAAAGTGGATGTTAAAAGTGACTCAACCCAAATGTTTAATTTCTGTTACCCACCTGATGGAAGCTTCTGATATATGGGTCCTCAACAACCACATATTGCACATCGTCATCTAAAAACCTGCCAAAAAGTGACTTAAAGCTGTGTCCAGTGGAGTTGTCTTCTATGTGCACCTGTTCGTGGAACTTGCCCTCTTCTTTCTGCTTCAAAACCAATTTTTTAATGCCCTCTGCTCTATTCATGTACTCTTCTACTTTCATCCGTAAATAATTTCTGACTGACTCATCTTGTTCTCCTTAATATAGAATAAAAAAATATAAATTTACTAACAATTTTTTTTGTCAATTCAGTTGAAAAGGTATAGTTTTTTCTAGGACTCCTCTTGAAAAGTCAAACATTAAATTTAGTTATCTTGATTTTAAATGTAACTGTTATAAGTCATAACAGCTGAACACAGATTCAAAGCAGATAAAGTGAATATGGTGATCATGTTTATACCTCATATATAAATGATGACTCATAAATATTCAAATGTATAAGTTATGCATACCTTTAATCTTATCAACCAATATTTGAAGTCCTTCTTGGTAACACACAAGTGCCTCTGTATATCGCTTTTTTGTATCTAATTCTACACCTCTTTTAAGTATATTTACCGCAGCACTTTCGATATTCATTGTTGATTCTTAATGTTATGTCAGCTTCGATCCAAGAATACGATCTCTTGATTCATGATATCAATAAACAAAGCTTTTTTTTCTTATTTTTGTGATGCCAAGTGAAGTAGTCACTCACTTCATGGCAGTTCGTGAAGAAATAGAAACCATTTAGCGGCGGCTATTCTGTGCTCAAGGCATCAAGGCTTGCTGCTGTTGTGCTGTGCTGTTGGTTGAGTGTGTTGTGCAACCAGTTGAGCCTTGAGCTGAGTTGCTTGCTTGCTGCTGCTGATATCAAAGAACTCCGTCGTTACTTTAAGACTCTGTCTGTGCTGGAACTGCTGATCACAAAGTACTCTGTCTGTGCTGATGGTGCTTTACTTATTGCCACAGAATAAGAGTTAGTGCCACAATTTAATATATTAGTATTATTAGTAGCTAGGTTGTACGTAGTATCCCTTATTAGTTTGTGCTAGCTTGCAAGGCTAGCTATCTATAAAATGCTTCCCCATTAATATTCCCTCCCACCTCCCAACAATTTTCTGAGGTGCTTCCCCTTCCTGACACTTTCTGTCATCAGTGTCAACAACATAGATTAAAAAGTGGTCAACTTTGATAACAGAACAACCATATAATTCTGTTATCAAAGTGGACAACAACAATGTACTCTGTGGTCAACAAAACACAACGTAGAGATACTAATGAAACAATGTCAAGCCAAGCAAAGAATATAAATCCTTTGATAACTGAATTACAGAGGATGTGTAATAAGGTCACGTGATCTGAATCCGACTGTCTTTATATTATGGCGTCAACTCCGCCCATCAACCGCCCCCTGGCCATTGATAACAGCACAGTAGGTAGTCATTGATAACATACTAGTTCTGTTATCAATGTAGGTAGTGTTGTACTCATAGAGTCGATACTGACGATAAAACGTTTAATTAAAGTAAAAAATTAAAAAAGTATAGTAAAAAGTACCCTATACTTTGCCAGATCATGGCCCAAGTTTGACAGCCACTCTCTCTGATCACGCTCAGTCTTGCTATCTCTGGATGTCAACAACTCAATGTGCCTCAGATTACTGCAACACTTAACAAGCAACTCGCATAGCCGGAGAAAATTTTGACACTGAAATAGAAAAAGGCGAACATTTTTATTTTATTATCTCCTTATTACAATTACTTCTTTGTGTTGAGTTTTTTAATATTTGTCAGTGAATATTTGTCAGTGAGTGAGGTTACTAACATATCTGCCTCATTTTTGCAAAATGAATGGTTACCAGACTAATGTTAAAAGTGACTCAACCCAAATGTTTAATTTCTGTTACCCACCTGATGGAAGCTTCTGATATATGGGTCCTCAACAACCACATATTGCACATCGTCATCTAAAAACCTGCCAAAAAGTGACTTAAAGCTGTGTCCAGTGGAGTTGTCTTCTATGTGCACCTGTTCGTGGAACTTGCCCTCTTCTTTCTGCTTCAAAACCAATTTTTTAATGCCCTCTGCTCTATTCATGTACTCTTCTACTTTCATCCGTAAATAATTTCTGACTGACTCATCTTGTTCTCCTTAATATAGAATAAAAAAATATAAATTTACTAACAATTTTTTTTGTCAATTCAGTTGAAAAGGTATAGTTTTTTCTAGGACTCCTCTTGAAAAGTCAAACATTAAATTTAGTTATCTTGATTTTAAATGTAACTGTTATAAGTCATAACAGCTGAACACAGATTCAAAGCAGATAAAGTGAATATGGTGATCATGTTATTATACCTCATATATAAATGATGACTCATAAATATTCAAATGTATAAGTTATGCATACCTTTAATCTTATCAACCAATATTTGAAGTCCTTCTTGGTAACACACAAGTGCCTCTGTATATCGCTTTTTTGTATCTAATTCTACACCTCTTTTAAGTATATTTACCGCAGCACTTTCGATATTCATTGTTGATTCTTAATGTTATGTCAGCTTCGATCCAAGAATACGATCTCTTGATTCATGATATCAATAAACAAAGCTTTTTTTTCTTATTTTTGTGATGCCAAGTGAAGTAGTCACTCACTTCATGGCAGTTCGTGAAGAAATAGAAACCATTTAGCGGCGGCTATTCTGTGCTCAAGGCATCAAGGCTTGCTGCTGTTGTGCTGTGCTGTTGGTTGAGTGTGTTGTGCAACCAGTTGAGCCTTGAGCTGAGTTGCTTGCTTGCTGCTGCTGATATCAAAGAACTCCGTCGTTACTTTAAGACTCTGTCTGTGCTGGAACT
The DNA here is from genome assembly GCA_944567765.1 of Carterocephalus palaemon. Taxonomy (NCBI): domain Eukaryota; kingdom Metazoa; phylum Arthropoda; class Insecta; order Lepidoptera; family Hesperiidae; genus Carterocephalus; species Carterocephalus palaemon. The sequence continues at coordinate 3,928,893 of OX155658.1, read as the reverse complement.
GCTGATCACAAAGTACTCTGTCTGTGCTGATGGTGCTTTACTTATTGCCACAGAATAAGAGTTAGTGCCACAATTTAATATATTAGTATTATTAGTAGCTAGGTTGTACGTAGTATCCCTTATTAGTTTGTGCTAGCTTGCAAGGCTAGCTATCTATAAAATGCTTCCCCATTAATATTCCCTCCCACCTCCCAACAATTTTCTGAGGTGCTTCCCCTTCCTGACACTTTCTGTCATCAGTGTCAACAACATAGATTAAAAAGTGGTCAACTTTGATAACAGAACAACCATATAATTCTGTTATCAAAGTGGACAACAACAATGTACTCTGTGGTCAACAAAACACAACGTAGAGATACTAATGAAACAATGTCAAGCCAAGCAAAGAATATAAATCCTTTGATAACTGAATTACAGAGGATGTGTAATAAGGTCACGTGATCTGAATCCGACTGTCTTTATATTATGGCGTCAACTCCGCCCATCAACCGCCCCCTGGCCATTGATAACAGCACAGTAGGTAGTCATTGATAACATACTAGTTCTGTTATCAATGTAGGTAGTGTTGTACTCATAGAGTCGATACTGACGATAAAACGTTTAATTAAAGTAAAAAATTAAAAAAGTTTTCTCTTGACAAGCGTGTGATCTAGTGCCGTGTAATAACTAATAACTACTTCAAGTAGGTAAATGCATGATTAGGACTCCTTGGGCTATACCCTAGAAGCTCAATCATACGTCAAATTGACCTTTAAGAAAAAAATACCCGTATCTTAGTGTGATACGCTTTAATTTGCATTTATTTTCATGTAATAGATTAACAAATTAGTGATGATATAAAAGAAACAAATAATTATACAATTAATGGTAGGAGGCATCAGAAAGAAATTTTTTTATGACTATGTTGTCTTCGTACTATAAGTTATGTTGTATTGTGTTCTATAAATTAATATTGTAGTTTTTACTTCAGCAAAATTATTGTAATAAAACATGTCACATGTTAATAACATGTAGCCTAGGTAGTAAAACTAGGTACTACAAAAAACAACGTTAAATGCTTTTAAAATAAGCATAAACTGGTGCAAAAGTTACACAAAGCCCAAACATACGTAAAAATTACCTACAAAATGGCGGGACTTACCAAGATGGTACAGCCTTTTTTTGTCAGCTCTCGGTGGCCACTGAGTTGGTTTAGATGGTCACCGCGATCGAAACAAGCATGCGGAAGAGAAAACGAATATGCGTTTTCGTATGGGTTAAAATGACGTAGATTAGGCTTCTAGGGACCACTCCAGTGACTATCGAACTCGCCTGTCAATCAAGCGGTCCAATTCCAAGCGAATCAAATTTAAACAATTATATGCGATTCAATAATTTAAAATTCATCTGCTGTAACGGTGAAGGAAACGTCTTACAAGCTCTCCATAATGTTCTTGAAGGCATAAGCAATCTTCCGTTTTGAGAGGAAACCCAGAAAGAAAAAAAGTTGCGGTGAAAAGATAAATTAAACAATTGTATGCAAATTTAAATAATTATTTTTTAGTTCATGTCGGAATAATATTAATTTCCTTAAAAAATTTCTTTTCGACACATGTTCGTCATGTTTTTTTCCATAGTACTTGTATCTTATTTCTAAGTAATTAAAAATAACGGCTTTAATCAAAAGTAATTTATGAGAACTCTCATGTTCGGTGTTGCGATTGTTGAATATGTCCAAACGACGCACAGCCAACTTACTCAACTCGATGATGACTAGGCTTGAGCGTTGAATGAACGAACAGTTTTTTTCGACTGTTTACTTTGCATGAACGGTTAAACTAGTTTATAGTCTACCGATAAACCAGTTTACTCGTGAACGACATTATGTTATGTTCATGAATGAACAATCGGAGCGACACACGAATGCGTCGACTGGCGTCAACGTCGTTCAACAGCAGAGTTCAACTACTTTACAGATTACGAATAACGTGAATAAACCTGTTTGTTCGTTTCGACTTGATTTTGTTTTCGCTTAGTCGACGCAACGCGCATGAGTAGTTTATCGTACACACAAGTTTATTAGTCAGCCTGCCAGTAAATGTATGAAAATATGAAGGGAAGTTAATTTCAATTTGCAAGTACAATTCGTGGATCAGTCTATTAGTAAACAAATTTAAACTAAACGAGCTATGTAATCATAAATCTGATTTTGCACTACGAGCTATGTTATCTTAAATCTGATTTTTCACTAAACGGTGGATAAACAATGACAAAAATTTGTATAAACGCTGTTCCGTCTACCATGTAAACTAGTAGAAAATAGAACTGTTTTTTGAACTAGTTTATCGTAGACGATAAACCAGTTTCGTTTCATCGACTGTAAAAACGTCAACGTCCCATCACTAATGATGACGCAGGAAGCCCATTGATACCAAAACTGTTTTTATAAAATGGCGTCCGCTTACCTGCAAAACCGGCTTCAAGGCGGGTCTTTGTTGATACATCGTAAGATTTTACTAATTGAATTGAATGTGCGACATTACTTGTACCTTTTCTACAAGTACAGATTGTAACGTGTGAGAATGAGATAGATATATTTTTGTTATTGTGGTTCATATTTGCATGATATTTCTATAATGAAAAAATATATAGGCAAAATAGGGCCTATCCTCTTTAGTTCTGTTATCAATGTATAAATCACAAATTAAGAAGAGATACTAACGTATGTGTAGCTACAATAGATCTCTCTATGTCGCAGTGGCTTATGGGCATAACTGCCCACACCCCCTTCCTACAAATAATAACGTATGTTTAAGTATGAAATATACAATAAAGACGATGGTTCATTGTTGTGTTTTACGCTGTAAAACTTAAATGTAAAAGCCGAAGTAAATGTAAATGCGAAAACACAACGTTTCTTTAAGTTCCACCTTTTTGACCTTATTTTTAATTGATTTTTAACTTTACACCACCACAAACCTTTCTTTCTCCCACTGTTGGGCATGGGTCTCCTCTCAGAATGGAAGGGATTAGGCCTTAGTCCACCACGCTGGCCAAGTGTGCTTTTCCTCACGATGTGTCTTTCACCGTTACAGCAAGTGACATATAATTTCTTATATGGTACATAACTTGGAAAACTCATTGGTGCGTGCCGCTTGGGTTTGAACCCAGACCGCTCGAAGACAGGAACAAGATTAAAAGAGAGGTCCATCTGCTAAGCTTTTATTCACTCTCACTCACATCCGTTGGTTCCGTCAGCGTCAGAGGCACAGAGCAGGAAAAAACAGTCAACACAACTCATAGAGATAACCATTAGATAACAATATATACAACTGTTACTACTACTGCTCTGTCTGTGGTCAGAAGTCATGTCATTCATTAGTGTCAATAATGTCAATATTGATTGTCAAAAATCAACATGTAAACAAAAACGCGTGTCTTGTTTGTATTTTCTTGATTCTTGTATTATATTAGCAGTTACCGAGTAATTAAACCATATAATATTTTATTTATCACCGATATAATTTGATACTCTAACATTCTCAGCACACAATGTCACATCAATTAGGTAGAGTGGTGTCTGAAATACTTCACCGGTATTTCGGTGAAATTGTGCAGAAAGTTGGAAATGACCTGTTTATGTACGGCAGTAAACCGATTGGCATGATAGTGAAAAGTACAGGCCTTCCTCGTTCGCAGGTACTGTACATTAATTTAAGTCTGCATTTCTTTACCAGTGTAGTGCATTAGAGGGCTCAGGCCACCACCCTGCTACTGCGGACTGCGGAATGTACGAGGGGTTATTAAATGTACCATTTCAAGTTTCGCAAGTACTCAATTGACCTGGTTTGACCCTGGGTGGCAGCACCTGTCACATTTCAAATCATAAAGATAAATGTTCCAAATAAATAGTACAGATTTTTTTTCAGGTGATAGACAGTCTAAGATCACTTCTTAAGTATGACCTGGCTACTTTTGAGCCATCACACAATGAGGTGATAGCAGACTATAAGCTGTTACCTGACAATGTCCTGCTTCTTATAAGATATCCAAGGTATGGTTGTGAAGCATGAATAATAAAATAACCTTGGCACCAGCTTTACATAGAGGACAGTCTACATGCATACAATTGTTTAATGTGTGCATCATTTTTTATTTATTTATTTATACACATTCCCAGCTTGTGCAATGAAATGTTTTATGGATACAAGATAGCAAATTAACGTGCAACACTACCCATCCTCTGACGCCCATGACCACTGTAACAGCCTTCTAACATGACTCAATTAGAGAGAAATATAACTAGAAAGTACACTTTTTCAAGTGAAACATAATTGCTACAAAATCAAATTCAACAAACACATCTGTAAAAGTAACTATCCTGTATGAAAAGTTCATAATAAAGTTTAGTTGCCCACTGACTACATGGACTGAAAAAGACTGGAAAACTGCTGGATTCAGATGGCAAAATACATATTGAGAACAGTGACATCAATCCTTTTAAAGGCCATCAGGACTTTAAAAGACTTATGGATGGATGGCTGAATGTTGTTTAAATGCTAATTTCAATTATGATAAGATAGCCTCTGATCTATTTCTTACTATTATACTACTATACTACTAATCTGTTGTAGATATTTATTGGCTCTTACAGATATTTGCTACAGATGAAAACTAAATATGGCTGTGAGGCTGAGCTGATTGTAGAAGAGTTACTGCAGCAAGCAATCTGCAGTGCTACTGTCCTGCTTGTCACTATAGCTAACAAATACAAGGATGACAAGGTATTGGATTATTGATGGTAAACATATTTCGTAACAAACATTTTTCCAAAACCACCATAGCCTATTCTTTATCTCAGGCTTGAGTCTCCTCTCTGATGAGAGGGTTTATATAGCATAATTCACGGCGGTCAAGTGCCATTGATTCACATGCTTCATAAACACTATGGCGAAACACAGTCATTACCGTTACAGCAGGTGACATTTAATATCTTAAAACACAACAATTCATTGGTATGTACTTCTTGGATTTGAATCCAGCACCCTTGAGGAAGAGTCAAACTGAGTACCCAATGGGCTACAACAATAGATGTCCCACTGCTGAGCACAGGTTTCCCCCACAGACTCACCTGTGGGAGGTCAAGAACATAGTCCACCATGCTGCTCCAATGTTAATTGGTGGATAAGTTAGTAGCCAACCCAGTATAGAATGTTTTTAAGCCACCCAAAGGTCTTTGACAAGGACACTTGTTATTACTTTAGAAAACAACAGAACTGATGACATAACGCTCTTACGCCATCAGCTTTGCTTAACTCTGTTGATGTCATTGAATCGACACAAGCCATTAGGCTATGGACGCTAAGCCAGCTTAATACTACAGCCTATTAACATGGGTTTCCAGGAAAAGAATATAACAATGATTAAGCTGAAAGACACATTCATTAGTCTAGCAACAGCAGGCTATATCCATCAGGCGGCCGTGGCTGAGCTGAAGGAGGGAAGCGAGATTCCTACATTGGTGCCCGTTGCTACCATTGTACCCGACTTGGACGCAAGGGTACTGGTGCAAGCCATGCAGCCTGGTGCCGAGATCAATGATAGTGAGTTGAAAAGCCTAAGATAATTTTCTTCTCAGCCGATTCGCTTGTGACAGAGCGGTGTTGGTTGGTTTGCCACAATCAGCTTTAGACAGAATGACGACTGTCAGCTAGAGACGAAAAAACAAAATAGCGATGGTAAAGCTGATAATGAATCTTCACGAAAGAATGTAAATATGGTTACATATAACCTAAATTCAGGTTGTAGGTTGGTAGGTGGTAGGTTTTGGTTGTAGATAGTGTTTAGCAAAGTATCAAACATGTTGCTGTTCATTAGGCTGCAATCTTTAAGTTTCGCTATAGAATTAAAATGTGATTAATATGTTAATAGATTTATGATTCTATTCCAGATGTATACTGGAAAGTGAACTACGACAGATTTCATCAGGATTTCCGGGACGAACTTATAATTAAAGCTGTCACACGACGCATTGACGAAAATGGTAAGTCGAAAAGAGGATATGTAACTATTGTAACATACAAACTGTCGATTTTTGACAACTGATCGACAACTGGTGACTACTTGTGGACCATTATACTAATACATAATATTATAAATGTGCATATTTGTGAGTTTATATATGGATATTTTTTCTTAATCATTTAGATTTTAGATGATAACCTAGATTAGCACATAGGATGCTTTTCATTCGGGAAATACGTTCCCTTGAGATGCTTTCTGCTGTCTGACACAACGTTGACAACGTCAACAAATTTCGCGTCAGACACTTATGTAAGATCTGCGCTGCGACCCATAGACGTCCCACTGCTGGGTACGGGTCCCACAGACACTACTGCGGGAGGTCTAGAGCATACTCCACCACGCTGCTCTAATTCGGGATTGGTGAAGGGGTTAGTGGCCAACCTAGTGTCGAATGTTCTCAAGCCACCTGAAGGTCTTCGACAAGGCTTAACGACTGTTTCCAGCATTGAAAACAACCGACGGCTTTACGTGCCCTCCGAAGCACGGTAGCGTCCATAAAATTTTGCCACTAGCGGTCACCCACAAACCGACCGCGCCTTTCGTTGCATAACTCTTTCTATCACATTGAATCGAATTGCCATTGGGCTATGGACGCCATATATGCTTGTAATCGAAGTGAGCAATGGTTGGCTTTTACATTTCACATTCTAACATATTAGATCTTACATAGTAACTATGTAAGATCTAATAGCAATGGTTGGCTTTTACATTTCACATTCTAACATATTAGATCTTACATAGTACTTGTAAGATCTAATATCTAATATCTTACATAGTACTTGTAAGATCTAATATGTTAGAATGTGAAATGTAAAAGCCAACCATTGCTCACTTCGATTACAAGCATACGCTGTCCAAATATGGTAGACACTGTTACCGGTTAGGAAAATGTCAGCCTTAAGTGGCTCACGAGGCATTATTATGTGTGACAGCGGGAGAGCTGATGCGTCAGCTGCTGCAGCAGATGTACCTGTCGTCGTCGGCGTGGGACGCGGAGTCGTCGCCCGCCGCCGCCGCGGACCTGAAGGACGCCGCGCGCCGCCTGGCCGCGGACAAGCCGCTGCTGCACCAGTACACCGACCAGTACCTCAAGGTGTTGGGTGAGCATACTGTCGCGTTCCCATGGACTGTGCCCGTCGCTGGCCGCGGACAAGCCGCTGCTGCACCAGTACACCGACCAGTACCTCAAGGTGTTGGGTGAGCATACTGTCGCGTTCCCATGGACTGTGCCCGTCGCTGGCCGCGGACAAGCCGCTGCTGCACCAGTACACCGACCAGTACCTCAAGGTGTTGGGTGAGCATACCGTCGCGTTCCCATGGACTGTGCCCGTCGCTGGCCGCGGACAAGCCGCTGCTGCACCAGTACACCGACCAGTACCTCAAGGTGTTGGGTGAGCATACTGTCGAGTTCTCATGGACTGTGCCCGTCGCTGGCCGCGGACAAGCCGCTGCTGCACCAGTACACCGACCAGTACCTCAAGGTGTTGGGTGAGCATACCGTCGCGTTCTCATGGACTGTGCCCGTCGCTGGCCGCGGACAAGCCGCTGCTGCACCAGTACACCGACCAGTACCTCAAGGTGTTGGGTGAGCATACCGTCGCGTTCTCATGGACTGTGCCCGTCGCTGGCCGCGGACAAGCCGCTGCTGCACCAGTACACCGACCAGTACCTCAAGGTGTTGGGTGAGCATACCGTCGCGTTCTCATGGACTGTGCCCGTCGCTGGCCGCGGACAAGCCGCTGCTGCACCAGTACACCGACCAGTACCTCAAGGTGTTGGGTGAGCATACCGTCGCGTTCTCATGGACTGTGCCCGTCGCTGGCCGCGGACAAGCCGCTGCTGCACCAGTACACCGACCAGTACCTCAAGGTGTTGGGTGAGCATACTGTCGCGTTCCCATGGACTGTGCCCGACGCTGGCCGCGGACAAGCCGCTGCTGCACCAGTACACCGACCAGTACCTCAAGGTGTTGGGTGAGCATACCGTCGCGTTCTCATGGACTGTGCCCGTCGCTGGCCGCGGACAAGCCGCTGCTGCACCAGTACACCGACCAGTACCTCAAGGTGTTGGGTGAGCATACTGTCTCTCTGTTGTCTCTATGTTCTCATGGACTGTGCTTGTAAGCGTGGGTCGCGGCGTGGTCACTGTTATATCGTTCTTCTCTCTTCTTTTTCCACCTACCGCAACTTTTCCCCACAAGGTTTGACTGGTAGAAAATGCCAGGCATTAAGTCCGTCCATTGTATATCTCTTTAGAGGTGTCAATAAAGTTGAATAAATAAATAAAAGCAAGGACCGAAACGTGACGCGTCCTTGCCAATCGCCACGTTTGTCTTTAAGTTACGTAACAATTTTCAAAAATCAACTTCCAAAAATCAACAAGACGAATTTACACCTAAGTATCCACCACCAAGTACCACACAAGTGCTCTCACAAAGTAAGGTTTGGTGAATACACAACTTGTATCTTTAAATAAGACTAGTTCTGTGAGAGCAAATAAACAAAAAAAAATTATCTTTATCTTATCTTATCCTTTCTTTGTAGAGGAGAACGGCGCCGGCTTCGTTCGGCGCAGGGGTGATGCTTCGGGCGGTCAGTATGTGGTCCGCGGCGGGCACGCGGCCGCGGCCATGCTGTGGGCGGTGCTCGAGCACGCCGTCACCGAGCGGCTGGGCTCCAACGCCGCCAGGATATTCCGGTACCCTCCCGCCGCCGCCGCGTGCTGCTTAACATATCCAAGGGGCGGGCAGTATGTGGTCCGCGGCGGGCACGCGGCCGCGGCCATGCTGTGGGCGGTGCTCGAGCACGCCGTCACCGAGCGGCTGGGCTCCAACGCCGCCAGGATATTCCGGTACCCTCCCGCCGCCGCCGCGTGCTGCTTAACATATCCAAGGGGCGGGCAGTATGTGGTCCGCGGCGGGCACGCGGCCGCGGCCATGCTGTGGGCGGTGCTCGAGCACGCCGTCACCGAGCGGCTGGGCTCCAACGCCGCCAGGATATTCCGGTACCCTCCCGCCGCCGCCGCGTGCTGCTTAACATATCCAAGAAGCGGGCAGTATGTGGTCCGCGGCGGGCACGCGGCCGCGGCCATGCTGTGGGCGGTGCTCGAGCATGCCGTCACCGAGCGGCTGGGCTCCAACGCCGCCAGGATATTCCGGCACCCTCCCGCCGCCGCCGCGTGCTGCTTAACATATCCAAGAAGCGGGCAGTATGTGGTCCGCGGCGGGCACGCGGCCGCGGCCATGCTGTGGGCGGTGCTCGAGCATGCCGTCACCGAGCGGCTGGGCTCCAACGCCGCCAGGATATTCCGGTACCCTCCCGCCGCCGCCGCGTGCTGCTTAACATATCCGAGGGGCGGGCAGTATGTGGTCCGCGGCGGGCACGCGGCCGCGGCCATGCTGTGGGCGGTGCTCGAGCACGCCGTCACCGAGCGGCTGGGCTCCAACGCCGCCAGGATATTCCGGTACCCTCCCGCCGCCGCCGCGTGCTGCTTAACATATCCAAGAAGCGGGCAGTATGTGGTCCGCGGCGGGCACGCGGCCGCGGCCATGCTGTGGGCGGTGCTCGAGCACGCCGTCACCGAGCGGCTGGGCTCCAACGCCGCCAGGATATTCCGGTACCTCCCGCCGCCGCCGCGTGCTGCTTAACATATCCAAGGGGCGGGCAGTATGTGGTCCGCGGCGGGCACGCGGCCGCGGCCATGCTGTGGGCGGTGCTCGAGCACGCCGTCACCGAGCGGCTGGGCTCCAACGCCGCCAGGATATTCCGGTACCCTCCCGCCGCCGCCGCGTGCTGCTTAACATATCCAAGGGGCGGGCAGTATGTGGTCCGCGGCGGGCACGCGGCCGCGGCCATGCTGTGGGCGGTGCTCGAGCACGCCGTCACCGAGCGGCTGGGCTCCAACGCCGCCAGGATATTCCGGTACCCTCCCGCCGCCGCCGCGTGCTGCTTAACATATCCAAGAAGCGGGCAGTATGTGGTCCGCGGCGGGCACGCGGCCGCGGCCATGCTGTGGGCGGTGCTCGAGCACGCCGTCACCGAGCGGCTGGGCTCCAACGCCGCCAGGATATTCCGGTACCTCCCGCCGCCGCCGCGTGCTGCTTAACATATCCAAGGGGCGGGCAGTATGTGGTCCGCGGCGGGCACGCGGCCGCGGCCATGCTGTGGGCGGTGCTCGAGCACGCCGTCACCGAGCGGCTGGGCTCCAACGCCGCCAGGATATTCCGGTACCCTCCCGCCGCCGCCGCGTGCTGCTTAACATATCCAAGGGGCGGGCAGTATGTGGTCCGCGGCGGGCACGCGGCCGCGGCCATGCTGTGGGCGGTGCTCGAGCACGCCGTCACCGAGCGGCTGGGCTCCAACGCCGCCAGGATATTCCGGTACCTCCCGCCGCCGCCGCGTGCTGCTTAACATATCCAAGGGGCGGGCAGTATGTGGTCCGCGGCGGGCACGCGGCCGCGGCCATGCTGTGGGCGGTGCTCGAGCACGCCGTCACCGAGCGGCTGGGCTCCAACGCCGCCAGGATATTCCGGTACCCTCCCGCCGCCGCCGCGTGCTGCTTAACATATCCAAGGGGCGGGCAGTATGTGGTCCGCGGCGGGCACGCGGCCGCGGCCATGCTGTGGGCGGTGCTCGAGCACGCCGTCACCGAGCGGCTGGGCTCCAACGCCGCCAGGATATTCCGGTACCCTCCCGCCGCCGCCGCGTGCTGCTTAACATATCTTCTACACACTTCTTTAGAGGCGACCGTCTTAGTCCTCAAGGGTAGCAACACATCTGTGACTGACTTAGAACGAGACTCCTACTAACAAGTACTAACTGGACTATTACTAACACCAACTAACAGGACTAACTATCACTAACAGTCCCCAGTCCTTATACCTACTAACGAACGACCAACTAATGCTCTAATTAACTCTCTCAACTAATTGGACTAACCATCCCAGTCCCTAATTGAGTCTTGTTCAAAGTCAGTCACAGTTGGCATGGGCGGCAGCGGATGGGTGGTGCTGCAAGCTCGTTTGCTATCTTATAACCATAAAAAAAAAACCAAGGGGCGGGCAGTACGTGCCACCAATGACCAATCCGCATTGGAGCAGTTGGTTGAGTATGCTCTAGAGCTGTGTCGTGGGAGAGTCCCGTGCCCAACAGTGGGATTTAGCAAATTGGTTATCACTGGATATTATCAATGACTAACTACTCACCAGATACATACTAACGCCGTTAAAGAAATTTCACTTTAAAAAATTTGTTTATGTGCTTTCAGAGTGATACGCGCTAAAAAATACATAGAAGAGGAGAATATTCAGAAGCACGCCATGCTTGCCAACAAAGAATGCAAGGAGCTCACGTACCGGCTCGTTGAAGAGCACTTCATCAACGTACAGGTCATCATCATCACCCTTATCATCATCATCATCATCATTACAATGTTCTGGTGTAATTCTCACATCGAGGCAGACTTCACGTGCCTTCAAAAACATTATGGAATAGTAGGGGAGCCCAAGAGGGGATTTTGCGGGATACTCAAGCGCGTAGCCCTCCCCTTTCTTTACGTTACTCTCAAATTGTAAGATTAGTGGAATATACACTTTTTAGCATGTAATTAACTCACCCTACCTTAATCTAACGCGCTCAAGAATTTCTGATGACAAATTTTTTTTTTTTACTAATCTGATCCTTTATCCTTGACGGCCCCATTTATATATGGGGCTCATATTTGGTGGAGGTACTTACCCGGGTACAAGGTATCCCACTGTATATTAAACTTACGCGCTTGAGTATCCCGCAAAATCCCCTCTTGGGCTCCCCTACTAGAAGGCATGCCGGTTTCCACAAGATGAATTCATTTCTCTGTTACACCATGTGACATTTAATTACTTAAATCTATACTAATATTATAAAGAAATTTTCACACAAAACTACTGGACCGATTTCAAAAATTCTTTCACCATTAGAAAACTGAATCTTCACTGAGTGACATAGGCTAAGGTATAATCGAAAATATTGTTGTCTAATTCCACGCGAGCGAAGCTGTATGTATAACTTAGAAAAGTCATTAGTGCGTGCCGCTTGATTTGAACCCGGGCACTGGGCTGTCATGGTTGTTCCTTTAAAAAGTGTTTTACGCTGTTATCTTTATGGCATCAAGTTAAAATTGTCTATTTTTAAGTATTTTCAATATATTTTTTCAGCCTATGAGAAAAGCCGCTTCCGCCGGCGGAATGGCGAAGGCTATATATCTCTACTACGTTAATATACGAGAGGTACGTACATATGTCTTCCTTTTTCATTTGCAAGGTATAAGATATGTTGATAAAACTCAATTTCAGAGTGAAGTTACGTGTGACGGACTGTAAAATGAATTCAATCGGCAAGTTATTTACTGAGTTTTTCAAACAATATATTATATGATTGAGTCTACTTGGTACTCAATGGAATTCAAATCAAAGAAAATTAAACTCAAAAATCTGGTAAAATATTGAACTAAAAATGTACAAAGAAAGGTGATTAAATAATAACCTTCGACGCCAGAAGAAAAAATATAGATGCAGTACATATTCATTATTGTTAACATGCGATTTCGCTCTGCCGCAGCTCACGTTACATTCATATGTCAGCCACAATCGGCATAAAAATTATAGAAGCATCTTGTAACTTGAACGAGTAGTCGAAGATCGACTGGTTATTCTATGAACTACTCAGAATACCGACAAAATTATAGCTCTTTTTGAATTGAGAGTCCTTTTGACGGTGACACGATTTGCGCTAGCCTGCAATAGCCATATATAAACGGTTGTAAGAAAAGTTTTTATTTCTTAACAAAATACTTTACCTCTAAAACAACAACAAATTACAATAGTATATTTCGCTACAAGTGCGGAAAGCCTGTCATTGCAAAGAGTTCCGACAAATGTCTACCCGAGCCGAAGGCGAGGGTTGACAGTCGGAACAAGTTGCAATGACGGTTCCGCACGTGTACTGAACAACTATTTTTAATACAGTTGCGAAAAAATTAAGCAATTTAATAAAATAATAAAAACACAAACTCAACTCGCAAAGAACATTTTTGGAAAATGGCGCCAACCGTAAAAGAATACAGAGTATTGCAGAGATATTTTTTTGTTTTCTTCTCCCATTCTGGGTAGGAAAAGGGAACTATGCCCATACAGCCAAGTCTTCAGTAGAATTTTTTTATTGACATGAAATTTAATGCGATGAAATGAAGTGAAACCTAACTTAACTTATTGAATCAAATCATTAAATCTGATATTGAAACAAATTAGTAGCTTCTTTTTAGAAATATTTGCATGAATCATAAAAACTTCTATGAATTTTTTTTTAGTAATAACTTCGTGGTTGGTTTTTTCTTTTTAATAGACATTATTTTGACAGTTGGGAAAGAGAACGCACGAGTTCGGAAAAGGTAAAGAAAAAGCACGAGTGTGTAATAGCTCACTTCCCGAACGCTAAACGTCCCTGTAATACGCCACTTTTTGAGCAACTGTATTAAAATAGTATATTTCGCTACAAGTGCGGAAAGCCTGTCATTGCAAAGAGTTCCGACAAATGTCTACCCGAGCCGAAGGCGAGGGTTGACAGTCGGAACAAGTTGCAATGACGGTTCCGCACGTGTACTGAACAACTATTTTTAATACAGTTGCGAAAAAATGAAGCAATTTAATAAAATAATAAAAACACAAATTACACTCGCAAAGATCATTTTTGGAAAATGGCGCCAACCGTAAAAGAATACAGAGTATTGCAAAGATTTTTTTTTGTTTTCTTCACCCATTCTGGGTAGGCAAAGGGAACTATGCCCATACAGCCAAGTCTTCAGTAGAATTTTTTTATTGACATGAAATTTAATGAGATGAAATGAAGTGAAACCTAACCTAACTCATTGAATCAAATCATTAAATCTGATATTGAAACAAATTAGTAGCTTCTTTTTAGAAATATTTGCATGAATCATAAAAACTTCTATGAATTTTTTTTTAGTAAAAACTTCGTGGCTTGTTTTTTCTTTTTAATAGACATTATTTTGACAGTTGGGAAAGAGAACGCACGAGTTCGGAAAAGGTAAAGAAAAAGCACGAGTGTGTAATAGCTCACTTCCCGAACGCTATACGTCCCTGTAATATGCCACTTTTTGAGCAACTGTATTAAAAAATAATAAAACACCCTTGTCCGCACTAACTCCGTTCAGTCTCCTTCCGAATCTCACGCTCGCGATTCAAAATGCGCGGCAAAACAGATGCCGCGCTCTGATTGGTCCTACGCATAGATGGAGGACCACAGAGTATGGCCCGTTCCCTTTATGCGTTCGAAGAAAAATAAAAGGAATGTGTTCATATTCATTACACGGTTTTATTTAGCTTGCCCTGTATATTTATTTGGGTCAAATCTAGTAATTGAAATTTGACCCACTTCCTGTTGACGGATTTATCTGAAATTTGTAAGCACTTTTAGTTCTGATGACAATATAATTTTGTGATCGAAGATAATAAACCTATGAAAGGGAAAAGAAAAAATAATTATGAAATATTTAATTATGTTTTCTCTCTAAGTAGGTATATATCTTCAATTTTAAAAGCTTTTATTTAACTTCACTCGTATGTATCTATGTATGTATGTATGTCCTGGAATCTTGCAATCAATATTTTACCCACTTCCACTGAAGCTATCGAGCTGAAATTTGGCACACATATTTGGTTCCGATGACAATGCACGAAAATAAAAAAAAGTTATAAAAAGCTTTTTTTTTTAAATTTAATATTTAACAAATTATATTTAACTAGCTTTTACCTGCGGCTCCGCCCGCGTGGCCAAAGAGAATTAACAATGAGTTGTTTATCACACATGACACATATTTTGTATAGTGTATAATCTGTATGCGAAATTCAGAACTTGCAAATGAATGTTACTAACGCCATCTATTAACAACATCCGGAACTAAATATGTAGCGATTAACAAAACATCGATCTTTCCATGGATGGGGATGTTTTACCGCGGTAAAAAGTAGCCTACGTCACTCTCCACCCTCCTCATTATCTCCACACACAAAAATCATATCATATAATAGCTTCGTTGCGACGTGAAAGCCGGACAAACAAACAAACACACTTTCCCATTTATAATATTAGTATGGATTTTAATAGCTTTTATTTAACTTCACTCGTATGTATCTATGTATGTATGTATGTATGTCCTGGAATCTTGCAATCAATATTTCACCCACTTCCACTGAAGCTATCGAGCTGAAATTTGGCACACATATTTGGTTCCGATGACAATGCACGAAAATAAAAAAAGTTATAAAAAGCTTCTTTTTTTTCCAGGCGGCGCACGTGGCGACGGAGCTGTGCCACCGCGCGCTGCAGGCGGCGGTGCGGCGCGGCGCGGGCGAGCGGCGCGCGGCCGCGCGGCTGCTGGACAAGCAGCGGCGCGTGCGCACCATCGTGCACGGCATGCGGCTGCGCGGCGAGCCCCAGCAGAACATCGACGACGTTAGTACCTGGGGGCCTAGACAAATGGCAAAACGCTAGTAGAATAGAAATAGAATAGATTAACAAATGTATGGGATTGACATTCGCTATCGACTAATTAGTCGTACGCTAATGTCAATCCCATACATTTGTTAATCTATTCTATTTCTATTCTACTAGCGTTTTGCCACTTGTCTAGGCCCTCTGTGTAGGATTAGCTATTCATTCAAGGATCAATAGCTCATCCTTTACTTTATATTAATCAGTTTAGAATAGCATTATATCTCTTCTCTATAAGTAGTTTGTTTGTTCTAGACTTTCGTTAAGCGTGTATAATCACCTCATGGCGAAATAAATTATTTGACTTTGACTTTGACATGGATTTAAGCTCACTCTTACCATGCTTCGGAGGGCACGTAAAGCCGTCGGTCCCGGTTGTTTTCAATGCTGGAAACAGTCGTTAAGCCTTGTCGAAGACCTTCCGGTGGCTGGAGAACATTCGACACTGGGTTGGCAACTAACCCCTCCACCAATCCGCATTGGAGCAGCGTGGTGGAGTATGCTCTAGACCTCCCGCAGCAGTGCCTGTGGGGGAGACCCGTGCCCAGCAGTGGGACGTCTATGGGTCGCAGCGAGCGAAGCTCCCTCTTACATACAGTCCGCTCCTGGAAGTACTTTCTCAAGGCACGCCACTACGGCCCAATTCCAAAGCCAATCCAAGCGGTCAAACCAATTTTTTCTAAGTTATATTTTGATTTGAAAAATTGAATAAAATGTAATGGTGAAGAAAAACATAATGAGGAAAGCTAAGTAAAAAAAAAGTTAAAATGTTCTCCATAATGTTCTCGAACGTATGTGAAGTCCGCATTGCATCCACATCCATATTTAAAATTATTAATTAAATACCTTATAATTAATTTTTTGTATAGTGTAAAATAAAATTATTATCATTCAAAAAAAATTCATAATTATAGTAGCACGTTCTTGTTAATATATTTTAATAGTAGTAGTAATGTTGGCAACCCCAGGTGGAGGAGACCCTGACGCCGCCCGAGCTGGCCCAGCTGGCGGACGTGGAGCGGCGGCTCAAGCAGCTGAGCGCCGCCGAGCTGGAGCTGGACAAGACGCTGTTCATCACCTCCTGGTACTTCATGTACCCCCAGCCCCACTGACCGGCGAATGGTGCTGATGTATAGCTACTTGAAAGAAAGTGTCAAATATTTGACTATGAGTGTTTATTAATTTGTAATGAATAATAACTACTGTAAAAAAAAATTTTTTTTAAAAAGCTTTTATAACTTTTTATTTTATTTTCATGCATTGTCATCGGAACCTAATATGTGTGCCAAATTTCAGCTCGATAGCTTCAGTGGAAGTGGGTGAAATATTGATTGCAAGATTCCAGGACATACTACGAGTGAAGTTAAATAAAAGCTTTTAATAAGAGGGTTACTATTATTGCGAAACTAAGTTAAACTACGTCTTATTAAGTTTTTGTTGTATCTGTAAATATGTTAATATTATTTGTTCATAGGTATTGTATTGTATTAAAAAAGTGTTATGACAAATAAAACACAAGTTACATTCTTAAAATTTTATTTGACCCCACCGAAACCGAACTCGACAAACAATTTACACACGACCGGCAGCGTCGCACTACACTTCACTTTGTCTTACAGCCTGGCTAGGAGGACGAAAAACTTATATATCAGTTAAAAAATAACGATTAGATCAAACCAAACGACAAAATGAAAGAGTTATACTTTATCATTTTAGAAATGACTATGCTTTACAAATAGTATATATGTATGCTTAAAATATCTTATGTGAAAATTTAAAGGTTTAGGATCAGTGCTATAATAGGAGTAAATCATGAAAGTAAAGTAATATAAGTAGTTTTACCAATACTTAATGCGAACTTTAATTTTTAAACATACAGGAAAGAAGAAGTGGCCATAACCTGTATTATGCATTCTGTGCCATAACACTACTATGCAATAACAAGAAAAATACTTTTTAATGATACATATTCAAAAATAAATAAAGTTACCTACTACATTAGTGGTAGTAGTATGTAATATTTTCTGACTGACTAAAGAAAAAAATTAAGTAATATTATAATCGTCATAATCACCATATTGTTGTTGTAGTACACGATAATTTGATAATTATTCTGACTATCTATTAAGAAAGATCCTCCTAGCCACATGAACCGTTTTCTAGTATTGAGTCTGCAGACATCCGAGCGAGACATTGTGATGTCCTGTGGCGTCACCAACCAAAGTGACAAGTAATCAACATCATTATAATTAATTTAATATTAACAAGTATATAGATTATGTTAGTCAAACACCTGTTATACAGTGACACCTAGTACTTTAATTACATAGATAACCGTTGTATGGCCTGATAATTCTATTATATTAAAATAAATACGGTGCTGTGTCTGATGTTCTTAATTGTGAAAATAGGTGCCTTAACTTTGTGACATAATCTGAATGCCACATATTCCAAATAGCCTGAAATTCAACAATGTAAATAATAAGATAATTTCTTTAAACAAGTTCACTCCACATTGCAGTCTCAAACATCCTTTTAGTTTAGTTTAAATGCTCATTTATATGAGTTACACACTTATGTGTGTAGAACTTGCGATAAAACAACAACTACTATTCTCTTAAAAAATGTTTACTTCAGATGTCTCATACAACGGTTTTAAAATATTCACATGAAGCTAATGCTTTAACACTAGATTTGGCTAAAAAGTATATATATTTACACACAACTGGATTCACGGGCGCGTTGCGTTGCAGTTGCTACGTTTATAACAGACATAAGTACGGGAAATAGATAAGATTAAAATATAAACATTCTCCTGAAAATGTAAGAGTTCAAAATTGGATTCAGTAAAAAAATAATATTTTCAACAAAAACGAAAAATTTAACGCTTAATTTTTGTAACATAAACACGTTGCTGAACTTTTCAATGAAAAAATAAAATAACTTAATATACAAAAAAAAAGTATATTTCATTGCCGTCCGCTGCGTTACTTATACGTAAAGTTTAAGAGCTATTATTCTATGAAATATTAAAATACAGTGAAGACATCCTATCTCGCCTACGATATCACTCAATGCGATCGAACCTTACCTATTGTAAATCCGACTATACAAATGGCGAACGCATATGTGACATTGTAATTCACTAAAACTCTTTTGTAATTTAACAATGATTTTCAAATTATTAAAATGTTGATACAAAAACTATGATTTTATAGATAATTTTCACTGTAATATCTATAGTGGCATTGTAAAATAAAAAATTAACGCGGCCTTTTGTCGTTTTTATTACGAAATGTTTCGCGTTTAATGAAAATAAAACATATTCATTAGTTGAATAGGGCAACAGGGAACAGCTAGAGCAATCTGCCTTCTTGTTGACCGATTGGAACAACACTAGTTAGCCCGTATTAGAGAATTAAATACACTGAATGAAAGCTTAAGAACAATACATTAATATTGAATATATTGCAAAAATAAAACACTACCTACGTAACCACATAGACCTTAGCGACTATCATAATTATTCGTAAACTTCAAAAAATAAGGAAGCGATTCATACCTAGATACAGACGACGAAAAGCGTAATAAAAATAAAACATGCAGTCGTGTTTGTATTTATTTTAATTATCAACTAGTTATTTTACACAACTTAACAAAATACATACATACGGGCAACTAAACAATAACCAAAGTAATACAATCCATTCACTCCACATCGGAACCAGCAAGCGAACGGATATCACGCTGTATTATATGTATATTTCGATGTACGAGTGCTGGCAAGACTTGTTACATTGTATCTCATGTCTAATACAGCAAATTTTGATTCAGTTGGCGCATTTCTTTACTATATACCAGCTCCTATCACGTAAAGTATCAAAAATAATATTGGAACTTACGTTTGGGTATATAAAATGGATCGCTTTAAGCGATAAGACGGCCAATTGTTCACGTAAATGTACTGTATTTACTGTATATGTATATGTGTTTTTAATATTGTGTACAGTAAAGTATTTTTGTATTGTATTGTATTGTATTGTATTAAAATTATTGCTTCTAACATTTCTAAACAATTCATGATGATCATTGATTTTTTTGACCAAATATCTCTCCGCTTATCAATGGTATTCTTATTGGTTAAAATTCATGACATTTTAAAACACCACATAAAATTATATTTGTAATGTAAAAAGAACGGGTATAAGTTCAGAACTATATTGGCTATCTGTATGTTCTAGAATCGTCCGTTCAAGCCACGCCCTATCTGCCAACTGTCAGTCTATAATACTGTTACACTCAGAATAGTGTCGAATATGCTTTCTCGAGTAAATACATTATTTTATTTTGTACTTTATTACATAATTTTTCGAAACTAATTACAAAAATACAAGGAACAAAAGGATGAAGTTTAAGCCAATTTTAATTTTTCTATATTTTGCATTTTACTATTTGACGAGCAGTCACTAAAAGATAGTAATTGTCGAGTTAAATATTTACAATTTGATAAAACTATAGTTATAATACAATATAATATAACCGAAACAATATTTTTATGTTATATTATTATATGACATTTACACTACGTAGTAAATCATTTTAATTGGAACACTTTCTTTAAGATAATATATTATGACAGTTTAAATGTGTAATGATAATGAGCCTGAATAGCGGAATGCATTCTGCTGGCTAGCGGGGGTTTCATTTTAAAGCAAATGTTTTTATTACTGGGTTAAAAATAATAAACAAAATTAAATTGATTATGTGAGTATTCATTGTTTTTAGTTTATTGCGTGGCTGTAAAATTGCATTGCATGATTCTTAAACTGGTTTTTGTCACAGAGAGTTTAGTTACAGATTATAATTCGGTACACTGTGCCGATAAAATAATAAAAATACAGGATATTTACGCACTTATATTTTATATAAAACAACGGCTTAGCCAAAAGTATTTTTAATATAACACAACTCAATTCTTAAGCCAATTTAAAATAACTCTAAACAATAAAAAAAATCAAAAGTAATAATTACTATGCTG
The DNA here is from genome assembly GCA_944567765.1 of Carterocephalus palaemon. Taxonomy (NCBI): domain Eukaryota; kingdom Metazoa; phylum Arthropoda; class Insecta; order Lepidoptera; family Hesperiidae; genus Carterocephalus; species Carterocephalus palaemon. Next base: position 3,908,244 of record OX155658.1, on the reverse strand, counting down.
CTACATAATGCCGTGTAATGTAAAATTAAGATATAAAAAGCTTTCGATATTTACATTATTAATGGGACACTATATTGTGGTAACGTATATCATTAGGCATTGGATAACACATGCGATAATATATTAAAGATGCTAAAAATATATTCGCCTCCAATATTTTCAAGTGAATTTTTGATCCAATAATAAAGATAGTTTAGTAAGCTTCATTATAGAGGGTTCTACCCTTTAAAATGAATATTTTTGAATCAAACTTTTTAATCTCAAATATTGAAGGAAATAAATATCAAATTTAATACATTGAAAAAGGTCCCAATATTTAAAAAAAGAACATTTTGAAATTTTGAATTTGTTTGCATAATATATAACTAAAATTTACCCTCTTTTGAGGCCTCCGACAGTCGCTGTGTTCGCATCTCCAAACAATATTAACTATACTCTTTATATATATGTATTTATGAACATTATGCACATCAGATAGCCGTATTATTAAGTTCATTAGAAGCTAAATCTAGCACAGTAAATAGCCAAATAAAAAAAAAACTAAAACATTCCATATACATATCTATATTATTGCAAAGAACTTATCACCAAATAATAAAACGGAAAATCTCTGTAGCGTTAAATCGTATTCTCTAATGATTTTATCGAATATACTATATACATCGCGAATGAGAGTAACATTCGGTACCGTTCACTACATAATTTGTCATTTTTAAATTTTATAAATATATCCTTAGTAACGTTATATAAATTCATGTAGATGGCCTAAATAATAATACTAAGAATTTGTAATTTGTCAATACTCGTCTCGCGTCCATACCGCTCACACGCACACCTTACTTTCCGATGAATCTATCCCACAATTATTAACTACTTTATTTAAACATATTTCGGCAGCGTATATATATCTATAACGAGCTATAATTTACGCAGTGAGATAAACACTTCGCCCCGGGTAAAGCTATATTGAAATTAACTTGTCACTGTGACAGCGAAGAAATTTCTTAACGAAATAACGCTTGCGATATTTTCAAAAGCCCCCCACGTAGGAGTGTGCGTAAATTTTGCGTAAAGTTTTTAAAATTTTGTGCACGATCCAAACGTAGCCTCGAAAAACAAGGAAAATAAAAATGTGATCCAAGACACTGCTAAACGCATTGTATCGAATTAAAAGAGAGTATTTTAAAAACATCACAAGTCTCCGTAAACGTTTTTCAATGGTTCTCCGACGGCATCTTCCTATCAATCGCTAAATAATCATTTTAAAAACTTAGCTATTGCACATAATTTGCAAAACTTACTATAATTTTCCACATTTAAAATCTTAAATCGATTATTCTTTCTAGACGTTGTGACTTTACAGCTAATAGTGTCGTTGATTAGGCTTCAGCGTAACACAGAACTGATATATCCGAACGCGTAAAAACAGTATACCAAATTCTAGCAGAATATTTCTAAAGCAGCCAGTGTTCCGAACTCATTAGATTTTTGAGATCATTATTGTTGTTGTAATATTTTTAATACCAGATTTGTCTAGCGATAGGTGTTCTGTGGTAGTGCCGTCAAGAACCACATGTTAACAATTACACTATAGTAACATTAGGGCGAATGGAATCTGACTCTTAAATCACTGAGTGTGAACACATTTGAGTCCCTGCGGCCTATCTCCCGTCTCCCTCGCGCTCGCGGCCATTACAGTATGCAGCAGGACGCCGAACAACAACTGCTGGAACCACCTTTACTCTTTTGCCGTTGATCTGAAATTCCAAAAAAATGTTTTAAGTGATATTCTTACTTAATTCTGATGATGTTGACATACAAAGTAATCTAAATTTTTATGTCAATGATCTTTTTTATTTTATTTTTTGTATTTAAAACATTAAACCGGGTTAAAGTTTGTAAACACCAATCTCACTAATCTCTGAAACTATTGATCCGTTTCTGAAATAGCCAATTTTTTATTCTGATTCAGATTCATTTATTTTTCATTGAATAGTACATATTTGTATTGGTACGCTTAATGAGCGTCATTACATATTTTATCTACTGCCGGTTCACAAAGTTGATGCTATCTAGAAGAAAACGGCAAGAAACTCGGCACTCTTTTTAAAATTTAGAATTAAATATTTTAATGCAAGTACATTGAACTAAAAGTTAACTTTAGTGTTATGGTTTATTAAGGAGGTTTCCTTTAAAAATGAGAGACAAGTAATATTTTCAGGTATTTTACTGCAGGAGCACAGTTTTCCCATAAATGTACTTATACTGATACTTTACTTAGTCTAGTCTAGATCTATTATTACCTATATATTATGAATTTGGCGTACATACATAATTTGCATAAATATATTGAGATGGTACAGTTAAAATATTTATAGAATTGAACAGCTCTCGCCCTATAAACCTACTTACTCCTTATGGCTCCTTTTTGATTCTAATAAATATGTGATTTACTGTCAAATGTCATAATGGCTTTAGCCGAACTTTAAAACAAAAATTTGCGGTGGGATGCTTTAACGGCGTAAGTCGTATAAACGGATGGAAATAAAGAAATAATTAAATAAAAATTCGTCATTCAGCTCAATAGACGGCTATTATTCATCTTATTTAATTATTCATTCTTTTAATTATTCATCTTATTAATCAGTTTCGAAAGGACGTATGTTTAATGTTTAGTCTCCAAACTACATTTCAAGAAAGAAACAACTTACTAACTCTTGGGAGGAGGGATGGAGAGATGGGATGGGATAATGTTAACTCCAACGGACTTCTGCAAGGCAAATTATGAGTGTACAATAAATTGTTTCATAAAATGAAATAGGAATTACCATTAAGAAATAAAATAAAATTGTCTTCATCACAGTCACATTCACAACCATCAGCGGCGAAATTGAATCTTTTCTTTGCATGCTAATTATACTAGCTTTTGTTTGTTTCGTTCACAACTGACGTCGGGCCAATACAAGCCTATAGCGTGTACACAAATGGTCTCGCCTATCTATCTCGCTCTAACATATGAGTAACTATGTTCTTCATCTTTCGCATTGCCAATCTATCTAGTACCTATAACAAATCTATGGGTGATATAGACTGTGTAAATCGCTAGATTACTCAGATCTCCGCTTTCACTCGTGGCTGGTACAGACCCTGTAAGTTGGTAGATTAGCCAAAGATATAAGATTTTACTCGGGGCTCAGATGGGTGGTACAGACCGTGCGAGTTGGGCTCGGGCAGGTGCTCGCGCGGCACCAGGTGCATGACGGTGGTGCGGCCCAGGGGCAGGCCGAGCGCGCCCAGCGTCACCGAGCTGTGCAGGAAGCGGCCCTGGTAGATCAGCCGCAGGATCTCCGCGCGCGACACGCACTCCGTCGCCCAGTCCGCTGGAATATAACAAGTTAGCCTGTTAGATGTTACTTTATTATAAGCGACAACCCTAATTATATGCTAACTTAATTACTGAATGAAACAAATGAAAAAGGAAGTTAATTAATTATTCTTCAGCTGTTTATAAGACAGTTGTACAAGATTAACGATTGAAGATTAAATTAGATAAGCGGGGAGGTCTTTCTTTTTAATTCCTTCCTACATTTATTAGTTATCACGTCAAAAACGCGTTAATCTATAGACGGTGTAAACACCGACAAATGGAGGCCAGATATTAACGTTTGTCACGTTAATATCTTACGGAACATAATTCATACGCGATAACATTGTATCCAAAATATTCCATGGCTAATCTCAGGTTTCTAAGCACCAGGCTGCGCGGTATTGCCCGCGAATATATTGCGTCCACCGATAATCCATAACGGCTGGGTTACAGCCGGGATTATGCGAGACTCGCGATAACAGTTTAATTCAACTACCAGTATAGCGGCGCGCGAGGCCGGCATTATGGAAATCTGGCACTGGAGGGTGTCCACACATATAATTGGATCAACCGTCGTAGCACGCTTAAATTGATCTCACCAGTGTAAAATGTAAAGTTGATCGAGTATGTTTCCAAGTGTCCTTTCAGTCGTGTTCCAACGACTGTTTTCGTTTGTACGAGACACTTTTGGGTGTATGAGTATTATCTGACCAGATAGAACAAATCCTACAAATAAGTAGAAGAGATTATCGGATGGAGAGAAGAAAGCGTTATTTTTATAGGGATAGTAACGGTGTGCTTATACAACAAGTATACGATTATTTGAGGGTGTACAGTCATGCGTCCCATGCCGATTGACGAAGCAGATATTCGACAGCGTAAGCGATGTTTGGTATGGACGCAAAAATCAATCAAATCAAGAAGTCGCTGTATCACCGTCGTCTTCCTTGCGTACCTAATGAAAAAGAGGCAATGCCGTAGTTTGACGATGAATGTAGCGAGACCGTAAACTCGTGCCTTCAGGTTATCGGAGGGTGGCATTCGTTTAGGATATTCCATCATCCACAAGTTCTCGACCATCTAATCATTAATTTTTCGGTCAATTTATAGGTAGTATCGATCATACAAGTCATGTCACTTGTATTGCTATCTCATTTCAAGGGAAAAAGAACACACATACATAGGTATTCCTTTCGTAATCCTCGAGGCATGAAAGTTTAGCTATGAATGAAATCCGTAAGGAATAGCTGTGCATAGCATAGAGGATATCAGTGCGGGGGATATAAGGCTGGCGAATTAATCAGCGCTAACGACTGCAACAACCTGCAGCAACCTGCTCGCCCAGCGTCAGACGATACCATAATTTCGACTTCTACGCATTCAGAGCTAGGCTTTGAAGCCGGTCCATCTACCTGATCCTGATCCTGCAAGGTCTGAGACCGCAGTTGACCAGAGCCGTGAACCCGAGCTGATCTGGTTAGCAGTTTTTTTTAAAGGGTCTCCATAACAATGCAAGCTGATAAAGTTCTTAAGCGATGTTATAATATTTTTAGCTGATATTACTTCAACCATTGGCCATCCATATCGCCCCCATGAACACAAATCACAGTGTCAAAAACTAGTAAACAAAAGTTAATAGTATCGAATCCACCCTTACTGCTATAATATAAAAGGTACAATGGTTCTGTGCGGTGACCCCCTCCCCGCGCCCGTCACGGATCCGTGATTTTGTATTTTCAGCATGCAAATTTATTCAGAACAGGGCCGCAACGCCCTTAACACAATTTAAAGGATTGTAACATTGTATTGAAAGTTGAATACTTTTATAGGCCTGTGGTATTTTCGTCCACTCACCAGTGTAAAAGTTGAAATGCAACTAATATGCGATAAAGGCCAATTAAGCAGCTAATTTAAAAAAACAGATAACAATGAAGGTGCTGTTATTAAAACTAATGAATTGACTAGTTTCTGCTCTATCCTTTTTTACGGATATTAAGTTGAATATATGTTATAATGTCCATTTTATTCACCTTTACGATCTTGGTGATAATGTAACTTCACTAAGTGTGACTCAACAAACTTAATCTCATAACAGATTATTAAGTCAGCTATTTCGACCTATTTTCTAATATCAACGATGCGTGTTCGCATCGGCTGATTTTATGCTGTAATAAATTATATCTAAGCCATTCAAAACTATAACAAAGTTAGGAAGATCATTAGTACAAGTCCCGTCAACCCTAATTTCATATTTCCAGCCGAATTCTTTTCAATTTTCCTGTTGTGTACGGTTTTTCAGGGCTGTCCTTGGTCTTGCCGTTTCTTATTCCCAGACGTTTCCAATGTACTTGATGAGATTTATTATTCTAATTTGCATATTTTGTAAGTGTTCAGCATGCAGATTAGCAAATTATTCAGCTTTTTGTGAGTATAGAAAGTATACCCTTAACAAGTACGTAGATACGATGTTACATAGAATAGACTGAATCACCAACACAAAAAGAACAAAATACATATTCTATTATGTCACTCGGAAAAAATGATTAAATCATTACTAATCATATACAAATGGTTTACTACAATTTGCAGCTAAGAGATTAATATGTGTACCGTAAGAACGTCTGCTATATAAATAGCAAAAATTTTCTTACAGAAGTTATTTCTTATCAGAGTATATCTGCTCCAAATAACTCTTGCTGCTGTCTGCCACATGCACATCACACGGCACTCCTATGCCACATCCTAAAGTGGAAAGAATTAATGTCGAGCAAACGGTTCCTTCCTACCGGACCGGCAACGGTTCAGACTGATTTTATGTGAACGCATGCTGAATTCATCCTCTTTCGCAGCGATGTCGTCGTCTTGCGTGAGAGGAATTCGTGTTTTGAGAAGTTTTACAGAGCAATTGCGCCAGAGATACAAATTGATTCGGTATATTTTCTATTCAAAACAAGTTTCCGTAGCTGAAACTTCGGTAGCGCAGATCAGATCGAAGTGTTATGACACCTCTTTGACAGACCTTTTATTTACGCCCTTGGCAGCCTGTCTCATCACCCATCTCTCAAATTCTCTCTGAGTCACCACGCCGCCGCGCCGAGTCATAATGTCGTGTCGGTGCAATCGTCGCACGACGGACGCAAGTATTGAATTATCTTCGCACAAGTTTACATATTCCGAAGCTCAGATCAGATTGTCTTCAGGTACCTTTTGTTACCACGTCCATCGACCTTGCCACTCTGTACTCATCACCCACTGCTCGACGAATTCCTTCCGAAACAACATCATGACCATGTCGGGTCGCACTTACAAGCGCCGCACGCCGTAATATACCTATATGAAATATCTTCGTCGCACGCCCACGCGCTCCGCAAAATAGAATAATTAACGGCGAGAGAACGCGACCTCGGTGCGTGCGCCGCGTTGAGCGGGTCAGTCACCCGCCTGCTTGCACTGCTCAATCGGCAGACGTCACTCGTCGAGCTCAGACGTACATGTCGATCATACTTAGCGGTACCTAGTAATCATTACATTCAAAAGATTTGGCGGCTTGAACGAGTCTTAACATTTTGAAAAAGTTTTGTAACCAACATGAGCTTTTTACCATACCCCTATAAACCAACATTAGCTTTATACCATACCCCTAAACAAACATTAGCTTTATAACATACCCCTAATTACGCGTTGTTTCACTAAAGATAAAAGAGAGGACTAATTTCGAAAAGCTAGGCCTCGTAAGCGTCTATACTATCTATGGCCTTCGCAAAGAAGATTTCACTGTCACTATTCGTCGCACTTTCCAAAACACAGTGTTGGTCATTAGACATCATTAGCGTCCACGACCACCGCCCGTGCTCTTTGTTGTGTAGGTCAGTCACCCATTAGCCATCCATCCGCCGACCGGGAGACCGAGTCTGGCTGGTCATTCGGGACACGTTGCTAATCGAGAGCTAAACACGACGCTTTTCAGCAAACAAGTCACTGTTCATCCCTGGAAAACGTATTATTTCCTACTACCTACATCACACCTTAGGTAGGTGCGATTATTATTACTGCCATTTAGCGAACTGTGTAAAATCGGTCTATTATCGACTAAACTTCTGTGTGTAGGTATGTACGTTGACATTAATGGTTTACATTAAATGGTTTCATTTAATGGTTTACATTAAATGAAACCATAATACGTCGTCATTCCAACTGTCCAACACCTTATTAACTTTACAAATGCATTAGGTACGAACGGAAAATAATTGGCCTGTGATTTCTAATAGGATGTTGAAATTAACCCCTATAAAGGTTCTACCACTGGGATATTGGCCGTAAACGTAGCGATTGTAAATCATCGCTTCTAATTGCCACCGCGACAACCTCAGCTCCCGCCCTCTAATTAGGCCAGCCATTCGGGATACAACCATTCTTGGGTATACACTTACACATTTGTGGATAAAGAATTTATTTTCTCATAGAATTATATATTTTGTATGCATTTAAGAGAAACAATAATTTTAAATATACATAGTTAGTTACACACAACGAGGGTAGATAAATTTAATAAATTTATTAATTAAATTTAAACATAAACAAACTAAATGTACCTTTTTTTTTTTTTTTTTTTCTCGCTGGGAAATGCATTTACGCATCCTGCCTGGTTTTATGAGAACACAAGCAGGTATGTGGGACTCGCTGAAAACCAGAATACCCACTAAAACCCAGCGGCACCATCAGCGCTTAGGATGAAGCGTCACGGGATCGCTTGCGCATTACTACCGTGACGAAACTAGGTAGTAACTGAAACAGTCCAATGGAACTAAAGAATCGTTGTCTGGAAGTGACAAAGTTAGCGTACTTGCTTACTTTATTATTATTATTATAATATTATTAATATTATTTTATACCTATTTATTTAATATGTATTTTTGAATTTATTTATTTCATTTACTAAATGAATACGATCTACTGCACTTTGTAAAAGGATATTGCGAATAATCCAACAAAAATGCGACTGAGAATAGCTTTTTGAATTAAATCGTTGACTTACATTTCCAGACGTCGATTTCCTCTGTTCCATCTCCAGTTATACACATAATAATAATTAGAAAACTTATATTTTAAAGTAACGTATTAGATTTTTCTCTGTGATCAGAAACCACTTATGAGCACGCAAATATGAGGCGCACATTAACTCCGTATCACCACAGTAGCCAAATGCGTATCGACTTATTACAAAACCAAGCAAAATTAGTACAGAACGACATTCTTTGTTAACAAACTAAATGTCTTCCTCAACTCAATCTAATATATTTCGGGGCATTATTTATTGCATACCTGTTCCTTTAACTTGAAACAAACAATATTCCCGTCGTAGTAGTCCGAAAATATTTTCCTCATGAGTCAAGTAAAATGATATTGCTGTCCAAGCGAAGCAAGCGACGTTCGTAGCCTTTCAGAAATAATAAATGCTGGATTTCCTTTTGTTTAAATTATTATCAAACGCAATAAAACGTCACGGAAGATATGTTGCATCACATACCAACAAGGAATATTCTTTTAAGATGTCTTATTTCTTATTTTATGTTAAGAAATGCACAAGTACTATGCCATTTCTGATCATGCAAATTGTAATGAACCTTTTTTATTACTGAACGATTCGTGAGTGTCTATATTCATAGTTGAAGTTACCGGCTTACTCACGTGTGATTTAAGTCGGAAATAGGCCGACTAGTTTCGATCTATTACGATGATCATCTTCAGGAGTGAACGTGCTCGCGGCGGGCACGGGCACTGCTACACTGGTGTGTAGCAGTGCCCGTGCCCGCCGCGAGCACGCATTTCCGACTTAAATCACACGTGAGTAAGCCGGTAACTTCAACTTTGTAATAAACCTGTTGCAGGACTGTGGAGCGTTGAAGTTTGTCCCATGAAACATTCTCCTTTCCCCTTTTATGCGTTTGCCCGGTCAGGAACCTAGTATGAGATGATAATAGGAATAGTTAATTTTTTTACTTATATGCGTTGTTAACTACAGGAATAGATTAAAAAAAGAGGACTTATACCTTATAATTTACAATTGTACATATTTTTAAATAAGTTCTATTCTCCGAACACAAAATAAGTGTTGGTTAATTTCTCAGCGAGCGAAAGAGTTCTCCAATGTTCTAGCTAGACGGCATAGGACAGCCATTATTAAATATTGGGCATATGAAAGGGCTGTTATGATGGTAATAATGATGATAACAACAATCCTGCATTGGCTGTGTTATGTTTAGGTCCTATGTGGTGAGGGCGAGGTGGTGAGTGGTTGCCATACACCGGGTACAAATCAAGAATCCGAGTTTAACGAAAACTACTGGGAATTTCCCCCGATTTTGGGGACCAGGCGCGTGGATCGAACCCAGGAACTTTAGCTTTACAGTCGCGGTTACGAAACGACCCTTTGGGCACGGCTAAAACTAAGCTAAGTGCCTCTGACTCTATACTGTTATGCTAGCTATGTTATTATATTATAGCTGTTTGATGCGAGCAAATGCAGCAGAATAATAAATTGTCAGTTTCTCAGCCACTAATTAAACAAAATTAAGTAAACTGTCTCGTCGCCGTCGGTGGCAAGAGAGGAGTTCGTGCCATTTAATAAGTTCTACGGGTGCATTAATGTCTTTTCTTCGCTGTGGCTTCTTTACCGGCAATGTCGTCGCGAAATACACGACAAAGATTACTTTGCTAAGCTGAATAAACCGTTTGCTGAATAAACCGTTTGCTGAATAAAATAAATCCCACACCTAAAAATCTTAAACTACATATTTAAAAATAAGAAGCTTACCGTGTTCATAACAAATAATAAACCTATTTTAGCAATAGTGTTTTGCTTTCTTTATTCGAATTGAAATTGACAAAACACTTAATAGCTATGATAAGTTATGAATTTATAATAGAAAAGAGTAAGTAATATTTTGTTTTTCAAACTACCGACCATACGCTGTATATAATTATAACAAAAATTTTAGTTATCAACCCAAAATTCATCTTTACTTTGAACTGTATGCACACATCAAGTGAATGTAATGTATTCTGATACAGTGAAATGTTATTTCTTTGAGAATAAAGTTCTTTGACCACATTATGAATAAAGTCTTAGACAAAATTATGTATCTAGATGTAGTGTTGGTTACGAGTAACGACCAATCACATAATGCTTCTAAAATGTAGTTCAGAATTTTCTATCCGCCTTCAACGGTGTGGATAATTTACTAGACACCCACACAATGCTAACATGGAAACTACGTAATTTGCATAATAAATGGAACAGCTACTCGGCTACAAATTAAACAAATGAAATAAGCCGTCGTCGGAAAGAATTTTCTAGGAAAACTCATGCCATTTATAGCACCCTCTCTAGCACTTTGCTGACCTCATCGTTAGTTAATAGAATAACTTACTACAGTCGCTTGAGAGTCTTAAGGTTTGAGCTGAAAGACCGCATATTCTTGTCCTTTTGATCTGGATATATTATAGGGCTTTTTGGTTACAACTTAAACAAATGTTAAAACGTAGAGCAGGGATCAATCTAAACATTCTACACATCATACCTAACAGATATTTGTTATTCAATAAGATTATAATATACTGCCAATGATGTTTAAAACAATTTTAACCTTAGCAAAATCTAATTAAATTTGTTTCAGCGACTACCAATTACTGGGAATTCATTCACAAAGTAAAGCGAGCATGAATATCAACGACCTTGGAGTCGCAAGGTCAGTACTAAGTGCGACCACAAAATAGAATGTCTACAGAAGGACCACTCCCGCCGTCATCGAAAATTGTGACGTATCTTGCACGTCACACTTGTGTTGCTACTGTACTGAATTCGAATTTTGAAAATAAACAGGTAGTTAAATCTTGTTAGCCTGCCGTAGATTCTAGGTTTCCTGCACGTGGAAATCGCTCGCACATTTTGTTCACTCCGTGGTCTCTAGACTCAGATCGCATCTTGTAACCGTAACCGATGCCTGACCATTACACAACAGAACAGTTGGATATAAGTAGTGTTGCAAGTCACATCTTTTATTCAATTCCGACACAATCTCGTTATCTTGCAGACAGCGAGTTCGTTGGCACTTGGCACCATCTTTACCTACACGATACAGTGGAAAGACAAAGATTTCGCTCTTTATTTCGCATACAACTTCTCAATAATCCCATATTATTGTATTGTCTGATTTTTTTATGGATATAAGATAGCAAACGAGCTTACAGCACCACCCATCCGCTGCCCCATGACAACTGTGACTGACTTTGAACAAGACTCAAATAGGGACTGAGATGGTAAGACCTGTTAGCTGAGAGAGTTAATTAGAACATTAGTTGGGTAAGAGGACTGGTGTGATAGTTAGTCCTGTTAGTTGGTGTTAGTAATAGTTCAGTTAGTAATTGTTAGTAATAGTGTTGCTACCCTTGAGAACTAAGATGGTCGCCTCTGAAGAAGAGTAACCGGAAACCTCACCTTTCCAACCGGACCACAATTCTAGGAATACTTATAGAAATAGAACTCGAAGTATATCTCAGATGGAATATTTAATCCATACTTCCATACTAATATTATAAATGCGAAAGTAACTCTGTCTGTCTGTCTGTGTCGCTTTCACTCCAAAACTACAGAACCGATTTAAATGAAATTTGGTACACAGATAGTCTAGTCTAGAGCCTGAGAAAGGACATCTTTAAGGCTACTTTTTATTTGGAAAAAAGTGTTGTAAGGGGTTGAAAAGGGGGTTGAAAGGTTGTATGAAAGTTTTGTCATTTTCAGAACTAGAAGCATAAAATTTATGTTATAGGCTGTTGATTAGATATAAATAAATATGGCATTCAAAGTTTGTAAAAATTTTGTAAGGGTGTAAAATAAACATATATTATTATGTCTAATTCCACGCGAGCGAAGCTGCGGGCGTCCACTAGTTAAATATATAAACTAAGTACAGAATAGAGCGATCGCAAAGAATCGGAGCAGCGGTTATTTCGGTACTTTCAACCGTCTAGGTTTAAAGTATTGCACTTTAAACTGCAAGAATTGAAGAATTTTTACAGTTATGTGCATTTTAAACAATGAAATGTCATCCGCTGGTGTTACACATGAAAAGTCTACCTATCTGCACTTGGCCAGCTTTGTTTTCTTCGGATCATTCTATTCCTAGAGTGAACCCGTGTCCAACCGTGGGACAGTGAAACGGTTTCAATAAAGATTATTTTATTTATCGACTGTGTGCAGAACAATCATCGCTTCTCTAAGCTTAAAAACGATTATTGTTACTATGACACACAGTGGTCGCAATGACCTTCAAGGGCGGCTGGCAAGGCGCCGCCTAGACTTACGTGCGCCGAACAAAGGATTCTACATCAAGTTCAAGGCGCCTCGCCTTTGACACTGTTATCGATCTCGAGTTCTGATTTGTGCGGACAGACGACACGGAGGCGAGCCAGAACAGTAAAGATAACTAAGGAGTTAAGCTATCGGATCGCCAGAACAATAACAATATGATAAACCGTTATGAAAGTCCTTCCAGCCGTTACGATATGTAAGCGAGCGAAAAGGCAAGACGTAAAAATACCCCATACGTTCTTGTAATTCAATGGGTTTTTCATGTGGTTCGTATTTTCGTATTCAATCGAATCTCAGGACTAACTGAATTTGGCCGTGTTCTTATGGTTAGAAATTATTAAGAAGGTACAGTAGAACAATACAGGACAGTATATTAAAAGACTCTCAGAGGAATAATACACAGTATAATAATATGTATTACATACAGAAAAGCTAGACAAAACTTGGAAACAAAATTCAAATCCGGTTTAATTTTTTTATGACGCAAATTATTCCATTACGATATATCGATATCAGACTAGTCAGTGAAATCGCATGAATTATTATTATAAGTAGGTACTCAAAATAACATCATCATCATCAAAAACACACGCTTTTGTGGATAACCGAATTAAAATATAGATTTTAAAAAAAATCATTGTCATCGGTCCTTGATAAATGTACTAAATTTCAGATTAGGTATTCCAACATATTGAAGTGGGCGAAAATCACGTGTTCAATGATTCTGTTACATACAAATATACCAAGCTAATAAAAGCGTATTAAAAAGGTTACATCACAGCTGATTAACTACTATATTTTGAACAAAATTCGAAAGATTAAAAACATGATGGTCGTGATTTAGCTTTATCACAAAACACAAGAAATGGTCGGCCATGAGCCATGACCTTCAACTCCAGTTGGCAAGGCGCCGCCTATTTATACGTATGCCGAACAAAGGTGCTCGTATAAAGTTCAAGGCTTCTTGCCTTCGAGACTGTTATCAGATCTTATCAGCGGACAAGTGATCACAAGTGACACAAATCTAAATATGCAACCGTAAGCAAATATAGCCTGTAGAAACCGTAACCACTCATAGACGTCCCACTGTTAGGATCGGTATTGGACATAAAATATGTAGTAATAACAGTATCGCAATCACAACACAACTACATAACTAACATAAGCGATACAGAGGTGGGGGAATGTAACGAATTATGAAATAGTACCCCATAATATGCAGCCATGTCTATGGGGGAGACCCGTGCTCAGCAGTGGGACGTCTATGGGTCGCAGCGAACCCCATATGCAGAATCTAACCGGTATTGCGGTGGACACACGACAAAATTCCATATTTGGGGTAACCATTTCTTACCTTCAGGCCAATTGTCGTACACATGTATTGCTATATCGCCCGCAGAGTCGACAGGACTGAACACGAACTCCTTCGTTTTGCCAGACACCAGGATCAGTCGCAGATTGATCTGGAAATAAAAAACAAAAACGTCAACATTACGGTTACCGAGGGGAGAGGTACCAAACATGTACCTATTTGTTCTATCAATTCAGTCCATCGGTATCTGTCGTTTTTGTCAAAGGGTATAGGTATTCAAATTTATATTAAAGCTAATTTAATGTCTCAGAAATAAGGAATCTTTTAACCGACTTTTTTCGGACACATCATACTTACTTACATCATTACATTACATTAACATAATTAATTCAGAATAATCCAAGCAAACACTTGAAAAACATAACCCTCCTACTGGCGCAGTCGGGTAAAAATTACCGAACTACAATACTTTCAGAAAATAAATAAATTTATACGACAATGAAAATTTTAAATATTTTATTCATTATATTTTATAATTTTGTAAAAATATATCTTTAAAATCCTGCCAGATGAGTTAAAATAGACAATCCGATAGGTAACAGACAAGGCTAGATTTTGGTCCATCTTATCGAATAACGAGACACAAACTATGGCGATGCATTGGGATTTGTGCGACCGCACGCCGCCGTCGTAAAAAGGAGTTTAACCGTAACGAATGGTCCTCCAAACCGGACACGTTAAAATAATCCGATAAATGATCGCGCGGTACGACCCAAATGATCCTATATATCCTTGCTCGCTCTTAATGCTATTCGATGGGATTTACATTCGAATAGTGTGATTGTATGTCTCGTGAGTATAGCCACATATCGTTCTAACAAGCTTTATTTAACATCCAGTGTTTGTTAGATGGGTAGTTGGTTTGTGGCAAATCTTTTAAGCTGAATTTTAAACACTTCCACTTTTCCAACGGAGTTGAAATTTTACACGACGACGACGACATTTCCGATGACAATGCATTTTATGGTAAACAAACGTGACCATTTGATTTACACCCAAGCCCAAGATTTTGGTTCCAGAAGGAGGATCTCCTCAATGCTTAGAACCGTTAGAGGCATTTAATTTTGTATTCCTTTCATTATTTGATCGCTCGTTTTAAAAGCACCATTTGCTGCATTACGATTACATATAGAAAACATTGTCATTGACAATTATTTTGCAAAGAAACTAGTTATTATTGAAGGAATCAAAGATAGGTAGGTAGGTGTACGGAAGACCAGTGTCCAGTTTAATAACTAGGTTTAAAACGTTGTAGTGTTATCACCGGTAACCGGTTAGGCCAATAAACTTACTCGTAACATGAAAGTGTAACCGTTACAAGAGTACCGTTTCACGGTAACTAATCATATCCGATCTCAGTGTAACTATATGATATCCAAGATGTTATGAACATAGAAATGTCGATACATTTTGCTTGGTCGGGCAATAGCTGTTCCACTTATGCATACTCGTATATTCATAATTTCACTTTCGTCTATACAATGTGTACATTGATGCAACATTGATTTACAGTAATATATATCCATGTACATAGCTAATTGAAATTAACAGATCACAGATGTATCCATCGAAATCCTTTAGAACTAAAATAGCATATTTGGCAACGTATTATACGCCTACAACTAATGAATGCTAACTATTAAGTAAGTCACATACACAATATAATGTATCGCGCAATAACATCACGCCTGTATTTCCTCGAAGGAGTAGGCAGAGGTATGTATACATGTCCCATGAACAGGTGGTGAGCCTATTGCCATACATCACAACCCTTTCTTTGGCCCACTGTTGGGCACGGATCTCCTCTCAGAATGGGAGGGATTAGGCATTAGTCCACCACGCAGGCCAAGTACGGATTGGCAGACATAGGTACATACACCGGGCAGACATACAGACATACATATTGCCATACACCGGGTAGAAATCCGGACTCCGAGCTGCTACTAGGAATTTCAATTCTTAAAGTCCTTTTAATGGTTTTGTAGCGTTTTAACTAAAGCACAAAGCCTTGCTACGTCGACATTCATACATCGTGTAACGCAACGCAATACCTACATGTCATGAGACTGATCGCAACGATGATTATTTTACGTAGGCTTGTGAATAAAAGTTATTCTAACATGACATTACGAGTATACTTGGCATTCTGTCGTATTCTAGCTAAGATTTATCTCCACCTCGTGTGCAGTGGAGTTTTGGAGGGCGCTGCGGCTGCGACAGCCGCGGCGCAGTAGGTAATTGATTACTGCACCAAACAGTAGGCACTGGGGCTGCTAGGGTTGTCGCTATTTTTCATTTATTATGTCATCACAATATTAATACGTGAATCAAAAACTTTGTACTTACTACTAGTGGAAGGGAATGTAAGAATTTTGGCACAATTAAAATTAATATGATGGAGTGGAGTGGAGATGGAGTGCATAAAGCTTAACATTTTTATATAATATGCATTATAAATATACATTAAATTAGTAAAAGAAAACATTACCATTAGTTTACACACACACACAACATATTTAATAGTTGGTTTAGTATCCTACCTGGATACGATGGAAATTGTTATGTTATTTGGCTCATGTCACTTTGAACATTCGTTTGGGTTTGTCTATGATTATAAAGATATTCAAAGTTAACATTTTTAATGAAGTATGGTCGAATTCCGATCACTCGGCGACCATTATTTTCTTTGATTTTTTATCTACACATTACAGATAGATATAGAAAATAACACAGGCAACAAATGGTAGAAGTTTACTACTATGTACTAATTTCTACTCGTTTTACTAGTTTATTTCCTTAATAAATTGTGTGTCAAAGAAATTTGTTCTCTGCATGGGAACAAATCTCAAGAGTTTTATGTTCAACAAGTTATTTATAGCTTACAAAGTCACAGATGTCAGTAAATAAAATTAATAAAAAAAAAAAAAAAAAACTGAAATCGAGAATTTGGATAGAAGGAAATGCTTAACGTTATTAACAATTAGATAAAAAAATTACGAGAAAATAATATTTTACTTATCAAACATCCATCCATCCATCCATCAGCCTTTTGAGGTCCACTGCTGGACATAGGCCTCTCCTAAACGACACCACTCCGACCGGTCCTGTGCCTTCTGAGACCGTCTTCTTTTTCTTAATTATTTTATCAATTAACATCCGATAAAATAAATAAAATAATAAGGATAAAATACAGGTGTCAACCCTATATACGGTGCGGTGAATAATAATGCAACTGTATGAAAGTTTATTCAGTAAAACGGAAAGTATTTCATGATGTAATTTAATCGAACACATAAAAATGTCCATTCCTTATTATGTTATTTCCTGTAAGGTTAATATAAGACAACTCAATCTTTCAACAATAGTTATTTATAGATGACTTGTACCTTCCTTAGAATAAATTACAGAAAAAAACTTACTTCTCTGTGATCTTCATTTGCATTACAAAGTAAAGCCTACCTACTACCAACACCTACCAACTATTTAGTTATCCGTACAACTAGCAACTAAATAAGTGAAGACACGAATGCTTTAGCAGAAAAACACTTAGCTGCGACCCATAAACGTCCCACTGCTGAGCAAGAGTCTCCCCCACAGACACAGTTGCGAGAGGTCTAGAGCATACTCCACTGTGCTGCTCCAATGCAGATTGGTAGAGGGGTTAGTGGCCAACCTAGTGTCGAATGTTCTCAAGCCACCCGAAGGTCTTCGACAAGACTTAACGACTGTTTCCACCATTGAAAACAACTGGGACTCAACGTGCCCACCGAAGCACGGTTAGCGTCCATGAAATTTTGCCACTAGCGGTCATCCATCCACAAACCGACCGCGCCCATCGTTGCTTAACTCTTTCGATCATACTGAATTGACGCGAGCCATACTACGCGCGGGCTATGGACGCTACTAACAACAGGAAAAACACTTATTTCATCTTAAATTTCAGTTTTCTCAATGCCAGAAAACTCTGCCTGAGATATCTCGCATTGTGCACAGAGCGTGCTCAAAAGGCAATGCAGCAAAGTTAGACCGACACAAAAAAAAAACCGAAGAAAGCCACCGGTCTTGTGGTCGAGGCCTGTACACTTAGCATTGTTAATCACTGCTTCCTTCATCGCCCATTGGCCCACTATCGCCACCGTTTGGCGACTGGCCAAGCACAGTGAGTGTTGCCATGAAACGTAATAATGGTTTTGGAAGAAATAGTAAAAAAAAATTTGGTTCTTTTAACAAATTGGGTAACATTCCGCTATGCGGTATTGCTGAAGTTTATCTAGGTTAAGTAGATTCGGGGAAATATTCCTCCTATGTTTCGGAGTAAAAGGCTAGGAACTGAAAGTTATGTTAATGTAGCAACAGAATCTTCTTGACGCAACTGTACAAGAAAACACATAGTGAAACGAGTACCAACCATCCGAGAAATGAATTAGTTTCGAGCGTTTTCTTTCACATTTAATATTTTCACGTTTTCTGTGATTCATTAACAATAAAGAAGCTACTTTTCGGTGGCGAAACTGCCTTAAAGGTTTTGATTACAGGACTCCGCCCGTTCCGAGGTGGAATCGAATTTATAACGATCTTGAATTAAGCTTCGACCTTTACAATATTTACCTCGGTTTTCTTTGTCCGCCCTGAGCGGTGAGATGTAATCAAATCATTTGTGATCTTCATTTGCATTACAAAGTAAAGCCTACCTACTACCAACACCTACCAACTATGAAACGTGTAGCAATAACACCTCCAAAATACTTTGGCACAATGTGACGTAGTAAACTAATTTATCGAATGAAGCGTGAACCAAATTGGAGACAAGATGGTTTTAATACATGGCGTAAATTATAATTATAGCAGGCAAAGGAAACCGGGTCAGCATTATGAGGTGCCGGGTCGCCAGAGAGGAATCGATTTTAAGCATTGAAAACTAATCTGCGATAGACAAAGCTGTCTATAAAGCGGAATTGGGGCGAGGTTGTTTTCCAAGAACAAAGACACGTTATACATTTTCTATTCATATTTATACCGTTTGAAAATGTAGAGATTGGATGACGTGAAATTGCATGGAGTTTATTTTCATTTGATATGTTAGAACTTGAAATTGGCAAGCTGGGGATTGAGGCAAGACCGTAACTTTTTCTTCAGGTCATCAGTCCATCTCGTCGGAGGGCGGCCAATACTCCGTTTTCACTCAAGGACTTTCATCGGTAATCGGTGGCCAATAATGCCCCGAATTTGAGGAGTTTCCTAGAATAAGTGAGTTAATAGATGATTCATTAAATCTGAAATAAGTGTCGTAACATAAAAAAGTTTTTCGTAACAGACCATTTGCAGGATATGATTACCTACGTCTATAGCAAAAAGAAGAAATGGTGGCCTCCGGGTGTAAAAATGTTAGGCTTTAATAGATCATACACCCTATGATGAGCAATAACTATCGGGAAAATCGTTCCGAGAGGAATTTAGCCAGTAGGCCGTACGCCACGTGATAAATCAAGGCGCTCCTAAGGACCCATTGACCTGGTTCTTCGGTTTTCGGAGCTCATAATTCAACCAATGATTGCGAGGGTATATTTTTTCCTGTCCATTACGGAGCTTCCTTGAAAGAAAATTCTTAGGAACGACAAGTAAATATTTTGGAGGAAAGTCGAAGCGCAGACGTAAGCCCCGAAGTCTAACGATATTTGCTCCAAAATTCCGCTCCAAGAATTTTATAACAAGATTCAACCTAATCCTACTAAGCTGAAGGTAATTGAAAAAAGGAAAGATTGTATTAAAAAACCTGACAGAAGTTTTATGACCTTAGATTAAAATTTGCTTTGAATGATTAAAATTTGTTGGATCAGTCAAAATATCTCACAAAGTTTGGTATTTTTTAATTATTACACCTCTTTTTACCTATGAATGCTTTAGTAGGGTCTAATTACGAGCATTTCAATCTGTGAAACTTATTTCTGTTTTCTTGTTATAGCAATAATTTGTACAATACAATACAATACTGATAGATTGAAAACATAGGTAAATTCAGTAAAAAATATAAATGACATGACTGAATAAACCGATGCTTTTAGTTTAATCTTTGTATTTACAGTAAGTAATTAAAAACAGAGTGGCAGCTTCACAAAGTACACAACTTCCGAAATGATTTGATTACATCTCACCGCTCAGGGCGGACAAAGAAAACCGAGGTAAATATTGTAAAGGTCGAAGCTTAATTCAAGATCGTTATAAATTCGATTCCACCTCGGAACGGGCGGAGTCCTGTAATCAAAACCTTTAAGGCAGTTGCCGAGAGGATAGGAATGCCTTTGCAAAGCGACATTTAATTGAATAAGTTATTCGTTCTTTTTAATCGAATATTTAACCGAAGTTCTTTTTTAGATAGTACTATTTCAGTTAAATATAGTAATAATAATAAATATTAAGAACGATAAATTGGAATGAGAGTAAAGTAAGTTTGTAAGTTCTCAATGTCTAATTGCACGCGAGCGACACGGTGGGCGTCCACTATATTTTACCTATCGAAAATAGAAAAGAGATATTTTTTTTTAGTAACAATAATGATTTACTCTGCGTCGTGCCTACTCTGTTTACTGTGAAAAGACGTCACAACGCTGACAAAACTTGACCATTATCGTATGCCCTCCACCTCCTTATTATGTACAGCTGTTCTCACAAGTCATAATCATTCGAACTCACAGTATTTCGCCTATACTCGTAACTACTCCTAAGTATGCACATAACATAACTCAGCTCTTTGCCGTATCGTCAACACATATAATAATCAGTATCCGACTTTAGACCTTTTCAATTTAAGCAAATCGTCATTAAAAAGTGAAATTAAAAAGATTCACTTCTTATAATAAAGTCAATTATACGTAGGTAAACTCATCCACACACGCACTGTCCACATACACACATACACACACACACACACACACACACACACACACACTCACACACATACACCTTCTTACACATGATGTATGATGATGATGAATATCTGTAACCGTTTTTCTAGTATCGTTTT
This sequence comes from Carterocephalus palaemon, assembly GCA_944567765.1. Taxonomy (NCBI): domain Eukaryota; kingdom Metazoa; phylum Arthropoda; class Insecta; order Lepidoptera; family Hesperiidae; genus Carterocephalus; species Carterocephalus palaemon. The sequence goes on along the minus strand of OX155658.1, from coordinate 3,887,114 downwards.
TAATACCTAACAGTGTAATCCATTTTTGGCCCTAGCATATTGTTTATATTGTATAACCTATTGTACTTTTATAACGCTGTTGGATTTCCTAATAAATAAATAAATAAATAAATAAGTGCCATAGCGAGATATTCTGTCGCACTATATACGAAAATATACCTAAGTATATGCCCTTGTGGTCGCAATGTTTCTTTCCAAACACCATTATTTTCCAAAGAGCAATATTCATTGTCCCCAGGGGCGCAACAGTGGGAAAGTGGCAATGAATCACAATCAAGGAGCCCGGAGACCGCCGACACTTACACATTGCCTCGCCGAGAGCTCTCACGTGTCTGCGTCGGGTACTCCGCTGACCCAAGTGACCCACTGCCCTACGCGCGAGGGCACGCTTGGAAAATACTCCTGGTTGGTACTGGGTATAATTTTTACTGAATCATCGCAGAAGGCGCTCATAGTCATGCGGTAAACGTAAGATAAGCACATTCGTTCTCTGTTGTGAGGCAGTCAGTACACAGTTCATTCATCAGCATCTACATTAATTCTACATAATAGTTATTTTTAAATAGGGCCCGTATAATCTGAAATCATAGATGATACAGAGAATCTTTCTTATGAAACAAACAATCTGTTTTTATGAAACTAAATTTGGTATCATAATTTTAAAAGCTTTCATTTAACTTCACTCGTATACGTATATGTATTCATGTATGTCCTGGAATCTTGCAATCAATATTTCACCCACTTCCACTGAAGCTATCGAGCTGAAATTTGGCACACATATTAGGTTCCGATGACAATGCATGAAAATAAAATAAAAAGTTATAAAAGCTTTTTAAAAAAAAATTTTTAGAATATAATTATTTATGGTCAAGCGTGAGTTCTAAACATTTTTCATAATGCCGACCGATTCTGTTTCATGTAAGAATCATTTTATCGTATCGAATGAAAAAAATCGGGACAGAAAAAGTTGGTCAAATACCAAGTGTTTTTTTCTTTCTGGTGCGGGTAAATTCGAAACCATAGAATCCACAAACCCAAACTAAGATTCATGTGAGCCATCCTTTAATTGTATCACAAACAGAAAACACAAAATAAGAATTTCTCGACACTAAACAGGAGTTCTTACCTGACACGGCCTCACTTAATTCTTACGTGAAAAATTTGCTTTCTCAACAAAAGTACACAAAATAATGTGGTTCAAATTGAACAGTAAGCCTGCCTCGAGCCACTCCCACTTACAGAGCTCCTTGGGCACCCACCAATTATTATCACTGTCCGAAGCAATTACGGTGCTAGAAAAGAGGGAGAACCAACACACGCACGAAACCGTGGAATGTCTCGTTCGCAATTCTCATCGCAGTACGGCTTTCGGGGAAAAGCTAAGGCGTGCATTTTGAAGAAATAGGTTAAAGGGTCCCGTAAGACTAGAACCCATCGCATATTATTGTTATTTATAGTTACTGGTAGGTCTAAGGCCTAGCTTACTTTCAGGAAAAGTTTACGTTCTCGAATCTGTTTAAAATATTCACGATCAAGTTCCTCATTCAGACAAGATACAAGGATTTAATAGGAGGCTAGAAATAGTTTTTGTCACATAACAATAGCATTTGTTTTTAAGAATAGAATATAACTAGAAGTAGATAATCTTAAAAACATACGGAAGACGCAAGGCCTGTTTTGCGCCCGGCGGTAATACCGTAACGCTGGTTTTCAGTGCGTCCGTTTGTGTCGGATGTTTTGAACGGTCGCCGGTTTCGAATGATTCTACTAATCCAAAAGCAGTAGTATGTATATCCTTAGACTGTTACCTGCTAGTGGTTCATTTTAAAATTAATACTAATGGATTCGCCCATATATAAACGCTCAAGCCGTAATAGTATTGCTACTAGCTATAACGATCAATCAGAATTAGGCCTTAAACAGCCATTGGTCGGATGTTTAAATCAAAAATAACTTCTAAGGTGCAACGCGATATAACGCGGTTAATACGTACTTGAACTTATCTATGAAAGTAAAACCGACGTGCAACAGACAGGGCATCGGATAAATTGCGCCCGTCCGTCCGATAGCGCGCACGCGACGCGATGATTATAGCATTATGTTCGTACCTTAACCTGTTAAACAGTTTCTACTTATCACACCAGCACCACACCTTACCAATGCATGTATGCATGTCACTTAGGCGCTGCCACCCAGAGTATTTGTCCATTACAGGGGGCGAAGACCACGCAGGCCACTTCCAATGACTTTAAATGCTTATTTCAGTCTGTCAACTAATTATAAAATTTGATATTTATAAAAGAGTTAAACATTCGTCTCGTATTGATACCTAATAAATCTTGTTGACTGAATGCCCTTGTTAACACCATTGACTTTATATATATTTATCTGGTTTGTAATGCATATGCTGATGCGACAATAGTGCACAGAAAACTGGTTGTTTCATGTGAACTGGCGCCACCTTAATCTGTGGTTACTACTAAGAACAGTACTACTACTAATAGAGTTCCGCGTTCGATATTGAACTTATGTGATAGGCTATTGCCTATTATTCTGTGCTATCACGTAAGTTGTTCAGGGACGTTTAGTGTAGTGTAGTCCTGGCGTGCGATAGAACACGTATACCTCACTGTGATAAGTAGGTATGTAAGTCAATTAATAAAACTATTTTAGCTCTGAAGCGTTTTGACTAAAATAATAGGTTTATTAAATCTCATAAAATGTATTACCAATAACCAATAATAGACTAAAACTTTTTTCTTTTTCTTTTTTAAGATAGTTATTGTAGAGTGTATACATAAAAATCGGGATGTCAGTGTTATATAAAAGGACATCAGCACCATACCCTATAAACCTGCTATGATTGTTTTTTAGTGAATGACTATGGGTGATGTAGTACTCCGTGTCACCCTTGTCATAAAGGGTACGTTAATTGGCTCGTTACCACACCAGTGCGCCAGTAAACGTCCGTTCTCGCTCGTGGCTAATACGTGACTGTTTACCCCACTCCCGTGTGCTCGAGACAACGTCATGTTGTACAGATTATAGATCACAAACACTACAGGTGATTCTTATTTTCATAATTTTTTCTTTCATTCTTCTTCTTAGTTTCATTACAAAAGCGTTGCCAGTTCACTTACAACGTTCGCCGCTCTTCAGTGATCCGACGAAGGCTGCCCAAGAAGCTCAGCATCGTCGCGGCTCATACGGCGGCCTTGGAACATAATCTCGGCTCGGAAGCGTTCTCCGAGTGTTTCCAATCAAACATAGTTGAAGAGCGCGCGTGTTCGAGTGGCTGCAGTAAGACGAGGCCAGCGAGGGCCGTATAGCACCGTTTTTTGGACTGCGGTCCAAGATGGCAGATGGAGCGATGTCGATCGCTCATAAACGGTAATGTAGCTCATATATTTTATGACCGATGTGAACACAGGACAGCGTTTTGGCACGTCAATAAAATCATATTGCGATTCCTATTCTATACCAGATACACACTGCTAGATAGCAAGTCTTACCACTACCAAGTCTAACAACATGGTGAATAGAAAATGTAAAGTGTATAATCGTTTATTTAGTCATTCAAGAAGCCCTGAGATTAGATATGAAGTAATGTTATGGATAGAATAAGGCTCTGAATATAGACATTAATTGATTGTTGTTGATTTATTTCATAAACATACGTTACGCACAGACGTACAACCTTAATCGTGAGATGTGAATGAAAGAATTCAATACTATTGTTTATGCTCATCTATGTAGTGGTGAATTTAATGTTGTATGCTTCTGCTTATGTCTCTGGTTTAAAGGATTTTCAAACGAACCGTTCTTAACAGACTATCCATATTACTCATACCGAAATTCGTCCGTGCAAGCGGTGTATTCTTTCGTAGCTCGGAGCAAGCCTTTTGAGTATTTTATTGGTGCATCACGTTTGAAATATGGAGAGAAATGGGAGAGGAGCGTGGCTGGAATTTGTAGTTGCAAGACGAGCGATGGGAGATAGGATTCTAGTGGAACGGAAAAATAACCAACATTAGTCCGCGTACGCGCGTGGGAACCGCGAAGCAAGCACTGCATTTATCATGTGCGCATACTTACCGTGCGATCTAAATGGATTTCTTGCTCTCTAGCTCGTCTTTCAAGCTGGTTTTGTTTGGAGGACATATGTGGAATCAGAAGTAGCGATGCTGGAAGAGGTTGTAAAGTGGGAAATACTGAGTTATTGACACCATCTATAAACCCTAATTAAAAGGAAAATGTTATGGGAATTATGGAACCTTGTTCTTTAATACCTTCTAATTAATTACGATGACAACAACTACAGCTTAGGTTTATTTAAAAGTCTTGTTAAAATAATTAAATTTTTTAATTTATTACAAATTCAAATATGCCCGACGTCTTGGCTGGCACAGTTAGACCTGGCTGCGATTCTCTTAACTCTAAGCTTCTCGCATAATTCGAACAGAGCACCATATTGAAACCATTTTCATAAACTAACGTAAAACAAAGACAACCTTCCAACGACATTTACCGAACAGCTGCCCAAGAAAGAGTCCAGTTTCCGGGGAGCCTTACGGCTAAATGAGCACAAATGAGAGCGAAGAGGAAAGGGAAAACTACTTCCGGGTGGCATGGCCCAGGAAGCCGGACGTCCGGGTGGCTGCTCGGGAAATAGCCGTTCGGACTCCTAATGAGGCCGCGGGAACTTCGGGAAAGAAATCGGAAGGTTCGAAACCACTTACAGTTACCTACTCTCAGGCCAAGGAAATCAAGGAACTTATCTGAACTCGTAGATACTTCTACTTCTTAGTAAACTCAGTAAACGCTTAAAAAGAGCATAAATTTTTTTATGGATGTAAGATATCAAACGTGCTTGCAGAACCACCCAACAGCTGTCGCCCATGACAACTGTGACTAACTATACAAGACTTTAATAGGAGCTAGGATATTGGTTAGTAAATAAAGAAAGATTGTTTGTTAAGACAGGTTGTAAATTAAGACAGATTATGTGGAGAGAAGTGATGGAAATTCCGGTTTTAATTTACGATGAGACGAGACAAATGTTGACACACTCGCACCTCGCAAGCGTTTCAAAATAACTTAACATCTTATGACCCAGCACAGACTCCGCGACATGCATTCTTTAGTGCTTTTGGGAACTGGAGAACTACACAACAGCTTTATAATTTCAACGGCTCGATATAGACAAAGGCTTCGAGGCGCGGGGTGTTGGAAACCAGTTAACGAGCCGCGCTATCGTCCGCATCTCTCCATCAGAGCTCGTCTACGCTCAGTTTGCACAGGCAAATTAGTTTACAGTTCACTTTGCAGTTAATTATGTGGTGCGGAGCTCCACTGCGGCGAGGCGCCGCATCAGATCGCAACACGGTTGCAGGCCATTGCAATGTTGAGTGCAAGGAGCTATCCTTGACGCTGATCTTCACTAGTTTTTGCATTTGAGGATCCGCCACGTGTGCCATACACAACTCATTAAAATGTCTCGAAGGGGCTCTACGTGTTGGACCTGTGTCCCCACGCAAGCCTTCCAAATTACAGGGTCCACAAGTCCATATGTATCTCTTTCAATTTTAAGGGTCCAGACCCTTGAAATTTAAGAGATAAAGAGTATAAGTATAATACTTAAAATAAAGAGATACATACTAATAATACTTCCTGGGGCAAGCTTGCGCATACAGCCATACAGACTGCCGATTAATATTATATTCTGATGTAACAGCAGAACCGCGCCAACACATGCAGTAGGAATAGTTGAGTCGATGCCAGCAGTATTAATTAGTATGATTCGCGTCTGCTGGTATAGGTCAAGGTAATGTTGGGGAGCGTAATTTTACTCGCCTTTCACAAAGATTGCTGATTTGGCATGACATAGTAGGAGTCGTCGTAGCGTCCGAAGCCCAATAGCTCGCGTCGATTCAATGTGATCGAAAGAGTTAAGCAGTCGGTTTGTGGATGGGGTGACCGCGACATAATTACATGGCGTTTCTGTGTAAAATTAAAAAAAAACCTGAAAACAAATGAAGATCATCTTATCCCGAAGTCTCCAAAATCCAACCACTAGTAGGTACCTACGTAAGTGGTTGCACCTTTAACCCTTCATATGGTTCTACTACTAAAATGTACTCTGTAAAATGTACTCGTAAATGATAGGCGTACTCTTGATAGGTTCACCTTGAATCACGTTTTATTCGTGCGTGCAAAAAGTTATTATTAGAAGAAAAAAAAATCTTGCAATAAACTTGATTAGATCAGTAAAACGTAATTATTGTAGGTCTGTGGTCATACCACAAATTTTGTAAATAATAAACGTAACACAGTGCTCAATATTGTTTGATAATAATTATTATTCCTTTTTCTTTCAGCAACATGCAAGGATCGACGCGAGTTTAATCCCCAAAGAGATGCGATTTTGCGAGTCTTTTCTCGCCACTGTAGATTACTACCGCCTAGCCTATTAAGGCTACATCATTGGGGAATTGCAGGCGTGATGTGAAAAACCAGTCTTGTCGATTGGTACTTTAAAAAAAAACAACCAGTTTTATTGAAACCCGAACCTACGAATCATGAGGTAGTAGAGAATTACACTTTATGTGAAGTACCTTCAGGCAGTCGCAACAAACGCCCTTCCATTTTAGGCGCAATACGAGAAACACTTATACCCCAGTCCCTCCACTCGCGTCGCCAGGAATTATGGATAGTGTCTAATTAATCACGCCACCAACACACACGGCACAACAAAGATTTTCATTAGGAATACGCCCGCTGACACGGATGATCGATTTCCGAGAACACAACCGGTTGCGCATTGCCAAAATGTGTTTTAATTATCGAGAGATATTGTGTTCGCCTATATATCGTCCGTACAAAAGTCAACTAGCCAAAGTGTCATTTTAGCAGTTTTTACATACCTATATATCTAAATACATCGACATCAATATCTTGACACAACGCATATTGTGGCAAAATATTGTATCTGTGGCATTTCAAATATAAATTTTATTACAAATAGTTTTTCAGCTTAACTGAAAAAAGTAAAAATTCTACAAAATAAACTAATCTATGTGAGATTAGTTTACTATCAACATGACACTTTGGCTAGTTGACTTTTGTACCGACGATATCTAGTCTGCTTGCAAATCACAAATTACGTACGCCATGTTACTTACCAAAGTTTCCGATTACTATTTTTAATGCCGAATCGAATCGTGCAGAGCTTATGAGTCAATGAGCTAATTTAATTTTAAAAATTAAAGAAAACAATAAAAATATAAGACATTGATTTTAAAGATTGTAATTAAGCTTGTATTAACATTACATACATAAATACATACATACGTATCAGGCCTGCATTTCCCGAAGCGGTAGGCAGAAACCCACTTTTCACCAGTTAACAATTGATTAAAACATTCTGAAACTACGAGTAGGTATATATTCAATTTTTTTTAGCAAGTACGAATATAGAGTTATGTATTACGCAGCCCTCTCGACTGAAGGCTGACTGAAGTGCTGCTCGAGACTACGCCTACTGTGTAATTTTTATTCGCTTGCGGTCAAGGTGATGTATGAAATACAACCCTTTGTATTTGATATACATTTTTGGACTATGGCTTAACCCCATTACCAGAGGTGGGACAAGAAAGGGTTGTGGTGGTGGTGTTGGGATTGGTATACGACTATGGTATATTGGCATACGTTTATGTTATGGTGGGATTGGTATACGTGTATGTACGTGTTTTATCTTCGAGCGACGCGGATTACCGAGCCTTACCCAACTAATAACTTGGTATATTCAAAAGTAGCTTTGATTAATCAAACTTTGCTCGAGGAAATAAGCCGCTCGCTAAATTGCTCGCAGCGTGGCTGAATAAGTAATATGGAATACGACGCACCCTGGAACCATTATTTCGTGCAGCAAGAGCATAAGACTGATTGTATGTATATTTAACTTCATATAAGATAGAATTACGACATTAAAATCCGTCATATCTCATTATTCACGGTGAAATATAAAATTACATTACAGTGTAATAATGCAAGGGAAGTGCTAACACTAATGTACAGCGGGCGGTGCATTAAAGCGATGACGGAGCCATAAAGGGGTGGATAATGGATTATAGGAAGCCGCGTCTTGCGTAATTTCAAACTCTATTGTATCTAGAAGTATGTTTTAGTTTTTCTGCTTTAAGTTATTTATTTTTAAAGCAAGGTATTCTAGGTATCCTTTCATAACGGAGCTTTCATTTTAAACGCACTTATGATAGCTAAACACTGATTGCTAAAAACAATTGAATGGGTTTATCCATATACAATTTCATGTTTTTAATTATGTTGAAGCACCTACTTAAACTATCGGATAATGGAGTATTTGCCGTCCTCCGGCGAGGTGGACTGATGATCTGATTAAGACAGCGGGAATGCGCTGGATTCAGAGGGCACAGGATCGGGAGGAGTGCTGTCGATTGAGGAAGGCCTATGTGTAGCAGTGGACCTAGAAAGGCTGATGGATGGATGGATGACTTTACCTATAAATTTACCAAGCACTTGGCCAGCGTGGTGGACTATAACCTAACCAGAGGGAAGCCCCGAGCCCAGCAAACAAGGGGTTGGGGTGGATATAAACTATGAATATTAGCGAGGATTTTTATTGGATATGTAGGAGTATGAAACGAGACAGTTTAAACCTTTCTACGTGTTTCATCTCTTAAAATGAGGAACTTATAAGAATCTGTAATTTCGTCAAGTAGTTTCACAGATATCTTGAAGACTTTCAGAATAAACTTATGCTTTGATATAATATGGTAAGTACGGGTATCCAAGGTTTATTATTACGAAATCCGTCGGCGGGGGTGTCTTCTCACTATTGAGAATGCCTGAAGCATACTCTAACACGATGATTTAGTGACGGTTTGCAGGTGTAATCTATACTAATATTATAAACAGGAAACATTTGTTTGTAATGTTTTCAAAAATAAAAAAATTCTTACACCATTAGAAAGCTGCATCTTCTCTGGCTATATAATATTACTAGGTGTAAACGAAACTATTGTTACATCAAATTCCACGCGAGCGAAGCTGCGGGGCGTCCACTAGTGTCATTTATAAGCCCCTTAATCCACAAAAAAGATTATAATTAACCCTTTCTTGATGACTTTAACGAAAAATTGCCAAAACCTACTAGTATTTTAAATGTTTTAGAAATACCTTCTGCGATCACCAGAACATTCACGTCACAGTTGACACCAACCAGCGAGCCGAAAAGCCATGCACGGCCATAAACCGACCCATTTGGCCGAGCAGCTTGGAACGTACGGATGGTCATGTGAAAACATTTTGCCACATATTTCCGCGGCACTGGCACGCTGCCGGCAACATGTTGGCCACTAGTGTATGTATGTACGGGAATGCTTTATATTGTTTAACAAAAAAGCCGAATAAAGAAAATTTATTCATTTCAGCTTAATTTCAGTCAAACTTGATAAACTTCATTCGTGATGGTAAAATGTTTGATGCTTTTCATAATGATTTTGTAGCTTTGATCCTAATCAGTCTCAATGCACTGAAGGCCTATTATGAACTTTTAAAAAACCATTCAAGTTCCAGGCAATTCAGTTTACGGGCTTAAACTGAATCGCTCTATTTCGTATTATGAGGTACCTACTTCTGGACGGCTTTTGGCTGGATAGTTTGTCTCTGGATGGTTTTATGTCAACAAGCGAAACGTTCAAAAACGTCATTTTAAATTAATCGGTAAGTTTACGGTTTCTTATTATTTATATATTTTATGCTCAAATTAGGTATTAATTTAAATGTTTCATGTGAAATATTAAATGAGTAGTGAATATACGTATTTCGTGATGAAAAATAATGGAAAATTATAAAAATATGGAAAAAATTTAAAATAATTTTATATGATTTTAAGTCATTGTTAATGAAATTAAGTTTCTGAACGATCACGAATCCTCGGCGGCAATTCAACTACTTCTACGTTAGAGTTTTCGAGTTAGAATTTTATTGATTAGGTGCATTCTTAGATTCTACTCTAATAGAGTAATAAATACAGAATTACACATTTGAAATAATTGGAATGGCGTAGGTTTTTTCATTGTTTAATATTTCGTTAAGTACAGCTATTTAAAACCTTTCCATAGTTTTATAGTTAATTGGAAATGTATTAGTAGCATCCATAGCCCAATACTCGAGTCGATTCAATGTGATCGAAGGAGTTAAGCAAAGACGGGCGCGGTTGGTTTGTGGATGGGCGACCGCTAGTGGTAAAATTTCATGAACGCGACCGTGCTTCGGAGGGCACGTAATGCCGTCGGTCCCGGTTGTTTTCAATGGTGAAAACAGTCGTTAAGCTGAAAATCTAAAATCCCAAGGAGACGGCACATTTAAAACTTCGAAGGGTTGGTCTAGCTAGTGTAAGTAGTAAATAAAAACTAATTTGACTGACTTCCTAAATCATCATGATAGGAAAATAATGATAGTGAAAAACCAATATTTTATTTATTTATTTAATCATTTATGTACATACACACTCAAAACAGGAATAAATATTAGAAACAACACAGGAAGAAAGGAAAATGTATAGTAGATAAATATGTACGCCATACCTAAGTCCGTCTTTTTTCAGTATTGAGTAGATTACAAGGCTAAGCTGAATAAAAGGGTTGCAACCATTCGGGCATCCAGCAACCGTACGGGGGGCGGGCCACCAGATGTTGTACCACCATTGATAAACGGTATCTTTCTTGAAATTCACGGTCATGTAACTTATCGAATGGCTTACATTCTTCTCGGACACGTTTTCCGCGTACTCTTTTTTCATCCTTTTCGCGAGCGGCGTCAGCCTCGGTAAATTCTAAAATTTCCAGCTCGTCACACATTTAGAATTACCAAATTAAATACAAAAGCTGAGAAATAATTAAGAACAATTCAATAAAAGCTATCCTCGGACACCTCAAACTGAATTGTTATTTTTGACAGTATAAAGACAGATAAACTTGAAAAGTAATGTCAATAGGAAGCTCGTAATACGGTATTGCCAGCCAAAATCCATCCAGAAGCCAGTCAGAATCTAGCGAAGTGTCACGTGACCGCTGACTGGCTGGAATTAAGAGTTGGTAATACGTAATTGCCAGGCAGTTCAGTTTACGGCCGTAAACTGCCTGGAACTAAGAGCTCATAATAAGCCCCCAGATCCTTATAGTTAGGATATCTTTATAACTAATCTTCTATTAAAATAGTTTAGTTTCGGGCTGTCTGTTCTCGGGTCTTGATAGAATTTATCTGCTACCAGATCATGGAATCTTTTAGTAGCGAGGGTGTAAATATATATTTGGAATAAGAAAAGGTTTGATATTGTTTTTTAATCAAATTTAATTTTTAATTAAATTAACAATGTAAGACGAATTTACTTATCTAACAACCAATTTAACAATCTTTCTCGCTCCGATAGTGGATCTGCCAGTATCATAGATTTATGCCAGTATAGTATTGCACTGTCCAATTACACTTAAATCTAAGTTAAAGACTAGTCCTCTTGATACGAGTCTATTGTACGGGCTGTTTCGTATTATCCTTACACAGGTTGATGAATTAAACTCGGTTATTTTTCAATAGATTTAATTTCACAAGTCAACGGTCATATCTCATTCGATGGAGCCATTTCAGCAACTTTCAAGCGGTCAACTTTTCCCAGACAGGAAATTAAACCTGAAAGAGAGTGCCAAGAAACTTTCAGCAGTTATTGTCCAACTCGCTCGTTGCCTTATTTTATGCTATCACCTAACGGCTAACCTATAGTCCTATACCTGTCCTACACATTTTGATATAAGAAATTTTACTTAGTTTTACCACAGTACAATAAAACGCAACTTGAATGTATTGTGTTGGACTTGTGTGTGGTAGTTCGGTACCGCTATTTCCTCCCTCACCCCCCCTAACTCCGCAGGATTCCTCTGGCCAGACGTGTCCAATGGCAAATTGTATGAAAGAATTCTTATTCGGTTGTGGTTTTACAAAACATCCTACTTACAATATTAAATAAACACTTACAATTTGGAATAAATTTAATTTTAAATGTATTTACTTCCTACTTACAATATTAAATACTAGTAGACGCCCGCAGCTTCATCGCGTGGAATTAGACATAACAATAGTTTCGTTTATACCTAGTAATATCACATAGATTAAGTCACTCAGTGAAGATGCAGCTTTCTAATGGAGAAAGAATTTTTGAAATCGGTCCAGTAGTTTTTGTGTGAAAACGTTGCAAACAATGAATCTTGCGTCTTCGTAGATGTGCTACGTAAAGTTACGACGGCGAGCGGTAAAACTGTTGGCAATTAGTTTGCCTTGGCTGCCGAGGAATGACTCACACAGCGGCAGCATATATCTCTGATGGCAGAATTTGACTACATTAGGATTTTCCTGTAGACTAGTCAATGTGGAGACATTTTTTATTAATTAGTTATATCTGAAGTGTCCGTAGAAAATCTAATATTTCAACGATGAAAATAAATAGTCATATAATTAACTGTTGAAGTGGCACGCTTGCTAAATCCGGGGCCAACATGCCAATTGTCCTTTGATTTCGAGTGCCACTATTGTAGCCGCATATAACCCCTTTTTTACACGTAATATTGATTGACACACGAGACTCGCGTCCCGTCTGCCGGCGACACCTGACCGCCTGACCCGGATACCGCAGCGGGAGCGCCGCGTTGGTTAAAAAATATTCTTTCTACATCTTTCCTATAGGGTCACAGGCAAAGTGCCTGTAGGCTAAGTGCAATGCATTTAGCCAGTAACCATTACACTGACACACAGGTAATGAGACGTTGTTAGACGGGGTCCTGCACGAAATTCCGGAAAATTACGTGCGTTTATTGAAATCATAAAGTCCTATGCGCTAAATTGGCAAATTGTTATAAAAGGGCTAGCTTAGGACACTTCGATCTTTAAACAAGGTCATTGCAAAGGCAATTCCAAAAGTGGAATTTTAAAGAAATGATATAGTTAGTTCATGTTTTTAAATGTTTAATGTTAATGGAATCTTAAAATGTATTTCTAGTAGACTCCTGTAAATATTACGCATAAAACAATAATGCTCACATGAAGCTGTATTGGTACATCGCATGTAAGTTAATTTTCATTACAAATATATGAAAACATTCAAGTTTTTTCACTTTTTTAAACTAACTTAGAAGAATTTGAATAGGTATCAAAGAATAGTGTTTAGACACGATCTAGTGTTTTCTTGTACTGTAAAATGTAACCAGAGCAAGAAACATTAACAATGTGATGTAACAGTGATAGACCTAAAGATAAGGACTGTTTCAAGCTGGTGAAACTTTATACTCGTATTTTCTCGCTGCAATATATCAGGTGGTAGCATCTGTACAGGTACGAAATTCTTTAGAACTAACCGTCGTAGTTCAGTCAGCTAATTACACAAGAGCACCAATGTTTTTAAGGCCTACGAGGATCAGGAGTCTAATATAAACATTAATAGTTTAAAAAAACTAAAAAAACACACTTTTATAAAAAATCCAACTAAAAAAGGAATCATGAGACCTTGAAACCTAATCGTGGTCAAAGTTCATTACAAGACTTTACCACAAGTGTAAACACGACTATGATACGATATTCCATCATGGAATTCCAGTGCCCATCTTCCGGCTTCATCATCAGACCTTGAAACCTAATCGTGATCAAATTTCATTACAAGACTTTACCACAAGTGCAAACATGACTATGATACGATATTCCATCATGAAGTTCCAGTTAATATCTTCCGGCTTCATCATTCATTCATTCATCAGACCTTGAAACCTAATCGTGGTCAAAGTTCATTACAAGACCTTACCACAAGTGCAAACACGACTATGATACCTTATTCCATCATGAAGTTCCAGTTAATATCTTCCGGCTCCATCATCAGATCAGCTCGACAGTACCATATTATTGAATGTGTCTCAGAAGTACATACAGCTGCCAATTTCCATTACGCTACGATCCTTGGAAGATGGTTAAATTAGCTCTCAAAGATTCCACTTTAAAGTAGCTAATATCTTCCGGCTCCATCATCAGATCAGCTCGACAGTACCATATTATTGAATACGTTTCAGAAGTACATACAGCTGCCAATTTTCATTACGCTACGATCCTTGGAAGATGGTTAAATTAGCTCTCAAAGATTCCACTTTAAAGTAGCTAATATCTTCCGGCTCCATCATCAGATCAGCTCGACAGTACCATATTATTGAATACATTTCAGAAGTACATACATCTGCCAATTTTCATTACGCTACGATCCTTGGAAGATGGTTAAATTAGCTCTCAAAGATTCCACTTTAAAGTAGCTAATATCTTCCGGCTCCATCATCAGATCAGCTCGACAGTACCATATTATTGAATACATTTCAGAAGTAACATACAGCTGCCAATTTTCATTACGCTACGATCCTTGGAAGATGGTTAAATTAGCTCTCAAAGATTCCCTTACATTGTGAGTTACATACAAGTGGACCTAATAAAAGTATGTTAATAAAATGAGTATTTTATGTGCCATGTGTTGAGACACCGGCTTCGGTAGGCGACCATTTAAATTATGAAATTTTGTATAAATACCTGTCTCAGTACAAAACAAATATTTTCTAGAAAGCCCCAGATTTACGTACCAACCAACGTATAAGAAGGTGACGGGGGCCAACATTTCACGAACATAAATTTCACGAGCGTACGCCTCTCTTGCCGCTCGCTTGAAATTCACGCTGTAATTTATAACCTGTGCACGCCACAGCAGGTAGGCTTTTCCTGAGGTTACACTTACTAAACAATAAAGATAAGTTAATGTGTTTTTATAGTGTGTATGATAGACGAGGGGTGTTATTTCTTGTCTCCTGCTTGCAGGGTACGAGATTAAACATTCAGGAGGACTAATCTCTCATTTTGTTAGTTATTTTATATGTGTATTGAGTATTAAATTAACACTTAATGACACTCTACCTTGGAAGTCCATGCCATCCACAATACCCTTTGAGTTCTTAACTCTTTTTATCAACCATCGGGACAGTCGAAGCTATAAACTAAATTGAAGCCTCAAAGGCCACAGTTTCCCGTTTTAAACAAATACAGTGTCTCTTCATAATTGATTGATGCTATTCATGCCAATTCGACTCCGGAAAAATATTCGGCATAAAAACGCCGCTCAGTTCTGAGAATATGCGAAAAAGTTACATCGAAATACACTGTAAATTGTTGGTTTACTTTTTATATATGTGGGTGCATGGATCTACTTATTCACTTGATGTACCTAAATATTTTTTCTATATTTCAATTAATTTACGATTAAAATTGTCTCAATTCCATTAATATTATGATTGAAATAAGGAAGTATCATGCACGAGTAACGTAACAATTAACAACACTATACAATAATAAAATTATACCTATATAAAATTATTTTATTGCCTGCGATTATAATGCCCGTAATAATTATTAGGCACGTAACACCAATAACTATAGGTAATTTACAATATTAATACGGGACTAAAACATTAATCAATACAAGCGCACTTTGTTTAATGCGTAAATCTTAGGCATTTTTAAAAGCTTTTATTTATGTATGTATGTATGTATATATGTATGTAAGTATGTCCTGGAATCTTGCAATCAATATTTCACCCACTTCCACTGAAGCTATCGAGCTGAAATTCGGCACACATATTTGGTTCCGGTGACAATGCACGAACATAAAAAAAAAGTTATAAAAGCTTTTAAAAAAAAAATTTACAGTATAATTATGCACTTAATTATATGTAACATTTCGCATCAGATACCAAATGTCAAGACTGTAATTCGTCATCTGTTTTCTACCGTCTGTTTCGTAATGGAGAAAGTTCTGGGCAGACCCGAGTAGCGACGACGACGTCACGCAGGCGTGTTCAAGGGCCGGCGAGGGGCGCCAACTAGGCCAACGGCGCTAACATTGGCCGGCTTGTTTGGGTGTTGGCTTTGGATACACCCTGTATAATATCAGCTAAACTAGAGCATGCATAGATCATAAAAAAACAATCTCAAATGTTATAAGAAGTAGTTTTAATAAAAAAAATACCTAATTTCTGTAAAATGTTTAACTTTTCTATGTGTGCAATACCTAATTGTGTTAAATAAAATAAAACAAATAAATAAACTAGGTACTAATTCTTAAAGATTATTAGGGCACCGGGATGAAATGAGTACCATTGGCGAATCCGTAAGATATCCGTCCGTGGGTCCGAGGTTTGACACCCAGGGCATATATTTACTCCGTAGCTATGGGACCTTTTTTATTTTATACTTACGAGTAAGTATTCACTAAGAGACTACCCAATAGCTAACCAACACAATCTTCCAATAGAGATTACCTGTAACAAAAGATGTAACATCATTAGTAAACAGTTAAACGGACAAATACAATGTATTTATTTATTTAATCTTTATGCACAGCTAAAAAAATTAATGCTAATGCCTTCTCTAATCGGAAATCTGCTATTGATTAGTCGTGTACTTAGCCTGCTCTTATAATATATCGTATATCTAGAAATAGTATGCAATTGCCCGGGGAGAGAAACAACTATTGGGTTTTGCCCGGTAGCAGCTGCTAACCCTCCATCCATCCATCAGCCAGCCTTTTGAGATCCACTGCTGGACATAGGCCTCTCCTAAACGACACCACTCCGACCGGTCCTGTGCCTTCTGAAACCAGCGGTTTCCCGCCGTCTTCTTCAGGCTAACCCTATTACATGGGAATTACTGGTAAAAAGTGGGTGTACTACAACACTACTCTGCGCGAACCCTTCGGGGAATTACAGGCGTGATGTTATGTTATGATAGTATACAATTAAATAGTTCAACTCAATTAAAACAATTTATATATATACGGTTCGAATTGAATTGAAAAACTCTTTAACATGTAAGCAACTTTCAAACATGTTGCAACATAAAATGCTTCGAATACAAAATACGAAAATTTACACGAAAATGTATCGCTCGCAACATCGCTTTTCGGTTTCTATTCGCCCGGCCATTGGACAATATTTGTGTAATGTCGCCGGGCAACCGATGTCAACAGGATAGTCAGGATATTTTATATATATATATTTTATTTTTTTTTATTTTTATATTTTATATATACATAGTTATTTTGCTGACATTTTTTCGGTTTCGGATATACCTCCTACTTTCCTGCACATATCCGTTCGTTTTCATCAAAGTTTCACGGTTCGTTTTATTTCTATTTATTCTATTATATTTCGTTTTCTTCTATTATACGGTTAGTCTTTTTTCAGTTCTTATTTCAATCTTCATTAATTAGTACTAGTACTATCAATGCATGTGGCCAACTTTGAATACAACCTTTGTTACAAATACAAATGCTAATTCCGAATTAATTTATCAATTACATATATCAAAATAACATATAGAATACATATATTTTTCAGAATTCTATTTAATGTTCATGAATAAAACACATTTAAAAACACAATTTATCAGCGATACCTCGCTTTAATTAGAAATTCACGCGGATTAAGTAGCCGGACATATTAAGTTAGTTGTATAAATATTTTTCAAAGGCATAAATCCCAGCCTCTGTCATACCATATTTCTACCGAGCAATCCCTAACGGTAAGTTATTCGTCTTCAAAGTATCTAATTTCGCAGTACTTTATCACGCACAGACACAACACCCTCGTCGCCGGGTGTACTCAAACTCCCTCCACTCCAATCTATCATTACATCCATTTTATCACTTTTCTCACATCCGAGGGAAACCATTATACATAACGTTATTTTTTTATTTATAAAGCGAATGCAAAATGTTTAGTGTTTCTTTAAATATAAATATGTACCTACTATAATTATGAACTACATTGATCCACTTACAAGCACGGGTCTCCTATCTGGTTGGAAGGGATATAATGTGATGACGTTGCTGAGGAATTATACCCAATTGATAGAAGGTTTGCATGTTCTAAACAATTTATTACTAAAGCACGTTACTGCCTATTAAAAAATATGAGTTGCTAAAGAAATTTGTCAAAAATTTGTGTCTAATTCAAAGAACATTCTGTTGTGTCTAATTCTATTGATATATAGATAATACAAGATGTCCTGCAATTAATGAACTTGGAATAAGTTTCAAAGACCTCAGAGCCGCAGACCAGTTGCAACTGACTGCTATGAATGAGGTTTGAGTGAGATATACATAGTTATTAAATTCAACATGTGTTTTATTCAAATTAGAATCATTTCATGCCATGTATCGCGTTTACATACAATATAGTATGTATGTACTGCTATAAGCTCAGTCGTAAAATCGAGCAGGAGATATGAAATTGGGTTCTGAAGCGAAGGAGGAGCGAAATTCAATATCCCCTACAAAATCTGTTAAATACAATTCAGTCTTTTGTGAAATGAATCAATTATCGTACCGTATCTACCAAGAATATAATACTCAATCCTGAAAACGGAAATTAGTTTTCGAGATACGAATCAATTGTCTTTGTGGGATTATTGGTTTACCTGGAATCAACGGTGGATAGATTCAAAAGCTGCTGATTAGTGCCAAATTATAAGCGGATTATCCATTCGACGCTTTGAAACTATACATCTCCGTAGGAAGATATCAATGTTAAATTCATCATAATACTTTCGACGATCTGTTGGTAGTATCCTATAATGGAGTATTATGCCTCTAATAATATATTCTATGTATGTATGTATGTAACATAAAAGTCAAACAAAATAAACAAAATACTTCAATCGATTAGTAGTAGTTTCTGTAAGTAGTTCTCTTTTGTAGAAAAACACACGAAAAGCACTGCACGGCAAACAAGGCACGTTGAATAACAGTAATTTTATCACACAATGGGTTCAGTGTAATTTGATTTTTAAGGTTAAATCTGTGTGTTAAGATGAGGGATGACAGTTTATATGATAATTATACACCGGTTATCTATGGCTCCAGTACAACAAAAAAAATCATACACATACAAAATATAAAAACGGGAAGTTTTGGGAAAATCCCAAACCGCAGCTACGATATAAACAAAGTGCCTACTCGTTTATTTTAAACCCAACGAAACCACACTTTTCTTCCATTATTTCTTTGAAAGAATTCTGGGAACTATGCAATTACAGAGCAACACAATTCTGAATATTTGGCACTGTCCCAACGAGTAAAACAACAGTATTAGAGACAATCGTTCGATTGTTAGGGATCCGTTTCGCTGCGATCCATAGACGTCCCTGCTGGGCACGGGTCTCCCCCACGGACACTTCTGCGGGAGGTCTAGAGCATAATCTACCACGCTGCGCGAGTGCGGATTGGTGGAGGGGTTAGTGGCCAACCCAGTGTAGAATGTTCTCAAGCCACCGAAGGTCTTCGACAAGGCTTAACGACTGTTTCCAGCATTGAAAACCACCGGGACCGACGGCTTTACGTACCCTCCGAAGCACGTTAGCGCCCATGAAATTTTTGCCACTAGCGGTCACCCATCCAGAAACCGACCGCGCCCGTCGTTGCTTAACACTTTCGATCACATTGAATCGACGCAAGCCATTGGGCTATGGACGCTACACAGGGATCCGTTTACGTTGCTATAAAAAAAAGCGCTACTATCGATAATATAAAGATATTTAATATGACGTGTGAAAATGGTTTGGCTTAATTTCGCGGCAATACTTGACGTATTCTAGATTCTAATGTCAACGAGCCACTTGATTCAATGAACGCTGCCTTTTCTATTACTGAGTATTATTCTTGAAGCATTATTCCCAGTCCAGTAACTGAATCGTTCCAGCAATTCTTTGTTGTCCTATACTTTTTACATTCACATACCAATCTGTTTTAATTTTTAATATAATTAATGCGGTTGAGAGATTCACAATAGAAAAGAACAATTAATAAAACATTTAATATCATGAAACTATACTCGTACCTCTAAGTTTAGGTATTATAAAGTGTTATTAATATTAAATAAGTGCGGTTCTGCATTTTATTTTATTTATTCACAAACCTGCACACGCATGCACCGCGGCATGTGTTATTGTGCTTGCATTCCGCCTGTCGCATACGGAATGAACATTGTAGTCATTGTGTGTGCAGGGTGCGGGTTGCGGGCGCGGGCAAAACAAGAATGCATTAGGTTCTTAGTTCAGTGTTGCCATATATGGAATATAGAGAAAAAATTGGACTATTACTTAATTTAAAGGATCTTTGTTAGAAAGAATTTGACGTCATTAGGAAGTGTAATAAATAAGTATTACAATTAAAAAAATTCTTTTTACAATAGCTTTTTATAAATATTCTATTTTTATTTATTTTCGTGCATAGTTATCAAAACCAAATAATAATATGTGCAAAATTTCAGCTCGACAGCTTCAGTGGAAGTGGGTGAAATATTGATTGCAAGATTCCAGGACATACGAGTGAAGTTAAATGAAAGCTATTAAAAAAAAAATAGACAAGACTTTATCGTAGCGCTTAACACTCGCTAACGTTAACGCGCGCGCATTTATCGGTTATTAGATAACAGGATGTCTAGACGCGCGATTTAAAAACGCTAGTCCAAATTTTGCCATCTGAACATAGCCGTAAACATTACATATTGTTAGTTTCGTTATGGTGAGGTTTTGCTTATTTATTAAAATCTATGCACCTAGAACAGAGGCGTGTACACACTACACACCCACATTTCACTAATTATGTTTAGGTACCTTGTAATATAGGTGGTGAACCTAAACCTAAAAGCACGCGGACGAAGTCGCTGGAAACCACTAGTATTTTATATTTATTCATACACGATTTGTCTGTATCAATCAATTAAATATGACCTACATCAATGTAATTAAAATAAATGACTAATTATGATGATAAAATGACTAATTAAAATAAATGAAATTAATAATTTACTTCGTCACAGAAAAAGCTTTGACCTTTCAAATCTTGGATTATTATGGAACAAATCGATTGAGACCGTTCAAATCGGCCTCTACCCAATGACCGATAAAGCCACTTCTTGCAATAATTACAAGTAACAGCCTAACAGCCCGAGTAGCGGTCACCGTTACCCGTTTCCATTCTGAACACAACGTTCCGATCGGTGCAATCGTGAAATGAGAATCACCAGCTGACACGAACAAAGACTGGATCTCTATCAACACTTTTCAGCGTTTAATTAACTTAGTTGATACAGGATTTGATTAAAATTTCGTATACTAGTTTATGCACGCGACTTCGTCCGCTTGAATTTCTAATTAATATACATAATATTTCAAAATAACATAGCATAGGTATAGGACAGGTATGAACACTGATTACGGGCATGTACAACATCCACACAAATGCAGCATTGCAGTACCAAGCTACAATATTCTTAGCTTATATTATTACAGTACGAGTATTATCAGGCAAAAACTTCGAATCATTAAACTTTCAAATCATCTCTAGGGAACATAATATGTTCGGGATAAAAGTTGCTATGTATTAGTTAGTGTGCTAAGGTATCGTAGTGCAAGTTTAAGTGGCAATGGGCGGACCACGTCGCGTCGTAAGAAAGGACCAATAATCGGTGGGAAGGAAAACCGATTATCGGTCGAACATAAGAGAAAATATTCGGATCTGCCTAACATACGATCCGTTTCAATTGTATTTCTGTTACTCAATTTTTAATAGTATTTCTGCATATTTCTGTTTCTAATAAATTGTTAGGTAAGGTTAGGTAATCAGGGTTATTGAATTGTACCTACTTAATAACGACTTGCAAGCTTGCGGCACCTTCGACTAGGGACCATATACCTACTCAAAGCAAGAACCTGAATTTCATAATTAGTTAAGTTCGCGACGAGTTAAGCAATTATTACGCCCGTGAGACACCCTCGTATGATATAATCATTTAGCTAAATTAAGTTATACATGCTCCAGATTGTCCTAATTCTAATTGTTATGTAGAATGTCATTACCTAACAAAATAACTGATAAAAATTAACATTTATTTATATAAGTAGGCGAAACAATAATAAAATGCAGTATTCAAATGAGAGCGTAGGTATTCACAAAACAAACGTGCTAAAAGTTCACGCTAAATATGAGCATAGCATAAGTACTTAATGCAGGATTAACACAACCAGTTAGAAGGAGAGGAAGATTAGAAAAATCCTGTTCTAGGATTCTTAAATGCACACGTGAAACTATTGTTTGATATTATCTTCACATCAAAAAATAAAATAGTGAGTATTCAACGTGACGTAAAATATAGTAAAAGTTGCTGAAAATTACAAAGGACTTGTTTGAATCTCAAATTGTTATTTCTGTTCCTCTCTGCCTTTGCCGGCGGTCGAGGGCTTCGCCAAGGGCCTCTTACCTGCATTGTGTGCTGCGGCTTTCGTTAGAGGGCAGATTATCCCTTTTTTAAGAGGCATATTTTACTGCTAGGGTTAATGTTTTGAGGGAGACCATAAGCTGTTATAACGAGTTTGCAACAACCCAGTTGCTAAGAATTCTGCTTCTCGAAAGGGTCTGGGTTTAATTCTCAGGGTATATGAGATATTTTAAGTGATATTTGCTTTAATAAATTTAATGTCACCTGCTATGAAGGTGAAGAACAGGAGAGATGCGCTCAAGATTGGGCTAATGAAAGGGGTGTAATGATGATGGTGGTGACTTTTCTATTAGTATCTGAAATAGGGTTTTCTTTGACTGCCAAGTAGCATTAGTCTAACTAATAATTAGCATAGGCAAGTCAAGGCTTGTAAGAACCGTCCCGTTATTTAATTATGGTCGAAGACTTAAGTTAACCTTAACAAGTGTCTAGTTTTAAATTTCCTTTTTACCCTCCCTTTACCAGTGTATCGGCGAAAACAGCATCACAGGTACTCGAGTGCAGAGTCAATCGCCTCTTGATACAACCCTCCGCTCAAACATTCGGAAACGTGTTGCCACTTTAATAATATGAGGGCTTTTAGGTGACTTGTTGGGGAGCAATGACTTTATAACTATTTCAAATAATGTATTATCATGACTATGAAGTATGAATACAACCGGATTGTTGGTCTGAGGAATCGTAGCTCTCTGATGATGATTTCAATCGATTTTATTATATGCATTTTTGTTTTTTCTATGGTCTCACTGGACATAACTACACTATTTCTACAGGTACATAAGAAACGAGTTGGTACACCGTATGGTCAGTGTAAGAACTGCAGAAGAACTGGATTAGACTACAATATTTTATTCTATCAGTCGTTTATATTTTTGATCAGCTTTTGATTCTGCAAATTTCACATTAATAATATAACAATTACAACAAAACTACCGACATGCAAGCCACGAGTCTTTGTGAAAACTGATAGACTCTTAATTATAAAGAAGTTTTGTCCAAACTCTGTGAACAAGATCCTTCAAACACGTGCTCCTTCATAACAAGATATCTTCAGTGGAACTTGTTTGAGCGCGCTCTTAGGAAAGCACTAGGTAACCCAAGTTCGGAATAGGCAAACTTTCTTTGGTATTCAAGTAAGTACTGAAGGAACTGAAACTTCTGAAGATTCTGAGCTCGACTTTGAGGATGATATCTACAGTAATATTGAGTTGCTAAAATTCCACTGGCGATTAAACAAACATTCTTTATGATATATCAAGAGCATTTTCAATCAAGTTCAAAAGTACAACGACTGCCTCGTGGGTCTAGACTCTAGACCCACGAGGCAGACCAAGACTAGACTCTAGAGGTTGCAAACGCTACTACTAAGGTCCTGGACTCGATGACCGGGTCGGGCAAAGTAATATTGAGATTATCTAACTAGAAATTTTTGGTAGTAGCTCGGAGTCCGGATTTGTACCCGGTGTATGGCAATAGTCTCACTATCTCTTACTTGGGAAAAGGATGTAAACGTAACTAGTGAAAAATGGACGTAGACACACCTGTGCCTACCCCTTCAGGGAAATACAGGCGAGATGTTATGTTAATGTATGAAAAAGTACAGCGTTTTGTCAAATCAAATCAATTGTTGGACTTCACTGCTTCTTCTTCTCTTCTTTTCTTCTCTGCATGTACCTACTTCTACTGTACTTCTTGCATGAATTATATAAATAATAATAACGATTACAAGCGATAACACTGTGTACCAATTGAAAAATAACCAACATTACTATAATAAATTGACGTAAAAACAAACCCAGCAATAAATTAAACAATGAATATGCCATTTCACGCAAAAAATGAAACAAGTCGTCGTCGATTACGCCGACAGCTGAAACCGGGATTATCCCGTGTACATCTGTCATAAAACGATTAAATCTATCGAATTTCAAAATTCAGCTCAAGTGCTTTGTAATTAAGATTATAAATTGTAAATATGGATTGTAATGTTTCTGCTGAATACATGAACTTTTTAGTTTTCCGCCATTTTCCCGTTGTTTGGACGATGCTAGGATTAGGTATGGAAATTTTCACGCATTGCAAAATTACATCTTTTTGATTTAATTAAATACAACTAATGTGAGTAAGGCGTTTATAAATAAACGTTCGTATTTCGATCCCCATGCCACATTCGCTCGGGCAGCGTGGAGGAACGTTAGTTATTTTAATTACTGGGTTAGTTATTCCGTCGTTCGGGAAGCGTGGGAGAGACGCACGAAATGTACCCGACGTTTTATCTCCGCTGCAGGAAATACTTTGTTCTGGTCCAATCTATTGAAGTACCAGTACTCTTGGTACCAAGCAAAAGATGAAAGTACTTGTGGCAACACAATAAGCATTCTTAGTTCCAACGAAACTACGAGTATCTACAAAAATCAAAGAGCTGACAAAATAATCCAACAAGAAGACGATAGGAAACATTTTCACCGATTATTCCACTCAGAGTATGTATAATTGTAGATATATCGACGAATATGTATCGTTAAGTTTATTCAGATATTGTAAATGAAGTTATTACAATTCAAAATTAGAAGTGCTTCATAAAAATCTTCGTCATAATCTATGTTAGAATCCAAGTAAGATTTACAGACAGGTAATAAAGTGATGGGATACTAAATAATTTATGGAGGAAATAAATAACGCGTGTCTCGTGTGGATGCCATACAAATATTTTCACATTACCATGGCGCACGAGAAACACAATCAAGTTTTTATCGAGGGTACCGCAAACGGAATGAGCTCCAAATTGGCTGCAATAAATTCGGTTGTTTTCGTTTCATTTAACGATAGCTTAAAGAAATTAATTGTTTGTCGTTCGCCCCCAACGCGGCGGACGTGACGTGAATGTATGAAAACACTAACTTACGCGCTTATCCGTCGACAATCCAGACGGCGTTATTTTCGGAACGTGTTCAGAAAGTAATGACGTAAACTTACAGAGCCACCCTTGGATCATGACTTTTTGATGAGCGTCAACGTGACTGTCGGACCTCCTCGGACTAGATGATTTACAGTTGCTCTTCTATCTTTATTCTATTATATACACACATTTAATAAAATAAAGATAGTAGGTAGGTCTTTCAGAACATGGTACCTCTCACGATGAATTAGTATCTCTCTCTCCTTTCTTGATTATCCAGACGGCGTTACTTGCAGAATGTGTTGAGAAAGTAATAGCAAAGCGATCGATGGCGGAAAATTACCTACAGTCACCCTGGATCATTACTTTTTTTTATTTTAACTAGGTTTTTATTTTTTTATGGAATAAAGATAGCAAACGAGCTTGCAGCACCACCCATCCGCTGCCGCCCATGACAACTGTGACTGACTTTGAACAAGACTCAATTAGGGACTGGGATGGTTAGTCCAATTAGTTCAGAGAGTTATTTAGAACATTAGTTGGTCAGTTCGTTAGTAGGTATGAGGACTGGGGACTGTTAGTGATAGTTAGTCCTGTTAGTTGGTGTTAGTAATAGTCCAGTTAGTACTTGTTAGTAGGAGTCTCGAGTCTCGTTCTAAGTCAGTCACAGATGTGTTGCTACCCTTGAGGACTAAGATGGTCGCCTCTAAAGAAGTGTAACCGGAATCCACACCTTTCCAACCGGACCACAATTATAACAACATTTTTAGTTGAATTACCTGTATATATTGAACTAGTCATTCATAATTATATAAAGGCGACCTAAATGTAAGAATTTTCTTAAAATCCCCATAAGAACGTACCATGACCGGTAAAATATTCACACACTACTAAACTAGTATATTACAATAGAATAAAGTATGTAATCACTTAACCACCCATGAATGTATGATTTAAATTAAATCGCTTTTCGTGATTGTCTGATAAGCCCAATTCACGCAATAAGCTCGCAATTTGTACTCTGCACATTTTGTATGAGGTTCCGAAGGGTTCGATGAAGACAAATAAATAATATGTTTTCAGATTTCAGATTCATTTATTTTTCAATATATGGTATTTTGTATACGTATACGCTTAATGAACGTCATAATTTTTTTTTATCTACCGCCGGTTCACAAAGTTGATGCTAACGAGAAGAACACGGCAAGAAACTCGCTAAGTAATTAATCTTATCAAAATTTACAATTTTTATAATTTGATTTGTACCAAAAATCTCATACGAGCCGTTGCTTCATTGTTCTATGAAAGAATGAAAATATGGCGACTAGAGCACTTCGACTGGGCAGCGTGACGGTGTATGGCTCCAGGAACCGGTCTTCTCAGTAGCCAGAAGAAGCACGTGCCTTGCATTGGACAGCTACAGGGTTGTAGATAACTGACGCGTCCCAGTGTGCTTGCATCTTAAATTTAAAATATCGCAAAGCTATATCGTCAACGGCCTGGATTTGTTTGATGTTGTTAATTACCAATCATTCACACGCGCCCCAGACAGGGTGAGGCAGAATGCTGAGTGAAGCCATCTAGTTACAGGGCTATTTATGGGATTTCTGTGTGCTTTGAGTTTGAAGTCTGACAAATTGGTAAGTGCACATATTTTTAAGCTAGTTGACGATTGATTTTTTAACGGAGACTGTGAATTTCTAGTGGGTGATGTCAATAGCATAGTAATTTCTATCATTATGCAAATAACGAACCGATAACTTATCTTCCCACTGCCCATTACTTTAATCATAAATTAATTTCTGAATGGGTTTAATAGGAACTGCTCGTGTTTATTAGTTGCGTGATCACTTGTATCTGATCTATAAGGTTAAGCCAAACTGGCGTTAAGTTTCCAGCAAGAAGTAGTAAGGAGCTGCGCTTAGATTGCAATGGACTACTTTCTGATTGAAAGATGAACAAAGCCCGCAGTCGACACATAAAACATTGAAATGACTATCAAAACACAAGCGTCGCCTTTACAACTCCATACACATTTATTTTACACAGAGACGCCCGAAGCCCGAGGCCCGCTAAGGAGTCCCCGGCTTTATGCGGTCGTAACTCCAGGCCCCTCCGCCTTTCACTAACCGAACTCACTGTCTTTCAAATAGGGCTGCTCAAAGGCTGGGGAACACAAATATTTGTTCGAAACAGCAATATCGATATCCCAGAGCAAATGCTCACAATATATTAAACGTCTATTTCTTTATAAAATCTTGTTGGGATTCAAAGAATTTGTCTGTTCCCTGCTGTACCACATTCGTCTGCGAGTGAGAAAAGGGAATTTCATTTCAATCTATCTCATTCGTTACGCTGTACGTACAGCAAAGTAGCATTTGGAGGTCGACCTAGCTCATTTTATTTTATTATATATATACTACCTAAAACGTTAATATTGTCTTACGGCAAAATTGATGTTTCAAGAATAGGCAGAAAGTGGAGTATTTTCTACCTCCTAGTATATAAATTATGGTAGGAGGTAGAAAATGGCGTTCCTTAGGTAGATACATGTATTTCACACTTGACGTGACGTAGATAGTGCAGGAACCATAACTGCAGATTTAATTAGATAGAGAGAGCTAAACGTCACTATTTTAGCTTCTCATGACTACTTGCCGAAGTCCTAGTGTCTGTGCTTTAGCAGTGCTTGCAAGCATCTGATCAAGTTGGAAGCATCTGACTCACACAACCTTTACTCGTATAGAACAATCGATGCATCTTTGTGACGGAGCTCTCGATATTCATTTATGTATTCCCGGCCCATCCCTATTCTATTCACGCATTCGCCTCAGTAAGCCCTTACTGCTCTTTTTCATATCGCTGTTATTACGTCCCGTTGTTCGTATTCACCGCGCCGCTGTATTTCTGCTGCGTTTCAGATTTACGAGATCGTTCAGTTAATAGCTGTACTTGTATCTCAAGTCGGCCGATCGCGATACAATGACTCGACATTAGGAGCTAATTAAACATTCAACATACTTCATCGGTTACGTCACGCTTCCACGCCGCTGTACGAGCTGTACTATTTTCTTTTTAAATAAAATAATATACATAATATCATTCAGCATATTTAATTCCATCTAATGTAGCCCAGCTTTTTAAAGCTTTCTTAAGTCTATCGCTCGAGTCGATCGTATGTGATCGATCGAGTTAAGCAGCGACGGACGCGGTCGATTTGTGGACCGCTAGTGACATAATTACATGGTACTTTGCTTTGGAGGGCACGTCGAGACGTCGGCGCCGGTTGTTTTCAATTGTAAAACCATCGTTAATGGCTTGAGAACATTCGACACTGGGTTGGCCACTAACCCCTCCACCAATCCGCATTGCAATCCAAATAACTAGTCTAACTTTAGTTAGTATTTGTATTTATACAAACTATACTTAGTTACTTATTTTTACATCACTGAGCTAGAAGACGATAAATTAATAATAAAAAATAACTCCTCCACCAATACGCATTGGAGCAGCGTGGTGAAGTATAGCAATATAGTCTAGCTAGAATCCACAGCTCACGCTGTGGGAGAGACCCGTCCCCAAAAGTGGGACATCTATGGTTTGTGGGTATCCCAGCATTAACATAAAAATCATTACTTACCGGGATGATGCTTACATATCATACTCGTAATCCCATGTTCATTTTGTAACTTTAAACCCATCAATCAAATCGTTGATCGCATTGAAGTGCTCATTTCATTGCTGTTTGTTTAAATGCGGTTTGCAGCCGAGCCAGCTCGTTGCTTTGATAAATCTGATGCTTCATCCCCCTTTAATCTCACAACAGCTTTAGTTTAATTCACAGAATTTAATGTTAAAAGCTATTTCTGATCTACACTTCGTCCGTCGTTGTTTTTAATCATTGATCAGTTCTTTCGCCTTTTAAAAGGCGTTAATTGTTGTTCTTTATATAAGAGCCGAGAGCTCCGTCCGTGCAGTTGAATATTCGAACGAACAAATATGTTATGAAGCATAGTAGCGCCCACCAAAATTTGCCACTAGCCGGTTTACATACGGACCATTGACGCGAACCGTATGAGGGCTGTTTTTCTACCAAATTATGTTTATTTGAATGAAACTCTTGCAATGCATTGAATTTTATGAATTGAGACACAATTTGATGCACACAAACAATGGACACACACACAAAATATGGAGGTTCTCAATTTGACTGTATGTTTTTTTCACCTTTTAATTCAAGAAATCGATGCAGACTAGTAAATATCAGGATGTTTTGAAAGATAACACCAGAGCATACAAGAGTACATAGTGTACCTATCCAATCTGTGGCTTCATAGTGCAGCCTTTCCGTGGGATGCGGGGAAATCCCTTGGGATGGATGGGCCACCGGTGGGGTTTTAGTGGGTGGAAATAACCACAGAACAGATAAAGGAGGATAGAATGGAAATGTGGGCGTGACAGGCGCGCCAACAAGTATGATTAAACAATCATACTTCAACTGAAATCACGCGTGCATACTTTTAGTCGCTTTCGGACTGCGGTGGTGCGAAGAGCTGCACGAAAAATATACATTGCCGGTAAAGTACGCAAGTAATCCACGTGAACACATAGTTCGTGCGCAATGTATTCTGTCCTACAGAATGCGATGACGTCACGATGTTCTGTCGAGTTCGTTCGCAGCGAGATAGTGTTGTGAAAGTATAAGATAAATTTTTCGATAAGTCTTGATCTTGAGTACGTAATTAAAGTAGTTTCAGGTGTAAATACTTAATTTCAAGGAGTAGGTGTAGCACTAAATAAGTAATTTAGTACTAATTTATATTATGTATTTATTTTAGGTTTCCAAAGGATCCTAATAACCAGCATTGGATAAATGTAACGGGTAGAAAATTTGGATCCCTAAAAAACAATGTACCACTTTGGAACAACTGTACTCGATTTTGCGCAACTTTGTCGGAACTCAATTATTTAGCAACATTAGTTATCATCAGATTGTATTATATTCTACTGAGAAGCATATTACAGACTTTACCAAAGCTATTAAAGAAAAATAATTTAAATATAAGATTGCATTAATTTATTGTAAAAAATTCGATCTTTGCTTTGCACAAGTACATTCGTCGCGCAACTGTATATATTAAAACTGTACCTGTGTATTTATTTAAGTACGTACACTCACTCTGAAACTTTTTAATAAAATAAATAATTATAATGTAATTTTTCATGTGAAGATAATAAAAAAAATGCATGTTAATAAGATGATGGAACAGGCGCAACACCTAAAGGAAGCAAAACTCAAGTTGCATATGTTTTCAGTGTTACTTTTAAAAGAGTCATTTATGCGGATGTAGCATTATAGGTACCTACATAACTCTAAACAAGTTTCAAAATATATTTATCGATAAATATGTTTACATCTCTAGTTGGGTTACCAGTAAATAACATATAAAATTGCACGATCAATTTTCTCAAATATGCAGTAAATTTTGTTTCTTAACTTTTATTTATTAATTTCACCGCCGTTAGGCATCTTTTGGCTCAATAAAGGTTAAATAAATAAATAAATAATACAGTAAAATAAAATATACTCTATTTTACTAATCTTGTAGTGGTTCAGTACCTACCAGTTACCTTACCTCCGAATACCTCCAAATACCTCAAGAATACCTCACACGGATACCTCATACCTTCGAACCAGTTACCTACGTTGTTAATATGAAACATATACGCGGTCGTCAAAATAGTGTTTTAAATAGTGTAGTATGTATGAAAGAAAATGTAAATATAAATAGGTGATTTTACAAATAAATTATTCATTCGACAATCGGACAGATCACGAGTTTCATTATGAATCCTATGAAGAACCTCTAAAATCTTATTATTGCACGAAATTTGTGCAAAACACTTACTGGCAACATTAAGTGTCGACAAGGTCAAAACTTGCACAATTCTACAGCTTGACGCGAGCAAAAAGTATCCTTATTGATTTGATGCTAAGGTTAGTTTTAAAAAGTTGCGATTCTCGTGCAATTTGACCAATGGCTGATGAATATTTTATGTAAAGGTAATAATAACGTGTATCTAAGTGTGGGTAACTGGCGACAGTGGTTTTGTTTCAAAACTGACTCGATGGCCTTTCTAACCTCCTTTATCTGTTCTGTGGAAATAACGGTGTCGCTCCGATGATGTCCGGGTACCTTTAAAAAGTTTCCCACTCGAATAACAAAAAAGAAGGTCCCAGTTGCTATACCGCCACAATAACACGTTCTTTGTCCCATTGTTGGGCACGGGTCTCCTCTAGGAATGGGAGGGATTAAACTTAGTCCATTAGCCCAGCGGACTAAGTGCACCACGCTGGCCAAGCATTGGTATAATTTATTGCAAAAACTCAAACAACAGTAACATGCCAGTCACGACAAAAACTGTTTAAATTAAATTTCTATTTAAAACGAATGTTATTTTATCTGCATGCATCTGCTAAGCGTACATAGCACAGCTCATGGATATAAATCACGTCTAACTGCAGTGTTATCTTATCTCAAGTCAAACAGGACAGAGGAAATTGAAACCCCGTTTGCTACTCGCAGTGTGCCAGCAGTGGCGCCTGACACATTTACTAAAACTTGCACCAATGCTTTACCTATTTCTGTTAGTTTGAAATTTTTAAGCCAAATATTTTATTTATATGTTGTTTTGTGTACTATAAAGAATATTTGTATTTTATTGTATTGCATGCACAGACATATGCGACATAAAAATGACCATTCTTTTTCTGAACGTCATTATTTTCAATATATACTAGCTGACCCGGCAAACGTTGTTTTGCCATATAAATAATTTTTACTGAATATTTTGCCGCTTTTCTGTTGAAATTTTTCCTGAATTTTCTTTGCTATAAACCTCACGGAGCCCGAGACCTTTCCAACGAATGCAAAACCGTGGAAATCGGTTCGTGCGTTCAGGAGTTATAGCGTCAGGAAGGAAAACCCGACTTATTTTTATATAGTAGATTTCAATATTTGCGAAGGCCGTGTGTAGTAAAAATCAAAGCTAACGGCGAACTATTGTTCGAATTTTTTGTGAATCTTTTTCTACAGCACGTCCCTCGCTATGACAAGTTTGATGTCAACACAAATAAATGGTCACCTTCAGTGCATAGTACAGCTTTCGGCACGAATGTTTAGATCTGAACGAATTTCGGAGTTGATAGCTGCGCATGGGATATCAGTGCGTGTGGTGCGGGGACATAATACGGCTGGCGAACCAATCAGCACTTACGACTGACCCGTTCGCCCTGTGCAATACCTTGATTTCGACTTCTGCGCATTCGCTAGACTTTAATGCCGGTCCGTATACTTCGGACATAAGTCTGCGCTTGTCCGCCTGGAAGTGGTTAGTCAGCACTGCGCTTTTTGCGCCCAACAAAGGCGGTCGATTGTGGAAGTCGTGAAAGCTCATCAGTGGCAGAAATCGATGGGGCTCGCTACGAAAAAGAATACCAGAATATCCCAAGTCATTTCTATTGAACTGAAGCGGTAAATTTTTATGCAAATATGTAATCTACTCATCTGCTATCTTTAGTAAACGTTTTATATGAATCGTGTTCCTATAAAAGGTATGGAGTATGCAAAAAAAACAGGATTTTTTTGTTGTTTTCAAATACTTAGTTGAAAGATAAATAGTGACATTACTTTTTAATATTGCGCACACTGCAATGCTATTACATACCTACATTTTTCAATGTGTCATTTTGATTCTGAAATTAAACCGAATTTGAATATAGCTCCATGAACCATTAAAACAGAAACAACAAAAAAAATTATTTACCTTTTCCGTCACGGATCAAAGCATCCAACTTAAATAAAATAACATTTAGTTTTCGTGCGCTACCACGCTTCCGCTTCGCAGAGCGTACTTCGGGCATTACGTCTGGCTCATCCATCTGGAAGCGGTTAGCTGGCGAAGCGCTTTTTGCGGCGAACAGCGGCCGTCAGTGGAAAAGTGAAGATTTTGACCGCAACAGCTAATCAGCGACAGACCGCATCGGCGTGGCGGCGGCGCAGTGGCATCGCGCGCTACGGCAAACGAACTAAATGCAATCTCCCTAATAGTGTACTATAGCATATGATTGTGGACGATTAGGTATTTAAAAAAAAAAATTGAAATACCCACTCAATACAATATAATTTATTGCACCAGAAAAAAAAAACAATAAAGAAAATAGACGTATGGCACTCGGAGACTGCCGCGGTAAAGCTATTGCATAGCATTTTTTATCAACTTATGCAATTATAATTATTTATTGATTTTATTTATATCAAAATCAAAATTATTTCGCTCTTAACTACAACGTAACATGCAAAATAATATCACCGCTGTGCCGGTCGGAGTGGAGGGTCTTAGGTTATTTTCGTTACGGAATTTCTCGATTCGGTCTCCACGCTCAAGGCCCGCGATAGAAGCTATGCAATAGCTTAAAAGAAGTTTTACAAAAGGCCAACGTACCATATAGGGTACGGTAGGACTATATGGGTAAAAAACCGTTTAAAAATCACTTCAAAGGCACTTACAGGCTTTTTCTTCAACTTAAGATTATATTAAATTACATTTTTGAAGGTGTTTAAATACGTCTGTGTACCGATGTGGACTCTACACAAACTTGATTTACGAGGTTCATGAAGAAAGGAAAAGTTTGCAGCAGTATTTATGTACAATTCGCCACAGCACCGCGTGCGGCACACGTGCCGTATATGTATTCATATTAATTATGTATGTACATTAATTCCGCGTCGGCTGGAGAACAACAGTCTCACGTGTGAACTCGCCTGAAAATATCGATGATAATAATGTTCCATTAGAGCAGTGGATCGACGATGAACGATGATTCGAATATAACGCTATAGTAAAAAATTGGCCAAGTGCGAATCGGACCACGAGTAGACGGGATTATATGCTATTGTATAAGAAATCTATTAAATTATTAAAGAGTGGAGTAGTGGTAAACGCATTTCTCATAAGTTGTCAAATTTACACAAAAAATCACAAGTGCAAATAAATATTTTAACATTAAATTTCGATTTAACTAGCATAACGCTAATAGGTGTAGCTTCACCGAAAGTTTTCAAGAAGAAAGCAACAAGGGGTTAATACTGAAATATTATTATGAGGAAAAAGATACCAAGATAAACTTTATCCTATCTTAAATCTATCTTATGTCTGGTCTCGACTACTACGCGATTGATTAGGGATCCAGCAGCGCAGGCGACCGCTTCCAAGATTAGATCAAGAGCAGTGAGTTGTTGCGGGGCGACGATGTCCATGGGTCCATGGCCACGATGGTCTTCCACGAATCGGCAAACCGCGCGATAGTATTGTGCAATAAGTAGGAATGCGGTGGGAATTAGTCGCACATTTAGCCGTGTAACACGCTTAATTAATGTCGGAGACAAGTCACCAAACAAGTAAATATTCAGTTCAGACTATCAATATTTCTATTAATAAATTAATAGTTTAAGGAAAACTAGAAAAACACGCTTTTATAAATAAATGCACGTAAAAACCAAATATTTACAAGTCAATATATAATAGGTTTGTTATAACCTTGAAACCTGATCGTGTTCAAAGTACATTACGTAGCCTTTCTCACAGGTGCAAACACGACTATGATACGATATTCCATCATGGAATGCCAGTGCCTATCTTACGGCTTCATCCTTAACCTAATCGTGGTCAAAGTTCATTACAAGACTTTTTTAAGAAATCCCAAAAACAGCTATGACACGATGTTCCATCATGAAGTTCCAGTTTATATCTTCCGACTCCATCATTTATTTATTTTTTATTTATGTATTTATTTATCGTTTATTGCTATACACATATTTGTAACATACAATTGATACAACAAACACGTGCACCTTGTTAAGGCATTGCAAGAAAGAGTAGGAGAGAGGCAGACATTTTAATTTGTATTAATATTAACATTTTAATTAATTTAATTTGTTATTGTCAATTTTGTTTAATAAATATGTCATATACTGTTTTATTTATTGATTATTTAACTATTTATTTTTTATATTATCATCAGATCAGTTAGTCAGTACCATATTATTGTATTGTCATCAGAACTACATACAGCTGCCAATTTGCACTATGCTACGATCCTTGAAAGATGGTTAAATTAGTTACCTTAGATTCCATTACATAGTTACATACAGGTCGACCTAATAAAAGCGTGTTAAAATAGCTTCAAACATGTAAATAATGGTAACGATAATATGCACACATCCATCCAACATTACAATCTGCACGAACCACTAGTTTCACACAAGGGAGTGCTTAACAATAGGTACTTCACAATACACGTCATTCAGGATCGTTGCGTTCGGAACCCTTTGCGATAATGATCAACTGGTTGGTATTGTTGGCAGGCTGACTATGATACTGCCTGTATCAAACAATTTCTGTTGTGTAGAATTACTTAGTATTACTCAGTATTACTTACTGTTATCGTTATATTGCTGTATGTTGGTACCGAGGACATAACAGGGGAACCTGGTGGAATTCTCTACTACGCTCGTAAAGACGTTTGTGCAATCGGACCAATTATATGCTCTTATCTCTCATCTTTCATAGTGTTTAGGGTAGAATGGGACAATGCAAATCCCAAATAACTAGTCTAACTTTAGTTAGTATTTGTATTTATACAAATTATACTAATAACTTATTTTTACATCACTGAGCCAGAAGACGATAAATTCGACTAACAATAACAACTTAGCTGGTATTGAATTGTTTTGTTACTCAATAGGCCCAAAATAGTTGATGCATGTCACGCGAACAGAGCTTTGCTTTCCCAACTAAGCGTTTTCTATACAAAGATATACTTTCTGTAAGTTTGATAATATCTACCTAATAAGTTTGATAATATCTACCTAATCTCGGAAACTACCTGCTGTAACGAATATTTCACTAATAGAAAGCTACATTGTTTCCGAGTGTAATAAGGCTAGTTTATAAGCTCGCGAACTAGTCTTTAATAACGTGATCTTATCCGGGACGAATCCATGGCGCGGTAATGAGTGAGAGTCTGACTGACTCTCCCCGGGACTCACCGCCGCCGGAACAGATAATTTTTTTTAAGGACTGCAAACGATCTTGCAGCACTACCCATCCGCTGCGGCCCATCACAACTGTGACTGAATTTGATTGTGACAAGATGGTTCTCGGAACTCGGCTCATAGATGTTAAATTGTGTGTTGTTTTCTGTGTCCGTCACACAAGCCTATGCCAACCGTTGGGGTGTGAGTGTGTAGCGTTTATTATGACACCAGTGATACCCCTGGTGTCGCACGTGTCCATAGACGACGGTCACCACTTACCATCAGGTAGGTATGTCTGTTTGTCCGTATAAATTTAAAAAAAAAAACTCCGTTTGGTAGGACCAAGATAAGTGTAATAGATAGCCAATATTGCTACTAGTTCCTTGAATATGATCGCTCTCGCTACCTCGATACACAAGCGCGGTCGGTCCTGCGGTCGGTCCTTCGGCCGCTTCAATTTGTTCTAGGCATTATCTCAACCGCGGTTCCGTATTATACGTATTAATCACTCTGCCGATGTTGTTTCGAGTCCAGATTACTGCAGATTAGTATTTTGCACTTTCTTGAGCACTTCCGTTCGTCGGCCTCTCCGCCGTTGAACTTTAGATTATTCGTTAAGCCGTGTCGGACTGCGGTCTTCGGGTTGTATTAAATTAAACAAATTAAAGCTAAGCCTTTTATAACATCACGCCTGTATTTCTCCGAAGGAGTAGGCAGGAGCCAGGGGAGTGTAGTAAATCCACCTGTTATGCCATACACCGGGCAAAAATCCAGACCGTAAAAGCAAAAAATTACACTTCTAATTCTGACTACATTTGTAAACCTTAAGTGAAGGCTGATCAAGAATTATTGGGAATGATTTTGGTGATGAATTAAAGAAACAATTTGGCCATCGTAATACCACAGCGGCGAACCAACACAGCCGTCATTTGTCTTTGTTAGGCGACGCAAGGAACGCGGCCGATGGAATAAAGGCAATTTGGCAAATCCGCCGGGACGCGCGCCGCACGCCGTCGCGGACTCTTATTTATTAGCTTGCTGAAACGACAATTATATCTGATTAGGCTTTGGTCACACGTAGCGAGTTTTCTCGCAGCGATCCATTCGTAGCCACTCGCCAAACAAATTTATCAAACAAAGCTGACGTTTCTAAAAAACCTAAATTAACGCAGTCGAAGTCGCCGGGACTACCTATGAAACAGATATAAATAAGCTAAGCTACAACCCAGCCCTATGGGTCCGTCCCACTACTGGACAAGGGTCACAGGCACTCACCCACAGGCACAGCTGTGGGAGGTCTAGAGCATACTTCAACACGCTGCTCCAATGCGGATTGGTGGAGGGTTTAGCTGCCAACCCTGTGTCGAATGTTCTCAAGCCACCATTGGGGCACATGTCGTCCCGTCTGCCGCTGCCGTCTGCAGTCTGCCGCGTGGATCGGAATCGCATCTAATGTGCTGAAATCGACATTGTCAATGAGTCCACTCCGTCCCTCTTGTACTTATATTATTAACAACTGAATGAAATAAATGTATGTTAGCATAAGCTATATCAGGGGGTCATCTGAAATCAATGAGTCAACGTGTGAACAAGCCTTCACAACAAGTACAATCCATGTGTACGTAAACAGCGCCGTGTCAACGTGTTATGTTTTGACATCAACCACTTACCGGTTGAGTATTTCGGTTTGTTTCGGATATGACCAGACTAGGCATATCCGAAACAAAGGATATTTGAATTTTGAAAAATACTAAATTAGCTTACGATCGCGGTTTTATCCGTGTTATTAAGTAGTTATAGGAATTATATATCGAATTTCTTCACTGTACATACGTAACACCTCTCATGATGCGACTACCTTTGACTTCAAAGATAGGATAGACAAGCACCACAAATTCAAATTTCGCACAATATTTCCGCCAAGCACCGGTAGATTCTCCAATCGGCTCATTTAGATCTTCTACCCATCCCTTTAAGAGATGAGACACGAATCTACTCAGCAGTAGGCTATTTTGTAAATAATTATGACGATAACTATAATCTTGTAGATGATTTAAATTCGATAGCAACCATTTCCATCAGTAGATACACTATCATAGGTATACATATATTTGAAAGATCAAATAGCTCACAACCCTAAAAGCGTTCTCTGTCAGAGTCAATATAGACGGGGCAAGTTTAATTAGTATGCACGAGGGTGGTATAATTGGCCTGACAGTGAAACAGTTGCACCATAGTAATCTAATCTAGTTTTACTATGTAAATAGGATAGCAATTTACAATACAATATTTTTTACAATAAATATTATAAAATATTTTTTGCAATACATATATAATCCTGGATGGAACCAACATTTTAAAATGATATGCAGGGCCATAATAATACCTAGGTTGTCGTTATCCATTAAGTACCACTATGTTTTATTTTGCCATGTTTAGTACTACACGTACATTTACAAATAATTTTTAGTTAATTTTAGCGTAATGATTATAAAAAAAAATACCTGAGTGCCGTTTAACATTACAAAAACCTATAACCACATTAGGTACTTATCTATCATCATTTAAATAATATTTATTTTGTTTTAAGCTGTGTTTTGAGAAATATAAAGTATATTCTGTTCTATATTCCATGCTGAACGCAGGACCTTGTCTGATACAGCGGGGGCTTTAATAGATTCAGATTTCAGGAGATAATTCAATGACAATATTGTCAATGCAAAATTAAATAAGTCCGAAGTATTTACAAGATGCGTGAAATCTGAAATCGGCATTTTGAACTTGTGTTACGAGCAAGTTTAACCAATGATGGGCTATAGTGGTGCCTAATGATGAATAAAGGGTCCGTTCCCCTTTATTGCAGCATACCTGAAAGCGAGGAAATGCCTGTTATTAGGCGACAATTACCCGAAACAAGAGCAACGTTTCCTAGAGCAACGGGCGTGCGAGGTGGACGCGTGCGCGGTTTGTTGCCTGTGGTTGCTGGTTGGCCGGCGTGGGAATTTAATTGAATTCCGGCTGGGCCTTACATTTTAATTACGTCACTAATGACAAGGGAACCCCGCTGGTACCGTTGGGCGGGCGTGACCAGCGTACCGCACGGGTCACTTGTAGGAACCGGGATGATGGGTTACCACAAGCCTTACTTTTGTTTCTTGTGATACCTACCTCTTATGTGATTGTAATAAAGAATGGTACTTTATTGTTCTCGTAATCATAACAAAACACGGGTCCAATATTTTGACACATTTAACACACGAGTCATACGAAAAGTTTTGTTTTTTTCTTTAAGCCGTCGATAAACCATTTAACGGAACAACTATGTATTACGGAACAATTATTGATGCTTAGGGAAACTGGAAGCATCACTATGCAGTTTAAATATAAACTTTTTTTTTCTTTTTTTATTATATTTTACTTGAGAAATTTACTATGTAGAGTTATTATATTTTAAAGGTAAATCAAGTTGTTTCTTTTTTAAACTACTAATTTTTTATATTTCACAGACACTATCAACTCCTATAAATATATAAGTTATTCGCTTAACTCTAAAATGTATTAGATAATTTTGATCATCACTAACACTACAAAACATAAAATTGTGTGTGTGTGTGTGTGTATTTTAATAACCACTTGAGAGAAAGTTATTATATTCATAATCACAAAAAAATTTCATCTTACGATCTCATACGAGTACCTAACCTAGCAGCAAAGCAAATAACGAAACCACAACGTTCATTACCTCGAAATTCCCGAAAATAAAAACAGTTTAAGGAAATAAAAATCAATCAACGAGCTATTACAACAATTAACTAGTCAATCATTGAGTTGTAGCATGAATGATATTAATATTTTTTGGGCGTGACGTTAGAATCGTGATTACTAGATAATGATAAAATGGCCGTTCAAACGCTTTTCGAACACGCAATGAAATAGGGTTAAAAATTATGGGTACTAACACTTATTACCACAACTGAACCGTAGAATTGAAAAAGGTTGAAAATTGTTTAAAAAAACTGACTTTATTCAAATATAATCATATCTTATGAATTTTATTTCGTAAATCAAATACATTAATATTATTTAAACTTAACGTTATAAATCAATTAAAGTAAATAGCCCAGGAACCACCTTGAAAGATTGTATTGTCATTTGTCTACGGAACCCTAATAAGGTTGAAAGCGACGGAGGCGCCGCCCGCCGCAGGCTGTGGTTTATGAAATTACTAATTACGAGAAGTAATTCAATTGGGTCTCACGCCTCGAATTTAATTTGAAAAATTATTCGCGCCTCGCATTTTCAATTTAATTTCGATCTACTTTGCCATTTGTGCGAAAATCCAGAAAACAAGCTTAACTTAATAGTACTTACGTACTTATTATTACGATCTACGAATATAAGACAAGGGCATAATATTTAATAATATAATATATAAAATTCAAAGTCCTGCCTGATCACTTATTGATTGGTCATATATCAAAGCACAGCCTAAACCACTGGTCGAAAAATGTGAAATTTTTACTGTAGGTTCTCCTCATACTGTAAGGATCCACTCAGAACTGATTTTACAAAATTCCACCCTTAAAAGGGAATGGTTAAAGTTTATATAACGAAGTTTCTCAAGCTAGATCAATAAAAATTGAAATTAAAAGTTTAAAACTAAAGAAATACGGTTTTCAGCACTTTTTTTTTAAATTCCACCCCTAAAATCTTTAAACCTTTATATTATATAACCTATATAAACCATTATTTTATATAACCTTAGCTGCTGGGCCTTGAAATATGAAATGTTGACACTAGTACTTTTAAGTTGCTTGCAGACACATATAAAGAATTTTGTTTTAATTCCATCCCATAGGGGTTAAAAAAGTATCCCCTTTTTTGTAACTTTATATTGGTCAATTACGCAATAACCACTGAACGGATTTCAATTCGAAATATACGCGAACGAATAAGTTTTTTATGTTAATAACGAACGAACGAGTTCAGTATAATAATTTAAAAAAATTATTACATTATTTCAAAACAAACAACAAAACACAAGAGACAAATGGGAATTAGGATGCCCTCTGGAGACAGACTTTACTTTAGACTTATTTATAATTCGCTGGCTACTCTAATATGGTAAAAATAGGGCTTCAGAGTATAAAGGATCCCAAGAGAGAGCTTTAGTCTGCAAGGGCCGAGATAGGGTCGTCGGTCGTGGCGATTAAACTGACGCAAGTTGCGATTCTGGGCCTACTGAATGGTCGTGCCTACGGAATCAAATATTAAACAGGATCATCATAGAGAAGCATATTTGACTGATCGGGGTAGTAGACAGCTGGTGCTTTGGGAATTTACGAGTATATTAAATTTACCGGGCACCACTGAAATTTGTCCGAAATTCGGGAACAGAAAATACATCTTCCATTAACATTGACCACATTAACGGAAAATATATTACAAATAAATAAAAGCCACTAAAAATATTATTTGGATTTAATACAGAGACCATTTCATACACAAAACTTATTACAAATTTACACATACCCGTTTTTCATGTAACCTAATATGTATATTTTAAATGACGATAAAATTATTCTTATTCTTTAATTTAATAACAACCAGAAATGTTAATGTCACACAAATTACTAGGCTCTTAATTATTAAATTATAACCTACAGATAATGTGAATGCCTTGAATATTTTATATGCAAATTTTGGGTATTTTGGATGGGTGTAAAACATGGTAAACCGAGATAACTTGTACGCCTGAGGAAACTCTTAATAATATTCTATCATGTGTGAAGTCTGCACCAGCACTATCAACTAAGGCAACGCTACGTAGCGAGCCCATGTAATCAGGATCAGAGTTAGGATCCGAGCCCCGGGGACCTACCGGAGCAAACGGTAAATACCGAGGAGTATGTGCAAGCTATGATCCGTATCTGTATGCAAATGCGTTTTCCCAAAGTTTCCATATTAAAATGTAAACATACCGGATATACCAGTATTCCATCTCCAGATGTAGTTTAATATGCTTCCATCTCCAGATGTAGTTTAAACTTCGAGATAGGAGTTAGGAAATGATGTTAGCGGTTACATTAAAGTTCAATATTTCGTGTCTAAGGATCCAATGGTAAATAAGTAGGTACTACAGCAACATCTAGAAATAATTGAGGTTAAACCCTTACTAGCAAATGTTTAAAATATAATACGATGTCATATTAAAATTAATAAAGGGTCATTTTATTTCACAAGTTACCATTAACTGGAAGGTCAACCTTATCCGGTATTTTCCCTTTCGTTCGCCCGTTAGAACCAGATCCAATAAGCCATAGTCTAGTCTAGCACTCTAAATTCATGAGGGCAAAAAAGTAGGTACAATATTGTATAGGTATATGTAGGTATAGACCAAATAAAGGCTGCTGTGGATGCTCCCGTCCACGAATGCGCGAGGAAAGCAGCCATCAGGGAGGAGTGGCGGCGTGTTGTGAAGCGTGCCACTACACATGATGACCACGACCGTTCTGCCAAGAACGTATCGACTTAGAAGAAGAAGATATGTAGGTATTGTAATTTAAGTCTTTGTGCAAAAAAGGTAGGTAGTTTATGCATGATTCTACTGTTTATTACTATAAACATTCAAACTTACAAACATTCACATTTATAATATTAATAGGATGTGATAACGATGACCGCCCAGTGGCACAGTGGGTGCGGGGTGAAATACAAGCGACACGTACCATTGACTATGTTATGTCTTGTACTATTAAGTATTCTGTGGTTATTTGCGATTTGAGAAATTAAATTTCATAGGCTGTAGCGGTAAAGCGATTTCGCTGCATGCCTGAGAGTTCATCATAATGTTTTCGAAGGCATGTGTAAAGTCTGCCAATCTGCACTTGGCCATCGTGGTGGACTATGGCCTAATCCCTCCCATACCGAGAGGAAACCCGACACCTACAGTGGGACGGTG
This sequence comes from Carterocephalus palaemon, assembly GCA_944567765.1. Lineage (NCBI taxonomy): Eukaryota > Metazoa > Arthropoda > Insecta > Lepidoptera > Hesperiidae > Carterocephalus > Carterocephalus palaemon. Next base: position 3,843,710 of record OX155658.1, on the reverse strand, counting down.
GACTTTGATTAGCTTTGCAATAGAACGATGAGTATATTACAGAGTAATGACACTAGTAAGGAAATCATTAAATGTGATGTAATTGCCGATTGACCCCAACCCGTCACGGGCCCGGTCAATCACAATCAGCGCCCCGAGCGCGGCCTCGCTGATTGCATTTGATTGGCCCAGTCGCGCGGAGTCCAGTCGAATTATTTGCGTAAGAAACCCTGCCACAGTTTATTATGATCATACAACTAGCATAGGAATAAAGCAGTAAGTTTTGTTTAGGGTCTGTCACAGTTGTCATGGACAGCAGCGGATGGTTCTGCATGCGTTTGCCATCCATATCCAAATCCATAAAAAAATTCAAAACAATCAGTTGTCACTGTCATCAAGGACGAACTAAGACTTAATATTACGAGACTCAGCATAAAAATTCGGTGATTGGTGCAGTGCAGATGTGCTTTGCTACTTAATTAATTACATGTGGTAATTAAATTAAACTTAAAGTATAAATCTAAATAGTATAGGCAAACTATTTGCTTGTAAGAACAGCAATACATTTTTCAACTATGAATCTGACTTAAATTATTGATTGTGTTAAAATTGTGAAATTGTCTCTTTATAATTGTAATATCAATACACCATTGAATTAGTAATAGTAATTACGTATGAATACCTTATTTTTGAAAAAATTACATGCCCAGTACGAGCAAACTGTACTGCTAAGAATAAGAAATGTCACCTAAGAATATTGTAAACAGTATTAAGCAATAAAATATTGATTGATTAATTGATTGACATTCAGCTAATTACTTGTAAAGTTGTGTAAGCCTTTGAATTCGTCGCGGTACCAGAAAACCATAGATGAAAGTTGTAAAAAGAAACAGAAGATTAGACCAATAAATTTTCCCCAACCTAGCCTTGAGTGTAAATAAATATGTATATTGTCTAGTTTATCTGATATTCGCTAAATAAAACTGGTTAGGTTTAAGTCTGACCTAGACGCGTCTTTCCAAAGCTTCTCTAAATCCAAGCTTAATCCAACGGATCTCAATTCTCAATATAAACGGAGAAATAACGTTGCCTTCTGTAACGCCGACGCCGTCCTTGGAGAAACCCTCTTGATAAGTTCCCAAGTGTTAAGTCTGCAAAGTTGAGGTCTAAGTGACGGAAATTGCAGACAGACTTGTCTAGACGGCAAACCTCTTTTGTCCGTTTGTACCTACTTTCGTCCGTGCTCATACTTTCAGCAATTTTAACCGTGAAGCAATTGTTTTTTAAGCACTTTTAGTCGTTGAAGTTTTCGAATATCTTATTCTTATAGCCACAACAAAAAACCAAGATGAGAACAGAAATAATAATAAAGAAATTATTAATTGGAATACTTGAGACACCTCCGACCGAGAGCATCATATAGAACTCTCAGCCTCGCTGGATTCATCCTTATCTCATGAATTTTTTTTTGGAAAGCTTCATTGAGTTGAATTCAGTAATCAGTATAACGAATGATATTTTAGGCTATGTCAAATGTTTTCTACTAATATAAACTAGGGTTGTCACAACTGTTAACATTGTAGGTACGAGATTTTAGTTTCACTGCATGTTTTATTTACCAATATTGGAAGGTCGAAATGTATTGCAACGCAATAAACTAGAGTTCGGGCGAGTAAATACAAGCGCAGCAGTAAATACAAGTTTCGTAGGGTTCGTCTGACGGTAGACAGGCCATATAAAATTATTGTGCATAGTACTTTATTGGTAAAGTATTTGCATAAAGTAGGGAATAGGGGAATTTGACAGGCCCGTTGGCGCAATCGGTAGTGACCCTGTCTGTTGCGCCAAAGGTCGTGGGTTCGAATCCCACTCAGGACAAATATTCGTGTGACGAACACTTGTATTTGTTCTGTGTCTGGATGTCAATATTATCTATTTAAGTATGTATTTAAAAATATCTATGTATGTATATCAGTCTCTGACACCCATAACACAGGCTCGCGCCTACTTTGGGGTCAGATGGCCGTGTGTGAAAATGTCCAAGATATTTATTTATTTATAAAAAATATGCAACAGACAGATAGGATTTAAGGTTATATTATTATGTAACTTACAGATGAAGACGTTCCTATCCCAATAGCTATACCTATATTTCAATACAGGCACACCTATATTTCAATTCCAATACTATTCTTCACCGTAGGGATAGGTATGTTACCTGAAACAAAAAACATACATCTATGTTAAAATAGCTCGGTAACGTGAACATGCCGTTTACAATACTTTTACGAAAGCGATTTTCCACCTGTAGATTGTTAAAAACTACCTAATACTAGGTATACCTATATGTTTAACTTTAATAACTTTGACAATCGAGTTCTTACAAAACATCACGCTATATTTCCTTAAAGTGCGACGTCACGATATTTTAACGTGGTAAACGCTCCAACCTTCGTTTGTTCTACTATACATCGGGATAGCATACGAACATATTTACAGAGACCGCACGAAGACGACAGGGACGGAATAATATCGTCAGACTCCGGCAAACGGAAATTAAACTCACACGTTGATGGCACGATAGTGATCTTGTATGGTTAAGTAAAGTAAATTAAACATCTCTTGGAGAGTAATGAACATGCACCACAGACTGAGGTATAACAAATAACAAGATAATTAATTTTTGGCAAGGTTGAAAATAAGAACAGGAAGCTTTTCCATAGCAGTCTTTTTCAAAAAACATTAAAAATATAAGTTTTAAAATCTATATACTTACATAATATAATGTTAATTTTATTTTTTAAAAAGCTTTTTATAACTTTTATTTTTATTTTCGTGCATTGTCATCGGAACCAAATATGTGTGCCGAATTTCAGCTCGATAGCTTGGCAGTGGAAGTGGATGATATATTGATTGCATGATTCCAGGGCATACATACGAGTGAAGTTAAATAAAAACTTTTAATAATAAAATAGTTTTAAAACCTATCCCTACATTAACTTTAACTTTTTCTGTAGATTGAATAAATATAAAAATTTTAGAATTCAGGGGTATACAGGAAGGAAAGTATTGTCTGTCCATCGTCTGTAGCAACACATAGATTGATACTAGCTTTTACCCGCGGCTCCGCCCGCGTGGTCAAAGGGAATTAACAATGAGTTGTTTATCATACATGACACATTTGTGGTGGATGAATAATGACAGTTCCACGATTAAAAGATACTAAGTTAAGAACTTGCAAAAGAATTTTACTAACGCCATCTATTAACAACATCCGGAACTAAATATCTAGCAAATAGGTAACAAAACATCGATATCTTCCCATGGGGATGTTTTACCGCGGTAAAAAGTAGCCTACGTCACTCTCCACCCTCCTCAATATCTCCACACACAAAAACCATACCATATAATAGCTTCGTTGCGACGTGAAAGCCGGATAAACAAACAAACACACTTTCACATTTATAATATTAGTATGGATTATTATCATTGTAGATGTCGCTATTTTTGTGATTATTTCTGCAGGCGACCATTTCAATCTTCAACTGTAAGCAACAGACCTGTGACCGATTTTAAACGAGACTTTCGAGTCTTGTTCCAGGTATGTCAGTGCCGTCGCCTCGTGTCCGGCCACGACACTGTGACAGACCAGACAGATCCACTGCCGCCTGCGCATGTGTGGTGCAGAGTTGCGCTGTGTACTCGTTTTACTATCGTATTTGTATTGTACGCATAATAAACATATCAATCCTTTTTGATTCCCAGTCAATTTGCCGCAGAAAGCCGAGAGAAATTAGTACTTATCTTAATTCCCCTCTAAAAGCAATTCACAGATACACGCAAAGGGAAAACAAGAATCATGGAACAACAAGGAACAAAGGGCGAGTGAGTGGTTGCGAAATTACATTAAGTTCCGACCCGGACATGAACGAAACGAAATCCCCTTCAATAGAAAGCACCTAAGAGTTCTTTAGGCTTCTTTCGGATTGAATAGTCTGACTACGGGCTGCATCTTCAAAGGGAAAAAGAAATATTGTTTCGAGAATGAACTACAAACGGGGAAACTTTAGAGTAGCATAAATTAACAATTTATTTAATTTAGCATAGAGCGTTATTTTAACTTCGATTGCTTACTTATATCAAAATTATAAGCCATCATGAGTTGAGTCAGCTTTATCTCAGGTCAGGCTCTGCTTTAATATGCTGGCCAAGTGTGGATTGGCAGTGGCAGACATCATACACCAATAAGGATATTATGAACTCCCGGACTCGTTTCATTACCATGTTATCTTTTATCTATACAGCAGGAGACATTTTTCTTAAATTGCACTTTACTCAGAAATTGGCCCGGATTCGAATCCGTGATCCTCGATTGAGATGTCTAATTCTTATTACAGCTACACTGAAAAACGACAGATACATTGGTTGGTACCTAGATGAGGTATTAGATTCACACTAAAGACGTTGACATAGCCAAAATTACAACTTACTTTACGCTTTTAACCACATAATAACTCCAACCGTTGATAGGCTAAGCAACGCACTAAAGAATCGGATTTCAATGCCGGCTTATTCAGCCGTCTGTCAGTACGTGCAACGGTCCATAATGCACAGCTCGAATCAGAATATCTTTTGTTGATACCTACTAGCTGCGCTGTTAACGCTGTTGGACATTGCAGCATTGCAGCTGGGTGCGAACGAGAAATGACTGAATTTATGTCCACGCCGCGGCTCGTCAACAAACAAAAAGTTTCAACTCGCATATATCACGGACTACGAGTACATTACATATACATATATGTACATTCCGTGAAGCGTCCCTAGCAGAATTGCTAGAGTCGATGCAATGTGATCGGCAGAGATGAGCTACGCCGGGCGCGGTCAGTTTGTGGATGGGTGACCGCTAGTAGATGCTACCGTGATTCGGGGGCACATTAAGCCTTCGGTCCCGGTTGTTTTCAATGTCAAACAATCGCTAAGCAAAATTGCAAAGTAAAATTGTACACCCCGCCAAGACTGCAAGCAGTAACTACCTCCGTCCGCTACGGTACCTGTTACCATTTTTATCGTGTAGTAATTGTTTTTAAATCATTCATCCGGTTGAAATCATCCGGAAAGATGTAATTTCTGATATTTAGAGGCGACAATCTTAGTCCTCAAGGGTAGCAACGCATCTGTGGCTGACATGGAACGAGACACTTACTAACAATGACTAAATGGAATATTACTAACAGCAAGTATCACCAACACTCCCTGCCCCAGTTCTCGTACCCACTAACGAACTGATGTTCTCATTCACTCTTTCTGTTAACTCGACTAACTATACTAGTCCCTAATGAGAACGGAAAGCACTTAGGAAATCCCTGATCAGTAGAGGTTTGACCTACAGCCTATTAAATTAAATTTCACTTTATTGCTTGTAAATAAATTATTCGGTCGTCAACCGAACTAAAATAAACTTGCTAATGTATCGACTTCAGATTTATCCAGTTTCACCTTTCATAATTTTCAAATATAAATATTTATGCTCGTCGCTCCCTTCTCCCTCTTGGGATCAGTCGGTATCTGGGTCACCTGATTACCTTGCTGAGTGTTAGTAGCTGCCTTGGCGGGATTGTGTTTAAATGTGATTAAAGAAACATTGTTTTTTCTGATAGACAGTTGCTGCTGATTGTGGCATGCAGTAGTCAAGGGCGAGAGATTTAATTATTGACATTTTACCGCGAATTGAACTGTAGCAATAGCTCTGAAATTTTCCGTTTAAAAACATTTGTACAACATAATTGTTAAGCGAGGTCGTTCGTCACGGGATCATTTGTTAACGTCAGCGTGCATGAAACATGTCCAATTGTACTCGCTGCGAGACACGCGTCGCATCGCACATGTCGTCGTGTCAGCTTCCATTTCGGAATAACAAGGTTTTGTATTAACACAGCATAATACTGCGCTGATATAATGACACATCAAACTGCTATCCAAACCCTCCACCAGATATGGTGAGTGTGAAACACGTGCCCTGCATTCAGTTGCTTAAGGGTAATAACTAATATAATATTATTATGCTAAAACACGTGGGCTCTGTGATATACTCGTACAAATAAAAAAAATAAAACGATATTAGATTCCTGTTTAGACCTATCATTCCGATTGTTTTCAATGCAGTGAACATTATTGTGTATTGAGTAAGGAAAGCCCCTAGATCACATACTGTAAAATAACATATATTTTTTTCAGAATTCTAATATATCCCCGAAACCTCACCTTAAAATAAATAAAAAAACACAGCAAGGACAGCAATGCATCTCTGTTTTAGGTCTTAGAGTTTTGTACTATACAACTATAAGTCGTCGTATACTAAGGTCGTCGTGAACCGTTTGTTACCGCCGACTAGTGGCGCATGAAACATGTCCCATTATACAGGCAAACACAGCCGTGCAACACACCTGGCGCGGGGCGTTTCATTACAGCTCGGAAACACGTTGTTATTCCACCAACGCGGCAACGCTAGTAATGTCAGGAAAGGACTCAGCTTCATCGATAAACCTATGAGCTTTGTGTACACAGTAGAAATCTTGGTTTTGTATCATTCTACACTGTATAGTAGTTGCCGTAACCAACAAACATAGTTTTACAGTTTCATTCTCCCTTACATGAAGATTCTCAATTTTAATGCGTCCTACGTAGCAAATTTTTCTACGATTGTTCTGTCTGATTAACACTGCAATTATTTTTTTCACCTCCGTTGTAGCCTGTGTTGTGGGTGACTTATACACACAGAAAACACTACAATTTAACATTATGACCCGAATACAACCCGAGTTAACTGAGAAATAAATATCTGGCCCGGCCGAGATTAGAACCTGGGATCCGCGATTTGGCACTCGGGGTCACTAACCACCGCGTCAATTCGTTTTTGTAAGTTTTTGAGATTTATCTTTTAAGTTACGCAAAAACGAAAGATATTCGTTAATTACCACCAAAATGAAATGTCAAAGCAAGAAATTATTCACATCACATTCCCATCCCAACCCACAGTAGGTTGGTATGATACCTATTCGTTACTCGTAGTCCCACCTGAAGCGTATGTTTCATTACGAGGGTGAACACGCGCGCTACTCGTATTATACTACCGATGATATGGCAACGTGCTAGCGTAGTACTATTACATCAGTTTATTTGTACAGTACAATTTAACTCTCCACGTTTCTAGGTGAAACCCAAAATATGTTATAGAATATAAATATAAATATCTTGGTCATTCTCACTCACGGCCATCTGACCGCAAAGTAGGCCGCGAGCCTGTAATATGGGTGTCAGACTGATATACAACATATATAGATATTTTTAAATACATAATTAAGTAGGTAATATTAACATCCAGACACAGAACAATTAAAGTGTTCGTCACACGAATATTTGCCCTGAGTGGTATTCGAACCCACGACCCCAGACGCAACAGGTAGGGTCACTACTTATTGCGCCAACGAGCCCGTCATAAGTTTTGTAATATAAGTTTTGTATGAAAATGATTACCAAATAACCCACAACATACTATCAATTTATAACCGTGTTGCGGTCCACCGCTGGACATAGGCTTGCCCTACCAATACCACTCTGACCGTTCCTATATGCACTCTGATCCAGCGGCTTCTCGTCGTAATCTTCAGGTCACGACTTATGCTCTTTTTCGCGACTCGTGGTCTCCATTCATGTATTTTCAGTCAAGACGGAGTTAAAACATTTAATATAGGTACTATACCGCAGTCAATGAACACGACACCTGTATTTCAAGTGGATACTGGAAATTCTACAGAGACTGGGCAAGAAAACATCTTGAAATGGAAATAGAAGACAAAATTAGACAGAAGACAAAGTAATCTACAGAGTGAAAGAAAAATGAATATGAGGGTATTAAAAAAATGTGGCGCTTTTTGGTCTTTTTTGGTCGAGGCGACAGGAGAAGACAGTTGCAGAGGTCAAAATCCACAAAGAACTTTACACTTCGACCTCTACAACAACTACACTAACGACACAACTAGTTCTTATTGTAGTAATAAGAACTCAAGTCAAGCTGAGGCTATAAAGTACACCTCATTAAACGTACACAGTAAATTTCAAGAAGTTGCCATTCGCAATGACCGACACACGATCGTTTGTCAGCACACCCTTATAGCAAATGAAACATGTCCTATACACGTCGAGGGCATGTCAAACACCTGTCGCAAGACGTTCTATTGCGTCACGGACGGAGAGGCCTCTTACTGCAGTACGTGATGCTTCTGGTATAATTAAGATTATCATTTAGTAACATTACAGTTATACTTCTAGATATTTCTACGTTCATCAGGAATATAAACTTTAAGCCTCAGAGCAGTGGGACCTCTTCAACAACATAAGTACTTAATTGGACGTGATAAGTTAAGTTTTGTTGAGATATACAGAAAAAAACAGCAATCCAATAGTATAGTACAACATATCTTCAGAAGCAAGAATCACACAGAAGACAAAAGGAAAATTATTGTTTTTAAAATAAGTTTATGAGCCGAAACATAAGAAGAAATGGATTAAAAAGTGGAATGATTTATAATATCGTGAGGGAGTAATTTGGTGGAATCTGCAACGACTTAAAAGAAAACTCTGTAGCCCGAAGGAGATTCTGTCTGACTACTGTGAATTTATATGTATTATTATGTATACTCGAAGCAAGTTGCATTTATGTTGAACTTAAATATACCTACGTACCCTTGACCTCGTTAATATGACTCCATTTTAGGTTAGATTAAATTAGAACCCCACTTGGGGTTGAAATGGTGTAAGTCAAGTGCCACTAGTCACGTTTGAAATGTACAAACTTTTTTCATTTCATTTTTAACAGTAGTTAAAACTGTATGAACTACAGAGAACTAACGAGGTGTGGTCGTGAAAAGTGCCTGAAATTAGTGTCGACCTGAATATACATATGGGAGTGTGTAAGCAAAAGTGTTACACTCAGTAAATTTTAAGTTTTGGTTTTCTTATACCAATCTACTTAAATTTTTTCGTTATAACTCCCTGAAAATTGACTTTTTCCACTGAATAATTCTTCTTTTGAATGGACCCTTTTAGTCCTATTCACTTTACAGAATCATCAAAAATAGAGAACTATGACATAAGGTGCTCACGCTGTATGTTCAATCCTTTCATCACTGGTCGGTGTGAAAAGAAAAGTAAAACGCCTTCCAAAATTGACATTCATTGTCACAAGAAAATTAAGGAGAGTTGCGTCAACTCCCGGAAAAATATCTGGTGATTTCACGACGTTCGTGGAGTTTCCCTGCAGGCCATAACGTTTATGGTACTGTCCTCCGGCCGTGCCGTGAGCCCAACAAGAGGCAGTTGTGTGCAGAACAATCCGGCGACATTGGATGTTAAGGTTGGTTGGATCTTTTCATACTGATTGTGGTACTGGATTGCTACCTACTGCCTCACATACATTTATACAGTCCACACATAAAATCGAAGGATCGCCCCTGCGATTACCGCACAATTTTTTGTGGCCTTCGAGCCGAACGTAGAGTAGGCAATTCTTTATTATTTTATTTTATTTGATATACATATATTTAATTTGCACGTTGCAATGGCTACTAAAAAGGGTCAGAAGGTTCAGGAAGTGTACGAGGAGTGCATTGCTGATGTTGAATTAAACGTTTTAATCAACAAAAAGCAAAGAATTTTTGAACAATTACGGACAATATCTGACATGTCATTAAATGTAACTGACAGCAATATTCGAGAAATGTTTCTATTGCGTGTCATGGATATAGATGAGTTACGTTCATCTTTCGAATTATGTATTTTTGATATTTATAAATGTCAGTTACAATCTGGTGGAAAAACCATATTTCAAAGTCAGGAATTGAATAGTTTTGATGAGTTGTATTACCGTATAAAATTGATTTCTTCAAAATTACTAGCGAATGATAAGAACGTTAAAACTGAACAAACACAGTCGTGCATCGAATCTAGACCACGTCTTCCAAAATTGGAGTTGTTTTGTTTCGATGGAAATATTGAGAATTTTAATACATTTTACGAGACATTCTGTTCGTTGGTTCATGATCGGGCTCAGATACCGAAAATAGATAAATTCCACTATTTACTTTCATGTATAAAGGGATCGGCACTAAACATAGTGAAAAGTATTCCAATATCTGCTAATAATTACGACATTGTTTGGCAAGCTTTACTCGACAGGTATCAAGATAACCGTATGTTAGTTGGGAATTATTTAGATAAAATGTTAAACTTTACACCTATTGTGAAGGAATCATCCTTTCAGTTGAATAATTTCATAGAAACCTTTGATAACTCATACAAAGCTATACAATCTCTTAATATTGAAGATTTGAATAGTTACATTCTGTGTCATGTAGCATTGCGAGCCTTGGATCCATACACTCGTAGGTCATTTGAACAAAGTATCAATCAGAAGTCGATACCAAAATTCTCTGAATTGATTACTTATGTTACTAATCAAATAAAAGTGTTGGATCATTCTAGTTCTTATGGTTCTAGTACAAGCAACCAAAGCATCATACAAAATAAACGTCAACCAGATGTAAGTAGGTTTACGGCGCGAACTAGAAACAGTGCACAGAAAAATTACGCGCATGCATCGTCATCAAACTCAAAAAATAATTTATCTTGTTTGCATTGCGGAGACAATCACATGATATACCGCTGTGCTCAATTTCGTAAATTGAGTGCTTCGCTACGAATCAGCCGTGCTGATGAGTTGAAGTTATGTCATAATTGTCTAAAACCTAATCACACTGCTGAACTGTGCAGGAGTGAATTTAAATGCATTATTTGTGAGCGACCACATAACCTATTGTTGCATCAGGACGTAACGAAAACGTTGCTCGCTTCCTCTTATAACTCCGGTAATGCATCGGTTCCTACAAGCGCCCAGTCGGGAGGTCTTACAACTGATAATAATAATAGTTACAGTACAGTGGTGTTGGGTACCGCGATTGTTTATATTTTAGATAACTTTAACGTCTATCAACCATGTCGCGTATTAATTGATTCCGGTGCACAATCCAATTTTATTTCCGCTGCATGCTTACAACGTTTAGGTTTATCTCAACGTAAATGTCCGTTTAGCATTTGCGGATTAGCCGATGGTTTAGTTAAGAACTACGGCATGACGTCATGTAGCTTAAGGCCGCGTCACACTGATAAACCTGGTTTTAATATTGATGCTGTTATTCTTCAGAAAGTAACTTCAGATCTACCTACAATTAAAATTCCTGAGCATATAATAAAACAGTATGATAATTTATTTTTAGCTGATCCTCATTTCTATAAGCAATCGCCCATTGATTTAATTCTAGGCGGTGACGTTTTTCCCCATATTTATAGTGGGAAGAAAATTATTATCGGTCCCAATATGCCAGCCGTGCTGGATAGCGTATTTGGGTATATTATAACAGGTAAACTAATTACACCGTCGACTTGTGACGTCACGGATGTGAACGTTGTAGCGTCTACAACGTTGGTGTCGTACACCACTGATGATCATTTAAATGATACTCTTAAGCGATTTTGGGAAATAGAATCCTCGCCGTGCGATGTTCCTTTAAATCCCGATGATGAAATCGCTGAAAAACTATATATTGAGAAACATTATCGTGACGAAAGTGGCCGATATGTTTCACCTATTTTATTAAAGCCAAATCACGAACCGTTAGGTAATTCGTATGACACAGCCTTTAGGAGACTCACGCATGTCGAGCGTCGACTTGCGCGCTCACCTGAGTTCCGGAAGGCTTATTCTGATTTTCTGAAGGAGTACGAGTCACTGGGACATATGGAGCTATATCGTGGTACGGAGCCATCTAAATATTTAATACCACATCACTGCGTGTTACGGCCTTCTAGCTCTACAACACCGTTGCGTGTGGTCTTTGATGGATCACAGAAAACTAGTACTGGGGTGTCACTAAATGACAATCTTTTGACCGGCCGTAAATTACTTCCAAATATTTTAAAAATTATTATTAACTTTCGTCTCTACGACATATGTTTTACGGCAGACGTGTCAAAGATGTACCGAGCCGTGCTCATCGACCCCGCTGATAGGTGTTATCAACACATATTATGGCGTGATACACCGTCAGACCCAATACAAGTTTTTGAGTTGAAAACCGTTACCTACGGATTGCGTAGTGCGCCTTACACGGCTATTCGCACGCTGCTTCAACTTGCCCAAGACGAACGGTCAGACTGTAAGGCTTCCCGAGTTCTAGAGGAGGGTGTCTACGTTGATGATTTTTTGTGGTCATGCCAATCTATAGACGAAGCTTGTACCTTACAAGACGGCTTAATGAGTCTTTTGAAAAAAGGCGGGTTTGAATTGCGTAAGTGGGCTAGCAACTGTCCCGAGCTACTGACACGAATGAAATCAGAACAAATAACGCAAATAAATTTCCAAGATGATACGTTATCATCATCCTTAAAGGTCCTAGGATTGACATGGTTGCCGTCATGCGACTTCTTTTCTTTTAATTATAATTTAAAAGATAATGACGGAACGAAACGTTCAGTACTTAAGCTGCTTGCTAGTATTTACGATCCGGTTGGTTTTATTTCGCCGTGTACTTTCGTTGCCAAATGTATCATGCAGGATCTTTGGAAACTGAGCCTCGGCTGGAATGACCGTTTACCATACGAATTGTTACAAAAATGGGATAAATTTATCGGTCAATTACCGATCCTTTCACAACTTCGCATTGAGCGACACCTTCTGGTGAATTCGTTTGTAAACGTGCAATTAATCGGTTTCTGTGATGCATCGTCACAAGGTTACGCAGCTTGCATATATTTTCGTAGTACTGACAAGGATGGGAACGTCAAAGTCAAACTATTAACGAGCAAATCAAGAGTTGCTCCATTGAAGCCGTTAATGTCTATCCCTAGGCTTGAACTTATGGCAGCCGTGCTGTTATCGAAGCTAGTTCGTTTTGTCGTACAAAATGTTAAAGATTTTAATTTACCAATAGTTGCCTTTAGCGACTCGAGTGTAGTTTTGTCGTGGCTACAAACTCCGCCATACAAGCTAAAAGTGTTCGTGGCTAACCGTGTTAGCGAGATTGTTGACGTGATTCCGCCCAATTGCTGGTTTCATGTAAACAGTGAGAACAATGCAGCCGACCTCTGTTCTCGAGGCGCGCTGCCTGAACAACTTTTAGCAGTAGCGGACGAATGGTTTAGTGGCCCTGCATGGCTTGCTGGGGATCCGCGTAGTTGGCCAAGAAGTACATTAATTTTAAAAGAAAATGATATAATTCCAGAACTTAAAACTAACGTAGACACATTTAACTTTAATTCTTACAATTTAAATAACTTTAATGATCTTGAACATTCTTTTAATACAATTTCATCGTTTAGTAAACTTGAGCGCATAACGGCGTGGTGTCTTCGTTTTATAAACAATTTAAAATGTAAAAAATCTGATCGAACATTTGGTTCACTAATGTCTTGTGAGTTAAAGCAGGGACATGATTTAATTATAAAAGTCATTCAAAATAATTATTTTTATTCTGAAATACAAATGCTGGCAAAGGGAACTCATGTATCATCCCTTCGCAAACTATCTCCCTTTATAGACCCTGATAATTTCCTCAGGGTGGGGGGTCGAATGCAACAGTCGGATTTACCATATAATATAAAACATCCGGCACTCTTACCCAAGAAGTGTCACATAACAAATTTAATAATTGATTATTTTCATAAATTGTACATGCATGTAGGACCGCGCACCTTGCAAGGCATTTTGAATAATAAATACTGGATAATAAACGCTCGTAGTGTAATTCGTTCAGTTTTGTCGAAATGTCGGGCTTGTTTTAAATGTCGTCCATACTCCACCCAGCCTATGATGGGTACGTTACCTGCAACTAGGCTTAAGGCCAATAAGGTGTTTGACCATGTTGGTTGCGATATTGGTGGTCCATTCTTTATAAAAGAAGGTATGCGGCGAAATGCAAAGGTTACTAAGGCATATTTGTGTTTATTTGTATGTTTCTCTACAAAAGCAGTGCATCTAGAAGTGCTCTCAGATTTATCTTGCGAATGTTTTCTGGCCACATTCGATCGTTTTGTGGCACGCCGCGGTCTCTGTAGTTGCTTATATTCTGATTGTGGAAAAAACTTTATTGCAGCAGCTAAACATTTAAAAACTGTTACCAATTATTTTAATTCGACTATTTCTGATGAAATCCTTTCTGGATTGTCCTCGCGAGGTGTCGATTGGCGTACCAACCCCCCTAATGCAGCTTCCATGGGTGGTCTATGGGAGGCAGGTATAAAATCAGCCAAACATCATCTCTACCGTGTAGTAGGTGATAGGTCCTTGACTTTTGAGGAGTTAAGTACTATATTTTGTAAAATTGAGGCGATTATGAACTCGCGACCATTATGCTCCCTTTCAAATAATCCTAATGAATTTGAAGTTCTAACTGCTGGTCATTTTTTAATTGGACAAAATCTATTAACTGTTCCGGAATATAATTTTGAAGATGTACAGATGAATCGATTGTCACGTTGGCAATGTATTCAAAAGGCATCACAATCATTTTGGAAGCGATGGTCAAATGATTATTTGCACACTTTACAGCAAAGAGAAAAGTGGTTCACCTCAATTCCAAATGTTAAGAAGGGTGATTTAGTGCTTCTTAAATCTAACCTAACCAAACCGTTGCAGTGGCCTCTTGGCAGAATAGAAGAGGTTCACCCTGGTTGTGATAACATTGTACGTGTAGTTACTGTACGTACCCAAACCGGGGTTTATAAAAGACCAGTAAATAAAATCTGCCCATTGCCATATGCAAACTAAATATAAAATTAAGTTATTAGGTTAGGACTTAGATTAGGCTCATACACTCAACTTTTTACTTAACACCAACAAGTTTCTTTATTTTATTTTGAATTATTTCGTAAATATTCACACACTCATTCTTCTCACACCTACATTATTAGGAAATCATCACACTGATTTCGGTGAGGGGTATGTTCAATCCTTTCATCACTGGTCGGTGTGAAAAGAAAAGTAAAACGCCTTCCAAAATTGACATTCATTGTCACAAGAAAATTAAGGAGAGTTGCGTCAACTCCCGGAAAAATATCTGGTGATTTCACGACGTTCGTGGAGTTTCCCTGCAGGCCATAACGTTTATGGTACTGTCCTCCGGCCGTGCCGTGAGCCCAACAAGAGGCAGTTGTGTGCAGAACAATCCGGCGACATTGGATGTTAAGGTTGGTTGGATCTTTTCATACTGATTGTGGTACTGGATTGCTACCTACTGCCTCACATACATTTATACAGTCCACACATAAAATCGAAGGATCGCCCCTGCGATTACCGCACACTGTATATTATATCTATGTAGGTATATGTACAGCGCAGACGCAAAATAACAACTGATAAGTCGGTTCGGTTTAAGCCCTGTCATTTATAACCAAATGAACGGCACAGCTTCATCGGCGAAAGAATCTAAATTATTTCGTTTAGATGGGAGCCTTCATTATATTATTGTTTTCAATTTCATTTATTTTAATATTTATAATAATCTTTCATTATTTTAATTTAACTTTTTATACGCACTTACGTGCGACGAAAGTTAGAACTTGGCCTCATTGGATGTGGAAAATGTCGTTCGCTGGTTTTCAATTCATCAAATTCTCGAGCCAGGAAAACTAGGCGAGTCACCATTACTGCTGCGATGTGATGAAAAGCGCGACCTTGAGATGGAAACCCACTAGAGTAGGAATGAAAGGTTTAATGAAAGAAGGTGAAATTATAAAAAGTAAGGCTGCGCGACATACGGAGGCCGAGATACTCGTAGTTAAAAAGAAAATGGCGAGCGCGTGCCCTAAGTAGGACGCCGATTCTATGCTCACGCAAATTAACACCTTCGTGTTAACGTTTCACTTTATTTCATGACATGTAAGTGGCACACTAGTCTTGCTAGAGAGTTTTTAACCTGTTTTTTTTAAGAGAACGGAGAATGTTTTAATGTTGATAGGCCTTTTTATAGGTACGTGTTTGTAGTGAACTTTGTGCTTCGAAACTATCGAAAAGCTTTGGTCCATATAAGGAAATTTTAAGGAATATAACTACGATATACTTCAATTGCCATTCAATTAAACTCACCAGGACCACGGAATAATCTTTCATACAATATACTTCAATTGCCATTCAATTAAAATCACCAGGACCACGGAATATACATGATTGAATCTGAATACGGATCGTATAACGAGTAGCAAATTTGGGGCGAAACCGTCATAGAGTGTCAGTAGAAATGGAATTGTATGTTTTGATTGTTATGTTGTATTGTACTTGAGCAATTAATCCTTGAGTTAAAAGCACGCAATCGCGTCCATGTATGAAAGCGTTTCCTTCCGCTAGCTCTTAGCAAAATTGAGATGAATCATGAGAGTATACTTGTAAATTTCTTTCTGAAACAACAACTCTGCTTTACTGCTTCAACACAACCCTTTATGGGTCTACTGCTGAGCATGAGTCTTCTAATTAAACTAATTTTAGCTTAGCTTAGCTAACCCCGTCGTTAAATAAACTGGTCTTCTCATTAACAACCAATCATGACTGCCGTTGAAACGTTTCGCACCCATACTCAAAGCGTAGAACCCAAATGTTGGTCAGCGGTTCCATTTGAGGTCGATCAAAGCATCGCCATTAACGACGACCCGAATGTAGCGCACGGCCAGTCAAAGGTGATCTAGTTGACACGGCGACCACACCAGGCTCGCATTACCTCTAGCCCTCCAGCCGAGCCGACCGGCAAATTGACCGCTAAACCACACTCATGTTCATACGCTATTTGGTGCCGATAGTCTTATACCTACTGAAATAGTCAACATATCAACATAATTATATAACACGGTCATAATATCTCTGAACCTTGCTCGAAAGCATTTTTTATCACATAATTATGTATAAGTTTAGTAAGAAAACTGTAATTCATTCGTTGCACATAAAATAAATAATTGTAGTTTTTAAAAGTTATGCACTCTCCGACTCTCCTTGTCTGGCTTTAAAACCGAAAGAGCACGTAATTAGAATCAGTATATCAGTTTTCAATTTCATCTTCACAAGTATTAATTAAATCATGGCGATCCAATCGGATTACACAGAGGAGCCAATTCGCTCTTGATTATTCAATTCAATACCATAAACGGGTGTTCATTAATAATTTAACAATATATATATCCCTGTGACGGAACCGATTTTTGACCGATGACACTGTTTAACGAGCGAAATCCTAGTAGTAATTTAATGCTTACTAACTGAGTGGCTGTTCATTATTTAGTTTATGATTCCACAAAGGGTCAATAAGTTTCTGGATATTAAGCGCAGTATATCTAACTATAGCGCATTAAATCTGATGTGCCAGGTATTTCTGACTTTAAAATCTTTTATATAATAACTAGTGGACGCCCGCAGCTTCGCTCGCGTAGAATTAGACCCACTAACGACGTATGCCCGCGTTCGGGTTGCCCACTTGACTTCAAAAACGGCAAAGTTTCATACTAACTTTGCACCCCCGTTTTACCCCCTTAGGGGGTGAATTTTCAAAAATCCTTTCTTAGTGCTCCCCTACGATAAAAAAGGAACCCCTGTGCAAAATTTCAATTTTGTAACCCTTATAGTTTAGGCCCTGCGTTGATATGTCAGTCAGTCAGTCAGCCAGTCAGTCAGTCAGTCAGTCAGTCAGTCAGTCAGTCAGTCAGTCAGTCAGTCAGTCAGTCAGTCAGTCAGTCAGTCAGTCAGTCACCTTCTCCTTTTATATATATAGATAATAGGTACTATTATTATTTTTATTTAATTAAAACTACTCGTAACAGCTGTTCGAGTGGAGATCACGTTTAGGAAAACGAAGCTAGATGGCGCGACGATCTGCGTAAGGCGGCGGGAAGCCAGTGGATGAAAGGAGCCCAGGATCAGGATGGCGTGCCTGGATATAGGCCTATATCTAGCAGTGGACTTAGTGAGAAGAGTGTAGTAGGCTAAAGAGAGATGATATTTAACAATAATTTTAAAACATTATTTTATTATAGACACATTTCATTTAGGAAAAAAAAACATTATTTATACACATAAACTATGTGTTACGAGTATATCGTAGTAAGTTCTCCAATCTCTTCATCCCGAGCTATTTTATAATTATCGATGTTGAAATAATAAAACATAACAACATTTACATACGGCTTTTCTGTGATCGACCTTAATTCATAATTTACGACGCCCTTAAATTAGATGTTTCGGTACATTTTATTGCTATTTTCGTCCGTCAGACTGGTCGGACACGACACACGAGGAATGCAGTGGGAAGATTATAAATTAACTTTTAAAATGTGAAAGATTGTAATTGGATCACTAGGCCATTCGTTAATTATCTCAAATAATAAGATTCCAAACATTTCCCAAGCAAAATAATTATAGAACTACAAGGTAAACTCTGTTTCCAAATTTTATGCATGTTAAATTTAACCTGAAATTCATTACGCGTATACCTTTTGAAGCGTTCTTGTAATAGCTTTGACTATTAAAACAGAAAGGGGGCGTGTGTGGAGTGGTACATAGCATTACAGCCGTCGTTTCGTCGCTCGCAGCTCTCGCAAGGACCCGTCAAATCCTTCCAAGCTTAGCGGCCTTTTTGCCCGTGACCTGAATTAAACACCACCTCGTCACACGGCGGGGGCCGCAAATGGCAAATGTTTTGCCGGAGAAACGCTGCCGTTCCTTGTATATCCGCCGCAATTAGTTTGGGGCTTAAATGATTTAACCTGATAATTGCATACCTTATTATAGGTCAGGTAAAGGGTACCTACCAAACATAACATCCTAACTAATATAATGTAAGAAAAAAATATACTAAATGGGATAGTGTGTTTGTTGGTTTGTCTTTCGTCTTCGCCTCAACGGAATGATGGATCGACGTGATTTTTTGCATGGATGTAGTGTAGGGCCATAGGGCCGTAGGGACATAGTACCTACCCACTATGGTACCTACTGACCAAATAACGATCTTATTAACTACCTACATATTAACTTTGCTGTCCCTGTTTGAGTCTTGTTCAAAGTAGGTCACAGATGTCATGGGCGGTAGCGGATGGATGGTGCCGAATACAACGGGCATTCGGCACCATCCATCCGCTATCCTATCTTATATGTATAAAATAAACACTGGTTTCTCAATTAAGTTCAGATTCAAAAAAAAAAAAATTCAAAATTCAAATAATTTATTTCGCTATGAGGTGATTACACACGCTTAACGAAAGTCTAGGTAACTACAAACTACTTAATGCTATTCTAAACTGATTAATATAAAGCAAAGGATGAGCTATTTATCCTTGAATGAATAGCTAATCCTACACAGGTGCCTAACCTGCCTTATGGCTAATTTACAATAATTACCTACCACTAAGCTAAGCTCTAAGTCACGATCGACTATCTACCTGGTCATCGGCTTAAGGAAGAACTTACAATATTCTTATCCTATGCCCTAGTGTAGGCCGAGAGAGAAAAAAGCCGGAGGAAAAAACTCTCGGTACTCTTTTAAAATTCAAATTAATTTTTACAGAAAAATGTACAGTATGACCATGATATGATTAGGACAGACACGAGACAGCCAATCGTGTATGCCAAGAATCACCCCATATGCCACCTGCTTTCAATATTTAGTATAATTAATACAAAAGCATAGTGATAGCCTGTCAGAGTTTAATTCAGTCCCATGCCTTCTTATCATCCAAATACTCCTGAATATTATAATAAGCTTTTTGACATAATGTTTGTTTGATGGTTTTTTTAAACCTGTGTAAAGGCAGAGACTGAACCGCAGCCGGGACTTTATTGAATATTAGAATAGACATTCCTATGAAGGAACGACTTTTCTTACTAAGCCGGCATTTAGGAAACGCTAGTTTCCCAAGTAAATTGTTGAGCAGTGCTTCGTAGAACTAATTATATTTCAGTGACTAGATTTGCAGAAGCTACTCCTTAAAGCGATTTACGTTTATATCCCGGCATCGCTGTTTCTGTGTAAGTCCTGTAATCCGTTTCCACTTTTGTTTTACGGTCGCTCTAGTTGCTGAAGTAGGGATACAAAGTTTTTATTAAATTCGGCGATAAGAATCTCCTAGATCGGTGACAGCCCAGTGACTATAGAACTGCCCTCTCACTCGAGCGGTACGGGTTCAAATTCAAGCGGCACGCACCGATGACTTTTCTAAGCTATGTCGTAAGAAACGTCACTTGCTGTAACGATGAAGAAAACATCGAGAGTAAACATGCCTGAGAGTTCATTAATGTTCTCGAAGGCATGAGAAGTCTGCTAATTCACACTTGGCCAACGACAGGAGATCCGTGCCCATTAGTGGGGCAATGAAGGGTTGTGGTGGTGGTGTTCTGATCGAAACTCGAAGAGTCAAGGATACCAAGCGAGCTCATATCGAACGTAAGTGTTCGTACGTATCAGTTTTAAATATAATTTAGTTGCTTCTCTTGTTGCTGGATTTAATGATGATATCGCCATCTGTGACAATCGGTAACGAAATGTTCAAAAACCTAAAGAAAACGGTGGGACAGTGGACAGGTTACATCCTGTAAGGCACAGGGAGATGGAGACAAATACAGGAATATGAGTACACAAAACTGGATTAAGGCTGATGGATGACAGTCTCTTATTATTCAAAGACTATCATTTCTCCTCAAAACAAATTAGCTGTTCGTATAATATGACACGAACATGCCATGCCACAAGGTCATACAAAATCCGCGGGCGGCCAGCGCGCAGCGAGGACGGCAGCAGTATTCGCTCACGCGAACGAAACACGCCAGGGTTTGCTCGGACGGAAGTAATTTATATAGCCCGCAAAACGTGAAATATATTCGCTCTGCTTTCACAACGCGTAAAACCCTGAAAATAATATACGAGTATATCTGCAACCTGGAATTCAGCGTTTTTGTCTTTTACATCCATTTGTTACTAATGCTTATACAAAAATATTAAAGACTGGTTAGTGGACGTCCGCAGCTTCACTCGCGTAAAATTAGACATAACAATAGTTTCGTTTACACCTAGTAATATTATATTATTATAGTCTATGTCACTCAATGAAAATTCAGCTTTCTAATGGTGAAAGAATTTTTGAAATCGGTCTAGGAGTTTTTGTGTGAAAACATTACAAACAAATCTTTCCTCTATATAATACTAGTGGACGCCCGCAGCTTCGCTCGCGTTACGCTTCATACTAACTTTGCACCCCCGTTTTACCCCCTTAGGGGATGAATTTTCAAATTTTTCTCGCCGTAAAAACCATCCTTGAACTTCAACGAACATTTAAAAAAAAGAATTGGCCAAATTGGTCCAGGCGTTGTTGAGTTATGCGCTTACCAACACATTTTGCGATTCATTTTTATTATATAGATTAGTATAGAATAGACCAAGGGTTACCAGGTTGTCACCCTCTGACCTTGGAAACTGTACACGCTCGTACGAGCATGTCTTCTAGTTGAACTCAAGAAAATTGACGTTAGTAAGTAATTTGAGTATTGATAAACTGGGGCTTAGGGGTAGTCAACATAACTTAACACATCACTGCCCCTAATCCTCTTCAACAGTTAGGTTTAGATCCCATGTAATATAGATGGTGAGTCCATTGTCATTCACCGGGCATAAATCTTGACTAAGAGCTCCGTGTCATTTTAGGTTTGAAAAGATTAAAAGTTGCTGCCCGACCCGGATCGAACCCAGGACATTTAGATAAGCAGTAGCGCATCGCTGCGACCCATAGACGTCCCACTGCTGGGCACGGGTCTCCCCCGCAGACTATGCTGCGGGATGTCTAGAGCATACTCCACCACGCTGCTCCAATGCGGATATAAGTATTTAGTATCTCGCTCGAATCACAATCAGTAAGGTTAATTCTGAAACCCTTGTTACAATGAATACATTTAATAATGGAATACTTGTGTATCAGACATACATTTTATACATAAAAAGAAATGCTTGAAACAATAACGCCCGTATTCATCCGGTCGGAAGTATTCCATTGCGCTTCGCAAAACATAAAATATCTTTATAAAACGATCTTTGTTATTGTTGTTTGAGGTCAATTATTGCGAAATAAAGTATCGTCGATTTACGAGATCGAGATCAGGGGCCTTTTGTTATTGATGAAATAACTTTTCTTTTTATCTTTTAATCTTGACCTTTGGTTTGGGGCATTGTTACTTCATTTTAGTAAAGAATATAATTCCACTGAATATTATTTTATTTATTTCATTTATTCAACTTTTTTGACACCTCTTAAGAGATATGTAACAATGAATCTTGGTGTGATTTGAATAAATAATAAGTAATTTAGTTGAGAGGTGCGACATGATAGAAGTAGAGAAAATAAAAAAAAGGTAAGATACTGTTTTGCTTTCTTCCATCCCCTCTCACTGTCCTAGTTTTGGAACAGAAGGGCTTAAGTCGTAGTCTAACAAGCGGGCCAAGTGCGCGTTGGCCCACTTTCCTTCCCATGCCTTTCAGAACAACATGGAAAACTCCCTGGCAGGGACGATGGTTTTTCTTCGCCATTTCGCCAGGTGGCAATTATTTTAAAAACGCACATAACATAGAAATGTTGCCTGCCACTGTAATTTTAACACGGAATGAGAGCCATAATTACGTCACTGGTCTAATCTATCGTAGCTGTTGATTGTAATTTTACACCGTACTTTATAACACGTGATCGACAGCTTGTAGGCACGGAAACAGCGTCCGACGGTCTCTCTCACAAAAAAGACTCTTTGTTCCCTGCTCTTTGTGCAAGTTTGTTTTACTTCGGAAACTGAATCAAAGTTAACTATACGAGCGTATAATGAATTTGTCTTATAACGGTTATACTAGCAATGTCGGGTTCCATTATCCCTTGACTAACGACGGTCAAAGTTAAATGAGAAACTTTAGTTTTGATAACTTTTTTTATGTTTTGGGAATTAACTTAGGTTATTGCGTAACTAACTTTAAAAAATATTTTTACAAAAACTACCACTCACTACTTACCTTTGTTTTTCGCGGGGTATTGAACTCAGGACGCCAGGTATTGTACCTAACGGAGTTAGGTACAATACCATAGTTGTAAATAACTTTGGTACTCTCAACTACATTTCCAATAGTAGTAATTACCTTATTTAATTACATACCTGTAACAAAAAATCGAATATAAATAAAAAATTATGAGAACATGTAAGTATCAAAATTACAAAACAGAGCCCCCATCTGAGTTAGTACTTAATTAAACAAAACATGATACGTAAAACAGTAACAAACATTTATCTTCCCGACACGTGAAATCAAAATAAAATATTGTTTATTCAATTTTACAAATTCATTCCGGAGATAAAGTTTCGCGTAGGTGCCTTCGTTCCCAAGTCAATTAAGGTCCGGGAAAACGGCCACCAAATTGGGTGTTTTGTCCTGAGACAGAAACGCTCCGTCACCGACAGTAGGTACGAATTTATTAAATTTCGCTCCAAAAAATTTTTTTTTCGTCAATTTTGACCATCGTAATTGTATAATTCTGGTACTAGAATTTAATATACCTACTTTTATTGGCCCATAGATATTACATTTGTTCGCCGACTGGTCGTCATTTGACTACTATATTTTTAAGTTTTAACGTTAATAAGGTATAATCATAGACATAATCCAAGCCAATGTCCAAGAACTGCCGGAAGGCAATATGTAAGAAGTTTGTTTACTGTGAGGTAGGTATTACAAAAACATAAATAAATAAATAAGCTTTAAAGGTTTTGTTTAACTCTTATGAGCTGTTGTCAAATCAGTACCTACTTCTCTCAGCTGACATTCTTTATTGAATTATTTTGTGACAGGACCCCAGAAAGGATTTAAATCAGCAGTGGTGGAACCCAGAGATCTACTCTAAAAATTGATATTATTATGTTTATTGAGAAATCGAGTTAATTTTAAAACTCGTTTTCTTCCCGGTTCAAATCCTGGTCTACCTATACCTACTAGAAATCACATTATGTTGTTTTATTTCAATGCATTTACACTGCCAAAGTAGTAAATCAGTATAGGCTGCAGTATTCATACACATACAGACCCAGGTCAGGGTAACTCCGACGTACAATAAATATCACAAGAGCAATCCTCAAACACGTTCGGTAACGTATAGCGGGCTGGACCCTCGTTTGCTTGTCAATTATCAGTCAGAGCGGCGGACTGTACGGCCGCACCGGCCTTTTTGCCGACAACAGAACTTCGGCTATAATTTGTTTTATAATAAACATTATTATTGTTAGACAGAAGCATACAGTACGATTGGTCGTGTTACGCATGTTGTCCAGATACTTTAACAGAGGTTCGAGGTTTAGCCCAGTTCTTGTTTCTTTTATCTGATCTAATATAGTAAATCAGCATGCAGCGCCACCCATTCGATGCTTCTAATACCTACACCTGCCCAACCAACAAAATTTTAAAGGGCAGTCGTACTGCCCGGGTTTATATATTATAGATTCCATGTATGTATAACTTGTAAAGGTTCTATCACCTAAAAAGCACGGATGCTGCATGCTGAATTGGTATTTCAGTCACATTACAAAAAAAAATCATTCCTTTGGTAATCGCGACAACAAAGAGCATAAGTATAACAAGTTTGAACAATAGAATTCAGCTTTCGATTCAGGTCATGGTTCCGTGAATTAGAATGGGATTTACTCGGGCCCTCGCGTCGGTTCCATGGTCCACCAGTGGACAAAGCATGGGCTGCGCGGTCAGCGACTCTAGGGCTGCCAATAATATTACTAATATAACAAATTAAATATTCAACGAAATTTTCTTTTACTTCTGCGTATCCGCACTCAAAAACCAAACGCACAAATGGTAGGTTAAAGTTCTTGAAAGAAACCTTTGGGCCTTACCTATTCTATTCCGAGTTAGAGACCCGAGCTCAAAAGTGGGACAAAAATAGGGTTGCAGTGGTGGTGGAAGTATGAAGTGATGATGCAAATGACTGCGACCTGCTAGTGAGTCCCACGCATTGATGACCCGTTGGAGCCACGGTTGGTGATCCATCAACCGTGAAGAAAAGTACGAATTCTCAAAGCATTCATTGAATCCCTCGTAACTCTACGATTGATATTAATCATGCATTAAGGACGAAATACCTACTTCATAAATAACGTTTATCTCGTTAATACCATTTCTATGTGAACATAAACGGGTGGGGTTATTCCGGTTATTTCCTTGACTGATCAAAGAACACTATCTAGTCTAGACAAAGCAAGGTATTGTAACATGACTTCAACATTGTAATTGGGATTTGTGTAACACATTTAACATTTTTTATGTTGGCATTTACAGTTATCAATCAATCAGAGGAGCTGCTATCAGGGGTTAGCTCGATTTTATTGCAATCATAAATTATAACTCGGTGTGGTAACTATCATATCATAATAACTCATAAGCAATGTAGATATTGTTATACTGTTAATTGTTGCTAGCTAGCTATATATTTGGTTTCATAGAATTTGTTACGTTTTACCAGGTAACAGGTTTAAAACCCTTTGTTGATAAATACTTTTTGGACATCTAATTCTGGATCAGACTATAACTTAACTTTACTATAGATATCGTGAACTTATAGAAAAACTGAGTCACGCTAAAGCATCAATTACTGTCACACTTATTAGCCTCCGATGACATCTTGACAGATGACTGATAGCTTCACCGCGAAATTGGACTTTCTCCCGCCCTCGCAAGTTTTTTACCGCAGGCCTTTCTAATTCTAACCTAGAGATTATGGGAAAGCCTACCTGTCTGCATTAAGGTAATCGCTGCTCATGATGTTATTGATGTCTTACTAATGTTAAAATACCTAGAGTGTATTTACAATGTCAAAAACAATTAATTTTTAAAAACATATACGAAGCAAGGCAAAGCTTCCATCGAGAAAGACTGCTGGAAGACGGCTTAATGCTGGATAGATAAATAGGAGTTCTTTAAATGAAGATGTATAAAGCCCAAAAATGTATATCTACGAGTATAAAAATCAAAGGAAACACGCCAGAAATAACGCAATCGCATGGGCCAACCTCATAGAAATGGGAAAAGGCCAGCTGAAGAAAGTTGAAGGAACAAACTGTAATATCGATTTTAATTACAACTGATTTTAGTATCTAGAAACATGATTCATTTAAATAGAAAGACTATTAAAAGAATCATATCTGACCTGACGTATATCCTCAACAATTGATAAGAACGAACTCATTGCACTTTGCTGCGCTGCATCATTCGGTCCAATCAAGGGGCAGCATCAAATACTTACTACATTAGCTTATATTATGTGTCACAACACAACACAAAACTTAAAAAAGATCAAGTTAACTGACCCTCACCGATCAATTCAAAACGTGTTTAAACATGTTCAGACACGCTGGAATTATGTTGGCTGAAGACAAGCAGTCACTTGCACACATCCCGGATACATTATAGTCTCTAATGTTTTAACGAGCAATTTTGTGATTCATCTGAATAATGCAGTGTGTGAATCGGATAGAAGGTAATCTACCTACCTATGCTATAGCCGTCTCTTAAAATTGTGGATACAAAA
This sequence comes from Carterocephalus palaemon, assembly GCA_944567765.1. Lineage (NCBI taxonomy): Eukaryota > Metazoa > Arthropoda > Insecta > Lepidoptera > Hesperiidae > Carterocephalus > Carterocephalus palaemon. Next base: position 3,817,037 of record OX155658.1, on the reverse strand, counting down.
GTGGAATAAACCACCATACCTGACAGACGTTGAACCAGTAAAACCACAAAACATACGAATAAGCTTCAACACGACGAAAGTAGATCCGTGATCCGTTAGCCCGCCGAGGGCTAAGTTTCGATATTGTAAAAACTATTTCAATTGATAGCTAATTTTCCAACATCACCTTTCGCTACCAAAAATTGGGATTCTCACGAAAACTTAAACGTCAGTTGAACGTTTAGGTTATAGCCCTAAAGTCACCGAACTTGGGGAGGTTGGCCTTTGAGAAAATATATTAAACGTCTCAAAAGGTCGTTTATACCTATTGTAAATGTAATTGACTTATTTCATCGACCGGAGGACAGTTCAAGCGACCCAAGGCAATAAATAGGGTTGGCACTCATACGGTTTTGTTATACGACACATTTTATTTTTATCTGAAGATAATGGAATTAGAATTTATTTTTATCCGTAATCGAATTACTGTCAACTGTTTTATTTTATACCAAGGTGTTCATCAAGGCTTATATACTTTATATATATATACTATATATACTTTACTAATAAAAATAATATTAACATTCACTTCTAAAATAAATTTCACGGTCATTCTATCCTATCCACAGAACAGATAAAGGAGGATAGAATGGAAATGTGGGCGTGACAGGCGCGCCAACAAGTATGATTAAACAATCATACTTCAACTGAAATCACGCGTGCATACTTTTAGTCGCTTTCGGACTGCGGTGGTGCGAAGAGCTGCACGAAAAATATACATTGCCGGTAAAGTACGCAAGTAATCCACGTGAACACATAGTTCGTGCGCAATGTATTCTGTCCTACAGAATGCGATGACGTCACGATGTTCTGTCGAGTTCGTTCGCAGCGAGATAGTGTTGTGAAAGTATAAGATAAATTTTTCGATAAGTCTTGATCTTGAGTACGTAATTAAAGTAGTTTCAGGTGTAAATACTTAATTTCAAGGAGTAGGTGTAGTACTAAATAAGTAATTTAGTACTAATTTATATTATGTATTTATTTTAGGTTTCCAAAGGATCCTAATAACCAGCATTGGATAAATGTAACGGGTAGAAAATTTGGATCCCTAAAAAACAATGGAACAACTGTACTCGATTTTGCGCAACTTTGTCGGAACTCAATTATTTAGCAACATTAGTTATCATCAGATTGTATTATATTCTACTGAGAAGCATATTACAGACTTTACCAAAGCTATTAAAGAAAAATAATTTAAATATAAGATTGCATTAATTTATTGTAAAAAATTCGAATACAAAAGAGTCCCCATCTTTGCTCTGCACAAGTACATTCGTCGCGCAACTGTATATATTAAAACTGTACCTGTGTATTTATTTAAGTACGTACACTCACTCTGAAACTTTTTAATAAAATAAATAATTATAATGTAATTTTTCATGTGAAGATAATAAAAAAAATGCATGTTAATAAGATGTATGGAACAGGCGCAACACCTAAAGGAAGCTAAACTCAAGTTGCATATGTTTTCAGTGTTAGTTTTAAAAGAGTCATTTATGCGGATGTAGCATTATAGGTACCTACATAACTCTAAACAAGTTTCAAAATATATTTATCGATAAATATGTTTACATCTCTAGTTGGGTTACCAGTAAATAACATATAAAATTGCACGATCAATTTTCTCAAATATGCAGTAAAATTTGTTTCTTAACTTTTATTTATTAATTTCACCGCCGTTAGGCATCTTTTGGCTCAATAAAGGTTAAATAAATAAATAAATAATACAGTAAAATAAAATATACTCTATTTTACTAATCTTGTAGTGGTTCAGTACCTACCAGTTACCTTACCTCCGAATACCTCCGAATACCTCAAGAATACCTCACACGGATACCTCATACCTTCGAACCAGTTACCAGTTACCTACGTTGTTAATATGAAACATATACGCGGTCGTCAAAATAGTGTTTTAAATAGTGTAGTATGTATGAAAGGAAATGTAAATATAAATAGGTGATTTTACAAATAAATTATTCATTCGACAATCGGACAGATCACGAGTTTCATTATGAATCCTATGAAGAACCTCTAAAATCTTATTATTGCACGAAATTTGTGCAAAACACTTACTGGCAACATTAAGTGTCGACAAGGTCAAAACTTGCACAATTCTACAGCTTGACGCGAGCAAAAAGTATCCTTATTGATTTAATGCTAAGGTTAGTTTTTAAAAGTTGCGATTCTCGTGCAATTTGACCAATGGCTGATGAATATTTTATGTAAAGGTAATAATAACGTGTATCTAAGTGTGGGTAACTGGCGACAGTGGTTTTGTTTCAAAACTGACTCGATGGCCTTTCTAACCTCCTTTATCTGTTCTGTGATCCTATCCCTCATAAATAAGGGTGGAGGTGGAGAATGAGTAAAGCCGAAAGGTATTATAATTTAAAAAAAAACATTAATATCTAAAATTGATAGCCTAAATCTTACATTTTCATATAGTATGCATTCGAAATGCATAAATTAATAAAATAAAACATTACATACACTCCCATTGGTTTTACACGCAACATATTTAATAATTGGTTAATTAAAATGTCTGTCACATTGAACATTGATTGAAGTATATGATTATAGTTCTGTTAATGTAATGTGATTAACTTAAAATTTTAAAAAATAATTATTTGAATTATTGTCAAATTTCGAACACTCAGCGACCACTAGTAATAATAAATAAGATTAGGTAAAAAATGGTGGAAGTTATATTTAATACAAATCACCCTTGAAACCAATACGGCAAAATTAGTTTCAGTGTTTTTACTGACAGTAAATAAATTTGATAGTTCATAAAAATAGTTTGGCTTAATTCTACGAGGTCAAACGTTCGCAACATAAAGATCGCTGTAAGTACTATGCATACCAAAGTAATTTGTGCAATTTGTACTTATTAATAACAAATTCGTTAAAAAAACTAAAAGACACACTATTGTATCTACAATACAGTGTCTTTTTAGTTAAAATCTACAATAGAGTGTCTCTAAATTATACCGCTCCACAAAACCCGTGAATTTGGGATTAACGACCAATACTTATTTGTGTATTTAGGGCCGATAAAACCATTACAGAGCGTTCAATAATAGTAATAAATTGACCCATCGCCGCATTGATAACATAATTTCGTACGTTAATTGGGCGAATTCTATTATCGAATTGGCGAAACACATTAAATTGGAACATAGTAAAACAATCACAGCCATTGTCGCGCGGGCGTACACACAGAGAAACAGTACAATTTTACATCCATGACCCGAGTTTAAATATTTATTTGTGATATAATTATATGCCTCAACCGGGATTCGACCCCGAAACCCGCGGTTCGGCAGTCAGTCACGTCAATCTCGTCTCTCAAAATCTCAACAGGCATACCAATCTTCGCTCCAATGCAATTGACACATTGGTTCTTGATCCAACATCTATACTAATATTATAAAGAGGAAATATCTGTTTGTAATGTTTTCACACAAAAACTACTGGATCGATTTAAAAAATTCTTTCACAATTAGAAAGCTGCATCTTCACTGAGTGATAGGCTATATATTACTAGGTGTAAACGAAACTATTGTTATGTCTAATTCCACGCGAGCGAAGCTGCGGGCGTCCACTAGTTTGAAATAAGGCCGTATCTACGTTTAAAATATATAGCTAACATAAGACGAAAATAAACGCTAAAGTTTTAGGTAACATTTACTAATACCTTGCAGGGGAGTTCGTGAGGCACTCTATAATGTGTACCGAATGGAAAGCTTTAAAACTCACAGTGGAGATTAGAAGCTAAACCCCAACACAGTCGGACTTTCAGTTTATTTCCCCGATCGTATCAGATCGCTCCGTGCCCGCTGGTCAGTGAACTGGCGTTGTGTGAGGTGAGGGAATCCACTCGACTCCGCGGGAGACCACGTGACCACGTCACATGTTAAATAAATCATGTTTGAAGTGGCTTTCGTACAAGCGATACTGATCAACTATGACGTTGATATTTTAATGGTTTTACAAGAGTTTATATTTTCTACTACTAATTCTAGCCACCTAAGGTAACAAGTTGACCAAGTACCATTTCTTCCGTGTAATATTTGTTAAAACAAGGTTACACTTTTCTAGAGACAACCACTAGTAGTTCTAGCTCACAGAACAGATTTATCTGTTCTGTGTTCTAGCTAGAGGGTCTGTGGCCGACTCCCCTATGAGTGTTATGTAATAACATTTTCAGGGCTCTCTTGCGGCTGCATAATATTGTCACAGTTGTCATGGCGGCAGCAAATTGGTGATGCTGCATGCTCGTGCACTATCTTACATCCTTAAAAAATAGGTTAACGTCATACACCAACTTTGCGACAAAGCAGACCGTGTAACCGCAGCAACACAAAGAGTTACCCACATCGATCCGTTGCATCTCATATATTATTTGTTTCATTGCGAGGCTGGATTCGGGTTGCCGCTAAGTACCTGCGATGAGTAATTACGCCAGCCTTGACACACTGCCCGAATTTCCTGGATTATGCCATTATACATACGACCTAAAAGAGCTGAGTCAACATCACACGCTACTTTATAAGGTAAGAACACGAGTGGGTAGATTAAATATGCCAATACATACTTCAGTGGAAGATAAGTAACTCTACTTATCGACATATACATGATCATAAAAGTCGTAAACTAAACTTTCCATTGCCAAATGACTTCTGAACTTAACAATAATTTAAGTTACTAGTCGTTCGTATACCAATTTGATTTTGGTTTCGATCGTTATGTGATTTTTTTATTACATAATAAGGGGATTTATTAACCAACGGGAAATTATTATTTCAGAATGAGAGAGAAAGAGAGAGAGAAAGAACTATAATGCTGTTCTGCAGACAGAAATGTGCCTTGTTAGTACTTTTTCCAAGCATCTGAAATAACATAACAATTCAAGTGATAAATTTAAACAGCGATGGAATTCTTTGATTGCTACTTTTACATTCGCCATTCAAGGGGGTAATGACGCAAAATTAAATACGCAATAAACCTTCGTATAACTGAAAAAGCTTCATCAAACTCACAGTGCTGAATTAGATAATTAAACAACAAGACAGACAGCTATGAACACAATATACTTTTGAAATTAATTGTTCGTACAAACAGGCAAATTAAGGGCTCCTCCATTCGATTGTTGCCCTTATTCCGTTCGCATAAGGCTGGTAATATTTGTGTGTGTAATTGCCGTCCTCCCGGGACGTGTTGCTTCGGCGTTTCGCTTTGTTGTCGACGTCAGAGTATGTTGACTAGTTTATCTGGTCTCCCTGCTTGTGTTTACTGAATAGAAATGCTTCGGACAACGAACTCGAGCAAGAAACAATTCTAAATACAGTAGGTATAACAAGTAGGCAATTTATGTAAACGAAGAATATAGACACAGATAGGTAACAACCACAGCTGGTTCAATAAGATTAAATTATTGAAAATTAATTTTTCTATTGTTCAAAGGAAATGTTAAGCCTAGTCGAAGACCTTCGGGTTACTTGGGAACATTCGACATTGGGTTGACTACTAACCAGTTCTCCAACCAGCATGCTATAGACCTCCCGCAGTAGGGGAGACCCGTGCCCATGAGTGGGATGTCAAGGGTTGTAGCTAAAAAATTATAAATAACAACAAAAATTGCATTACGTTCAGTGTGCTTTTTTTATGACATCGGATACGGAAGGCCTTATCTAAAGAGCCAGCGCAGTCCGCCGTGACTGTTGCAGCCGAGTGCGGACAACGAACTCACTGCGACGGAGTCCTCTGTCGGATGCGGAAGGCATCCAACGCGATACAAAGAGCTCGCTGCTCGTAGGGCTGAAGAAGTAATTAGAAACTCAGATCGGGCGTTCATATAGCAGTAAGTACATTCAACATCAGCTGCGATCCCTGTTCGAAAGCTGAAAGAAGTGACTTCAACTGTTTTTAGACTGCCTCACACTTAGTTGTCCACCACAAAGAAAAAGAATGCGCTATGATGGCGCCTATGAAATGCAGTGTTATCTGATGCGTACCTAGTACCTATCACTATATCGCAAACAAACTTATTGTTAGTTCTGTACTCAACGGGCATCACGTGCGGACCTATACAACTGGATACAAAGGCCGGACTGTCAGTTGCACGCGGGGACATGGAACACCAGTGGCAAACAAGATATTTTTTCATGCAAAGCATTCTCTATTGTGTATGATAACTAGTTAAAGTAGAAATAAACTATTTCCTGTGTGAAGATCCAGCCGTCTTCGTTCTGTAGCATTAGATTGTTCCGATACATCATCATCATCATCACAACCCTTCCTTTGTCCCACTGTTGGGCACGGGTCTCCTCCCAGAACGGGGAGGGATTAGGCCTTGGTCCACCACGCTGGCCAAGTGCGGATTGGCAGACTTCACATGCCTTCGAGAACATTTGAAGAACTCTCAGGCATGCAGGTTTCCTCACGATGTGTCCTTCACCGTTACAGCAAGTGACATTTAATTCACATAAATCGCACATAACTTAGAAAAGTCATTGGTGCGTCTCGCTGGGGTTTGAACCCGGACCGCTCGAGTGAGAGGCGAGTTCGATAGCCACTGGGCTGTCACCGCTTATAAGTTCCAATACAAATGTTTACAATTACAATTTAACTGTTGCTGTACGAATTTAATTGTTGCTGCAAAAGCATATCTTAATAATGGCGAGATGTTATAAGCACCGTGACTAAATGAAGAATCCCAGCTTGCTCTGATTAAATCAAGCGGCCAACATTTTTAGTGAGCATTCCCTTGCACTTGCAATCTCGTTAACCTTAGCAGAATTTAATTTGCAGGTCGCATCAGAACAAAAACAAACTTTTTCAATTAAGTTTTCCCGTATAAAGCTCTGATTTCGCAGAAAAAACATTAGGTAAGTAAACAACAATCTTAGGTACCTACCTAAGTTGAAAAAATGTTAATGTGTTTTTCGTTTATCATGCGCTATGTCTGCAAAGTTTTATTTTTAAACGTGCAGAATTCGCAATATGTCGAAAAAACATACGTACAAACCAAATGACGACTCTGATGCGCGGTGATGAGCTACCCTGATTTTCGAATCGTCGTCGGTCTCGGGTTCGGTTCCCTGCCGGGGCAGATCTTTATTTCACTGATTATATTTGGCTATTTGTACTTGGGTCATGAATGTTAAATTGTGGTGTTTTCTGCGTGACCGCCACACTCACCACAGACCTAGGACCGCGGGTGTGTGTGTGTGTGTAAGCGATTTTTGCTTTTGGTAAAAAAAACGAACCTATGTTCGCACTGAAGTCAACTTTGACATAAGAAGGTAGGATGACGTTAATTGCCGAGGCGTTATGGTAGCGATCCCGTGGCGTTTTACTTCAACGCTGTGGATGTCCGCTGAGTTTAGTGGGTATTCCGATATCAGCGAGTCCCACATACCCCTCTGTCCCTCACAAGGTCAGGTCGGACGCATAATTGCATTTCCCAGCGTCAAAAAAAAATAGGGATGACGTTAACTGGTAGCTAATACCGAACCGATGAATGGCATATTTTTACAATCTGTCAAATTACAGATTTCAGTTTTAAAATGCAATATTTCTAAAGCGATCGGTTCGGTGCGACCCATTTTGACCCAGTTCGGACTAGTAGTAGTAAACTACATTTAAAATAATTATATTAAAATGCCTAACATGATGTGTTAGTATTTTCGTTTAAGAATATATTGTAAATTTAAATAATAAATATTATTAATGAATTATTTATTAGTGCCTATCTTATAAAAAATAATAGTCCTAAATTACAAAAGACTTGCTTGATTAGTATGTAAATGGAAATCCTCAGTAAGATTGAAATGTAAGTGAAAAATAACACCGCTTTTATTAACGTAATAGTTGTCCCGAGGAGATAACGTAATTAAACAGATTATTTAACATTTTCATGCGATATACAACACAATATACCTAGGAACGAGACTCATACTAGTCTGTCACAGATGCTTTGCTCCAAATACAACTTTTTTAGTAGTATTACTTTTTTAGTAGTACTCCACCAATCCGCATTGGAGCAGCGTGGTGGAGTATGCTCCAGACCTCCCACAGCAGTGTTTGTGGGGGAGACTCGTGCCCAGCAGTGGGACGTCTATGGGTCGCAGCGATCGGTTCGGCTATAAACTACCACTAAGCACCATCAAGGTCCCCATTAAACCAAGACCCCGGGCTGGCATCACCATAAAAATAGCAATAAACTATAACCCTCCTGAAATTATGCAGATGAGATGCTTCAATTTAAGGGGAAGTTAGGAGACGAGAGATTAAATTAAATGTTCGCAGGGTCCAGAGTCAGATGGATGTATAAATTGTGACGTAATACGTTAATGGCATTATTCAATACTCCTACTCCTATAAACCGACAGCAAATAAAACGGAAGTCAGGGAGAAAGAAGAGAAGAAATTTTGAAAAACGATTTTTTTTTTTTACACAACATCTAACAAAATGTTCATTGCACCAGTAGCAGAGCCGGCCTTGAACGACTGTTCCCACACGCGTAGATAGAAAAACTCCAACAGAGCGTCTTGGGAATACCTTAGAAGGAAGCCCATTACATATTCCGCGTCCGCGGCCGGAAGGAACGTGAAACACGAGCGTAATAAAAAGTATTTGATGAGCAGATTTAATGATAAACTAGCTAAACCAGAGCAGATAGGACTGTCGTTGAAAATATGTCGTTCCATAACACATTTTAAATCTCTGGAATATATAATTACTTATGTACCGGCGGAATGTTCAAACCTAAACAACGCCAAGTCGTGGACATAAGCTCGTTTGATATACAAACATTATTTATCAGTTCGCAAGTAGAAAAGCAGCAGTAGTATATCATACGAGTAAATGTCACTTATTGGGGAACACACCCGGTAAGCCAAAAGAAATACTTGGCGTCGGTTCAAAAAGCATTAATTCTGTACCTTGGCTCAGCGCCCAGTGTGGCAGGGAAGAGCTGACGGTCATGCGCCCTCTGCAGTTCGGGGTCGAAGGGGCAGACATTAAAACATTATCATCACAACTCTTCTGTTGACCTAACGTTGAGCACGAGTCTCCTCTCGGAATGGTTCCTCCTCAGGTTGTTTCATAACGCCTTTTAATGTCATGCAGTGACATTCAGAGGCACAGCTTTCTCTTCACAACTAATAAGGCCTAAAGCTGACTCGGGTGTTCCCTCGGGATTAAGCACCCACGCTGCTTGAGTTCGGATTGGTTGAGTGACTACGAGTGATAACAACTACTAACTTATTGTCATTGTATTTACATTGTATTATGTGCATGAGTTATGTCATGATTTCTCTCTCTTTATGATTGTATGGTGTGTTTGTGTGTAAATTTTTTTTTTAAAAGTATTTTCTTGCTCCTAATTATAATTTAAACTAGTAGTCTATAATATCTGTAATAGTTATAAGTGGAAACTATTGATTATGAATCCATTTTTTTTTTGTATCATCTATGTGTTCATGTAACATTGTTTGTTTCCCAAATAAATAAAAATAAAAAAATAAATAAAAATAAATCTATCATAACACAACATCTAGATCGCATAAGATTAAAAGAAAACCTGGAACACCTTCCACCACGCTGCTCCAGTGCGGGTTGAAATAAGAAGATTAATGAATACTAACAGGACTATCAGTAATAAGTAAGCACTAACACGAATAGGGGAACATTCCGTTACCGGATTGCAGATTAAACAGGACAGCATCGGGCATTTCAGAGTGAATCGCACGAATTTAATTATGGGGTTGCGCAGTGAGCGATACATAGGGGGTGGCATTGGCATGGTTTGGTCGGTTCGTTTACGTGTAATAAATAGTAGCGATAAGCTTAGTTGAAATATTTTCAAATTTTTTTATTTATTTTGTGTCATGGTAAATACACATTCTAATTTCGGTCATGTTTCTTTGACCTTGGAATGTAGGAAGTTACAGTAACATTTTACATAGTAGTAACATTTGAGGAACAAATCATTATATTGTTTTAATCTGGATGGATCATTATTACCATCATGACGAAGTATGGCTCAGCAAGGATCAGCAAAGCATCATCGACATTTAAATATAAATCCAATATGACTTCAAAAGCACTGCAGCTAGCAATCCCGAATGGGTGAGCCAGTATATCGAAATCTTAACCGCACATAGGTAATATTGTGCTACCATATGAATCTCAAATATAAGTGATATATTTGATATTTTGCCTTCATCATCATTGTGATTCATTCCGATGACAGAGATTAAAACTAGAAAGTACCTAATGTAACTACGTAAAACCACTGTAAAACCACTTAAATGAAATATAAATATTACCGATTGCTTATATATCAATTAATGTACTCGTATTTCAGAAGCGGAGCATCTGCATTTTTGATCGTAGGCATAACCTCAATAGCAAATACGTTTTCCTCCGGTCGACGGCAAATATTCGACATACTTGTTCGCAAAGGGTGCGACAGAGGGTTAAAGTCACGTCCGAGCAATGAGCATGATTCGCGCAATTTCATTACGTAGCCGGCGAGCGAGCTGTACATTTTAGCGGGTTTCCATTCCCTCTGCAAAATCAATCGATTGATCAGCCATTCACACATTTGCTTTCAGCTTACTGCTTGCAGCAACTGGTTAGCATAAGCCTATAATAATACTAGATGATTCGTAAGTGAATAGTTACCCATTGGAGCACTTTAAATAAATCGGTACTACATTGAGGGATGAGGGTCTGTCTTCGGCAGAGGACGTACATGAAGACATTATGCAAATAAATACGTTTCATTTCATTTCACGAAAAAGTCAGATTAACTCGTTGTCCTATGTCTGCTGCTTGTACCCGTGGACTTTTGGATATTAAGTATACAAGTTATATGTATAGGTCATTACTTAAACACATCTCCTAAATCAAGACCCTTTCAACAAATGACCTGACTCCGATAGATTTTCCGAGAGACAAGAAGGCAACTAAAAAAGATCATCTATTAGTATTTCACTGTAAACTGTTATTTCAATCCAAATTTTGCGCGGTTTCCCCGGCAGGCGTTGGACCGAACATCTGTATGGATTTTCCATTATCCTAGATTCGTTCGATGGCATAAAGAACTGCCGGAAAATTAACCCAAATTTCCTAACTAGGCCACGCTGCAAATTCCCTACGAAATTTTGTTACTCGAGAAAGTCTCACAAAGGCCGTCGATGAGTTACAAGCTTACAAGTCTTACAAGTATAATACCTTAGATATATTAGACTCGATGATGACGTGTGAATTATAAATGAGATTGTAGAAGTGAGTTCTTCGTAGTTGTTAGCGAATAAACCATTCGCAAGCAGGAGACTTCAAGAGATAGAAAACGTAGGAAGCTTGCTAACACAATACATATTTATCTGCAGTGCAACAAATTTTTGAAAATATACTTAGTCTGGTGGAAAAGTATAGGTTAGCTATTGGTTGGTGCGTTACTGGTCATTTCTTATACTCGTAGACAAACATAGAATATTAACGATAATACTAGCATACATATTAAATTGTTACGATACATAATAAAGATATATCTAACCATTTTTAAAAGCTTTTATTTAACTTCACTCGTATGTATCCATTATTAATGTATGTAAGTATGTCCTGGAATCTGGAAAAAAATACTAAATTTAATTTCCCACACAACAGACATGATTTTTATGCCATTTTTTTAGAGAATGGTACGGAACCCTTCGTGCGCGAGTCCGAGTCGCACTTGGCCGATGTTTTTTCTCTTTACTTTAAGAGCTTTGTCCACCTCGACAGTATCGCTCTGTAATCATAAACGTACAGATTACTACTCTGGTTTCCCTTCAAAACGTATAAATTTTTCGCCTTTTTTACCATTTTCCAATCTGAACGTGTAATCCATAGTAAACTTAAAGTCATCACCTACATTAAAAAAAAACCCTTTGTCTATCACCGACCAAGTCATCGGAAAACAAAAGAGCAATTTTATCTAAGAACACTCCCAGTTTATCACAAGCTGGGAATTTCCAAATGAACGTAACAAAGTGAAGCATCGCAGAGTTATTTCTTTTACGACTGGGAGCAGATGAAACTTCATCAGTCGACGGAGCGGCGTTTAATAATAAAGAACGAGCGAGTTATTATCGCAAATGATTTTGTAAAACTTTTCATGCTATTTAAGACCGATAATATTCGGTAGGTATGTATCGGTATTATCCCACATTTAAATCTTCTATGTATTGCCAATACATAGAAGATACCAATACATAGAGAGAAGACCAATACAGTATTGATCTAGCGGAGTATGCTTAACATTTTCCAGGTGGAATGCATGCATATGCCTTTTAATTCAACAGTAGCGAGGTAGTTATTGTGGATCTTCATTATTTTCCTATGAATTGAAAGCTTTCTTCTTCGAAATTCTTATAAAGAATCCGAAAAATTGGGTAAATACACATAATATTGTATTTACATTTCCTCGCGGTAAGTGATACTTATTTCAAGATGGCGGAATATTGACGCCCGTGGCAATGGGGTGGGGTAATGGAAACGTTGAAAGAAAAACATAATATAAATATTATGTACATACTACCTACTCAGAATATTCAGAAAATTATGAATCTTTTCTTCGCTTCAGGAGTTATGATTACAGCTGTTGGTAGAACTCATCTCCTTGTGTCTTATGTTAATGTACCTAACACGTTTCATTTGATTTAACTAAATAAGTACATACATACCAACTAATTATTTTTCAGAAAAAAAAAACAGTCGTAAAAATCTTAACTTAACTCATTTTATATAAAGAAAATTACGGACTTTAACCATCAAATATAAAATCTACAATCCAATCATTCGAATCATAATCAGCGTTAACAACTCTAAGCCGAGTCTAACGGAACAGTTAACTGTTACTACCACACGACCCTACGGATTAATTCAACAGTTATCCCCATTTCCCAGTTCCCAGTATTAGCTCGTGACCGCGGCAGTTTCCCAGTCAATTATATTATTACACAAGAATCAATTAACTTCTTATTGCAGTCCACAATCGTGGAAGGTTATTTCGCTTTCCATCATTTAAACTGATTAGTTTCGCGTAACTCATACAAATTAAATTGAGGAAGGATTGAAAATGGAATTGGTTTATACGTGAATTTACATCAGCACTAGTGGAGGCGGATTGGCAGACTTCACGTGCCTTCTCGTGAAGAACTCTCAGGCATGCAGGTTTTTTCACCATGTGTCCTTCACTTTTACAGCAAGTAAAATTTAATTTCTTAAATCGCACATAATTTAGAAAGTCATTGGTGCGTGCCGCTTGGGTTTGAACCCGGACCGCTCGAGTGAGAAGTTCGATAGCCACTGGGGCTGTCACCGCTATTAGGTAAAGGCGAATAATTAATAACATTATATGTATATAAAGGTCATGCCAGCATGCCTCACAGAGAATATCCTTCCCTTGGGCTACAAAACGTTGGCGTGCAATATGTCGCCACCAATAATGGGGGCCATCTATTCCGGGCCGGCCGCAGGACAACGAAGAATTTAGATTGGGTGCGGCCTTTATTATTAGGGAGGGAACAAAATTAATATTCAGTATAGATACATACTATGAAGTAGGTTGTATTATATATATAAAAACATTCATTTATTTTTCTAACAGTATTTTTAATCCAGATTATAAATAACCGTTAATAGTTAATCCAATAACGGTACTGGTACTTTAAAGTTATCAAATAAGCTCATTCCTTCCAAATTATACTAGTTATGCTATGTTTATCTTAAGTATTTAAATCTCTGTAGAAGCGACCCAATTATATGCGGGATGCATTCTCTAATGACTTCGAAACGGTCCTTTGCAACATTTCCGGGGGCAATAAAAACTGACCATAAAACAACGTCAACGTTTATCGCTCTTTGTGTTGCGATCCGCACAGGAATGTTCTAACTTCCATCAATGGGGCCCGAAGCTAAATAATAAATTAGTTAGTTAACATATCTTGAATCTCTACGATATCATTTTGTTAAATTCATTTTCATAATTCACTTCTGTGTGAAAGATTGACTGCCTCTCTGGAGAACCTAGAATTATGCAAAGCGGAATTAACCACTGTTTTTAACTATTTTAAAATACCAGCATAGGCTAAGAATAAATAAATAAATAAATTAAAAAAACTCAAGTATGGACCCCATGGACTGCATAATAAGTCTGATATAAATAATTTATTTATGTTCATTAAGTATTTATTTTATTTAGAATATACGAATAAAATAAAATACTCGAACCAATACAAATCTTGGCAATAAATTAATTATGAAACAGATTTTAAAAAAATACTTCTGACATAAGTAAGTGTATTATGATATTGATGAATTCCTTAAACGTGACAGTATAATTAATCTAAGTGACCCAGTATTTATATTGACACTAGTGGTCGCCCGCAGCTTCGCTCGCGTGGAATTAGACATAACAATTGTTTCGTTTACAGTGGTTACACCTAGTAATATTATATAGCCCATATCACTCAGTAAAGATGCAACTTTCTAATGGTGAAAGAATTTTTGAAATCGGTCCAGTAGTTTTTGTGTGAAAACATTTAAAAAAAATGTTTCCTCTTTATAATATTAGTACAGATGTGCATACCACCACCACAGTGGTTAGAGTGAAGGACTACCTTTAATTGTAACATCAAAATGTACCACTTTAAGGTAAATAAATGATATATGATTTGGTTTTCAAAATTGCAAAGTTGTACCTGACTACTGCTCACCCCATTCAAAATCTCGAATCCATGAACCATGGTGGCGTTATAATTCTATATACATATAATATATATATTTATTTTCGGCGTATTTAAAACTAAAATGAACTAACTTTTAAGTTGTGTTTAGAACATCCTCGCGATGTGCGCTGAGTCACACACAATGCAATCTGGTATAATAGCGGCTAAGTCCTACTCGTATTATGGGGTCTCCTTTCTCTTTTTCGTCACGAGAAAGTTCCTTGCGCCGGAATACAAAAGAACTAACCAATGTATGCATTACCATTGCATACTACTTTAGGTGACACAATTATCGTGCTAATATTATAAATGTTAATAGTTGCGAAGATCAATAATTTATAACCTGTTTTTTTTTTTAAATTATGATTGCCATCTCAGTAGCCGACAAATCAGACACAAGTGCCTGGTACTAATACTAATAATAATTCTAAAATTTACACAATACTAGTGGACGCCCGCAGCTCGCTAGCGTGGAATTAAACATAACAATAGTTTCGTTGACACCTAGTAATATTATATAGCCTATGTCACTCAGTGAAGATGCAGCTTTCTAATGGTGAAAGACCGGGCTACCAAATCATCTCATCATGCACTCATTTAGGTGACAACGTCATGGTCGACTGACCCGGATACATCACTCCCGGATTTTTGCACTGTAATGGCACGTATTCCTGTCACGTCACGCGTCGCGTCACACGGCGCTCATGTCACGTGCACCGTGACGATTGCGCGACGAGGTGACGTACGGTTACAGAGCATTTCAATGACCGGCTGATCCAAATTAAATTGACACTGATAGCATTAAAACACGCTCGACGTATAATTTACCGTTTGCACTGAATTTTACACAAACTCGCAATACACACGCAAGTCCCGTTTATGGGAATCTGTCACATGAATACCGACATTCAAATGTTGAGTTTACGGTTACCTAGTTTCAGTCGTAAACTTCATAAATTACCCCTAGTTAGAATGTTGGCTGCAAGCGATTTAACTTGCGTGGTTATGCAAGCTCAATAACTGGGATGGGTATGACCACTAGTGGCAATTTATGACGACTTCGTGCTTTGGAAACGTAGTTTTGTCACAATAGATCGTAGAAACAATTACATTCGACGAAAATTGTGTTTAATTTCCGATTTAAAATTCGAGCCTAAAATTTGTCAGTAAACTAGGTACCACTCCAATTAGAATAGGAAAACGGTATTTTTAAATGTTAGAACATTTATTAGACCTAATTAAGATTCTGTATCGCCTTGTGCAGTACCTCCGCCCTTCAAGCAATGCATAAGTACATAAGTGCATGGATAATGCCCCTAATTAAGTCCACCCTTTGTAATATTTTATACATTAAAGTGTGAAATAAATAAATATACTGTATGTGGTATATGGTAGCATTTTTGCCATGTAATAATTAGTTTTATATAATCAATTGTGTTCCGGCTAGAAAGGTATGGTTTCCGATTAATATATAGCGCCAAAGATAAGCAAAAAAAAGCACGAATGAAGGAAAGTGAAGCCTTTGAAAGCAATTAGACATGCTGATAATAGATAATGAATAGGCTCGAATGAATAACCAACTCCCAAGTGGTGGGGGGCTCTTGCGCGGCGAGTATACGGCGGATGCAATCTCGATGGTAATTAAAAACTGGCCAGACTCTGTAGACGGCGGGCACTTGAGGGCTCCGGGCTACGAGGGTTCCTGACTCACTGTTTGTTGTTATAAAAAACAAGTCATTTCGCAACGTACCTAATAATACCTTATTTTAATTACCGAGGAGAAAAAATTTGTAACATTATGTCATATGCACGTGTCCATAGGCGACGGTGGACCACATACCATCAGATACCCGTATGCATGTTTGTGCGTCTGTATTATAAAAATTAAAAAAAAACTGGCTCAGTGAATAATGCTTTTATTCCAATAATAGCTTGCAAATCAAAATAACAATCATTACATGTAACTCGTAAATAAAATCTTGCAAAAAGCCTACCTACATTTAGCCAATATTAAATTCGAAACTTCGGGGTTCAACATACCTAATACAAAACACCTACAATACAGGGTTCAACATCAACATACGTAATACGTAAACATTCACAATTCACATTAAATACTATTAAGACCGACGTCGTCTAAAGTGGTGTCATTTAGGAGACTATGTCCAGCAGTGGATCTCAAAAGGCTGATAAATGGATGGATGGATGACTATTAAGAGAATAAATTGTAGGCATAAAGAACAACAATACCAATATGAATATGTATGAGAATAACATACTGAACTCGGCATACTCGTAGCTTAAAAACTATCCATTCCTACAGCATCAAACAAAACTATCTTTAGCGACTGAATGAGAGGGTATTGGAAATATTTTTATATACTTTTGTTCTTTTTTTTCAGAAATGCGCTTTTCTATTTCCCGGTACTGAATTCCCTTTATAGCTTTATTTCAGTTTCGGCAAATGTTTCAAGAGAAGTTTATAATTGTGAATGGTTATTTTAGGAGACTTTCGGTATTATGAGTTTTGTTCATTATATACTTCCCACTTACCGCATTGTGATTGTAGGGTTCAACACCTGGATTCAACTGTTATAAAAAGCTAAGTAAACTATCTTATTAGCAAATTATCTTGGAAGCCTTGTTAAACACTATATAGCTATGCTATATTCCTTTCATCAATGTCTGCACTAAGCTTAAGATCTGATGATGAGAATCAGGTCCAAGCCGGCATGAAGGTATCGATGATATCGTGTTCAATGTAACGTGATACATTATCCACAGCTTACGACATAAACAACCTGTCGATATCCGTTAAGCTGTTATTTAGCGCTCCCGCCGTACGTGTACGGGTACGGACAGCAGTATCCGGTATGTTTCCGTACCTGCAACAGACAATGGGCGCGGTAATATCGCAGGGAAGGGAACGGGGACGATAATTGCACGGAGTTTAATCAGAGCTGCGAACAATCGCGGACGCTCACCTAATGGGATTAAACGCCTGCCGATGCGATTTTGCGTACAACAACGTATTACGAGCAGATACAGGAGAAAAGATGTTGAGTTGGAAACTTACAACCAGGAGCACAACAATATCGTTTGTAAAACATTACGGTCTAGAGAGTTGGTAGCAAAACTAAGCCAATGAAGAAATATAATCACAGACATACAGCTCTTAAAGTGAAAATTAATAAACAGTTATTACGTAGGTAAATGTTTCTTATGACTGCCTCACTATTTTTTTCGCTCGACAACTGATCAGTTACCACACGATCAGATATTTATTCCAGGCGTCTAAAGGTGTCGCTTTCCACCAAGTTAACAGCAAAGAGTAGGGATGAGAACCAAGTTGGTCTCCTTTTTTTTTCTCACATAACAAACTTTCTCTCACCGTTTTCGGCCATTATTATTGATTGTGCGTCGATCGTAGCAGTGACGCTTATCATTTTACTTTCAGTGCCTAATTCAGTCATATACCACATCTTCACACACTAACAATAAATAAGTTAGTTATTTTTATTTGACTACCAAAATTTTCACTAAAAATAATTTATATGGGAAAACAACGTGTGCCGATTCACCTAGTCTTTATATTAATACGCTAACTGTCTTTCTCACACAATAAGCTTTCTCTCACCGTTTTCGGCTATTATTATTGATTGTGCGTCGATCGTAGCAATGACGCTTATACTTATCATTGTACTTTCAGTGCCTCATTCAGTCATATACCAGATCTTCAAACACTAACACTAAATAAGTTAGTTATTTTTATTTGACTACCAAAATATTCACTAAAAATAATTTATATAGCAAAACAACGTTTGCCGGGTCAGCTAGTCTTTATATTAATACGCTAATGCGCCAACTGTGAAACGGATTCAGTTGGAATCCGCTGGCCATCTTTCATTACTTGCGTCCGTTTTTCATCTCCCCGTCCCATGCTCGATTAAACTTTAGCATTTTAATCAAGACAATCTAGAGGGGTGAAAAGCGTGAGTTTGTACATTAAAAGTTTGCGTTAATACGTTTAAATTGAATGAAGTTTTATACCAAGGAATCAGCAGCGATTAGCGATTATTGTTAGTAGTAGTAGTATTAAATGTAAGTAAAAATATATTGTTTGAGTACGAAAGTAGGTAGGTGGCCTGGTTTGTTTGACCACCAGGGGTCGTCGAATCTCATTCGCATACGAAAATCACCAAAGCGTCTACGAATTCTAATTTCGCGCAGCGATAGAATGTGTATAATATAGTCTATACCATTCGCAGTGTTTAAGTTTCATTTTTAATTTTCGGAATCCTGCAAATAATTCGCATATGAAAATGTTTCGCATACGATATGTATCGGTGAAATTGATTGTTGAATTGTTTAATTTAATTATATCATTATTTTTTAAGTAAGGCCCAGCCAGTCAAAGCCTTTTCAATGGCTATGAACGGCTGATGAATTAAAACTGTTCAATCATTCATTTCTCAAAACTAAGTCATATTTTTAAAATGGCGAGCGAATCGATATACAGCAAAGCCGCGCATATAAAGTAGATACGGGTACACTGTAGAATAGAATGGATTACGGAAATTACTAGGCACGGAATTGTAGCCCGCGGCGCGGTCTTTCGTCCGATCCGATGACGCCGCGATTTCGAAATTGGATCGCACTGTACGCTAGTTTTGATTACTTAGGCGAAACGCTTTCGCCAACTTTTGATTTGATCGCATTGGTAACGGAACGTTAGAATTCAATCAACAACGGTCCGAAATGTTTCTCATATCTGCAATTGGTCAGCAATTGAGCATAATTCCTATATACCGCAGACTTTTTTTTTGTTTTAGCCGCCCAAACGTTGTTGGGAATGCTTTATGCATCACTTAATTCCGCCTTATACGGTAGTCAAATTTTACATACAGTTTTCGATTTAAAGATATTTTATTTCTCATAAGACATGCATATACAGTAATAGCACAGGTAATAGTCACATAAAACAAGAAACTTAAATTAGGTAGGTAGTACAGATATTTTAGTTTTGAATAAACAAATGGAATAAATAATAAAAAACAATAATAATAATATAAAAACAGCAAATGCACAGTAGGTAATAGAGTCTGGATATAACTTCACCGTTCTGTTTTTTCATTAAACGTTGCACCGGCAAGTATTTTGTGATCAAGTAAACAATTAAAGATTCTACAGATATAATCGAGAAATGTCGTTTCCAGCAAACCTCCGATTCTTGCACAAAATGTCTTAGCTATAAGATCCTTAAACTTAAGTGCTCAATACAACATGACTTTCCAACTGAATACGGTATCTTACTACTAAAACAAATCAATCCGGGTCGCCGGTCAACCATATCGGTTATTCCAGAAAGTTGCCAATAGTTGGTTATCTCTCCCGCATTTGCATTTAGGGCCTACGTCATAAATATTAATTGGACTCAAGACCCCGCCCGAATACAAGCGTATTCCGACGGAGTTCAATTATCATAAAACTATTTCAATTACAAGCAGTCCTCCGTATTTGCCCATGATTGTGGACAATTTGGGACTTGTTTGTTTTGCCAATTGCTTGTGTTTGGGACTTTTGTCTGGACTTGAACATATTTGGCATTCAAGGCAAATAATAACTGAAACATTCTGTTATATTTCAAGTGTCGAATCTTATATTGCAACTAGCTGTTGCCCGCGACTTAGCCCGCGTTAAAATTAGCTTGTGGCACTCGGTTAATAAGTAGGTACTTAGCTTGTAGCATACCTGTTCGCTCTTATTAGTAGCAATCCATCCATCAGTCGGGGGTCCCGACTGACACTAATGGACATAGACTTCCATTAGCAACTACACCCAGACTCTACTCTTTGAATCCTACTGCTTCCCATGGTCTTCTTCAAGTCATCAACCCAATTAATCCAAGGGCGGTTAGTGGGTACATATTATGTCAAAAAAGTGTCGGGCACACTGGAGACTTCACTGAAGTTTCCAGTGTCTATCGGCTACGGTGACCACTTACAATCAGTTCGCTCGAATGCTTATTGTGCTGTGTTTTCATTCCTTTCGAAATGAAGAAGACAAACTTTTAACCCCTTTAGGGGCTGAATTTCAAAAAATATTCCCTTAAGTATGTAGGTACTAGTATGTACTAGTAGCACAGAATACTTAATAGTGCTAATTGTAGGACTTTAATATAATAATTGGCTTTCCAAACAGAAAAACCAAGAGTCAAACCCACGGTTTACATCTAGTATGAAATTCCAAGCGTTATGGCTTGTTATCAGTCATTAATCATTCCATGCTTTTTGTTTTATTCCATTCACTACCACCTATTAAATCGGGTAATGCTGTAAAAGTCATAAAGCGAAGCAATAAGGAATCAGAAAAACGAGATATCCAAGCGTGACGTCCAAGGAAGACGGATACATCTCAGTAAACAACGTGTTTATTGCCGTGGGAGGGACAGGGGAAGAAATAAAAAATGCAGTAAACTGGGACTAATGCAATGGTTGATTATATTGGACGTTACTACCAAACATTCATGATCTTGAGTACTGATTTCATGTAATATAGAGTGTTTTTAGGCAATAAGGTTGTTGCTTGCTATTTAATTTAAAATTGCATAGGCTAGGACACCCGCTTCAGTCGCCCATCAGGGTTCGCGGGACGAGGGCGGGGAATAGCCGTACCGAATTAACATAGTTGTTAACTATATTAACATCAATAATTTCTGACGCACTCAAGATGTGTTCACTATAATATAATTAATGTACTTATGTATATGAAATGAATGTACTTTGTACTATGTATATGTAGGTATGTTATTTCCCTAATAATTAATTAAAGGATAATCATACCCTGTAAATCAAACAACAAACATCGTTTTTTCAATAAAATCAGCACCTATTGATGTTAATTGCTATTTTATTTGTATAGGTCGATAGGTGAGAGGCCACCACTCCACCAAACTTAAATTCTCGAATTAATATAGATTATTTACGTATAAATTATTTATTTTAGTCCGGACGTGCTTCTGCAAACTGTGACCCGTCGGCCGAGCGATCGTCCAACTGATCGTGCAAAATGTGACGAACGTGTCGAGGGCTTTAAGGTGACACTGTGACCCAATTCTGCGCAGCCCGTGTATCTATCTAGTATGTAGACTAAGTAGGTAGACAAAATATTTAATAGTGCAGATACATTTTAAAATTTCATTTTTTGTTAGTGCTTCCACAAGAACGCACTGCGGCTAAGGGACGCCGATTTACCGTAATGATCTTTGAAAGTTCCCACGCATGACTGGATGAAGTAGTAAAGTAGCCACATCTTGTATCACTCACGTTTAATCACGCAAGGAGGCCTTTTTGCTAAATTATTCGGCACTGTAATAGAACTGCTCTCAGGCTGATTATTAAATTCAGACTAAATGGCTATAGTTTTAGAATTGATCAGTTTTGGTGATGACTTGATTTGGCTTAACATGCGGCAGCCATCTTTTTTTTGCTGTCATCGAAGCTTGTAGAATAGCATGAAACTATTTAAATCCGACAGCAGAAGTAGGTAGTTATGTAACGAATGAATTCAGGTGATTTGTAATACCTATTGATAAAGTCTAAAATTAAATCTCACCGTATCAAGGAATATCTAGTAACTTATGTATCCTTGTTTTCGGCCAGCCGAATCGAGGTAAACATAAACCTTTTCTTATTGCGAGAAACAAAGGGACGATTTGATCCTTTTACTCGTATCGAAAAAGCAAAATGATCCAACTATCCCCACTCGCTTTGTCGCAAAAAGAAATACCTATGGAGGTAGGTATTTTACGCTATTGACCCTCATTTTAACGCCTTTTATGCACATCAGATTAGAACATTGCATGCATAACCTTGTATACATAAATCCATGAACCACCAAATGCATGGATGATATGGATAACGTTACAGTTTTACCCCACACATGCTAGGGTTTCCATACAACGTTATGGATGCAAGATTATAACCTCCTCACTCATCAATTTCTTGAATACTTTCCCAAAATATGATCCATCCAGCGCCTCGCAAATGTACCTAGGTACAGGAATGAAGTTGACTGGGTAGTAGCAAAGCAATACCTGAAACAAGAAACAAAAGATTTTACTTGACTGTTAAAATAAAATTGTTTTACAATCGTATGCAAAGGCAAGGCCCTCGAAATGAAAACATATTGCCGTAAAGAGTGATGACGTCATTCCTCATAAAACGTCCCCCTCAAATATCCAGGGAAACGGACTTCCTTATGCCGTAATGTTTTGTCACTCTCTTTTGGGAATCGTACTCAAGTGATTTCGTATGATATTATGTTAATGGCTGCGCGAATACTCGGCAATGTGTGTAAATCATGCACGAAGCGTTCGGATAAAGAAGTCGCTTGGAAATGGAGAAATTATTAAAAGTATATGGGTCTTGTACATGAAAACCGTCTATATCAAGTTATATTGGGCCATTGGGAAGCTCTGCCAATCCGCACTCACCTAGCAACTACTCCCAGAGTATCTACTGCAGTGAGAACTACAGTGATAATTATTTAGTGACTGTGACAATTTGATAAATATCTGGTTTAAGGCCAAGGCTTTCTAGGCAAACGAACAATAAACATAAGGAAAAAGACGAAGATTAGAAAAGTTGCAGATAGATTTAATAAAACAACAAGGTTCAATTAGGTAGGTAATACCTACGATTGCGCACAAAAAAATTAATACATAGTTTAAAAAAAATAGAAAAACACGCTTTTATATATGCACGTAAAAACCAAAAATAAATTATTACCTACAATGTGCTTTTTATTATAATATTTGATTGTAATGGTTGCTGTAACAGTAACTGGAGTTGCAGCACGACTAGTATTCCCTTAGATATTCTATTCATTATAATGATGAATATCACATTACTAATGTATCTTGATTTCTCAGCAAGTTCAAAAAGTCTTTCCTGTTCCAGCGCCCCACGCTTTTACAATCAATTATTATAATTAAAAGCACATAGTAATAATTTATTATTGTCGATTGCAACTTGCACTTGACCGGTATAATTACAGCAGCCTTAACGTAAAACCTCATCGTATTATACAGGGTGTCCCAGAATGAATGGATAATCCTTGAGCCCCGCACAGAACAGCTCTCGGGCGCTTAGAAAAAAAAATCAAAAAAAAAAAATTCCAAGTGATACCCAAAATATGATTTTTTTTAGAAAAACATACGTTATTTTAGCTTCACTTCACATTCATTTACACAACTGCCACAAATTAATGATATTCTTGGCGTTTTTGGTGTCATTTTATTCCTGATAGACTATACTACTAGAAATACATCAAATAATATAAGTATCTGTGATACTTTTTTTATAAAAAAAATAAGAACTTGAATTTTTAACATGAAATTTGATACCAAAATAATTTTGACATAGTTTGAGAGTGTTTCATTAAAAAAAAAAGTATGAAAACGTAAGTGTCCAGCTATTTTAAAAACATGCGCAGTTAATACAGATTAAATAATGGTATAATACATCATTTTATCTAATACTACTACGAAGTTATTGCTATTGAGATGCAAAACGAGTAAATACGACTAAAATTAAAAAGTTAATGTCTTAATACATTTTAATAATAATAAAACATTTCAGGTGTCGCTGCGACCCATAGACGTCCCACTGCTGGGCACGGGTCTCCCCCACAGACACTGCTGCTGCGGGAGGTCCAGAGCATACTCCACCACGCTGCTCCAATGCGGATTGGTGGAGGGGTTAGTGGCCAACCCAGTGTCGAATGTTCTCAAGCCACCCGAAGGTCTTCGACAAGGCTTAACGACTGTTTCCAGCATTGAAAACAACCGGGACCGACGGCTTTACGTGCCCTCCGAAGCACGGTAGCGTCCGTGAAATTTTGCCACTAGCGCTCACCTATCCACAAACCGACCGCGCCCGTCGTTGCTTAACTCTTTCGGTCACATTGAATCGACGCGAGCCATTGGGCTATGGACGCTACATTTCAGGTGTACATTACATCAATCTTTATTCACAACAGGTGTTCAAATTGTCTGCCACCGATTCTAATACACGCTCGACATCTTCTTTTATAGGCTCTACTAAGAAACCGTGCGTAGAGTCATTCATTTATTTTTGAAGCGGCCTCTTGAACACGGCTGCGTAATTCCTCATTTGAAATTGTTTTCGAGTACACTTCTTCCTTTAGACAGCCCCAGTAAAAAACATCCCGACAGTTTAAATCTGGAGATCGAGGAGGCCACAGAATAGGACCCAAACGACCAATCCATTTGTTTGGATACGTGGCATTTAAATAAGCCCGGACGTTTGTACCATAATATGCAGGGCAGCCATCATTCTGTAACCAATGGGATTTCATTACCTCCTACGAAACAGTCGTTAAGCCTTGTCGAAGACCTTCGGGTGGCTTGAGAACATTCGACACTGGGTTGGCCACTAACCCCTCCACCAATCCGCATTGGAGCAGCGTGGTGGAGTATGCTCTGGACCTCCCGCAGCAGCAGTGTCTGTGGGGGAGACCCGTGCCCAGCAGTGGGACGTCTATGGGTCGCAGCGACACCTGAAATGTTTTATTATTATTAAAATGTATTAAGACATTAACTTTTTAATTTTAGTCGTATTTACTCGTTTTGCATCTCAATAGCAATAACTTCGTATTAGTATTAGATAAAATGATGTATTATACCATTATTTAATCTGTATTAACTGCGCATGTTTTTAAAATAGCTGGACACTTACGTTTTCATACTTTTTTTTTACATGAAACACTCTCAAACTATGTCAAAATTATTTTGGTATCAAATTTCATGTTAAAAATTCAAGTTCTTATTTTTTTTATAAAAAAAGTATCACAGATACTTATATTATTTGATGTATTTCTAGTAGTATAGTCTATCAGGAATAAAATGACACCAAAAACGCCAAAAATATCATTAATTTGTGGCAGTTGTGTAAATGAATGTGAAGTGAAGCTAAAATAACGTATGTTTTTCTAAAAAAAATCATATTTTGGGTATCACTTGGAATTTATTTTTTTTGATATTTTTTTCTAAGCGCTGGAGAGCTGTTCTATGCGGGGCTCAAGGATTATCCATTCATTCTGGGACACCCTGTATATAGTGGCAATAGATATAATGTGACACAAATGAATGATGGCCGTTGATTGTAATTCTACTTTGATGACGATGCTTCGCTCATTACTCTTGCATACAATTACCGCACTGTTGGTTGGTTGTGTCAAATTAACATTAATTGTAATTAGGGACTGATAATAGTGTATTTTTTAAATTTCTATTTGTATAGGATGTTGGGTGTAAAACAGGCTCTCCGGAAAGTACAAATAATATTTAAATGCAAGTATAGGTTGTTATTACTACATTTATAGGTACTTCTAATATCTGTTAAACAAGCGCATGTTAAGACAGTGATAGCCCTGACTTTGCGTTTAATCAATAATTTTGTAGAATGGAAACTTCGAGAGAGAAATAGCATATTTGGAATTCTATTATAAAAAAATTAACCTAGTAATGGCAGAGCCAAATAATTAGTAAAATAAGAATTCTTTTTTAATACAAATGTTTTGTCTTTGTTCACATTGACAACAACGTTTCACTTTCAAAAGCCAAACATTATTGTCAGGCGTATAGCAGGAGATTTACTTCGATACCAACCGACTACTGGTAAATATTATATGGAGGAAACTGGCATACATACCTCACATCTAAATTCTACACCCTTTTAAGGGTATAGGTACATATTGCTGTCGAAGTCGAAGAATGTGCATTTAAATAAATAAATAAATTAATAGATACAATATTGCGGTGACAGCCCAGCGGCTATCGAACTCGCCTCTCACTCGAGCGGTCCGGGTTCAAACCCCAGTGGCACGCACCAATGACTTTTCTAAGTTATGTGCGCTTTAAGAAATTAAATGTCACTTGCTATAACGGTGAAGGACACATCGTGAGGAAACCTGCATGCCTGAGAGTTCATCATAACGTTCTCGAAGGTATGTGAAGTCTGCCAATCCGCACTTGGCCAGCGTGGTGGACTAAGGCCTAATCCCTCCCATTCTGAGAGGAGACCCGTGCCCAACAGTGGGACGTCTATGGGTCGCAGCGAATAGATACAATATAAAAGGTACCAGTAAATATTTAGAACGTTATTACATTGCAGTTTCATCTGAATGAACAACGATATGGAGTCATACTTTTACATTCTCTCTCACACACGGCTATCTGACCCCAAACTAGGTTGCACTGACTAATAATTACATCATGACATTTGTATGAGAGATATGTCTAAGTTTAAGTATATAATATCGATAAATGTACAAGCAGGCTAAGTCATACAGCTTTTAAAATAAATCTACGTTCACATTAAATTTCGTTAGTTATCGAGTTTTGTTTGCAAAGTTAGTTAAATGGATAATAATCTAAGTAAATAACAAAGCCTCCGTTCTAAAGCTTAGTATTATGTCTCGTTAATTATCTTTGTTTGTCTCGAAGCAAACTTTCCAATCCGCTCGTTGCAAGCTGTAAGCTCTCTAACCAAGAGGAGCGTGGATGGAATTAATAAAGCCACGAGTTTATCCGAAGTTCGGTATCGGAGCTTTTTATTGGAACAAAAAAAATTAACATAATTACATTTTAAACGATTTTACGATGGAGTATCCCAATGTTTTGATTTAGGTAAGGAGCAGCGTATTCCAACAAAAGGTATTTGATTCTTTCTGTGGTGTGTGCATTTTGATAAACACATAAAAACGGTAAAAAATAACAAAGCCAACAAAGATGAAACATATTTAGATTTTCCATCATAACACTTATTACAAGGTAAATCGATTCTAACACCTAGGCGGTTATATACAATATACATAAAACGGTAAAAAAATAACAAGATAAAATAGGATAACATTAAAATTTTCCATCATAATAACATCTAACAAGGTAACTCGAATATCTACTAGCGATTACAAACAACCCGACAAATATGTACTATGTAAGAAAAATTCGGAAGCAGTTAATTTGTTCGCTTCTGGCTACCCGGTTCCAACGCTCGTGTTATTTTTATCATTTGTCCGTGCCCTAATCTCCCTTATCTCAGCGTGTAGCGATAAACATGGGACCATCCCGCTCTCTGGCTTTCTGGATTTGTTCCTCCACTGGAGAGATTGTAAATCTTATGTTGGGGAAAAACAATTTGGGAACTGTGCCTTGTGCTGCTGAAATAAGTTCTTGGCCTGTCGAAATATCAGCTAATTTAAACAAGAATCCGTATCTTTGCTAATATGTAAAAGGGAAAGCGTGTTTGTTGGTGTTTGGATGCATAAATGTAGTGTATTGCCTGGAGAGTATCATAGGCTTCTTTATATCCCGAAATATTGGACGTGTACGGAAACCTGTAAATAATCATTCGATTCGAGATCGATGATTGATGACTATCTCGGACTATGATCGGCCGGACTGCGGGTGAAGCGGTTGTGAGCTTGCCGTTGATATAGGCTATACTTACTATATTTTCAAACATCCCTTGACTGTAGAGGTAATTCTCTGCGTAAAACGCAAAGACGCGGGCGGAACTAGTGAAAAAATCAAATAGAATAAGAATTTGGCTTTGTACTAATTTAAAAAAAAATTAACAGTTCCAAAAAAACTACTAAAAATTGATCTTAAAGCGTTCGTGGTCGCGATGCCAATGCATAGTCAATGATGGAAATTTTTTACAAAACAATAATTTATTTAGAAA
Organism: Carterocephalus palaemon; assembly: GCA_944567765.1. Classification (NCBI taxonomy): domain Eukaryota; kingdom Metazoa; phylum Arthropoda; class Insecta; order Lepidoptera; family Hesperiidae; genus Carterocephalus; species Carterocephalus palaemon. Next base: position 3,788,442 of record OX155658.1, on the reverse strand, counting down.
TTTCGCATTTCAGCGTAATGAAGAAATTCATAATTCACAATGGCAATAATTTAGGGAAAGCGAAGCCCAGAATCAAGCAGATTTTAAGTTGAGCTTATATTAATTTGAGCGCATTCACGGCCCACGGAGGTCGCAAAAAATTCATATCTCGTAGATTCCTTGCAAATTTTATTCATGGACCACATAAACTGCCTACTCTGAGCGGCTCATTAATCTTGGGAGGCTGAAAATTTTGGTACGATCCCCAGGAGCACCGCGCGTGGAGAAAAAGAATCGTGTCTGAACGCTCTTTCGTGGTAATAACGTCTCAACCGTAATCGCTGTAACGTAAGTAATAAGATGTTATTTATTAAAACCTCCATAAGCTAATTCTTTTAGGTATCAATAAATTCAGATCAATTCTTAACATCCTCAATATACTTGTAAGTGCATGCGTATTTATTTACTTACATTACATTATAACAACATCTAGCGTTTTGTACATTTGGAAAATAAAATAACCAAGTATACTATCTGCTCATTTATTGATCGTCAGAGGAACTAAGGTGCAATTATAATTATCCGAAGACATGTCCGTCGCGGCGCCGAAGTGGACAGCAACTCGGCGGACAGCGATTGTGATTTCGTCATGACGGAGCGAGCTGCGCGCGCGCTGGTCTACAGTGTAAAGACGTGCCCGCCGCGAGCGCGACACTCCTGAAGGTGGTCATCTAATTGACGGAAACTAGTCGGCCTTTTAAAGACTTAAACCACGCTTGAGTAAGCAGGTAACTTCAACTATGAATATGGACACTCACGAATCATTCAGTAAGAAAATATGTTTGGTAAGATTACAATATCAACCGAACGTAGATCAACTTACTACGCCTTATAATATCTACGTTACAATAACATTTGGATATTTGTGAATTTAAAACCATGACATAGGCAAAGAGCGCTAACCAAATACAGAACAATAAATTCCCCACATACAGGCAAAGAGGCTTAATGGTCGGCTACACGCAATTCGCCCCTGTCGCAATTCGCCCATTGCAAATTATATAACTCGGCTCCAAGTTGCCCACTTACACGGATCGCTATCGCCGCCAAGGTCCTCGGGCCGATTTGTTACTTCTATTTTGCTGTTACTTAAACGATTCTATTATGTCCACTCTAGCGGATGGATGTATTCCGCCAGGCAATTTTATTTGATGTACGCACTCTTGTCACTTGGGTATAGGTACATATAGTACTCTTATTCTATACAAAACAATCGCGACCTCCACTCAATACTTCACATCGATTTCTTGTGTATCTAATATTGATATATTCTGCGTGTTTGCGCAACGAACGTCGATGTACGGAAACTTCCACTTCTATAATTACTTAGATCTTTCCAATTATTTTTTTATCTGTTATTGCCCTCCAAGTACTTTCTAAAAAAGAAGAATGATAGACAGATAATAATGATAATAAGATGGGGTTTCCACAGAATAGGCCCTCCTACCTTTTAACTATAGGCAGGTGCCTTGAAAATGTTGACCTATTAAGTATCTAATAACCATAAGTCCTATGTTTCAGAAGTGCTACGATCGAACCCAAGGTTGGGTAAACTTAATTCGTTGCCTTTGTTACCCAACCTAGTATTGTTTCACAGTACTTAAGCTAGTATTTGGTTGCAACAATACAAGAATTACCTGGTCATGAAGGTCACAAGATCAGCTACAAATTTTACAATTATTAGCTTTGCAAGGTGCTCTTAAATTGTAACTGATATGTATTATAGGTATTAAACAAGAAAATTAAATTAATAGATACTGTATAAACAGCGAGGTTAACATACCAATACCTCCATCAATACAGAAGCGGTTATAAATTTTTCAAGTTACGATTTTGCTCAAAACACTTTTAATGTAATTAATACCGACAATTTTTTTTATTTAATAGTTAGGCAGTAGGCAGAGGTGTGTGCGTTTGTGTGTCCAACTATAAACACTTAATGGGAACAATTATAGGTACATTAAAATTATGAGAACTAAATTATTTGTACAACCCGCGGTCTATTATGAAGATCACCTTAAGTCGGTTTGTTCCACCCAATTGTTATCAATAATATATAACAGTCGCGATCATCTCGGGGGGTAACTAGTCGCTATCTTCACTGGGGACATCCAACCACACCAGGAAAGAAATACCGGTTTTGAAACAGGAGTACCATCGCAGAGACTAGATGTTCCCGGTCGAAAACAACAGTGCCCTGGAGTTGACCACTAATCGGTTGAAAATACATAATAAATGTGTTGACCTCGAAACGGACTTATAGGTACATGGAAACAGCAAAAAGCAAGAGTTGTCGAAATGGGTCAAAGTAATTTCCGGATGAAGGACGGCGAACTGACGAACGCTGATTAAATCAGCTCCCAAGTTCCCAAACTTTGTCTGCCAGTATCAGCAAGCGTGTCAGCGAGATTGAGGCTTACATGGCTTTTCTCGTTGAGATTGTGTAGGCTGGAATCTCTCTTATGAATCAACAAAACATTTTAGTACAATTCGATGAAAGCTGAATTAACAAATGCGACCTGATCTTCCTATTCACAACGGTGCCAAGGATTACAAGAAAATTAAAGAATTTCTTCAAAATTAGTATTCTACAACATACCATTTCACCAGGTAATAATAATATAAAAAAAGAACAGTATAAAAAACTAAAAATTATTTTTTCTTGCACACTTAGTCGAAACAAACCTTCAAGAGAATTTTTGACCTTAAGCGACTGTGATCAATAAGTCCCTGACCCACTATATGGAAATAGACTGCAGATACTAACACCTGTTAAATGTTTCTAACGATGCAAAACGAATGGTTTACAAAACGGAACATAATTTCTTACAGCGAATTGCCTGCTGCTAGTTAGGTAAACAAATAAAAGCAGCATAAATAATGCAGATTGTTAAGGTAATAATGGGTAATAATAAACCGTCATTACATTCATTTAAAGTATTCGTAGTCGAGTTGCTTGAGACATTTTTTAATAATAATATCTTGGACATTCTCACACACGGCCATCTGACCCCAAAGTAGGCGCGAGCCTGTGTTATGGGTGTCAGAGACTGATATACATACATAGATATTTTTTTAAAATACATACTTAAATAGATAATATTGACATCCAGACACAGAACAAATACAAGTGTTCGTCACACGAATATTTGTCCTGAGTGGGATTCGAACCCACGACCTTTGGCGCAACAGACAGGGTCACTACCGATTGCGCCAACGGGCCTGTCAATTCAATTCAACATTATGAACCTATAGGTAATTAAGCTACACAGGTCTTGGCGACTGCTAAGCTAAAGGTCCTGAGTTCGATCCCCGGGTCGGTCAAAATGTTATTGGGGTTTCCTTATTTGAAATTCCCTAGACTGTAGCTCGAAATGTGGATTTGTGTCCGATGTATGGTAGACTCACCACCTATTACGTGGGACCCAAATATAACTGGTGAAAAGTGTGAGATGTGATGTTATGTTATTATGTTTTTTTTAAGGATACAAGATAGCAAACGAGCTTGCAGCACCACCCATCCGGTGCCGTTATTATGTAACGCAAAATAGCACACTATGGCATTGATTCATTTTTATCGGAAAAAGGTAAAAATGAACTTAATCGGAAATAGCATGCGCAAAGGAAATAATGCTCAAATGCTGAGAGCTATGTCCACAAACTTATAAGTGGTTGCAGCTTGCAGCTCTAGTTCGGGCAAACAATATAGAGCAGCGCAGTTTCAGAGTAATGCAGATTGCAGGCGTTTTGTAACGAACTACTTATTCATGAAGCATGTTAAATGTTAAGTACTTGAGTTGAGGTGCATTTGTCTTAATAGAGATAATTAGGTTAATTTTCTTGTGACTGGTAACTAGTTATTGTGACATTTGCGAGTTGTGTAGACAAAAAAATTAATAAAAAAGTCAACACGCTGGTGTTCAATACTGAAAGTTACGATTTTTTTTTTAATGGAAAAAGATTTAATTTCTACTGAATTGATTAAATTTACAGATAGGCAGATTATCTTAATTAAAATATGCGCATAATAGTTGTCAATTAAACAATAAGTCCTCATGTGAGGAATTTACTGGAAGACTGTTTAAAAGACTCAATAAATTATAAATATAAAAGAATCAATTTGAATTAATGAACTGCACTGAAATGTTATATGAAATGCATGATGCGAATTTCATGACGCAAATGCATTTTAAGGTGAAGAGCCAAGCGAGACCAAACTCAAGATGATTACAAGTTTGCGCACCTAAACTTGAGTGAATCTGGTCAAAGTGCCGGGACAATGAAATTGAAACATTTTCTACCGTCTGAAAATGCACACCTGGTGTGTTTATTGCTATGCTGTGGACCAAAGGTAAGGTATCCTTTTAAAGAAAAGCTTTTTTGAAAGAAAAAAATTAATTGGGGTTCGATCAGGGTAACGCAGTCTTTTTAATAATTTCAAATTCTCACAGTCTGAATTTATGACCGGTGTAATATTATAAATAGCATGGCGTGAGTAGCCTCCATAGCCCAATAGCCAACCCTCTTTCGTATGTTCGTATGTGATCGACCGAGTTAAGCTACGGCGCGGTCGGTTTGTATTGGATGATTGCTAGATGCAAAAGTTACTGTTAAACCACGTTAAGCCGTCGGTCTCAGGTGTTTTCATGGTAAAAACAATCGCTAAGCCTTGTCGAAGACCTTCAGGTGGCTTGAGAAAATTCGACATTGAGGTGGCCACTAACACCTCCACCAATCCGCATTGGAGCAGCGTGGTGGTGTATGCTCTAGACCTCCCGCAGCGGTGAGAACCGTGCCCAACAGTGGAAAGTCTATGGGTAGTAGCTAGGTATGGCCATAGGCTCACCCACTACTACATGGGGGGACGTATCAAGTAACTGGGTTTGCACACATCTGCATCGGGGAAATACAGGCGTAGTGTTCTGTTATTGAAAACAATGTAAGTAGCATCTGTTATTCAGTTTTGATGGAACCACCATCAAATAACCGTTCTCAACAAGCAAGCACCAACAGCAGTTCACAAGTATGTTAAATCCTCGTACATACGATTAGACGTTAGCCGATGTATTGACCAAGGCAGCAATTATTTAGCTATCCGCTCACGTAACCGAGGCATGTGTTTGCAACCCGGGTCGCCGCGTCTGCTACGCTGGGCCCAGCCTGCTCTGTATTCATGAGGGACCCGCCTCTCTATTACCCTGATCGGTTGCCGAGCGCCGGTGGATTAGTAAACTGCATTCGTGCGAAAACGTATCGAGTTCAACATATATTTGTACCTAATCTATCGCTCGTTTTGATGATTCAGTACAGTTGACGTCATAAACGTTTCATCAAGTACAGTGGAATAATTTTGCATTAACAGCTACGTACTTGTATAATGATTGTATGTCAAAACAAACCCAATATCGCTCGCTCGCTCGCTGCGAACCATAGACGTCCCAGTGCTGGGCACGGGTCTCCCCCACAATAAACAACAAAATATCAATACAACCCAATATTATTCCAATCTAAATAGTTTGTCGTAGACCACTGAATTCTCCTGACGCTATTCTTGCTGAAATGCTTTATGATAAAAAAGGCCGATGGCTAGGGTATCATTGGTTATTGTTGACAAACAAGATGGCTTTATGTGGCTCCTAAAGTATTTAAACCAAACTAGATTGTCCTAGGGCTGATTGTCGGCTGACGCGTTCGGGATCTTCTACTGACTACAAGCAGAAACCTGCATTACCGCATCACGATGCCCTGCTATCTCGACATAAAACAAATTAATTTCATCTAAACTTCTCTAGCGGATTAGGTCATCCTGCTTCAGAACGTCGTGTCCAATGTAGGTTAAGCTCTCAGAGGTGTTTCCTTCGGGCATCTGAATATTTTTACATACATTCTTAAATGGGGACAGAGATACATCAAATATTTGTCACTGCGGCGCGCGACCTAGCAAACCCTCGTACGAGTATGCCACTCAATTTCGGTTCATGGTTTTGGAACATCAGAATATCAGGATATTCCAGATGTGTGGCCTTTGAAAATTTTACTACACCTACTCAAAGTTTTGTTAATTTATCACCCACCAACGTAGGTTTTTTTTTTAAAAAATGAACAAGACTTTCCTAGCACCAAATAAATGTTTAACTCTTTCTAAGCTTTTATAACGTACGGTCGTGAGCCCAGTTCCGAAGTCGGCCGTAACTGTACACTAGAGTACCCATCAACCACCCACCTGACAGGAAGCGGTCTGACGCTGGCTGGTTCCATGAGAAAACAACTTGTCACTTCCTTGGGCTGTCAGCTTGTCGCGTCGATAGGCTGTCGAATTAGTTACGCTTAAATGCAGATAGGGGCGCGGACGTATCATGTTACTTTTGTTTTTTTATAACTTACTAGCTAGCGATTTTCTCTATAGTGGGCGAAGTTCGGATTTCATAATACTATTTTGAAATGTATTTGCACGAATTTCATTTTGATTATTCTTGATTGATTTTGGATCAGATTGTAAACTTCGCGACGGGTAACAAGTGATAATTAGGACCAAACGTGCGTAGAAACACACATACTAGTATCATATGCAAATAAGCAGCTTTCGTATCTGCAAACAATTTGACTGATTCCTTAGTCGGATTAATAAATAGAACTCTACTATAAATAAAAGTAATGCAATTTAACTATGGTATAAGAACGGTATCGATCCACATGAGTAGGTATTGGAGTCTAAATGAAGACAGAAAACGGCAGATTGGAATGAGCCCAGTCCCATTTTGAACTACAGTACGTAGCGGAACCGATTGCATTCAGTTCTATGAAATATGAATTCTAACTCGCAATATAAAACTGTCCGTGTCAGTCAGTCCACCGAACTGAAAAAATATTGCGGGCTTTTACCTATCAATTTATTTGTAAGCTTTACTTTACGCCCACCGATCGCTCAATGCTATTGAAATTTTTTGCGTCATGAAATACTTTTTTTTTGTATCGTAGCGTAGCTTGAATGAAAGGAAAAGTCTATTTATAAATCCGACTTTGTAACGCAAAGGGTTTTTGTTGGGATTTATCATAAAAACAGATAAATATTTTTTATTTAATGCCATACTTTTATCTTACACGTCTCGCTGGTGTAGTGTAGCTGCCGCTGTGGTTCATTGAAATTTATTTAAAATAGACCCGGTAGTAACTAGTGCACTTTCAATGAATACAAGTACACAGGCTTTATAAGATAGAGTAACTCTGAAACCAAATCGTATAACTATAAATTGTCACTTTCCTACGCATGCCTGCCTATGTAATGCACATACATAAACGATTAAAAATTCATTCATTCATACATTTTAACGGAATTTTACCTTAATACAAGTTGGTTAGAATTTTTTTAAAGAATGGAAATGATAAGTGGGACTTGTCTTGCCGTAAGAACGTTATCAAAATAAAAATAATTAATTGAGGGGAATTTAACCGATGGCCTGAATCAGTACGGCGCTTTATACTATTAGGGTGTCCTTATAATTCAAACGAAAACAGTTGATTATTTGGTAAAGATTCATTTAATAACGAGCCCAATTCTGAAGCAGCATTCAACGATGACGGAACAAAACGTCCGTTTTTACCGATCCCTTGGAACATCTGGCTCTTAACAAACTTCTGGCACATAACATTAGTATGCAAATCGTTTGAGCCTCTTATTGCCGGGTGCTCTATCCATCTAAGGTCCAGGTGGAGCGTGTTGCCATGGAAACCGAAGTTTGAAGTTCAAGAAAATTGTTCAGGAAATTAATAACGAGCCGGCGAACGAACAAAGGCCGTCTCCGATGATTAACGGCAGGGTAACTCCCTGCCACCACATGAGTAAATACCTGAGTCGCGGTTGAGCAAAACATTAATATTACTCTAACTGATGCTGCATTACAGAGATGGCACCATAAAGCGGCACGGATGGGTCAACTGGGGTAAATCGACATGACACTTATTTAGGAGGAAATGGTGCAAGAGAGGTGCAAGATAACTTGATGTAGTAAATATAATAAATAGCTTGGATATGAATATACAATTAATTCTATGTATTGTACACATTTTTTTACTTACTAAGGTACTTTACGACGAACGACATTTAAAGTTAAGGACAAATTGACCCAATTTTGTTAATAAATATTAAATCTCGCCCCGGTTTTAATTAGCTCTACTTTTGGGGCGGATCTATATTACAAGGGTTGTGTCCAAAGCCCATGGCTCGTGTTGATTCAATGTGATCGATAGAGTTAAGCAACGACGGGCGCGGTCGGTTTGAGGATGGCAAGTGGCAAAATTTCATGCGCGCTACCATTCGGAGGGCACGTTAAGCGTCGGATCCGGTTGTTTTTAATAGTGAAAACAATCGATAAGCCTTGTCGAAGACCTTCGGGTGGCTTGAGAACATATTAATGAAAATTAAAATCGATGTAAGCTTTTGTTATTTCCGTTTGCGAGTTCATCTCGGGAAATCTCAATTGTTGTTTCGAGAACACAATTTATGGATTAATTCAAAGTAAGCTGCTTTCAAAGATCCGTTCTATTTCTATATCACTGATTAGTAGTAGTATATATATATGTCGTAATAACAAATCAAAATCAAATTTGAGACAGATCTTGAGACCGGTTCACGATGGTCTTGATTGGAGTTGGATCAGCTAATCATGTTTGCATTTTATAAGAGGCGTTGGAAAATAGCTTGAAAATAAGTGGGGGAAAATAACAAACGTAAATACTTGAGACAGTCTCAACCGAACCGTGTCAACGAAGGTAGCTAAGTACCCACTCACCAGCTCAACCCGTAGGGATATGCCGTTAGAAAGTCAACACAAAGTGCAGTTATTAGGTATGGCGTAAAAAAATGCTTGGTGAAGTGAAACACCACCATTCAGCGACGATTTCGACAAATATAACCTTCAGTGGTAGAACGCCATAAGAGACCGGCTGTTGTTAAATGAATGGTGATTGAGAGTGTTTCGTTCTCAGATTAAAAACAGGCCCGTATTAGTAAACTGAGCTCAAGTTTAATTAGAGAATTCAAACTTAAGAAAGGACTCAGTAAAGTGTTTTAGTTAGTTAAAAATTTACCAGACCAGCTAATCATATTCTGAGTTTGGTTTTTATTACGAGCCTAGTTTCGCTTGCATTCCTAAGATAAATGGGGGTTAACTTCTATGAAAATAAAACATAATCTTATTAATTTTACACTCTGTTTTAGTTTTACTTTACCATAGATTTATGGTAAAGTAAAAAGTTAACCTTAATTTTACGACACAACGTCGCCGGAGATTGTTATACAAACACGATTCATTTTCAAATTACCTACCTACATCGGTGGGATGAAAATGAGTCAGAAACAGTACACATTATTATGAGATGAAGTGCTTCGAATTCCATAATTGGTTTCATAATGTATCTCATTTAAACATACCTACGTTTTTTTGCCGTTTACACGGGTACTGAAAGCTGTTGTAAAACAGAGGTGTACACACACATCTAACAGTGCCTATGTGCACCACTTCGCAGAAACACAGGCGTGAAACATAACGCAGAAACAAATAAACTTAATAAAGCCATTAGTAGGTACTTATTACTCGTTACAATGGACGATTTTAAGTTTTCCTCAAGCCAAAGCTTGGAGATATTGAGGAGATGAGGTGCGCGTTTAAATTGAAAAGAAAATGATAAAAGTTACATTATATGAAATTGAAATTTTCCACTGGAAATGTAACTTCGTGCTGTGAGATCATGTTTCACTGCACGTATCGTCGATGCCCCTCGATTACCAGCCAAGCGGTACTCAATGATAAAACGTGTGAGTGAATTTATTCAATCGATCTTACTCATATAGGAAAGGGGGTTTTACCTCTAGAGAGTCCATTTATAGCATTTATATAACCAAATGAGCGCGAAAGCGGCTCTTAAAATGAGACCGGATGACACACTTATGACTTTTAGCCAATAGTATAGTTCTACCATTCCAAATAATGGCGAGCGGTCAGAGCGCTAGACTTACTTTGGTATAAATGTGTGCTTATTTGTATTAGTGAGCTGACTAACTATGCGTTTTGTGTGGCGGCCTTTTTCTAGGATGTATGAAAGCACAACCAATTGCAATTACTCGATGGTTTCGGTGCGATCGTATTGCCGATGCTGCGGCCGTATTTTCCACTCGATTACCCGTCAAGCAGCACTCGATGAGAGATCGCGTCTCACACCAGTCACGTATCCTATCGATGCGCCAGCCGGGCCAATCCGATGTGTGACCTTTGTTTTTCACTACCAACCGATTTCATTCGTTTTGTTGGTTTCACGTATTGTTTCACGTTAGTTTTACTGCTAAAATTGAAACCGGTTTCATGCTTCAAGCATACTTGTTAAGTTCAATCTACTGAAATCTGCTTGAACTGAGCCAGTTGTTACAGTATTTTTCAGGCACATCACACGCAGACTAGGTATGATAACTAAATAAACTTTACCGCGGGCACAGAATACTAAATAGTATGTGGTTCAAGTAGTGTCCATAGCCCAATGGCTCGCGTTCAATGTGATCGAAAGAGTTAAGCAACGACGGGTGCGGTCGGTTTGTGGATGGGTGACCGCTAGTGGCAAAATTTCATGGACGCTACCGTGCTTCGGAGGGCACGTAAAGCCGTCGGTCCCGGTTGTTTTCAATGATGGAAACAGTCGTTAAGCCTTGTCGAAGACCTTCGGGTGGCTTGAGAACATTCGACACTGGGTTGGCCACTAACCCCTCCACCAATCCGCATTGGAGCAGCGTGGTGGAGTATGCACTAGACCTCCCGCAGCAGTGTTTGTGGGGGAGACCTGTGCCCAGCAGTGGGACGTCTATGGGTCGAAGCGATCCGGGTAAAAAAAAAAAGTAAAAGTTAAGCTTTTTAGTTAAACAGCAGTCTTGTGAGACTCTCGTGCGGCCTGGCATCACTCGAAACATGTCCAAGTTTATTAGAAATTTAAGTGACGTATGTAGTGGAAGTGGATGGTAAAATAGACGAGCGTGCAGGCTAGCCTGTTAAATTGACTCGTCATCGCCAAACATCATTAAATATGCAGCGGGACGTCGATTACTTCGATTAGACGGTTCTATGTGAATAATATTACTGTTACTTTATTATTGAAGCACTTCCTAGTCCAATTACGCTGCAGAATATAGTAGTATGGCATATTCCAATTTCCTTATGGAACCATATCTGGTTTGATTTAGATATTTATCATCCAATATTACTAGTAAATTTTATAATTTCGAAGCACTCTTCCTCAAAGCACGAAGGACGGCTTGAAGTATTTACACTGAATGCAAATGGCGCTATTTAAATACTTTAAAATGGAAATCGTATCGTGAGATACTTCGTGCTTGGTGCAACCGGAAGCATTGTGGAGGTTACGAAATCTACCAATCACACAAAAACTACTTCAAGGTGACGTGCACAGATGAGATGTCACAAAATCGCGCAGACAAAAAGCACAGCTAAAAGGCCTATACTATATGCGCAGATACAGTTACCTACTTGTATTAATGAATAAACTAACTCTTATTAAGATAAAATCCTTTAAATGATATTTAAGTTCTGTAGGTACGTTTGTTTGGTAGGTACGTTAACAGTTTCCTTCAAATTCAAATGTTGAGTAATTTACCTTGTTATGAAGAAATGTATATGGTGTAAAATTTCCACATACCTAGGCTCCCCGAAAAAGTGTTGGCAAGCTCCCTGCACTATCATAATTATTCTGATCTGATCTGAAAATAAACAATCTTAAACACGACACACAGTAATATACAGTTTTTAAACGAACCGAAAATAATGTGAATTTGATATTCTGGTCAAGGATTTTCACAATATAGATAAAGATTTTTATGTTTATAATACCGAGCTCAGTTAGAGTGTGAATTTTAAAAGTTTTGTACCTACATGGATTGTCAACTGTCCATACTACCATGCACAGTGCATTAATGATAGAAACCTTGCTTAATTACACACGTATCTACGCACTTGAAAGTGGTTGAAAGAAACAGCCAAACGTATCAGTTTTATTCCGAACTCATAGAGGTCGATATTGAATGGCAAAAACAGAATTCAACTATCCAAGAGGATTTAATCTTTTATTTGTCACAAGTGGTGACTGGTGGTCTGTTACGAAGTTACGAACCAACAAATCAATTGCTTAAACTTGGTTGTTCGGAGTTCAACTGCAGCTGAAATGGAACTTTGTTTCTTTGAGAAAAAAGGCTAAAATCGGTTGAAATTTCTGATGATTTCATGTGAAACATCATTAGAAGTTATTGGTAGAGCAACGCCAGGCACGATCGATCGTTTCGTTTAAAAACATTAACGATGGAGATAAGACTTATCCATCAGTATTGTCATCACCGACATGGATGGATGGATGGATGGATGGTATCGCAATACTAAAACGCTGCTGTACTGGATGAAGTATTGCTGAACAGCCCCCAAAGGAATTATTTTAGGTACTACCGATTCAAATGGTCATTCATATACGTAATTGCGTATAAATAAAGTTCTGATATCATCCAATTTGTAGGCCTCGGGCGCTACATTACGCACCCATCTAACCTGACCTGACGGTTTTACCCTTTATAACACGAAAAGCGGTCATGGACTTATATGTTACCAATTACTCAGGGGTTTCAAGTCCTGAGGTCCTCAATGCCCTGTCGTTAGTCTTGGCTCAGCATTCTGCCACAAATTGGCCCTATCACCACACACACAAGTAAAAGCAAAATGAAGTGTATACCACATTTAATTTCGAAAGCAATAAACTGCAATCAAAATCGAATTCAATAAGAAAGTGTCTCACGTGGGACGTGCGTCCCTTTCACTTTAGCGATTGCTGCTTGAGACGTAGTACTTACATACCTACATTATCTATCTAGGTACTAGACAAGGGTAACTCAGCAAAAATTACTCAGCAAATTTCAGATTAGCTCAGCTGAGCTGGAGTTGTAAATCAGCTCATAGATCGGCTAAATGTGGCGTGCCTGTGTGTACATACTACTGGTTTTGAGCTGTTGATGTGTATGATAACTGCACATTACAGGTAATCGAATGCAATGACTCAATAGAATTGTAGGCTTTTCGAGTAGGTACTGAGGATGGACGATGTGTGTGAGCCGTGAGCTGAACCGATTGTTAACCTTCAGCTCAAGTATGTATGTGTGAGAAACTCAACTCTCAGCTGATTCAAAGATCAGCTGAGAGTTGAGTTACCCACCTCTACTACCTACTCGTTCGTACGAAAATTGAATAACGATTTGGTGGATCCAGAATTCCAGACAAATTGAAATGTAATGCCATTAATTTGGCAAACGGGCTCGGATTTCGAACGAGCGTCGCATACGGTTTGTTTCGTCTAATTGGCTGCATCCTTCTTGAGGAAACAAATTACCCAAATAAAACCTTTCCTCCGGCTTTACATTCTTATCTATATCGATGCGATTTTGATGATTCTTACGTCAAACGATTCTCTTAACCTATCCATGCGAGTGTCACAAATGACATGGCAGTAAACAATATTCACCACAGCGACAACCAGACGCCATATTATCAAAATGAAAAAAAAAAAACTCGAACAGCTATATGAAGTAGCTAGGGTATCGTTGAAGTATCGTACCTACTAAGGCTCCGCTGTCCGTCTGTCCGTCTGTCACCAGGCTGTATCTCATGAACCGTGATAGTTAGACAGTTGAAATTTTCACAGATGATGTATTTCTGTTGCCGCTATTTTTCCTACTTAGGTATAATATGTAATTTGTGTTGCAGTAGGGTATTGTTTTGGTTTTAATTGTGCAACTTGTTTAATAGTTTATTTTTGTTGTAAGATTTCATAAACATTCATATTGTGTGTAGCCATTTAAAGTTAAGACCACTGCAGAGCATCGTTCTCTTCTCACAACTGATGCAGAAAAATATGTACCTAAATTCTGTGGAAATTATATGCAGATTTTACCTAATTTGAACAAAATCTCTATGGAGGATAAACAGTGTGTATGGAGTGGTAAACAGTGCTTAAACTTTATCTTCTGAATCAGTATATACCAAATCCATTGTTTCAAGTTACGCTCTCGCAAACCACACCACGCGAATCCATTAAAATCAAGTTATGACGAATCCACGCTACCGGTATCCGGTATCGTACGAGTACCAATCAAGTTGTAAGTACCAGTATATGACGCATAACGGTGGTCGCCGGAGGTTTCTCGTCTTGTACCAACACCGAGGACCGATTATGTCATCAAAAACGCCTACAAAAGCATACAGAGCTCAGAGACTACGTCACAGCTCGCGAGACGAAGAGATTAAGAGGAAGCTTCCTTGGAGGACATATTACGAACTCGACGCTTGTCTCGAAGAAACAGCTAAGCTCGTTAAGTTAAGTAACGCAATCTTTTTATTTGTAAACTTTCTCGCTGGATGCGTCCTCGAGTTAATCTTATTTGCATGTAGCCTCGACCGACGAAAGTCGATTACAATGTGATCGACAGATTTAAGCAACGACAGGGCGATCGGTTTGTGGATGGGTGACCGCTAGTGGTATAATTTCTTGAACGTGCTTCGGAGGGCACGTTAAGCCGTCGGTCCCAGTTGTTTTCAATGGTGAAAACAATCGTTAAACTTTAGCTTAGACAACTAAGACCTTCGGGTGGCTTGAGAACATTCAACACTGAGTTGGCCACTAACCCCTAACACCAACCCGCATTGGAGCAGCGTGGTATAGTATCCTCTAGACCTCCCGCAGATTTGTCTGTGGGGGAGACCCGTGCCCAGCAGTGGAACGTCAATGGGTTGCAGGTAAGTTTCAAATTAGACGAAGATCCTACATAAAATGCAATAAATAAATTAAAATTCAAGTTGTACCATATCAGCTGATTATATAAGAGTGAAGTTAACTGAACAGCAATTTAAAATTGTAAACATATTACGTTATCAGTATCTCAATGTTATTATTAACATTAACTTTTTAATATGTACGTGTATCACAACCGGTGTGAGAGAGACAGCTGTCAGTTATCACGTGTAAGAACGAGACGACATGCATACGGTTGGCACGAAATAGCAGTTACTTGTCAACAGGTCAATGGCCACATCGGTACGACTCAGGCGACTTCAGACAATACAGCTGTGTATATTAAAATCATTCATTCTAATTATTATCTGGTATATGTATACCTACTGTTCACCCGAAACATCTTAAGACATTTTTTATAGATTAAAGCCTAACAAATAAGCTGACTGACCACCTAATTGTATGTCACCGTCTCTTATGAACACCAGAGGCGTCACCTATGCATCATGTGTAAACCTCAGAAGGAATCCATTTTATATTTCGTTCCTAGCAGATTACTATCAGAATTTCTTGACACAAATGAAATCTGACTGCCCAAGTAATATTCCCATTAAAACTCAGTTACTCCTGCGCGAGATTGCTCACAGATATCAGTGGATGGCAGTGAATAGTGCGCTCCTGGAGCGCCGCTCCATACTCGTTTCTCTCTGCTTCGTACTTGACATGTTACCTTCCCTCCTTCTAATATTTTAAATATGTGATTCTAATGTAAAAGTGATACAAGATAACAACATTGTCCATCAGGTCAGCGACCGAGGCGCTAACGTTCGGAAACAATGTTGACTCGTGCTTCTGTTGTTATGTTGACTCGTGACTGTATAGGCCATACTAATTGTATGCGAAAGTGAGTCCGTTTCTTTGTTACTCCCTCACGACTATCCCACTGAACCAATTTGTGATATGGCTTGGTACTTAAATAGCCAAGAATACGACACGCACATGAGTCGAACTCAATAGCTCTACACTTTGGGAGTGTGTTGTAATCAGCTTTTCCTTGAATATCAACTACTACTTTTTGCTTCTGGGGACTGCACGCATATTGGAGACTTGGGTGCTCTAATATACCTATTTTACAGACCTCCCCAGATAACTTTACATATAATTATTTATGTTCGTTTAGTTTTTATTCATCATCTTTCTTGAATTCATTTCACGAGTTCACAATTGAACACCAGTCTACCAATTCAAATTGGTGGTAGACGTGTAAAGACACGTCTTTGTTTATAACTGGTAGATTTCAGATGTAAGTTCCACTACAGGAAATCCACATTTCAAACAGATAATAATACGTAAGGTGCCCTGAAATATACATCGTTCTACATTAAAGATTTTCCTGTTTACAAAGACATAAAAATAGCCTAAAAAGGGACAACATCATTTAATTTGATTCATTTAGAAAAGGATGGAAAACTTACTGTTATTTCGCCACTATACTGTCGAGTAACGACCTCAGACAATGAGTTTTGAACTCTAGTTAGTACAAATGGTTTACCGCTCTGGTAAATACTGTAACCGCCGGGCCACAGCCCAGAGCGGCGCGGATTGCGGCGCGGCGTGAGGCGCGGCAAGCGGTGAGCGGCGAAAACAAATAGTAGACAATCTATGAAGTATGCCCCAGCTACCGGCGACGCGACCTGCGGCGCGATTTGCGGCGCGGTGTGAGACGCGCGGCACGCGGCGGCGACGGGCTGCGCGGTGTGCGAGAGAAACAAATGTACTAGCCGGTATGGAGGCGGCCACAGCTCGGAGCGGCGCGCGCGGCGGCAGCGGTGGACGCATTCAGCATCGCGCGACCGAAACAAATAATTTTGTTTTTATCGCGCGTTGAGCCTTCTAAAATAATGGATTCTTCCAAGTCTTCGAGTATGTGGGCGATTATATAATCAAAAGTTTTTATGCTTGCGCTCGTATATTCAAAAATAGTATCGGGATAGTTCCTATATTCATAATAAATGGTGGTAAATTCTCCTAAAGGAAAATGGGTCCTATTCTTGACTGAATGATATCTTGAGCTAAGAACGCACTTGTTTCAAGGCAATACCGAGCCACTTTTGATAGAGGCATTTTAATAGTTTAGCCGTTCTCTAAATACGTCCCTCGATGACGCCGCCGCGGTCGCACCTAGTGTAGCTGTGGCATACCACCGCAAATCGCGCCGCCCGCCGCGCCTCTCGTCGCACCGCGCGCCGCACCGCCAGAGACTGTGGCCAGGCCGTAACGGTCGCATTGTTATCTACCCACTGAACGTGCGAAGCTTTGAATAAGGAATTACGTTACCCAATGCCCTAATGATTAGTATTTCATGAAGAAAATTATCATTAGTATATTTATTAGTCTCTATTAGGAACAATAGGTCTAACAGCCTGTAGCTATTTATGTCAACTTCAAAGTAATGAAATACGATGTCTTAATTTGATGGGTTATATGGATATGTCATCAATCTATATCAATTTGATATACTCGTATTAACAACGTTATGATAACGTCGAAAAAAATTTCTACATATTGGAAAAAGAAGTCAGATCTTTAAGAGGATATGATTAGGTACTCAGGTTTTTAGACTTTCCTCAAACAAAGAAACAAAATCTTCATGAGTATTACAAGTCTACAACTGATTAGCACAATTTGTTATTGTTTTTAAATGAGAATACATAACTTAAACGTAACTATAAACATGAAGAAATATCAGATAACCTTAAAGAAAGTTTGGCTTAGTTTAAAGGTAATTTCGATGAATAACTAACTTAGCAAGACAAAACGAGAACAACACTCTAAAACATTCCCAATGAAGTACCAGCGTCAATAGGAGATCCAGGCACTCCAAGCGAAATGGCCAAGGAGGGGTAAACAGTTGTGTCGGACTAATTGATTACTAAACTTCGGTAAACTTCGCTCTTTCCTCTCCGTGCCTTTGTTACACGAAGGAGCGTGTTGGAATGGGCGGAAATAAGGATGAAGCTGGAAATGGTTTTTGTTTGTATAGACGTTGGTGATTTTGACCTCATTCTTGCCTCTAAATAACCTTTTAGAGGTTTCAGAGGTCTTAAGTCCTACCGAAATCGCGCAATTTCATCAGCAGATAGTATTCTTTTACATATTTATTTTAGATATCTATACCTAACTCTCACTGAAGTAAATAGGTACTACTAGTATACAAATTATAGTATTAAGTTTTATTGAAATAATATCTCTATATTACAGTTAACAATTATTTGACCTAAAATAACACTAAAAAATAAAAATAAAATAATTATGCGGGTGCTTTTAATCAAAATAAATCAAAGCATACCTACTTATGTCCAACTGATTTAGGCTCTCTTTATGTTCCAAAGGAAGAACTTACGATGCTTACAACTCGTACAACTTACAATGGATCATAGAATAGCCTAATTGAGAATTTCATTGCTCTTAGATAATCATTATAGAAACCTTAAAATTCATATATCGCCAGAAGCGCAACTTAAAACGGACAGTTACATACATACTCAATTACTCCGGAATTGGAAATTGGAAATTCCAAATTACAGTGATTGGATTTCCAACTCGGATAGTGTATCTGATATTAAATGATCCGGGATACTGGGATCCGTGAAAATAGATCCGGCGGAAGCCTTAAGCCCGCATCAAAGGATATCCGTCTTAGACCGAACTGAACATGCAGGTAAGTACATACGAACCGACAATCTTGCTCTTCGTCCGATGAGTATTATGCTCATCGTTGAGTATTATGTTCAAATAGTACCAATATCTCTCAATATTACGTTAACATAAAAGGATATATGTGGGTGGTTATATTTATGACGTCATGACATAAACCTGTTCAAGCCCATTTAAATTTTAATAAGTGGCATGGTCTACATATTACCTCCTCGTATTTGCTTAATGTTGCTTCTGTGGTATCTACTCGTATCTATGACAATCGATATTATATATCAGGTAGGTATGAAAGTTCCAGCATGATTTGTAAATGAATTAGGGCAACGTAAGAAAATCGTTTGAGTAAATACTATCATTATCAAAAGATTTTAAGTCTTACGGATTTCACAGCAAATTCGAGGTATAACATGTTGAGTACCTGTAATTAAAAAAAACACATTTTAGTAACCTTCCAATACAATAACAATAGTAATAACAATTTTGTGCTGACTAGTAGCAAGCTAGTAAGTTGAATATGGCCAGGTCAGGTTCTTTTTGAACATTTCACTTTTAAGTACCCATAGTCTTCGCCCAGCAAATACAAGTAGGTAGGTACTTACTATCATTTTACTGGTATTAATTACCACACTAAGAAATTTACAGCAGTTAAGCATATTATACGTAATTGTGTAATTGAGAACAATAACTACAATGGATGTGTCAGCTTTGTTAAGATGTTTCTATTGCAATGAACTCTACATGCATGGATGGATTCTCACTTATTGCACAGAGAGGTACAACATACATAACATGGCATAGTTTGGTTTTGGAAGTGCCTTGACTAACAACCAATGATTAATTCATTAAGCAGACATTTTCGATCGCTAACTCCTTAATAATTGGTACCACTTTTTCTCCAAATGTTCATATCCTACCATATGTTAGGGATATCTCAGGACCAAATGAATTATTGTTTTTATTACATTTTGCAAATCTGTGCAAAAATCTCATCGATCCATAATTCCTGTGAGTAGAAGAAGTGTGTTTCTTGTTTTGTCCTGACACTTTTCCATTTATATATCAGTAAGTGTTACAAGTGTTACAAGTGTTACAAGTGTTAAGTACAAAATGTTTCATTAGAATTTGTGATTTATGCCTGTTAATTGAAATGCCGACAAATTGAGTCCGGTAACTAATCTTTCGATGTCTCACTCGCAATGCTCGTGCAACTATGACGGGCTTGACTAGGGTTGGCAACTGTCTGATTATCTTACAATCATGTTTACTGAGAATCTTTTCTCTACTCGTACAGTAGATACTTTCGAAATTTGTTGTGTGAAAAATCTATGATAAATGGATTAATTTTAATTTAAAAAAATTATATATTACCCGTTAAGTATTAACTATGTAATCGAAGACAAGGCACTTAACTGAAAAATATTACTTTATTTATTTAATTATTACAGTAGGTACCCACATATTTATTTATTTATTTATTTATTTATTTATTAAACGCTTTATTATACCTAAATATGGTACAAAAGGCGGACTTAATGCTAAGAGCAGGTATGAGAATATTTATTATTACTTTAATAATTAATCAGTGTCACATAATCATCATCTTTGAAGTTAAAATAGCAAAATTATTTACCAATCGGAAAATCAAGCAACCCTAAGCATATTGAAACTAACGAGAAGCATCCGTTGTCGTGAATAGTTTAATTAGTGTTCCAAACGTGCCGAGTATGTGTACAGTATAATAATTATAATAATTAATATAGTATTAATTGTAAGTTTAGTCCAATTAGGGACTGTTCTCAGATTCGTTTAAATCACTATTATTTTCATGCATTTATTTCTTTTATGGTTTGATAATAGTTAATGTATCACATTTCGTTTCTTTTCTTTTTTAAAGAAAAGACATTATTTCAACAAAAAATTGATATCTTCTCCAATGAAATGAGACTTAGTACCTACCAACTAACCTCCTGTGTATAAAGATTATTAAATAATGTGGACGATTGTTCCCTGTAAGCCGAGAATGCTATTATAAATAGATTGATTACCACAATTATGTAGTTTCCATATTCAGATGTCAGAATGTCTGAAGAAACTAATTCCATTAATGCATTAATTAGCTTATTTGGCTCCGGAAATAGTAATTTCGCAGTGCAATCTATGTCTGTATCGAGTGATTGGTCCACGTAATTCCTCTATTTCACACAAATATTCCTGTGTCCGCATTGATAGTGGTGTTGAATCTTTAAACAGTAACCGACCAACGTGTAAGTAACTCACCACAATTGCGCCTGTGGCCCACGACCGAACGGGAAACCAGTTCGACGAAGGTAAACCGGTTTAGAAAAGGTAGTTTTTGCTGGTACTGCTCGATTAACGGACTCTGAGTCATTCATTTTGTTTTATATTTTTAGAATTTACCACGAACTTTTAATATGACTCCTTATAATTTTATCATGCGAATAAGCATAAAGGCAGTGTTACGTTTTTAAGTAAACCTGTTTGTTATCTTTAGCAGGTATGCATCGACCAACTAATGAATGTAGATGATATACAATAAGTAATATAATAATACTAAAAATAAATGCATCACACAAATCTAAGGTTACAGATATTCGCATTAGATTTAAATTATTTAAGCTCTGCAACCATATGCTACCATGCTACACGCGACATTCGCCGGTCGGCAATCATAATATGTGTTTCCAATAGGTCCTGTAGCTCGGGACCAGCTAGGGACCAGAACAATGCTACGGTCTCCTCTGCCTGTCGTAAATGGCGACTAAAAGGGCTTCTGGAGCCATGGGCGGTTAGAGTAGGGGCTCGAGCAGTTCATCCGGTGAATCCCGGAAAGACGATGTCATGTGTGGCTGTCTGGTTGGGTGTCGACATCTTTGGACGAGTATGTCATGGGCACAGCGCTGGAGGGCACCGATGCGTTCTAACATAGATCCCGGAGCCCTCCACAAGCGCTAAAAATGGACACCGATGGGGTTTTAGTGGCTGAAAACTTTTAAAAGACTATTAAAAACTCATATCATAAACACATACTTAATTTAGCAATTTTAACTTTTGTAACATTGTTATAACCTTTATATATTATTTATATTTATTACTACATTTAAATTCCTCTTACATCTCACTACTAATCTCTAATATACTGTATTTATTTCCAATAACACAAACACATTCAAGTTACCCATATTAAGTCATTCACGCAACTATAACTAAAATGCCACATCCAGAGATGTCGATCACTTTGTACATCCATGTATTTGTTATCGCGTAGCGCGTAGTCACAAAGAATAGTTTAAAATCACGCATTATGAGGGTATAACTAAATTTGAGCACACCCGCTAGCTACTTAATATCTCAAATATTATTATGTTAAATATTCTGTTTTGTATACAATAATTAGTATTTATTTTCTGTACGCTTGCTATTATATAAGTTTGTTACTGTTATTGATTTCTCAGTAAGTGAATTATTGTTAATTCTTTATGAGAAATAATAAAGTTCTTAAACCAGAAAATCCCAAATAGCCCGGCGTCGCTCCCACGATGTCTTGGTACCTTTAAAAGGTTTCCCACTCGTAAAACAAAAGAAACGGTGTTTCCAATAATTTAATTATCACTTTCTTCGTTCTGGTCTACTTGATCTCAGTTCCGTGATCGAACTAATAATTATGTTGTAATTTCAATGGAAAATACGCCAAGAAAATCTTTTTATTTTAAACCTATTACGTTTGTGCTACGTAACATAAATCTAAAGCTTTTAGCTGGATTTAACTATAAATTGAAAGATATCAGTAAACTTGCTACCTGGTTGTTGGTTTGCTTGGGTGGGTGTGTAGGTAGGTACACAGTTTCTAATTACAAGTAATATTAAATACATATTCATATTTTTATTTATTTCAAGAAATTACTCTTACGTTTTACTACACAAAAAAGTTTCGTAAAAACCATTAGCTACAAGAGCTTAAGATCTCACGAAGTAACAACGGTTCAAAGAACATGGCAAATTAACATTAATACCAAACAAATACTTGTTTATCTGTGTATATGATGCGATGCATATTATTATGCTAATTTGATGAAATTTCTGCAAGAAGTATTTCTTAATTCAAGAAACGAACGAAAGCGAACGATCGCTTAGTAATATAAATTACAACGGATTCGTGGCAATTCCTCAGTCCTCATCAAAAGCTAACATCCAACTTTGGCATAAGCAAAATATAATTGGTGCACATTCGAGCATTCGCACGCGAACTAAACAAACAAGCGGGCCAACGAAGCTGCGAGCGTAGCGCTCGAAGCATTCCTCATTGTATCATCGCCGTGGAGTAATCTCGCGGGAACTGGGGCAAGAGGTGACAATACAACTTGTGCTTTGTTCTCAGATGAGGATATTTTACGTGAGACGGGCCGTACGAAATCGAGGCTATCGCATATTTTCAGTCGGTGACAACGTTATTTGAAGAGCATTATGCTGGAAGGGAATGAGTGGAGCCTTTCAACAAGTTTAAATAGAATCCTTCCAGATCGACCTCCCTCCTTGTATCGCACGTGTTCATAGGCGACGATGACCACTTACCATGAGGTCGCCAGTATGCCTAGGTGTCAGCCTTGGTTATAAGAAAAGTTTATTCAAGCATGATAATAATGCTTTATTATTTTGTTGTTGGTAATGGGTTTTGGGTAATAGTGGTAAATTTTTTAGGATCTTGGGTAAGAGTGAACTAACAAGTGTAACAACATTAATAGGAAACGTCAAGTTTGACATGAGTTCAATTATGTTTTTATTTTTATTTATTTTTATTTAACTATTTATTGCATACCAAGACATACAGGAACTTTTACTTTGAATAAGGATTAAAAAACTACGTACAATAGGTGGCCTTATCTTTGTTGCAGTTTAGCATTTCGATTAGACATCAGTCGCTAGCAACAGGTGTAATTTTTACCTAGGTGTAACATATTAGCTCTCCACCATTTAACTTAACTTAACTCTCCACCAATCCGCATTGGCGCAGTGTGGTAGAGTATGCTCTAGACCTCCCGCAGCAGTGTCTGTGGGGGAGACCCGTGCCCAGCGGTGGGACGCCTATGGGTCGCAGCGTAACATATTAGTACCAACTTCAACTAAGAGAAGACCTACATAGAGTTACAAGGTTAGTAGATATACTTACATAGAGTTACTGTAGCGGCACCTTGCCTAATTGAAATTAGGCAAGGTGCCGCTACAGAACTGAGAGCGTAACAATCTAACAATCACCGACAACAAAGCGGCGAGCGCTAGAAGCATCCGTCATTGTATCATCACACTGGAGTTATCGTCGTCTCGCGAGAATTGGGGCAAGAGGTGACAATACAACTTCTGCTTTCGTTTTGAGATTATAATATTTGACACGTGACTCATACCGTAATTTTCTCGTTTGTTTTGAAATTAAATAACGTGGGTTATGAAAAAATTGTTCAGTTTCGGGACATTAGATTAATTCTTGGCAAGTTTGTTTTGAATAAAATGAAAAGTATTCTCTGTTGTGTTAATTTATTAGTTACTAGTGGACGCCCGCAGCTTCGCTCGCGTAGAATTAGACCCATTAACGACGTCTTCCCGCGTTCGGGTTGCCCACTTGACTTAAAAAACGGCAAAGTTTCATACTAACTTTGCACCCCCGTTTTAACCCCTTAGGGGGTGAATTTTCAAAAATCCTTTCTTAGTGCTCCCCTACGTTATAAAAGGAACCCCTGTGCATAATTTCAAGTTTCTAGCCCTTATAGTTTAGGCCCTGCGTTGATATGTCAGTCAGTCAGTCAGTCAGTCACCTTCTCCTTTTATATATATAGATTGCTTGTTTAGTAAAGGCTCTCTAGCGAAAATGAAACAGTGTGAACAATCACCGACTGATGGAGTTATTTTGCAATTGGGGCAAGAGGTGACAAAGACAATAAATTTGTACTTTTATTCCTTAATGATAATATTTTATACATACACATACAATATATATGATACAACACGTGGCGGTGAGCCAAGCGGTCCGGGTCACCTGATCTTTTTTAGGGTGACAACGAAAGTTTAAGGGCATTCGCGATTTTTTAAAGAAGAAATGGTAGGAGTTTGGAATACACCAGCTACATTTGTACCGAAATTATAACATTTTAAACACTGGATGAGCCGTAATATATATATACTAGTATATATATATATATAAAGCTATTTAAAGCAGCTTACGTACCCACGGAACATTGTTCACGTTAAAAAACATTCTATTGAAAACAATAGACTCATCATTTTATCATCACTCCATCATTGGACTCCAATGCGCTTCATTACTGGAGACGAGGCTGAACAATAGGAAACATCACAATATTTCCCATGTGACGTATTTCTTGGTATCGAGTTGAGTGTGGTAGATAGGGCCTATTGTAATGGTTGTTACGATGGATGACAATCTTGACATGAAAATCAATTCGATTTAGGTCCTTCGTACAACCGGACCACAATTGCTTTAAAATGAATTATTACACGTTACAAATGGTTCTACGAGTAGGTACCATAGCGGTGGTACTTCCTCTAACTAATCTAACTCTAAATGGAACCAAACAGGCTTATTATAAAAACCTATCTGGTTCCATA
This sequence comes from Carterocephalus palaemon, assembly GCA_944567765.1. Classification (NCBI taxonomy): domain Eukaryota; kingdom Metazoa; phylum Arthropoda; class Insecta; order Lepidoptera; family Hesperiidae; genus Carterocephalus; species Carterocephalus palaemon. The sequence goes on along the minus strand of OX155658.1, from coordinate 3,763,227 downwards.
TAGGCTCTACCACCTTAAAGCATGTAATGCAATCAATCACGAATCATGTATGTCATATTTGATGGCATCAATCGTTTCATCACGTAAACATGTTAAACGAAAACGAAAAGTAATAAATTGGGAATCTTTAGTGGCGTAAAAAGTTAAGGAACAACTCGTCATTAAATGCCCACAAACCCTTAAATTGGCCGCAAATTGTAAAAACAGCTTTAAATCACAATTTCACAACCCTATTTATTTGCAGCCTGCGCCCCTATTTGACGGGGTCTTGACTATTTTCAAAGGAAAAGGGTTTGAATTGAAGATTTTATAGCAGGTAATTCACTAGTAGGTAATTAATCTCCACCAATCCGCATTGGAGTAGCGTGCTGGAGTTTGCTCTAGACCTCCCGCAGCTGTGTCTGTGAGGGAGACTCGTGCCCAGCAGTGGGTCATCCATCTATGGGTTGTAGCATAACAGTTAAGTTGAAACAATGAATTTAATAAATTGTATGAATTATTGTCAGTAGATTATTATTTCGATTTTCAATTATTTTTCTATTTTACTTATTGCAGAATGATTCTGCGAGTACTTTCCAACCGGCGGGCATTTAAAATGTAAGTAAACAAATGGAATGGAAAACAAAAATTGTATCAACGAACCGTGTCACCAAGTTATATTGTTTAGCGGACTCATTTTCCATTCCAGCGCATACGTAACGACTTATGTAAGGTAACGAAAGTTTTTAAGCTATCGAATTTGGACGGCAAAAAGTGGATCGTGCCGGCCGTGTTCAAGGCGCGTGAAACAGAGTGCCTAAGCCCTTGTGTTAGATTCGGGGCCTTGGACTTTTGTGGAAATTAAGTTAAATACCGGTTTTCAGTCTCTATATGTTTGTTACTTACATAAATAATGGTATGGACTTCAAATTACTGTGATACCTATGAATTAAGTGGAAATAATACATGACAGCCGCAGGTCCTGGGTTCGAATTCCGAGGGGGAAGATATTTCCCAGATAAAATGTACTCGTATGTCCTCCAATCGCGCAACACAAGGTTAACGCGGAATGTGTAGTGTTTATTGTGTTGATTATGTCTTTATTCCAATCTTCTGCAGATTACTAATTAGTTAAACGTAAAGCCTTTTACTTTAAAGGGCTAACTATTACAAAATCGAAGCGCTCAGTTTAGTACATCAAGTGCATTCATCTTTTGCAGACAAAGTTTTTTCTGATTTATGTAAAAACATGGAAATATTTATTAGAACACTCGAAGATAAATAATCACTTTGACACACAACTTTCTAGGGCATATATTTATTTTTAATTTTGTGGCTCTATTTAAACCTTAATAACACCAAGTTCGAGTCAAACGTTCAAATACAAGAAAAATTATGACAGCCATCTTTAATCTTATTTTTCTAAAACCACCCCGGTCGAGTTGATACAACGCTACGGATTGGTAAGCCGCGCAAACAGAATTCAAGCTCGTCAAACACTAATAATTAATTAGAGCCACGAGATGATAACGTAAAATAACGAATCTCGCGAGATTAAGTGAGCACGGCTTTTGTTAATAACTTTCGTTCCCAGTTTTTAAAATCGCGGTTAAAAAGCGAATTTCATTCAGTTACCTATGAAGATTAAACATAAGGTAAATGAAAAAAATAGGATATTATCATTAATGAATGTCTGGATCTGGACAAAATGTATATACCTACCTATGTGATAAGGCTTCTAATATCATAAATGTGAAAGTTTGTAAGTTTGTATGTTTGTCTGTTTGTTACTCAATCACGCAAAAACTACAAAATGAATTTGGATGAAACTTGGCATATAGGTGGACGATAACCTAGATTAGCACAAAGACTACTTTACATCCCGAAAATATGTTCCCTTGAGACGCTTTGCACGTTTATTGTAAAGTTGTCTGGCACACCGTCAACAGATGGCGCTGATGATTCTTAACTTGATTACACTTTTTCGGCGGGGAAAACTACGGGCATAAGCTAGTTATTATTAAAATGATCACGTGAGCTGATATATGTATTTGCAAACAATAACATGATCCGGCATGCAAACTGATATCGATACTATTGAGTAGCATGTAATCAGCGATCGAGACTTAGCATTATAATGTTTATGCTACACTGGACTGCCGACGTTGGAGAATAATAATACCTGTATTAGTTGTATGTATAAATAATGTAAAATGTATAATCTGTAATCTGTACCTACCTCCAATTTTAATATACACCAGGGCTGGCTGGTCGAAAATACTATAGTATACTAGGTAAAATACTATAGTATATATATTAGTTCTTCATTTTAGTAAAGTAAGTTTTTTGTAAAAAAAAATATATGACGAACCCTAATTTGCTAGATTAGGCTACTTACCGGGCCTAAGTTACAGTTTTATTAAAATAAATACATCTAACAGTCCCCAGTCCTGACCAACTAATGTTCTAATTAACTCTCCCAACTAATTGGACTAACCATCGCAGACCCTAATTGAGTCTTGTTCAAAGTCAGTCACAGTTGTCATGGGCGGCATCGAATGGGTGGTGATGCAAACTCGTTTGCTATCTTGTATCCATAAAAAAAATACTCTAAACGCCAATAAATGAAACTCCTTAAAATATGTATTAGTTTAATAAAAACAATTTTATGAACAAGATAATCTCTATCGTCTATTTCGAAATGTCTAAAAACATCGACCAACATCCCAACATAAACGTGACATGGCACGAATTTAGGAACGCGTGGTTACACGCCTACAAAATAGATTTGAGAATTCTTAAAATTTGTTCCGGTTTGTTATGAAACATGGTTGATACTTAGTTTAAGACATTGTTTGGCCGGCTTGAACTTTTCAAACTCCAGTATCGGATTATTGTTATGCATAATCTGTAACTTTGTATGCACGATAGGAAAAGTTAAGCCACGTTTTGGACTGTTAACTGCTGGTTGAAAGAAGATGGCCTTTCTGATGGGCTGTACGGAGCCAATGTAATCTTTTGTTTTGATGACAACCTTGCTCTCCTTATTCCCGGGGTGTTGTATATTATTTTATCTAAGAAAACGCCCATAAACGGATAACAGTGACTACATTGGCTACAGCACAGAAATTAATCAAGATCGAACGGAGATCACGTATTTTTTTGATACAAGCGATGTGTGTCACTTTTTTCGTCAGCCTTGCCCAAATCCCGCCTACTATGTGACGTCACACTATAGTAATTAGTGAGACAATATTTTTAGTTCTGATCAAATCTACCGATAATGTAACGTACGTACCAAGTATCGACGCACACTGGCCGAATATAAGAATATACAAGATATAAATCTTGCAGTATATTGCAAGACTGCGGTACGGCGAATACGCCCAGTTCACCGTTCTATCTTGATTTTTTCTGTGGGCTACAGTTAAACTGTATTACAGACAAGCCTTGCGAAAATATTTTGTTACCATTAACTATACAACTAGGTAACAATTGTTTTATTGGACTTTAAATTCAATTTCAAATTCAGTTTGTCCGACCGGGTTGCTCGCAGCATCGACCTGCGCCTGACAGAATCGTTTAACCGGAAGCTAAATAGTCTCGATCGTCCAATACCCCGGAATAGTAGTAGGTGAGGTTCGGCTGGCGTTGAATAGCTTTGATTGGTACTTTTCAGGAAATTCGAATTATAATGCATCATCAAGTTCTTAAGTTGTTTTATCCATATGCATATTTAAGATGTTCATGAGGAATTTACTTAGTATCTGAGCAAACTTTCAACATTGCAGAGTCAGTATGGGTGTCAAGTTTCAACTCGGAATCAGCAGGCAGCGTTTTTTTGTTGCTAGGCTTTCCAAAGGACCCCGTTCTGTACCTTACTTTATAAGTACAATAATAAGGAAAATTATAACGTACAATAATAACATCAACGATGATTAAGACCAGTTTAACTCAACAAGTTCAACTAAGCTATACCTATAAAGTCTATACGCATTACAACGTAAGCACCTTCCCCGTCGATACAAAATCTAATTTGGTCGTCTTTGTCATCGTTAAGAATTCCAACTCTCCCTTCCTTGCTTAATTTAAACATGTTGGAAACATGTCAGTCCAGACAGCGTGGTAATGAGCAACACGTGTGATGTAACGGACCTTACTTAACATTGAGTCAACATCACTAAAAACCCTAATAGGAAGATTCTCCGAAAACACTTCGAGTCATATTTTTAACACCTCGAGCTGTCTGTTGAGTAAATTTTCGGGAACGGAAATAATTTAGGTTGAAGGGGACTTCATATATGTACCTATTAAAAAGATTTGTCAGTACATTAACACTTGTGTCTGGGTACTACTCATGGATACATAGACATTTTCTATCTACAAGTCACCACGTTTTCTGAATGCGAGTTGGTTGCATACAAGCCCAGTTGTTGACGATGTAGATTCTTGCTAACCTTCTGATTTTTTCTGGCGACACATAGGATGAGCGGAGTGCAGTATTTACAAAAATATTCCGTCATTTCACAGGGAGGAATGTGTGAAAGAAAGAGATAAAACCCTAGCTCAAAAACCTCTAGGCGGTGACCACTTATTTCTAGCTAGCTGTTCATTCGAAAAATGAATTGAAGCCTGAAAATTTTATCTAATCCACACTTCCCCTGTTCGGCGATGTAATATAATGTAATAGACCTAACTGTCCATTCCAAAAAGAAATGAAACGCTAGACATTGTATATGTATTTCTTATTAACATTATCAGTACACGAGCATGGCCCCTTGGGTAAAAAGGTACATAAATAGACGCCCCCAGACACTTTATCGTCCATAAACCCATATGCGGACTCGATACATCACGTTCACGTCGTCGGGGAACACTTTCTGTGGAGTTTTTAGGGTTCTGTAGTCAAGAGAAAAAGTCCTGAAAGTTCTAAAGGCATATTGGTGAACTGCCATATTAGTTTTGAAACAAAAGAAAGAAAGAAAGAAGAAAATCATTATTATGCTTCAAATGTAGGTACAATAAATTTGCCAAACAAATAAATTAAAAGAAGACAAAATAGGTCTACTCCCGCCTGTGCCATGGTCAGTAGGTAGCCCCTTTTTTATATAGATACAATTGCACAATTAAGAAAGCTACTGACAGTCAAAAATATCATAAAGTCAAAAATATATTACGGTTGTTTTACGTAGGAGTAAAGGAGTAGGTTTAAATGCCTACTTATCCACAGGTTTATGCATCATCAAAGTTTCTGAGAATTCACTTAAACACCAAATACATTAAACCACTGATCCCACGCAACGTGAATATCTATAGAATACGTGCAAAGAAAAGACATAACTTACACTACCTGCTTTAAAATGTTCTTAGAGACTGGATAAATACAGTAGGAAAAATCGGTTTTCTATTGTATTTTCGTCCTCTTGGAGCCAAAATCTACCTTATCTACCGGTCTACGACAAATAATGAAGCCTGAATACAATCGTTTCTTCCGCTGACTTTTTTTTGTAATCAATATCATTGACGCGAAGGAAAAGTTACTGAGTTAAACGATGTTCAGTAAAAACTTATATATAAAAAGTTGTTTTTGAGAATTAATTGGACTTGGTGCCAGTCGCCAGATCAGATCAAATCGTTTATTATTGCAGGAAAATTCTGTGACGCTAAAAATTACAGAATTTGAATGGCGGACAATAAAGTATTTTTGATGATTTATTTATTTCATTATTACGAATGGATAATCGCAATTCAAAGTTTTTAGAGGCAAAGGTCTCTGCTGGTAATGGGTAATGGTAAAATAAGGTATGGAAAGGTACCTATAGGTAGGTATTGAAACGTCCATCCAGTGACCCCGGGAAAGACGAAGTTGTGTGTGGCTGCACAACCTTGTAGATTGGTGTCGACGTCTTTGGACGTCTCGTCCGAGACGAGCCTGTCTTGGGCACGGCGCTGGAGGGTACCGGTGCGTTCTAACAGAGATCCCGGGGCGAGGAAGGCCACCAAGGGGGTTTTAGTGGGTTAAGTCCCACATAACCCGGCGTCGCTCCCACGATATCCGGGTACCTTTAAAAGGTTTCCCACTCGACTAAAAAGTTATGGTAGGTGAAGTAATCTAAGTAATCTTGTATACGTATATTAAATGCAGTCGATGATACTTCGAGGACTGAGACTTTCAGGTTGTTCATTTTCTACGTTTCATTCGCATTTAAAATTTCTACCAGACGAGATATCTTTTTGTTGCAGACTGCGAATTGGAATTGCGAAGGTTGAAAAAAAAAGTTTTGCGAACGAGCCAGTCGAGTTACCTAACTGGTTCTTTAACGCTGACGAAAAATAAAACTACAAAGGCTTTTCTCAGTCACTAGATTTATTTTTTTCCTTTTCCTTGTAATCAGCGGGGAATCCCAATCCCGGATGAATTGACAACTACATGCACAATTATTACTGAAAAGTATCTTGTTCGATTACTTTATAACCAATACAAAGTATTTATTTCCAACGACCATTTTTAAATACATATTTATGTAGAACTTAAATATTTAGCATGATAGGTAGAACTTATGTAACAAGCAAACAAAATTAATTCTAATAAAAAAGGTTTAAATATTTTGTTTGTATCATACTAACTGAACTGAGCAACTTACAACATATTAATAACCTCTACTAACTGGACTAACTATCAAACTGAATCTTGTTCAAAGTCACAGTTGTGGTCAAGTTTCTTGCCGTGTTCTTCTCGGAAGCATCAACTTTGTAAAACGGCCGTAAATAAAAAAAATAATGACCCATACAAATACCAGTATTAATGAAAAATACTTAAATCTGAATCTATAACACCCTATGCTAACTGAACTAACCATCCCAGTTCATATTTGAATTAGGATAGGATACGCTGCTGCATATGCAAGTCTACATCTATCTTAGTATATATAAAATATTTCTTGTGTACGTGTGTGTGTGTGATAGTGAACTCCTCCTAAACACCTGGATAGATGTTGATAAAAAAAATTGTTTGTGTTCAAGGGGATTCGAGAATGGTTTAGATTCACAATTTGGTCCACTGGAAAATGTTTTTTAAACACTATTTTAGTATTTTTATTTTTAACCGTCGTTCATTGACGTGAAGTGCCGCGTCTCTTTGAAATTTCATATGGCAGAACAACGTTTGCGGGGTCAGCTAGTATCCATATAAAACCTACCGTTTAATAGATAGAACTCGATCAGTTTGATGACTTCTACACAATAATAATAATAAATAAATTCAGATAAAATAACGCAGTGAGAAGTAACACCCTCATAATAACAAATTGTGTGAAATTTTCAAGAACAATCTCGACTCAATATTACTGCACTCTTCCAACAGACGTATATAATCTACTTATAAAAAGTGGTACAAGTGAGAGTTTATCGACCCCTGATATCGTACCCCAACTAGCGTGTAACGATGCATGGCATTCAAGGAGTACAATCGAAATCATAATGGCGAGTCCCGACAAGCGGTTAGCTCGTATAAATCACAGCGTTATCTTTACACATACATTATCTTGGCTGATAAAGAATAAATGGTAAAATTACCTAGGCATAGGGCACAGGAGTACCGATAGAGGTGACCTTATTGCAGCAGGATACCCGAAAGGTTGAGGCATGGATGTGTAGATGAATATCACATCTACAAGTCGTCAATAGAACTCATTTTGTCATTCCCTGTCGCAAGACGCTAGTCGTCGGTTGCATGTAACAGTGTGCAAAGCCTAAGGGATTAATTTTTCTCTTTCTCCGCCATAACGTGAATCAGCGTTACTCGAGCCATTAACATAATCCCGCGTCCAGGATCCCCCTCGTCGCGTGACGTGGCATCCCCAATATTTGAACGGCGGCACGAACCTCTAGGGAATACGTATCTTGTCCTGTGGAGAATTGCATTATCGTCTGCTTCCATTGCGGCTAAAGTTGATTTGAACTGGGTGATAAAATCGTATAAATTTAACGTTCTTATTTGCATGCCAATCCTTTTCTAATTGCTCGCTGATTATTGAGTATTAAACTGGTTCTGTTTGTGAAAGCAGCGATACGTAACAGATTTGTGATGCCATTGATTTATCTCGTTATCAATATAATTAATTATGGATTGTGACAGCATGAGACTTGAGTAAACGCGATGGCGAAAAAAGTACTCTGAAAAGTAACTCAGGACACTAACACCTTTTTACATGCTACTTTCTGACTAAAATATTTCTGAATAAAGGTCACCGAATCACAGTTTTCTATCAGTCCCTTTTAATCCACCACGATAGACCCAATATAGTTTCCATTCCTTTGCAATAGTTCATGTATATCTGGCGGACACCTTCGGGTGTACCTACTAATTGATGGTGCAGTCGATCGAGGATAGTATCCGCCACGTGTTCCATATCACAACTCATTAAAATGATTCGACGGGGCCTCTAAGTGTTGGACCTTTGTACCCACGCAAGCCTTCCGAATTATCGGGTCCACATAATATGGACCCATGAAATTTAAAGAGATCTACATAAATAAATTATCTATAACTAGTGGTAATTCAGGAATTGTTATATGTTAATTCACAATGCCTTTAGTAATATTAATTCACAGAATATTTTCTTTGAAGCAAAGTTTTCTTAAATAATTCACGAGTGTATTTTCCTCGGCGGCTCTAATTAAACTTTACCAGCAGCCAAGAAGTTAATACTCTAAAGTAAAAAGGTACCAGTTCTGAAAGTATTCCCATCTAGTTAAGTCACTTTGTTTCGATTTCGAAGGAATAATATCGATGAAGCACTTAAAGTTACCTAGTACATCAATAAAATACATGAGATAAGCTATTCATTGATTTCATTATGGAATTTCAATTAAATATTCTTGATATACGAAATATTTAGTTAATTCAGAATGAAGCAAAAGCATAAAAGCGGAGTAATCATAGCTTGTAGACTAACTATCGATAACAGTTACTTTGTTGTTTTTCTGTACCTCTTTAACTTGACTCTAACATATCAAATATTTTTGTATCATAATTAAAATAACTAACGAATTGTATGTAATAGGTACGTTTCTTAATACACTTATGCTGTAAAAAAAGTTTTTTTTAAAAGCTTTACAACTTTTTATTTTATTTTCGTGCATTGTCATCAATATTGTGTGCCGAATTTCAGCTCGATAGCTTCAGTGGAAGTGGGTGAAATATTGATTGCAAGATTCCAGGACAAACATACATACATACGAGTGAAGTTAAATAAAAGCTTAAAAATAGTGGAGTGATTATAAAAAATCAGTTTCCATATTCGTCTCAATCCAAAAAGCAGAGAATTTAAATATGAATGGAAACATACATAGCATTATGCAAACTGACTTACAAATATCGCTAAACGACAAGAACAATGGAGGAAAAAATAGAGAAGGAGGCAATAGAATGCAAAAATGCTATTTTATTTATCGCCTTCCTCTTTTATATATAATAAAAACGATAGTGGATACTACCGACAAACCGTAGTTACTTCATAATTCCTAAAAGTAAAATAACCTTTTCAACTATTAAGTGTAAGTTTAGATTTACATGTCTACAACTTACTATTTGAGAAATTAAAGTAATTTAATTAGTACTAATAAATTACATATTTTGAAAACGAAAAAAACGCTGGTAGCTTCTCGACTTCAAGAAGGGCACAAACCTAATCTTAAAACATACCTCACAAAACATTAAGACCCAAAAAAAAAGGTCGATGAATGATGAAGCGATAGCAAAAAAAGGCTATTAAAGCGACCTGCGTTCAGGCAGCTTACTACCCGCATTTAACATAGGTACACGAGGTTTATCAAGGAACGAGGATCTCGGTCTCAGTCGCACTGCGTCAGCGACGCTAGCCGGACGCGAATTATGTTGCCATTACTTAAGACGTACGACTTACTTGGATCTGATAAAACTTCGTAGAAAACCATTGTTCGATTCGCTCTATTTCAAACGAACAAAACGCTGTTATCGTAGCAACTGAATGCCCAACCCATTGCGTTATGCACTCGGTGGCGGAACGATGACTTATCTTGCAACTGAAGCCTTACAACTAAACATGTCACGAACACTGATATTAACAACAGTGACCTACTGGCTAAATGGATTAAAACATGTTTATTGTTCAGTAAACATTGTATACGAAGACGGTTGTTTAAATACCATAGGTACTAGTAGTAAGTTATTTAAGCTTAAAGGTCGCAAGATATTTACTGAAATTGAAACAACAATTCAAATATACATCTTATTATATTGTTAAAATCATTATAATGAGAATATAAGAATATATAATAAGAATAAAATCTATTCTTAATTAAGTTTATACGACAGTGGCATATGATACGTTAAAATTGTTCGTTAGTTCTTAAACTTAAACATGTAGATTCTCTTGCCTCAACTTCTTGAATCGACAGCATTGTGTCATTATATCATATCATAAACAAAGCACAATGAAATCGTTTTACTTTCTTGTCTATTTTTAGCTGATAGTTACTGTAAATTATGTTTTTTGAAATCAATGGATAATAGCTATTGTAATATTAAGCAGAAACTTAAACGGAAACCAGGCGTCAATTTTAAAATGAAAAGTATGTAAGTACATGAACCTATTTAGTCAGTGTCGATTACCGTTTTAGTTCTTAACATGTGAGGAACAATATGCATTAACTAGTTGCTTCTTCCTCATTTTTATTCTGTTGGTTGAGCTCTTATAATAAATTAATGTCACGTGGAACGCAAATCCAATCTGACAAAATTTTAGCGCTGCATTTAAACTCCTACTACATTACACCAACGAGATAAACAAGTTCGGACTTTATTCCAGGAAGCGTTGAGTCGGTATAAGGATACGAGCGAAATGCATAATGACAAGTTTGGAACAGACGCGAAATAAAATTACACAACCGTCTGTGAGGGCACGCGACAGGAACGTTGAAAGGGATTATTGCTTGCATTCTGAACACCCTTGACAGTAGGGAAATTAACATTTGAACCATAAGTATACAGTAATAAGAGTGAAAACAGCGAATGTTCGGAAAGACTCGGGAAATACGGCACGTATCGGTAACAAGGGCGGCTGGCCCTGGATATTAGCAGGAATTATTGGCAAGTGTATCTGTGTGCAAAGCGTAATGTTACCCGATAAGTCAGCGTAATCTTTGCGGCTCTTTGTCGAGTCGACTATACATAATGGTATCGGCACGATTGTTAGTGGCCAGGAAAAATTGCCTCTTATCGCTCAGTATAAATCTCTTCAATTGTTCCTCAAACTAAGCGCCCGAAATAAAGATAAGAGCAGTTAATGATAACGAAGCAGCACTGATTTATGTTTGTTTACAATACGATGAAGTTTATCGATTTTTTCATAAACCTATATACTCTGCCTCTGCTTATGAGCCAAGTGTAGGTATGGATCAAGTCGAGGCAGTAAAAATGTAGACTATAAGTAAATGAATACGGTTTTTCTTCTTCAAATAGTGTTACTTTTACCACTTTTTTTTTATTTATGAATAAAATAACTACAGTTATTTTGTACAAAGTTACAGTAGCCCTTATAAAATCGATTCTCGCAGGAAAAATATAGCGACACTAGGGTACCTTCTTAAATATTAAGCAATGCTCCCACCCTTTCTGAGACACACGGGTCACAACACGCCCCGAGGGCGCTGATCCGAAATTCGAAATCAGGTTAGTTTATGCTACAGTTGAGACATTAGTTGGTTTTGGAGTTGATATAAAAATATTTAGCTTTTAAAAATCGATATAAGAAATCGACACAAAAATATCTGCCTTTTCCTCCTTACAGCAAAAATTCGTTATCATAAAAACATTCGTGGGAATATATTTTTCTTTTCGACCCAATTTATTGCCACCCTAGTAGCTTCAGGCAATCCCTTTGTGAAATCGTTATGAACCTTATATCATCATCTCAAACCAAGGCACCTAGAGCACTCATCAGCGATTCCCTGTGCAAAATATGTCACATGTGTTGATTCAGTTCAGGGTTAAGTACACGGGCGGCTCAATGCCGGGTCGACTCAAGTTTTGTTTGACCAAGTATTATGTAGCTTACGACAAAGCCGAAAGAATCTCTTGTACATATTGTGCAACGTGGCTGACGCTGTCTCTCGGTGTGCGAAACAATGAGTTATTTTTCAATTTTCCCACCACCGCGTGCAATTTTGCCTTGAAAATTCTTGCACACACAATCACCTTTGTACAGTATATTATTATTTGTGTGATAAGACTCGAGTAAAATCATTCGTCCGTCACATTACCTGCGCTGGGTATAAAGATCTGGCTAAGATAAAATGCGCTGGGCTTGTCTAAACTAAAAAGACAGGCAGTCATCAGATCAAACGACATTTTTGTGGTAAGTATTTATATTTGTAGTTAATTAACGTAACAGGAATTTCAACATACTAGAGGCGACCAAGAATAGCCACCGCATCTCTGACCGAGATTAAACTGATTCAAGGTCTTTCGCAGTAGTGAATGGGTGATGCTGGATGCTCGTTTGCTATATTGTATAGATTAAAAAGTAACAGCCAACATGCAGAGTATACCCACCTATATAGTCGTAGAAGACACGTCGTAGAAAGTCGTAGAAACATCACAACACAAGTGAGTGGAATGCTCGTGAGTGCTCGTGACACCAAATGCGATCAAAAAGCCCGCCACAGGAAAGATATAATAAGATGTTGACATTATCAACCCTTGCTACATCTCATTATAGTAACACCGTACATTGTTAACGCATAGATTCAGGTCGTATAGACACTATTAATAAGCCACGTGTAACGAAACAGGACGCGCCATCAAGTACGGGAAGAGGAATATTATAATAACACATTATCATGTCGGGGGTTCTCTTCTGAGGGTGAAATAATAACTAAACGAGGGGATATATTCTTACTTGCCAGTAGTTACTAATATTTACGCATTGTCTTGCAAAATCACCGAATCATTTTTTTCTCACTTCATCCTACATGAAAATCTTGCGCAACGAACAATCAGGCAGACAAAATTAAACAATTGAGCAAGAACAAATTATAAGAATATCACAAGTATAAGTAAAAAGTAAATTTAATACAGGAACTGTCATTTCGACATGGAGCGCTTCAAAAAGGGTGTGAAACGTTTCCTTCAAGGCAGGCAACGCACCTGTGATACCCCTGGTGGCGCACGTGTCTATAGACGACGGTGACCACTTACCATCAGGTGGGTATGTCTGTTTGTCCGTCTATATTATAAAAAAATATAATGTTTTCAATGCATAAAGGGCGCTATCGGCCGGCATATGCCCTGTTGCTACAGTCATCAAATAAAATAAATATTAATATTTTCTCGCCCCCCTAACATATTATAGGGTAGGTGTAAAACTAGCGAGGGCGACACCTCGTTATTAAAGGCCTCGCAAACGAAATCGCACATTGATCAATGACGTCTGTATCTCATAATCATGTCTTAGGGGAAAACGGTGCATAAATATTTTCGATCCATTGCTTGCCAGTGGAATTTAAGCTTGCAGCACCACCCATCCGCTGCTCCCCATCACAACTGTGACTGACTTTAAAAAAGGGACTGGGATGGTTAGTCCAGTTAGCTGAGAATTATTTAGAAGTTAAGTTGGTCATTTCGTGGCTATGAAGACTCGTTACTGTTAGTGATAGTTAGTCCTGTTAGTTGGCGTTGTTATCGTTTGGCGTGTGAAATCGATGGAGGGCAGCTCGACAGAAATATTTTAACTATTTTTCAAAAGTAAGTATCGGTCGCCCGATATCCTCTTAACGATATGCCTTAAGTATTACACTCAAATGTGGTCACTCAAATTAGGTCAACAACAGGTACTCTATTAAGAAAGAATTATGAACAACGCTTGCGATGAGAGTGTTTTTCCGTCACGCCTTTCATTAACACGTAACATGGGATTATTAAAAATTATGGGGCATTATTCCCGCCACGTTTTTACTCAGCATAACAAACCATTAAAGTTATTAAAGTAACAGTGGGCCAATTTCAGACAGTGTCGCACGAGGCACTGGCAATTTATTACTATGATTAATGCAATACCGTCGACAGATAAGCAATGTCAAGGCAACTGAGTGACACGAACACGCATTGCGGATTTGCCGCTTATGATTGCACTAATAAATATATTAGTAAGCACTGACATTATCAACACCACTAGGTTTCCCTTAGATGCTTTTGGGTGGAAGGAGACTGCTAGAATACCCGATAAATATGACAAATTATTTTAATTTATGAACCAATCTTCCATTTTGGTGTCACCAACTTCCACACTACATTTCCATTTTATCGATCATTAAAACGGAAGCCATGTAATTTTACAGGAAGAAAAGTAGCCTTTGTCACCCTCCAGGCCGTATAACTACTACATCGCAAAAAATCACTTCGATCCATAATTCCGTTGTGAAAGAAGACAAAGCAACAAATACAATTTCCCGTTGTCAGCGGATAGGTGGTGCTGCAAGCCCGTTTGCTATCTTATATCCATAAAAAACTACCTTCATCGACCTACTACCGAGCCGATCTACTGGACACTTCAATCGACATCGACATTGAAATTGCACAGGTGATTGATCGACGACAGATCTGTCTGGTATAACAGTCATCAGATAATATCGGACGATGTGTATGACAACTGTATGCAGTAGTCGCTGGCCATTGATCTAATCAATGCATAGATGGATCTAATGCATTATACAAATTGCTGTAATGTTTGCCAAACATCAAATATGTCTGCGATTTACGTTGAAACTCGTACATAGTGACATTCGTTACAGGGAGACAAAGTTGATTTTCTATAATAGTTAGGCCATAGGGAATTCGGAGTATGATTTGTAAGTCGCAATATTGTACGAGTGCTTGAGAGGTACCTACGCAAAGCCAAGAATCAGGCTGACAAACCAGCATAAGGGTTTATCTCCTCTAATTTTGTGTGACAATATAATTTAAGCTAGTTCATGTCATTTAAAAAAAAAATTTACAAGAATTTACTACATAATAAAAAAAAATGAATGAAGATAATTAATAAAGAATTTTCTTTCGGGGCCAACCACGAGTTTTCTTTCATTTATGTTCAATTACCACAACTATAAGTCCTGTTATTCCCTTCCTGAGACGGCCACCGTAGCGCTGTTAACCTTGAGAACTAAGATGGTCGGCTTTTCGTAAGTGTACCGACAATCCACAATTAGGTGCACAAGTAACTACACATACTTGTAAAACCAGAACACAATTTGCTTCAAAATCAATTTTACGGCACGAGTGCGTGTTTGGGGAAATTGGGAATACTCCCGAGCCTAGTACAATCGTTAAATCATAATTATTGTTACGTACAATGGTACAAACAAACGGTCAAGTGATCACTAGCGCGTTGCGTGCGTCGCCACGTCAGCACAATGCGGATCTAATAAAACACCGTGCAGCTTATGTGAAATCAGAGCAACCTTCACCTTTTCGTTGCTCGTTTTCCGGGCGAGCCTTCGGCATTCTGTTCTATATTAACTATGGTTTCCAGTTTACACTTAGTTATTTAGACTCCACCATCTTAGTCCTCAAGGGTAGCAACGCACCTGTGACTGACGAACTGACCAACTAATGTTCTTATTAACTCTCTCTAATGCTAACTGGACTAATCATCCTAGTCCCTATAAGTGTCTTGTCACAGTTGTCATGGACGGCAGTAGATGAATGGAGCTGCAAGCGCGTTTGCATCTTACGTCCATAAAAAAAAATACGTTTAGAATGTTTAGTTAGATAAAATATAAAGCGGATGTAAGTGTACTACAAATAACTACACATAACTGCTAGTTATATCCGTTTTTTTGGAACCTGATTCGAAAAAAATGTTAGAACATTATTAAGTTCCTTACTTAATTTTTTAAACTAAAATTGATTTCTGACCTGTCTTTCTGTCAATCTAAATTTAATTTACTTAATCATGATACCAAATTCGATTCCCGTTCTTCGTTCAACACAATCATCATAAATCTGCAAAAATATACTTTACTAAAAGGCATTTAATCAAACTGGCCTTCCGTCGTAATTAGCATACCTTACTCGACCAATAACTTTTAAGAACAAAGAAGCTTCATCGATAGTCTACTTATACTTTCCTCATCGGATGCGGGGTCCTCCTCCCCTCACGCCCCCCAAAGCCCCCAGGTCTCGCTTCGCAAACACTTTAATACTGCACGGAGTAATTTGTTCGACGACGGTCTACACTGGGATCTCCACCCAATCGCTTAATTCAGGAATTACAAATATCAGACTTGAATATATGTACTTATATTAACATAGTAGTCAGAATTAGGCTATCGCATAGCTTTTAGAGCTGTCAAATGTATACATTAAACTTACACAATTACTTCTCAGTTATTTTCTGTCGACCAATATTTGAGTGTAGCCCCCAATACGAGTTTATGAACCGTTTATCTTGTTCATACTTTCCATAAAACGAGAGCTCGTGGCTTTCGAACACCACAAATGTTGATATCTAACTGTTTCACGAATTAAATTCGTCACAGTTTCACACAAGTCCATCAAGGCATTTTGCGGAAACGGTACGTCCGTCGGTAGCGGTAGCGGTATATTGGTGGCGTCTTTGCTTCGTATTGAACGTCTTCAACATAGCGGGATAGACTAACAAACAGGGTTTTATATAACAGTACCGTAAACAGATTAAGCAGACAAGCTGTCATTATAACGCGATCAACTATCTGTTACTCATATTGCCAAAAATATATGTTAATTTTGTTTTGGATTACATAGTATCATGAAAAAGTGCATTGAATCACTTGACCTATTACGTGTCTGAGAGAAAGTTGAAATGAAAGCCAATCATCATCATTAACAACACATCACCGGCTAACGACTGTCATCGGCTCATTAAAAATACATCACAGTTATGTTGGCTAAAACGGTGAGGATTTCATACACAAATAATGTATGGTTGTCTGATAGTTCTGCTTGTTTTGTTCCTAGTCTTTTCTCAATGTTTTCAATTTGAGGCCGCCAGAGTTCTGCAATCGAACCAGACCTTCAGAGTACGACAACCTTGTCTTAACTGCTCTGCTGTCACCGCTTCGTTAGGACACAATACTTCATCTCAATAAAAGATGCAATCAAGCCAGCCCGTTAACAATGGTGAGCGAAGTCATTATGACACCGCCTAGACGTGAACGGCCCGCGTCAATGACTCCAGATTGTGAGTCATTTCAGTTGGGCCTTCGCCTTTTTGTGCCGTACGCCCACCGCTCGTCACTTAACTGTCAGGTCTTGGGTTGGAGCATTGGTCTAATCACACTTCATTATTATAACCCTAGTACTTACCTACACTAAAAGTTTTCGACACTCTAATGACTTACGAAATCTGACCACAAATAAACACATAACTAAAGATTGAGTAATGTTATTTGAACGTATAAAATACGCACTGTAAAGTGTGGTAGAGTAGCATTCAAAGAATTCCTTGAAGATATAAAGGACTGACCATGGATTAATCACGGACGTATTAAAAATATTTAGGTAGTTAAACCATCAGGAGAAATTAACTGTGTATAAAATACTAAACAATTTTATGATATCTTCAACAACATAACTTGATGCATATGATTTAAATTTACTAATCTATCTATATATATAAATATAAAAGGAGAAGGTGACTGCCTGACTGACTGAGTAACTGACATATCAACGCAGGGCCTAAACTATAAGGGCTAGAAACTTGAAATTTTGCACAGGGGTTCCTTTTATAACGTAGGGGAGCACTAAGAAAGGATTTTTGAAAATTCACCCCCTAAGGGGGTAAAACGGGGGTGCAAAGTTAGTATGAAACTTTGCCGTTTTTGAAGTCGTTAATGGGTCTAATTCTACGCGAGCGAAGCTGCGGGCGTCCACTAGTAGATTATAAATGCATATTACTTAGTTAGATGAGAAAGTAAAATCCTCATAGGAGCTATCGTGCTTTATAGTGGGCCTACGAATAATCATAGATAACATTCACATGCACATTTAAGCAGTGTCGCTAGATAGAAAGTCTATAGTTATTAATCTTTTGAATGTGTTATTAATTTGAAACATGTTTTTGAATGTAATAATAATACAGACGTAGGTTTGTCGTGAAGACATAATAGCATCATTACCAACCTCTCTTTCACAGCTGATTATGATCACTTTCGTTTATGATGATGTCTCTGAATATGCATGTTTATGGTAATAATAGAAAGCTGACTGACTTCTAGACTCAGTAACGATGTTATTGTATCAATCGCATTTTTTTTCCATAGCTGTCTGGTCAAAGGACCAATTTTCTAGCAGATAGTGAGAGAGACAAATTAGTAAAAATCTTTTACAAACATAATTAAGTTACTGCGACGCCGACTGTGCGTTACAGTGATCTCAAATGTACACTTTATTTTTTACCAAAAATAACGGCACCGAGCGTACCGTTAGGGGTATTATCACGTGCAAATCACGGTTAAGCGATATCATCCTCATCACATCACGCACACCCAGCAGGAAAAAAATACTATGTGGTTACATCGCGCAAAAAGCCTCATCGACCGACGGACGGAATGACATTCCGGATTCTTCCCCGCGAACACGATTCGGTGGAAAAGAATTGTTTATTGTGCTCGTCTGAAAATTCTACGTCCCTTTTATGTGTAGATATGTAGGTATGCATCAAGAGACACTTCAATATTACTCGACAAAAATATATCAAGGGGGTTTCAAATTCAGTACTTTATTTAAATAACTATCTGTTTAAAATATACACCTAGTTAAATTTTATAGACAACTTTATCAAGCAGGAATCCGCATACGCTCTAGTTGTAGGAAAGCACTTACCGTCTTCTATACCCATGTATATGAGCAACATCTGAGTTAATTATGTAAGTATTGTGGCAAGAATAATATTATTTTGTATACGACCTTTTAATGTCAAAATAAAACAAGTTAAGAAGCTCATTTAGAACTCTTTCATCCCTTCAAATTCCGGCCGATCTTCACCCGTACAACGCTGGTAGTAAAGAAGTAGGTCTGTTCAGCCTCTTTTTTCGCTCCTCCGGGAACTTAGACTGGAAGTATCAAGATGGCGGCGCAGCGAAGGTTAACAATCGAAGTTTTCATAAATGGAACAACAATGCCCGCAGGACCAGGTGGCGGGTACGCTATGAATCCACTCTGTGTAAAAGTGTATCTAACCTATACCTTTTGCAAGGTTTACGTATTTTACTCCGACTTGTTACAAAATGTATGAGAAAATGTAAATTTATCGCTCATAGCGAGCGAGCTGTGGAAGTGTATTGAAAGTTTATTAACTTACTTCGGCGAGTGTGAGAAATTGTAGTCATCTTTATTTAAAACTAGTAGACGCCCGCAGCTTCGCTCGCGTGTATAAAATTTATACTGCGGTAGTTTCGTGGTAGCATTAAAGTTGCTACCTATTTTTATCTAAATTTAAACTAAATTTAATCGGACATTACTGGACAAACTCTACCTCGTGAAACCTATGGGAACTTTCTTTATTTTTTGGGTATGTTAACTGACCTGACCTTAATATTAACCGGAATAAAATCACATACATTATACATGTAAAAATAAAAACGTCTACGTGCAACGTCATAATGTCTGAACAAAATTACATCACTTAACTTTAGTCTGAACTTTCATCTTTTTTTTCAATACTTCATAGACTGAAATTTGCAAATCGCTGAATTTGTATTTGAGATCATATTATATTTGCGAATCAATATTCACAATTCCAGGTCAAAAACACACCATCATTCAGGGGAAAACATTGAATAGTTGAAATAGTATAGTATAGATAATTAAATTAAAATTTATTATGTCCACTGCTGGACATAGGCCTCCCTCAATCGTCGCCACTCCTCCCGATCCTGCGCCCTCTGGATCCAACGGTTTCCCGCTGTCCTCTTCAGTAGGCCTATTATGAACTTTTAAAAAACCATTCAAGTTCCAAGCAATTCAGTTTACGGGCTTAAACTGAATCGCTCTATTTCGTATTATGAGGTACTTACTTCTGGACGGCTTTTGGCTGGATAGTTTGTCTCTGGGTGGTTTTATGTCAACAAGCGAAACGTTCAAAAACGTCATTTTAAATTAATCGGTAAGTTTACGGTTTCTTATTATTTATATATTTTATGCTCAAATTAGGTATTAATTTAAATGTTTCATGTGAAATATTAAATGAGTAGTGAATATACGTATTTCGTGATAAAACATAGTGGAAAATTATAAAAATATGGAAAAAATTTAAAATAATTTTATATGATTTTAAGTCATTGTTAGTGAAATTATGTTTCTGAACGATCACGAATCCTCGGCGGCAATTCAACTACTTCTACGTTAAAGTTTTCGAGTTAGAATTTTATTGATTAGGTGCATTCTTAGATTCTACTCTAATAGAGTAATAAATACAGAATTACACATTTGAAATAATTGGAATGGCGTAGGTTTTTTCATTGTTTAATATTTCGTTAAGTACAGCTATTTAAAACCTTTCCATAGTTTTATAGTTAATTGGAAATGTATTGTGTAGCATCCATAGCCCAATGGCTTGGGTCGATTCAATGTGATCGAAAGAGTTAAGCAACGACAGGCGCGGTGGGTTTGTGGATTTGGGCGACCGCTAGTGGTAAAATTTCATGAACGCGACCGTGCTTCGGAGGGCACGTAATGCCGTCGGTCCCGGTTGTTTTCAATGGTGAAAACAGTCGTTAGGCTGAAACTCTAAAATCCCAAGGAGAAGGCGCATTTAAAACTTCGAAGGGTTGGGCTAGTGTAAGTAGTAAATAAAAACTAATTTGTATTCATCCTAAATCCACTTCCTAAATCATCATGATAGGAAAATAATGATAGTGAAAAACCAATATTTTATTTATTTATTTAATCATTTATGTACATACACACTCGAAACAGGGATAAATATTAGAAACAACACAGGAAGAAAGGAAAATGTATAGTAGATAAATATGTACGCCATACCTAAGCCCGTCTTTTTTCAGTATTGAGTAGTTACAAGGCTAAGCTGAAAAAAAGGGTTGCAACCATTCGGGCATCCAGCAACCGTACGGGGCGGGCCACCAGATGTACCACCATTGATAAACGGTATCTTTCTTGAAATTCACGGTCATGTAACTTATCGAATGGCTTACATTCTTCTCGGACACGTTTTCCGCGTACTCTTTTTTCATTCTTTTCCCGAGCGGCGTCAGCCTCGGTAAATTCGAAAATTTCAAGCTCGTCACACATTTAGAATTACGAAATTAAATACAAAAGCTGAGAAATAATTACGAACAATTCAATAAAAGCTATCCTCGGACACCTCAAACTGAATTGTTATTTTTGACAGTTTAAAGACAGATAAACTTGAAAAGTAATGTCAATAGGAAGCTCATAATACGGTATTGCCGGCCAATATCCATCCAGAAGCCAGTCAGAATCTAGCGAAGTGTCACGTGACCGCTGACTGGCTGGAATTAAGAGTTCGTAATACGTAATTGCCAGGCAGTTCAGTTTACGGCCGTAAACTGCCTGGAACTAAGAGCTCATAATAAGCCCCCAGGTCGTCATCCACCTCGTATTTATTATATATATGTAAAAGTCCGAATTTGGCTTTTTGCATCCCTACGGCAAAAGTATTTTGAGTAGGTACACATTAAGATCATTGTCATACATATGTATTTTATTCTGGAAAAAAAAAAGTATACCGCATACGTTAGGCAATACCTTCTTATTACTTATGACTTTATTTAATGTAGGTAACTTAATAATTACATTTTATAAGCATATCAACCCCAACGAAAGCACGTGGAATATATTAAGTAGCTTCTAAAACGGTAATAACTATGTCGTGCCGATAGACGGAATGCCACACGCTCTAGCTAGAGTTACATTCACTAGGTTCATAGTTATTTTTTACCCGGCCCGTTCTAACTCACAAAACATAATCGAGTCATACTTCTTTTTCAAAAAACTTACGTATGCACTAATCGGCATTAAAACTAAATCCCACTACCACTTCACTGAATTAGTATTATTTGTGCGACGACGAAGTTGTGTCGTGTCGATTTTTTCAAATCGAATTGTATTTTAATTTTTATCAAATAATTAGTAACTAGTTACACTAAGAAAAAATAAAGCAAATATTAATCGTATGTTACGAATTAATTGGTATTACCTTTGATGCTGTGACATGTACGTTTTCCTATTTTATGGTGTGTAACATCTAATTATACCTAGCGATAAATATTTTTTTTTTAAAAGGTTTTTAAGACTTTTTTTTATTTTCATGCATTGTCATCGGAACCAAATATGTGTGCCAAATTTCAGCTCGATAGCTTCAGTGGAAGTGGGTGAAATATTGATTGCAAGATTCCAGGACATACTTACATACATACGAGTGAAGTTAAATAAAAGCTTTTAAAAAAAAAGTAGGTGTATTACTCACCTCTACCTATTCCCACCGGGGAAATACAGGCAAGAAGTCATGTTATGTTATGGATATGGACGGATGACATTATTATTAAATTGAAAGTCGAAACAACACACACCTTTCATATTACAGTATGTAACCGGTTCGTGGTCGTAGTAATTACCATAATTATTACTTAAGTGCACTGTACATGTACTATTACGTTTCAAAATTATACACTTTAGCTACTTTTAATTATTAAATAAGTAAGGCATTTTCAGAACTCCTTTGTACGAAAGTATCATCATTATTTATATTGCTTTGAAAATGACGCGAAAAGCCCTGTCGGTTAGTTTGGTGTATCGTTAAACGAACTGTTTAGTATAATGGTGACCACAAGTCGTTACGGGTTACGAATAACTATAAGTTTATATGGAGAAACAAGCAGACGTCCTTTCATTGATCGAAAGCGGAGAAGTATACTAAGTCTCGCTCATAATATTTGTACAGCTATAACGGGTTCGCTGTCGAAGCGATTAGCATAATTACGTAAGGCTTGGCTTAACTGGTTATAGCGGTGTACTCGGTGTATCGGCAGGAAGACGCGGACACATTCGTTTCCGATCGCGTGTACGCTAGAAACGAAACGAAATCGTATGGCATGCGTGTCTTGCTCAATACATATTTTTAAATGTATACTTAAATGTTTCTATGACATGATTTGATTAAATTAACTGTGTCAAATTCACCACTACACCTAATGAAGATAAAATTGTGAGAACTGACTAAAAAATTGCTATGAAATACTATTTAATTCCAGATTCCTGATTGATTTGATTCTTTGTTATGAAAAAGTGAGTGTATATTTTTTTGAAGTTGGTATTAATCTAACTCCCGGTCTCATTATAAAGTTTAAACTCCAAACACATAGTTAACAAATGTTATTTTCCTAGCAATAAGAACATCGATTGGAAGCTTTGCAAATGTATGACAATACAATGGTATACAATTGTATTCTTGAATGGTTTTTCGTAGAAAGTTTGTCGTGGTAAGAGAGTTTTTTAACTTAATTTGTATATTATTAAGGGGAAGCCTAAAATGATAGGCGTATATCTATTAACTAGATATAGGTTACACGGAAATTGAGCAACTTACTTTCTAGTAAGTAAATATATATGCATTGTAGTTAGTAAGATTATATTCCAATTTATACTGTGTAGGTTCATGACTCTTCTGGCTGCTTAATACCGAATCTTCATTGTTTTTCTGTTTAGTTTAGTAGTGGTTAGCTGGTAGAGAATGCATCATGCATTAAGCTCGCCATTTTTCCCACTTTATTGTTCTTACTGTGGTTCAATAAATAAATAAATAAACAAAGGAAAAGATATCCCACTATACTTGTAAATAGGTTTTACTCCAGCTTAGCCAAGTCTTGTCTAACATAATGTGATTAAGGTTCCTAACGCGCTTTTACTGTTGCTGCGTTATAACAAGTTTAACTGTGCTAGTTAGACACAGCTTGTCACTAAAAGCCTTTTATAAACAAGCCACTCGTGAGCCAGAAACGCAATATACTGATGCGGTATTAAAAATAATCGAGCATTATTTAACTAGAGACTGCAATGCTCAGCCGGTCGAAGCGGCTGAACACAAATCGTGTATGTCGCCTCGGTGAGTAGTTGGGACATTCGCTATTATCTAATGTATGGTAGACTGGTCAATATGCGACTAGTCATGTTACGCAATGTGCACAAAGAATGACCGAGATGGTTGAAGGAATGAGAGAATGGCCGAAGCACCTAGTTAATAAAAGCAAGACAACACAGCAGGATGACCCGAATGATATCGTGGTTTTCAGATAGTTAATGTCATTGGAAGTTTGGTAAGGATGAATATCAGGTGGCATTCTACTGAAATTCAAGGATGTATGGTTGTTCTTTGTTTACTTACGTTCAACGTGACGGGACGGTAGAACGGGACGTGTTGGAATATGCTTTTGGTCATGATTTGTGTGTGTGATTTTTCACACAAACTACCTAACTACTTTATTACCAACTGTGAGACTAGTGCTGTCTTTGCAACATAAAATGTCTAATTGAAAAGAAATATCTAATGTATTAACAATTCTTTATATTTATTACTAAAATCAATCTTCATGTAACACGGACAACGGTTATGTGTTGTTATAATTGGTCTGTGATTAAATTAATCTTATACATATTCTGTTATCTCAAACAACATAGCAGTAAGTGGTGGTAAACTTAGAAACAACAATAAACTAACTAAAAGCCGTTAGTCCCGAAATTAGCATTACAAACGAATTACAAACTAACCACAACCCTGCGAGATTAAGAAACAAACGGCGGAAACTGGACCGAAACATTGGTTCGGTCTGTCGGCACGATTCGGTTATAATCGGAACCATAAACTTGGTGGGTTGCGTGCAGTCTTAACGAGGTGGAGGAAACGGTTTAGCAACGGTACCGCTGACACTGACCTAATCTGCGCACCAGAACTTGTTAATGTTTTCGAGCACAGATCAGGTATTAAACAAGGTTTCCAACTATAATGTTAAAAGTACAGTTATACATTTTGTTTTTCATTACATAAACCTTTTTGTTATAATAGAAAAAAAAGTACTACACAATATCTGCTGTTACAACACATACAGAAAAAAATTATATTTTACATTAAAATAACTACATGTCGCATTCCGTTTTAATTTAATATTTAATTACTTAACATATGTATATTGCATAACATATCTGAACTACTTTTAACTAGAGGATCTAGTTCAAGCAACATATTGGGAGCCGAAACATTTTTATGCAATGCAAATAAGACAACTGATACCTACAGGTCATGCCATGATATAGCAACAGAAGCGATAACTACTAAGTTAGTTTTACCGTTAGGTAAACACTAATTTTCTATCATCTATCTATCATCTTTTGCGTCTCGTTTATGAATAACCTGCATAGTGGTACCATAGTATAAAGAGTCTTCGCTTGGTAGTCTTTATACTATGGTGGTACCTACAACACTGACGACTGTTTTGAACGAGAGGCCTGACATCCCATCATTGTATTTCTATTGAGCAGGGGTATACTCTTAATGAATAGGGTTAATGGAAAAGATCCAATGCGGGACGAGCCAACTACTGGTTGAAGAAATTAACACGGATTTAAGAACATTATGAAGAAAAATTAAGTGGTCAGGGCCCGCGCAGCTTATTCCCCCTCTAGTCCCTCAAAATAAATCACTTAAAACTGTTTCTCGTAGCACTGCATAACTGCATAATATGTTACGACACAGACTAATAGTACAAGTTTACGGTAAGTAGTCCGCAGTCCTCTGCGTTTGCCCTCAGCGCAATATTCCCGCGATATCTTGCGTCACACTCATAAAATTGTTTCCGCAAACCGTCATTAAACGAGATATCGTGCAATAAATACTTTTAATATACACAGTATCCCATTCAAAACACGGGAGGGTTACCAAGGCCGCAGCGACGGTCAAACATTCACACGATAGTCGCGTATGCGGCAAGCGTAATGACGAAACGAGCGGCATTGTCCGCGAGGCACGAGACTCGTCTCGATAGGAGATCGTTAACCCCATATATAGGTCGCGGGCATATAATTGAGCTTAATCAGCAACATCAGCGCCGAAATTAACTCGGCGATGACATTGTTTGAGGCGTATCCTTCGCACGATGGCTCAATCGTATCGTGGATCTGTTGACGGAGCGTGAGAAAATTCTGTTTTTTGCGTACGGCGCCGCAATTACTGCTGCAGTTGACCGCAGACGTTTCGAAAGGAAAACGAACAAAACAGACTGTGAATAAGCTAAATGATAATTCAAGGATGAACGGTACGCGCATTGCGCATCCTGTTGAAATTTAATGAGAAAGTTTCAACTTAATTGTGTCCTAAATTAACATATACGTATCATATCGTCACATCTTTCTAAATTTAGCCCCTTGCTTGTTAATTTTATATAAATCGTTCAAAATTATTATCTTAGATGCCACTGGCCTACTTCCACTTTCTTGTTCATTATTCTTTTCATCAGTATCTAGATTGACGTGGCCTGTACATTGGTATTTTTTCTTGCCCAATGTGCGATCCAAGTCAGTATCATTCACTTACGAATATATTCAATGATATGAGAATTCGGTCGCATACAGAAATATCAAGCATTGCTCTTTCTATAGGATGCGGGTCTACTTTCACATTGCGACATTGCGAAAGAGACGGGACGATAGCCAACACTGGCAACAGTGGCAAAACACACGCTTGTCATGCTGAGGTAAACAAATTTTGGGAATTTTTTGGTTTATGTCTTAACCGGCACTACTATGTAGTATCAGTATCTTAAAATGTATAGCGTGTTTTTCATCCGCGCCGCCGCGGCTTATCTATTTCTAGTAGGTTCATTTTACTTCGCCTGCTGTCGGCCTGGTACAAGCGAGTGAAAAATCGGCCGTTCCATCACGACCTCTCTTGTCCGCAAAGGGAAAGTGTTCGCCGTTTATGGAATTGCTACGATAATTCTACGTTTTTGGTACTTAAATGTATCTTTATACATTCTTACTAAGACTTCAGTAAAGTATCAGCCAGAGCGATCCCTTGATTTGACAGGAAATACCTTGAGTTCAAAATTTAAATACAGAATAGTTATAATAAAGTCCCTGATTCACTTGAAAGCAATTCTAACTATTAAATGCACACATAAAATTTCGTAAGATCGGTTGAACTGCGGGCTAAAATAAAAAGATGGAAGGAAGGAAACCTTGGCCTGGATATAGCGTTAGTGTCGGTATTAAAATTAATCACAGACGTTAAGGCGTTGAACACTTCGTTAAATAAATTAATTGGAATGTTCCACAACACCTACTTACTATTATTTAATACTTATATGAATAGTTAGAGGTTTTTTTAATGTGCCAGGGTTAAAACAAGTGGGTATTTAAAGCAAGAAATATTTAACGACATACGTACGCGTACAGTTATGCAAATGAGAGGCAGGCATTTAAAAACTTTCTCCTAAGACCAATCTGATGTAACGATGGTTTAATGTTTGTTTCAATCCTTGACTATCGCGGAGAGAAATGGTGATTGAGTAAATACTTACTTAATTGAGTGTACTATAAATACGCTATTTTATAATTAGTTTATAGACTGAGTGAATAAACTAATTATAAAATAGTAGAGTGGATCTATAAATATCACAAAACATTGGTAACTATTGTAAAATAAAAGTGGGCGCGGCCGGTCCTCACCCTCTGGAATGGATTGAAATTGGTGGCAGCGCCTTAAAGAAATTTAAAACAACAGGGATAAAGCTTTATTGCGCTAACTATTGCTTTAAGTTAGTTTATCTTCAAAATTGAACAAGGGAAAATTACTCAAAAATAATTATACTTCAGTATTTAATGACTCACTCAAAAAAGAAAGGTAATTATTTATATTGAGTAAGGTACAACACTTGCCTTTGGAATAGGGTAAATACATACGTAGTTAAATCAAAACAGTGAAACTAAAAAAGCCCAGAGGGCATCGCCCGTTTCTGGGCCCCGTTGAAGTTCATTTAGAAGAGTGCTTCATTATAAATAGCAAAAAGTAATTTAATCCAAACTCTTTGAATATGCACCGCCTGGCTTGTGCATTTTTTATTATTCTACGAAAGCGCCGAGTATTACTCGGGACTTTCTGCCGAGATTAATCCTCGAATCGAGAACAAACAAAAACTATAAACAAAAATATTTATATTGCTCAGTAGGTAGGTATAAATAAAAATCTCAAACGCTTTGAGAAGTAGAACTGCTGTAGAGTGGAACGAGATTGATTTTCAATGAATAGAAGTTAATAAAACTTGATGGATGGTGTGCGCATATACAGCTCCTGGCTGGTCGTAGAGCGAAGATAAATTAAAACGGACTCATGGACGATTGAAGAATGGCGGACAAAGGCCATTGTTTTGCGCCAGCCGCAGACTTAATCAGAAAAAGGGTGAAACATAAGCTTTTAGGAAAAAATTCCATCAGCACAGTTTCATCCATTGTCCTCTGTTGTATTCCGTGCGCCGCGGTAATCACAATAAGTTAGCCGTTTACGATAACACTTCATTATCATTTTCATTAAGTATTTTGCAAATTTGTAATGGCAATTCATGATTTTTATTATTATCCTCACTTCCTTACTAATATATAATTATAAATGCGAAAGTAACTCTGTCTGTCTGTCTGTTTCGCTTTCACGCCAAAACTACTGAACCGAGTTAAATGACATTTGGTACACAGATAGTCTAGCTAGAGCCTGAGAAAGGACATAGGCTACTTTTTATTTGGAAAAAAGTGTTGTAAGGGGTTGAAAAGGGGGTTGAAAGGTTCTATGAAAGTTTTGTCATTTTCAGAACTAGAACAGAAAATTTATATTATAGGCTGTTGATTAGATATAAATAAATATGGCATTCAAAGTTTGTAAAAATTTTGTAAGGGTGTAAAATAAACATATATTATTATGTCTAATTTCACGCGAGCGAAGCTGCGGGCGTCCACTAGTCTGTCTATATATTTAAAGAGAAGGCCTGACTCTGACTCATCAACTGCCAGCTAAACCCTAAGAAACACTACTTCAGTTAGTAAGTTTTAAAGTACGGTGGTACTTCCACTTCCGTCCACTAGTCTGTCTATATATTTAAAGAGAAGGCCTGACTCTGACTCATCAACTGCCAGCTAAACCCTAAGAAAC
Source organism: Carterocephalus palaemon (assembly GCA_944567765.1). Lineage (NCBI taxonomy): Eukaryota > Metazoa > Arthropoda > Insecta > Lepidoptera > Hesperiidae > Carterocephalus > Carterocephalus palaemon. The sequence continues at coordinate 3,734,002 of OX155658.1, read as the reverse complement.
ACTACTTCAGTTCGCTGCGACCCATAGACGTCCCACTGTTGGGCACGGGTCTCCTCTCAAAATGGGAGGGATTAGGCCTTAGTCCACCACGCTGGCCAAGTGCGGATTGGCAGACTTCACATACCTTCGAGAACGTTATGATGAACTCTCAGGCATGCAGGTTTCCTCACGATGTGTCCTTCACCGTTATAGCAAGTGACATTTAATTTCTTAACTGTACTTCAGTTAGTAAGTTTTAAAGTACGGTGGTACTTTACTTCACGATGACAAAACATAGAGGAATATGTTCAGCAGTGAACACTTAGAATGGATGGTAAGGAAAGGAGAATAGAACAGAACCCGTTCTGTCCTATCCTATCTAGATACCCGTGCCTACATAGGAAACCTAAACAGCTTTCCTATAGTTACATGAACATAAATCATAATATCGTAGAAGATATTTATTCTACAGCCATAACAGTCAATGTTATCTTGAGCCAACCATAGCACGAACCAAAACAACCGTGTCTATCTCAAGTTTGCGTCCCAGGACACGTCCGACGTTATTCGAAACATTACAAGTTCAACAACGGCGACCAGTCTTCCGATTGAATGCACCAATTGACGTCCTTCACACCCACACACTACGTACGACCTGACAGCAATAACACACCATAAACCGAAGCACAATGTTCTGATTTAAACGAGCTCAATTGAATTTTGGACCCTGTTCAAAGTACCCTACGGTCACAAACTAGTCAGCAAGCTGAAGTGCAGGTTCAGCAGCAAAATTATGCACCAATGAACCGTAACCCGACAACGCAGTAGAAACACGGCTAGACGACCGTGTTCTCGGTCGGGTGATTTTATTACACATTCTTTACGGTTCGCATAGTTATATGTATACGAATACTATCAAAAAAGGTCAGGGTAATAGAATTATTCTTATAAATAGGTCAGCGAAAACCGGAAAGCCCAACCAAATTACAGTTTAATAGACCCAAAAAGGCGGAGACCCCTCGCGTGCCGAATGGCGACATTGGTGGAATGGAAGCTTTGAAAGTACAAAGCCGTAACCGATGATAACGCGCGCCCAGGCAGTTTTTCTCTAAACTGAGGCCACTGAATATTGTGCTGTCGTCGAGAGGCTTCGTGAAAACCGAGTAGTTAGTTATGCTATTACAGTCAAATGCATAATAACTATTAAATAAATGAGAAAGTGGGTTAGTTACTCCTTCTTCACGGCCTCAACGGAATAATGGACAACGGAATAATGGACAACGTAATTTTTTGCATATAGATATAACTAGTGTATGGGCCTGGAAATTGACACAGGACGGCAAATTGCACGGTTCCCATGGAATTGGATAAAAACCTGTAATAACTAATCATTAGATTTTTAATTGATTTTTTGTTGGTTTGTCCTTCTTCTAAACGCCGTGCATTAATAGAGCAACTTAGGTCACGAGTTATACTATTTTACAGCACTGCGTGAACACGCATTTTACCCACGCTTCTTCGTGACCTAAGTAACTAGCTATTCTATTTCTACACCTTGCGAAAATAAATCAGCTAACTTAGCAGATGTATAAAAACTTTTTGCACAGTATAGAATAAACTACATAGGTCATGGAAAAACATGATTAGGTGCAGGTTTAGTCATACAGTGCTATAACTAAATATTTATTATTTTTAATCTTTTATAATTTTGAGCAATGTGTATAGGTGTACAATGTGGAGTAGCTATTCGTATTCAAAAGAAAATTTATTTATCCAGATAAATACCAGTGTTAAAAAAATTTTCTTATGAAATCATAGTGTTGTAGCTTATTTCAAGTTAAATATTGTCATGAAATATAAGTTAGCTAAGTAATACTGTGTGCATCCGACAATCATATGTTAGTTAGTTATACTTAATGTTAGAATTTAGCTAGTTTATTATAGATTTAAATATTTAGAAATTTAATTGCTTCACTAGAAACAGATTTTTTTCTCCATTTGCTAAGCTCATACAATAACTTTATAGCAAAAAAACAATTATTTCATTTCTTTATGTCTTAAATTTTTTCACTTGTTTGTAGGTTCTTATTTAAAGTAACCTATCAGAGATATTGTTTGATGGGAAATACTTATAAGGTAAAATTCAAGGCATAATTGTGTGGTCAACACACAATTGACATAAAAGAAGAACTGAGGAACTAGTTATGTTATTAAATTGAATCTGCGTTTAAATGGTCCTATGGTAAAGCCTATAAAAATCATTCACCTTAGTACTGACACAATTTTTTTTATACAACTAGTTTCTCATAAGACAATAATTTAATGTTGGCTGCATGGTCACAACACTTACATGGTCCAAAGTGGAACTTGAGTCTATTCTCACAGCTGTGAAGGCCTAGGCTCCACTACTCTAATGTGGTGCAACTTGGAGGAGCTTTATTTTATTTTCCCTATATTATTGTAACTGTTCCTATTCATATTTTGTTTACATAGTGATATTATATTTAAATTAACATTTTTGTTTCTTTTCATTTTGTTAATTTTTGCTTAGTGGTTAAACAACCTGTGTAGTAGCTACATAACAGGTTCACATTGTTTGTAAATAAACCCAGTTTCACATAGGTACATTGTGTTACGATATTAATGAGAAATATTTAAATGTTTACTAACAAAAAAGACTGGTGAGTGCGTACCCCCGTTGTATAGGCGGGCTAATATCCAAGCCAACGGGGCATCGAGCCTCACAGCAATCGACGCCTCCGAGAGAAAGGAGTGGTTTGAGAAACAAATAAAAAACTAAAAGTGGCCTTTCGAGTACGCGCGTAACTGCTCCGCATTGGGGACTCTTATTACCTTATCTCCTGGAACGTTTTTCGCCGACATGGTGGGTCACCTTCCTTTACCGTGAACTGCCGTCGTCTCCGCGACGATATATCCAATTGCTGCGACCGCACAGCATATGACACTAAACACTACACACAACAAATCACTCTGCCATTATCACTGATCGAACGGTGCATTAGAGCCACAACCACAACAGACGACCCATTCTTTGGCGTCGGAATCAGCACGATTTCCCATTTAGATGCATCTGTACGGAACGGATAATTTTCACAACACCACACACAAACACAACGACTGACAGAAGCAAACTTGATTGAATTGAGCTTCACTTGACGGAAAATGGCGAGGAATGAATACTTCCCCCCGCGCGCCTCTCTCATGCCACAGATTAAACAAACTGCCCCAGACTCACTAACGGCGTTGAAGTTGTTTTGATTCTGACACAGATAGCAGCACCACATGATGTAGCAACAAAATTACACATGTCATTGTACGTCAACTGAGGTAACATTGGCCCACTTTTCAGAATTAAAATGCAATAAATGTTTAAAATTAGTGCGGAAGACTCATCCAAGAAGACTTTTTGATGGCTTTGAGAGCCACTGATTCTATAAACCTAGCAATATAATGATAGTTTCTTAGAAAAAAGAAATGAAAAAGTAATAAAACCGATGGGTCAAAGTTACAATTAGAGTTGGGGTAAAATTGACCCAGGCCTGGCCTGGTGCATGTTTTTTATGATTTCTCGCAAAATAAATGAACTTGGTAACATTTGCCACTAAATACTAGCAGAAAATAAATATATAGTCTACATCCAAAGACAGTATTTTTTGTATCATAATTAAGGTTTGTGAGGAAAATTTAGGTATGAAATAAAATGTTGCCCTACGAAACATATTTTTTTATTAAATCTTTTATTATTTGGTATTGATAGGAAAAATAGGAAATCGGACTGTTATGGCCCTTCAAAATATCTAAATAATTGTTAAAAAATAAAATTTTAACCGAAAAGTAACTACTTAATTATCAAAAAATGCTGTAAAGTCATCCTTTCTAATCACCCCATTCCATCGCCAAAAATCATCATTTATCTCAAAATAACCGCCTTTTCGAGTTATTTACAATTCATCTAAGACTTATGATATTGTTATTTGATAATAGCTCTATTTCTGGTCGATTCGTTGGCCAAATTTGCAACTATCTGTAGTCTTTGTCATTAAAGAGATTTGTCCTGAGGCATGATATCTTTTTCTGTAAGGAAAAAAAGATTTTTACTACATACATATTATATCAAATTCGACACATTTTCCTAAATCTGGAAACATATTAGTATAATAGAAAAATATTAGTGTAACCTTATCCCGGGCCAATGTTACCCTGATATTGTAATTCCAAGATAGTTTTGAAATATTTTAGATGTTTCTAGAAAAAATACTGTATTATATATTGCAAAAAAATTATTAAATGATAGGCAGACAAGTTGGTTACACAATACATTGCAACTTACCATTCAAAACCTATTAAGAACAGCGCTGAATGCTACTTTTTAACACTGAGAAAAGAACCGTCTTTATTGCACTCACGAAAAAGGCAACTTTTGAATTTTGTCATTGACAAATGACACGTTTCGGCGGGTGAAATACGTCCACGAAGATATCTTCTATCTTTTATTTGTAAAATTATTTTTTTATCAATTATGGCAATCTGTAAAAAATAACAATAATCGGAAATATAATTTTGGGCCAAAGTTATAACTACGGCCAAAGTTACCCAGATTGACCGTACTTCTTTCAAGACTTGATGTTTAATTTATTTATTTTAAAAAAATGTTTGGACTTATTATCAATAAACTCATGTCATGTGATTTTTCAATGCTACGTGCTTAGAGTAACTACCTACTGCGTGTTATTTTCCTGGGCCTGACTTATTCCGCTGGTGTATGGCGGTACGGCTTACGTTCACTCATCACAACTTCATGTTCAACTCATTTTATTGTTACTTAAAGGTGCTTTATATTTCTCTTCACCTGATTTTGATTTTATGTTATGTTATGGTATGATTAATAAGTGGAATAGGTTTTGATGACATTGGCAGTAACGCGAGCAACATTTTTTGCTTTTAAGCTGGGTACCACGCTGTGTACATTGGGTTCATAGAGCATTAAACCAGTCTGGTATAATGCTCTAAGATTGGGTTGGGTCAATCCCAAGGAAAGTCTACGACGTATATTCTGCATTGGCTACTGCATGTAAAACCACGTTCATTGGCATACAAATACAAATAGCAAAAACATGACATGTCATCATCAACTCTTTTTTGAAGATAAACTTCTCTAAGCACGCTTGACTTGGGGAGCTAGCTGGTGAATGGATGACAAGAAGGACAACAGAGAGAGGTGCAAGCCCTCATTTTCTTTCTCTCTCTCTTGTTCACAACGCGTTTGCTCTATTGCTTCTATCCCTTTGATGTTATGTTACCGCCACGCTCCGGAACGCTGTCACACACCATCAAACGATTAATGGCATTGGGTTAACTATTTATAGTTCAGACATAGTAAAACATTACACGCGAAATGCGAAACCATTCGTATGCTTACGTTGGGCCGGTGTGTCCGCAGCATTACAGAAGATCTCTTACTGTGAATAATATGGCAACACCATACGCGTCGGTTGTTAGCTGTCAATTCTCGCACTGCCTGACTGACAAACACTGTCAAAGAAAGCATCAATAACCCGTAACTTGGTATTCATAAAAAGTAGAAATGTTCAATTAATTTAATGATTTATCACATAATTAATGAATTATGTGATTGGTGAATATATTTAGGCGTTACAAGACAACAGAACGATTTGAAGAAGTTATCAAATTTCCACGTTTCGACTGATCATTGTTGGTTGTTTTAAGAACCGCAACAGCCAAAAATGGCAAAGGCTCAAATAAATACAAAGTCGAGTACGTATTTGAGAGATAAGGAGGTATTTTTGAAGGACCTGAAGCAGTTTAACGAGAGCAGGAAGTAAGTCTTAATCCTATTTGAATACTGTAATCGCGAGCGATTGACGCGGACTCAAATTTCAGCGTTCTAACATGAGCGTTTGTTTATATTTCAGCATTCCATACAAAATACCAGTTGTGAACGGAGTGGAAATTGATTTGTATCTATTTTATTCTCTGGTGCAACAACGCGGAGGGCTACGTAATGTATGCAAATTGATTATCATTTTTTGTTTTATTAAAATGTGTGAATCAAACTTAATTAAGAATATGCCATCGAGCAGAATCAGATACCGTTATGCATAGACGTTACGTATTAAACTCTAATAAAACGTTATTTACAGGTAAATCAGAATGATACATGGGACAATTTTATGCGGCAACTGAGATTACCGTATCCTTGTATCAATGGATCTACACTATTAAGGAGAATATACGGAATTTATCTGGAAAAGTAATTTGAATCTATAGATTATGTATAAGTTATTTTTAATTTTTTCATTCATAAGTCCTTTGTCTTGGTACAACTTATTAATGTTTTTTCATTTAAAATCTCTGGTGGCTACTTGATATTTGATAAAAATGTTAAAACGACAAGAGGTTATCAATACAGAATGAGTTAGTATTTTTAGGTATTAATTTTAAATGAAAAATATTAACTTTTGTGGTGTTTTGTTTTTAAATTATTTTACTAGATATGAGCGAGCTAAAGGTCCACCTGGGAGAGATGACGACAATGACATGGATGAGGATCCACGGCAGAGGAGCAGGGGAGGAGGGATGCCCAGAATATCTTTTGGTGGTGGGACATACATTTCAGGTTATCATTTTATACTGCCAATTGGTTATAGATTGATCTTAGCATATTAAAGAAGCTATGTATGAAAACTAAATAATATCTGTGATAAAAACAAATTTGCAATTTTCTGGTATTTATTGGTTTTTATTACTTGCTAATTTCTTAAACTTATATCATAAATAAATTCTATTTCTTTTCCGAGTTTATAAATGATAGGGTCTAAGCTATGCCCATACATTTCCCTTTTTCGTTTTATGTTAGTAATTACCAGTTTGATGAATGTCTAAAAATATCAATAAAATTGGTCAATTTGGTGAATTTTAAAGATTTTTCACTTCTGAAAATGAAAAAAAAAATCAAACACAGAAATGACACAGGTAAGAATATATTGTATGGTAATTTTGGTTTTGTTGTAGCTTCATTATCTTAACAGGTTTGAACAAACTGTGGTTGTATGGGAAAAGTGCTGCCTGTATTCCTCGTTATATTCATAACAATACGTAGAAAGAGAGTCATGGTGTATCTAATCTAATACTTTTTTTCTTCTTCTAGCTTCCGGCGAAGCATTGCGTACACCCAGTCGTGCTTCTGCGCCGTCTGAGCGCCTCACGCTATCTCTGCTCTCTCCGATGCCCAATGAACAGGACTTTGCTGTCAACGTGTGCACAGTGCTGGCTGCAGACCACTCAAACAGACTGCCGCTGAGTACCACCCCGCATATACTGGACTTCTTGCTGGCACATGCCGGGGTTTATAATCACTGTGAGTTATAGTTGAAACTATAGTGCAGATACCTCAATATGATAATTATAGAGGTACTTTTATGAAAAGCCTAAAAACAGTTAGGAATACTATTTCATGTTATGTATTATTTACCATCAACAGTATTATTGGTATTTGCTTTTTACTACGTAATTTTTTAAGTATGCCTCAAAGAACCTTTCTGTAAATAAAACACAATCAAGCCTAAAGATCGCTGCGACCCATAGACGTCCCACTGCTGGGCACGGGTCTCTCCCACAGACATTTCTGCGGGAGGTCTAGAGCATACTCCACCACGCTGCTCCGATGCGGATTGGTGGAGGGGTTAGTGGCCAACCCAGTGTCGAATGTTCTCACGCCACCCAAAGGTCTTCGACAAGGCTTAACGACTGTTTCCAGCATTGAAAACAACCGGGACCGACGGCTTTACGTGCCCTCCTAAGCACGGTGCAAGTTTGGAATACTATTGGATGTTATGTATAATGTACCATCGACAGTATTATTGGTATTTGCTTTTCTAACCACGTTATTTTTTAAGTCTCTGCCTCAGAGAACCTTTCTGTAAATAAAACACAATCAAGCGTAAAAATATAATACATACTTATATTGCCACTGTCTTTATAAATGCATATCTTCTATATAATAAAAATGAATCGCAAAATGTGTTGGTAAGCGCATAACTCAACAATGCCTGGACCAATTTGGCCAATTCTTTTTTTTAAATGTTCGTTGAAGTTCAAGGATGGTTTTTACGGCGAAAATTACTTTACTTACGAAGAAAAATTTGAAAATTCATCCCCTAAGGGGGTAAAACGGGGGTGCAAAGTTAGTATGAAGCTTTGCCGTTTTTGAAGTTAGTGAATGTGTAACGCGAGCGAAGCTGCGGGCGTCCACTAGTACATAATAATATTAATTTTCAGCGAGTCTCCGAGACACTATCGGGCGGTCATACTACGAGGCGCGCGGCCGCTACCCGCACGACTTCTGGGAGCTCCGCGCCGGCGGCGGCGGCGCCCGGGAGCTGGCGGACGAGACCAAGTTCATGCAGCCGGGGCTCGAGCAGCCCGAGCTGATGGTGCAGGCGCTGGCCGCGCACAACACGCTCACCGACTGCCTCATGGGTGGCGATAGCCACGAGGATGCCTCGGACAAGCTGCCGTATGAAGTAAGTATTGACTAAAATATTGATTCTATTATAAAGCAAGCGCTGGCTGCAAGCGCTGGCCGCGCACAACACGCTCACCGACTGCCTCATGGGTGGCGATAGACACGAGGATGCCTCGGACAAGCTGCCGTATGAAGTAAGTATTGACTAAAATATTGATTCTATTTTATAATTACGCACCACCCACCATGGTTCCATTTCTATTTAATTATCATTAATCATGTTATTAAGCCAATTGTGGTCCGGTTAGAAAGTTTTGGTTTCCAGTTACACTTATTTAAAGGCGACCTTAGTCCTCAAGGGTAGTAACGCATCTGTGACTGACTTGGAAGGAGATTCTTACCAACACTTACTAACTTAATTAATTACTTAATTACTATAGAAGTTATGAAGTTTCAAAAACGACAAAATTTACCGATAAAAATGATCGTTTTCAGACGTCGAGAAAACCAAATAAAACGCAAATTAAGAAAAAAATGAAAACATAGCGACATAGCCAAGTTCCTTATTTATATTATCAAAGACAATAATAAAATTTTAACGCTAGACACACACCCGCAGTAGGCTTTGATTTGTATTGCCATTGGTGGAAACACATCACAATTGACAATGGCATAAATTGACATCCATGACCTGTGTACAGCAGATAGTACCATCTGCGTGCGATGTATAAATATGAATAAAAATGGGATTCGAACCCGAGACCTGCGGTTTGGTAGGCCGGAACACTGAACACCGCTCTACGGAGACGGCAATATTATGGACATTACGCTCCTTTCACACGGTAGTCCTGTTTTTTGTAGGATCCCGTTTTCTGCAGGATCCCGTTTGATGGCGAATGTGTTTATATGCTAGCGTTCACACGAGCATCCCACATGCGGGATCCTGCAAAAAGCCGATCCGGTCGAATTGTGCCATTCGATTTTGTCACTAGAAACTGGATCCGTAGTCCAGTAAACAGCGGGATCCCGTTTAATCACACATATATTTCAATAGCAGTGTTCACACGGCTTCCTGCGTGCGGTTTTTTGCTGGACACTGTTTATTGCGGGATAGAGGATTAGTGGCAGCCGCCGCCCCGCGCCCGCGACGCCACCCAGCGCGTGTGTAGCGCTCGCGCATTGCTCTATTGCTCAGCGCCGAGACGATTGTGTTTAGGCGAAAAATATCATACATATGTAACTCAATGTGTTTGGTAATAAATATTAAACTTTAAATATGTGTTTCATTCTTACCTTAAACATATTGCTAACTTTTCTTCAGGTGTGATGCTTTTTCTCATATTTGTATCACGTTTTTTTGAATGTTCATTCACCCTTTTTAAAAGGTCGTCAAATGTGTTCATACTCATTCTAAAATAATTGAAAAATTTTGTCTCATCTCTTCTCAAATCGCTCATAAGATTTAGAAAAATTTCCAAATTCGAGCGTTGTGTCAGTATAGGATGAACCCAGAATCTTCTATTTCGCCGCCGACTCCGATAATACCAATATAATATTATGAAAGTATTCACGTCCATTTCACCTGATAACCGGCGTAGGAATGGTCAAAAAACAGGATGCAACCGTGTTCATACGGCAGTCCAGTTTACTGCTTTTTACTGAATCCTACAAAACGGAACTGTGTGAACACAGAGTCCAGTTTTGCAGGATACAGTTAAAAGCCGGTCCTGCAAAACTGGACTGCCGTGTGAAAGGGGGGTTACATGAATGTTTATTCAGGAGGTGTTAGAAGACTGGGTGACAGAGCCGTCGGAGGAGAGCCAGGTGTTCGCCCCGGAGCTGGCGGGCGGCGCGGGCTGCGTGTACACGCAGCGTGTACTGCAGGTGGCCTCCATCGTGCGCTCGCTGTCCTTCCACGAGGAGAACGTGCAGTACCTCGCCAGGAACACCACTCTCATCAGGTGAGCCGTCGGAGGAGAGCCAGGTGTTCGCCCCGGAGCTGGCGGGCGGCGCGGGCTGCGTATACACGCAGCGTGTACTGCAGGTGGCCTCCATCGTGCGCTCGCTGTCCTTCCACGAGGAGAACGTGCAGTACCTCGCCAGGAACACCACCCTCATCAGGTGAGCCGTCGGAGGAGAGCCAGGTGTTCGCCCCGGAGCTGGCGGGCGGCGCGGGCTGCGTGTACACGCAGCGTGTACTGCAGGTGGCCTCCATCGTGCGCTCGCTGTCCTTCCACGAGGAGAACGTGCAGTACCTCGCCAGGAACACCACTCTCATCAGGTGAGCCGTCGGAGGGGAGCCAGGTGTTCGCCCCGGAGCTGGCGGGCGGCGCGGGCTGCGTGGTATTGGCTTTTTGAGGTTTGGCAAGCGTGTGGTTGCAACATTAGTTGAAGCATAAAGGCGTACCCACGCTTATGGGTACAATCGTGCGTCGGTATATGATAGCCTGTGTCAGTAATCACAAAAGAAAACCAAAAAAAAAAAAATACACATATTACTTTTGGTCGTCTTTAAATGCGGTAGCTCTGCTCAATTGTGTAAATTATTTTATCTCCTATTCACAGATTCCTTCTACTTTGTGCCAACTGTTGGGTGGGATCACTTCGACAATGCGGTTTAGATACATTGGGAAATGTTTCCACCGAACTTATTATTAAGGTAATTATTTCTTTCTACGAAATTAAATTTGCACTATCGCATATCGCTGATGGACAGATCTTTATTTGAATATTAGGGTTGAACATATTGAGGGTTAGAATCCCTGACTGCTGCTTTAGTTAGCACTGTGTTGCAGTATTTTGTGTCATCACAAATTAGTCAGCAATTATTCTATTTGCCTACTTACTATACTACGCTACTAAAGTAAATAAAAGAGAAACAACTCACATTAATTCCATTAAACTTTGAAATTCATGCATTTATTTAAAACTAGCTTTTACCCGCGGCTTCGCCCGCGCGGTCTAAGGGAATTAACAATGAGTTATTTATCATACATGATACATTTGTGGTGATTATCTAGCAAATAACAAAACATCGATATCTTCCCATGGGGATGTTTTACCGCGGTAAAAAGTAGCCTACGTCACTCTCCACCCTCCTCACTATCTCCACACGCAAAAACCATACCATATAATAGCTTCGTTGCGACGTGAAAGCCGGACAAACAAACAAACACACTTTCACATTTATAATATTAGTATGGAAGTATGGATTGTATCAATTTTTCTGACGTATAGGACCCGGCGACGTGCCTCCTCTCACGGCACGTGCTGTCAACGATCCAGGCGGCGCTGGTGTCGCCGGACCGCGCCCGCGTGCTCGCGGCGCTCGAGCTGTTGAACAAGCTCGCTCAGAACGAGGCCAATGAGGACGCTCTTCTCAAGAACTTGGAGGCTAAGGTATCATAGAAAACATAATAATTAAAAGACAGGAGAGCCGACCCCACATAAAATGGGAATGAGCTAAGGCAAAGAAGAAGACTGTATTCAGCTTATTAAGGTCTTCTGCTCAATGCAATAAGCCGATAAAACTAATCTTCAGATTTCGTCATGTATTCGTCACCTTTCTAATTTTTTTTAAATTATTTTTTTGTACCAGGTGTATAGCGACGTTTGTGCACTTCTCACTCTGCGCGACATAATGGTGCTCGTCTGTACTTTGGAGTGCGTGTACGCGCTGACGTCGCTCGGCGACCGCGCGAGCGAGAGCGTGGCGCGCGTGCCCGGCCTGATACACACGCTGGTCTCTCTGGTCACCGTCGAGGTGAGTGCGGTGTAACATGTTTAGTATCAGTCGCTGCGACCCATATACGTCCCACTGCTGGGCACGGGTCTCTCCCACAGACACTTCTGCGGGAGGTCTAGAGCATACTCCACCACGCTGCTCCAATGCGGATTGGTGGCTTAGTATCAGTGATGCGTCGCAATTTTCACTCTGCGCGACATAATGGTGCTCGTCTGTACTTTGGAGTGCGTGTACGCGCTGACGTCGCTCGGCGACCGCGCGAGCGAGAGCGTGGCGCGCGTGCCCGGCCTGATACACACGCTGGTCTCTCTGGTCACCGTCGAGGTGAGTGCGGTGTAACATGTTTAGTATCAGTGATGCGTCGCAATTTTCACTCTGCGCGACATAATGGTGCTCGTCTGTGCTTTGGAGTGCGTGTACGCGCTGACGTCGCTCGGCGACCGTGCGAGCGAGAGCGTGGCGCGCGTGCCCGGCCTGATACACACGCTGGTCTCTCTGGTCACCGTCGAGGTGAGTGCGGTGTAACATTTTTAGTAACAGTGATGCGTCGCAATTTTCACTATGCTCGACATAATGGTGCTCGTCTGTACTTTGGAGTGCGTGTACGCGCTGACGTCGCTCGGCGACCGCGCGAACTAGAGCGTGCCACGAGCGTATACGCTCGTCTCTCTGGGGGCCTAGACAAGTGGCAAAACGCTCGTAGAATAGAAATAGAATAGATTAAAAAATGTATGGGATTGACATTAGCTTACGACTAATTAGTCGATAGCGAATGTCAATCCCATACATTTGTTAATCTATTCTACTAGCGTTTTTGCCACTTGTCTAGGCGACCTGGTCACCTTTTCTTTTTTTTGTCGTGGTCGTCTCTATCGCGCCCGAATGGTGCGGGGAGTCGGCACCGATGCGTGGCATCCAGGCCGAGGTATCAATCGCGGCACGTAAATACGTGCCGGGCGTTGGGTTTAGAGGGGGAGGGCTCACCCCTTTTCTCTGGTCACCGTCGAGGTGAGTGGGGTGGTATTCAACTTGTTTATTACAAGACATTACAAGTGTCGACACAAAAGTGAGCTCTGAATAAAATTTGGAGGGGATAGGTGCGCATGGGGTATCGATGCGGAATTAATAATATGGCTGGCTGGCGAACCATTCAGCGCTTACGACTGACAGTGACAACTCGCTCGTCCTGCGCAAGAAACAGGATACCTACCTTAAATTTCGACTTCTGCGCATTCAGAGCTAAACTTTCATGCCGCTCACTGTACCAGTGAATTGTCGCACTTGTGCAACATGGTGCACGTGTGTGCGAGCGGAGTGGTGCATACTCATTTCAAAACTTGATATAATAATAATAATAATAAATATCTTGGACATTCTCACACACGGCCATCTGACCCCAAAGTAGGCGCGAGCCTGTGTTATGGGTGTCAGAGACTGATATACATACATCGATATTTTTAAATACATACTTAAATAGATAATATTGACATCCAGACACAGAAATACAAGTGTTCGTCACACGAATATTTGTCCTGGGTGGGATTCGAACCCACGACCTTTGCTGCAACAGACAGGGTCACTACCGATTGCGCCAACGGGCCTGTTATCCTTACGTATTGTTTTCCAGGCGCAAAGCTACGGTCCACGTGCGTGTATATTGATGCGAGTGGTGGAGACGGTGAGCGGGCCGGGCGCTCTGACAGCGGAGCCCGAGCGAGCAACGCACCCGCCGCCCACCACACATCATCCGCCGGTGAGCATTCAATCATATATCTATACACTAGCTTTTACCCGCGGCTCCGCCCGCGTGGTCAAAGGGAATTAACAATGAGTTGTTTAACATACATGACACATTTGTGGTGGATGAATAGTGACAGTTCCACAATTAAAAGATACTTAGAGGAACCAGAGGTAACGCTGACCGCAGATAAAGTGTACGTAAACTGACGTACTGGAGCAAATAAAAAAACATCGATATCTTCAAATGGGGATGTTTTACCGAGGTAAAAAGTAGCCTACGTCACTCTCCACCCTCCTCACTATCACCACACACAAAAACCATACCATTTAATAGCTTCGTTGCAACGTGAAAGCCGGACAAACAAACAAATAAACAAACACACTTTTGATTGATTGATTGATTGATTGATGATAGATTGATAGAAGATAGATAGATAGATAGATAGATAGATATAGATATATAGATATAGACAGACAGACAGACAACTGGTTTGCATCGGGTAACCTTTCATTCCGAGAGAAGACAGGTGGGACAGAAATATTATTGAAAAAAAAAAAACTGGTGTTAACTGAAACAATATTTCAAATAGGGTATAAGTGATGATGATGAACAGGTCCAAGTGACTCCGACGAAAGCGGAGCCGGTGGCGCCACCGGCCACGTCGAGCGCGCCGCCGCCGCCCGCCGCGCAGGCGCAGCCGCCGCTCTCCTCCATACAGCAGTCGCACATACAGCAGAGGACCGTTCAGGTTGGTTTATGCATATGTATGACAATGTGCTGTATGACACTGCACAACTTTACAACAAAATACCGAGTGTGTTCGGAATGAGACTTGTAGGAGACGGATTTTTGGAACTACATTACTATACGATGTTGGTGTTTGTAATAGCGCTTTGGCACAGCCCTCGGGAGAACTGGCCAGAGCTCTTTATAATTTATACGATATTATAATACGCTGTAATTCCCTATAGAGCGACATTGTCGAGACCGACAAAGCTCTTTAAATAAAGAAAAAAATGTATAAAGAATTTGCACTCATTCAACGCGTTCAAAACTAAATTAGCTGAATATATTTATAAAGAAAATTCACTACTGTGCAACTGAATGTGTTGAATGATTTAATGAAAGACATTTTTTTCTTATTTTTAATACACATATCTATACATATACATCTTTACTAAATCCACTTTTGTATAAGGCGCATGAATTTTATGTTAGCTATTACTTCTTAAGTTAATTATTGTTCTCATAGAAGTGACTTATTGTAGTCTTATTTGAGAAATAAAGATCTTTAAACCTATATTATTTTCAATCGGAGCTATTCGGTCATCGGGATATTTCGTTATATTCAAACTATTTAATGATCCGAATAATTGAGTACTAAAAACAAGCTTCTACTGATAGTCCATCAGATAGCATAACATCATGCCTGTATTTCCCCGAAGTGGTAAGCAGGTGTGTGATAGGTGGTGAGCCTATTGCATAAGTCCGGTCTCCGAGCTACTTCTGGGAATTTAAAGTTAGATAACCCAATAATACTTTGCCTGACCTGGGTTGAACCCAGAACTTCTATAGCTCTTAGGCTCAGGTTTAGCAGTCACAGTCACATTAGCAAACCAATGAGGCATTAGCTCTATAATCATCTGTTCGACTCGACCTGTCTGCAACTTGCTTACAACGGTTATTCATTTACGTTGCGTCCATAGCCCAATGGCTCGAGTCGATTCAATGTGATCGAAAGAGTTAAGCAACGACGGCCGCGGTCGGTTTGTGGATGGGTGACCGCTAGTGGCAAAATTTCATGGACGCTACCGTGCTTCGGAGGGCACGTAAAGCCGTCGGTCCCGGTTGTTTTCAATGTTGGAAACAGTCGTTAAGAGGATATCACAAGCGAACAAGTCGACACTTTTTCCATACAAACGTAGTCCCCTGTTTCCTCCTAGGATAAAGAAGTTACAGAAGAGAAAAAAATACCATACGATTTATACGTACCTCTGCCATGACTGTACGTTTTGTTTTTTTTCATAATTTGATTAATAGAAGAGAAAAAAAATCATTTAAAATCAAAAAAATCGACTTTTTTTACATACATTTTCAAACATCAAGCAAACTGGTAATTACTAACATATCCCAAAAAAGCAAAACGTACGGGCATAGCTTAGACCCTGTTCTACATTTTAACTGAAAGAAATATTGAAATCGGTCTAGATTTCGAGGAGGAAACAGGGGATTACGAAAGGACGATTTTCTTAATTTTACGTAGGTAAAATCAGTTCGAGACTGCACTTCTCTCTATCGCACGCTAAGGGGCTCAGCGCGACGGCAATATTTTTGGTAAAAACCTATTCTTCAAAAGTGACGGTCGACTGATATCCTCTTAAGCCTTGTCGAAGACCTTCGGGTGGCTTAAGAACATTCGACACTGGGTTGGCCACTAACCCCTCCACCAATCCGCATCGGAGCAGCGTGGTGGAGTATGCTCTAGACCTCCCGCAGATGCGTCTGTGGGGGAGACCCGTGCCCAGCAGTGGGACGTCTATGGGTCGCAGCGATGTGTGCGTCCGCCACCCGCAACACAGACTTTTGGCCTTATGCGAAGTTGTGAATGTTGCTAAAAATAATATACTTATCTTCAGGAAAACGAGCACTTCGCGCAAGCGTGGCTCCGGTCGACGTACGAGCCGCTGCCCGCGCACGACAACAGCGCCCACGACGCGGCGGACGTGTACCGGCAGTACCTGGCGTGCTGCGGCAAGCTGGGCCGCAAGGGCGTCATCGCGCCCGCGCACTTCCCGCGCCTCGTGCGGTCAGTGTCCCACTCTCACAGCTCGACCACGATATATAATATACCTTCAGGAAAACGAGCACTTCGCGCAAGCGTGGCTCCGGTCGACGTACGAGCCGCTGCCGGCGCACGACAACAGCGCCCACGACGCGGCGGACGTGTACCGGCAGTACCTGGCGTGCTGCGGCAAGCTGGGCCGCAAGGGCGTCATCGCGCCCGCGCACTTCCCGCGCCTCGTGCGGTCAGTGTCCCACTCTCACAGCTCGACCACGATATATAATATACCCTCAGGAGAACGAGCACTTCGCGCAAGCGTGGCTCCGGTCGACGTACGAGCCGCTGCCGGCGCACGACAACAGCGCCCACGACGCGGCGGACGTGTACCGGCAGTACCTGGCGTGCTGCGGCAAGCTGGGCCGCAAGGGCGTCATCGCGCCCGCGCACTTCCCGCGCCTCGTGCGGTCAGTGTCCCACTCTCACAGCTCGACCACGATATATAATATATCTCAGGAGAACGAGCACTTCGCGCAAGCGTGGCTCCGGTCGACGTACGAGCCGCTGCCCGCGCACGACAACAGCGCCCACGACGCGGCGGACGTGTACCGGCAGTACCTGGCGTGCTGCGGCAAGCTGGGCCGCAAGGGCGTCATCGCGCCCGCGCACTTCCCGCGCCTAGTGCGGTCAGTGTCCCACTCTCACAGCTCGACCACGATATATAATATATCTCAGGAGAACGAGCACTTCGCGCAAGCGTGGCTCCGGTCGACGTACGAGCCGCTGCCCGCGCACGACAACAGCGCCCACGACGCGGCGGACGTGTACCGGCAGTACCTGGCGTGCTGCGGCAAGCTGGGCCGCAAGGGCGTCATCGCGCCCGCGCACTTCCCGCGCCTAGTGCGGTCAGTGTCCCACTCAGGCCCGATTTCACCAACATTGAAATTACACTAGAGTAGCTATCCCAGTATAACTGTACTCGGTCGATTTATTCGATGGTTAACTTCAATTTCGTTTCACCACGGTAATCTAGAGATATCTTAATCTCGCATAGTTACTCTATGCCGTTGAACGAATGAATTGAATGTATGTATAATGTACCCAAGTAAAATAGACAGTTTGGCTCATACTTGCACAATAGCGCTGTGTATTCTTTTATTTGTTCGGATAATACGTTAACTTGACAATTGAGTTGACAGTGAGTGATCCCGTGCGCGGCTTTTTAGAATATATACAGTCTTTAAAAAGTTTGGATTTGTTGTGTTTTGGAACTTTTGAACTACATAGTTTTATTCCGTGTAAACAGATATATAAAATTGTTTTATACAAATCGTTGATTATAAACAATGGCAAATGAAAAGCGAAAGCGATCTGTTAATTGGATGGCATCATAAAAGTCATTGCTGGTTGATCTCGTTACTGAGCATTTTCATGTGATAGAAAATAAAAGGACGGATGGAGTATCAATGAAGCAAAAGCTTGGAGAATGGATAACAATTTCAAGCAAATATAATTCGCAGACAATGCTTTCTCATCGTACTGCCGATAATTTGAAAGCCCAGTGGGAAAACTTATAGAAAACAACAAAAAAAGAAGCATCTTTTAGAAGGATGCAATTAATTCAAACAGGTATTTTTCTTTGTTTCCTGATAATTTTTACAACTTTTTATATATTCCTGTAATCATATTATATTAAAAAAATATATCATAAAAATTAAAAGTTGTAATGAAATTAAAACAATGTGATTTTTTCAGGTGGTGGACCTCCAAGGTCAGTGATTGAAGACCCACCACAACAGAAAATACTCTGCCTTATAACGCCATGTTCTGTGGGCTTGCATAATCCTTAGAACAGTATTAAAAAGAGTGGTGTTATATGTTTTTACTGAGGTACAAAATAAATATTCAACTGATTCTTGCCCCTTCTGCTGTACATGTCATTGAAGATTGTTTATTGGTACATACCAATATCTACATAGATAATAAATAATTTGTTGGTTAAATTTACACTTTTCAGCAAGTATCAACAGATATTTGTCCACCTAATATTGTATGTTTGCTTTTAGAATGAAAACATAGTTCCAGTTGTGTTAGTTCCAACATAATAGTTGGAGCAAATCATCTTTTAACTGTAGTACATCCTAAAATAATGTTATTATGGTTGGAAAAATAGTAGAGCATTTATCTTGTTTCAGGATTGGGGTGATTACACTCCCAAAAATTTAAAAACGCCCATTTCCAAGCTTTTACAATGTAGTACAGAAGGAAAAAGGCCTACTGCAGGAGAACGGCTTGAATGTATGTCCAAAAGACGGCCACAGCTCTCTACTTCTTCACTAGAAAAGTTAAATGAAATAAAAGGGAACGCTCTCACAACTCAAATGGAGCATGCAGCTAAAGAAAGAGAAGAAGCTAAGAATTATTTGACATTCAAATGGATATTCAGAGCGAAATTTTGAAACAGGAATAAATTAAAACCAGATTTATTACTTTTGGAGTTTATTTATAGCGAATTAAAAAAAATATTAATAATTAATTCAGTTGTTTTATTACAATAACCTTCGAAAATAGTCATTAATGATAGCATCTCGCGTCACGGTGGGCCTTATTCCTGGTATGTTTATTTCCTGGTATGTTGCTGGAAACCGTAGTCCTTGTGCAGAGATGCTATTGCTGTACTGACTTGGTGGATAATTCGGTGTGATGTTGGTGCACTCATTCCGCCATTTGTTGCATAGAACCTTAATGTAGCCAATAATTATGTGTTAAATACCTAATCAATGGATATAATTTAGAACACCTGTCTGTTGGATACTCCAAATGATGCTCGATTTTTGCCAGTAAATTCAATGCTGCCTTCTTTGATAGACGAAATCTTAACACGAAATCGTGGTCGTCATAGTCTTCAAAATAATTAGCCCTTTCCTTAAACCACCGTGGGCGAGGAAATAAATAATCATCAGTTATAGATAATGCTGTTGTGACACTATTAATCTACGATTAGCAGCTTACTCGGCCGCAATTGGCGGTGTATGATTTTACTCTAGTATAGAGATTTTATCCCTAGGTTAAATGTTGGTGAAACGTAAAATGGGCTAACTCGCGAGTAAATAACAACTTATTCCGGGCATAAGATTTACACGACGTTGGTGAAATCGGCCCTTAGTGTTGCCAGTGGCAGATAGTCAAATGTAACATGACACAGCTCAAAAAGTAACATTTTCACGAGAAAAGTAACATTTCCTTAATTTATGAGGAAAACGACACTATGCTATATTATGACACTTTATTACACAAAAATTAAAAAAGTTTTCTATCCATAATATATATTTCTATTTTATATGAACAAAAACCAAAAACTATATTGGATGCGTTCCGTTTCACTATTAATGATTATTTACTGGTACAATATTTATATTTTAATAAGTCCTAAAAGTAACGTAAAAGTAACATTTTGAGTCGTGTTACATGGAAGTAACACGAGAGGGTCAAAAGTAACGTAAAATGTAACAAAAGTTACATTCTGGCAACGCTGGTCCCACTCTCTCAGCTCGACCACGATGGTAGTGACCCTGTCTGTTGCGCCAGGGGTCGTGGGTTCGAATCCCACTCAGGACAAATATTCGTGTGACGAACACTTGTATTTGTTCTGTGTCTGGACGTTAATATTATCTATTTAAGTATGTATTTAAAAACATCTATGTACATATGTATATCAGTCTCTGACACCCATAACACAGGCTCGCGCCTACTTTGGGGTCAGATGGCCGTGTGTGAGAATGTCCAAGATATTTATTTATTTATTTATTTATTCAACATTTTGTCATAGGTCGAAGAACTATTTGTCACTCAGGGGCCGGAGACGTTAGTCAGCGGTCATATTTCTAAGGAATAAGTTATACATTCGTAAAAAAATTGTACTCCCAAAGTAGTTATGCTTAATTATCAAAGAGAAAAAGATGTTGGAGGCCGATGCCGACATGCCTAAATAAAATTAAGGATGTTCATTTAAACATTTTATGGCAGAACTAATATTCCCCCATATCTGTTCTATTAATGTTTCATTGAACGCAGATTTGTTTGTTTAATCTATATATATAAAAGGAGAAGGTGACTGACTGACTGACTGACTGACTGACTGACTGACTGACTGACTGACTGACTGACATATCAACGCAGGGCCTAAACTATAAGGGTTAGAAACTTGAAATTTTGCACAGGGGTTCCTTTTATAACGTAGGGGAGCACTAAGAAAGGATTTTTGAAAATTCACCCCCTAGGGGGTAAAACGGGGGTGCAAAGTTAGTATGAAACTTTGCCGTTTTTGAAGTTAGTGAATGTCTAATTCCACGCGAGCGAAGCTGCGGGCGTCCACTAGTATAATATACATGGGTAAAATCAAATATCACCTATCAATTAATGTGTGCTGAAATGTTATCTCGGAATATATTTCAGAACTGTATTCGGAGGCACCGTGGGCCCGAACAACGTGACGACGTCGACCGGCGATACGCAGCAAGTTTACATCGGTATCCGCTCGAGGAATGCTCAGAATAGGACTAATCCTCCAGTTGGTGAGACATAGATATCATTTGTAGCGTCCATAGCCCAATGGCTTGCCTCGATTCAATGTGATCGAAAGTGTTAAGCAACGACGGGCGCGGTCGGTTTGTGGATGGGTGACCGCTAGTGGCAAATTTCATGGGCGCTACCGTGCTTCGGAGGGCACGTAAAGCCGTCGGTCCCGGTTGTTTTCAATGCTGAAAACAGTCGTTAAGCCTTGTCGAAGACCTTCGGTGGCTTGAGAACATTCGACACTGGGTTGGCCACTAACCCCTCCACCAATCCGCATTAGAGCAGCGTGGTGGAGTATGCTCTAGACCTCCCGCAGAAGTGTCTGTGGGAGAGACCCGTGCCCAGCAGTGGGACGTTTATGGGTCGCAGCGAGATATCATTTTAGTACATATGTATATTATAAAAGTGTTTTATAATTTTATTTCGAATTCTGAACTAAGTTTGAATAAAGAAGACGATATAACTCCGTTCAGTCCTGAAGATGATCATCGTAATAGATCGAAACTAGTCGGCCTATTTCCGACTTAAATCACACGTGAGTAAGCCGGTAACTTCAACTATGAAGACAATATGAGTGTGTTGTCTCCTAAAATATTAGTATATAATATATCTGGATAGCTGAAATAGGTTTATTTTTTTTATAAATAATGCCTTAACATGTTAGGCTCAATGCCGATGAAGTGATAGACCGGTATAACATAAAAGTGCTATAACTTTTCATTTACAGGACCATCCTCCCCCATACTGAAGGCGCAGTTGACTAACAAGCCATCAGTATCGGAAGCAAAGCCCGTGGTAGTTACACAACAACAGCAACAACAGCAGGTAAATATTACATCCTCCATATGTATACTAGTGGACGCTCGCGTAGAATTAGACCCATTAACGACGTCTGCCCGCGTTCGGGTTGCCCACTTGACTTCAAAAACGGCAATGTTTCATACTAACTTTGCACCCCCGTTTTACCCCCTTAGGGGATGAATTTTCAAAAATCCTTTCTTAGTGCTCCCCTACGTTATAAAAGGAACCCCTGTGCAAAATTTCAAGTTTCTAGCCCTTATAGTTTAGGCCCTGCGTTGATATGTCAGTCAGTCAGTTAGTCAGTCAGTCAGTCAGTCAGTCAGTCAGTCAGTCAGTCAGTCAGTCAGTCACCTTCTCCTTTTATATATATAGATACTAGCTTGTACCCGCGGCTCCGCCCGCGTGGTCAAAGGGAATTAACAATGAGTTTGCGAGGTATTTTAAATCAAATACAATACAGAAAAACAGCAAATACAACTCAAAATCCATTTAAAAAAATATATATTATATTATGTAGCTTCGTTGCGACGTGAAAGCCGAACAAACAAACAAATAAATAAACAAACAAACACACTTTCACATTTATAATATTGGTAAGTATGGATATCTATATCTATATCTAAGACCTATTATTTACTTTTTGCAAGGAATTTCGTGATTAATAATCAATTTAACAAAAACTGTTTTGGTTAATACTTATTACTTATTCTAAATTTCTTTTTTTCATAAAATTTCTCTTCTCTTTCCAAAATTGCTGCTTTTAGATTTTCTCTAAGAATTTCCATTTTTATTAATCGCTCTAAATTCTCATATTATGTTGTTCATCTTTCAATATTTACCTAATTAAAATTTACCTAAAACTAAAAAACGTTAAAAAAAATTAAATTGATATTTCATTAAAAAAGCCTTATAGCGCTAGGACCCCACGGATCAAGGGTCTCGACACCGAATGGAACAAAATAATATTCGTTCTATATCTATATATTATTATATTGTATTTATATTTATTGTATTTGTATTTGTACTTGTACTTGTATTTGTATTTGTACTTGTACTTGTATTTGTACTTGTACTTGTACTTGTACTTGTAATTGTACTTGTACTTGTACTTGTACTTGTACTTGTACTTGTACTTGTACTTGTACTTGTACTTGTACTTGTACTTGTACTTGTACTTGTACTTGTACTTGTACTTGTACTTGTACTTGTACTTGTACTTGTACTTGTACTTGTACTTGTACTTGTACTTGTACTTGTACTTGTACTTGTACTTGTACTTGTACTTGTACTTGTACTTGTACTTGTACTTGTACTTGTACTTGTACTTGTACTTGTACTTGTACTTGTACTTGTACTTGTACTTGTACTTGTACTTGTACTTATACTTATACTTACCTATACTTATACTTATACTTAGTGAAATACAGAACTTTCAAATGTTACAAACGCCATCTATTAACAACATCCGGAACTAAATATTTAGCAAATAACAAAACATCGATATCTTTCCATGGGAATGTATTACCGGGGTAAAAAGTAGCCTACGTCACTCTCCACCCTCCTCACTATCTCCACACACAAAAACCATACCATATATTAGCTTCGTTGCGACGTGAAAGCCGGACAAACAAACAAATAAATAAACAAACAAACACACTTTCACATTTATAATATTAGTATTGAGTATTGATATTATGTTTTGTGTATATATATAATATACTAGTGGACGCACGCAGCTTCGCTCGCGTAGAATTAGACCCATTAACGACCTCTACCCGTCTAACGACTTCAAAAACGGCAAATTTTCATACTAACTTTGCACCCCCGTTTTACCCCCTTAGGGGGTGAATTTTCAAAATTTCTTTCTTAGTGCTCCCCTACGTTATAAAAGGAATCCCTGTGCAAAATTTCAAGTTTCTAGCCCTTATAGTTTAGGCCCTGCGTTGATATGTCAGTCAGTCAGTCAGTCAGTCACCTTCTCCTTTTATATATATAGATGTATATGTGCTAATTATGTATTCTGCACTGGAGGTCACCGGTGCTCCACTGGCGATCCCGCAGTCTTCCACAAGCGTTGTGGTAGGCTTTTCTGGCGAAGATGGATGGAGATTCCACATAATCCAGTCTCACTCCACGGTACTATGGTACCTTTATGAGATTTGCCTGGTCCAATCTATGTTCTTGTACCAAAAGATCTACTTCACATTATACAAAGATGATTATTAAATTTCAGCCCCCACCCCAACAACAGCCGCCAGCGACACACCCCCACCTGTCGCAAGCGCTGGAATCGAACCCGACGAACACGACGCTCATCAAACACCTCCTGGCGCATAAAGTAAGCCCCGCCCACCAACCGACGCAAGTAAGTGCATCTCACTAACAATACTAACTGTATGAAAATTAACTATTTGAGAAACCATAAATATATGGAGGTGAGGCATAAATTTTTGACACTGGTTTTTCTAAAACCCGGTTAGTAAAATTTTAAGTGTCTTGTCTACATTTTCAATGTGTAATTTAGTTAACAAAAGCACATTAAGTATTTATTAGAAAATATCAAATTATAGTAAAAAATTAATAATGTACAGTACTCCCAAATTAATAATGCGCATGCAAATCTTCGCTAATTGTCGTATTCCCGGAAACACCCGAATCATTGAATCGGAGAAAGCCCTCAACAATGCACTTGCATTTTGCACCTTGTTCGAAAGAAACAGGAGTCAAAGTCATATGTCAAATCATGTGAAAAAATTGAAAACAATTCGGTTGGTCGGCGGCTGTCGCCGGTCAGTCAAAGGTCCGTCAGTCGTCTTTATATACTGGTGAATTTTAAAGAGCTGCTATTACACACCCTTCTTGGTTTTGTTTTCAAACACACCTAAAGCACAAATGATAGCTTGGTTACAACAACACAACATTCCGCATGACCCAAAGAAACTGAAACCCGATTTGTATGAAATTATTAAAAGTTATAAAGAAAAATATACAGAATTCGCCATAGACCGTATAATGGAGGAACATGGGCATAAAATTATACGATTGCCACCATATCATCCCGATTTTAACCCCATTGAAAATATTTGGTCCCAAATAAAGCATCACGTAGCCAAAAAAAATATTGCAATGACTGTCAAGTCAGTTAAAGATGCTATATTAGAAAAAATCAATAATATAGGATCAGAAGAATGGAAAAAAGTTTGTGATCACGCTGTTAAATGCGAAGATGAATATAGAAAATTTGACCCAAGAATCGATAGTTTTTCCGATGAAATGATTATTTACACGGGTGATAGCAGTGGGGAAAGCGTAAATGAACAAGAGCATAATGAAAGTTCTGATGAATCTAGGATGTCAGGAATAGAGATCCTCCTTGATTCTGATTAATTATTTGTAATTTTAATATTATTCTGGAATGATCAGTGCTGTAAATACTTTTGAACTGAGATTATAATGATTAGATTTTAATGTAAACCTGTGTTTGAAAACCATTTTTAAGAAAATGCACTTAACCACTCTATACACATATCGTCTTCCGACGCTCGGGGAATACGACCTTTGCCGAACAGTAACGAAGATTTCTATGCGCATTATTAATTTGGGAGTACTGTATACAAGTATTTACTGAAATGAATTCAATGGGGGAAATGAAAGTATTTAGATTAATGATTTATACAAAACTTGCACGTAAACCATGTGCTATGTGTTGCCATGTTAATCTCGATAATAGCGCCGTCATGGCTCACATCATATATTTGTGGTTTACTTATAATTATCATAATTATCAATAATGCGTCCAGACAAGAAATACGTCCAAATATTACCCCCCAAACTGCTAAGTTATATTAGTGGATTTAAGAGATTTTTCAAGTAAGTACCCATGTTTCCACTGCAACATGATGGGTGATATTATTAAAAGTAATTTTTATCCCACTTCTATAGATATATTGGCTGAATAGTAAATTTGAAAAATTTATCGGTGTCTATAGGAGACAAATTGCATCTACATGAATGCATTGCTCCTGCTGACCTCTAGGAACTCCCGCTCTAGAGCCGTCACTTTCGACCATTGTTATAATGCTAGTGCCTCCTACAACTTGGTTATTTAATAGAATCTGTAAATTCACTTGTTTTACAACAAAAATTTGCATAATAGTAGTTACGCGGTTTTAAATTTGAACTTTTACGGAATGTGTTTGTTAGTTACGCGTATTTTTCGCTGATTTTGTTTAGATAAATTATTCCTATAGATGTATTTAAAAAATATTTTACCCCAGAGTGATTATTTGAATAAATATAACTTCTTTTCATTAATATAAGTCTGCTTTATTCTCCCTCCAATTCCGCGTAAATGCCAAAAAAGCTTAAATAATAAATGCCTTATAAAATGAAAAACAGCGTAAGTGTATTTTCTAGGTAAATAATGTTATTCTAAGTATTGATTGGATTGAATTTTATATTACAATATAAGATAACTAATATACATAATACACTTTTCTAAATAACTTAAAGTTCAGACACGTTTTTGATAAGTACAGGAGAAGATATTTAGTTTTTTTGGCCTCCTGTAAAATTTGCCATGATTAAGTTACGCGGTATTGTCTGTTGTTGTTTACGCGGTATAATGCAGTATCAACGACGAATATGTTGTTAGTCAATCTTTGAAATTTGTGATGTATGTATATATTATTCCGAAATTATGAAGCGCCCATGAAATTGTACTAGCGGACACATCCACATACCGACCGCGCCCGACGATGCTTAACTCGAGTGATCACAAACGACTCGAGCCGTAGGGATGTAAGCGTTTATAAGCAGTAATAAATGTAAATTATTAACATTACTTGAACCAAATGCGTTCGTAAGAAAATCTTCTCATTTTAAAGATAAATCACCCTTAAAATATCATAGGTTTTAACAAAAAAATATCCTGAAAAAAAAACAAGCCTTGTACAAAATTGCACGACCCTGCCAGGATTCGAACCTGGAATCTTCTGATCCGTAGTCAGACGCGTTATCCATTGCGCCACAGGGCCTATGCCTTTGGTTGTGAATTTTAACCATTGGACCAAACAAGATAAGACACGAAAAAATGAGGATTAGACAAATTAAAAGTCCCACACACCATTGCGATAATTGATATTAATTATTTTCAATTGTTTTTGTTTTTTATATTATCTGTTCTTATTTGTTTTGCGATAGAAATAGAATACTGGTTAAGAACTGGAAGCCGAAGAGTTTTGGTAATAATTGTATCTTCATGAAATAATTTAATAAAAATACCAATAACAATTTTGCATGTGTTTAAAATAAAGAATGTGCCGTAAAAAAAAAATTTGGAAAAAGCATGTGAGAACAGATTTAAAAAAACTAACAGCCATTAATTTTTTTTGGCATGCGGTGGTGTAGCTTAGTTTTGAGCATGCATTTTTATTTGTTTTAAAGGTATTGCTTAAGAGACTGAAAAAGAAAGCCAGGAGACAAGTAGAAGTCTTAAGAAACATTTGTTTTGAAGGAATTCAGTTTGTTTAAAGGTTCTAGAAAGGATAATAAATTAATTTTCTTTAAGGAGAACAACAAATTGGCAACACTGGTGCTAGTGTCTACTTAGTATTTAACATCCGATTAATTTCTCTGTTAGATATTCCAGAATACGGTTATTGAATGTAGAAGTTGAACTGCATGTATATTTTATATTTAATTCGAAATAAACAATTTGGAGAATTCTTAAACCAGAAACCACATGAAAGGTTTGTTGACCTTTTACATTAAGAGGCCCCATATACGGTACGATTTATCTGTACGATCGATCTGACGGAAATCGTAAACGATCGTTCGTCACAAAAATGCCAAGCAAAAAATAAAGTAGATCGTTAGAGATCTACACTATCAATTCGTCTTTCCCATCGGTCTGAAACGACGCATCGTACAGATCAATTGTACCGTGTATGGGGCCCTTAAGTCATGGTGTAGTCTAAACTGTGCTTGTGTGACAGGTGGCACAGAGACAGCAGAGTCAGCAACGCGTCATTGGATCATCTGCATCCGGAGCTGTCATCGTACAATCCAATCAGGTATGGCTGCGACCATCGATACATATATCGATGGTTCACATAGATACACTTCATAAAGTATATCTATGTGAACCTTTGCTTAATTAGTCGCGTCCAACGTGGCGTAATCTATCGACGAAATTGGTCATTTGCGAACTTCATTGTTTGAGTAAGCAGACACTAAAACAGATCTCTTTTATCACACTTTTATTTGCTTGGTATGTATGTACGAGTACCTATGTAGGTAATGTTACGGAATTTTTGAACACGATTATCGCCCACTTCAAAACGTTCAATTAATTTGATACATTGCACACTTATCGACGACAATGCAATAATTAAAAAAAAGTGACGTTAAAAAAAAGTTACAAAAGCGTGTTTTTAGTTTTTTAGCTGATATGTTATAATCGCGCATGAAGTGAATAACAATTCTGTGTACATTTCAGGTCCTCTAAACTTAAGGTTAGGTTATTCTGTACTGTATTAATATTCCTTAAAATTATCTGACGAGGACATTTATATTTGTACACCACTTAGGGCCGATTTCACCAACGTCGTGTAAATCTTATGTCCGGAATAAGTTGTTATTTACTCGCGAGTTAGCCCATTTTACGTTTCACCAACATTTAACCTAGGGATAAAATCTCTAAACTAGAGTAAAATCATACACCGCCGATTTCGGCCGAGTAAGCTGCTAATCGTAGATTAATAGTGTCACAACAGCATTATCTATAACTCATGATTATTTATTTCCTCGCCCACGGTGGTTTAAGGAAAGGGCTAATTATTTTGAAGACTATGACAACCACGATTTCGTGTTAAGATTTCGTCTATCAATGAAGGCAGCATTGAATTTACTGGCAAAAATCGAGCATCATTTGGAGTATCCAACAGACAGGTGTGTTCTAAATTATATCCATTGATTAGGTATTTAACACATAATTATTGGCTACATTAAGGTTCTATGCAACAAACAACACCCAAATGAGCATTGGTGACTATGGCGGAATGAGTGCACCAACATCCACACCGAATTATCCACCAAGTCAGTACAGCAATAGCATCTCTGCACAAGGACTACGGTTTCCAGCAACATACCAGGAATAAGGCCCAGCGTAACGCGAGATGCTATCATTAATGATGCAAGTTTTACATAACAATAAAACTTGTATTATTTGCGGAGACGATGCATAGCATCTTGAGAGAGAGCGTCGCTTGACTTACCCTTAACTTACAACCAATCACAGCTCTCCGTTCCGCGTCAACCAATCAGCGTTCAGCAATTTAACGGGTGATCACCAGGTGA
This sequence comes from Carterocephalus palaemon, assembly GCA_944567765.1. NCBI lineage: Eukaryota > Metazoa > Arthropoda > Insecta > Lepidoptera > Hesperiidae > Carterocephalus > Carterocephalus palaemon. Next base: position 3,704,517 of record OX155658.1, on the reverse strand, counting down.
CCATTCCCGGTGGTATATATAATGGTTATCTTACCGTTCGATTTCATAGAAGTCTCTCACCAGGAGGCCTTAATTGGATGCTATGCATCGTCTCCGCAAATAATACAAGTTTTATTGTTATGTAAAACTTGCATCATTATTTGGCGTGTGACGATGCATAGCATCTTGAGAGACGTGTTTATATCTCCTGGTGATCACGAGAACGACGCTATGTGATAAGGGTCAAGGATTACATAATTACTGCAAGAAACAGCAACATTGTATTAATTAACGAGTTTCAGCAACAATATATGTTTTCAATACTTTTGGGTTTACAATAAAACTGGGAAATGTATTCCCCTACACCAATTACCAAGTGTCAGCATAGCAAAACTATTGCCGAGTGCATATTGTCAAGGGAAGCGGATATTCCCACGTCTTAAAGCATTCATTTTACCCAATTTCCGACATCCTAATTGCTTTATTAGGGATAAGTATTGAAATAAACAGGGCTCAATGACATTGATAACATTTGCAGTGCTATTCGGATTAAATCATGGAAGCGTATATTGATTAAACTAATACTTTTCCAGGGCACAGGATTGTATTATATTATATTTTTGTTCTGTTGTAATAATTTCCCAAATTGTCCGTATGTTGTCGTTTATAATCAAATAGCTGTACCCTGCCACGCTTCGCTGTGGCACATTGTGATTGAATGGTTGCGAAATTAGAAACAAAACAAAGAATACATGTCATTTAAGTTTAATTTTGCAACACTTTGACTGATGCAAAAATTAGATAAAAACAATCCTTGATGCAGATTATATATCATGCTAAAATTTCAGCTCGATCGGTGCAGAACTTTTTGAGTTTTTGAAGCGTACACAAACCAACATAACATTTTTATATAAATAAGATGTCGGGTACAAAATACAATAATCGCCGTCTACCCGACGATAGTATGGTAGGTACAGTGGAAGTACTGACGTTAACCTACTGGATGTCTCAAATAAGGATTCAATATGATTATTTTGTAACCCTGTAACATGCAAGGCCGCTGGAGTCTGGCGAAATGGGAGTTTTACGGCTTAAGGTCTTTGATTCATATTTTCACTATCAACTGCTTTTTCGAACGTAACGATTACCGATTTATGGATTTATGTAACTAGATAGGTAGTATAATATGCTAGTTCTTCTTCTATCAATAAGAAAGCTTCAAACTTAGATAAGCTTAAAGCTCAAGGTTAAAGTTATTTGCATTAAACTATTTAACCCAATGGAACCACGCCGGCTGGTATGTTATTAGTGTGGATCCTCTCCAATTGCATATGAGTAGAGATCTTCGGGCGTCAGACCAATCGATAGTGATATCTTTTTAAGCCCCAATTCCTGACATAGAGCTTGATTTTCTACACTCGAGGCGGTGGAAGGCCGGGCAACCAGAGGGCTCTCTTCCACATCGGTGCTATCACCAAGAATATTCCTTGTGCATTGAGATGATGAGGGACCCACGGCAGGAGGCTCGAAGATGGGCCCCGCCAAATTATATTGACTTAATTTATAGCTGGTAAGTAATGAATATGTCAAGCCAGTAATGGAGAAAGATTAAGGTTAAAGTTAAATAACTAAATCCCTTTACTTCGGTCCAATAAAATTGAATTAAGAATAAATGTTTCAAGCCAGTAACACCTAAAGACGAATTTCCATTCATTTTCTTTTACTAGGTAGGTATCTTGTTATTTTCAATACTACCCAGGTGTAGTTGAAATTGCCGGCTTACTCACGTGAGACTCAAGTCGGAAACAGGCCGACCAAATTCAATCGATCACGATATCCATCAGGAATGAACGCGCTCGCGGCGGGCACGGTGTATACTTCATTCAGTAATAAAATACTACTGAGGTACTCAAGACATTGTCGGTACTGTAATACTATGTAAAGTAGTCGTTACATTTGATAAGTATTTAATTTTGTCATATTAAGCTATATGATACCTGAAGCCAAGGTCTGTCACCAATGTGTGGAAATGACCATAACCCTCATTGACATGTTATATATATTAACATGTCAATGATTCACACGGAAATAATGCAACTGAAAGGTTAGGTTAAGTTACAGTGAAAAACTTTAATGTTAAATGAATTGTTAGAAAACGAATTTAAAATGTATGAAAAATACACACAACGATGCACCACTTCAGGTCGCACGTTGTGGTGGAGTATTTGACTTGCGTATTACAAATTATTCCTGAATAATCCAACTCCTGTGTGGGTTCCGTTGCCGATTTCTCGTAGATTTAATCGGAGAAATCGTGGTGGGATTTAATAATAATTAATGGCTAATTGTAAAAATCCTCCATCAATCCGCACTGGGACAGCGTGGCGGAGCACGCTCCAGACCCCCCGCAGCAGCGCCTGTGGGAGTGACCCGCGCCCAGCAGTGGGACGTCTATGGGTCGCAGCGACAATTGTGAAAAACAATTAAACGTTTCATATCAAATGTAAACCCGCGCCCAGCAGTGGGACGTCTATGGGTCGCAGCGACAATTGTGAAAAACAATTAAACGTTTCATATCAAATGTAAACCCGCGCCCAGCAGTGGGACGTCTATGGGTCGTAGCGACAATTGTGAAAAACAATTAAACGTTTCATATAAAATGTAAACACAAGTAAATGTCATTCGTTTATTTCATTAATGGCAAGCCCAAAGTATATCATTCGGACCAAGTTATGTAAAATTGTGTAAAATGATCAGGTAAAAGTACGCCCAGGAAGGTTTTATTTTGACCATGCAGTCCATGTTCCTGAGAAAATGGGCAATTAGAAATTGCGAAATTAATTTTAATAGTTTTGCAACTATGTATTTGCTGATCCAATCCTTTCAGGTTGAAAATGGGCCTGCTGGTTCCGTCGCCATTCTTTGTCAGCACCATGGTGGACAAGAACAAGAAAACACTGGGGCGCAGAAACAAGTCCGGTATTGCCACTATTGCCAGCGATCCCTGTTTTAATAGGAGCTTGCTTTGTTCATTCAATTCGGCCAATCGTGTAGTTTCGAATTTGCTACGAATATGAGACGAGCGGTAAATAAGTGAGTAGTGCTTAGGAGGTAAATGGCAGACGCATTCCCCTTATCATTAGGAGAAGGGCCTTCGGAGCCCAAAGCGCCTGCCACTGTTTCCGATACGCTCGGAGACAGCCTCCGTAGAACGTGCGCCAGCACGGCGCAAGGCAAGGTGAGTCATTCTCCAGGAGCTCTGTTTGATCGAATGGATGCAAGTCCCGTATTGCCACTATTGCCAGCGACCCCTGTATTAATAAGAGATTTGTTCTGTCGTCTCGGCCGATTGAGCGGTTTGGAATCGGTGACGAATATGGGACGAGGGGATAAGCAAGTAGTGGTTTGGAGGTAAATGGCAGACGCATTCCCCTTATCATTTGGAGAAGGTCAACTTCTTATGTCTATGGAGAAGGGCCTCCGAAGCCCAAAGCATCTGCCACTGTTCCGATACGCTCGGAGACAGCCTCCGTTTTTCAATCTACCCTTTTGTACGAGTTTGCGTCACGTGACAGAAAGGGACGGTCTTAGTCGACAGGTTTGTTTATTCCGCTTGCTTTCCGCAAACAAGCTGTATATGTATTGTACGACGGGCCCGATGGCGCAATCCGTAATGACCCTGCCTGCTCATCAGGGGTCGCGGGTCCGAATCCCACTCAGGACAAACATTAGCGCGACGAACACCCGCGTCTGTTCAGTGTCTGGATGTCAATATCATCCATTTATGCATTTAAAAATATATATGTATGTATTCGGTGTCTCTGACACCCATAGAACAGGCCCGCGCCCAATCCGGGGTCAGACGGCATAATATTTATTATTTATATACTGTTTTTACTAAGTTTTGTGAAAACTAGATATTAGTTTGAAATAATTCAGTCATTTCATAGACAATGCTTGAAAGAAAGTGGTGCTTGGGGAAGCAGCCCAGTAGGTCAATCGTCGTAAATTCTGATTGATAAGTAGATCGCGTGTTCAGTAAGGCATTACTTAGAGCTGTTACTATAGGCAAGATAATAAATTGCCGAATGGTTATCTCTAGTTCCAATAGGTATTGTGTTGAGTATCAACATACCGGACGTCCTTCCATTAGAGCTGTCAAAACGCTGGAGGACATCAAGGTTCTGTCCAACACAGACAGCAATTGCGTTGGGCACTCTCACTGGGTGGCGATTTCACCTTACCTTACAGTTAAATTAAAAGTTAAAAGGCTGTGATCTCTGATTACGCACCGTTTCCCGGCCAGGTACGAAATCTGCAAAAGCGGCAAAGTCTAGGCGGGTAGATGCAGTAATACGGATAGTTCAGATGGAGAAAAATATTTTTGTCATAGTAAATTTTTGACTTACCGAGTCTGCTCCGCTTTACCTGCGGTTCCTCACTACCAGAGTAGGAGGAGCACCTTGGCTAGACTAAAGCGACAGGCGAGTGCGCCTGTGTGAGCTCGACACATTTAATGGTGTATTTCTTTATCACTCATTATGATAAACACTTTCACCAAGATTTTAAATGAATTAAGAATTAAATTAAAATACTGATTTCACACACGACACCAGATGACGTATGTATTTTTTCAGATGAATTAAAAATGAATTTAACACTTTCACTTTCATCTCAATTACAACGAATTAAAAAATCAAATTAAGATAGGTATGTACTGATTTTACTTTATGTACATTCTGTACTTAATCCAGCAGAGTTTCTGCTTGGTTGTATAAGGGAAATAACGACGCTATGAAATCGAACGGTAAGATAACCATTATATATACCACCGGGAATGGTCACCTGGTGATCACCCGTTAAATTGCTGAACGCTGATTGGTTGACGCGGAACGGAGAGCTGTGATTGGTTGTAAGTTAAGGGTAAGTCAAGCGACGCTCTCTCTCAAGATGCTATGCATCGTCACACGCCAAATAATAGAGAGTTTTACCATCAAATAAAACTTACCTATTATTTTTTCATCAATATCCGGAATCCATCTTGAGTCAAGCACTCGTCTTTTTACCTTTTGTCAGCTTGTCTTGGTTCCTCTCCGATAGTGGCGCCCTCTATGTACGTGATTTGAGCCTACTTCCTCTGAGCACCAGGTAGCATGGTTCATCATTATGGAACTCATGATGCACCAGGTAGACCTTACCTGGATTCCGGATATTGATGAAAAAATAATAGGTAAGTTTTATTTGATGGTAAAACTCTCTATTATTTGTTTGCTATCAATATCCGGAATCCATCTTGAGTGATGTGTTTGTTATCACCTGGTGCTTAAGATCAATAGACGCTATAATGTGTATTCATTGAAATAAAAGTGATATCACTTGATTTCAAGCAAAGACTTTATTAAAAGTTACTCTAATCATATGAATCTGTAATCAATCTATAAGAATTAATTACAAAAATTTAAAAACATTAACGTATAGGCACAAAGTAATTTGATAGCGAAGCTGATTGAGCCGAATTACTATAGTCTATTAATTCCCTTTGATAGTAATTTTGGAAAGTATGTATTGTTTTCCAGTTACCATTTAATAAAATTTGATCAATAGGAAAATTTTCAACAAAATTAAGGGAAGCTACTGCTGATCTAACTGAACCCGGAGTTGCCTCTATACCGGCTTCTTTCATAAGCGATTTTACCCAACCACCAATTATAGATCTGGATGCAGGCCTTGCTTCACCTAATGTTGAAATAAACAAACAATTGATATTTTGTCTACGGTTCAGGGTTAAAGATAATAACTGTCTAACCCAAAAAATCACATTTAGTCTTTCATTAGGGTGTTCTAGGAGCTTCCATCCAGACTGTCTATAATTTGAGTTGTCAGTTTTAGAACCAAAAGCTGGCCACAAGATCATGACATTATTCTCATCTATTAAACTTTGATTATCAATGCGTAACAATGTTAAGTCATGAACTCGACGGCCTGAACACAAAAGCAAGAGTGCAGCTGTATGTCTCGATACTTGAAACAGGTTTTTTCTGTCGAGATTATAAGATATCATATAGTCTAATAGCCTTTTTGGATTCCAAATAGGCGGCTTTATAGGTTTGTTACGGGCAACTGATATAGCTTTTAACATGTGTTTCACAAAGAAGTTTGAAGACAAATCAATTGATGAGGATAAATTAGTGAATGTCGCGATTACAGACTTATGGACCAGTATAGTTTTATAAGCTAAGCCTATATCACAGTGTAAATGTGCTAAATAGCGTGCCACCTGTTCAGGCTTGGGGTATTTAAAATTTATAGAATGGGACTCACACCACTGTTGCCATCTTTTCCAAGCTGGTCGGTAGGTGTTCATCGTTGATTTTCGCCAGCTGGACATGAGCAGTTCTTGTTCTTGATCAGTCCACTCTGTCAACATGTCTTGCCACCCGAAATCAGCCATGCTTCTAAGTGAAGCTCGCGAACCTCCGGCGGGTGTGTACCTGTCTTGGTGTCCAGGAGACAATTCTCTAGACCTGGAATCAGGTAAGGAATTTGAAGAGCCCTGCGTTGAACGTCCGGTCTCCAGAAAACTTTGTTCCACCTCGGGGCAATCAATATGTACCGACCGCTGGATGTGTTTAAGTAGCCGAGTACTCTGGGGATAAGATTCGGCGGAGGAAACAACCACGCCAGATTGTAGTGCCACTGATGACAGAAAGCGTTGTGATGTTGAGCCTGTTTGTCCTCCGTGTCCAGAGATACATATTTCTGAACTACATGAGCAGTTTTCGATGCAAACAGGTCTATCTCTGGCGTTCCCCACATCTGAAATATGGTTGATGTGGCTATCTCCGTTAAATGCCACTCTGGGCAAATTTTCCGCCGGGAAAGGGCGTCGACCTCCACATTGAACCTGCCTGGAAAATACTGAGCTATCAGATATATGTTGAGGTCGTCCAATATCGAAAGAAGTTGTCGAGTTTGCTGGAGCAGCTTCACAGATTTTGTGCCTCCTTCTTTGTTTATATAGGACACAACAGTTCGATTGTCCGTCTGAAGGAGTACATGCGCATTCTGTAGTTGATTTTGTTCCTGTAGAATGGCCCTGTAAACTGCAAAAAGTTCCTTTTGGTTCGCATGCCACGACTGCTGTGTCTTTGTCCAAGATCCTGCCATATTTTTGTCGCCGAGCTGTGCGCCCCAACCTATGTCGGAGGCGTCTGTGGTTAACAGGTGAGTCACTGACTTCAAGTGTATCGGCATGGACCCCCCAATAGCTTTCAGCCACCATTCCATCTCCCCGCGTACGGCTAGAGGGAGATGTAAACGCAGGTAAGGGTGGTTCTTGGGCAGCTGTCGACTGTGGTATTGTATTGTCCGACAGTGCAGCCGCCCCCTTCGAGTTACGAAGGTAGCAAAGTTGAGTCGCCCCATTAGAGATTGGTACTGTTTGAGGGACCACTTGCTTTGTCTGAGCTGGTGCTGAAGTGCATTGCGCAGCGTTTCGCACTTCGGTCCCGACAAGGACTTCGCGTTGCGGTTTGTGTCCCATGTTATGCCGAGAAACTCGAGGCATTGAGTCGGGACCAGCACACACTTGGGGTAATTGATTGTCCAGCCTAGTAACTGTAATAGCTTTATTGAGAATGCTAGGTCCTCGTTTAGCTGTTGGCTGGATTGGTTCGCAAGCAAAAAATCGTCTAGGTAAACCACGCATCTGATGCCGTGATTCCGTAAAAATTCTGCTACCCAATTCGTTATGGAGGCGAATGTCCTGGGTGCGGAAGAAAGGCCGAACGGCAGACAGGTCATCTGAAGCAGTTGATGCTGTTGTGGGTCGTGATGATAATTGAGCCTCAGGAATCTGCGATGTTGTTGAGCAATAGGTATATGAAAATATGCCTGATTTAGATCCAACTTCACCATCCAGTCGTTGTGTTGAAGGAATGCTGGTACACGGAAATGGCTGAAGAGTCGAAACGGTTTCCATGCTACGAACCTGTTCAATCGTTTTAAATTGAAAATTGGACGAAACGTCCCGTCCGGTTTTGGTACCAAAAAGAAAGTGGACAGGTAACTGTTGCTCGGATCCGCCGGCTCTAGTATGTTCGAATCTAGCATAGTTTGTATTTGTTTGTTCATGTCGGCTGAAGTCTTGGTTCTGTAACACTGTAGTATTTTTCGACATGGATATATCAGGGGCGGTTTGAGTATAAATGGAAGGCGTGCACCGCTTAATAGTTTGCAAATGTTTTCCGGTGCACCCAAGTTGCTCCAAATATGTTGATATTGTCTTAGACAACCGCCCTGAAATGTCCGATAGTCATTCGCGACGCTTATTTTTAAAAGATAGTTCGGCATGCGATTTCCTTCCTCCCTGCTTACCACGACTAGTGCTTTGTTTGCCTTTCGTTTGGCTAGATGGGTGTGGGGTACGTTTACCTCTCTTTGAACCGATATTCCGACGAAAAAATGAGTCTGCTTGTTTACTAGTAGAGGGTTTTTGATGGAAATCAAAATTGTCTTTAAAGTGACTTTGAGGAAGTGATTTCGATGCTGAAGTCAATTTATCCACACCCCCAATTTTTTGAAGGTAGTTTTGAACCAATACTTCGTTAAAAAGTTTCCCGGAACTAGGAGGAATTTTATGTAAAACATCGCGATGAAATTCTTCGGAAATTTGACGTAGTAACGACTCACGACGTGTATTAACTAAATCAGCCCGTCTCCCACAAACAATTTGTAACAAATCGTCAGTCACTTTACTGTAGGTAGATTCCTTGGAGAATAAAGCTTCGATTTTGTCAAATAATGTATTTGGCGTTAATGAGTCTTTGGAGTCGTTCGCCCAATCTACTAAAGATTGCAATGAGTTCTGCAATTCTTGTTTCTGAGAGAGTAAGGCATTAGTTAAACTAGCGAAGGAACGCTCTAGTAAATAGGAACGTGAATCATCTTTCAACATTGCAGCTTCAAAACGCTTCAACTCGTCATTTACGTTGAGTTCTACGAAACCGGGGGTAGCTAAATATTTCTTTTGGGCATCTAAAAATCTTATAGCATTCCAGTCATCGCAATCAAAGCGTTGTATTTCTGTTAATTTCGATAATAATTTATCATTAGCTTTCGCATAAATCGGGTCTTTAACCGTTGTACCCACTTGTGAAAATATATTAAGCTGATTATTTTTAACCTCCACATCCGGACGCCGTAAGGTAAGGTCATTTGAAACCGAAGTTGAATTTTCCACGTTTTCCGGTAAATTATTTGGAATTGTAGTCGAATTATTTGCATTTACCAGTGGATTATTCGATAATTCGGTATTATTTTTACCAGCTATAAGATAAGTAAGGTACTGAACTTGTTGCGACAATAGTTCAAAATGAGCATTACTTACAGTTTGCGAATTTCTTCTTGCCTTACGTTGCTGCGGTTCGAAGCTTTCGCTTTCCGATAACTCACTATCGCTACTGCTAGATCCCTGTACCGGAGAATGCGCACGTTTCCTCGAACTCGTTTCTTCGTTAACAATTTCATCTTCCATATTTACGGAGAGGATAATTTGTAAGTAAAGACTTATTCACTTATTAAGTTAAAAGATAAGGAAAAAGAATTCACTTAAATTTTTAGACCGCTGACGTGCGTAAGGCACGAAAGACGACGCTATAATGATGATGATGAACCATGCTACCTGGTGCTCAGAGGAAGTAGGCTCAAATCACGTACATAGAGGGCGCCACTATCGGAGAGGAACCAAGACAAGCTGACAAAAGGTAAAAAGACGAGTGCTTGACTCAAGATGGATTCCGGATATTGATAGCAAACAAATAATGACTATTTTCGAAGCTTATTGTAATAAAACAACTGAATTAATTATTAATATTTTTTTAATTCGCTATAAATAAACTCCAAAAGTAATAATCTGGTTTTAATTTATTCCTGTTTCAAAATTTCGCTCTGAATATCCATTTGAATGTCAAATAATTCTTAGCTTCTCTTTCTTTAGCTGCATGCTCCATTTGAGTTGTGAGAGCGTTCCCTTTTATTTCATTTAACTTTTCTAGTGGAGAAGTAGAGAGCTGTGGCCGTCTTTTGGACATACATTCAAGCCGTTCTCCTGCAGTAGGCCTTTTTCCTTCTGTACTACATTGTAACAGCTTGGAAATGGGCGTTTTTAAATTTATGGGAGTGTAATCACCCCAATCCTGAAACAAGATAAATGCTCTACTATTTTTCCAACCATAATAACATTATTTTAGGATTTACTACAGTTAAAAGATGATTTGCTCCAACTATTATGTTGGAACCAACACAACTGGAACTATGTTTTCATTCTAAAAGCAAACATACAATATTAGGTGGACAAATATCTGTTGATACTTGCTGAAAAGTGTAAATTTAACCAACAAATTATTTATTATCTATGTAGATATTGGTACCAATAAACAATCTTCAATGACATGTACAGCAGAAGGGGCAAGAATCAGTTGAATATTTATTTTGTACCTCAGGGGTAGGAATTGTATCTGTGACTGTAAAAACATATAACACCACTCTTTTTAATACTGTTCTAAGGATTATGCAAGCCCACAGAACATGGCGTTATAAGGCAGAGTATTTTCTGTTGTGGTGGTTCTTCAATCACTGACCTTGGAGGTCCACCACCTGAAAAAATCACATTGTTTTAATTTCATCACAACTTTTAATTTTTATGATATATTTTTTTAATATTTAATAATATGATTACAGGAATATATAAAAAGTTGTAAAAATTATCAGGAAACAAAGAAAAATACCTGTTTGAATTAATTGCATCCTTTTATAAGATGCTTCTTTTTTTGTAGTTTTCTATAAGTTTTCCCACTGGGCTTTCAAATTATCGGCAGTACGATGAGAAAGCATTGTCTGCGAATTATATTTGCTTGAATTGAAATTGTTATCCATTCTCCAAGCTTTTGCTTCATTGATACTCCATCCGTCCTTTTATTTTCTATCACATGAAAATGCTCAGTAACGAGATCAACCAGCAATGACTTTTATGATGCCATCCAATTAACAGATCGCTTTCGCTTTTCATTTGCCATTGTTTATAATCAACGATTTGTATAAAACAATTTTATATATCTGTTTACACGGAATAAAACTAGTTCAAAAGTTCCAAAACACAACAAAACCAAACTTTATCTGTTTAATGTTTATATTCTAAAAAGCCGCGCACGGGATCACTCACTGTCAACTCAATTGTCAAGTTATCCGAACAAATAAAAGAATACACAGCGCTATTGTGCAAGTATGAGCCAAACTGTCTATTTTACTTGGGTACATTACACATACATTCAATTCATTCGTTCAACGGCATAGAGTAACTATGCGAGATTAAGATATCTCTAGATTACCGTGGTGAAACGAAATTGAAGTTAACCATCGAATAAATCGACAGAGTACAGTTATACTGGGATAGCTACTCTAGTGTAATTTCAATGTTGGTGAAATCGGGCCTTAGTGGTAGAATAAGTGAAGTATGTATATAATGACAGGCCCGTTGGCGCAATCGGTAGTGACCCTGTCTGTTGCGCCAAAGGTCGTGGGTTCGAATCCCACTCAGGACAAATATTCGTGTGACGAACACTTGTATTTGTTCTGTGTCTGGATGTCAATATTATCTATTTAAGTATGTATTTAAAAATATCTATGTATGTATATCAGTCTCTGACACCCATAACACAGGCTCGCGCCTACTTTGGGGTCTGATGGCCGTGTGTGAAAATGTCCAAGATATTATTATTATTATATATTAATGATGACCATCATGTACACCTTATATGCAAATCAGCCGATAATATCTTATACCAAACGATCATGAACACAATCAGCTGTAACGTATAACCATGATTGAGCTGTTACAATTTCCCCGCCTTTGGTACGTTCTTTTAGTTCAATAAAGTTTTTTCGTTCATTCATGTACCTAATAATAATTAATTTCTTACAATCGAGAAAATTTACTGGCACTATGAAATACTTATATTTGTCCGTAGAGCATGGAATTGGATCCCGAGGCGTTGATCAAATGCACCACCATCACACCAGGGGGCGTCGCGAGTAACACTCCCAATGTGCAAGGAGACAAAGTAAGCTATAGTTTTTATATAGATAACTAACAGTTACCAAAATCTCTTGCAGATTCTTAATCTTAATAAATAAAAGCTGGGAATTATAATAAATTTATTTAACAATTTAATAATTGCAAGTTTGTTCAAAAGATACTGTTTCGTCAAAAAAGTTGAAACGTTTTGAACACCTATTTAAGTAGTGAGTGAAAATATCTCGTGAGTAGTATAGACTAGGTAGGGTTGTGACAATTTTTTTCAATTGATCACGCATAATTTAGTTACTATAAAAAGTGATATACATAAAAGTAGAGCATAAAATTATTTGCACTAAACATGACAGAGTTCTAGAAGTTGAACATGCATAATCTAATAATTAATATTCTACTGTTGTGACATGTTAATGTTATTGTATAAGAGTTAAATTATTTTTATAAAGAAGCATATATTTTATTTTCAGATCTGTTTAAATGCACAAGAGGAAGCCATGGGTAAGTGATATCCTATATAATTTCGATCAGTAAAGTTTTTAACAGAAGCTTATTATTGTGATAGATTGTTTAGATACCTACTGTAAATAATCTCTCTGTGTGTTTCAGACAAAGATTCAGTACAAATGCAATTAGATGAGCAGTCGATACTTGTAAGTAATTCTTCGTTCGTATTTTAACTCTAGCTTTTCCCGCAGCTTCGTGATTTCTGAAAAAAAAAATCGTTCCGATCTACAGTAAACACGTGATAAAGTCGAATAGAGCCAAATATAAAAAAATTGTTAGGGCTGGCCTACAACGTTTATTTTAGCATAAACCGTGCAAAACATCCCTAGGGAACATATTTCCGGGATAAAGAGTGTTTTGTTGTTATCCAAGATATCGTCTGCTTCTGTGCTGAGTTGCACCATACTCCTATCATTTGTTATATTGTAATCAAGTTAAGCACTCATGTCGGTACCATCTCTTGATGTTGTGCGAGACAGCTTTCCAATAAACGTGCAAAGCATCCCAAGGGAACATTTCTGGGTTGAAAAGTATCTTATGTGCTAATCTAGGTTATTGTCTATCTATGTGACAAGTTTCATCCAAATCCGTGTAGTTTCGCGTGATTGAGTAACAAAAATTCAAACTTACAAATTTTCACATTTTTAATATAAGTAGGATATTAGAAACTACACAGCAATTGAAATAACAACGACAAATTGATATTTCCAGAAGTCAGCGCAAAACAAAATGCTTGCTGATTTGTTAGAAAAAAAATCGAACCCTCCTGTACAAGTGGTACAAATGACCCCGCAAATGAGCGCACCGACGATACAAATAACTGAGACTGGTCAAATCGTCCAGGTCAAACAGGAGACCAACCAGGTCATCCAATTGAATCCGGACCAGTCTATGGTCTCTCAACCGACACCGTATTTCCAAATAAAGAACGACCAGGGCCAACTGATTCAAATAAAGAACGATCAAGGACAAATCATTCAGCTGAAAACTGACCAGTTACAAGGGCTGTTGCAGTTTAAGAACGACCAGGGTCAAATCGTTCAGCTGAAGAACGATATGGGTCAGATCGTTCAGGTGAAGAATGAACCGAGTCAGATGATGCAAACTAGTGTTATACAGCAGCCGAAGATTGAGAAGGAAGCAGATATGGTGGTCATAGATCATTCATATACGGAACCGCCCAGCAAGAAAATTAAGCTTGAGGAGAAGAGAGACGTAAGGCTTGTTCAGTTTTAATCTAATGCTTGAGTTTACCCCTTAGTTATCAAGTTATATCGGTCCCTAATTTATTGGTTTTTTAAATGTTCCAAGTGCCAGGTAAAATGTTTATTATGATTATGAAGAGGTATCCCACTAGTTTCAATCGATTCGGCAAAATATAGTGTTTGTATTGCCACACACAAACTTGAACGTTGTTGATGTTGGTCAACATAAGAGGCTTTTTCGACTTCGAAAACACATTATAAAGTCGTTTACCTATTACCATGGATATGACGCTCACAAACTATAAGCACGAACCTTTAAATAAAAGGATTCCGCGTCACCTGTATTCAAAATGAAATACCCTTAGCAAACCGCTCGTACGTACGTACCTCGCACACATATTTACGTCACATAATCAACAGGGTGCTTCACTTTCGATGTAGGCGACGATTATAAGGTTAATATTTTAAAATATTAACCTAATGCACAAGACGTGAGAGTACATTTCCCCGGTAAGAAGAGTGTTAATATTTCACAGACAAACACACCACAAGAGAGCGTGTCAAAGACCGCGGCTAACTTGTACGCAGCTCTCGCGGCCTCCGCTCTCGAAGACGAAGATGACTTGGTAAGATGCTTGATTTACTTATTTCTACTATAAATCATACTGTAAATCTTTTTCTTAGCCAAAGATTTTGTTGCCTTAAATCTTTTACAACTAAAAAATTTTATCCAAATAATGGATCTCCTCTTACTCCCACTGTTGGGCATGGGTTTCGCCATAGTCCACCACGCTGACCAAGTACGGATTCCTTCACATGCCTTCGCAAATACACTTTCTATGTTGAATAGTTAAGATTAAAGGTAATTGAATATACGTTAGTATAAAATATATTTATATGTCTAATACCATTGTAATATTGTATTTTTAATAAATTAATATCATCTTTCATGTCTATCTTACTGGATTTGTAGAGACCACGAGGCATTGTTCTATCAGGATCGCTTCGTGCTAAGGTGCAATCTGATACTAATTACATTATCTATATATTATTATAATTATTAGCACAGATGCTTAGGCATGGTTAGTATGGTTACACTTTTATGTAACATTTTACTAAACCAAATTAGTTGTAGCGAACTGTGTAGGCGTTGCGAATTGTGTTCGTTACTAATGATTTGCCTGTTAATATAAAAATGTTGCACGACCCATTCCAATTAAGAAATAGTAGTGTAATCTATCTCGCGTTGTACAAAACTGTCTAATCATTCTATGCAACTAAAGCCTAGTTTTTAATTTTATGTAATTTGTTAGACTTTTAAATGTTGTGAAAAATCCTAGATGCAGAAATGTGATGATGAGCTTAATAATAATAGTAAAATAAAATAAACGCTACACACACACACCCCAGTGGTAGGCCTAGGCCTGTGTTGCGGGGCGGACACACACAGAAAACATTACAATGTAACATCCATGACCCGAATACAAATATTTATCTTCGAAGCGAATATCTGCCCCGGCCGGGACTTGAACCGGAACCCGCGGCTCGGTAGTCAGTCACTCGTCGTCGTCACACAGTCGTCAATGATAATTCAAATTAACATTGAGGTATCAACAATGTTAATAAAATAGCCTTATATGTCACGTAAAAGGCGAAAGCCACATGATTTGTCATTTATGATCTGTTTAATTTAATGTATTTTCTACAACTTAATAATAGGACTCCTATCAAAAACTAACGGAACATATTCTGAATTATACGTGGGCAGATACAGGTACTAGTCGTGAAGGGTACCTAGTAGTTAGTATAATTTCTTTTCCCTTGAACGATACCGCTTGGACCAATTGCATGACATGTATTTAGATAACATCTGCTTATTTAATTTTTAACCATGTAGCTACATTCTGTAATTATAGTTTATAGATATATAATCGTTTATTATATCTATAAATTCTCATGAACCTACAAAAAAGACGGACGCCGCTTCGTAAAACAGCAACTGAAGTAAGTCTTACCACCGCACCGCCATTACGCTTCTACATTTTGTAAGATTAGGTACTACATTTGGATCTTAAAATAACATATGAAATCGATCTCAATTAATCTCAGCCCAAGAGGTATTACGCAAAATAAATTTTACAATGTGAAATTACAAATTTACGTGTTCGCAATCATTGTGGTGCTCAATTGTTTCTTAGCGAAACCTTCCGCCTTTTTTGTCGTTCAACGACTTTCGAACATAGATTTTTACTTTCAATAGTTTCAATATATCTATGCTCTCATTAGTCCGAAGTATTTTCTCTTGTCCCATCCATGTCCTCAGCTTACCTTAAGTACATGTAAGCTGCAACTTCCTTTTGCATTGCTTGACAGTTACCCCCGAAGCAGGAACAGATAGAGATTATCCAACAGCCAGTTATAGTCGCCGGCACTGCAGACGCTCCCGTTATTATACAAGAGCCCATTTTACAGGTATATATTAGATGCTCGTTTATTCGCATGAGTTATTGAGTCTGCCTTAATTACTCTGTAGAAATATATTAGATTGTAGTGAAAATAATTCGATCACAAGTTAGGCTATGTGTAAACTTGAAAAATTTGATTTGAGTTAGCTGCAACCACTTATCGTCCTTAGACAGGTAACGGTTTATTAAGAAAGTCATCCTAATCTGCTTGGAAAAAATATTTATTAGGTTTTCCGTTCAAGAACGGTGTGGAAATGGGTGGTTTTGAATACTCGTTGTTGAACGTTGATTTGCTCGCTGATTTGGAAAGAAAAAGTTTTCAACGAAGTTTCCTCATAAAGAATTACTTATCTCAATAGTCAATTCTCGTATTTGCTATGTTCAGGTGCAACAGCCGACGATGCAAGTTCAACAACCCACCATGCAAGTACAGCAGTCGGCTCTATCGACTATTCAGGTAAGAAAATGATACCTAACTGTAATTAAAAATTTTAAAGACCCCGGCATAACATGTAATATTTAATGTCATGGTTACCTTACCATGTTCATTCAATATCATTGAAGTAATACGGTACCAAATTTTTATTCGATAGAACATAATATGGAAGGTAGTCAGATCCCCTCATCAACTAGAAAAGAGCTGATGATCATCAAACGGCTCAACAGATTTTCATGAAACATGGCTTTTAACACTCAGGGGTAAATTATCTATGACACAAAAAAAAACTAAACGAAAATTGGGAGCTACGATACCACAGACAGACCCGTTAAACTTATACCTCATATAATTTCGCGGGCTTAAATTCCATTTGAAATAGAAATGTTGCAAGTAGGTACTCATGAATATTTTATGAGCTGTAGAATATTCCACAGATGCAACAGCCGACTCTTCAAATGCAACAGCCAATGCTCCAAGTGCAGCCGATGGACGTCCAGAATATTATAGCTTCGCAATCTGGACAACTAATACTGCAAGGTACAGGAAATTTATTTATTAGTATACATTACAACTATTTAGTTAGTAAAAAAAAAGTACAGTGATTAATTCTGGTACTGTCACGAGCATAAACTATTCTCACCTTTTTTTTGCTATAGGTGACTATTAATGCCAATACATACGTCCATGGCATGTTCCACGAGAGTTTAAAAATGATTGTTTGAAAATTTCCAATATTAATTATATGTTTGATTTATCTATACTAATATTATAAAGAGGAATGATTCGTTTGTAATGTTTCCGCACAAAAACTACTGGACCGATTTCTAAAATTTTTTCTCACTGAGTGACATAGGCTATATAATATTATTTATTAAACCTTTATTGCATTATCTACAATGAGCGGACTTAATGTTACTAAGTGTAAACGAAACTTTTTATGTCTAATTCCACGCGAGCGAAGCTGCGGGCGTACTAGTTTCCTATATGATGATTACGTGGCGTGTTAACAGTCATTGACCTGACTTATGAGCCTTGAGGCCCAAGTTCTCATCCCGGTCGGAATGTTTTTACAGATTCATTCTAGTATGTGCTGCTCTTGAAATTGATAAGAATTATAATTTTTATTCATTCGTGTTTTATTTATTTTTGCAGAAAAGCCGCAAACTACCCAATACGTTCAACAACCCATGCAAATAATTGCCACGCCCACTTCATCACAAGGTGAGATATTATAATTTTTGATGTAAAGCACTAAGAAAAATATACATGTATATTTATACTACATTAAGGCAAATTATCATTCATCTCAGTGTCTAATGTTACTGTCTAGTGTTACTGTAACGGCATTACAATAAATTGAGGGTTATGTCATATCTTTATTATAAAAATGAATCGCAAAATGTGTTGGTAAGCGCATAACTCAACAACGCCTGGACCAATTTGGCCAATTCTTTTTTTAAAATGTTCGTTGAAGTTCAAGGATGGTTTTTACGGCGAGAAAAATTTGAAAATTCATCCCCTAAGGGGGTAAAACGGGGGTGCAAAGTTAGTATGAAGCTTTGCCGTTTTTGAAGTTAGTGAATGTGTAACGCGAGCGAAGCTGCGGGCGTCCACTAGTTAATAATAAAATGGGGACACAGGTCCAACACGTAGAGGCCCCTTCGAGACATTTTAATGAGTTGCGATGTGGCACACGTGGCGGATACCACCCTTGATCGACTGGACCATCAATTGGTACACCCGAAGGTGAACTAATGATTATTATTATTAAACTGGATATTTTACGCAATTTTTCTGTACGTGTGTCAGGTGAATTATTATATCTAGTGTATATATGTTAGAGTCATTTTTATAATTGATTCTGTCGATATAGGGAAGAGTTAACTTCTTTTGGAATTATTATCATTTTTATTTTCAGGTGGTATCGGTTACTTAACCCAAAATTTACAAGGTAACATGATGCAAAAGACTATAATAATAGTCCAAGGACCAACTGGCAGTGGGCCTCTCACGCTCACGGTATGTATTTTATTGTTGGAATATAATATGTATTGTATTTTACGTTTTGTATCTGTGTACTACTAGTATTATTGTATTTTATTCCTATTTATTTAAAATAGGGAAAAGTCAATAACATTCCATTTCCATTAAGATGGTTATAGTGGCTCAAGGTTTAAAGTGTACAGACGTTTCGATGGTTCAAAAATATTAAAAGGATATTAATCTCAAATATCGCAAGGAACATAAAAATAAAATAGTTAGTGTTCATGCAAATTACCTTTTAAATAAAATTGTGTGCATATTATTAAATAAAAATATAAGAAAGGAATAGGAAAAGGATATTTGCCTGATCCGGGGATTGAACCCGATCTATTTGTAAGAAGTAGATTAAGATCACAGCTTTATCTTTTTGTATATATCAGTCAGTATATTTCTGATATCTCTTTCAAAGCAATTGTGTCAAGCTTCTAAATTCAATTTTATTTTATTAAACATACATAGAACCAGTCCGACACTATATCCATCTGTTTCATATGGAAAACTTGTATGTAATGCAACTAAGGTATTATTAAAAACAATTTTAAGTAATATTTATTTTAGTAATAGTAATTTTATTTATTGTAATGAAAAAAGGTAAACAACCCGGGAGGGCTGGACGAGGCGACGCTAAACAGCCTTATTGCCCAGGCAACAGAGGCGATAACGCAACAGCAAATAATTCAGGTTACATACAACAACCTAGAGGCTTACTTCACGCTTTCTACTAATGATTTTGGATCACTTTTTTCACCCACTCCATCTTCATTTGTAATATTTTCTCACTTTTTTGTATATTTTGTTAACCATTAACCAAATCATGGGTCATGCTTCGTAATCTTTAACAATTGTTCGTCTGCCAATTGATATTTATGACGTGTTTCTTTTTCCATTTAAAAAAAAATTAGGTATTAACTTATACTCACGACTTCCGGTTGTGATTATTTATTCTTCCTACACAGCTACTGTATTAAAAGAGTTCTACTAAAGAGTAAAGCTGCTGCGTGTAGTTAGTTTAATAAGTTAAGTCAACTTAATTGTGTTGCCTGTGTGCAAAGTTTTATTTAAATAGTACGGTTATCGTGCGATCAAACCATAAACACCAAAACAAGTATAAAATCATTTCTACGCAAGATATTTACAAGCAGCTAAGTTAACATCATAATGTCAGTCTCTTAGGACCCATTCCATTTGTTTTTGTACAAAATGTCATGAAATCGGTTCAGTGGTTTAGTCGTCACATTTTTAATTTAAAGTATAGATTAAATATATAATTAAATACCCTTGAGATAGGTTGAAAGACAGAATGACTATCACCAACTGCCATCATCATTGCCCATCGATGAGAAAGGATATTGAATATTAGGGGTTTTCGTCATTTTTTCTTAGGTGTTATAATTATTTTATCACTATTATATTAACACTTTTTTATGTCTTGTAAGGGTGAAAGTCTCTATTTATGTCATATTTATTTAACCTTGCATAGCTCCATTTATAATTTATTTCTTCAGTCATCATCAACACTTTAAAAACACAAACATCATCATCATAAGCTTTGCAAATATTACAGTAGCAGTTCTTTTTACTCAACCCGTAAAATGGTGTATGTGTTATCATGTCGCGCATCACATAAGGGTCGATTGACGAAAACTGGTACCTAGAGCCGACATTACATTAAAGCATTTTTAATTCTACAAAATTAACTAACAGAAAGGTTCTAACAAAACATTACGCTATATTTTGAAATATTCAAATGATCTACCCTTTACTGTGGAATATTTTTCGAAAGTGGTTTTGTTTGTCGACGGCACACCACTTATATTCAAAGTTATACGCAATGCAGAAGTCAATTAAAACCTAAATAAAACACTTATGTGATCCATGACGGGTTTGATGTCAACAATCTTGTACTCAATCCCAAAAAAAAAAAAACAAAATGTGTCAATTTGTTTTGCCTTATGTGAAAATTCCGGAAATGGTGGAAACAATAAAAAACTGCAATGTGTGGAAAATATATAATTTTTATATATAATTTGGGCAAAAAAGGTGCTAGCCCTCCGGTCACCCGAGACGGAAATGAGCTTGTTCGACAAGACTTTCATGAAAGTATTCATGAAAGTCGACCAAGGATCTGATGTTTCTACTGTAAGCGCTGCAAATTCATAATTATCTAAAAGTTATAGATATACTATATTTGCGATGCTTGAAGTAGCGATTCATGGTTAAATTTACCTCATTTTTGACCAGGAGTACACTACACATAATAATGCGTTATTTATCAATTTTTGTCAGTATAACACTAATAGTAAGTTCTCTTGCATATTAATCAAAAACTTTAAACAACACGTACACCAAAATGAACTATATTCTATAATTGTATTTAATGCTGTGAGTATGAGAATAAATAAATAAATAAATAAATAAAATAATGTGTTATTATCACGAACAGAATACGGGCGTGATACAGTCCACCCAGAGGGTGATTGTGAGTCAGCCGATTCCGATAGTGAGCACATCTCAGCCGATAGCCGTCGTTAAGACTGCTATAGCCCAGGTTTCCGACCACCAATACAGTTTGTGCTTCGTAGTAGCATGCGTCGAGATGTATTCATAGCTTACAGACGATTTTATTTGACACTTTGATAAGGTACTATTCACATTCACCATATTTGATCGATATCATCGATTTAAATAAATGTTCATAGCCCAGGTTTCCGACCACCAATACAGTTTGTGCTTCGTAGTAGCATGCGTCGAGATGTATTCATAGCTTACACAGACGATTTTATTTGACATAGACACTTTGATAAGGTACTATTCACATTCATCATATTTTATCGATATCATCGATTTAAATAAATGTTCATAAAATATCGATATTTTAAATTAAAAAAAAAAACCAATATCAAGTGTAAAATTGACCTTGCTTTTGTTATTGCAACGAATGTTTTCGTGAAAGTTCAATAGATATTTTAAAATTAAAATTACCTAAGTTCGTCTGTAAGCAAACTCGACAAAATGTGAATTGTTGTACGATTGGCTGAATATATATTGTTGTTATAAAGTCGGCATCTTTCGTTTGGTAGTATTTTTTAAATTATGTACTGATTAGCAAAGCGTATGTATTTCATTTTGAAAATTATGTAGTATTCAGATAGTTAATGTTTTATTGGTTCACATTTTTCTAAAATTTATTTTGGTGGAGGCTTTTCATAAAGTTTTTTCAAAAATAATATCAGTCAAAATAATTGAACATTTCTTTCTTCCGGATTGTAAAAGTTACAACGGTGTTGGGTTTAATGGGTTTCTTGAGTGCCTACTGGTGTGGTTTCGTGACTTTAATAAACGTGACTTTTTTTTTGCATAGCAATTGATTAATCACAACAAAATTTAAACAAATTAAGCTATGTACTGTTACATACACAAGCTGAACTGCTTTCACACTCATTTTGCTATTGACTTGGAGTCATAACATATTTTAATATTGAAAAAATAAAATTTCTGATAAGTCACATGGTGTCATACCTTCTTGTGGGTTTTTTATATCTGAAGACTATAGATTGACCAGCGGAAATAAATTGTTAAAATTATCAGTCACGTTTATTAAATAAGGTGTGAAAAGGATTATATTATTTTTGGTTCTGTATCTAGTTCGTTATCTATGTGGCTTGAACATGCTCATGCTTAATGATTCTTTTAAATTATAGGCTTTAACTAATTATTGTATTAACACTTCCAGAACGCGCCACAAATAACGCCGAGCCAGCAACCGATAATAACCGCACAACCCCAGCCGCATAAGGCTCAGATCGTCAACCAACCGCAGACCCAGCAGATCGTGGTCACCCAAAAGCAACCGCCCGCCCTCATAGCGACATCGAGTAGCAATCAGCTCGGCAACCAGGTTATAAGCAGCCAGCTGGTCAGCGGCAACCAGCAGCTGCTGCAGGGCAACCAGCAGATCATAGCGGTGTCGAACAACCAGCAGATCATAATGAATACCCCGATGAAGGGCGGGGTGCATAGGGTTGTCCAGCAACCGCAAAGGACTCAAGTCGTGGTCAGTGCTCCAGCTAGTGTCGTGCAGACTTCTGTTATCGATACTAAGCCGAGTGTGATACAGACTAGTGCTGTAAGTGTGATTTTTAGGATATATTCATCTGCTTTCTTTAAAGGTGCGTACAGACTATGTAACATATTATATAACTTGAGTTTTATAACACGTCCACATTATGTAACCTTGTTATTCAACATTGCAACATAAAACAATACTGTACACATTAGAATAAAAATGCAATATAACAATGTTATATAACTATTGTCGTTTGTTGTTCTTCAGTGCTATCCAGAATGTCGACACATTGTTGTACATATCAATAACATGTTATTATAATATGTTTTATAACGTTCAGTGTCCACATTATCTGAAACATGTTATATAACAATGTTGTATAACATGTTATGTTACATAGTCTGTACGCACCTTAAGACTACTATCCGCTCGCGTCAAATCGTTTTATGTGCAGAATTACCTCTACCATCCAGGGATATTTTAAAATGTAGTATCTCTAGCCTTTATCAACGGCAAGACTCATCAAATATTTCCACTAATCAAAATCTAGCTTGACCAGTACGGCCAATCATAATCCGAGATAGCCATAAATCTATTAAAAATCGATCAATAGTTAACTATCGATTAAAAATCGAACGATTAGAGTTTTGTCCATTTCACGGGAACCGTACAATCATCATATAAACGATATCAATACGTTAACCAGTCATTTCAAGAAGCCCATTTCTTATGATTTTTGATGTTAGGACCTTTTGAATCCTTATAAAGGCTTCCTAGGGATGGATATAAATACTAGTGCTATCAACCCTGAAGTTAATCCATTGGTAAAACATAAAACGTCGTAGTAAGTAAGTCTAGTTACATGATATTTAAAATTTTACTATCCAAATTTTGTGTCTGTGTAGTTTTTACTGGCCCGGTTATATAGGTTACTATTATTACTATTTTGTGGTCATACATATAAATGATATAACTAATTTAAATTTTAGAAAACTCCCCAGCCCGCCATGCGACAGGTGATCACACGACAGCCTGTGATGGTTGGCAACACCAAGATCGGTGACAAGGAAATGGTGGTCAATCAACCTGTTAATGAGGTGAGCTTTTGTTCTTGTGTAGGGTTGGTAACAACTCCAAACTTGGTATTTATTTAGGAAGGGACCAGAAAAGTGCTACGGTAGCCCTGGTGTCAATAGTGACAAAAATTTCATGTGTGCCATCGTGTTTTTAATTTTAAAAAATATTTTTTTTTACCGTTGGTTCCGGTTGTTCATGTTAATGTTCAATGGTAAAACAATCGCTAAGCCGTATTTCATTGGAGCAGCGTGGTGGAGTATGCTCTAGACGAGTATGTCGGACGTCTATTGGTTGTAACTAGCAAGCCCCTGTCTGGCGCAAGAGGTGAGGACTTCTTGGGTTGCGGGCCGCAAGAGTAACCCCGGAAAAACGACGCTTTGTGTGGCTGCATAGTGATGGGTTAACTTTCATAACAAATTAATAAGCCTAATATAATAGCCTAATACAAATTTTATAGCTAACAATTTTCTAGTAAGCTATACGACTACAACCTTAGATAAGACTGAAGCGAAAGACTACTTTGTTTTTTCTGTGTTTTATGTAACTACCTACTTTAACTTAAAACCCTGTCGGCAAATATTATAAAATTGTATCGTATTTTCTCTGTAAGTGATTATTTTTGTTAATCTTTTGAGGAAATAAATATCTTAAACCGTAAACCGTAATATAGCTATAAAGTGTTCTGTCACTTTTTGTCAAACTCTGAATAAAGAAGACAATATTATGTACACGTAATATGTATAGTAAGTTTAACAAGCAATTTGTTTCGCAGCCAATCAATAAAGCTCCGCCGAAGACGGCGACTCCGCCCCCTACGCAGCCGCAGCCCTCGACTTCACAAGAGGACACGCCGTGGATATGTCACTGGCGGGGATGTGGGAAGTGAGTATTTATTTATTTATTTAACATTTATTCCTATAGGTACACATATTTGTAACATACAATTGATACAACAAACACGTGCACCTTGTTAAGGCATTGCAAGAAAGAAAAGGAGAGAGGCAGACATTTTAATTTGTATTAATATTAACATTTTAATTAATTTAATTTGTTATTGTAATTATATACCTAGGTCAATTTTGTTTAATAAATTAATAAATATGTCATATACCTGTGTCATAATATACTAGAGTAGCCCACTAGTACTCGTTTAAACGCACACACCCTTGCAGTACGCCTAGGCGGGGATTCTAACACTCGCCACCTCGTCACGAAGTCAATTATTTGCTGTTCTAGTATCCATATAATGCTGCTTCATTTATATATTTGCACACCTCTCCTATTCCGGTTCATAGATCTAAAAATTAAAATTGTGTTACACGTATTAAAATTTTTGTTTACAAAATGCAATCAAAAAACATCCTTTGACTCCATGCGATGATATAATCATGTCAAACTTGAAAATGACTGAACGCGCCTGTTCATATTGACATTATTCGGTATGCAATTGATGTGTAAACGTATTTGATTTGTTGTATGTGGAAAGTCTAGTTATAATTTTTGTATCTTTTCGCTCAACTTGCTTACGCTTTAAAATTGTTTACGATCAATATACCAATGATTTTTCCTTCGCTGTAACAATGTAGTAGGTTTTCGTTTTTATTCCTAACTAGTAGACGCCCGCAGCTTCGCTCGCGTAGAATTAGACCCATTAACGACGTCTGCCTGCGTTCAGGTTGCCCACTTGACATCAAAAACGGCAAAGTTTCATACTAACTTTGCACCCCAGTTTCACCCCCTTAGGGGATGAATTTTCAAAAACCCTTTCTTAGTGCTCCCCTACGTTATAAAAGGAACCCCTGTGCAAAATTTCAAGTTTCTAACCCTTATAGGCCCTGCGTTGATATGAGTCAGTCATTCAGCTTCTCCTTTTATATATATTACTAGTATGGGGATCAGTTAGACAACCAACGAGTTTGAATATCTATTTATTACTGTCTCAACATTACAATAGTTCGTAATAATATAAAATACGATTACATACACTGCACGCCCCAACAAACAGAAAAAAAAAACAAATACAATACAATTTGTATTATTTTTTTTCAAGTGATATACAATTTAGTTCTATTTTTATGAACAATTTCCTCTTTATTATTTCGTAAAATTTTTACATTCGGTTCAAGATCTTCCAAAACTTTAAATGGTCCGTAATACACATCACTAAATCTATTTCCAATTTCATTTTTTAGTAACAAAAGATCATCTTTCTTATACATTACAGGCTTTAAATATTTATCAAACTTACATTTTCTCATCTCTTTCGATTTAATTAAATTTTTTCTTGCTTCACATTGAGCTTTTTGTAATCTAAACTTCAATTCTAACGGATAATTTTCTACATTATACAAAGGTTCTACAGTAGTACAATTTTGTAAGTTGGAAGGTATGTTACATTGTTTTCCAAATACAAGTTCATAAGGTGTATATGCGGTTGAAGAATGTACAGAAGTGTTGTATGAGAAACACCAATATGGAAGCCAATAGCTCCAATTTCTAGGATTATTATCTGTCTGAATTCTCAAAAACGCATTTAAGGACTTATGAGAGTTTTCAAGTGCACCTATAGATTCATGGTGATAAGCGCATGATACGGTTTGTTTTATATTTAATAATTTGCATACCTCGGACATGGTGCTGTTGATGAACTCGCTCCCTCGGTCGGTAGCTATCTCCCTCGGGATACCGTACCTGAGTATGAAGTTGTCGACGAAGGCTCGTGCTACACTTACGCTATCTTTACTAACTAATGGATACGCTTCTACATACTTACTCAATTCACACTGAAGTGTGAGTATATAACTATAATTATCATAATCCTTATCTAAGGGCCCAACTATATCTAAGAAAACCTTATCGAAAGCGGACTGCGCAGTGGTAGTTATTACCATTGGCTGTTTCGTGTGCAGCGAATGCTTTTGTTTTTGACATTTGTCGCACTTATTTACGAATTCTGTCACGTCTTTTATCATATTCGGCCAGAAGTAATATTTCTTAATATTACATAACATACGTCGTATGCTCGCATGGCCGCTAGTAGGTAGCATGTGAAAATCATTTAGAATCACTTTTATATCGTCCCTATTCCTTACGCTCATAACGTGCTTTAAAATGTAAATCCGAGGACCGGTCTGGTTATCATTATTTGTATAATATTCGGTTAACCACTTCAAAAATATACTATTTTCCTTATTTTTTATAACGTAAATTTCATTCAAGGACATTCTATTACAAATAGAATCCAAATCTCTCACGAAAGCGTCTCGCGCTGAACATGATCGAGAAAATGGGTCCACAAAAATTGTCGCCTTACATGGCACATAAATAAAATCATTGAAACTCACATAATGAATATTTTTTCCTAATTTATACTGAGAGATAATTAATTCAGTACAGTTCTTTGGTTTTTCAAGAACTTCAACGACTTTCGGTTGATCAGGCCGATTGTCTTTGTCATTCTTGCTAGCTGGTTTATCACTCGTATTGTCGCCTAATTTTTTTGCCATTTTTCGGGTGATAACATTTAAAACTTCTTGTGACATACTTTTCAATTCATCAGACGTTATAAGGATACGAGATAATGCGTCTGCAGCTACATTACTCGCGCCTTTAACATACTGTATTGTGAAATCATATTCATCTAATATCAAACGGAATTTTAATAAACGACTTGATGGATTCTTCATTCCAAATAAGTAAATTAATGGCTTGTGGTCTGTTTTAATAGTAAATTTTTTGCCGAATAAGTATGGTCTAAAATATTTGACTGACCAAACAATAGCTAAGAGCTCTTTTTCGATTGTTGGATAATTTATTTCAGATTTATTTAAAGCTCTGCTGGCGTATGCAATTGGCAAGTTATTTTTATTGCATAACACAGAACCTATAGCCGAACCACTTGCATCTGTTTGTAGAATAAATTCATTTTCTTCGTCAAAATTTGGATACTGTAAAATTGGAGGATTGACTAAAGAACGCTTAAGGATAGTAAATGAATTTTCGCATTCAGGAGACCATTCAAATTTGGCATATTTTCTACATAATTTATTTAAGGGTAAGGTTATCTCAGCAAAATGAGGAATAAATTTGCGATAGTAGTTTGCAAAAGCAACAAAACGCCTAGCTTCATCGGAATTCTTTGGTGTCGGATAACATTGAATTGCTCGAGTTTTTTCCGGATCGGGTAAAACGCCTTGTTCAGAGACTACATGGCCTAAATACAGTAGTTGTTTAGTTAAAAATTTACATTTTTCCGGATTAATTTTTAAATTTACTTTTCTAAGTCTTTCGAAAATATCTACTAAATTTTTGTTATGAGATTCAAGCTTTCTTCCAAAGCAAATTAAATCGTCGAGGTAAACTAGGCATTTCTCGTAATGCAATCCAGACATAGCTACTGTCATTAATCGACTGAACGCACTAGCACTAGTCTTTAAGCCCATGGGGAGTCGTCGCATCTGGTACTGTTTGTTTGTATTGAAAGCAGTGTATTTCCTACTTTCTTGACATAACTCTAGTTGATAATAACTTTGACTGAGATCTAGATGGGTAAAATAAATTGCTCCTGACAAAGAATCGAGTATTTCAGTAATGTTGGGCAATGGAAATTTGTCATCCTGAAGTTTATCATTTAGCTTTCTATAGTCAATCACAACCCTCCATTTTTTCTTTCCACTACTGTCACTCTTTTTGGGTACTAGCAATACTGGACTAGACCACTCGCTGCTAGCCTCTTCTATGACTCCATTTTCTAACATTTCACTTAATTGCCTATCAATTTCAATTTTCTGACTTTTAGGAAGTCTGTGAGGTTTGGTATACACTGGAGTAGCATTTTCTTTTAATTGTATTGATTGCTTATATAAGTTGGTAACACCTAACTTATCTCCCGGTAATAAAAATATATCTGAGTACTTAGCGCATATGTTTTCAATGGTAATCTGTTCTTCTAAATTTAGGTGTTTAAGATTTAAAATTGAAAATAACTTTTTCACACGATCAGCATTCACACATTTATTATTTTCAAACGAGCACAACAAGTACTCATCCGAACTAACTAGCTCTGGAGTAAAATAGCTTAATTTTACCTCATTTTCATTCGTGTTTAGAATTTTCAACGGAATTTTTCCTTCACTAGGACGTACTAAAACTGACGCCAAAAATACACCTTCGCATAGTTGTTTAGGTAAGACTACACAATCGTCCTGTATATTCGTTTCCACGAAATACGTAATCTCACATCTAGGTGGTATAGTCATATAATTATTGTAGCCAAGCCGACCCATTTGTAAAGGTATATTGACGGGTATATCATGATTAATTGTTAATATATTACGTTCAAAATCTAATATGCAGTTAAATCTACTCAAAAAATCTTGTCCTAGAATTCCATCAGTCCTACATGAAAAATTCTTCAGTACGTAAAACTTATGTTCGAACTCATAACTATCGTAATTTAAACTCAAATAAACAAATCCATCGCAATAAACGTGTCCGCTGATGCCGCTTATTTTGATTCTGTCTATATGGAAAGGAATGTTCCAGCTATCTAATACGCCTTGTCTTATTACGGAAAGCGACGCGCCGGTGTCAATTAACCAGTTCTTAGACTCATTGCGTACTTTTAAATAAACAGAGTTTACATTTTGGCAGAAATAATGTTCATGCACGAAAAAACTGATTGTTGTCGTTACTTTGTTGCATTTCCTGATTAGAATTGGAATTATTGTTTTCATGCATTTCGGCAATGTTCACTTGGTTCCGCCGAGTATGGCCACGAAACCCGGTATGGCCACGAAAACCAGTATGGCCACGAAAACCAGTAGCGCTTCGATAATAATTG
Source organism: Carterocephalus palaemon (assembly GCA_944567765.1). Lineage (NCBI taxonomy): Eukaryota > Metazoa > Arthropoda > Insecta > Lepidoptera > Hesperiidae > Carterocephalus > Carterocephalus palaemon. The sequence goes on along the minus strand of OX155658.1, from coordinate 3,674,806 downwards.
TTTCCGCGAGAGCTGTTACCACGCGCGTTGCCTCGGGTACCACGGCTGAAACCTCGATTGTAATTGGCATTTTGGGAAAATGAACTCCTAGAGAAAATCCTTTGAGAATTATTAGGATAAGTCCCCCTTTGATGACGTTTGCCTGAGAAACATAGATTGGACTCACCTCTATTATGACGAAAACTCATCATCCGTTGTTCACCTCCGCTCGAAATATTCTCGTCCAGCGCACCTTGAATAGTGTCCTTTAAAGTGCTATAATTCCTCGCAGCAATAATGGTGCTCAACCGACTGTTACGCAAGCCATCGGAAAATCTTTTAATAGCAGTTCGTTCATTAATCGGTTTCAATATTTCATACGCATTAGAATTTCCATTAGCTTGAGTAATAGTCAAATCGACGAATAACTGTTCTATTTGCTTACCATACTCTTCTATAGACATGCTGTCCTGCCGAATACCTTGCAGTTGAGACTGTATCGCTGTATCAGATTTCTTAGCCAACAATAAACTTCGCATATCTTTAATTAAATCTGAAATAGATGAATAATTAGAACACATACGTAACTTAGCGCTTTCAGATAACCTTGATTTCAAAACAAACTGTATCAGCTGTTTCTTGCCACTATCATCGATCATAGATTCATATAATTCAATATTGGAAATTAATTGTTTAGTAACATCGTCTGTCCCTGTCATGACCGGTAATAACGAAATCGCAGTTTTTAACTCAAATTTCTCCATGGTGAGGGGTTTAGTTTCGGTTATTGGTTCCGTAATCAAGGTGTTTGTCGTATTGTGTGAACTATCCGAACTTTCAGAACAAAGATTAATTATTTGCGAGTAATAAATGTATACTATCAAATAAGCTATATAACACTTTTACATCCGAATCATTAAATTCATTATTTTTTATCTGAGCTTCAATTAAACTTTTCAAAGGACAAAACTTATCAAATAAACATTTTGCCTCCGCACATCTTTTCTGTTTTACATCAGGTGTCCTTCTGCTTGGTCCTAACTTACTTAAATATTCTCTAATGTATTTTAGCTCCTTATATATTTCTTTCACTTGGTTTGCCATAACATAATTTTACAGTTATAATAAAAATGCTTAGGGGCCATTGTAGTACCATAATAACAAAATTAAAAGCTAGGTGAGGCTCAAAATTACTAATTTAAACGTAAGTATTGTTATTGTTACATACCATCACATACCGCATAGTACCACATACATACCACATACATATCTCATACCCGGGTTTTGCAATATTATTTTACCATTACGTTATCCACTAAAGTTCACTGAGTGCAGAGCTCACAAAAAAATGTTTTTCCACCGCTATCATACACGCGTGTCCGGCGCAGCGGTAGCGTCACGTTGCTGACGGCGTAGAAGACTCACAGTTCTCCGCAAATCGTACATCTCCATATTTCGCTGCATCCATTTCCCCTTGACATTTTCGATAGTAACGTAGCAGCATAATTGCGCCTCCAACAGTTAAAATGATGCAGATGGCAATCAGGGTGTAGGTGCTCCAGCTGGCATGGCTTAAGAGTTGCTGTTGCTCCGTCGAAGCGGAATTCCCGGCTCCGTTTTGGGCGATCACAATTTCCTGTTGTTTAGATGTTCGTCCACCCATTTTCGTTAGTATACTCGTACACACCACGTTTTGCGGACAGGTCAGAAAGTTTTATTATCCACATCTTTAAAAAAGGACTCAAACTGCGCCTAGTAACTCAATGTTAGAAATTCCAGATTCCAATTACGGCTGGTAACCGAACACCGCACGCGTTGGCAGAGGTCGCCATATGGGGATCAGTTAGACAACCAACGAGTTTGAATATAGTCCCTTAGTCCACTAGTGGACGCCCGCAGCTTCGCTCGCGTTACACATTCACTAACTTCAAAAACGGCAAAGCTTCATACTAACTTTGCACCCCCGTTTTACCCACTTAGGGGATGAATTTTCAAATTTTTCTCGCCGTAAAAACCATCCTTGAACTTCAACGAACATTTTAAAAAAAGAATTGGCCAAATTGGTCCAGGCGTTGTTGAGCTATGCGCTTACCAACACATTTTGCGATTCATTTTTATAATATAGAAGATTATAGATAAAGCTTGATTGTTGTTTTCCAGGACGTTCAACTTCGCGTCCGAGGTGTTCACGCACGCGGCGCGCACGCACTGCCCGGGCGGCGCGGGCGGCGAGGCGCCCTGCATGTGGCTCGACTGCGACCGCGTGCCGAGGAAGACGTTCGCCCTGCTCAACCACCTCACCGACAAGCACTGCACCGTGCAGGTAACCTTCTCAACCACCTCACCGACAAGCACTGCACCGTGCAGGTACCGCTCTCAACCACCTCACCGACAAGCACTGCACCGTGCAGGTACCCTTCTCAACCACCTCACCGACAAGCACTGCACCGTGCAGGTACCGCTCTCAACCACCTCACCGACAAGCACTGCACCGTGCAGGTACCGCTCTCAACCACCTCACCGACAAGCACTGCACCGTGCAGGTACCGCTCTCAACCACCTCACCGACAAGCACTGCACCGTGCAGGTACCGCTCTCAACCACCTCACCGACAAGCACTGCACCGTGCAGGTACCGCTCTCAACCACCTCACCGACAAGCACTGCACCGTGCAGGTACCCTTCTCAACCACCTCACCGACAAGCACTGCACCGTGCAGGTACCGCTCTCAACCACCTCACCGACAAGCACTGCACCGTGCAGGTACCGCTCTCAACCACCTCACCGACAAGCACTGCACCGTGCAGGTACCGCTCTCAACCACCTCACCGACAAGCACTGCACCGTGCAGGTACCGCTCTCAACCACCTCACCGACAAGCACTGCACCGTGCAGGTACCCTTCTCAACCACCTCACCGACAAGCACTGCACCGTGCAGGTACCCTTCTCAACCACCTCACCGACAAGCACTGCACCGTGCAGGTACCGCTCTCAACCACCTCACCGGCAAGCACTGCACCGTGCAGGTACCGCTCACAGCGCCCGCCGGTAACACGTGTTCACACGCGCCCGCACGGCACGGGCGTCATACTCGTATTGGTCCAAGAGCTGGCATCAATTTTTCGGTAGGTATTTGAGGCAAGCTGAAAACTTGTCCAACGCCTCTCCTATTATACCCCAACACGGAACTGCAGACCTGGCTGGTGAGTAGCGGGGCAAAATCAACCCCCATATAAATTTTTTTAAAAAATTTTTATTTCCAAACATACAGTGGTGGACGTCTAATTAGAAACACTACCAACGGTCCTTGACATTGTGTAAGATACTTCACCACAATCGTTTTTATTTTGAAATTAAACAATAAATAGGGCACCAATATGTTCAACGATTTATAATTTATCAGAAAAGCAATATAATTCCCATGACACAAGTGCAGTTTCAATATTACATTACTGACAAACATTTAAATCAGTTTTAAGGTATGAACAGTAATGGTCAACTAATTAGAAACAACAACAAAAAAGTATTAAAAACAATATATTTTTAAGTATTAGTAATTAGTATTGTTATTTGCGAAATAGTTACTATTCACAGCATACCAATAGTTAATTAATATTTAGTGGCGTATCTCTTATTTTCAATAACAGCACTGCAACGAAGTGGATATTGATTCAATCAATTTCATAAATTTTTTTAGGGGGGATTGAATCCATGCTTCAACAAACGCTTCATATCGTTCGTTTTTACTGGTGTTCCGTTTGTTTGAGACTTTCTTTTTAACAATATACCAGAGATTTTCTATCGAGTTTAAATCCGGACATTTGGTGGCCAGTCTAAAACGGGTATACGCTGTTCGCTAAGGAAACATTTGACGCTATTGGCCGTGTGTTTAGGGTGATTGTCATGCTGAAAGATCCAGGTTACAGGCAAATGATCGTCCGAGTAGGGAATCACTGTGTGCTCTAAGATATTTTTGTATTGCCATTGATCCATTGTACCTTCAATCTTCCCAACGGGTCCAACTCCACATCCGGTAAACTTTAATGTTACCGCCACCTTGCTTGACTATATACTCCTTGTGTATTTATAATTAAAAGCATTGTTTAAAGGACATCTAACATAGCGCTTTCCATCGGAATTTACCATATTTATTTTTGTTTCATCTGAAAATAACACTTTTTTCCCGTTCTCATACCGTTCACTTAACATATTTTTTAGCGAATAATAATCGCTTCTCTCGGTGTTGCTTGGTAAGAAGCGGTACCTTTCGAGAGATTCTTCCAAACAATTTAGCTTTCACTAATCTTCGGCGTATCAGTCTTGACGAGATGTTTCTTGGGTCATCAGGCGAAAAAAACTTCATTTTTAATCTGGTTGGAGCCTTTACTTGGGTCTTTTTTAGCAACACGAACGATCAGCGTATCTTCTTTGGGAGAGGTTTTTCTTAGCCGAGCCTTTCTAAGAGCATTTTCAACAGTTCCATGTGTTTTATAATGATCAATTGCATTAAAAACTTTCTTAACAGAACAATTTAAATGCTCAGCTATTCTTGTGTACGCCCACTTATGAGCTAAATGTAAATTAACAATTATTTGCCTAGTTGACGCGTCACAACTTTTATTTTTGCCCATTTTAAACAAAATAAAATTGCGATTTAATTTTGAATTACCGCCAAAATAATAGAAAAAGCCAAGAATGAAATGATATTCTCCAATTTAAAAAAAAAAACGAGCTATGGATGTTTTTTTAAAATGTTTCTTATTAGGCGTCCAAGCGGCAATCAGCAGAAAATAAACTCCTTCATGTGTAAGACTCATTTTATAATTAAAAGTGAAATAGGTTTTATATTTTATGCATTTAATGAGTTTTTTATTTGAGTGGCTATATTATTGTATGATTATTAAATATTGAATGTATATATTTTTTACGAACATTTTTACATTGAAGTTATACTTTCTTTATTCATAAGAAGTGTTTCTAATTCTGTGACCACCACTGTATATTTGAAGCAATATATAAGTTGTAGTCCAATGTTTACAGAATATAAAAAAAAAATTGGATTTTTTTTTTTTAATTTATATAGGTTTTGATTTTGTCCCGCTACTCACCAGCCAGGTCTGCAGTTCCGTGTTGGGGTATAATAGGAGAGGCGTTGGACAAGTTTTCAGCTTGCCTCAAATACCTACCGAAAAATTGGTGCCAGCTCTCCGGCTATATCACTCGTTCGACATTTATAACCATTCCGCAGTCTGCCATATTCAATCATGACCCGCGTTGCCTGTGCTGTAGAAGATGCATAGAAAGTTAGCACAGAGGCAATAGATGACTGTTATGATGATGATAAATGGCTATATGACAACATTATGTACGATTGTAGATTATTCTACCGACCACGATCTGTCATCTTTGACTGATATTATTTATTTTGTTTATGTAACACCCCCTTCACCTTCGATCGTGGAAGCGATATGACGTAAATTACTCATTTATATATTTGTACGTGCTCCATAGCAACAAGACTTTGATTTATCTCCACTTCGAATACACGCGCAAACAGAACAACTATCTTTTGATCAATTTTGATTGATTCATGTTAATGATGCTAATATGAATGAAGTGCATTTGAGTTCGAATCTCGACTTAGGCCAGATATTTATCTCCCAGGTAAACATTTGTACTCGTGTTATCATAGATGTCATCAATATGTCATTCGAACCGGCAACCTAGTCCATTAAATTAGTTACTTAAATATGATTCCTATGTTTCAGGCATTAAAAGCGATATACAACTCTCGACGCCACATCACGGCGGACCCCGATGCGGGCAAGCCGGTGTCTCTGGGCTACCCACCTAACGCGGCGTTGGCAGCCCTGAACAAGCACGCCACGGATATGTACAACCCTAGAGAGTTGATGGTAAGATTTACTATGTTATGAAAGTCTAGCTCTAGAGAGTTAATAAAAAAATATGTACGTTTTGAAAAACAAAGAAATACAATGCTGATCTATATTTATCTATATATATAAAAGGAGAAGGTGACTGACTGACTGACTGACTGACTGACTGACTGACTGACTGACTGACTGACTGACTGACTGACATATCAACGCAGGGCCTAAACTATAAGGGCTAGAAACTTGAAATTTTGCACAGGGGTTCCTTTTATAACGTAGGGGAGCACTAAGAAAGGATTTTTGAAAATTCACCCCCTACGGGGGTAAAACGGGGGTGCAAAGTTAGTATGAAACTTTGCCGTTTTTGAAGTCAAGTGGGCAACCCGAACGCGGGTAGACGTCGTTAATGGGTTTAACTCGACGCGAGCGAAGCTGCGGGCGTCCACTAGTCTCTTATAAGACCAAATTAATAAACCAAACTCAGATTATCATCAAAATAAAATAAAAATCGTTCGTGAGCCGGCTCAATTCTCAAACTTGATTTTGGTTTATTAATAAAAGAGTTCCCAGAATCTTATCATAACTAAGAACTCGATTTGGGCACCAGAGTTTGACGAGTTATATATTTGTGTAATATTTTAAGTTAAACTTGTTTGATTGCGTTTTAGTTTGCACAATGCACAGAACATTAGATAACAGTACATTCATAACACTAGAATTAATCAAACAAGTTTACGAAAGGTTTTTATTATTTATCTTTTACCGAAATTAATAGGTTACCAGATTCTTGTGATAAGAAAAACATAAATTAAGATATCGTTGTAGTATAAACTCAAGCAGCATTCGAATTATTTATTTATTTTAAGTTGAAACTCAATACTTCTTCATTAAAATGTAGAACTATTGATTTGATTGTGTTGCATGTCTCCGTGAAACAAGGGAAACGATTTGAAAATAAATTTAAAAAAGAGTTAAGTTATAAGATATAGGTCTGATACCTCTCAGATCTCTCTCAGAACGGATACGAGTATATACAGGTTTACAGTTATATGCAATAATAAAATTATGATTTTCCCTTCTCACACGATTATAATAATATATATATTATAATCGTTATATACATATTTTCGATGCGAGAAAGAAAACATTTCTTGTTCATTCGTTGCCCACGTTTGTTCCAAATATTTATTCGATATAACAAGGAAGTAATAGGCATGATGACAGAGTTTGAAATTGCCTTTTGTAATGTACATCCAATATTTCGAAAACGCTATTTCAGTTTTTCCTATCTAATTTGAATTTAGCGCGAAAACGCTCTTAGGTGTCATGGCGTCCGCTTGACGTTACGGCTTGGTAAATATGCCGCTGTATTCAACAGAGGCCCAAGCGACAGGCGACATTTTACTCAGCCGTGGCTCGGGAATGCAATCTCGCGAGATTGAGGATCGGACGAGATCTCGCGAGATTATGAAAATCAATCTCGCGAGATCTCGGCAATTTCGAGATCTCGCGAGATTGGTAGTTAAGATTATCAATTTTTGCAAATAATTTCACTAATAAAATAGATATAGAACTCCCGGGACATTGAAAGAAAAAGAACCATAGGTATTTTGAAATCAACATTTATTTTTACGAATTCAAAAAGATTAATTAACAAAAATAATAGAATTTGAGTTGAGATCAATCAAATCAAAGGCTCATTTCGCCAAACTAAAAAGAGAAATAGAATATAAAGTGAAAACCAATTAAAAACAATCAAATTAGGAACATTAGCAAAATCTTGCTATACAATTATTTAAAAACTGTTTTGGAAGTAGCTTCTTAGAAAGCACAACGTATTTAAGGTATCGTCACCTAACCTACACCTTATTTTGCAGGCTAGATAGCCAGCCGCTGAGAATGCCCTTTCAGATTCCACACTTGTTGGTACTATAGTTGTGAGGCAGTTATCAGCGAACTGCAAAAGTTCTCCTTTAGACCCCCCGGACTCGTATAGATTCATTTCCTTCTTCAACAAATAGGACGTTTCATGCTCGAGTTCAATCTCGCTAATCTCGCGAGATCTCGCCCATTTTTAGGCCGAGATTAATCTCGCAGAAAAGGGCCGAGATCTCGCGAGATCTCGATCTCGAGAACGAGATTGCATTCCCTAGCCGTGGCGTCATCCGCTCTGATTGGCGTTTCAGCTAACATGGCCGATTGCTGTATTGTATACTTTTATTTTAATGAAAATCTTATCAATCTCAATGTTTTTATTAAAACTTGACAATTTTTTAGGAATTATTCAACATACTTGTTTCGCTAAAACAATTTATTCTTTACTAGCTTTTGCCCGCGGCTCCGCCCGCGTACTAACTACTACTACTACTAACTACTAACTAACTGCCACTATAACACCATCTATACGCCTAACTACTACTACTAACGCCATCTATTAACAACATCCGGAACTAAATATCTAGCAAATAACAAAACATAGATATCTTCCCATGGGGATGTTTTACCGCGGTAAAAAGTAGCCTACGTCACTCTCCACCCTCCTCACTATCTCCACACACAAAAACCATACCATATAATAGCTTCGTTGCGACGTGAAAGCCGGACAAACAAACAAACACACTTTCACATTTATAATATTGGTATGGATTTTTTGTATACTGTCATCATGCGTATTCTTTGGTGTATCGATGTAATATGTGGTGGATTGTGCGTCCGGTAAGTGAGCGGTGTGTTGCGCAGCTGCGTGTGGGGGCGAGCCGCGCGGCCGACGCGAGCGACGCGCCGCGCCCGCCGCCGCTCTGCTATGTAAACACTGACACTTGTTGTATGTCGAACACGAGGACTGATACACAAAAACGCGATTGTTTTATCTAGTTTATAATATTAGTATGGATTTTTTGAATACTGTCATCATGCCTATTCTTTGGTGTATCGTTGTAATATGGTGGATTGTGCGTCCGGTAAGTGAGCGGTGTGTTGCGCAGCTGCGTGTGGGGGCGAGCCGCGCGGCCGACGCGAGCGACGCGCCGCGCCCGCCGCCGCTCTGCTATGTAAACACTGACACTTGTTGTATGTCGAACACGAGGACTGATACACAAAAACGCGATTGTTTTATCTAGTTTATAATATTAGTATGGATTTTTTGAATACTGTCATCACGCCTATTCTTTGGTGTATCGTTGTAATATGGTGGATTGTGCGTCCGGTAAGTGAGCGGTGTGTTGCGCAGCTGCGTGTGGGGGCGAGCCGCGCGGCCGACGCGAGCGACGCGCCGCGCCCGCCGCCGCTCTGCTATGTAAACACTGACACTTGTTGTATGTCGAACACGAGGACTGATACACAAAAACGCGATTGTTTTATCTAGTTTATAATATTAGTATGGATTTTTATGAATACTGTCATCACGCCTATTCCTTGGTGTATCGTTGTAATATGGTGGATTGTGCGTCCGGTAAGTGAGCGGTGTGTTGCGCAGCTGCGTGTGGGGGCGAGCCGCGCGGCCGACGCGAGCGACGCGCCGCGCCCGCCGCCGCTCTGCTACGTAAACACTGACACTTGTTGTATGTCGAACACTAGGACTGATACACAAAAACGCGATTGTTTTATCTAGTTTATAATATTAGTATGGATTTTTTGTATACTGTCATCATGCCTATTCTTTGGTGTATCGTTGTAATGTGGTGGATTGTGCGTCCGGTAAGTGAGCGGTGTGTTGCGCAGCTGCGTGTGGGGGCGAGCCGCGCGGCCGACGCGAGCGACGCGCCGCGCCCGCCGCCGCTCTGCTACGTAAACACTGACACTTGTTGTATGTCGAATACGAGGACTGATACTCAAAAACGCGATTGTTTTATCTAGTTTATAATATTAGTATGGATTTTTTGAATTCTGTCATCATGCCTATTCCTTGGTGTATCGTTGTAATATGGTGGATTGTGCGTCCGGTAAGTGAGCGGTGTGTTGCGCAGCTGCGTGTGGGGGCGAGCCGCGCGGCCGACGCGAGCGACGCGCCGCGCCCGCCGCCGCTCTGCTATGTAAACACTGACACTTGTTGTATGCCGAACACGAGGACTGATACACAAAAACGCGATTGTTTTATCTAGTTTATAATATTAGTATGGATTTTTTGTATACTGTCATCATGCCTATTCTTTGGTGTATCGTTGTAATGTGGTGGATTGTGCGTCCGGTAAGTGAGCGGTGTGTTGCGCAGCTGCGTGTGGGGGCGAGCCGCGCGGCCGACGCGAGCGACGCGCCGCGCCCGCCGCCGCTCTGCTACGTAAACACTGACACTTGTTGTATGTCGAATACGAGGACTGATACTCAAAAACGCGATTGTTTTATCTAGTTTATAATATTAGTATGGATTTTTTGAATTCTGTCATCATGCCTATTCCTTGGTGTATCGTTGTAATATGGTGGATTGTGCGTCCGGTAAGTGAGCGGTGTGTTGCGCAGCTGCGTGTGGGGGCGAGCCGCGCGGCCGACGCGAGCGACGCGCCGCGCCCGCCGCCGCTCTGCTACGTAAACACTGACACTTGTTGTATGTCGAACACGAGGACTGATACACAAAAACGCGATTGTTTTATCTATATACTAGTGGACGCCCGCAGCTTCGCTCGCGTTACACATTCACTAACTTCAAAAACGGCAAAGCTTCATACTAACTTTGCACCCCCGTTTTACCCCCTTAGGGGATGAATTTTCAAATTTTTCTCGCCGTAAAAACCATCCTTGAACTTCAACGAACATTTAAAAAAAAGAATTGGCCAAATTGGTCCAGGCGTTGTTGAGTTATGCGCTTACCAACACATTTTGCGAATCATTTTTATAATATAGGTAGATATAAAAGGAGAAGGTGACTGACTGACTGACTGACTGACTGACTGACTGACTGACTGACTGACTGACTGACTGACTGACATATCAACGCAGGGCCTAAACTATAAGGGCTAGAAACTTGAAATTTTGCACAGGGGTTCCTTTTATAACGTAGGGGAGCACTAAGAAAGGATTTTTGAAAATTCAACCCCTAAGGGGGTAAAACGGGGATGCAAAGTTGGTATGAAACGTTGCCGTTTTTGAAGTCTTTAGACGGGTAGACGTCGTAAATGGGTCTAATTCTACGCGAGCGAAGCTGCGGGCGTCCACTAGGCTAGGTATAAACCGCAATGGAATACAGAACTGACAATGTTAAAATTTATGATGATAAATACCATTTGGATGTTGTTAATGTCATCGCTATTTTGTGTATCTTTCCTTACCATTGCACCGAATGTGAACCTTAAAAAATCTGCACAAGACTAGATGATTTAAATTAATCTAGGCACACATTTTATTATACATCTTGGACAGATTTTAACTAAGTGTTTCACATTCGCTATATTGTGCTAGACATCTTAAGACATGTTCGTTATTAAACTTAGTACATTCTTTTGTTTTAATTTTCACACACAGTTTGCTTTGAGTCAACGTCTACGACAAACTTCTTTGTTTAGTTAGTAGCTTCCATTTGAAGAAAACATTATTGCGAACTGCAAAGACCTATCAAATTTAAAATATACTCTGTCCGTCCTTCATTAAACACGAGTGTTTCATTATATTATGTACCCATTTGTTTGTAAATAAAGACCATGTCTATTTTAAACATTCGACTTGTGCGTCTTAGTGCTCTTTCAGATTAGTTTTTTTTATACGTGCGTAAGCTACGCACGTAATACGCACGTATAAAACTATTAATCATTTTCACAGCGGGTTTAATTCTTTAATTGCATATAGGCGCGCCTTATGCCACACGGGCAACGTGTGAGCGTTGACGCGCTTACAAGCTCGTATAGGCCCGAGCATCATCCATCCATCCATCATTATGTTCCTTCGTAGGAATCCATATTTTTGCTAACACTCGCCACCACTGGTTCGAGCGTACGCGCCGGAGTAAGCCTGCGCATGCGCGTTCGTATTTTTGAACGAACACCGAAACGACCGTATGTATATGCGCCAAAAAACTAGTCTGAAAGCTTAAAATGGTAAAATTAATAAATTGATATCAAATATTTGACTCAAGGCCACAGTAATTTAAAGTACTCGTATCTAGTCAATTAAGCTATATTTGCACGAACTTCATATGTTTGTTTTAGGGACGTTTTCGTTTCGTATCGTATTTTTTTTTGTGTCGTTTTTGTTGTGCCGTCTTTTCGTGCTATGCTTGTGGACTTTTTTTTTCACACCTCTGAACGTTATAGGGTACTAACTGAAACTGTAAACAATGAAAATATAATATAACATCATGTTTTATTTCGTAAGTGATATATGAATACTCGACTTATGAGTACCATGCAATCATACTGATCATCATTAATTTAGCTAGTTTTAGTCTAGTATTTGCTATGTTACTGCATAAGTTTTTGTGCTTCTAGATTCATAGAATAAATGTTATTTTTTGTCTCTATGTATTCATTTTTGTATGTGCATGTTTCATTTGAAGCTTCATTTACAAAGTTGATTTATTTATAAATAATATGTAATTCTCAGATATTCCTTCTTTATTTAAACTAGTAAATGGGGCTTTAAGATTTTAGTGTGATTTTATTGAATTTGTTTGTTTTTAATTAACATAAGTAATACGTTGGATTATTTTTTATTTTATTTTATTTATTTGGTGGACTTTGACAAAGTATTTTTTCTGTGCGTAGGATGAAAACGAAGGTCCGGTAACAAAGAGCATACGGTTGACAGCTGCTCTTATTCTGAGGAATATCGTCATATACTCCAACACTGGTCGACGGTGAGTAGTATATAAATAATTAAATGTTTTCACGCTAAGGCTGGGTTACACACACACACACACACATCAACAACTAACAAACATCGCAACATCCATGAATCCAGTACAAATATTTGTTACGTTTAGATAGGGCCACCCACCATCCCGCCACGAAGTCGTCAATAAAAAATACATGTATATTGAGCGGCCTTTTCATACAAAAACTTTTATTCCAAAACTCAAACAAACCATTCACGAACGTCACAAATCTCAAAGAAAACATCTAACTATACGAACTACGATCAGAAGTGAAACTAATAAAGAAAACAAGTACTAAGGATTTTAATTTTCAAAAACGTCTAATCCATCCATCCATCCATCAGCCTTTTTGGGTCCACTGCTGTACATAGGCCTCCCTCAATCGTAAATACGTTTAATATCAATTGTAAAAAATAATTATGTCCGCACCACACCGAGTCCCTATAACGCAGTGAAGTTCGATTCCACACTACACCGACGTGAAGCTTGTCACGAGTCGGGATCAGCTTCCTCGCTGGCAATCTGGTAGGTTCAAATTTATTGAATACTAACTATTTCTACTAAAAATAATTTAACACATTTTGAACACTGCTAAAAAGGGGCCGCGATGAGCACTTTAGTCGCGGAACTGTATTCCGTATTACCCCGTATTTCGAGCATAATTTTGTAATATCATCATTATATTGCCGCTGTTCTTAATTTTATTTATGACATAGAACTTAATTTAGAAATGAAATAATGACTTTAATTTTAATTTTTTTTTTCTTTGACATTCTTTGTAATTTTCAATTTATTATTGTATTAGTTGACATTATTCATAAATGTAAATTGATAATGTTAATTGAATTAACTAATATTTGCATGCTATTATTAAGATATAGCTGAATACCACACCATGGAATAACATATATAACATCTTGTAAAACATGTATTCAAAGCAAATAAATAAATAAATAAATAAATATAAATATATTATTGCCGCTAAATGCTTGTATTTAAATGTGTTTGTTTGTCCCACAGTCAACTCCGCCTGTACGAGGCGCACCTGGCGTCGATCGCGTTCAGCACCGTGGAGGCGTCCCGTACTATCGCGCAGGTGCTGTTCGACATGAACAACATTTGAGAGTCGCCGCCCGGGCGGGGGCCCGCACCGTTGATAGACTGACGTGAACCGGACCGAACCGGACTGAACCGGTTCAAACCAGTTCGCATTAGTGGACTAGTGTGTGGATAGACTAAAATGTGAATTATTACCATCAATAGCAACTGTAAAAAAGGTAGACATGCTATATCTCCGAAAGTGGCACACTAAGGGTGGGAACGATCGAGAGTTGTCGCATGATTTTGGTGGTATTGAAGTTTTTTATTTTATTTATTAATCCCAAAATACATAGTTACAGAATTACTAATATCTAAAAATTGCCAAACTATAGGCCATTTTGTCGCCAACAAAAACAGTTCCTCAAGTTTCAATCCTTCTACATTAAATGGTAGGTACTTAAATAATGAGAACAACAACAATAACTATAGAAATATTCGTAACATCTATGGACACAGTGCCAGGTAATGTTTCCGTAATATAGTTTTTAGCTGTGATTTGGTTACGTTTTCATTATATACGTCGGCCATCTCATTACACAAAGCTGGGCGTTATCCATTGCCTTGTCCGTCGTCCAAAGTATTTGTTGGGTCTGGATATGAGATATTTCCTCCTTTGTGTAATTTCGCGCTTTGGCATTACATTTGTGTTATGTTTCTTATGTTGACAAGTCATTTTGCATAACCGTGTGTATGAAACAGGGGTTTTATATGAAACCGAAAGCAGCAGAAATTATGCGACCGAAATTACGGGCCTCGCAACTGAAAAATTCACGCTCGTTTGGCCTCAGCCTAAATCTGATCAAATTCGTACACCTTTTGCTCAGTTTCGCGTCAGCACTTGTATTTTTACAAATTTGATGTCAACGAAATGTGCTATATGTACGAAGTAATACTATCGTAGAACACACAGATAATGCTAATATTTTCAATGCAGATAAAGTAAGTGATTCAGAAATATTAAATAGTGAAAATAAAGATGAAAATTGTTTTATCGAAGATAACATGGTGGCAGAAAATATTGAAATGAATTTAACAGAAAATATGGAAACAGAACCAGTCGAATCTACTTTAACTTGCTTGATGCTTGGTCTCTGCGTACCAGCGCCCCGATAGATTACAAACAATAACGAAAAGTCTCTGGAATCGGACGAAACAAATAATATTTATTTGTTTCGTCCAGCCAGCTGAATTCGTCAGCAAGACGTAATCTCCGAATTTTGTATAACACCTCTAATGAAAACATCGAATCACACCATGAATATAATAAATCGGAAAATTTCTTGAAGTTACAGTGAACCTTACCGGATGCTGATTGCAATCCCACCGTTCCGATTCTAAAGATAAAGCTTGCTGATATTATGGATGAGTCTACCGTTTCGCCAGCCAGCAAAAGAAAAAGAGTAAGCCCACCAGTCTCCACTACCATATGCTTTAAAAAATATATAAAGCCGTGTAACGTCTGATCACCTCAAAATTCTGTTACCAAGCGACAGGAGTGACAGCTTCGCTCTCAAACTAGTGTAAAATTATTTATTGTAAAACAAGTCCTTAGTCTATGGGTTTCAATGGGCGAGATTAATGCACACATTCTCTGCCAGCCTATTCTGGTGCTTCGAAGGGCACGTAAAGCCATCGGTACCGGTTCCTATCTAAAGATAATAAGCGTTAAGCCATGACCAAGGCCCCTGGGCGTCCTAAAAACTTCTGACAGTCGGGTTGGCTTTTGACAACAAAGGGACATACGTATGACCGACCTTTGCCGATCAACTCATTCTTATCACCATTGTGCATAAGTAATTAACTATTCATTTCAATGTTTTAACATTAGTGCCAATTTAAACTAGTATCTATACCATAGGATTAAAAAACATGCCATTGAACATAAAAAATTCTGCTTTTCTAAGGTCGGTAAAATAAGCTATGGTATTTATGATTGTAGCGTCCTTAATCCAATGGCTCGCGTCGATTCAATGTGATCGACAGAGTCAAGCAACGGCAGGCGCGGTCGGCTTATGGATGGGTGACCGCTAGTGGCAAAATTTCATGGGCGCTACCGTGCTTTGGAGGGCACGTTTGCCGTACGTCCCGGACCTTCGGGCTTGAGAACATTCGACACTGCGTTGGCCACTGACCCCGTGGTGGTGTATGCTCTAGACCTCCTGAAGATTTGTCTGTGGGGGAGACCCGTGCCCAGCTGTGGGACGTCGATGAGTTGCAGCTCAGCTTTATGAGTTTACCGTTATTTTAGCGGAATTTACCCAAAAGTCGTAATATTGGTTGTTTAATATCAGAGACTTTAGTTCAAACGTAACAATACAGTACAATAGATACAATGTACATATTGGATATTAGTAATACTTGTGTTATCATATAAAAGTCAGTATATATAGAGTATGTACTACGTATGTAGTAGACGTAATTTTGTAAGGCAGCAAGTGAATCGAGCTATTTTGTGTCTGATAATGATAAGATACTAAGATAATGATCTGATTATAATTTTGTGTGTAATATTTTGTCCACGAAGTTAAATTTAAGTTTGTTAAGTGTATACGTTGGTCTTACTAAATAAAACGAATTGTAGAATTTTATTACCTGTGTAAAATGTTTTTTGTCTGAATACATAAAACAATAACATAAATAATCACTTTGTTATTTATATTCTATAGAAAATCTTTGTACAATTTCGTTTGTGCTTCTTGTTCGATCTTTGATAAATAATGGTAATTAGTTAATGTTGATTAATAAGTATTATTATTTCGACGATGTATTATGTATTAACTGATTGTAAGTGCAATTGTTGTATGATTAATATCAGCAATGTAAACAAAAACAAATGTAGTAAGTTTAAAAAGGGAATAAACATTTTTAAATACTAATTTATTCGTTTTATTCCATTCTGCTGCTACATCGAATGTTGCGAGACCACTTTTTTGTTTTTATTTTACGAGTGGAAAACCTTTTTATGGTACTCGACATCGTGGGAGCGACGCCGGGTTATGTGGAAATTTCCAAAGACTTTGAAACCCATCTACGTGGAGCCACATACAACGTTGTCTTTCCCGGGCTCACTGGATGGACGGTTCGAGCTCCCACTCTTGCCGCCCGTAACCCAAAGTGAAGCCCCCTCTTAGTCGCCTCTTACGATAGGTAGGGAATACCGTAGCACTATTCTGGTCCCGAGCTACAGAGACAAATGTATTACTCATTATAAACTGTTATACTTTCTTTGCCCGCGCTTTTCCGTGACCTGAGTCTACCTAGTTTACTAACTTTATAGATTTATATCTAATAATACGCATGGTGTAGAAATAGAATACTAAGGCCGCGGAAAATCATGTCTAAAGTGCGGATTTAACACAGTGCACAGTGCTATGAAAATAGTTACACGAGCATAATTATCTACAACTCTACATAATTTTGTCCAATATCGTCGATCTTGTTGTAAAGGCAGGTGTAAAGCAACTAAATTCCACAGCTAAATACAAGATGCGTTACTTCCCTTTGATTGTAAAGCAATTTGTAAAAGTATACCTTTAGGTAAAAAAATAACCTTTTCGGTATTAACAATAAAATTATTAATTAAAAAAAAAAGCTTTTTATAACTTATATTATTTTCGTGCGTTGTAATCGGAACCAAATATGTCTGCGCAATTTCAATTCGATAGCTTCAGTGGAAGTGGGTGAAATATTGATTGCAAGATTCGACATACATACATACATAGATACATAAGTGTGAAGTTAAATAAAAGTTTCATACTAACTTTGCACCCCCGTTTTACCCCTTTAGGGGGTGAAATTTCAAAATCCTTTCTTAGTGCTCCCCTACGTTATAAAAGGAACCCCTGTGCAAAATTTCAAGTTTCTAACCCTTATAGTTTAGGCCCTGCGTTGATATGTCGTCAGTCAGTCAGTCAGTCAGCTTCTACTTTAATATATTAGGTATATAGATTTCTTTATTTACGGTAGGTGCGTTAGTCTCTAAATACACAGGCAAACCACACAAAGTCCTGTAGCATAATATAAAAATTGTTTTCTAAAAGTATTTTACGTGTACCTAAATGAGGTTTAAACGGTATTCTACACAAATAACGGAACAGCTTTGAACAAAAGTTTTATTTTATTTCCCTCGTCCGCAGCTTTCGGCGTGTTTCAAACACAGAGAGTTTAACGAAAAATGCGAGTGACATTACAGACAGAGCCGTGTCTATTAGGTACTTTTGCTTTTAGTGTAGAGGAACAAAGTGTAGTGACAACAGATAGTGTTTCAACACAAGTTGGTACCTTAGAGGGCACGTTCATAAATCATGAATCATTTATTATATATACATTTTACAATTGAACTCGGTGGTTATAATCGAGTACCTACGTGTGAGAAATTTAAATTTCTCCTATATTTTTTTCTTAATTTTCTTAGTCCTCAAGGGTATCAACACATGTGTTAAATTGTTACTTTGAACGAAACTCTTGCTAGCTACAATATAATATAGCACGGGTCTCCCGCGCTGTCTGTGGCGGAGTCTTGAGCATACTCCACCACACTGCTCCAATGCGGATTGTTGGAGATTATTACAGTGTCTATTTTATTAGGTTGACTATTACTTATACCAACTAACATGATTAACTTTCACTAACAGCCCCCAGTCCTCATACATACTAACGAACTGAACAATTAATGTCCTATCTACTAACTGGACTAAGCATCCCATGCCGTATTTGAGTCTTGTTCAAAGTCAGTCACAGTTGTCATGGGCGGCAGCGGATGGATGGTACTGCAAGGTCGTTTGCTATCTTATATCTATTACAAAAAGTCATTTGGTAACAACGTAGTAAACTCTTAAGAGAAGATGAGGTACTTACTACATAATTGTTAATATAGCATAGCCGACGTACCTACCTACATTGAATAAAGTTTGGTTGGAAGGAATGATTTCCTAAAAATACAAAAGTCCTTGAAACCGCTTTTAATAAAAGTTTTATAACCTTGTTTTCACGGTTTTGGTGAATTTAAATAAAGCGGAGGGTTGAACGAAAACGGGAACAACACAAATGTAGGAGAACATAAACCGCATTTAGTTTGGTTCTATTCTGTGGTTTGGTGAATCTCAAAATCGGTCTTCGCGACGAAAAAAAAAACCCCGTTAATATTTTGTTCCAACTACCGTACTAATTATTTATTTACTTACCATCTCAAATCGGTCTATAGTTAGCTCAACTTGCTGGCCAAGTGCAGTTTGGCAGACTTCACCAATTTAAGAACATTATGAAGTACCTACTATCAGACATGTCGGTGTTTTACGATGTCTTACTTTACCATTACAGCGGAAGACATTTAATTAACGCATAACTTAGAAATGGTATTCGTGCTTGCCTCTTGGATTTGAATCAAGACCCCCTCAATGGAGGAAGCCTTATGCAGTCTGTAGTCTGGACCTATATTACCTACATTACGCCTTGGTTCATTTCATAGGTACCTACCTATCTGAAATGCCTTTCATAGAAAGGTCTTCTTTGGTCCGTGGCTTTACCATAATAACTACTACTATACTACATCCAACTACTCATTTCCATTCTTACAGCCTGCTTAGTATTATACCCACTTAGATCTGATATTATCTAATCGATATCAGATAGACTGACAGAACGGTACTCTTAACAATTACTAACTGGACTATTTACCAACTTACAGGACTGACTATCACTAACAGTCTGCCACAGCCCCCGTGCCTTTTATCGAACTGACCAACTAATGTAATATTAACTATCTTTGCTAACTGGACTATATATGTGATTGTTTTCCTTGTCGAGTCGAGTTTTTTTTCAAAGTCAGTCACAGTTGTCAAGGGCGGCAGCGGAGGGTTGGTGCTGCAAGTTTGTTTGCAACATACAGGTAGGTACCTACACATTGATATATATGGAAAAGTTATCTTCTTTCGTTACCTGTATATCGACAATTGTGTAATGGCACTATAAAAATGTACGAATATACTGTTTTTTAACGCAGTGGCAATCTTTGTAATCGTAACTTCAGTGTATATGTAAGACTAGTGGACGCCCGCAGCTTCGCTCGCGTGGAATTAGACAACAATAATTTCGTTTACACCTAGTAATATTATATAGCCTATGTCACTCAGTATAGATGCAGCTTTCTAATGGCGAAAGAATTTTTGAAATTGGTCCAGTAGTTTTTGTGTGAAAACATTACAAACAAATGTTTCCTCTTTATAATACATATTAGTATAGATAACCTAACGAAAAACTTGCAGTTTGGCGCAAGCCGTAAATAATGTAGACAACCATATTGCATGCCTTCCCCAATTAGTTTGGAAATCATGGCCTGAAAGGCGCATTGAAATAAATCGCCTTAACGTGTAACGACCGTCGAGAAAGGTGATTAACTCATAATGCCATGAAATTTAGGTCAGCCCAGTATGCACGAATTTATAACAGCTAACTATTGAATAATAGATGTGATAAGCATTGGCTTGCCTAATTTTTAAAGATTAATAGTATGTAGGACAGCTTAGAATATAAGAAATAAAAAAATCCGATAGCATTACTTATTGTAGCTCATTTGGTTCCTATCAAGGACTATTCTTAGGTTTTTTGCTTGTTTTTATTGTAGTAGATTAATTTATAATCCCTTGGAGAAATGGTACTGCAATGCGTCGATTGTAGGTACTTATAGAAAGATCTTCTTCTTGGCGAGCGCTCTACCGGTACAAATAGGTACTATTGTTTTAAATGTTTCACCAAATCTGTGAAAGAACCTGTACACCTGTTTTATTGCATGCATTGCATATGCATTTAGTAGTCAGTAAGAATTCGTTCTATGTCGGTCACATACACTTGCACAGATCTAAGGTTCTAATTTGGTCAATATTACCCCTTAGAGGACTAAGGTTGCCTCTACAAAACTGTAACTGGAAACTACAACCTTCCAACCAGAACACAATTGTTTTAACAGCAATTACTACATGTTTATTGTTAACTAGTAGTGGTACTGCCCCGGGCGAATTATAAATAGAACCATATAGGCTCTACCTACAAGCAACCTAAGTAGTAGTAGTTATAGAACTCCGGAACGCAACCCCAACAATTCTTCCTTTTCAAAGCAACGAAGAAAGTATATAAATGCGAAGGCTCACGTAGTGATTGATGTGACGTCATCTGTCTACGCTGTTCCTCGCTGATTGTATTGACTCGCTATACTACAAGTGTGTCGTTAATAACATAATATTGCAAAGCGATGTCAGTATTTGATGATTAATCACCAACAGAATGTGATTCGTTTATTTCTACAGTTGTAGAATTTCTCAAATTACCTTTCCAGTCGGTTTATTTCGGTTTTGCTGGATCATGGTAAAGTAAAAGTAACTTTTACATTCTGAGTGCAAGGTCAACTGACCCACCGTACCTACCGTTGTATCTATCAATATCAATGGTATCTAAGTCAAATTCAGTGCTGGCTCTGCCACAGTACTCGTATAATGGTGGCTCTGCCCCGGTGCAGTGATTGATGTGTCGCCGTGTCATCTGTCTCCATTGTTCCTACTTCACTCCCCTTTTCATTACAAACTTTGGGAATCCGTTGTCGCGCTGATGCGCGCAAAATATTGTGCAGTTGAAAGAGGACTCATAGTGCACTGTCACGGGGTAAATGTGGTACCATAATACCAGTCCAGCAACCATCTATCTATTGAATATACCTACGGCAGGTTTTTTCTGACGAACTAGAAGGTAGACAGTGATAAGTGTTTTTCGTCACTTGTAAACACGAACACCAGAGGAATCACTCAGGGTTAAAAAAAGGCAGTAAAAAAATCTCTTTTCGCCTTTTTTGATGATTGTCAAATAACCACTCAGACATACAAAAGTCTACATAATCTATGCACAGGCATTGACGTCTATCTATTGCACATTGGTGAATTGGTGAATGTTACCCCAGGCATGCCCCAGGCATTTTGTAGCTGCCACAAAGCTCGTCTGCTCAATCTCCGATCACGTCGCTGCAGCAATAAAATGAAAATTACTGTCGTTTATTTGTTGCTGTAGGTAGCACTTGTAATTACTATGTTGCTAGAGAACTTTGCTTCAACCAGAATAATGCCACAGTATCTTTGTTTTTTTCGGGAAGATCCTTTTTAAGTTACCCCGGTATCGTGGGAGTGACTGACGTGCGAGCTGTGCTTCAAGGTTCCATTAGAAGCCGGGGAGATATTTTTTTCACAGCTACTATTATTAATTTTACTGCTTGTCCGTAGACGGAAGGTAACGTGTAGGTATTATTTTATTTTTAATACAGCGATTCGTACGATCAATAAATAGCTGATCAACCTTAGTAGAAGCATTGCATTCGAGTCAAACGCAAATGCTTCTCAAGCCGCGATAGATGTTACATGTTACAGTGATTGATGTGCCAAGCCGTCGCCATCCGTCTCCATTGCCCCCACCCTCCGCTTTAATTATAAAGTTGGGGGATAAAGTGCCGATTGCAGGAAGTATAGTGCAGCTGGGAAGCTAAATTCAGACAGGGATTCCTGAGAGTTAAGTAACTGGAGTCAGTCAGATGTCCTATTTAAAAACAATTCCATTAAATAGGTACCTATGATAAATGACTATTTAAATAGTGAAAATGTTTGGAGTCACTTCAACCTATCTTTCGTATCCTTTCATAAAAATTTTGAAACTCGAAGTGAGTACCTAACAATAATTTTCTTGCCTTGAATGGTGCAAAATTCTCAGGCAATGTAGCTGCCCGCAACGAAAGTCCTGACTAATTTTGTAATTTTTTTGTAAAATTTAAAGAAAATATAACGTTAAAGACGAATGAAATATGGTTTTATCAGTAGCCCTAAGGGAAAGAAGCCTAATTAATCTCGACTTAAGCTGCCGCGACCGGCGGTGAATAATGTAATATCGGATAATTAGTGTTCTCCAGTACTTTAAAAGTGACAGGAAATCTTAAACAGTTCAAGTTACATTTAAAAGGTGTGGGAATTAAATGAGAGTCGGACAATTAGAGGCAAAGAGTTTAAGCGCATAAAAAGGATTTTGTAAGGAATGGGCGAGGCAGTTTGTGTATGGGGAGATCATACACAAATTGCCTAACATATTCCTTATAAGTGACCTGATGAATATATTCGCGCAGTCGAAATCTCTAGGCAACTTTTTTGGGATGCGCCTGGTATTAAGTCGTTTGCCTGTCGTGGTCCCCACTCTAGCAGCTTTACTCCTATGATTTTCGTTACTCCGGCAGATGTGGGTCGGTGATTTTTGTCCTCGTATGAATTAAGTAGTAGGTATGTTGTCTTGTCTCAAACGGAAACCAATTATGAATCAACCCCATAGTGAGTCGCGGCTAGACAGAGCTATAGCTCTGTAGGTCGTTACTCTGTTACTCTTGAACATAATGTTCGGGTTGAATTCGTAAATAACACGCTTACTATGACATGATGACACCTAATTTATCCATCCATAAAAAAGTTATAGTGTTGTATTTTAGTGTCCTGAGCGGGCCGCATGAGTTATAAAACTAGATGTCGATACAATTATTTTTTGGTGTCACATATAAATATTTTAGGAGTTTGCTGCTTGAATATATGTTTGATGCTAAAAATAAGAAACATTTGAAGTTTTATTTACGGTAGCTTCGATGTAACGAAGATATAATAGTGGCTTAGATAGGTACTATTTATTAGATTGATGGTGGCTGACCTAATTATTCAGAGTACAGGATTAAATATAAGTTAGTTTAATTAGCACACAATTCTTACTAACAAGTACCTTCTTATTACATATCAATACCATCAATCGTCAATTCAATAATTCAATTCATCAATCGAGCTCTAAAGAAGATTTCCAATCAAATAATTGATTGGAAAGGATTGACAGACGATCTCCTTAGTCCGTTTTCATTCATATTCACCATAATCTAAGCGGATCAATCTTTAATGCGTGACAAAATAGCACAGTCCGACAAACTATCTTTCTTATTATAAAAGCAATTTTATACGTTTAACTGATGTTTGACTATACGCCTAGTTTCAAAGCGAGTGAGAGCGGTTTGATTTCAAAAAGTCAAAAGCACTGTATCAATAGAGGGTTGAAATATATTACCTTATAAATTATAACCCCGTATTACCGCACGTGAAAGGCCAAATGATTTACGGGGTACTGTTATACCCCCCTAATTAATCTTGAGTAACCTGGCAGCGAAAGGTATTACATAAACAAGTCTCTATGCCGGAGGCAGAAGATAATTAGTTAGGTACGTAGCATACGACAAAATTGATGAAATTGTTTTTGTAAAAGCTTATTAGCCCGAATAAGTAGTTCGTGGGGATAAATCAATGGATGCCTGTTTTATAGAGTAATTAAATAGAGAACAAGGTTGATTATGTAAAAATCTTGAATATGAAGGTATACCACATAGCGTCTGTGTGTTTAAGCCTCTGCCACAACATCGTGAAGTTTTTTTGAAGGTTTTCCTCGTTGTATAAGGAAGTATATATATAAGACGATATATCTGTATACTAAGCGGTGACAGCCCAGTGGGTATCGAACTCGCCTCTCACTCGAGCGGTCCGGGTTCAAACATCAGCGGCACGCACTTATAACTTTTCTGTTATGTGCGATTTAAAAAAATAAATGTCACTTGCTATAACGGTGAAGGACACATCGTGAGGAAACCTGCATGCCTGAAAGTTCATAATGTTCTTAAAGGCATGTGAAGTCTGCCAATCCACACTTGGCCAGCGTGGTGGACTAAGGCCTAATCCCTCCCATTCTGAGAGGAGACCCGTGCCCCACAGTGGGACAAAGAATGGGTTGTGATGATGATGATGATGAAATGAACAAAACTGCCGACCAAAAGCTTCCCGAAAATATTCCTCCTGCAAAGCTTATAAGCTTCCTCCGACGTGCAGTTTGCATGTGGTCTAGACAGTCGACCGGCCGACAGCTCCTGTGGGAATAGTGCTGTAAATAATGAATTCAGAACAGTATCATGAATGCTAACAGAAAAATGAGGGCCGTTGAGAATAGCGGAGAGAAAGTTGTACCTAACTTGTTTACTGTGAGATACATTATTATGTGTGAATATGTCTTTATACCTATGGTTATGTCTGTGCGCAATTTTATTATCATTTAAGATATAATTATTAGATATAACTAGTGGACGCCCGCAGCTTCGCTCGCGTAGAATTAGACCCATTAACGACGAAATTCAGTCACTATGAAGGTTTTTGATTGAGTTTCGAAAATCATCTCTTAAGGGGGGGTAAAAGGGGGTGCAAAGTTTAATTGGTATAAAAGTTTTTCGTATATACCTACATTATTTCAATGAAATTTTGTATTTAGGTTATGTTACGTCTAATTCCACGCGAGCGAAGCTGCGGGCGTCCACTAGTTAATAATATAAATACTACGTGTTTTGTTACGTCAAGAGATCTTCTTAGACCTCAGACATATTACTAAAAGTCTAGCTTCAAGCCACTTGAAGCTAATAATCTGAAAAATGCTCTTTACGCTAATGAACCTCGAATGGCCTCCAAGAGTAGGTAATTAAAGTTTCTAATTATGTAAATGAGTTAGAAGTAGCTTTTCTAGGAACCTGCGAATGAGATGATTAAATTTATATTCTGTAATTGATTTAGTATAATAGACTTTGAATTTGAAGCGTTTATGGCACAGCGGCGAGAGTGCCCACACGCCCTCCCTTTCAGATAATAGTAATAATATTTTTTAGGTTTGTAACGATCTGAATGGCAGTTGTCATAGTTCTCCATAGCCCATGTGTCAGTCCCTCTAAATCCACCACGATAGCCCAAATATAGTTTCCATTCCTTTGCAATAGTTCTTGTACATCTGGCGAGGGTTCCACCTTCAGTGCAGTCGATCGAGGATGGTATCCGCCACGTATGCCACACAACTCATTAAAATGTCTCGAAGAGGCCTCTACGTGTTGAACCGTCCCCACGCAAATCTTACGAATTACTGGGTCCACATCTGGACCAGTGAAATTTAAAGAGATAATATTAATCCTCGATGACAAATTTCACGGTAATCGGTTATATACGATGTACCTACATATATTTTTAAGTCCACCTGAAGTTTCACACTGGATTAGCTTTTTTTTCATATATTATTATGTATCTACGATCCCAAACTTTTCATCGAATTGTGATGAAACTTTGGTGAACTGTTCAGCTTACGACCGCGAAAGTTCTTGATTACAATTATCCAGGTGATATGTTCCATTGTAAGGAAATAGAAATTTTTATTTTGTGATTATTTTTACATGGCATTGCTACATTATGTATTTGTATTATTTGTACGCTGTCGCATAGTAGGTACACAAAATAAAAATACACTACTCATAATTGAAGTGCTTCTGATGTCAAATCAAATCGTCTGTTAAGCATAGATTAGTTGAAAACATGTCGTTGTTGGATAATTTTGTACGTTTTCTTAGTTTCAGAAAGCTGCAAATGAATTGTACGAACTACGTATAAACAAAACATAACGTGAATTATCTTCGTGAAGTCCGTAGTGAGTTGCTGGGTTTAAGCGTCTGAATAAGTGAATGACCGGAACCCAAATATAGAATACTTGAAATATGGTAGATACTGTTCCTTTTGAAAAATAGACGGGACGGTCCAACGTATGCTCTTTACGAGCACCTGTTCCCAAGACATTCCGGAACGAGTGCTTTGCATAATCTGTGAGATTTATAATGTTATCTTTTCCGAGAAAATAGTATTTGCCGTTTCCATGACTTCAGTTGAGATGTAAAGTAGCATGATTAAATCACGCTAATTATTGAAACACGTAGATACATTTTAAAGTAAACATTGAAGGTGATAAAACACAATCTGATTCAGACACCACTTAAGCTACAAGCTACATAATAAACAACAGTGCAGAGACGAATCACATATACATTTTAGATCACAATCGATATGCTTTATTGGATTACACTGAAATATGGCCAGCGTCCACTCGGAGTAATCCAAGCTCTGTTTGTACGTACCTACAGCGATAAGTCATGTTATAATAGTATAAGTCATGTCATAAATTAAAAAATTAAAGAAATAAATTTATAAGACCAACTATCGAGTTTCTTGCCGTGTTTTTTTCGGTAGCATCAACTATGTGAACTGGCGGTATTTAAAAACTATGACGTTAATTAAGCTTATAAAATACCATATAATGAAACATTTATTTTTCATCCAATCCAATTAAATCTATCACCATAATAGACAGTAAAACAGCCTTGTAAGATCTCGATTTATTTTGCAAAGTTGTAAAAACAGCAATACGTTGACAGCATAATAAACCTGCATGATAATAGGTGGACAGATATTATCTATAAAGTTCATAGAATCCTCTTATTATTTTTGTACTAAGAAATAATATCTTCAAAATCCTTCAGACTTCCGCTGTGAAGTCAGACGTTCCATCATTGATTTATACAGATACCTATGGGAATAAAAGTCTCACAGAACTTCACAAACATAACACTTCAATGTTCCTGATAAAACTTATCTGTTTGATAGTAGCTAAATCTTACTCAGTCTCATATTATGCATGTCAGATACATTGTACTTACTCGTATTTACATTAGATTCAGATATTCCATTTACCAAGAATGATAATGTTCAGGAAATTCTACACCCTGTGGGATACCACCCATTCCGAGCATAGCCGTCCGGATCTAACTATGAGCAGGCGGTTAGATCCGGAACGTACGGTTTGATTGTGGATACTTCCGGACAACGGTCGGAGCGAGCGTAAAATATTATTTATTTCTGAATTATTTTACTAGCATTACTAATACTACTTACGAGTACTACTTCACACTGTATTAAAACTTATAGGAAAACCGCAAGGCTCCACCCGTACCCTCCAGCGACCGTTGGAAGGTGAACGTGATCGAAGTCTTGCAAGATCTATAATTATAAGAAATAGGGCCGCACCAAGTACGGTCGGTAGCTTGAGCTATAATGTCTTCTAACGCCGCGAGAACGGGCCAGAACCTTCAGGAGGAAGGTGCAGAATCAGATGTACGTGTGAACTGCACGGAATCAGGGGTCGCACTGAAAACCAGCGGTCGTGGTCTGCAACGGCTAATGCCGAGTACGGCCCCTTTTTCACAGATTCATACTTCTTTAGGTTAATTAGCTTTTTAAGGTCAATTTATTTTTATTTTTGTTGTAATTAACAACTTATTCTATTCTATTCCATTCTAATCTGCTGAGTAACTACCAATGATAAACTAATGGTTAGTTCAGTATGGTTACCAACTCTGCTTTTGCTCGTGTCTATTTAAGCCACGGTGACGTTCGGTCGTTCCGGTCGTGCGGCCTAAATATATCAAAAAGTGTCAATAGCTTGATTCGTTAATTTACCACTAATAAGCCCCTACAATTTTGCTGTGTAGCAGCTTTAGTTATGTAGTATGTGGTAGTAGTCTGGTTGATTATGCTCCTGGGTCTTATCATACGTTGCTGGCAATAAACGTTACTCTCGACTTCCGCTATACGCTATATAAATTCATTTTCCGGTAAACAAATAATAGCGTTCATTCGTTTCCGCTCGATTTGATTCACAACTACGGCCACGGGGAAGACTGTTCGGCAAAATGAAAAAGCATTATTGTCGGGAAAAATTGAATTCTGCAGCGGCCGATGCAAATTGGATAAAGCATAGCGCTCGCGACTAATTCGAGCCTATTCACAAATATTGGACACGGATGATAAGGGGGCTTGCACAATGTTCTGTTTTCTGACATTTCCAATGATAAATTGATCGAAAACGGGACATGAATTCCAACTACATTATATCGTTCTTCCAGCCATCAAACTCAACCTAATAAATATAATCTCTAAATTCATACATGTGATAAAACTAAAAAAAAAAAAACAAAACAGTCCTAGTACAATAATTGAAAAAGTTCAATGTACCTTGGTGTCATTATTGGCCAACGTCAAATCGAATATAAATAAAATTTTAAGAAGGGGATTTTTAATCCCCAACTAATAACCCAAATATACCTACATCTGTGATAAGGGTGTAAGTATGTGTGTATGGCTATTGAAACTAATTTTGAAGTTATAACAGTCTAAAAAGTTGTATACAAATTAATTTTGCCTGTTTGTCGATATATATTACAGCGTTGTTTTTCGTGCAATATCGACAGCACTAAGCAACATCGGGTGATATTGAAAATTTAAATTAATCTAATCAGCCATTTGGTTACGTGTTTTAGAGAACAGCATAAGATCTGAACACCAAATACTCTAGATTATTGTTATTAGATTATATGTTCCTCCAACATATATTCTGTTATGACCTTTAAGTTTGTATCGATCAGATATCGATGGTAGTTTAAACGGAAGAGGTCATATTTGTCGTCAGACATAATGTCTAACATCTGCTAAGCACTTTATTTATTTCAACCTCTATGGATTACAAAGGGTGGATGGAACTTATGCCCGACGGAATTCTCCAACAGTCAGCCTTGGGAAAGGTTACTCGCGCTAAAAGCTTTGTTTCCCATAGAGGTTTATTAAAGTGTTAGAATATTAAAAGAACGCTAAGAAAAATGTTATTCCCAACATTTTCTTTAGATATTTATTTATTCACATAAACTTACAAAACTCACTACAAGTTGTGTCTATTGCGTTAATGGAAACACGAACCATGCTGAGTAGTAATATAATAATAACGCTGTCCGTCTATAATAGGTAATGCTGTCCGTCAGTATGACACACGCAAACCACAAAACGTATTACACATTATTATCAAACCACAAAACACAGAAAATAACACAATCACACATCAATGACCCTAGACTTTTATTAGTCTATTCGGCTTATGTTGATAATGTTGAATGAATTATTTTATGCCGATTATTATATAACTTTCTGAGCATCTAGTATAGGCGAAGGCTTTTAATTCCGTGGACAGCTAAGGCAATTCACGTCTCGATCTTGTAATAACTTAAAGTAGGTACAAATAATATTGTCGACTCCTATAGCCTACAAATAATACTATCTTACTTTGGCCATATTAAGCCGAGAAGAGGACAGCTTAAAAATACTTGTTTTAACTGGCAACATTGAGGATAAATTAAATACCGCGAGAGAGATCGCTAACTAGATGGTCCGATTTGAGAAATAACGAAAATGGCCGTCTATGTCCTCGGTGTGTTGAAGAACATTCTCAATGGAATATCTTATAGTACTTACATCTGCAGCGATTACCAGGAGGCAGGATTAATAGGCATTCAACCTTCAACAATGAATATACGACTAAGAAGAATTATTGGCTAACTAAGTAGCTTTTCCCGTTGCTCCGCCCGTGACAAGTTGTTGTACGTGCAGAATTAACCTCTACAATCAAGGTGTGTTTTGAAATATAATAAGTATAGCCTTTATCAACGGGAAGCTACACCAAACATTACCACTTATCAAAATCCATCACTGAGAGTTTAGCCGATCATAATCGGCGATATATGGCTGTCGATTGAAAATCAACGATTGATCCACGATAGTTGAAAAATCGAATGATTATTACAGGTTTTTGTTCATTTCTAAAAGTAGCCTATATCACTCTCCAGGCCCTATACTACATTTATGCAAATCTAATCGATCCATCATTCTGTCTCAGTCCTAACAAACCAACAAACACACTTTCCTATTTTTATATTAGCAAGAATGTCGCAATTTCATTTGATTCTTTTGTAGTCAGCCTAACAAGCCGCCCGGGGGTATTGGTACCGATTCCGAAAGCCGCGGCATCAAAAGTATCGCTTCTTTGAAATTGATCGACGGTGGATAATAAAACGGTACAAAATGTATTTTCAATCGTGTTGCTACAAGAACTTTTCTTAACCTTTTATCAATATACTAGTTTAGTAGTTTTGTCTGTTGATTTCTAGCTTTTATTTAATGGAATATGAATGGACATAATTCCTATCAATTTCCAATTCCATCATTTCTATCGGGTTTCGGTCGGTTATCGGGTCAGTGTTTTTTTTCATTGGAGCTTATAAATGTTGTGATCACTTATCTACAAAAATCGTGCAGCAAAGACTTTAAAGTAAAAAAAAAACCTTAAATTTGTCGAACGATAAAAAATTCACCATGAAAATTCGCGTCCTAAGAGAAAATTGCACGTCCGTCAATTGTCGCTAACCCGCTCGCAGTGGAGCAAAATAATACATTTGGACCTGTTTTATCTATCCTGACACGTGACTATCAATAAATCGGGATCAAAGCACCGTTCCATAAAACTGCGACCCATATCAAATTCAAACAGACTGACTTCTTTCTTCTTATTTATTCTTTACTGAATCACGCCAGGGATTGTTACCGTGTTTAATTCGCGTTCCAAACAAATTTATCTTCAAGGTTTCACATCTCTTGACATGTGAAGCGTATTTCACCACGCAGCTCCAGTGCTTATGATGGGTAATGGCCAATGCAATTGCTGGAAGGTTTTAGGCCGCCGAAATACTTCCTAAGGCTTTAAGATTATTATCTTGCTATAAAATCGGCTTAGTATTTGCCCTCCAGGCAAGGAATAACTCAAAATATGTTGCCACTCAGCTGCCGGTCGACCCGGAGTAGGAACTATAAATTGGTATTAATGACGTCACGAGCCACGCTTTTACAAGCACTTCTGACTTTCCACCAATTCGAGATATCACTGGCATGCAAGTTTCCTCAGACGTTTGCCTTTAATGTTGCAGCAGATAACATTTAATTTCTTATAATGCACATAATTAAGAAAGTTATTTGGGTTCGCCATGTATTTGAACCCAGAGTGCATCGATTGAGGCTGAGTTCGATAGCCGATGTCACTGTTGTCACTGTTCGCAAATACATAAATATTTATTCTTTTAATTGGGCAATGCATTCGTACGGTGGTGCTAGAATTTGTTTCTACCCGCCGATTGTTTCGCGTGTGTGCGCGCGCGCATCGGGAATCGACCGAGCGCCGCGCCGCGAGTCGTGAGTTGGCACGGGCCGGAGCTGAACGCGCGCTGTTTTCGCATCGCCGCGCCGCGCCGGAGTCAAAGGCATCGCACGCCCACTGTTCGAACTAGTGCAAATTGAGCAAGAGGAGTCAAGCCGGCTGAAGTGTGTTCGAGCACCCACCCGGCGAGCTGCGCAGCGGGATAAGAGGTTGGTGGAATTCATTTTCTTGCATCCGTCGTCGGATCATTGGCCCAAATAACTGTGACGCCCATAAATACAGTCCACTTTTCAAATTCGATTATTCGTCGCAACCAGGTTCGCCCAGCGACCTGTGGAGGGATACAGCCAACCCCACGGTCTGCGAGTCCAAGTACCATTTCCGAGCCGGAGGCACGCATAACGCATTTCGATTTCGTTTTTTTGTATTTTTAACCTCCGAGCTCTGAATCTCTCCAGCTCGCAGACCATTCACTCGAACAGTCACAGTTACATCGAACTCGAACCTTTGTAATGCCCAATCAATTTCAATAGAATTTAGCCAATGTGTGCTCAAGAAATGCGTACTACTCTTTTATTAGGCAGGCACCTTGTTATATCTAAAAGGCAAATTGTTATTAATGAGCCATTACGCAATTAAGATAACGTCTCTTCACGCTAATTGCTATTTATTGGGCTTGAGCTCGGCTTATGGCCTACTTTAGTGAAATGCCTTCTTGGGATGAGATGTGCTCTTGACTTAATAGACTCCAATAAGCTGCCTTACAGCGCCTTCCAACGGTCCGCGAATTCGCAGATTATCACGGACGTCCAAAGACGTCGGACGGACGCACCGCTATCAACGTGCGGTTTTACAGACGACATACTCGTATCTTCTCACGATGCGACTTTTTGAGTTTACGACCGTGGGAAGCACGTTAAGAATCACCTTTGATATGTGCATCGGTGCTTAGAAACGTGAGTGGCGATGATGTTATTTATAAGTGATGCATTTTTTTATGGACATAAGACGAGCATGCAGAAGGACCCATCCGCTGCTGCCCATGAAAACTGTGACACACTGAACATGACTGACATGATTGTTAGTATAATCCTAGGTCGATCAGTTCGTAACTGGCTGTAACTGTTAGTGACAGTTAGTCCTGTTGGTATTAGTAATAGTCCAGTAAATAAATTGTTTGTGAGAACCTCGTTCAGAATGAAGCTTACATCTGCATACTTTTTTTTTTATTTCTCTCTTTAGCACTAGTACTTTGTCCTGTACCTATTCATTCTGTAATGTTGTAGCATTAAGAAAGAAAATAAATTATTTTCTATTTCTATTTAAATGCTACGTCACAACTTTTGTAGGTAGTTAATACATGAGCAAAAATACCAAACGTCACAAAATTACGGGTTTAATTTCGCGCCGTGGAACACAAAAAGTAAGCGGAAACCACGAGCCGCCAGTTAGATGAAAGTGACGGCTGTAACAATATTGGGGCGGCGGAGGCCGACTAAATGTCATCCCCTGAAATTGGACGTCCACACTTTGTTGTATTCGGTATTTGTGACATTGAGTTCGGTAATATTTTTATAGCACTGTGTGGCCTAATTCCGCACTTTTGCCATGCTTCTCCGTGACCTAGACTATTTTACACCGTACGAAAAGCCCTGAAACCTTTTCAGGCCTTGCATTGGATTGCACGTAAGTGCAATAAAGAAGTCAGTGTATGTTATAAATAAGTAAATGTAAATAAGTTTAAATAAATAAGTATTATCCATTCGTAATCTTATCAAAAGTTCTTGAATACATAACAAAGCACTGTTTTTTTTATTTTGTTCAATAATTCAGTAGACTTGCCCTTCGTGCTTGGAAGGGCACGTAAAATCGTATGTCTCGGGTGTAATCGTAAGATAACAGTCGTTGAGCCATATCGGAGGCCCTCGGAGGGCCTAAATACTTCTGACAATCGGGCTGACCACTCACCAGCAAGTGGAATAGGCTACAGGCTGCCTTAGTTGCGAGAGACCCGAGCCCTGCAGTGGGATGCTAAGGGGTAGCAGCTCAGATAAAAGGTTTCTTAGCTCTGAAGGTGGCCTGTGTTAAAATAAAAATACAGATAATTTATATTGCTGCTTGGCGACTCCTCTGGTCTTGTTCATGTTCGTAGGAGACGGTTTCCTCGCTCCTCTCCAACCGTCTACTGCTCCTCGAATACAAAACTTGGGGCGTACAATATTACCGACCGCGAAAAAATCGTCGTTGAGCGCAGTGAGAACGCAAACGAATCGGCAAACAGTTCTGTTTAAAGTAATTATCTGGCGTAAAGAATCGACAGGGCTGTGTCGATCATCACTCAATGTCTCGTGCATATTTTGCAAGCAGTGACCAACTGACAGTGCTCTCGTCGGAGTGCTAAGTTGATGCTTCACGCTATTCTCATAAAATCTAAATTCACCTGGACGACGTCGCGTAAGTTAGAAGCCCATATTTATGTCTGCATTACATAAGTACTTCGTACTCGTCATATTTCCATAAAAACGTTCCACGCGATCTACTTCAAAGCTTTTTGAAATTCAAATTTGTGAACAAAGTTCTAGATTGTTCGGTAAAAACAGGTAGGTATCGATTTGTTTTTCACACGGTGAGAATACCTACGACCGTAACCGCGACGTAATACGCGACCGTAACCTGCTAAGCTAGAGGTCCTGGGTTCGATTTCAGGGTCGGGTTGGGTTTTTCTGAATCGAAATGTTCGGTAGCATAGCAACAACGTGTCTGGATTTGTTCCCAGTGTATGGTAATAGGCTCACCACCTATTACATGGGACCCAAACATAATTGGTGGAGTGGGTGTTTAAATACCTCTGCCTACCCCGTCGGGGAAATACGATTCTTTGAACCATCAGCATAAAACACGTGTTTTTCTTTTACACATTTCGCGGGTTCGATTCCCGGCGATTCAAGCCAATTATTTGAAAATATTGTAATGAAGTTAAAATTATTTTTAAAATATAAATTAAATATTTTTTCCGTTAAATTTTCTATATACAACATTTTAGATGCTTTCACTCCGTGTGGCCGTGGGACACCCTGTAGGAAATATAAATAAAGAGAAACTACATTATCTTTCTTTGTTCATTAATAAGACAGCAAAAACTATTTTTCTTTTTTTGTTCAAGATTACCAAGCACTTGACATCGATATTAACCAACAATGCGCCTCACCAAACAATCTAGGTTCGATGAGGCGCATTGTGAGTAATAGAAGTAATCCCTTGTAATCATTATATATATTGAATTATTTTTTATTGAATCACACACAAACATCCTGTGTAGACATTTATATTGTGTAAGGTACCTGCTGGTATTTGGTTGTAGGGATTACTACTCTCAGAATCATGTGTTTGGAAAATCGTATTTTGAAACAATGAACATCGGTGAGAATAATCTAGAAACAAGCTGCTTGGAATTGTTGTTTACATATTTATAATGGAATTAGTGCTCGAAAGCTGGACTGTATTTACAAATATCTGCATTTGAGTGCAACCGTTGCAACTGCAGAGAAGGATTTCTCTTAATAATTTATGATACTTTAGACCAGGGTGTTTGCAGTTAAAAAAAACCTACTCGGAAGCATAGACAATAGATATTTGAAAAACCAATCAAATTTAGGATGTATAGAAACACGTAGACTTTGTTTGCTGCGACATGATATTAAATATTGTCAGGTTAACTGATTTTCATTCTAAAATTAAACAAAAGATGGTACTAATCTACACAAGTAATGACGTTTTTCAATTCAGTGTTACCAATGGTTTTCCATTTATTTTATATATTTTGATCTGGTAACATCAAGTCAGATTTATAAAACAAAACATTATGTACTAAATAAACCATAATTAGTAATATTAAGTTCAGAAAATGGGTCCAGCAATTTTAAATATTGTAATTTAAATATTGATATTCCATAATTACTGTCGTTGAATTGTAGAAATGGACTGTACAAACGCCATTTAATTAAATTTAAAATGAAAATTCAAATGTCACATGTCAAATGTGTCATTAATTTCAATAATATTAATTGTAAATAAATGCATTTTCACTGCTTTTTACGATTTTTCCACCTCAAGACGTGATAAATAGGATTCCGAAGCCCCGCATGTACGTCTACTTACGAATAATAATATGTAATACTTATTAATATCGATGTCGTCAAAATCTAGTTCCGAAGCATAACTGGACTTCTGTTCATCACATAAATTGAAGAACAGTTTGAGAAGAATGAAGAATGATTTGAATCCTGTGCATGAGTCGAGTCAGGTTCACAATTTTCCTCAGGTGAATGAAGACTGCTTAAATTATTTATAAGTAGTGCTGCTTCAAAAGTGACTTCATATCTTGTACAGGATGGAGAAGTATCCTATACCAGAGGCTTCGAATGCAGCCAAAGAAATTTTAAACATGAATGAATGTTGTGTTCTCTGACAATTTCAGGGCCTTTTTAATTCTTTGTAAACATTGGTGTTTTACCTACGCTTTGTGTTACTGTAGCATTATAAATTATACAATAAATTATCGTATAAAATTCCAGTCTTCTTATTTTTATAAAATAGGATTAGTTACTAATGCTCTAAAAGATGGCATATTGTATTTGATCTTAATGAATTAAGAGCTAACTAATTCTATTCTAATTGAAACATTAAAAGAAAATTTAAATTAAAGGTGCCAAGGTGCAGAAAAATGCACGAAGTTTTCCAAATTAAAAAACAGATGGCGTCACATTCATGGGCCATGCACAAGCCTTGAGCGCGGACTCTATTTCAGTTATATAAAATGTACTCTGTGCTTTAGACACGTAGAAACTATTGTGTGCCCTAGCTATAACTACTAGGTTTTTCCCATGGCTTTTCATCTGATTACGTAACCCTTTCAACGGCCAATTATTAAGCGAAGGTTGTCTCTCGGTATCACAGAGTTAAGGCGTAGTCAAAATCGCTGGTCAAGTGCAGAGATTTCAAATGCAATAGTGAAAAGAATGCGGAATTTTCAGATTCCCGTTTCGTATATGATGTTTTTCTTCGCTGTTAAAGAAGGTGATTTTAAGTAAGTAGTAATAGTAAGTAATTCTCCATAATGTTCTCAAAGGTATATTAAGTCTGCCAAAGTCTGACTATGGATATAACATTTTCAAAGAACACTGGTAACAGAAAATTTAGGCATGAAAGTGTTGTGAAATGATACTATTCATCTTCCAAATAAGGGTAGCGCTGTTCAACTGCTAAGCCACGATGGTGTTCATTGAATGAGCGAAATTGTATTCTGTGTTTGTCAACTAAGAAAAGTTTTTTAAGAATGCTTGGTCTAAAAATAAAAAAAAGATTTAAACTATAACGATTTCTATAAACATTATAATTAATTCAACATTTATTTTTTATTTAACAAGCCACTTGACGAGAACTTCGACGGGTCAATATCGGGGCTCCCTTTTTTGTCTAATCCTGATATCAGTCGCTTTAGTTTAGCGATAGCACGAGCCGGGTGCAGGCCTTTGGGGCAAGCTAGTGTGCAGTTCATGATCGTGTGGCATCGGAAGGCTTTGAAATCGTCTCTCAAGTCGAAAAGCCGTTGGTCGTGGTCCTCATCACGACTGTCAATGACCCATCGATAGGCGTGAAGCAACGTCGCCGGGCCGAGGAATCGTCTCCCATTCCACCAGTAGCTAGGACAAGCGGTGGCACAACAGGAGCACAGCACACACTCGTACAGACCCACCATTTTATTATTGTCTTCAACACTTTGCGCGAGCTGATACTTTCCGAGTGGACCATCGTTCCGCCTGTTAAGGTAAGGCCGTATACTGTTGTAGCCGTTGAAGAAATGCGTCATGTCCACAACCAAGTCTCGGATTACGTACATGTGAGGCAAGGGGTAGATTGTGATGGTCTTATCCGGAGGTATCTCCGTGATGCAAGCGAGACAGTTCCTCCCTTGCAAGTTAACAGCGCACGACCCACAAATCCCTTCCCTGCAAGATCTCCGGAACGACAGCGACGGATCCATGTCTTTAATCTTTATTAACGCATCCAAAACCATTTTCCCGCAAGTGTTTACATCAAGATCAAAGCTCTGCAACTTAGGTTTCTCGTTCGTGCTTATCCCTCCATACCGGTAGACTTTGAAAACTCTTCGCGGGTCAACTTGCTTCTTTGGGGCTGGCGGTTTCGCTTTGTCCTTGTCACTCTTGGTAGACGACGTTCTGCATGTAAACTTTGACGATACCAGTTTATATCTAGGTACAAATATCCGTAACATAATTAAATATTAAAGGTTTATAAATTACAAAAACCACATCGTTGTTATGAAATAAAATGAAAAATTTGTCAGCTGCTTTGTCATCCATCAAATTGAAGTGTAAAATCTGACAGCAATTTATTCTAAGTTTCCAATATTGTCATTGACTTGTTCAATCCTAGCCTTTTCTATTGTGTTGAAAAGGAAAGGCTGGTTTAATACAGATTCAATCTATTAGCTGTTTAATTTTCTATCTATGATTTGGTATGCGAGTAACCCTCAGAGTAATATCAGGAGTAACCCGATTAAGATCCATGTACATAAAAAATATATTTAACCGGATATCCGATAACCCGTGTATGTATTTTTGACGTGATAACGTCTTATAAATTGATGAACATCGACAGCGCATATGAAAAAGTTGTTTTTTTTTTGTACATTCCAGCATAAAAAGAGAAAAATATACTGATTCACAGAAAAATATTAAAAAGAATATTAAATGAGCGGTTCTCTGCAGAGAAATTATTTTCAATAAATTAATTTTACATACGACAACATTGGCGGTTCCATGGCTCCGAAATAGGGAACTGTCAAAATAAATATATAGACTTGTCTGTTGTCTGTGATTAGTTATCTGTACTGTAGGATACTTTGAAGTTTAGACTACAGACGTCAATTCTCCTTTTTTGTATTGTAGAATAGAATAGAATAGAAGTATTTATTTGTAACTAGTGGACGCCCGCAGCTTCGCTCGCGTTACACATTCACTAACTTCAAAAACGGCAAAGCTTCATAATAACTTTGCACCCCCGTTTTACCCCCTTAGGGGATGAATTTTCAAATTTTTCTCGCCGTAAAAACCATCCTTGAACTTCAACGAACATTTTAAAAAAATAAATTGGCCAAATTGGTCCAGGCGTTGTTGAGTTATGCGCTTACCAACACATTTTGCGATTCATTTTTATTATATAGATAATGATTATGACGTTATCACGTAAATCTATCGTCCGTAAACCGACTTTACAGACAACCAGTATTTTTTTAAAAGATGGAAGTACAAGTTACACTGTTCATATTTATTTATTTAAACGAATAATATAGTAAACATTACACAAATTATTAATTTTTCAACTAAACATATTTTAATTTAATCCTAAAGTAGAAACATACCTGTTGCCAGTTCTGGAAAACTGAACAAGTTTCAAGTGAAACAAATCTAGATTTGGATTCCAATATATCTGGCCCTATTTAAATATGTGACTTGCCGAGGAAACTTATTTGAAGGTATTGGTTTTATTTTTATAACAAACATTATATTCATTATTATCATATAACGGGCTGTAAAGCAACA
Source organism: Carterocephalus palaemon (assembly GCA_944567765.1). NCBI lineage: Eukaryota > Metazoa > Arthropoda > Insecta > Lepidoptera > Hesperiidae > Carterocephalus > Carterocephalus palaemon. The sequence goes on along the minus strand of OX155658.1, from coordinate 3,635,425 downwards.
TGTAATAACGATACGTTATGGAACATTTACTGAGCACTAGTTACCGCTCAAAATAACGTAGATCTTTTAGCAAGCTGAGTTGTTGTGCATTCTGCAGGGTATAATAATTTCGTTTGTGGCTCCAGGATGCTGTGTACAGAGTTAGCAGATATATGAGTATAAGTATTTTAAAAAAAACCAGTGTGCTTTAGACATATCTATTCTGTGGCTTTAGACCACTTTCAGTTGTGTTGTCTAAAGCCACATATTTATATATTTAGTACAGAATAGTTTCAATTTACTTAGTTTCTTACCGTAGTTTACTTAGTTTTTTTAGTTAGTTACCGGATTTCATTACTAATTTATTATTTAGCAAATAACGGGTAGTCCGTTGAAGATATCTTTAATCTTACGATGCTTACACTCGATAAAATCACCAGTAAGCATAGGTTCCTAAAGAAACAGTTTCCTTCAAACCGATTTAATGACGTGCCGACAAAATCCGCGCATTTGCATTTCATGAAGCTCTTTGGGAACATGACACCACTCTTAACGCCTTTTATTCCAGCTCAGGAAGGAATAATTTATTTCCGTTCAACTTTCCCATCTCATCGGTCTATCGATCTAGGTTTGGAAAGCGCTGGACTGTCCGTTACGCTTAGAAGTTTTGTAGTTGATTCTTTATGTTAGGAATTAAAAACAAGATTATATATATTATATATATTATACATAATTATATATTACAATCAACATAAAATATCATTATACAGTTATTATAAAACGATACATATCCGAGAGTAGAAGTGGTCGTAGTCACGTGTCTCGCGACATTTGGCAAATCTTTATGCCAAGGCGGAGATTTTGGGCCGCCTAAAAACTTCTGAGCATCATGTTGAACACTAAAATTAAACATTTTAGTGGCCAACCCGAGCCAAGTCAGAGGTTATGAGAGGCCTAAAAATTTCCTACCTTCGAGTTGGCCCTCCGTCAATCTGCTCTGGAGCAGCGTGGAATACGCTCAAGGTCTACTTGTAAGAAAGAGAAGAAAGAACCTTACTTGTGACGCTAATAAGTTGCAAATATCTCATTATCATTGGTAAAAACTACTGCTTCTTTCAAAAGTTATTCCCAACACATAGAAGAGTATTTCTTACTGAGTACTCGTGAAGCAGTCCTTGACTGCGTTTCGAACTCTAATATTTTTAATTGATCAGTCCTCACCAGTTTCGTAACAGCTTAAAATAATATTTATATGGCTTAAGATCTGTCAAAGGTGTCCAAAACATATTATTACCACTTTCATTGCATAAAAAACCTATAAGTGCTACGCCGTAGGCGTGTAGCACAATTTCTACGTCGAATTTCTACGGCGTAGCAGCAAGGCACTCAACACAAATGTTTACCGAGCACTACAAACTTTTCCCTCGAAAACTTAGCTCTTTCTTAAAAAAGCTTTATATTCATACCTTTCTTTAGTAAGGTTAGTTTTTTTTAGAATAAACGGACGAAATGAAAATGTCAAGTACAAGTATTTCCCGGGACTGAAATCTTATTGCTCATTTATTGAGAGTGTGTTGGTTCAAGCTCAGCGGCACGCACTAATAAGTTATTTATGTTGTAATCAATTATGTCATATGCTGTAACAGCGCACGAGAACATCGTGAAGAATACTGTGTGATTGAGAGTTCTCAATAATGTTCTTAAAGGCGTATGAAGTCTTTTAATCCGCATTTTACTGGCTTGGTGCTATGGCCTTAGCTCGCTCCAATAGTGGGTAAAAGAATGTGTGGTGATGATAGTTGTGGCTCAGCTTAGTAAACTGATGAATAATTAAAATGTCCATAAATTCCTACATCACTGTTCAAATTAGTTAGTGCTTGAACTAAAAATATGCCTGTAAAACTGTACTGATTTTGTACTATTTCGCTCTATAAAACTAAGGCGAGGTTGGGTAAGACCAACAAGATTAACCTTTTGATATCTGTCAAACTACACATAAATATTATAATCGTTAACAATAATAGAAATTTATTATCTCTTATATTATAAGTATTAGTCTTCGCCAATGTAGTCTTACCCCAACTTCAATTTGAATGAACGCTACTCGTACTAAACTGGGACAGTTAAGCATATCACATACCTAATTACTAGCCCACATTCATTGTAACAGAGATTGGAATCCCATCATCCTCAGGAATAATAAATAAATATTATATCATGTGGATCCTAACACACGGCCATTTGACCCCAAAATAGGCTTACACATCTTTATATAGATATTAACATCCAGACACATAACAAGCACAAATGTTCGTCACATGAATGTTTGTCCTGAGTGGCACAAGACTCACTCCCCCTGGCGCAGAAGGCAGGGTGGCCAACGGACCAATCAATGTTCAGTGCTCTTCCATTTTTAAATAATAGGACCTCGACATAAAAAGTTTTTTAGTCGTAAAACATAATACAGTTTCCATTTTAGTTCCCAAGCATTGGACCGAGCAGCAAAGCTATGGGCTATTCAATTTATTTATTCGAACCCGTCTGGAAATTATAATACCTCTGTTCAGTATCCCGGTAGGCTATATTTTGTGTTCAAAATTTCCGTAAATTAACATTTAACTGACGTTAAGTGGAATAGTTGTACCCCGGGGACGGCTGCTGAATTATTTTGCCTTGGAATGAAGTGAATAGATTTTATTTGGAATGTAATTTTATATGAATAGTGCTTTAGTAAAGAATTACATAAAGCAGTGACAGCCCAGTGGCTATCGAACTGGCCTCTCACTCGAGCGGTCCGGGTTCAAACCCCAGCGGTGACTTTTCTATGTTATGTGCGATTTAAGAAATTAAATGTCACTTGCTATAACGGTGACACATAGTGAGGAAACCTGCAAGCCTGAGAATACATCATAATGATCTCCAAGGTATGTGAAGTCTACCAATCCGCACTTGGCCAGCGTGGTGGACTAAGGCCTTATCCCTCCCACTCTGAGAGTAGACCCGTGCCCAACAGTGGGACAAAGAAAGGGTTGTGATGATGATGAAAGAATTACATGATCATTATCTTCTGATACGTCCATTGCTCAATATTCGACTGTATTAAACAACGGCGGGCGCGGCGGTTTATGTATGGGTGACCGCTAGTGACCGAAAAATTTTACCAAAATTATTGTGTATTTGAACAACAAATATATCGGCTGTCCAAAACCAAAACCTAGCAAGTACATCTGACTTAATTATACAGGAGAAGACCTGAAACATTTTCTTCTGCCATTTAGCAAAGAATTTCTTCTTTATGCTTATGTTGTATTCATATGAATAATAATAAATTGTTTTACTTTGCGGAATAGTAAAATTGAACATAAGTGCATTTAGACAACTTTTATGTGCCTTACTAATGACTGTTTTGGATACTTTAAGATATGTATGATATTAAACCAATAGCAAAAACCTAGTAACATCTCTACCTAGGTTTTTTAATTGGTTTCTATAAACGTAATGTTTTGGATCTTACATTAAAGACCTAGTAAAGCCGTTGAAGAGTCAGCTGACTAGAGCCCTTTGGGGGAGCATAGTTAGTGCCTAGTTTGGGTAAACGCCTAGCGACCTTCCGAGCCTCCGAGTGCGAGATGAACTCAAATCCCTCAAGCTTCAGTGTCGGGCCACTGATGAAGTCCGCTACACGCGCCTCCACACGCTCGCAGTGTTCAGCCGCTGCAGCGGTGCCGACGGGGTTTGGAGCAAATTGCTCTTCCAAGTGCTGTGCAAGTATATCCGCCCGGCCTTGTGCTGAATAGTGCTGGTCACCCGCCCAATCATAGAGCGGGCTAACAGCAGGCCTTGAGCGAGTGCTCGGTTGAGGTGGAGGAGCGACGCTTCAGACTCTTTGGCCTGGTCGACCCTCGTCTCCCACGCGATCCCGCGGTGCTCCTCCTTCTCCTCCCGGCGTGGTGAGCTCACTATACCGGAAGTCGGTCAAGGCGCCTTGGTAAGCTCGCCAGTCAGTTACCCGCATCTGGCGGGGGAAGCTCGTGCACTCCACCCCAAGGCAAAGCGTAATAAGTATGGGAAGATGCTGTGTGTCGAGGTCATACAGCACCTCCAAATTAACCGGGCAGTTAATATTCTTGCACAGAACTTTGTAAAGGACGTCGGGAAAATGGCGGGGGTTTGATGGCAAGTGGGTGGGCGCTTCGGGCCCAAGCACCTCGTACCCCTTGGCCTCCGCGTCGTCGTATAGGCGGCGGCCTACTGGCGTGACCACTCGGGAACCCCAAGCCGTATGTTTGGCATTGAGGTCCGCGGCTACGAGGGTCGCGTCAGACGCACGCCTACCCGACATAATTTGATCGACGTCCCGCGGATAGAATTGTGGACCGGGAGGGCGGTAGGCAGCAAACAGCCTAAGTTCTCGACCGGCCATGCTCACTGCTGCGCCTATAGAGCGCAGACAAGTGAAGTCCGGGAGAGGCAGTTCCTCGTGCACCACATCGCGACGGACCGCTATCGCTGTGCCTCGATAGGCGATGCCCGCGGGAGATATCTCGTCGCGGCGGTACACGAAGTAACCGGGAGTAATAAGACTCGTTCGGACGGAGTTTGGTCTCGCCCAGCAGCACAACGTGACCGTTCTGCTCCCGGACGAGTGACCGAAGGCTACGGGCGTGGGGTGTGAGTCCCCCCGGGTTCCAATATAGCAGCCTAAGATGTACTACCATCTTGGTCCCCGAGGATACTTCGGACTAATTCGCGGATTGCCCTCAGCAATCTCGGGTGCTTCGCGAAGGCTTCAGTTGAGCGAGTCAAAACTTTTCGAGCCGGCCGGCGGCGGAGTCGCGGGAGCAGTGCCTCCCTCCCCGCCTCATGCGCATTATAATGCGCGCCGACATTGACTTACTATGATTTTGCTATATACACGATTTGATAATCTTGTACTATACTACAGTAGTTTCTTAAATCAAAAACCTAGTACGGGACAATTCCAAGATTAAAAACTTAGTATAAGACCAATTTCAAATTCAAAAGCCTAGTAAGTCAATTCGCAAATTCAGAAACCTAGCATGTATAGTATTTGATAGGATTTTGAACTTGGAAATGTTACTTACTAGCTTTTTGATTTTGTAACCTCCGAGTACGAATGTCACTTGCTAGGTTTAAGCATGTTCATAACTTTGATTCTGTTTATGATAAAAATACAGTTGTTTTTGCCATAGACGTAGCAAAAAATTTTGGAAATATTGGTTTTAGAAAATGTGTTTGAATAAAAATGTCCCTTACTAGGTTTTGGTTTTGGACAGCCGATATTTGTTACTCTATTTATGTATTTTATGCTGAAAATACATAAAATGTTAAATAAATAATGTTGTAAAATAGAACACGTTGTAAAATAGATAAAAGTTTATAAAATAGTTTTGTACCACACCGCTAGCGTAATAGGTGAAACCATGTCATAAATTTATTTTGAGCCATGCCGAAGCATTTAAGCCGTAAAAGAGTAGGTAACTTTTAAATTCACATTAACATAATAATATGATTAAACCTTTTAGTGTGATGAAATTCTTTAATAAATTTTATGAATTGAAAAATTCTTAAGACTTTATATAATGTATAATAATCACTACATAGCTTGTAAATTTTATACGGATTTTAAGCAATAAAATATTGTATTAATTTACCATTGTACTGGTATTAGGTACATATCTATTCAAATTTATAAAAAGCTACCTACCAAATGTTACTATCTCAGTTTTAAACATTTTAAATCTTTAATAGATAAATTGAATAATTCATTGTTTTTTAAGTGCTGATAAATAAGTCATCTGGCCGAAACATTTACCAACAATCACAATGAGTTATCATTATTACTTAAATTTTTCGTTTAATCTATTAGCAAAATTAAAAACAAAACATACTTAATACTTAGGTTACTTCAATTCTCGACCAAACATGTCGGCGAACAACTTGTTGGTGTAAATGAGGTTTCAGTGTTTGCGCTGCTCGCATTACTCTACCAGCGATCCACGCCAACCAAAGTTACCCTATTAGCTACACTAGGGTTGTCACTGCTGTGCTCCTCGGAATAACTTTGGCATTTTGCGCTTGCAAGCACTTATTTAGGTTCTTCGAAGAACACATTAAATAGATGTAAGAAGTTGTAGGGTTGGCTTATTCTTATTTATATTTTTACAATTTATTATATATATTAAAAGTCAGTACTTACTAATTACTACTACTACTACTATACTACTACTTCTTGCGTTTAATTTTTATTATAAAATAGCTAACTAACACGCAGCGCGAATCGAAAAGTTAAGAAGTTCCAATGAAAAAAATTCTGGCTTAAGAATGAGAGATAAGAGATAAGTGGTATCAGTTATGAATGGTAGGTGCCATGCCAATTTCTATCCAAATAGTGACGGAAGAAATTATATATATACTTCTGTGCTAAATAAAATTTCTCATTTCGTATTAAATTATTATTTTAATTATTAAAGTTGGTATCTCAATAATAATGTTAACATAAGATAGAGAGATAATAAATATTGACGTGAAATAAAATAGGATTATTCTGGAATAAAAACTCATTTCGTTGTTTGTCTGTAATATTGTGTATTGCTTGCGTCGCAAACTAAATTGAACGTTACATTAAACATTACAAATTATCCTCATTTAATTTGTCCAATTTAGCTTAATTAATCCGCCGCCGCGCTCACTTGCGCACAAGCCCTTTATTCGTTGCCTCTTCGTATGGTGTTAACCCTTGTCGTGACAGGAGTTGTCACTGTTCTTGTTTAGACTTGGTTGTGAATGAAGTTAGCCTGTATTTAAACATTGTTTTTGTTTAGTGAGTGGAAAACCTTATAGCCGGAGAGCTGGCACCAATTTTTCGGTAAGTCAAGTCAAGTGAAGTCAAATAATTTATTTCGCTATGAGGTGATTAGACACGCTTAACGAAAGTCTAGGTACCTAACTAAAAACTACTTAAACTACTAACTGATCTATATAAGGCAAAGGATTAGCTATTGATTTATTGAATGAATAGCTAATCCTACATAGGTGCCTAACTTGCCTTAGGATAAATTTACAATAATTACCAACCACTAAGCTAAGCTCTAAGCTTATAGGTATTTGAGGCAAGCTGAAAACTTGTCCAACGCCTCTCCTATTATACCCCAACACGGAACTGCAGACCTGGCTGGTGAGTAGCGGGACAAAATCAAAACCTATTTTAAGTGCCGTGGGAGCAACACAGGGTTATGTGGGATTTTTACCGCATTCAAACCCCCCCGGTGGCCTTTCTCGGTGCTATGTGGAGGACTCCGGGATCTCCAATGGAACGCAACCGGAGTCCTTTTAGCGCGGTGCCCTTCATTTGGGCTCTGCGAAATAAACCCTGTGCCAACTAACGCTGTTTTTTTTAAATTATGTTTTATTGTGTTGTATTTAAATTAGGGTCTACAAACACATTGTTGCTAAGCTATGCGGGACAGACAACCAACCCTGACTTCACACTGAAGGACAGCCTAATTAACCCTTGCAACGTCGGTGAATAGTTTATTTGCGTACAAAGTCCTTTATCTGTCGTCACTGCGCTAACCCTCGTCATGTGCACCTTGGGTGTTGTGTTTGTTCGTAATTGTTGGCTTTAATGAGTGAAAAGTGTATGTGAATGATTCGTGACATTAGAACAGGCACAAAAAAGAGACCTTAGAGACATACCTAGTTTAAAGGCCTTTGAGATGTAAGATAAACTACGTTATGAAGAAAAGACATATTTATGACACAACATAAAATTAAACCTTTAAATCTTTGAAGAGGTAGGCAGAGGTTATGATTAGTTCCCATGTAATATGTGATGAACCTATTGCCATATACCTACTGGGAAGAATTCCAAACTACAAGCTATTACTAGGAATTTCAAATTAGAAAAACCTTATTGTTCAGCACGTAAATATGTATAATAAATTCAATCAATTTAATGCGGCAAGAAAATATGCTTATCTTTGACGATAAGTAAAAAACACGATGTAATCATTTTACTGAGACTCGTATGATAATGTGTAATACAATATAACGGAACCGCGAGATTGACGGCCAAAGTAAACTGAACGTTCGCTATATATACTTTATGGTTTATTTTGTAATAAAGTCTAAAAGGTTTTCTTTTCTCAATTTTATCGTAAAGGGATGCGATGAGTCATCTGCGAAAGTCATGATTGATGGGCGACATAATGATTTTCTTGTAGGGCCTTGACGCGATCGAAGATCATGTTTCGTCAGAACTTTCAGTTTATCCTTGCAATATTATGTTGTTAGTTACTCTACTAGGTATACCTATAGCATACTCCACCACGCTGTTCCGTGGTGGAAGGTTAGTTGCCAACCCGGTGTCGAATGTTCTGAAGCAACCCGAAGGTCTTCGACAAGGCTTTACGATTTGAAACAACCAGGACCGATCTCTCATGAAATTTTGCCACCAGCGGTCTCAGATCAAAGAACTGCCCGCGTTGGTCATTGCTTAATTTGGTCGATCAGCAGTTTATTATAAATACTATGAATATTAATGGAAGTAATGATGTTATCTACCGACTAGCAGTTCCCGCGACTTTTCTCTCTGATATATCAACCTGATAACATTAAACTGTGCTAAAATACTACAAACTTAGGTCTGGGGTTAAATCATAATAATTTAAATCGAGTAGCAATTTTGTGAAGTAGGTATATTAATTACTTGAAATTTGAAGTTTGTTTTATTACCTGAACATTGTGGAAATTAATTTAAGCCCTAGTAAGAAATTTCGATATTTAGGATGCTCTCACAGTTGCTCCTATAATTTACTGACACTAAATTATAGGAGCAACTGTAATTCAAGGAACTTCTCCATTGAGCTTTAAAGTAGCGCGCGTATTATATACCGCGCAAGATGTGTATTTTTCTTGAAATTTTCACCTTATTCTAAGCTTACACGCTTACGTACTTACTTGAAAAAACAACAAGAGCTTTAAAAATGATAACAGATCTTAAATCTGAAAGACCGATATTTTTCGAGAAGAGGGCAGAAGAGGGCTATCCGTTATATATACAAAATGAAAAGTAGAGACTCCCTTAGAGAAAAATTTAAGGAAATAAACATCCTAACCCTTGCATCGCAGTACATCTATGAGAATTTTATGTATATTCGTAAAAATAGGCATCAGTTTGTAAGTCGTAGTGACCTAAATGCCTTACGCAATGTAACACTAAGGAACGGCCACAAATTAGCGTTTCCTAAATGCCGGCTTAGTAAGAAAAGTCGTTCCTTCATAGGAATGTCTATTCTAATATTCAATAAAGTCCCGGCTGCGGTTCAGTCTCTGCCTTTACAAAGGTTTAAAAAAACCATCAAACAAACATTATGTCGAAAAGCTTATTATAATATTCAGGAGTATTTGGATGATATAAAGGCATGGGACTGAATTAAACTCTGACAGGCTATCACTATGCTTCTGTATTAATTATACTAAAAATTGTAAGCAGGTGGCATATGGGGTGATTCTTGGCATACACGATTGGCTGTCTCGTGTCTGACTTAATCATGTCATGGTCATACTGTGCATTTTTCTGTAAAAATTAATTTGAATTTTAAAAGAGTACCGAGAGTTTTTTCCTCCGGCTTTTTTCTCTCTCGGCCTACACTAGGGCATAGGATAAGAATATTGTAAATTCTTCCTAAAGCCGATGACCATATAGATAGTCTATCGTGACTTAGAGCTTAGCTTAGTGGTAGGTAATTATTGTAAATTTATCTTAAGGCAAGTTAGACACCTGTGTAGGATTAGCTATTCATTCAATAATCAATAGCTAATCCTTTGCCTTATATAGATCAGTTAGTAGTTTAAGTAGTTTTTAGTTAGGTACCTAGACTTTCGTTAAGCGTGTCTAATCACCTCATAGCGAAATAAATTATTTGACTTTGACTTGACTTTGACTTTCAAAAGGAGTAAAATGGTCAAATATACATCAAAAACATTTAAATAACTTGAAATCTTTGTAAGTTGGTTTAGGGCAAATCTTGCAGGCTGGATTTCAACTTTTGCTTTTGATTTGACTAGTGGACGCCCGCACCTAGTAATATTATATAGCCTATGTCACTCAGTGAAGATGCAGCTTTCTAAAGGTGAAAGAATTTTTGAATTCGGTCCAGTAGTTTTAGTGTGACAACATTACAAACAAATCTTTCCTCTTTATAATATTAGTTTAATATATAAGTATAGAAGTATAGATAACAAAACAATTTATGGTAATCGTGTTCTGTTACTACATCTACCCAAGCCAGATGAAGATACGCTTCAAAGAAGTTTTTGTTTTCAGATTTAATTAATGGTCATAAATGGTCAACCATTCCCACAACCAACATAAATGTTTGATGTAATATATAAATGTATAATTTATTCTATGGCAGCTATTTGGTGTGATGGAGGGATTATTGATCCACCCGATTATTAACTATTTTGGCTGGTGCGATTGACTCTTCACATTTTAGTAGAAGTTTTACATATTACAAGTCAATTTATCCAGTTTACCCAATTGATCCAGAAGATCGCATTTCACATTGTTTACACGGAGTCATCAAACAGACACAGGCCAACATAAGTAACAGAATCAGTAATAATAAATTAAGCTTGTATAAATAAATAAATAAATATCTTGGACATTCTCACACGCGGCCATCTGACCCAAAGTAGGCGCGAGCCTGTGATATGGGTGTCAGAGACTGATATACATACATAGATATTTTTAAATACATACTTAAATAGATAATATTTACATCCAGACACAGAACAAATACAAGTGTTCGTCACACGAATATTTGTCCTGAGTGGGATTCGAACCCACGACCCCTGGCGCCAACGGGCCTGTCGTTGTATGCGTGGAAGGTTTTTAAATATTTTTATGCGATGCGGCACGTACACAATGTGCTCGCACCCTCAGTTTCCTTAGCTGCAGCACAGCACCATTAATTTCCGTGGTCGCATATTGCACGCTGCGAGAAGTAAATGTGATTTATATAGCGTGTAATGGAACAAAATGTTTTACTTACCTGCTGATAAATGTGGTTCGGGCCTTGGTTAGGAGCTTAAGAACATTCGACACTGGGCTGGCCACTAACCCCTCCACCAATCCGCATTGGAGCAGCGTGGTGGAGTATGCTCTAGACCTCCCGCACCCGTGCCCAGCAGTGGGACGTCTATGATTCGCAGCGAATGGGTTAACCGTACGTCACTTGTTACTTACTTATAAAACCTTGAATACTAAATATTCCTACTTTTCTTTGATTTTCAATGAGATTAACACCTGACTGGATGTCACGTTAGAAGCATTCAATCACACCTTTACGAAATCCAATAACTGCTTTGTACCAGGCTAGTACACCCGGTGTGTATGACACCATAGGATCCACGGGGAATATTCAGGTATATTAATACCTATTCGTCGTCGATGACGTCTCCCTTAATTTCTTCACGCCAACAACGCTTCACGTACGCTCATCACGCTTCGAAGCTTCGAGAATATTGCCTTACGGCTTATTGCGTCATTAGACAGGAAGATATAATATAATATCATGTAGTATTTATGTAATTGTAATAGGTGTTTAGATGTTTACCAGTCATGTACGTTTGTTCCTCAGGCGTTCTAAGCGTGTACAGTACTCCCAAATTAATAATGCGCATAGAAATCTTCGTTACTGTTCGGCAAAGGTCGTATTCCCCGAGCGTCGGAAGACGGATATGTGTATAGAGTGGTTAAGTGCATTTTCTTAAAAATGGTTTTCAAACACAGGTTTACATTAAAATCTAATCATTATAATCTCAGTTCAAAAGTATTTACAGCACTGATCATTCCAGAATAATATTAAAATTACAAATAATTAATCAGAATCAAGGAGGATCTCTATTCCTGACATCCTAGATTCATCAGAACTTTCATTATGCTCTTGTTCATTTACACTTTCCCCACTGCTATCACCCGTGTAAATAATCATTTCATCGGAAAAACTATCGATTCTTGGGTCAAATTTTCTATATTCATCTTCGCATTTAACAGCGTGATCACAAACTTTTTTCCATTCTTCTGATCCTATATTATTGATTTTTTCTAATATAGCATCTTTAACTGACTTGACAGTCATTGCAATATTTTTTTTGGCTACGTGATGCTTTATTTGGACCAAATATTTTCAATGGGGTTAAAATCGGGATGATATGGTGGCAATCGTATAATTTTATTTAATTTTTCGGTGGTTTTATTTATTTCCATCGCCAACAGTTAGTATGTTATTTTACAAAATAAACTATTTCAATTTGAGTAAGATAATTAAAGTTGAAATTAAATTCACCTTTGAAAACAAAACCAAGAAGGGTGTGTAATAGCAGCTCTTTAAAATTCACCAGTATATAAAGACGACTGACGGACCTTTGACTGACCGGCGACAGCCGCCGACCAACCGAATTGTTTTCAATTTTTTCACATGATTTGACATATGACTTTGACTCCTGTTTCTTTCGAACAAGGTGCAAAATGCAAGTGCATTGTTGAGGGCTTTCTCCGATTCAATGATTCGGGTGTTTCCGGGAATACGACAATTAGCGAAGATTTGCATGCGCATTATTAATTTGGGAGTACTGTAAGGTGATTTTGATGATTCTTACGTCAAACCATGCGTCATTAAAGACATGACTATTAAGATTCATAACAGCGATAACCATACCAAATATTCTGTGACCATACGCCATATTAATGAAAAAAAAAAGTCGACTATCAAGTTGGGTATCGTTGAATAGGTATTTCTAAATCATTATAAGGCTCCTTTTATAATTTTTTTGTTTAAAATAACAATTTATTTATCCTAAATAACGATTTAAAGTTGGTTAACAAACATTCCAGCAAGTTTTACTAATTTATCATTTGTTTTGCATTCGGGTTTTTTGATAGAAACGTGCATGAGAAGAAGTACCTACAGATAGTTAAACATTATGTTTGGATTGATTAAACATTATTTAAATTCCTTTTCACCATGGAAAACTACCAGGACCTACGGCATAACGTTCCCTCCGAAGCACGGTAGCGCCCATGACATTTTGCCACTAGTGGCATCTACAACCCGACCGCGTCCGTCATTGCTTAACTCTGTCGATCACATTGAATCGACGAGAGCCATTGGGCTACGGACGTTACGATTGAAAAACTAGCCTCATGTAATCCGGGCATAAGTAATTCTAAACGACATATTGTGAATATTATATATATTCATATTAACAGTATATTGATATTAATTTGAATTCATAATAACTAGAATCCATGTTTCTCATGTCAGGATTGCGAGCAGAAATTATTGATGATCTACAAGTTAATTATATCGCTCCGAATAGCAGCCGTAACATACAAATCAAGCTATATTTATACGTACCAACTAAGGAATGTATTTCGAAGGAATGCTGTGTAAATTAGTTTTCATTCAATAAATAATTTTCGATGATAACAATTATTATTTGTAACAGGTAAAATTAAATTTCTAAAAACTGCATTCAGCGAATTGATATATAGTCAAACCTGTGATTTAAATTATGGACTTCAATAATTAGCAATTTTAGTGGGAAAATAACATGTTTGTTTAAACACGAGAACTAACAAAATAGTTCCATACGATACTCGTTAAAACAGAACGATAGTTGGATTTGTTCGAAACATCCATTTTATGACAATATTAGGTAAACGTGAACTAAAATGATTTCGTGTTCGTTGTAACAGAATTAATAAAATGTTACTCATACTTTAAGCCCAGTGGCTCTCGATGTCGCCTCTCACTCGATAGGTCCGGGTTTAAATCTAAGTGTCGCGCGGCGACCCATAGACGTCCCACTGCTGGGCATGGGTCTCCCCCACAGACATAGCTGCGGGAGGTCTAGAGCATACTGCACCACGCTGCTCCAATGCGGATTGGTGGAGGGGTTAGTAAATCCAAGTGTCACGCAACAATAACTTTAACTGGTTAGTTACTAGCTGTACTGTTAGTTACTAGTGGTGTGCCATATTATTACGTAACGTAGTTGTTACGTAATATTATGGCAAAGCTAGTGCTTTACCCGGGGCGTCGCACTTATTAAATCGTTTTTCCCAATTTAAATAATTTTTGAGCTCTACGGATATTTAATGGATGGTTGAAATAAATATATAGGTATATGATAGACAGAAGCCCATAACACTTTCGAGAATGGTCGTACTTCTATATTACTACTACCTCTATAGTCAATCTATCGTAGAGGACATACCTCTATGCAAATTTATCACGTAAATTTGCCGTTCAGTTGAGACGTAAAAGATGGACAAACCAACAATCACACTTTTGCATTCATAATGCTCGTACTAGGCGGGCTTGAGTGTAATTTATATTGTAAACACGCGTGGGTCACAAAGTTTAAACTCATATATTTTTTAATTGACCTTAGGGTGATAGCCATAATAAACCTTTTAGGTTTATTATCTTTGTAGGACACAAAGTTATCTTTACTTTGATGATAAAACGCTAGCTGAAATATTAAAAGCTTGTAGATTTTGCAAAAATTACGGACAACTTTGAGGTACTTGAGCAGGTTTCTGAATTTCGAACATTGCCATGATTTGTTTGTTCGTCGGCACAGTAGTACACAGCAGAACTATGATAGGTGTTAACTGCAGCTTATTAGCGTCCTGCAGGTCTGCAGAACCATCCAACCAATCATCAGCTTTCGAAGTCGACTGCTGGACATAGGCCTCCCTCTAACGGTGCCACTCATCCCGGTCCTGTGCCTTTCAAGGACCTTTCATACCCATCGGATATCGGTCCTGCGAGTGACGTGGCCTTCAGCTTGCTAATGAGTGCATTTCAGCTTGCTCACTCGATGAGCTATGTCGTAACCGGCGTCCGTCTACGGATTTCTTTATTTACAAATCCAGTCTCGTAGCGAAATACCGAGCATAGCTCTTTCCATAGCTCGCTGAGCTACTTTGAGCTTACGAATGACACCGACGGTAAAATACCACATCTTTGATCCTTAAGTAATTACTGGCAACACACGCTGTCCGAAAACTTTCGTGTTCAGACACAGTTAGTTAGAATAGTCTATGTTAAGATGTGTCGTAACTTCCCGAACGCTGCCCAGCTGACGTACACCTAAGTAGGTACATAAGTACCTAACTATCGTGACATATCTTTATTAAAACATAAACATCTGCTACAGCTGTAGAAGGCTGGTCGCAAAACTTAGTATGCCTTCCCAACTGCCCGTTGAGTGTCCCCAGAGCCTGGCGTAGGGTAAAGTTAAGATAAAAGGCTGTAGTTTTCTTGAGTATACAAAACTTGATCCTTCTCCGCAGGGGCTAACTGTGGAAGTGCAAAGCTGGATATGTTCTCCCAGAGGTGTTAGTTGTCTGTAACTTGAAGTAACCCGTCCTCTATTTACTGTTATAAGGCTTTTAAAAGGGACAAATGTGGTAAGTTTGTGGTATTTTGTGTAAGTGCCATTTTTTAATATAAGATAGGAAACAAATATTCAGCACCTACCCATACGACGCCGTTATGACAACTGCGAAAGACCCCGAACATACATATGTATATTAGTCTCATTCTATGTCGGTCACACATGCGTTGCTACCCTTGAGGTCTAAGATGGTTTCCCTGGAAAAGTGTGATAGAAAACCATATCATCCGACCAATCTATTTACAACTGAATTTGATGCATCGCTACGACCCATAGACGTTTTAGAATTATTTGTCTTTTGACTTTGACTTTGAATGTTCTCAAACCACCCGAAGGTCTTCGACAAGGCATAAGGACTGTTTCCAGCATTGAAAACAACCGGGACCGACGGTCGAAATCTATATCAATTACTTATTGGTAGTTTTATTTCAAGATTTATTCAATTTACAGACGCGAACTTGCTAGAGTTATTATGTAAAGATTTTCAAAAACTACTCGTAAAAATGCAATCGCTACGGTGTCGAAGTTTGGAGCGAAAGAGTCGTAGACGTTCGAAAGTCAACTTAAAAATTCATTTGAAAACACGATGTTAAAGTTAGCCGAAGACTAGAAGTTAAGGTTAGTGCAGTAAAATATACTTTTTAACTCAAGATTAACTTTTGACGTGCAACGTGTTTAAAAGCCAAAGAAATTTATACAGGGTTATTGGTAATTCGACGTATTCCCGTTAGGAGGTGATAGGGGTGACTATTTGTGATAATTTTAACCCCCATATGCATGATGCAAAAGTGAACCATTTTCGAGTTATCAAGCTTTTCAACTTTTTTCAAAATAGGTCAGAAATGCAACATCAAAAATTTATTAAAAAAAAAGTATCAATTAAAATCAATTTTTTTTCTTTAAAATTTCAAAAAAAGTAATTAAAAACAATGCCCAATGTAAATAAAAATTGTTACTTATTATTAATTGTTATTATTACTAAACTTTTACTGGTTCTAAATTTAATTTTAAATTTATATTTTTTGTTTTACTTACACTGGGCATTGTTTTTAATTAATATTTTTGAAATTTTAAAGAACGACCATAAGTTTAGTTCGAATAAAAATTTCCGCCTGCTTCCTTTGTGATCGGTTTTTCTCAGTTTTTTTAAAATAAGTTCATAGTTGTTATGCCTTGTTGGAAAGCTAAGAAAACGGTTATGTTTTTAAAATAATCTGCAAGCCAAGTTTGATACAAGTTATTTTTGTTTTTAAGGCATTTTAGTGGACAAAAATATTGAAGTAATATCGTTAATCGTCTCGCATTTTTAAAGTTGGACGGATAATTGTAGTTTTAATGTTGATAAATAACCATTGTTTAATCGTTTTTATAAATCAGAGGAAAAAAATTGATTTTAATTGATACTTTTTTTTTTAATAAATTTTTGATGTTGCATTTCTGACCTATTTTGAAAAAAGTTGAAAAGCTTGATAACTCGAAAATGGTTTACTTTTGCATCATGCATATGGGGGTTCAAATTATCACAAATAGTCACCCCTATCACCTCCTAACGGGAATACGTCGAATTACCAATAACCCTGTATACAGCATAATTTATACAAAACTTTCAATTTCAAACTTTCAAAATTCACAATAGTTACAAATGTCCAAGGAAACATCCAACCACTTGACTAGACAGTAACTTTTTACCTCGAGGAGGTAAGTATGGGAACATCATTTTTACTCGTTATGGCCTGTCTATTGCCGATGGGTGAAGTATTACGTGTCTTTATTAATCATACACACCTCTGAGGTGCAGAGTGAGGGTCTGCTGTAAAATAAATGATTTTTTTTATGTTTTATTACATGGCAGTAGGCTCACATTTACTATTACATTATTACATGGGATTCAATGGGTGTTCTCACGTCTGCTTGGGCGTTCTCACTTCGAGAAATACTGGCGTGACGTTGTATTATGTTTTTCACAAGATTAAATCAGGAAGTGGTAGATCCATAATTGGAAAAGTGAATAAGTATGTAGTATGTACAAGTTCACTGGCGCAGCGACACGAAGTAGCCCTTTGCCTCCGACGCGAGAGCGCGCCACTTGTCCTCAAAAAACATTTATTCATTCAAACATAACCGTTTGTCTATTTGAATACAGAATCATAAAAAAATATTTGATGATTGCTTGTAAATAAATAGTGGACTTTGTTTGTACGATACGTACTTTTTTAATAAAAATAAAGGCATATTACATAACCATGTATCCAAATTGGACTCCCTATATAATACGATCAGGGAAGCGGACCATCTGCAAATTGGATCAACCCGAAATTGGCCTAACTGCGAATAAGGTGCATGGGACGAAATAAGAAGCGAAACAATCGAGCTTAAATGCTATTGCGTAGCAAACGGGTACACCGCCCACTGCTGCGGTCGAATAAATTGCTGCCAATTCCAATGATATTGGCAACAGAAACATTACCAGTAATATGGTACAATTTATTTGTCCCGGAATAGAAAGGACCGAGAGTTGGCCAATAAATATAAGATTAGGAAAAACGAGCGTATTTCGGCCGATACGAACCCCGCACCGGTAAACACATCACGTAAGTTAATATATCCTGAATGTATCCAGAAAATTTATTTCATCCCAAACCTCTCACGCACGTGTGGGGAAGTACAAAT
The DNA here is from genome assembly GCA_944567765.1 of Carterocephalus palaemon. Taxonomy (NCBI): domain Eukaryota; kingdom Metazoa; phylum Arthropoda; class Insecta; order Lepidoptera; family Hesperiidae; genus Carterocephalus; species Carterocephalus palaemon. The sequence continues at coordinate 3,617,278 of OX155658.1, read as the reverse complement.
GTAACGGGTTGAGAACATATCGCGCGGAATCCACACTGCTTTGCGTGATGTGAAAGATATCAAGTTTTATTTAATAACTCGTGACTCGATATCAAACGAAGGTTGATAGATCAGATCTTAATATCGAATTTCCAATATCAAATTCCCAATCAGACAGTGAATTTGGATTGTATCTCTTTTTCTTCTAGTAGTTTGAAGCTACCTTTACATTAATTATGCGTGTCCAATCACCTCAATAATAATTTGACTTTGACTTGATTTGCTTTGTTTTGTTTCGCTCAACGAAAGTTACTTACTTACTGAAGTATTCATGAACATCTGCCATGCGTCAGAACTATTACCTTAAATTGCATTTACCATGTCAGAACTCCCAACGAAGCCCGTCTCGACGTTGAATGGATAGCTCCCAAATGCGGATGTCTGTGCCCAGAATACTAATCATACTTTCGTTTTATTGACCCGCTCGTTCCGTTTAATCTTCTGTTGATTTAGTGTTCTATTGACCTACAATATCAGCTAAGGGGTTAAACGAAGTCTGCTTAGTTGGTCTGATAGTGTACTTAATTATAATTGTCTGAGATACACTTTCTTTGGCTGGCATAAGTAATGTAACGAACCGCGAAGCCGAACTATTCTGGTAGGGAAGAAACTAAATTAATTTATTGTCAAACTAGAGTAGAAATTTTAAGTTAGCAATTGTTGTATTTTACTCTGTTGGTTGGTTTGAACTTAGACAAACCTAACAAGAGTTTGAGATTAGGAAGTTTGCGTAATTAGAACAAGTAATTTACTTGACTATAGTACTTATAACGTTTATGTGCAAATAAAAAAAATGCTTCAATATTATAAGCTTTGGGTACATTTGTGGGTAGTGTAATGAATTTTATTTTTAAATTGAATAAGAGAAAATTAAATATGAATATAATTTTTTGTGTCTTTGACAATAAACCTTGTGGAGTCTTAAATCTTTCGTCTAGTGCCAAGCGTGACCTCAGAATCTAGTTCCCTTGCGAGGAGCTTGCTCAACTATATTGCTCAACTAGTTAAGCAGTTGAGCAGTCAGACATCATGTTGCTAAAATAATGTACTTTCGTCTTTTCTATCATTATTCACAAAAACTAACAAACGCAATAAAAACCTAATAGGCTTATATCTTTTTGCCATATCTGGTTCAGATTTCTACGTCGAAATAGTTTTGGTAGTCTGACCGTATTTCATTATTATGACTATTTTCGTAAAGCCCTGTGGCTTGACAACCGCAGATTAAAACTGAGTAGCGCCTTTTAGCGTAGAGATGCTATGTTTTGTGATTTTTTGTTTTTATTTGTCAATTTTAATGAAAGTTTTAATCATAACTTTCTGTAAGGTTTTTTTGTTTCATTCTTATATTCAGGTTTTAAATTTTCTTCCATTTTCTCTTCAGCTCACATAAGTCCACTGCTGAACAAACGTTTGTTTATACGCGGTATCCTCCAGTTAATTCTAACGGTTGTTGGTCAACCAGATCTGGCCAGGTCATTGCTATCTTCGCTTTTTCCAATGCAAGCTTTTCTTAGACCCAGTGGCATGCTGTGGCGCTTTAGAACCGTGAGCATGAGTTCGATTTCGAGTATATAGAATTTTTAGGGTTTCAAATTTCGCCCGTTTTGTATGGAACCCTAATAACCACATATAACAGTGCGCATGACTTATCCAAACAACTTATGAATGAAGCAATAGTAGCGTACACAGGCCAACAAAAGGCACTCAGCGCTGAAGATTTCCTCTCTTTCTGCTCTCCTGCCAATAAACCCGACAGTAAAAGGATAGCCAACGAAGTGCAGACGATCGTGCGGAGAATATTAATATTAATCTGTCCTTGGCAGGGTAGAGAATTGAATAAAGCCTATTGAATTTTTCGCCTAATGTTTACACTTTTTTTCTAATAATATGAACGAGAATGCAGCTCTATAAAATTAATCTATTTGAACCAATATGCTTCGGCTGTATAAAATTGGTGTCTGTTGGTTCTATACCAATTGGTACTTACCAATTTAAAAATGCTTTATCCAATATACATACATACAAGCGGTTACAGCCCAGTGGCTATCGAAATCGCCTTTCACTCGTGCGGACCGGGTTTAAATCCAAGCGGCACTCACTAATGACTTTTCTATGTTAAGTGCGATTTAAGAAATTAGGTGTCACTTGCTGTAACGGTGAAGGACATATGGTGCGGAAACCTGCATGTCTGAGAGTTCTTTATAATGTTCTCAAAGGCATGTGAAGTCTGCCAATTTGCACTTGGCTCGTGTTGCCGTGGTGGTGGTATCCAATAGGTATAAGTAAATAAATTTACATCAACTAGCATGTATACAAGATTTAGATGTCTCAACGATATAAACAAATAAAAGAGCCTATCCATTTGTCAAGCACTGCGTGTATAAATCAAATGTCCAACAAAGGTGTACCTCACTAGATACCCGAATCACAAATGTCACATCCCGCAGCAGACTTTCGTGGCAAACGTGACGTAATTTATGGCATGTGGCTTCGTTATATGTTACCTGTGGCGAGGCCCCGAAAATTAGTTAGTCCAATAGTTTGTGGTTTGAACCGTCGATAAATTTTGTTACTTTCGTTTTCAATTTGACTTTGCGATTGAGAAAGGTGAAGTTCTATTGTGATTCTTTTTATTTGATACTGTCAACTTGTATTTTATGAATACCTTAAAGTGTATATAAATAAATAATGTGTGAAATTATGTCTGGTGATCTTTTTCTGAAATAAACTTGGCCAGACAAATAAAAACGATGGAAAAACCCATATAATAATTTAATTGCAACTCATAGTCCCACTGCTGGACTCCAATGCGGATTGGTAGAATAGAAGAATAATTTTAATGAGCATAGTCATTCTATACATTGAGTTAATCCTTTTTCTTAAAAAAGTTATATTGATAGATTATTAATACGACTATAAGCGAAATGGATTAAATTCACGTCGGGATAAATGTCTCAAAATAACATTCACTGGCGATACCCGGCGAATAAAGGCTATGCCTCGCTGTATTATAATGCAAGATATTTCAATATTTCGCTTCAAATATACCTAAATTCTTCAATATAACTTTTGTTGGCAACACTGCATTCGGAATAGGAAACGCGTTCGTGTGTGAAAATATTTTCGATATTTTCCCGTTTCACTTTATAATATGAAGTAGCTAAAAATAAATAAAATATCAAGTTTGTTGCGTAATTCATAGCGTTTATCCGTGACTTCCAAAGAAATGTAATTTTCAAACCTACTTAGTAACTATATTAAACGAAATACTTCTTATGTGTGCGTTGCGTGTGGTGGACGACGACATAAAAACATTTACAATCACCAATTAATATCCATGTCGCGAGTACAAAAATTTATCTGCCAAATAAACATCTGCATCGGCCGGGATACGAACCCGGGCCTAGCCATTGTCTACAGACGATGAATAGAATATAGAATAGAATAGACTAGACTATATAGAATAGACTAGAATAGATAAAGGCTATAGCCTATATCTATTCTAGTGACCAAATAACCCTACTAACAACCTACATTCCTATTTGCATCGCAGTGTTCTAACTTCAATACATTCTGGCATTCTGCTTCCAAGGTTATTTAGGGTTGTTACTGGCAATTATTTTCTATTCTAGTTAATGCATTCCATTTCTAATATATGCATCCCATTTCTAAAAAATGTGTTATGTGCAGGTGTTTTTATGGTTTCATTTTTATTTGCTTTATTCGGATATATTTTACTCGTCCAATAGACCCCATCCCTACTCCTTTTTCATGGAAATAGCAATATTAGCAGACCAACATGTCTAGTGTATTGTATCTTTGATATCATTTGTATGCTTCTTTGACTCCAGTGTTTATGCTGAATTTGAAATTCTAACGCGTGCAGTTCACTTTGTACTGATTTTCTACTGGAGCAACAATAACAAGTAAGTATTAAAGTATGTGCAAATGTAGCAGTTATTTTATTTATAAACTGTTGGGCAACATGGGGTCAATGAAATACCTAGATCAAATTTAATAGACTTTTAATTTGGAGTTGAAGTAACAAGCGCGTTTTATAAATATTCATTTAAATTTTAATTGAAGAGTAATAAAAATTGTACCTATTGAGAGGCCACTGGTAAAATATATAAACCTGACTGCTCTCTGATGTTGATGGAAAAATCAAGCATCGTTTCCGTATTCAATATTGGTCCACTGCAACTGTTATTTCGTTTATTTACTTTTAAAATTGTATGTTTTCAATATGATATATTATGATGAAATATATTCAATTGTAAAATATGTTTAACTTGTCAATAGACTTTTAATAAACACACACTTACACCCACCCGCAATAGGCGTAGGCAATATCCATGCTATGAATAAATTATATGTGAAATATTTTTTTACCACCCCGCGCGATCTATGCGCGGATCTACGGTTCGACATTCACGCAATGTGAAAGACAGTGTGAAATAACATAGACAGGACAACTTTTACTACAAATAATTCAATGTTCTTCCATAGAAAATTACATTTTCATGAAGAACATTATTACTCACGAAACACATCATTACTCACGATGCACAGTCAGTACCTACAACACTTTGTGTACTACCACGGTAATAGTATCTTACTACCGAATAGTCCGTTCCGTAACACACGTCACCGCGCCACGAAATCGTCTTAAAACAGCACCAATAAAAATATAGTCACAAACATACTACCAACATAAAACAGATAAAATAGATGCGCACATTTATGTTGAAATAGATTGTTAAAAGTTGTAATACTTACATATGTCACGGTCACATACAGAACTAATCAGAAGTATGCCGTTAGAAGCTAGATCAAACATTTCGGGGTTGACATTCAATTTTTTTTTAATAGATATAAGATAGCAAACGAGCTTGCAGCACCACCCATCCGCTGCCGTCCATGACAACTGTGCCTGCTTTTTAACAAGACTCATCCTACCTTGAGGACTAAGATGGTCGCCTCTAAAGAAGTGTAACCGGAATCCACACCTTTCCAACCGGATCACAATTGTTTTAAAAACAATTACTACACGGTAGAAATGGTACTAGGTACCATGGCGGGCGGTGTGAAATCTATATGGAACAAAATAGGCATCATATAAAACCTATTTGGTTCCCTATAGGCTCTACCACCTAATAATTACATTACATAGGATAACAAAATATTCCAGGAATATGAATCAGCTCTTAAATAAGACCAGAGTGAGCTAATTAGTAACACGAAGTTTGCGCGGGGCTAGGCATAACGCACTTATCCATTCACTCTGAGCCCATTCGCTCCCTAATTCAATCATTTTTGTTTCAACTTTGAATGGATTAAGTCACACTTCTGTCACGGGAAATGAAGTTCTATTTTTGAGCAAAGTTACCTAATATGTACTACGTGCGCACGTTTTGTAATTTTGTGTACAGTATTGAAATAAGTAATAAGAATAAATATGTAGTATAATAAGAGTGAGTACGTTGAAGTGGCAATGGGCTGGCCACGTTATTCGCAGAGATGTTAACCGGTGGGGAAGAAAAGTCTTCGAATGGAGACCTCGACTTGGAAAAATGAGCACAGGCCGCCCTTCGACAAGGTGGACGGACGACCTGAAGAAAGCGTGACCTAATACTTACAGGTTGTAAGTCGGTCACAAAAACACTAACACCATCACGAAAATACTTTCTCCGTCCCACAGTTGGGCTCGTGTCTTCTCTGGGAACCGGGCCGTGGATTTTAATCCACACTTCCTGATTGAGAGTGAGCGAGTTCGGTAGCCATAGAAGGCTGTCACCGCTCCATAAAAACACAGTTGACAATTAATAAGAACTATTTATAACGATTAATGAAATATTCGATTTGCATTAAAAAACTTCCTAACAATTACTTACTGTAATTCATATTGCTACCAAACACCAGCAGGACTAACTATAACTAGCAGTCCCTGCCCCAGTCCCCATATCAACATACTAGTGGACGCCCGCAGCTTCGCTCGCGTGGAATTAGACATAACAATAGTTTCGTTTACACCTAGTAATATTAAATAGCCTATGTCACTCAGTGAAGATGCAGATTTCTAATGGTGAAAGAAATTTTGAAATCGGTCCAGTAGGTTTTGTGTGAAAACAATACAAACAAATCTTTCCTCTTTATATAATATTAGTATAGAAGAACTGACCAATTAATGTTCTTACTAACTCTCTCTGCCAACTGAAATAACGATCCTAGTATTTGAAACTTGTCAGACACATTTGTTATGGGAAGCAGCGGATGGGTGTTTTTTCATGCTCGTTTGCTATCTTATTTTTATAAAAAAATTGGAAGCTGCTTTAGATAACCTTTAGCTAACCTTGTTAACAGGTTTACCTTTTCAACTAACTTGAGTACCTTAACAATAATTCAAGAGACATTGAAATATAAAAAATTACAAGCGCCGGCCTGTCTTTCGTGATCCTAATATTATATATCCCTAAGACAAGAGTGTAGGCAATTGAATCCCTTTACCTTTCTTTTATCTGTAATAAAACAGTTTTCTTATCAATAATTTCCTCTCGTAGTTTGTCAACCGTTACTTTATTATACGGGTATAAAATTGGGCAATCATCGTATAGATGGCTCGTAAAATTTCGGCCTTGTCAGTCGTCGTGAGCTTTATATCCAGAGGTAATCAACGTTTGGATGAAAATATGGGGAAAATGTTTTCGACGTGCGTCAGCACATTTATAATAAGAAAGGTACGAGAAATACTTTTTATGATTCTGTTTTGAAGGGGGTACCTTTAAAGTAAAGAGTGGATCAGATGGTAGAGTTAACTTTCTATTGACTAATTATTTATCTACTTTGTTATTTTGGCAGATAAGATATTATTGAAACAGCAGTATTATTGCTTTACTATTATTTCGTAACGCATTGTGAGAAAGCCAGAAGTAACAGTACATCCATATCGACTATTCTTTCTTAATCAAATAGGATTTGAGTCATGATAGTATCCGCCTTGGATCTAGTTATTGTCAAGTATATTTGAAGAACCCTATGTGAGAGCCCACCGAGAAATCCTCAGAAGAAAGTTCATTCTTCAGTTCACATTATGCGCGGCAGAAATGATTACGCAAAACAATATATTCCAAATGTTTTGACGTCAAATGTATAAAATGTCTACTTACATCTTAAATTAATAATATGATAATAATATGTAGTTCAGAAATTCCTAACACTTCTGTTGTATTTTTTTTGTTTTCTTATGAGTTTGAAGAGTGAAAAGGTCGCGGTGTAAAAAGTGTAATCTAAACTGAATTACAAAGTGATTGGACGCCTCATCAAAAGTGTGAAAGTGATATTCATACACTGAATAAAATATGAGGAACCATCATTAGCTGTGATTTAAAAGAAATCAGCCGTGAACTGGATCATGATAAAACAATATTAATGACTCTCTGACATCATCCATTACTGTTTCTATAGATAAACTAGCAAGGCTCATTTATTATTTACTTACGAATAAAATTAATCGTGTTTCTTGTTGTTCCAAAATAGGGCAAGCTTATACTTAGCGTTCCCTAGTAGCTTCTACAAAGTTATTTTACTTCTTTGTTTATCACTACATACCCTTTCAATGTCCTACTGGAGAGTAGTTGGGTGTTTCGGGTATAGGCCATAGCCACGCTGGCCAAGTGCGGATTGGCAGAATTCAAATGCCTTCGAGATTATGGAGAACTTTCAGAAGATCTCTTTCTTACGATGTTTTCTTGACATGTAAATTCAGGTGATATTTAAATTCTTACATAACACATGTTGTGTTATGTAAGAATTCACACATCCCGAAACTGACCGAAAGGGTAGTCAGAGATGTGTACACCACATTACACCAGTTACTTTATAGATCTCATGATACCATTGAAATAGGTGGGAACATTCACCGCAGGTGGGATTCCACCCACGACCTTCCCATAAGTACTCCAACCACTCCATGCTCCAACCACTAAGTCACCGGTCTTTCCCTCCAGCAGTGATATTCTTCAAGACATACGCCTTAGCGTGACGTCATCACCATTCAGCCTCTATACAGAAGGTACTGGATCATAAGCCTTTCAATGCAGAAATGGAAACAAGTCAATTCTGAAACACAACCGAAACAAACTCATTTTAGTATGCACTTACAGTGGTATGAAATTAAGTATAGTATTATTCAATATAGAAAAAAAGTTGAAATTTCATAAGTCATTTTTGCGGGTCGCTTGGCTTTGAACACGGATCCTTTTGAGTGTAGGCCAAGGTCCAGCCATTGGTCCTGACACTGCATCTTATCGCACTGCATTTCTTTACGTTTATAAAACTGTATGGAACCATTTAGGCCGCAGTCGGATTGGTCCGTGATATTTCACTGTTCCGTGCCAAAAATGGCTACACATAAAGAACCACTAGTGAAGGGAAAATATTAATTATCAGTTTGCTAATGTGCTATAGGTACTTAATGCTGTTACTTAGAAAAAATACTCCATTGATTTATTAATGGATATTAGTCTTCACAAAACAATTCGTAGAGGTTTTATGAATATTGTACTGTCATTATCACCACCATCATCACAATTCTTTCTGAATATTATGTAAGGTCCTTATCTACCAGGGTTGCCAAACACGGATTAGCAGACTTCACTTGCCTTCAAGAACATTGTAGAGAACTTTCAGGCATGCAGGTTTCCTCACGATGTTTCCTTCTACGTTAGAGCAGGTGATACTAAACTTAATTTCTTAGATCGCACATAATGTTGTTACTCTCTTATTCATAACAAACTAATGAAAGGACTAACTGTATATCACTCATATCTCGTGATTAAGGGAAAGTTGCATGTTATCCTTAAAGTATACTTACCACGTATAAGGTGAGCAGACACTAAGTCTTGTAATCCCCTACTTTTAAGATAAGATCTAACTTGGTTCATTAGTGTGAAGTAGCAAATCCAATAATATCAGATATCTTCGCAACCCGCTCAACTTCAGCATACGTGACTGTCATATTTAAGTTGGTGTGAGAGTATAAAGACACCGGTCCGGTTGAAGAAACTTGCAAATTGATCAAGGCATCTCATCTGATTTTCCTGTCAAAACAAAAACAAGGGATCAACTGCAGATTCTACCACAGTCATTGTAATTGACTGCGCAGCTGTGGGCCGAATTATTTTGGCCTTTATATTTTCTCTAGCGAAACAGACTAGAAACTAAAAAATAATTCTGAGCGATTCCGTTCATGCCAAGTCTTAAAGTTTAAGTGTTATGAACCCTACTCAGTATTTCTTTGATCTCGATGTATCGCAAGAATGTCGACGTGAGGCCACAGGAAATTCTATCGGAAGCTATTTTTCTACGACAAGTTCTTTAAGGCTATCGGGAGCGAGAAATTCCTGAATTCCTCACTTTACAGGTACGAGTACATACAGTGTTGAAGATAAAATTGACAAAATGACATTTTTATAGCTGAGCTGAAGCTATTTCCGATATGATGTTGCCGATGGATTTTAGATTCACCGTCGAACAATGTCTGAAACTGTAAGTTTCACTAAGTGACTGTAAGTAACGCTGTCTTTGCAATTACATAATTATTAATTCAACTTTAAGAAGAGGGTGCAGTTGACATTTTTTGTTCACATTTAATTTTGATTGCCTCTTTCAACTTACACCTTTGGATTCAGTCTATTTAAAATAATAATATTAAAAGCTTGTCTAAAAAAATCAAAATGATACATCGTTTTCTTATTTTTAAGCCACAATTTTCAAGAAGGGTTGGTTGACAATTGTGGCTTAAAAATAATGGGGGATTGGTTGATTGGTGCAGCAGGTCCATGAGCTATCGTATTAAATCAATAAAAAATACTCCAGTGTTGTAAATCATACTGAAAAGGTTTTTGTAAGCCCTTTTCTAAACATCTCTAACATAGTATAGCAATGGCTTCGTTCGGATAATCGGATAGTTTGCGAGTCTGTTTTCCTTGTACGTAGTTTTGGTAGTAAAGGAAACTTTTTATCTCACAACTTTATGCAGGGCTATTGTGATGTTTACGTAGCATACGCTCACAATCTTTTGAATAGATTCATTTATCTGAGAATCAATATATCTATTCTAGCCGAACTTCGATCGTGGTACATTGTCTCAATGGGCCATTTCAGATATTTATGTTGAAAGTAGATATGTGAAATACCTTTGAATGTTATTGTGATCTACTAGTGGACGCCCGCAACTTCGCTTGCGTGGAATTAGACATTTGTCATCTAAGTAATTAAAATTCTTGGTCCTGACTGATCATTGATTGGTCATACATCAACGTACAGACTAAACCGCTGGTATTAGAAATGTGAATTTTTTACTGTAGGTTCTCCTCATAACGTAGGCATGCACCAAGGAAGAATTTTGCAAAATTCCACCCCTAAAAAAATGGGGTTAAAAGAGGGGTTATTGTTTATGCATATGAAACTTCGTCATTTCTCAAACTAAAATTATGAAAAATAAAATTTAGGCAATTGGTTAAAAAGAAGGGTTTACACTTTTTTTTTTAACTCCACCCCGAAGTGGTCTAAATTAAATAATAAACTGCTGAGCCTCGAAATATGAAATGTTGATACTAGACTACCTTTTAGGTTGCATGCAAACATATAGAAAATAATTTGATAAATTTCACCCCTGAGGATATCCGTAATATAAGGGACCTAACCTTGAGTTGCTCAATTACGCAAAGTCCACTGAACGAATTTGAATATGAAACTTGGTACAAAAATAGTTTATAGCCTATATTAACATACAAAATACTTTTCATCCTTGAAATTGCTCCCTAGGGATGTTTTGAATTTTTAATGTTTCTATGTTGGCGGACTGATATTGTCCCAGACGCACTGTAAATGGAACCTATATCATCTATTCATGCCAAAGTAACATTTAGGACAACACACGTAGAACTGAGTAGGCTCGGTAACGAGCAATTTCCGTTGCTCGACACCCAGCCTCCAACATCCGTTACGTTCTAACAAATTTCTTTGACGAAGGTGTATGTACTTGCTCGAAGAAAACACGAAACACTCATTATACCATTGAATGTGTTACGTGAGACATATTGTGGGTGCTGGCCACTATTAGCCTCATATACAATGCTCTCATTGTAAAAAGATATAAAAAAGAGGTGTAGTGAAGTGGGGTAAGAATGACACATGGGGCAATACTAAAACTTTCAAATATCTTTTAAAGAACACATTTATATTTTGCTTTAATAGGTATATCGGTTAAACAACCAAAAACCATTGATCTTGAAGTAAAATCATATATCAATGCCAACAAAGGTGTAACCGACATAGTAAAATGCCTCGCCCCATGTGTGAGTCTTACCCCTTCCCGCTATATACACAAGTTATAATTAAAAAAAGGCAAAACTAATAAATAGAAACATATTAATAAAGAATGATAAAAGGAACCTAAAAAGATTTTTAAATACCATTTTAACGATTCGATTTTTTTTGTTTTCTTTTTTACAAAATGGCGTCTGGTTGTCGCTGTGGTGAATTTTGGTTACTGTCATATGACACCCACAAGGTTAAGATGAATCGTTTGATGTAAGAATCATCAAAATCGCCTTACGCGTTTGGTCCTTAACCAACGGTGTTTTTATGAACCGAAACATTTTCTCAAAAATAAACTATAACCGTATTATTCGTAACTCACAAATTATGTTAGTTCACTCGGAATGTATTTGCGAGATCTTTGCTATGTAAATCCCAGTGCCGATTTGATTCAACATTGAACCCAGATAGAATCTTATAGGCCAGGAGACGGAAATGAAAAACCCAATTGTGTTTGAATCGTCATGATTGCAATAAATGTCAAATGAAACGATTTGTTTCATTTGACTATTTTATATTATAGTGAAATGAACAAAATATCAAAGGTATTTTGGGTTATTATTAAGTTTGAACCATTTTTTATGTTAAAGAAAACATCACCGTGATAAAAACGTTATGACCTTTTATCAATACTTACCTAAAAGTTGTGTAAATTATAATCAAATTAACGTGTTACATTTAAAAATTGTGATGTAAGTTAAAATCAAGTATTGAAACCACATAGAAACCATTGCAAGTAGGAAATCAAGTAGTAGTAATTTTAATTTATAATGATGATGATTTATATAAAATAAAATATTATTGCATGGCTGTATTACACTTTTACTTAGTTCCCGAGTAATATGAGTATATTCATAGTCATAACGTTTATTTGCATGAATATTAAATGTATATTGCCATACCAGCACGAGTCTGTTCTTCTATGTCCTACAGTCGGGAACGACCTTCGCCACCACGCTGGTTAAGTGTGAATTGGCAGGTTTGACATGCCATTGAGAACATTATCGAGAAATCTCCGGCCTTTTGCACAACTTTTGAGTGATATCTATTTTTTTAAACGCATATAAACTCATTGTACCTTGCCGCTAAGATTTGAACCAACCATTTCTAGTATTTTGGTAGCTACTAGGCTATAACCAGTTTTATTCATAGCATTGCTTGTAATTTTCTACAAAATGTTATTTTATTTTATTTATTTATGTACACACAACAATACATTGAAAATGGTTAAATTAGTAAAATTGAAGACTGTTAATTAAAACATTACGACCTCCTAGACTATGAGCAGTAAACCTCCGTGGTAAGTACCTGTCCTCGAGCACTATGTTTGGTTTCCTGCGATCCTTGTGACAAATTGCAGTCCGTTTCTAAGATTTATACCTACCGTACCAACCGCACAAGCCGCACATACTCATTATATATATTACCAGAGTAAGCATACATCTATACTATTATAAAGAGGAAAGATGTGTTTGTAATGTTTTCACACAAAAATTACTGGACTGATTTCAAAAAAAATTTCATCACTAGAAAGCTGCATCTTCACTGAGTGACATAAGCTATAAAGGCTCATGAGTGCCCTCATCAGGATTGGCCATGTTTATTTACGTGGGCGTATAGGCGAAGCACAAGATAAAAGTCCAAAATCAATAACAGAATCATTTTACTTCACTATTACTTTAAATTACAGTTTTAATCAAACAATAAATGCACTACAATTAAAATAGACTCTTTTAATTTTAAAATCAATCACGATAAACAGTTATTATTATAGGATTACGTGGAACAAGAGCGATCCGTCGAAAAAGTGGTGCGCTCGCTGTTGCGGTGTCAAATCGAATCCGCCAACATGGCTGCGCTGACCATCAACACGACGTTTCGCTAGACCTTGACAACTGTCAAAATCTAGTTCCTTCTTAATTTCACAAATGGCTTCGAATACGCCTTCAGCTATATAATATTACTAGGTGTAAACGAAACTATTGTTATGTATAATTCCACGCGAGCGAAGCGTCCACTACTTATTTATAAAATCTACTTTTGGGACCACGGGCTTAATATAAATTTTTTTAAAGGCTGGTCGATTACAATTTGGCAGAATCCTCACAAAGAAACCCTGTCTGTCTGCGCCTGCCTGTCAGAAGTGTTCATGCGTGGACCTTTTTTGGATTGAGAACACAGACTTGAGAAATTCTGATTATAAGCAAAAAATGTTCGGTTATTATTCTTACGTTTTATTCGAATAAAGGATAAAAAAGCTACAGTCACACAAAATATAATATCACTACTAACGTTTATCTGCATAAACATAACATTTCTTAGTTATATTTTTTTTTGATTTCCCGTATTGAATTGCACCCTTTTTGTAAGGATTTAGTGAATAAATAATTTATTTGTTAAAAATCTATTCAGCAATACATGAACGGACAAACCCAATATAGCTTTTTCTTTGCTTTTGTGGTAGTACAAATGGCGGTCTAGAATAGATAGAATCACACTAGACTATCTAATGACCTAATGAGTAGTAGGTGTACTGCAGCGATTATTCATATATAATGCCTAATAAATAATATAAAATTTTAATTATAATAATAAATAAATAAATATTCTTTTATTTCTGGAAATTCTGGTAGCCTTATCACATGTAGCGTCTGCGATACGTGCATTTTTGTTGTCTTGTTTAGCAATGGTCGGAGCGGACAGCCTATTTGGTGACGCCGGAAAGGTCTGTATGACCATACAGCAAGAGTCCATTAAAAAAAAAAGAGCGGACAGCGAGTTCCCTGTCACACGGCAGTCCACTTAGCCTCGCTGATTTTAGCCTCTCAATAAAATCAAGTTTTTAAAAGTATGTTTTACTTACAAAACTTTAGTGCTACTTTTTCTTTTTTGACGTAATTTAATTTAGGAACGTTAAAATACCGCTATTTGCAATGTAATTAATATTAAAAAGCGACCCTTCCGTAAATTCCTCTGTGCTTTTCGCTCATTATTTCTGAATTGGATCTCTGTGCTCACTGAATAATTTATTCGGAAGTTCTCGCACAAATACAACTTGATGTAATTTGAAGTAGATAGTAAATACAATTTATTTAAAAGTCGCGTTAGAGATTTTGTGCACTAACCTTTCTGGATAGTATTGCGTATCATTTTCGCTTGTATATTGACTGACAATTTTAATTTGCATTCTTCATTTCTTTTAAAAGTTGATTTTATTTCTATATGTACAAATGTCAAGTATTTTTCTAATTTCCTATGTTAAAATGTTTTAAGCCATCTGCATAATCCCCAAGTCTTGGTTGCAATTAATATTCAAAAGCATCCCTTTTGGGAATTCCTGGACTCTCGACGTGCATTATTGCCTAACCTGCCACTTCCCTCATTGAATTATTCATTTAAAAGTTGATCTATTTATAAAGAGTACGCGGACGCATTTTTTGAAGATTTATTTGTGTAAAGAGATTTAAAATTATCTTTATAAAAATACCATTTGATACCAACTTCGACTCGAAGTTAAACTTACGACTGTCAAAATAGGATTTAACAAATTACACAGAGTGAATTATTATACCTCTTGGTAACGAGTATAGGAGAATAATTTAATAAGAATAATAATTAATGAATAATAATAATTACTAACAATTGCTAAGGCTCATTTATTGCTGATAATTTGGCAATATAGTTCACTTGGAAAGTTAAAAAAATCACATCTCATTTCACGTTTATGCGTTCTCGCCTAACTCGCCTTTCACACAAGTGGGTTCAAAACCAAGCGTTACGCGCTAATGACCAAGGATATTAAATGTCACCTGCTCTAACGTCGAAGGTAAACATCGTGAGAAAACCTGCATGCCTGAGTGTTCTCCATAATGTTCTCGAAGACATGTGAAGTCTGCCAATTCGCACTTGACCAGCATGCTGGATTAGTGCCAAATTGTTTACAAAATAACACAATTCAAGAAAAACAGAGAAATTTCTTTGTCTACTCTATGTGCAATCTTGAATTAGAGACCTCTGTTCATTGAATAATTCAGTGCGGCGGAAGCTTCACAATTTGATCTAATTAAAAGTAGAAATCGGAGCCAACTTACGCACTACTGGTTTTTTATTTACGGCTGATATTTATCTCAAAAATTCGAGTATTTCTAATTTCGCTTTGAAGGAAATTAAGTTCTTGAGAGCTACGGTCACAAAGTAGATATTAGGAAATCTACTTTGTGCTACGGTTGCGTAGGGAAAAAACGGTCAAGTGGAAGACGGGCTCTATAAGGAGAGAGATAACAACAGATATAAATTGCATTAAATTGTAAGTAAACTAAGATGACGAGTCACAGCGATGACAGCCCAGTTGGCTATCGAACTCGCATCCACTCGAGCGGTCCGGGTTCAAACCCGAGCGGCACGCACCAATGACTTTTCTAAGTTATGTGCGATTTTAGAAATTAAATGTCACTTGCTATAACGGTGAAGGAAACATCGTGAGGAAACCTACATGGCTGAGAGTTCATCATAATGTTCTCGAAGGCATGTGAAGTCTGCCAATCCGCACTTGGCCAGCGTGGTGGACTAAGGCCTAATCCTCCCCATTCTGAGAGGAGATCCGTGCCTAACAGTGGGACAAAGAAAGGGTTGTGATGATGTTTAAACTAAGATTTCCTCAATTTAGTTATATCTCTGGCCATCAGTGTTGAGTGTTCGGCGATAATCTTCGCGCGCATTTTGACTCTTATGCCTTTTATTTGAAATTTTTGAATCGAATAATTAAGACTCACTCTGTGGTATAAACACAGAAGTGGGCTTAGACCTGCTAGTTCCAAATCGAACTCAGCTGCATAAATAAAAGATTACTTTTGCTTTACCTAATTCGCCCTTTCTTATCCTATTAAAGTCTCTTTCACGGGATTTGTTTTTTATTCGAGAGGATCTGTGGATTTTGCTAGACACTTTATATTTGTTAATTGACTTTAAGGATTACTATTTAAATTGTAAAGCTCGAATTAAGATATACTTTTTTTGCTGATGTTATATTGTGCTGATGTTATACTCGTATGTTCAAATTTCGAAAGAAACCAAATGTACTTAAAAGACAAAATATGTATGCGCACTCCGATTTAAATCATTACATTACTGTTTTTTTAATACTATGAAGTTTTTATGAGAGTAAATTTTATTTTCTTTGAACATAGATATGTTCATAGTTCAATTAATTTACTTTAATAATATCTTGTATTGTAGAACGTTGTGAAATTATTTGCCAACAATTTCCCCATATTGCTAGTCTCAAAACTCATATTGCTAGTCCCAGTTCACAATGGCTTTTAATTCGGTTATTTCATACTGTATGTGTTTATTATTCGCATCACTGATATTTCTAGAACGATATACTGATATTCTATTTCGATTGACACGTTTACTATGTATTGCTTTTACTCTTTTCACTGATTTATGTTGACAAGCAATGAGCAAAATACCAAATAATCACCATAACTTATACATCTACTCATATTATTGTGTGACTTAAAGTAAACATAAGCTACTGGGCATGGGTCTCCCCACAGATGCAGCTGCGGGAGATCTAGAGCATACCCCACCCCGCTGCCCCAATGCGGTGAAGGTGCTAGTGGCCAACCCAGTGTCAAATGTTCTCAAGTTCCGAAGGTCTTCAATAAGGCTTAACGATTGTTTTAACTATTGTAAACCACCGAGACCGACGGCTTCACGTGCCCTCCGAAGCACGGTAGCACCCACAGAAATGTTATGTCCCATGAAATTTTGCCACTAGCGGTCACCCATCCAAATACCGACCGCGCCTGTCGTTGCTTAACTCTGTCGAACACATTGAATTGTCGAGTCATTGGGCTATGGACGCTACGTAAAGCAAACAAACGTACATGTACATAATAGCATCCGTAGTAATAGGGGAAAATAACCAAATATGGAATAGTACCAACCCCGAATACGGAATCTAAGCTGTATTGCAGTAGGACATACGACAAAATTCCATATTATTCCATACTATTCCATATTTGGTTACATTCCTGTACTACATTAGCCCCGGTCTCCTAATATGTTTCAGAAATCCGTCTTCAGAAGAAACATAAAATTGGTGCAGCCAATAAAACCGACTCCCCATTTTATTTCGCCTGCCGAAATACATAGAAACAAGCCTCTAAATGCCGCAGGCTGTATTTATTTCCCTCACGACCTCCACAAATAACGGATCAACGATAAAAGTCATGCGTAAGGAATGTTTACTTCGAGAAATATCAACCAAATCGTAAATTAGTGGGAATAACCGACAAACAATATTGTATTACTACGTTTTTGTGAGATGTAAGCACACATTACCGACCCACAGTTAGTGTCTCTCCTTATAATTGAGAAGGCGTAGAGCGGAGGCGCGGAGTATATAGTTATGATACGGTTAGTGACTAACCCGAGTGTCGAGAGTTTTTTGACCGTGCGAAACTCTCCAAAGAGGTTTAAAACCTGAACTGACGGCTATAGGTAAATGCTCTTCAAGGCAATGCAATTAATAAAAAAATATACGGGACTTAGTCTACTTTGGATTAAATGTAGAGTTTTTATGAATATAAAATGGAAAACGAGCATGCAGCAACATCTACCCACATCCATCAATGGCAATTGCAAATAAAAAAAACATAACTCGGAATAGGACTGGTAAAGGGCCAGTTGGATGTTAATAAGAATTATAATTCTATTAACAGTTTTTTTATTCATTAGTTCGGTCAGTTTATTAATACTTATGTTTGTTATTAAGTCGGTCAGTTAGTTAATATTTACTCGTACGGTAACTGTAAGAGCACATTTAAAAATAGCATAGTTGTATGCTATTTTTAACTAACCGAGTGCTGACTCGGTTATTATGTAGCTTGTGTTCTACCCAGCTGCTGTACATAGCGATTTGACTTTTATTCGACATTTTCTATAATTTATCGTCATAACTCAATTTCCTTAACAAATAACACATCTAAACCTTTCTCATTCCAATTGGCGTTTACCAACTTACAGTAGAACAGGGTACAAATCACACACATCATGTGGTACAGGATTTGTTATATCGGAATCGAAATCGTTTGTGCATGAGAACAAATTGGCTTTTTATATGGGTGTGACCTATAAAGGCACTGTTATCGGAAACAAGACAATTTGACACAGTCGAGAATCAAAGTGAACGGTGGAAGATTTATTGTACCTACATTGTAGCTTAGATTATTAGTTTAATTTATTTATTTAATATTAAAATATGTATTAGATTATTAGTTTAATATTATCTAGAGCCATTGGTCTAGAGAACTCTTAGGTTTGTATGTTTCCTTACGATGTTTTACTTTACAGCATTTAAAAAAAATTAAATGTTATTTAATTTTTAAAACATAGCTTAGAAAAGTTATTCGTGCATGACGCTAGGATTGGAACCCAAACCCTGGACTTTTGAGTGAGTAAGTGAGAAGGACTACTGTTCAATGTGTTAATTTTTTTTTAAAATGTGTGCTGTTTCTTTCTTATATGGAAAGTGAACATAGGTAAAAAATCTATGTTCACTCTGTACCTACCTGTTAAGAGCGGTTGTACTGATTTTGATCGGAACAATTTCCTGACTGATATGAACGATATCCTGATTCGAATTGGCGTCTATAGCTAGCAGTCAAATCTGATTATTACTCATCAACTAGTCAGTTCTAGTAATCAAATCTGGGTTTGGACATTTTCATGGACTGCGCCGACTGGCGAGAATTCGCGTATTAGAAGTTAAATGGCAGCGCAATTTGTTTCATAAATGAATATATGACATACTCGTCGTATATTATATAAGACAAGACAAGTGTCAAAATATAATAAAATTGTTTATCTTTCAGAAATATTCTTTAAATATAATATTATTTCAGAAAAATAAAAAAGCCTTAGCCTTAAGGCAAAAGCTCTAAATGATTTTAATCAAGAAATAGACAAAATCTGAACTAATGAATAAAAAAACCGAGCAATATAAAGGGTAATATATTCAATATTACCCTTTATATTCAACTAGCTAACCCCGCGAACTTTGTTCCGCGCAGGAAATAAATGAGTATATTTTTGATTTTATTTTTATTAGCATAGTACATAATATAAATAAAACAAATTAATTATTTTTGAGGGTAGACGTCAAAGTAAACACATGTTTTTATAAAACAGCTGAGTTAAATTTAATTCTATAAAAGCTAATAAAAACTATTAATGTCTAAATTGTACATGTGAGGACTATCTACCTACCAGCTATTATTTCCATATAATAATTTCTTGCAATAGTCACTTTTTTAAACAAGCACATTTTAATAACCAAAATGGAAGCATTACGTGGTTCTATCGAGGAGTTGGCAGCGAGTTTCAACAAGCAGATGGCAGACTTCCAGCAGGAGCTGAATAAGGCTGGTCCCTCCACCTCCACTGCTACATTGGCAGCTGAGTTCACCGGATTCAAAGAATTTGTTCTTTCTGCACTAAGCACGCTCCAAAAGCAGATGGAGGCCTTCTCACAAGAGTTGGACCGGATTGAAATGAGGAGCCGGCGGAAAATCCTTCTGCTGCATGGTGTTCCAGAGGTGAAGACCGAAGATACATCAGCATTAGTGATGACAATAATAAAAGATAAGTTGCAGCTCTCCGGCTTCTCCAGTGATCAAATTGTTCAATCCCATCGTCTTGGTCGAGCCTCAGAGAAGAGACCTAGGCCGCTGTTGGTCAAGTTTCAGGAGGTGATCATACGTGATAAGATATGGTACGCCAAGACCAAACTCAAGGGCTCTGGTATAACCCTATCAGAGTTTCTCACCAGGAACCGGCATCACATATTTATAACTGCCAGGTCTAAGTTTGGCGTGACTAACTGCTGGAGTCGTGACGGCCGCATCCATGTTCTGGCCTCGGATAAATCATTGCACAAAGTGGAGTGCCTCGCAGACCTTGAAAAGATCCCTTCCGGGCCCGCAGCGACCCTCGCCCCTGTACAGACCGGGGGCACAGGCAAGTTGGAATCGAAAGTGACACAGCGTTCAAAGAAGATCACTAAAAAGTGATCTCTATTAATCTTATTTATTTAATTTTCCATAATTTTATGTTAGTACTTTCTTGATGCATAGGTATACTTTTTCTTTAACTTATTGCAACATTTAGTTTTGCGTCTTACATTTTTTAGTTTTGCTAATGCCTTAGTATAGGTATATCCACTAATGTCTTTATACATATACGTCTTTGTCCAGTACAATATTATTGTCTGCATGGTTATTTTATTTATTGAAGGTAGTTATGTACAGCATTAAATTTCAAGGAATTTTAATTCAAAATTAAAAAGACAAAAGTTAAGTGTCGAACTGTCTGTCGAATGACAATTTGACATTGACAATTAATGACAATCGACGAAGTACAGACCGGAATAAATAGAGATACACTTTTGTCGAGCGACCATAGCCAATCTTCGTTCTGAAACTGAAATCGTGTATTGGGTATTATATAAAATGTACTAACAAACTGTCTGTTGTTTCACCTTTTTTACTAAATATATTTTATACCTCAATATAATTATGTATAACTTAAGACTCAATAATAATACCGTAACTACTTGTCTCCGCAGATGAAATAAACAGACAGTATTCTTTTTTAAGATAGCTTTAAGTAATTTTAATCTTTTTAATCTTTTTTTTTTTTTTAATAGTGTATGCTGGCAGGTAGACGAATTCATGTATTAAGAACCTTTTAGATAATAGTTTTAGGTAGACTTATATTTTTTAATTATTTTTTTTTTTTTTTGTTTGTCTTGTTTTGTTTTGTTTTGTACACAATGCTTACATTGAGTGAGAGCGATGATACTGACCACAGTTTTGGTACTCCTTGTGATGGATTGAGCAGCAACAACAGTTTTGTCAGCATACCTCCTTTAAATGAAACGATTGACACACATTTTTCTAGTCTGGCGAAAAACTTCAATCTTATACATATAAATGCCCAGAGCATTCCGGCACATTACTCCGACCTTCTCACTAGCTTCGATAGCAGACACATTCATGCCATATTGGTCTCCGAATCATGGCTTAAGCCATGCCTCCCTTCAACATCTTACTCTTTACCAGGATTTCACTTAATTCGCTGCGACCGCAGCGACCGAGGTGGTGGGGGGGTGGCCTTGTACCTTCGATCACACATCCCTTTCACTGTTATCCGCACTACGTCTCACTGTCAATCTGGGAAAGAAGAGTTTCTATTTATTGAAGTCGTCCTTTCACACTCAAAGATTCTTCTAGGAGTTTTTTACAGTCCTTCACTGACAGTTGATTATTTCAGCTCATTTGAAAATCTTCTAGAGGAGCTTACTCCACTTTATGATCATACTATAATCATGGGTGACTTTAATACATGTTTACTCAAAAATGACCTAAGATCTTCTCGCCTAAAATCTATAGTAGAAGCAGCTAATCTGGAAATCCTTCCAACTTCCGCTACTCATTTCTTTCCAAGCTGTCTGCCTACTCTTCTCGATTTAATGATTGTTTCATCATTGGACCATGTTGAAAAGCATGGACAATGCGCCGCTGATGCATTCTCCTACCATGATCTGTTATTTCTTTCCTACGAAGTGAAGCCTCCTAAAGTTAAGTCAAGGATTATTCTTCAACGCAATTTTGGTGGAATTGATAATAGCCGATTCATGGAGGATGCCTTAAAGATTGACTGGTCCGTAGCTTTAAATGCCCCTAGTGTGGATGAGCAAGTAGCAATATTTAACTCACTTATCACGCAGCTTTATGATATCCATGCCCCTGTCCGACCAGTACGCCTGAAACATGCTCCAGCTCCATGGTTGACGGATGAATTAAAGAGCATTATCCAAAAGAAACATCGAGCAAAATCCAAGTATAAGTCAGATCCCAGTGACTTTAATCGGGATAGATATAGGCTCTTAAGGAATCGCTGCAACAAGTTATGTAGGGACGCACAACGACGCCATATTCACAAATCTGTTCAAAATGAAGACCCAGCTAAAGTCTGGAAATTTCTCCGATCCACTGGAGTTGGGAAAATACGTTCTACTACCTCTATCGACTTTAATTTAGATCTTCTCAATCAACATTTTTCGCATTCTTCCAACATTGATAATAATGTTAAATTATCCACACTATCTTATCTTTCATCTATTTCCACTCCAGATTTCTCCCCGTTTTATATAAGTCATTTTGCAGCTTGTGACGTTAAGAAAAGCATTCTATCGATTAAGTCTGATGCGATCGGCGCTGATGGCATCAGCCGGAAAATGATAATCCCACTCCTAGATCTGGTCACTCCTATTATAACCCACTTATTTAACTCCTCAATACTTTCAGGCTCCTTTCCCAGTTCCTGGAAAGATGCGCAGGTGATTCCCATTCCTAAGAAATCCAAACCATCTTCTATTTCTGACTATCGTCCCATATCTATATTACCATTCCTTTCTAAGGTGCTTGAACGACTTGTTCAACATCAATTATCTAAATTTTTATCCTTCAATAAGCTCCTAAGTCCATTCCAATCTGGTTTCCGGCCTTGTCACAGCACAACTACATCATTGTTAAAGGTAACCGATGACATCAGAATCGGCATAGATAAGCAACACCTAACTGTTTTAATCCTGCTAGATTTCAGCAATGCCTTCGGCACGGTAGATGTCGATATTTTGCTGGGAATTTTAAAGTCTATTAACGTATCTCCAACTGCACTTGACTGGTTTCAAAATTATTTGAGGGGGCGCCGGCAGCGTGTCAAAATTCAGGATAACACCTCATGTTGGGTTACTACACCCGCTGGCGTACCGCAAGGTGGCGTGTTGTCTCCACTCCTATTTGCTATATTCATCAATACTATCACTCCTATCATCACTTCTTCCTACCACTTGTATGCAGATGACCTCCAAATTTACACTCAAGCACCATTATCAGATCTCTCTTCGGCTATTCAAAAGATAAACGAGGATCTGGATCGGATTTCAAATTGGAGTAAATCTTTTGGGCTTCATCTAAACCCTATAAAATCGCAAGCTATAATAATTGGATCCACCAGAATAATAACCAGAATAGATTATTCACAGCTTACACCTGTGTCATTGGACGGCATCGTAATACCATTTAGTTGTACGGTCAAGAACCTTGGAGTTGTCTTAGACCGTAGCCTTACTTGGAAACCTCAGATCAGCGAAGTCAGTCGCAAACTATTTACTGCTGTGGGCTCATTGAGACGGTTACAATATTTTCTGCCAACTTCTACCAAAATTGCGTTAGTACACACTTTACTCCTTCCAATTCTTGACTATGCGGATGTCTGCTATCTTGACCTTACAGAGGAGCAACTAAATAAGCTAGAGAGACTCCAGAACTTATGCATTAGGTTCATATTTGGCCTTCGCAAATATGACCACATTTCTGATTTTCGCGTAAAGCTCAAGTGGCTCCCGATCCGTCTTCGCCGGAATTCTCACGTACTTTCTGCTCTCTACTGTGTGCTGTTCAACCCTTCTGCTCCAAGCTATCTCAAAGATAATTTCACTTATTTACACACTGTACACGGCGATAACCGCATCCTTCGTTCCAACTCTAACTTTCTACTATCCACTCCTTCTCATAAATGCGCATCCTTCAATAAATCCTTTGGTGTACTTGCTGTTACGCTGTGGAATAGTCTGCCGCTTTCCATCAAACAAGCTCCTTCTATTAATTCCTTTAAAAAGCAAGTAAAATCTCACTTTTTTTCCCTTTAACTTTTCCTCCTGCTTCTTGTGTATATTTTATTTTATTATGTGTATCTAATTATATTGTTAGTATTTATATCTATTATTAATTATTTATTAAAAACCAATTCTGTGGTCACATGTTTGTAATCCTCTCGTGACATTGTGTAGTACCTTAAGTTTTAAATTGTACGCCGCTACCCTACTTTTTGTCTCCCATCAACATATCCATTAAGAAAAGTTGGTTGTCTGGAAGAGATCGCTCTAAGCGATAAGACCGCCAGTTGTTTCACCTAATGATTGTTATTCCTTCGCTAATGTATATCTTTATTTTTGGTGTACAATAAAGTATTTTTGTATTGTATTGTATTGTATTTTAATGATTCTTTATTGACCATTATATTACCTTGTGATAGACTACATTTCTCGTTTTATTTTCATGCGCAAGATCAAATAATGCAGATGATCTTAAATTAATGTTAATAAATTATTAATTTGACTTAATCTGGAGCGTTAAATGTGCGTTCGTGTTTTCCAGATGGTTGTTTATCCGCTCTGATCACCACTTTGTAGTCCTCATTTGTCATGCGCTCCAAAGCACTCTTGAACAACCTGACCAACGCATGAAGTTCATGAAGTATTTGCTGCAGATCTTGTTTATTGCTCTTTTCATTGCTGAATCTCTTGACGTCGATCATGTTGCCCATGCAGTATAATTGTAAAAAAATATTTTGTGCATCTTCGAGAGGTTGTAATGATCCGATTCAATGGTAAATCTGTCTGTCCTTGTATCTACAAAATCAAAAGCAAAGTCAGTATTACTGATTCATAAATATTTTTTTTATAATTTGCATACATAACATAGTAATAATTATAGTATGTTAATGTTCTACTTTATTCTTTGTAAGTACAAAAATTAAATAAATTAATACATACCTTTAATGTCGGATTAAATCCTCGTTCTTCCATAATGACTACCCCAAATCAGGTCATTTGGAAACAACTATTATATTTTCGAATGTTTTCTAGAAAATGTCGTGATTCTGGTGTTTCGCCAAGAAACAATGAATGTAATGGTTCAGGTGGCGGACAGTAATCAGTTCTGAAATCGTTTTGAAACGCTGCTCGATTCAAATCAGTACCTACTTGATAAATTTCTTCTTGTTCTTCTAATATTATCTAGTTCTTGATCTCTGAGCTTTGATCCACGATTTCGCTTGGCCAACCTAGCCGTTTCAGTGGCTGCCTCGTTTTGCTCTTGTGATTGAGAAGCACGAAGTCGCCATACTAACGCGGCGCTCTTCACGTGCCCTTTGATTCGCAATGTTTAGAATCCTAGGTGGATTACGGCTTTGTCGGAAAATAATTGATTGTCTTGGTCGCAGCATGGTATTGTTAATGATAATATCGACACAATAAGCTAATAGAAACTCGAAACAAACATTTAAAATGTACTCTGTAAAACAAACACATCAACTGGTCGACTTCAAAAATTCCAAATTTGACAATTTGGAATTTTTGAAGTATCAACTGTCACTAAAAAATAAAATAAAATTGAACGGTGTAAAAAGTATCCTATAGCAGTCCCCCGGTTCTAAGGTACCTCCCGACAAATTTTCAGCCAAATCGGTTCGGCCATTCTTGAGTTATAAATGGTGTAACTAACACGACTTTCTTTTATATATATAGATATTCAATACAAATTAAAAAAAATAGAATCAATCCTTTAAGAACATTATGGTCATGCAGATTAGCAGACTCTAATCAAAAAAAAAAAAATTTGATTATATTTAAAAAAAATATACTTACCTGAATTAAGAACGTACGAAATCGCGGTGGAATTACACCTCAAATAAATATAAGTAGGGCAGAGCGGGGTCACTTGATCAGGTTTTTGTTCAAATCAATGTAGGGTCCATTCAAATAAAAAAATAGAAAAGATTTATCCTTAAATCAGTAGTTTGTTTATATGACTACATATTAGAATCAAAAAACCTTGGCAAATCCGTTGTTTACTATACTAAAATTACTTTCTAATGAAAAAAAGCAAATGGCTCATTAGACCCCATAGGCGGGGTCTATTGAACCACCCAAAGGGGTCACTTAAGCCAATGCATTATAAAAAACTATGCACATTTAAACATTTGAAATATAGAAATAAAACCTTAACAACCTTTCTGAGATTCCTCATAAAAACAAAAACAAACTTCTAAACTTCCCCAAACTTTTCCAAAAATACAATTTAACTCAAGTTAATAAAAAGTAACTTAATAAATTTAGTCACTGTCACAGTTCAAACATAAATTGAATTGAATTGAATTGAATAAACTGCATTGACACCTGAATTGCACTTAATGTGAGCCCATTCTCGGCAACTAGAGCACTGTACCCACTCTTCTCCTGGGAGACTGCCTGAAATAATTTTATAAAGAGAAAAAGATTTATTTGTAATGTTTTCACCCAAAAACTACTGTACCGATTTCAAAAATTCTTTCACCATTAGAAAGCTGCATCTTCACTTATTGACATAGGCTATATAATATTACGAGGTGTAAACGAAACTATTATGCGTGGAATTAACGCGAGCGAAGCTGCGGGTCAAAAAAAAACTAGTCAAAAATAATCAGTGTAAATAATTCAGTGTTTGACGGAAATTGTGTTTTCTTTAAAATTTTCTTCTGATTGATATTATTCTTAACAGAGTAATTCTCTTCATAAGGCGGTGAAGAAATTTTAAAAATTGATTTCTTCACCGCTTTTTTCTTGGACTTGTCTATCTACTTGCTAGCTTGCATCTTTCTCGAGAGTTTCTGTCAAAACAGCACTACTTCTCTTTTTCCCTCGTGTTTGTGGCTTTCTGGGCCCTGCTTTCAGGAATGGTCTCAGAAACTATGGTGAAAATGGAATATAGTCCCTAGATGTAGATGGCATTTCAACATTTGGTTCTTCATTTTATTTATCATTTGCTGGCTTTAGAGTCGCTGACGCAGTAACGGGTGATGACAAAACAGTATTTAACAAAATTACAATATACCTAACATAAACAGTGCAACCTGCAAACATTATAATAAAAAAAATTTGGGGTCACTTGAACATGGCTCACTCGACCCCGATTATTTTGACTCAAATGACCCCTTCCCAGAATTAGTGTTAATATGTTAAATAACTAAAATTCAATTGAAAATAGTATATTTTTGAAACTTAAGGCACGAGCAGTAATCATGTTATAATCAAAATACACTTACTTAATGGCTGTATGAAGACATTCGTAATTTTGAAGCCAAATTTCAGTGAGGCGATGTTTTTTACTTTTAGTCCCAAATTTGTAACATTACGCACTCACACCTAGAACGAACTCTGGATGGAGACTAAAGCAACCGTGGCTCTCTATCCTCACTCCCACGCTACGTCTAATGCATCCCGCTGGTATATATCACGCAGCGTGTCCGTGATACCATGGGTGGCTCACTAGACCCTGTGGCTCAACAGACCCCGCTCTGCCCTACTGCGAGGTAAATAGTAGACTAAATAATGAAATTACAATTGTTTGCAATATTCAAAAGTACTCGTATGTATTTAGTTTTTTCTTGGACGCTACGCGTGGGTTTGGAAATTAATTACCTCGCTTTCTTAAGCCCCGCAAATAAGCGACACTAGTTTTGTATGAAAAAAGAACTTACGCCAATTAATTTCCCTTCCGTACCTCGTGGTTCAAACTCTCGTCTATAAAAAGAAATTCCGTTGACTTACAGTCCAGAATACCTCGTTTTCGTTGAAACAATTGCCTCTCATGACGAGCTGGGTTTTGTGGCAATCCGTTACGTCATGCCCCCACTTTGTGGCTTTTTACGCAAATTGGGTAACATTTTGGTTTAATTGTTTCAATTTCAAACCCTATTTTATTTCCGGCCACGTTGATGGGATGAGTGCGGTAGGTAAGCGGTGTTATAATTGTTAAAAGCTAGAGAGGGGCAGAGAGAAACTCATCATCATCATCATCATCACAACCCTTTCTTTGTCCCACTGTTGGGTACTAAGGCCTAATCCCTATCCCATTCTGAGAGTAAAATAGGTGTGAAAACATTACAAACACATAATTCCTCTTTATCTTAATATATATATTTCTTGTGTATTCTTCCTGAACGGCTGGATAGATGTTGATGAACTTTTTTGTGTGTGTTCAAATGGATTCGAGGATGGTTTAGATTCACAAATTGTTCCACTGGAATAAGTTTTTTAAAAACGAATTTAGTATTTTTATTTCTACCCGTCGGTCGTTGACGTAAAGCGTCACGTCACTTTGACATTTCATATGGCAGAACAACGTTTGCGGGGTCAACTAGTATTAATATCGATTTACAAGAACTTACCGCTAACATTACAGGTCTGTGCCTATTGCGTTAGCGTAAACATACTCGAAATCCGTCTAACGGACAACATTACACTATACTTCAGACTAAAGAAAAAATAATCCTTCTAAGGAAAAAATAATTCCTTAGTAACAAAAACACACAGAAAAAAAGAAATTATTTATGGGGATAACTTAAAATGCCCGTAGTACATCAAGTCTTTTTTTTTTTTTTTTTTTTTATTTATTTATTTATTTATTTATATATTTAGTCAGCAATTTGTTGACAGTTGATAGACCAGACACAAGTCTGGAAGCCGACCTATGGCAATAGGCTCACAACCTATTATTACCTCAACATAGTTGATGAAAAGTGCATGCGATATGTCTAGGTAGGTATCAAACGAACATCCAGTTGAGTACAATAATTGATTTAATTATCTGATAACATTCAGTAACTCATAACTCACTTATTGTGATCAAAGTCATTAATCATCATTCTAGATAACTATGCTTTAGGAAAATAATTATTTTCGTAACACGGTCGTAAGGGTACGGCGATTGGGTTGCGGATAAGAAAATATACGGACCAATGTACTAGGAGACCGCTTTACTATAATTTATGGCCTAAAAGAACCCATAAATCATGTCGTACTTTACAAAGTGGTCATAACTTTGACTTTTTTGGATATCAGGTAGCAAATGAGCATACAGCACCGCCTATGACAACTGTGACAGACTTTGAACAAGAATCGAATAAGGACATGGGATAGTTGTCCATTTCTTCTTCTTTTCTCTTCTTTCTTCTTTTTACATCTTTCTTTCTTTCTTTCTTTCATTTTGTAAAGGGTCTTGGTTTGTTTTCACACAAAAACTACTGGACCGATTTCAAAAATTCTTACACCATTAGAAAGCTGCATCTTCACTGAGTGACTAGGCTATATAATATTACTAGGTGTAAACGAAACTATTGTTATTTCTAACTCTACGCGAGCGAAGCTGCGTCCACTAGTCCACTTGTCTTAACATAAAAGCAATGGTAACTTATACTTATTAATAATATAGCAGTAAAACATGTATGCTATGTTGTAGCAACTATCGAACAAAAAAGGTCTGCACTCAGTCTCTTTACAGTCGTACAGGTCAGTCGTTGTCAATACTGATTTTCAGTACAGCCTATATGATAGAGGTAGCTCGGACATACCTAAAATTTAGTTATTTTATGTAGCAGAATTAAATAATTAATAATAATCACATACATCGATGATTAATGAATAAGATAATCTAGTTATCACTTAAAATTAGTCTATTCTTCAATTATATTCTCAAATTCTAAAAGCACTAACAGAATCAGAAACTAGTGGAATGCTAGATCGCATCATCCGCCAAGCGGAGTGCTTAATGGATGCGATTTCCGATCCAACGGAATATTCGGAAGAGTCTCTGATATTGCAAGAGTTGTTATGGATATGACATTTCGGATATGGATGTTTGAGTGCTCTTTTATCGGTTTCGGTTATGTAAATAATTTTAGATACGTGTTCGTTTCGGATATTTCGGATACTCACAAAGTGTTTATAGTAATTTTTAACATTCGTCAAGCCAGAATTTTTAGAAAGAGTAAGTACCTACACCCACTTTCCACCGTCAGTATTTAGGAAGGTAGTTAATTTGATAGTGAGCTGGGAATATCCCACAAATCCAGACTTAATCAATATAAGCGGTTAAGGTACAACTAACCAATAGTAGGAACGAGTATGATGGGGTAGGTAAGTACTCCATGAAGGGACTAATAATAGAATTGGAAGCATTCCGTGCGTGATCAAAGCAAATTTTCAACTAAAACGGTAGGTTTAAAATTATTCAAACAATTCAAATCGGCTACGTTAGTTTCGTGTAGTCATTGCTAAGGGTTGCAAAGATAATCAACAGGATTTATTCGAACGGTTTCACAGATTGATGAGCTAGATTTAGCAAAATATATTTATTTTTTATATACTTAAATATAACAGCGATGTAAAAGTACATGGCGATTCAGATTTGTACCAAAAATGTTCGGATATTCTCCGATATGGATGCACAACATCTCTATGTATGTAACGTGACACAGAGTGGGTTTAACGAGCCTTTAAATAACTAACTTTAACCCGCTATGCGCCAATTTTTAGGGTTCCGATTCAAAAGGGTGAAAATCGGGATCCTATTAATATGCTCCCTCTGTGCGTCTGTCAGCTCTCTTATCTCTAGAACGGAAATCGATAGTCTTAAATTTTCACAAAATGCGTTTTACTATGACCCCACAAATCTCAGTCTGTGACACACTTTTAATAAGACTTAGAAAGGGACTGGGGGAGTTAGTCAAGTTAGTAAAATATGTTAGGTACATAAGTACGTACTCGTAAGTTGGTCAGTTTAAGACGACTATAGAAGCAGGGGTACTTTACTATTACTAAAAAATTAATCCTTTTGTTTCTAAGATTCTCGTTTTAAGTCGGTCGCAGATGTGTTGCTACACTTGAGAACCTAGAGAAAATAGGCTAAAGAATATTTATATTTTAGAAGCGTGACTGTAAGAGTCATTCATAACAATGAATGATAATTTCTCTCAAGTGAGAACTCCGATTAAAACTAACCGGGAATAGTTCTGAAGTGTCTAACACATTAAGGGTACTCGAGTAGAGCCCTCCCTTGAGTTTACGTTCATCGATCATTGAGTATAGGATAAGGTATATGCTTTACCTAATGCTAGATATCGATATATGAAGTGTAGATAGAAAAGATAAATGTGAAATGCGCTCTGTCAGTGGCACACTACAGATTACTAAATAGTTACTACGTAAACTGAAGTCTGATCAAATTTGTGTAAATCTGATCAAAGTGTACTTTTTGGTTAGTTTTGCGACGTATTTTTACTTATTTTAATGCCAAAGAAATGTGCCATTTGCAATACCGTCATTGATTACTGAGTAAGCAAATGACGGTATTGATGTTAACATATTACTGGATAGATAATTCATATAAGTTTACGATGACAGTGCACATCGAACCGCTTTTTTATTCTATTACCTATTATGTTATCCTAGTACCTATCAGGAATAGAAGAACAATTTAATTAGTGTACTACGCTGTACCCGCCGCGAGAACCTTTATGAAGGTGTTGAGGTTTTTTTTTTAATATAAGCATGAAGATTATTCCGGTAAAATGTAGAAATTTGGTGGACCCTTTATATATTATAATTATCATCATCATTTTTACATCACACACGCTATCACGTAGGGCTTTTTTAACTGCACCAATTTGGGTTAGGTATTCGATCGGTTCGATCGGTTTTGTAACAAATCTATATTATAAAAATGAATCGCAAAATGTGTTGGTAAGCGCATAACTCAACAACGCCTGGACCAATTTGGCCAATTCTTTTTTTTAAATGTTCGTTGAAGTTCAAGGATGGTTTTTACGGCGAGAAAAATTTGAAAATTCCGCCCCTAAGGGGGTAAAACGGGGGTGCAAAGTTAGTATGAAGCTTTGCCGTTTTTGAAGTTAGTGAATGTGTAACGCGAGCGAAGCTGCGGGCGTCCACTAGTAAGTAATAAATATGACCTTTAAACACTACATTTGGCATTTATTGCACGCATCGCCAGGCGAAATTAGATTTCGAGGGATTCAATTGTTAGATACGACAGTGAGTATAAAACATAGAAACAACATAAAATCTTCAGACGCATTGACGATTATCGAGTATACCTACGAGTTTCGAAAATCGAGCACCAGGTAATCAGACAAATCCGCTCACTAAGACTTTAAGATTATGTAAATCCGAAACCCTGAGACAGCAAGAATCAAATTTTCCCTTTGATTAAGTAAGTGGGCTTAAACGAACGATTAATAACCGAGATCTCGCTGGGAATTGGGACAATATTTACTTTGTGTCGCTGCCGACGCTCTGTAACCGGAGCCGTCATTTTAATTAACTAAAAGTTTTAACCGGGCGCCCGTCTTTGTTATTTGTTTAGACATGATTTCGAGACTGTTCTGTTATTTAATATGTTTCATTGTTTATAATGAGTATTTTGTATATAATATTACTTTAATCAGGGTAACGTGAGTAGAGTTATATTCCTGAATTCTAAGTTCTGCTGCTTTCGCTGCTAAAACAAGCTCATCAGTCATCAGTAAAAAATAATTTAACCCTTGCCCATGATATTATGAAAATATAATAATAATAAACGCTGACAGATGAACATATCGCAGTTGGATTCCCCTTGTTGCTGGTTATTGAGACACATAGAAAACAATACAATTTTACATGCATAACCCGAGTCCTTATATTTATATGCCGATTAAAAATATCTGCGCTAGCCGGAAATCGAACCCGGGATCCAGCAGTAATGGTACTAACCGCGCCACGGAGTCGTCGAATCAAACGAATTGCATGTGCAAAAATGGCTTCAGCTTATTAGTGTCCATTGTAAGGCACGAGTCCTTTTCCACTGAAGCTATCGAGCTGAAATTTGGCACACATATTTGGTTCCAATGACAATGCACGAAAATAAAATAAAAGTTGTAAAAGCTTTAAAAAAAAATGTTTACAGTATAATTTTCACAACTGAAAAGGCCTGGAGCCCGCCACGCTGCTCCAGTGTGTAAAAATAAAACAAACTCGTAAAAATTTAACAGTCTTTCATTTTCCCAGTAAAGCGATATCCGATTCCACGATACATTTATTTCATAATTCAATGTCTCATAAGGATTCGCTCTTTAAACCCACATCCAGTGCATATCATATAAACGCAAATTTTATCACATTGCTCAAATAATCGCGAGGTTATTATAGAAACCGAAGCTTCGAATATAATATCCCTTTCATTCAAACATCGGGATCATAGTCAGTCTGGTGCGATCCCACGGATATATTCTGAATTTGTCATGTCTACCATTTCCTACGAGAATGTTACGTATACTTTACGGATATTTTGACACTAAAAAATAGAAATAGAAATTGATGGATAGATGGATAGTTTTCTAAACAATCACACTATTATTTTCGCATTAAAGTATGCTATGAAATACTATAATATACGAGTATATATGAAAAAAAATCTGCCTATTTCGAGCGATCGAAATTTAAATTCTCGGTCTTATCAAAAGGTGTTTTTTGGTGCTGCTTACCATACACTTACCATCACTAACTATCTATCCACTTGAGATTATATTGTTTATGGATATAAGATAAGTTTTATGTCCTCGATAGCATACGAGAATGAAGCAACCACTTTCACTAAGGATCAACTCTCGCATATAACAATATCGATTTTGTTCATAAAAAGAACTGAAATTTTCCATTGACGGATTAACTTCCACAAGTTTCCATTTAATGGCGATTGATAGACACTCAGAACACAGTTCGGTGAATCGGCTTAATTCTAAACGAATATTCAAAATATTTTTACCCCTATTTTTGAAGAGGAATGCAAACGAATATGCAATTCATTTATTCATATTGAGCGATCACATTTTACTTCAGTGACTTTTGTGTGCTCGGATGATAATAATCCTGCATACTAGCCTTATTTTCTAGGCTCTGCCCGCTACTTCGACTGTGTGAAAGATGAATTTCTTCGTACTTACTTAAACTTTTATCTTAATTTTTTTACCTAAGTAACTAATATCATAATATGTATTATCATAAAAAACCCGAACCTATACAAATCTTGCCAATAAAGAAATTAAGAAATAGACTTTAAAAAAATTGTTTCGACAACTTGTATGTAAAGTGTATTATGATTTTGATGAATTTCTTATGTGACCTATTAATATATTTATATTGACCGTGGTTAGACTGGGTGAATACCTTTAATTGTAACATTTAATTGACTACATTAAGGCAAATAAATGATTTATGCTTTACTAGTGGACGCCCGCAGCTTCGCTCGCGTAGAATTAGACCCATTAACGACGTCTACCCGTCTAACGACTTCAAAAACGGCAAAGTTTCATACTAACTTTGCACCCCCGTTTTACCCCCTTAGGGGGTGAATTTTCAAAAATCCTTTCTTAGTGCTCCCCTACGTTATAAAAGGAACCCCTGTGCAAAATTTCAAGTTTCTAGCCCTTATAGTTTAGGCCCTGCGTTGATATGTCAGTCAGTCAGTCAGTCAGTCAGTCAGTCAGTCAGTCAGTCAGTCAGTCACCTTCTCCTTTTATATATTTAGATAATAGGACCTATATTTTTATATAACCTCATAAATTAAGTTCCATTCCAGCTCTTTAACCGAAAAAATCATTCAACAGTATGTGGATACAGACATTAAATGATAAGTAAACTTACGTGACTTTAAACTTTGTTCTTGGTTCCATTTGGTCCGACACTCGCCGCGAGGGAAACTATAAAACACAATGTAAGGATAGAAATGCATTGCAGTAAGTAAACTCGTAAAATTGTAAACATGCGCGTGACTATTACCATATGATTGTGTGTGTAAGGATCATAAAACTATTGTTTCAAACCGTAAGCCTTGTAAAATGTCTTCTCTCATGCGACAGTGATCAAACATAAACCATAAAGTTGGTCTATTAAGGTAGTCACGAACACATTACACACACATTTTATGAGAAAATTACTTTTGGTGAATACACTCCAGGTACTCACACCTTCATGTTTGCCATATTTTTGAAGCGTGACTTTCTGTACGGTGAGAGCTACCCGTCCTAAAACAACGGTGTATTTCACTCATTTTGGGGTACAATTGAGAAGTTACCTGTAAGTAATTTTAGTCACTTGTATTTTAAACTTACAAATGGAGTGAGGAACCATTTTAAAAGCTTTTATTTAACTTCACTCGTAGGTATGTATGTCCTGGAATCTTGTAATTAATATTTCACCCACTTCCACTGAAGCTATCGAGCTGAAATTTAGCACACATATTTGGTTCCGATGACAATGCACGAAAATAAATAAAAATAAAGTTATAAAAAGCTTTTTTAAAAAAAAAATTTTTGTATTAACTCATTTGCTTGTGTAATTAAGATACAAGGACTTGTCTTCTGTGTAAGTATATATATGAAGAGATTTTAACTCCAGAGTAAAATATTAATAAATAAGCTGTCAAAACACATTATTTATAAAATTCATAATTGGTCATAGGTATTTGTTGTATTGCACCTGGAAAACGTGAAATAAAGAATTATTTAATATTTACATTTAGCATGTTTCTTGCACATAATTTATAATTTATTTTTGTTCAAAAGAATGTTTGTGAATGTAAAAGCCTACTAAGCATTGACCAAAATGAAAACCTACATAGTACCTACCTGTTACCTGTAGGACCGCAACAATACGGCACTAATGACCCGGGGGCTTCCGGGGGGCGGATGCTGGACCACTAATGACGTCGAATAGTTAAGCACTGGTAAGCAAATGTCACGGTTCAGGTATTTTGAATTGGAGCAAGGTTCCATTTATGGGAGCCTTGTTACTCGGTGTTGTGACATTTATAGCATGCTTCGATGTATTTTTTACTATAATGGTGGACGCCCGCTGCATCGCTCGCGTAGAATTACACCCATTAACGACGTCTGCCCGCGATCGGGTTGCCCACTTGACTTCAAAAACGGAAAAGTTTCATATTAACTTTGCACCCCCGTTTTAACCTCTTAGGGGATGAATTTTCAAAAATCCTTTCTTAGTGCTCCCCTACGTTAAAAAAGGAACCGCTGTGCAAAATTTCTAGTTTCTAACCCTTATAGTTTAGGCCCTGCGTTGATATGTCAGTCAGTCAGTCAGCTTCTCCTTTTATGTATATAGATCAATAAATTATGTTAATCATTCATTTACTAATTTATTTATTAAATAATCCTTCATATTTAACACAATTTATATTATATCAATAATTTATGACATTACTAGCTGACCCGGCAAACGTTGTTTTGCCATATAAATAATTTTAATTTAATTTTCTTTACTATAAACCTCACGGAGCCCGAGACCTTTCCAACGAATGCAAAACCGTGGAAATCGGTTCGTGCGTTCTGGAGTTATAGCGTCAGGAAGGAAAACCCGACTTATTTTTATATAGTAGATTACAATTGCTAAGAGAAGATAAGTAATAATAATAATAATAATAATAATAAAATCTTTATTTGCTCTCGCAATGTGTTACAATTTCTTTAGGATACAGCAGTTACATTAAAAAAGCCTGATTTGCGAGAGCCTGGTGCCTGAAATAGGTTCTTGGGGAACCTGTGTTACAGGTCACCAGTGCCCTCCCGTGGACTTACTTATAACTAATATACATCTAGAGGAAAAGTTCTGGATTGATGTATGACAGAGCGAATTAATTATATAATTTTCAGCTTATGAAGTAAAGTTAAAGTTTAAGTAGTACCTAAAACATTTTAAACTTAATCTAAATAAATATTACCTACTTATATTATACATAAAAATAATTTAAAATGACTACAATAATATTCATATAATATATAACAAATGATGAGCGAATGAATATTGGGATGACTGGACGTGTAGTGGTGGAAGAAGGAATGTGATGTGTGTATTTAAAAATCTATTTATAGGTGATAAAAATAAGTTCATTTAATTTACTTAGGGTTTTTTTTTTTTTTATATGTTTAGATGTAGTAAGTTTTCGGTTTTTTCATAATTGAGTGTTTTTAGGTATTGTGTTAATATTTGTTTGCATTTGCGCTTTGAGAGAGAATAAAAATTTAGTGATTTATTTAATTCATTGTATAGGAAAGGGCCTTGATAATAAAAGAAATTTTGAGTTGTGGATGCATAAACCCTTGGTATAGTACATATTTTACTTTGTATGCGTTTCTCTTTTAACAACATAGGGTCGTAAGACAGTTCTTTATGTTTTTTGAGTACCGTATTGAGGATAAATGATTGGCGCACTGTAAGCACTCCCCAGTGACTGAATAGTTCGGTTGTAGGATATCGATAAGGAAGTCCTGCCCCGACTTTAAGGATGCAGCGTTGGGCTCTCTCAACTTCTATAAGGTGGGATTTAGCGGCACCTCCCCAGGATGTTATACAATAACTTATGAGTGATTGGCATAGGGCCAGATAGACAGTTTTAATAATCTTTTGTTCCGCTACATGACGTAGTAACCTAAAAATATAAATGAGCTTTCGCAATCTAGATACTAAAGACTCAATGTGCAGTTTGAAGCTAAGCCTTTGGTCCACTAAGACTCCTAGATACTTAATATTATCTGTTCTATGCAGAGTTGGGCAGTTGCAACCAAGTGCTTGGTTGGAACAAATGTGCGCCAGTAAATTTAATGAAGGGGGGGGCTGTAAATTAATTTTGAAACTGAAGGTTATGTACTTTGTTTTGTCGACGTTTAATGTCAACAAATTTTTATTCAGTCACTTGCCAACCCGATCAAAACCCCACTGAGCCATAGTGAATACGTCTTCCCAGCTATTTCCAGAGAAAAAGAGGACAGTGTCATCCGCGAACGCTACAATTTTGCCACCATTGATCTGAAGCTGGCACAAATCGTTTATATACACCAAAAATAACGTCGGTGAGACTATGCTACCCTGTGGAAGTCCAAATTCAGTGACAATCTCATCGCTCATTTCTTGTCCAATCTTGACTCTTTGTTTTCTCATTATGAGGTAATTTGTAAAAAGTTGTAGGGGTAAACCTCTAACTCCCAATCTCTCTAACTTTGACAAAAGGCGAGGGATGGAAACTGTGTCGAAGGCTTTGGCTAAATCTAAGAATATGGCTAAGCACTTTTGTTTCTCATCTAAGCAATTTATCACTGAGTTGACAAGTTCATGAACTGCATCATTTGTAGACATGCCACGACGGAAGCCAAATTGCGTGGGTGAAATAAGACGGTTAGATTCTAAAAAATGGGTTAGACGTGTATTCATAATACGTTCTAATACCTTTGATATTGTTGGTAAAATGGAGATAGGCCGATAGTTATTTATGCAGGCTTTGTCCCCGCTTTTATAAACGGGTTTTATCAACGCAATTTTAAAAACATCTGGGAAGATACCACATGATATTGCAAGGTTACAAATATGAGTGATGGCAGTGGTTAGTATTTGAGAGTACCTTTTGAGTATTTTAACTGAGATATTATCTGCCCCCATAGACGTATTTTCTTTTATTGATTGTATAATTTGGAGAACCTCACTTTCATCAGTGGGTAGGAAATAAAAAGAATTCGAAACATTTGATGTATGGAAATCAAGGTGTTGTTCATTATTTTCTGGTAACTGTTTAATACTCTCCGCAAGGTTTTTGCCTACATTTGCGAAAAAATAGTTTACTTTGTCTAAACTCTGTTTAGGGTTTCTGGTTGAAAGCAAGTTAGTTGTAGGGTCATAAATCTTATCTGAACCACTAATTTTTTTAATTACTTTCCAAAGCCTTCTGCTATTTCCTTTACTATTCTCGATTTCCTGTCTCTCATAATTTCTCCTTGCTTTTTTCAGAATATTGCTGCAAAAGTTACGGTATCGTTTGTAAACTAGTTTCGCTTCATCATTATCTGGATTCTTTTTAAACTTTTTGTAAAGATTATCTCTGTGTCTCATACAGCGTAAGATACCGTTGGTGATCCGTGGCTTGTTTATGCGCTTTCTATTGGGTAATTTTACAGACTTGGAGTTGGCTGAAATTGCTGAAGATAGAAGCTTTATTAGTAGTTCTGCCGCTGAATTTGGGTCATCACAATCTAAGATCTGTAGAAAATTTACCCTTTGTAATGCCAGGTCCAGGCCTTGGAAATCAATACAAGAATATGTGTTGCACACGTTGTGTAGGATTTTTTTATAGTTAATGCTGACCGCCACGCTTTCATGGTCAGTGATTGAGGTTTCAAGAATGAGACATATTGCAGATAATTTAGTTTTAATCATGACGTGGTCGAGACACGTGCGGCCATGGGTTGGCAATGTGTGGCCGGGAAGGATCCCATGGATTGCGAGAACATTTAAATATTTATGGGACCGTGTATCTGTTGAATTTGGAGAAATATCAATATTAATGTCACCACAAATTATTATATTTTGGAAAGTATTTAGTTTAGAGAGTAACCCATCCATGGAAATTACGAAGTTACTAATATCAAACTGGCTAGGAGGCCGATATATAGTAATTATGCATGTGTTGTTATTAATTTTTATCACGAGACAATTGGCGTCCGCAATATTTGGTTCTTCATATGTAACGCGTAGGTCATTTTTATAATACACCACAACCCCTTCATTTTGTGATTTATGGGAGGTAGAGGTAGCGCATTTGTAATTCTCAAGCCGGGGGATATTTATAACAGAGGTAAGCCAGCATTCCGAAAGTACCAGTATGTCCCAAGAAATTTGAGATCTGAGGAGAAGCGTAATGAAATTATTAATATTGCAGTTTATACTGCGTATATTTTGGCACAAAATATTGAGGGTATTGTTACTGTTAGTTATATGGCTTTTAATGTTATCAATGTCACAGGTTAACTGTTTAGCAACACGTATTGAGTCCAGATCTGAGGTAAAAGAATCTATATCAATCATATTAATAATAAGTAAATAAATTTATAAATAGCTAAATAATTAGTAATATAAATAAATAAAAAAAATAAAGAACAAAATAAAATAACTTAAACTAACAAACAAAAAATCTTACAATGTCTACTCTAAATAACAACCTACTACATTCATAATTTTACCCAGCAACGGCAAAGGAACTATATTTAGCAATCAGAACATCACAACTATTAAGTCACCTAATCGTGGACAGATTCATTCTGCAAATTATCTACATACTAGGCAACGGATAGACTGGATTATTAAAAATAAAACAATACTCTAGGTTTGGTGACACTACAAAGGTCCGGAACGACAACGGCACGGCACCGGCCACAGTACAATCTCGTGTCGTTTGTACAAGTTGGCTATGGACTTTGATGTTTATCTACGAAATAATACTCTGTGGCCAGTGAAGTTCTATTGTCGATGCCGATCACTATTATTGTTTGTTTTGATAATCTGAAAAAGAAATTAAATTACTATCACCGTCATAGTGATACATAATACATACCAATTTACATAATATCAATTTAATGTTTTGATTAAACATAAGTTTTTATAATGGGTGATAGGCACTTGGTCAAGATATAGACAGAAAGGGTAGACAGAAAATTACAGTATAATAGATTATGTTAACATAAACTTCTTAACTCTTATACGAAGACCAAATTGACTAATGGCCCATCATTTCTTAACAGCTCGCTTTACTCGCTGGTTGCCTATGGCTGTAGGTTCGGGCGTTCGCTTTACTCGCTGGCTACCTATGGTTGTAGGTTCGGGCGTCTTCTTAACGATGCCCGCTGCAGGCTGCACAGCCGCGGCGACCTCAGGCAATGACTTGTTGGGGATAGCATTAAGCTCGGCCAGGGTCTCCACGGTGTAATGCTTGTCCGCCACCAGTACATGTATTATACCCTCTCTGGTCCAACAACTAGTTACACCAAATCTCTGCCTGGCTTGTATGAAAAGGTTGTGTCTACACTTGGTCAGGAACTCTGACTGTGTGACACCACTGCCTTTAAGTTTGGTCTTGGCAAACCACACTTTATCGCGGTCGGATGTATCTCTGAACTTCACAATAAGCGGTCTGGTCCTGTTGTCGGCGGGACGCCCCAACCGGTGAGAACTACTTATATGATTACTTGTGAAGTCAGGAATTTCCAACTTGTT
Source organism: Carterocephalus palaemon (assembly GCA_944567765.1). Taxonomy (NCBI): domain Eukaryota; kingdom Metazoa; phylum Arthropoda; class Insecta; order Lepidoptera; family Hesperiidae; genus Carterocephalus; species Carterocephalus palaemon. Next base: position 3,576,018 of record OX155658.1, on the reverse strand, counting down.
GCTAATTATATTGGTGACGACTGCTACTGTATCCTCTCCTCTTACCTCCGGGACGCCATGCAATAAAATGATTTTACGCCTAGCTCTTATGTCAAGGCGATCCATTTGTAGCATTAACAATTCCATTTGTTTCTGCATGGTTTCAAGTGTCGATACGATGAAAAGTCGGAAAGCGTAAAAGTCAGCCTCCAGAGTAGCTGAAGAAGGTTGAGTCGTACCTTGTGACAACTGTTTTTGAAAATCTTCCATTTTCGTTGAAAATAATTTCGACATAGCTGTTAATGAAGTTTGCAGTGATTCCATTTTTGCAGCTATGATATTCAGTGGTGTAAGCACTTGCTAATTTCTTGAGAAATGTCGAGGAATTAACGCTGGGTAGTGGATTTTATATCACAGACACATTTTACACATTAATATGCAAGTTAATTATTTGAATTTATTAAAATAAAGCAGAGCAAAATAAGTACGTGTTGTTATATTGAGATCTACCCTCACACCAGTCAAGTCAGCGTTATATGCTGTCAAGTGCACCACATTCACTCGTTAGTTCGATTTTTGAGAAGGCCATTATTCACCACGCTGCTCTAGTGTAGATTGGAACCCCGTCAGGCTTAACCGCCTGCTTAAAAAAATCTTAGGTTGCTCGAAGGTTATCTTATGTCTATACCTTGCTTAACTTTCCCTTATAAAATAATACTTGACCACCGACCTTATAATCCGGTCATTTCGAAAGACTCGTCATTTGCTAAAGTTGTCACGTAAAAGAAATTTTGGGGGTTTAACGATGAATCGTCAACGTGAGGCGGTCGTAAAGCTTATAACGTCTTTATGACTTGCCCGATTTGAGATGGAGCCTCTACTGGAGATTATGATTTATTTATTCAATCATTTTATTTAATTATAATTTTTTTTATTATAATTATAATTAATTTCTTTATTTTTTTAATAGTTTTTGCACATTTAAAATAAAATATTTTAACTATACGAAAAATAATGGGTGCATAATGCAATTTTTTTTTTTTAAATTAGTTTTATTTGGAAAACTGTATTTGTATTGTACTGTACTGTACTCTTGGTATATGTGTTTTTTACGTAAATAGTATCCAGCGTTTAAAAGAAGAAAATGAAAATGTGTGAAAAAGTGTTAGCTAGTTATGTTACAATTGGAGATAAATGATTAATACAAATGAAAATTACAGTATGAGATAAGAGATAAAACAACATCCCTTAAAAAACTAAAAAAACATATTTTTGTAGATAACCGAACCAAAACGTACTCAAGATGTTTAGAGTTGATAATAAAAACGTGTGAATAAGATTAAAAAAAAAATTATAAGAACTATTAGCTTCTTTTGCACAAAAAATAAGCTAAGATAAACAACAAGAATTACGTCGGTGTTTAGCTTAATTCGTTGCACCTTTAGCGTTTTTATTTCTAATTAAAATTTTTCTTTCTGTTAATTAAAAATGTTAAAAAATTAATAACCGTAGTGTAGTTAAAGAGAAGTGGGGAATTCCCGTATAACCTTGTAGTCAGAGATATTTTTGTTTACTGCCTGGTTTACGATTGCTCACAATACGCGTTTATGGTTGTTCTGATATTTCTGCCAAATCTCTGCCGCAAGTGCCAGTTATTTTTTTATTCGCAGACTTCATACGACTATGAGAATGTTATTGAGAAGAAAGTGATGTGGATCTCATTCATTGGCGCAGTAAAGGTCAATACGGCCAATTGTTCATTCAACACATTCACGCTTGTATTACCCCGAAGGAGTAGGTAGAGATGTTTACACACCTAATTTTCACCAGTAATGTTTAGATCGGGGCCGTTTGACGGTTCTATTTGACGGGCCCGTTGGCGCAATCGGTAGTGACCCTACCTGTTGCGCCAGGGGTCGTGGGTTCGAATCCCACTCAGGACAAATATACGTGTGACGAACACTTGTATTTGTTCTGTGCTTGGATGTTAATATTATCCTATTTAAGTATGTATTTAAAAATATATATGTATGTATATCCCTTTCTGACACCTATATTAGATACAGGCTACTTTGGCAGATGGCCGTGTATGAGAATGTCCAAGATATTTATTATGAAAAAAAAAGATCATGTTAATAGGTGATGAGCCTATTGCCTGGCACTGGGCACAAATCCAGACTTGGAGTTGCTACCGGGAATTTAAGTTAGAAATACCCAATAGTTGTTGCTCGACCCGGGATCGAACCCAGGACTTAGTAATCGCGCAAATAGAGCAACAAACAGTCTTGCGACCAATAGAACAACGGGGCAGTCCAAAGAGAAAATATTTTATGAAAAATTTCTCAGTTACAATAGATAAAGATTTGATATCTTTGATTAAAATTATAAACTGGACAACTCCGTGGCGCGGAGTGATTGAGTATCAAACCTCGGGCCCGGGTTCGAATTCCGGCCGGGGCAGACATTTATTTAGTTAAACTAGACCTAGGGCTACCGTTTATAAAAAAAGAGTGATGGCCAGACCTGGCGACAGGCTGGCTGCTACCCAATATCGTCCGCGTACCACGCTGCTCCACTGTGGATTGGCGAAGGGCTTAGTGCCAATTCGATTTGAATTTTAAGCCTAAAGACCTCCGACATGGTTGAAAAACTGTTATATTTCTTACGATACAGACCACTCGGCGTACACTTCAAGGGCTTCATTTATTTTTCTGGCGTAGGTATACTTATTTTTCAACCCATTAGCCTCATCTTCATGGATGCTTTTAGGGAAAGAGTTCTTGACTAGAATCATGTCTATTTCATTTTTGAGCGACCAATAAAGCCCTGAAAAATCTGTGATCGGCTTGGAACTAAACTGCTATTTTATATCCATTAAAAAAGAAATGGACCTCCAAAGGTGGAGGTCCATTTCTGATGGTGGAAGGTATTTCAACAAAGTCAAACAGTAGGTAACTCCAGTTACAGTTAACCAATGCCAAATGCACATTAATTCACATTTCATTATAACAGCTCATTACCCTTGACCTGGTTATGTAATTTATAATACCCTAGCATCACTTATTTCCAACAAGTCAGATTTATTTCATTCCAAAAAATAAAGTGTTCTTTTTCATTCATTTCGTTTTATTATCATTAAATTCAAAACGAAAAAAACGGTAAATAAAAGTACGGACAAGTCGCGCGAGTGAATTTCAAAAATAGAGATAACATGAATTTCGTAGTTGCTTTGGCGGTTATCCTATGCGAGTAATTAGCTCTATTTTTTAATCGCTTGCCGCCCGTCGAGCAAAAAATTACGAATTACTCTCGTATCTGGTAATTTCCACAGGGGCAATTCCCTATTCCATATTTTTGATTCATCAGAATGCAATGACTGGTACTAAATACTCGACTGATGGACCAAACGTGAGACTAAATAGTACAATATTGTTTCTATGAAACGATAATGAGTCACTTTCGAACGATTGAGTCAGGCGAGCGATTCAATAGTCTGTTCTCATCTATAAGTTTTTAATGCATTTTTAATGCATTCTTCCACCGTCAGCAAAACAAGTATTGTACCAACGAAATAACACATTAACAGCACGATAAAATCTTACAAAGTGATGTTCCCAAAATCAGCTGAAATGCGGAAGGTCGTAGTAAAAGTTGCCGTAGAGAAAGCAATTAACGAAGAGTCGTAAAAAGATATTGAGCGACCCCTAATGTTTGTTGGGGAGAAGTTTATACCGACGGCATACACAGGTTTTAATAGGTGGCCAAACCTGTAATCTTACACTGGGAATCCCATTATTGTTGGTCAATTTTTTTTATATGGATAGAAGATAGCAAACGAGCTTGCAGCACCACCCATCCGCTGCTGCCCATGACAACTGTGACTGACTTTGAACAAGACTATTCTAGGACTGGGATGGTTAGTCCAATTAGTTGAGAGATTTAATTAGAACATTAGTTGGTCAGTTCGTTAGTCGGTATGAGGACTGGGGACTGTTAGTGACAGTTAGTCCTGTTAGTTGATGTTAGTAATAGTCCAGGTAGTACTTGTTAGTAGGAGTCTCGTTCTAAGTCAGTCACAGAAGTGTTGCTACCCTTGAGGACTAAGATGGTCGCCTCTAAAGAAGTGTAACCGGAAGCCACACCTTTCCAACCGGACCTTAATAGCTTTAAAAACAATTATTACACGGCAGAAATGGTACCTTGGCGTACTGCCCCGGGTGAAATCTATATGGAACCAATTAGGTTTCATATTCATTTAATACTTATTTGACTATGCCACTGACGGTCGTAGATTCAACATACCCTGATGATGCTCCCCATAGGCCACGTGCCAAACACGTGTTGCTGGTAGTGTGTATGTTGGTGTATATTTTATTTTTTTATAATATTATGTGCAGGCTTTCTTATGTGGAAGGGAGAGAGGTTGCTATAATGCTATATGCATGAAAGTATACAACATCATACGTCTTGTCGTTACAAGGAACATTATTAAAATGGATTTCCACAAATAACGCCTGATACAATTAACTACATATATTATTTCGTATCTATATATCGTTCGTATCGTATCTCTTAGCTACCTTCGGTAGATAGTTTGATGGGTGACTGCCATCGGTAAAATTTCTTCAGCGCTAATCAGCTAACCAGTAGGTACTTATGATGCTGATGTGTTGCAGCCATCGTATCTCCTCATTCATTGATTGCTGACCTAAATTTAGGTCCATCCATCACGGTACACGTTATTGTGTTACAACAACGGGATGTGTAGAACCTAAAGAGGGTGTTGCGGGAACGATATACGTCGGATTTGCGCACGCGTGTAACCGCTTGAAACAGCAGTCCTTACTTTTGTATATTGGCAATGTTGTAGATATTAAAACGGGTTATTAGTTATTATAATATTAAAACTAGATATTAACACAAACTGAAATGATCCGTTACGCCTTGTAATATCAAACCATGAAACAATGCTGGCTAAAGCTTGAAAGCATATTATTATCTTCATGTATATATATTTATTAAAAGAATTAAAGGAACCTTGACCTACGAAGTACCATTACATACAGTTTCATGTGAGAATTCATTTTTTATGCGTAAAATTTATAAAGGCTACTTATAAACTATATTAAGATTCCATTTACATTGCACAAATTATTCATAATTATTAATAGATCATTTATTTCGATTTCCAGTGAAGGATCACCTTTTTTAAGGGTCGAAGTTGTTAAGGCAAGACCTTTATACTACTAATGATTTTCGAGCACGCCATTTTACGGAATTATAACTTATTATTACGCGCCAAAATCTGTTAACGGGGTGCTACAGGATCCCGGACACATATATATTATATACGCATATATTATTAATTATACAAATAAATTAGCGTCTAAGATTTAATACTAATACTACCTACTTTAGTAGACCATCGAATCACATATCCTCACAAAAGCCAGATAATAATAAGCCTGTATTTATTTAGTTTCTAAAAGCATGTATTTGGTCGGCTATTTTATTTCACAGACCGAATTTGACCTTATTCGGTGACCATTGAACTGTGAGAAGGTCTGCCGAGATAGCTACTCCATTGCTTTTGGAATAACTTTTAAATAACGTAATAATAACGCTTGCTTACGCGAAGCTTGGGTCATAACAAGTTTAACTTACGGCTTTCTGACAAAATGAAAATATAATCAAGATATATAAGTTTTTAAGATATCCGTTTTTATCTAATGGAAAGTTGAATGTGGGTCTAGACTTACATTTTATTATAATAGGATCTATTGTCGTAATAGCAATTTACATAGTATAGTTTATACGATTATCAAAGACGATTTTCTATATTTTTAGATTACATTAAAAAAATATTGCTAAAATATCTTGCTGTACGACCGAGTCTCGAGTTCCAGGACTCAAATCTCAGGCAGATCACTCAATATGTCAGAGTGATACTAATGTCCTCTAAGATCAAGCCTTCTTCACAACGGTAAGGTTGATTGGAACAGAAATCTTGTAGAGATAATCTCACCTTTGTAATAACGTTTTCATTACTTTTTGTGTTTTTATTGTACAATAGTTTCCAGAGTAAATGATTTGAGTTTGTGCAGTAAAGGATGCATCAGACTAGTATGCATTAAATGCATAGAGTTCTTAAATTGTCTTGAAGGCATGTTAAGTTTATGCCTAGTCCAAGATGTATCTGATTGATAAACATGCATAATATTTTAAAGCAACATACAGACATTTTTCCGACTGTGAAGGTAGTGCGTGTATCAAAAGTATAAACTACCAGTATTTTGAGAATACTTTTTATACATTATTTATATCAAAAACAATATTAAAGTTTTACGTCTGGGACCATACACCGAGGTATGTTGACCATCGAAGGTTGATTTAAAAAGGGTTGCAGCCCGTACTGGGTAAGTGGATTCAACCTTATAGCCGAAATAAAAACAAATAGCCTCTGGACACAGAATTGATATTGCTTTCAATAAAAATGTCATATTCCCGCCGAAATAGCGGACATATTATTAAAATTTTATAAGACCTTCTGTGACATAAAACAACGTGTTTTATTTTGGCCAAAGGGATATGAAGAACGTATGGTTCGTTTTAGAATTAAACTGATTCTTATATTCAGTAGCGGGCCCAGGCATTTTGGATACGCTGTATAAGTTTTTGAGTTCTTTTTAGTAAACGGGGTCCGAAAACAACGTCCATATAATTAAGTTTTGATAACACGAGTGACTCATCCAACTATACGCAATTCTACATTTACCGAACGTAAAATCTCTACTGGCGATAGGTAAACTCTGCTAAAGAAATGGCTAGTATTTCGCTGTCCCTCAGGCGATATGTCAACGGAATCCATTATTCAGAAGTGGGCAGTGGTATAAGGCGAACATCGTAGCAGATCGTTGCCAGAATAGTTTGTAGAGCCTGCATATTTTACCTTCCTGCCGTCACGAGCTGAACAGGTTGCCAGAAGCTGTTCATTGTTTGATAATAAACAAGCTGAAGTACATAAAATATTTGTTGCTGGTAGAATAAGTTAACTTAGTGTAAACTCGTCAAGGATTAAGTTTATTTTTATCCGACTTCGAAAAAAGGGGAAGGTTCTACGTTCGCTTGTATTTTTTTTAAATCTATGTACAGCGATAACTTCGTCGTTTATAATCCATCCATACTAATATTATAAATGCGAAAGTAACTCTGTCTGTCTGTCTGTGTCGTTTTCACGCCAAAACTACTGAACCGATTTAAATGAAATTTGGTACACAGATAGTCTAGAGCCTGAGAAAGGACATAGGCTACTTTTTATTTGGAAAAAAGTGTTGTAAGGGGTTGAAAAGGGGGTTGAAAGTTTCTATGAAAGTTCTGTCATTTTCAGAATTAGAAGCACAAAATTAATATTATAGGCTGTTGGCTAGATATAAATAAATATGGCATTCAAAGTTTGTAAAATTTTTGTAAGGGTGTAAAATAAACATATATTATTATGTCTAATTCCACGCGAGCGAAGCTGCGGGCGTCCACTAGATAGTATAGATATAAAGAGTAAACAAACAAAAAAGGGTTAGTTAATGTTAGAAATAGTTAATGTGAAGTCCAACTTTCATGCTGCGACCTGACTGAAAAATATTAATAAAATAAAATATAATAATAATCCGCGTTGTAGCAGTGCAGTGTGGTGGAGCATGCTCTCGACCTCCCTCAACTGTGACCGTAGCCTCCTACGGTCCACCTATGAAACCCCACAAACGAATTACAATTATTTTTGACTTTTTAGTTTTGCAGTCGGTTTTTTGATATTTTCATATCGTTATTTCGATCAAAGTAATCATAAGCCGCACTATAAGCGTTGCAGCATTATTAATTAATTCTGACTTCTTGCTACCTTTTTAGAAGTCATGAATTCAGAAGCAATTCAATCTGTCGAGAATAACCGAGTGGCTCAGCGTACCGCAGATTATCCGGGAGTGTTGAATATGGATGCTATCGCCAGCTAACAGAATTCAGGTCAACTCGACCTTCTTGGCGGTTGCATAATTTAGTTTAAATACTAAACAAAGCGCGATCGACCTTGGATATGCTTAAAAATACTACCACTTTTGGGTTGGCCACTAAACATGAGTAATAAAAGAAAAAAAAATCACTGTTTTTTTTTTAAACTATAGTATGCCATTTCAATTTCTGTGTAAAATGCGCGAATTAATACAATACTATTATTTTACATAGTAGATGCATGGTTAATGATAATCTATATATATAAAAGGAGAAGGTGACTGACTGACTGACTGACTGACTGACTGACTGACTGACTGACATATCAACGCAGGGCCTAAACTATAAGGGCTAGAAACTTGAAATTTTGCACAGGGGTTCCTTTTATAACGTAGGGGAGCACTAAGAAAGGAATTTTGAAAATTCACCCCCTAAGGGGGTAAAACGGGGGTGCAAAGTTAGTATGAAACTTTGCCGTTTTTGATGTTATTCGAATGAAATTCAGTACCTATGAAGGTTTTTTATTGAGTTTCGAAAATCATCTCTTAAGGGGGGTAAAAGGGGGGTGCAAAGTTAGTAGGTATAAAAGTTTTTCGTGTATACCTACATTATTTCAATGAAATTTTGTATTTAGGTTATGTTACGTCTAATTCCACGCGAGCGAAGCTGCGGGCGTCCACTAGTATTTTAAAAAGACAGTGTCTTGAAAACCTTGTATCTTTTAAACACAGCTCTGAAATATTCCTATCAAGCGTTTTCCACCGAAGTAATGTGGAAACTTCAGCTCTAAAGTTATTAAAGGTTGTCTTACGCCATCTTCATGGTCCACTTAACTTTTAATTTACGGCTAATTTCTTACAGGTTAGACGAGCAATTCCAAGTTGCTAGTTTTCAACGACGGGTAATAAAAAGAATATATTTAACTAAAGTTTAATAAGGCGAGAAAATGACTGGTTTTATGATAAGGTTCTATCTCATACTGGTTGTATGGTAGGTCAGGTAAACAGAGTGCCTGGGTTGGATACTCAGGTCGAGCAAAATATTATTGATTGAGTTTCGATATGTGTCCCGTATAGGCAACCATGGGCCTTAACTAAATTGGTGAAGAATGGACACATTTCAGTCTACCCTTTCGGGGAAATATATGTGATATTATGCTATGTTATTGTCAAGTTACAAGGCGAAACACTGTTACAGTGTAGTTACTTACTACGGTAAGTAACTATTAGGTTCTGTAAAAACCTAGCTACAACCCATAGACGTCCCACTGCTGGGTACGGGTCTCCCCAGTACTCTGTACTGACATAGCTGCGGAGGTCTAGAGCATACTCTACCACGCTACTCAAATGCGGATTGGTGGAGGGGTGACCAAACCAGTATCGAATGTTCTCAAGCTACTCGAAGGTCAACGACAAGGCTTAACGATTGTTATTATCATTGAAAATAACCGAGACCGACGGCTTTACGTACCTTCCGAAGCACGGTAGCATCCATGAAATTTTACTGCTAGCGGTCACCCATCCACAAACCGACCGCGGCCGTCGTTGCTTAACTCTGTCGATCACATTGAATCGACGCGAGCCACTGGCTAATAGTAAAAGCTTATTAGACTAAATTTACTATACATTCTCCTACTTATGTTTGCGCCCTTCTAATTAGATCTTGCTCAATTACCCAAAAAATTATGCAAACGTCACCTTGTTTTTAACGCACCCTACTAATAAGGTTAACTTTTTCGCCCGCAAAAAGGAAAGTATAACGCTTGTCGGTTGCAAGGAAAGAAATTTGCTTTCGGAAAAAAATTTAACAAACCTAATTGGTAATTAGGGAGTTAGGGAGTAATTAGGTTACCTTATTAGAGGCCACGTTACTAGGGTTGCAATTAACCCTATTGGGCAAAAACAACGAAGTATTGCGGTAAATTTCTAGATACATATTTATAGACACACTATCTCTCTCTGGTCCAGTGAATAGAGAAGAGTGGTATCACAGCCCGTGGTGATGCTGGAAAGAAATAAACCTAAGTCCGAAGGAGAACCTGTCTAGTAGTGGACTAATTAGGTCTGGAAAGAAAGTGAGAAAGAACCAGGGATTAATGATAATTAATTTATATCATATTAATAAATACATATCATGGACATTATCACACACGGCCATCCGACACCAAATTAGGCGCAAGCCTGTACTACGAGTATGTGTGTCAGTCTGATATATATTACATGTCGCGATACTGGGCAACAAAGAATCATTAAAATAATTGTTTTGTTATTTAATTTATATTTACTATCCTAATAAAAATAAAATAAAAATCTGCTAATTTATTTCCTCAAAGGCGGAACAGAGTTCGCGGGATCAGCTAGTACATAGATATTTTTAAATACATACATAAATAGATAAAATTAACATCCAGACACAGAACAAAAGCAAGTGTTGGTCACACGAATCCGAACCCACGACCCCTGGCACAACAGGCAGAGCACTACCGATTGCGCCAACGGGCCCGTCGAATCAATATCTTCCAATATTACGCGACATAATACCGTAATATCCTAATAACTTTTAATGTATAACTATAATCATCCAAGTAAATAAGCGTGCTTATCCACTGGAACGATAACATTAACTTAACGATATTAGAATGTGTTAGATATTAAAATCACTACACATTTAGTTAATGGTACACGCACATAAATTAGGTTTATTGGTATTACTTTCTCGTAGGTACTAATTTCTTAAGTAGGTACGCGTAGGTTAATAAATACGCTAAATAAACTTTGTTAAAATGTTTATGTGTACCTAATTGAAGTAGGTACATAGTTAGAAGTACTAAATGAAACTTCTCAATCTGGTTATGTGTACGAGTACGTGTGGCTTGTAGAAAGAGTATGAAGGAGTATAAATGAGTAAATATATCTATTTTAATCTATACTAATACTAGCTGACTCGGCAAACGTTGTTTTGCAATAAAATATTTTTTTGTGAATGTGTACGCCTTGGCCATGTCAACGTCAATGGCAACGTCATGTGTCAAAAGTAATACGAAGTGGCGATGGCTGAAATGACATTATTGTAAAGCATGTCATTTAGACGTTTTCAACTATAAAATTACATTAAATAATTTGCAATAAAATAATATTTTGGCTAAAATTAAGATGTAAGCTATCCTATCTTTCAAGTTGGATCAAACTGCACACGGTGTGCAAATTTAATTTAAAATTGGTTAAGTAGTTTAGGCGTCCATTAACGTCCAACAACGTGACACGTAGGTATATTATATATATTAAGATTATAAAGAGGAAACATTTGTTTGTAATGTTTTAAACTACTGGACCGATTTCAAAAATTCTTTCACCATTAGAAAGCTGCATCATTACTGAGTGACATAGGCTATATAATATTACTAAGTGTAAACGAAACTATTGTTATGTCTGATTCCACGCGAGCGAAGCTGCGGCCAGTCCATATAATCTTCTATTCTATATAATAAAAATGAATCGCAAAATGTGTTGGTAAGCGCATAACTCAACAACGCCTGGACCAATTTGGCCAATCCTTTTTTTGAAATGTTCGTTGAAGTTCAAGGATGGTTTTTACGGCGAGAAAAATTTGAAAATTCATCCCCTAAGGGGGTAAAACGGGGGTGCAAAGTTAGTATGAAGCTTTGCCGTTTTTGAAGTTAGTGAATGTGTAACGCGAGCGAAGCTGCGGGGCGTCTACTAGTATTATAAAAATGAATCGCAAAATGTGTTGGTAAGCGCATAACTCAACAATGCCTGGACCAATTTGGCCAATTCTTTTTTTTAAATGTTCGTTGAAGTTCAAGGATGGTTTTTACGGCGAGAAAAATTTGAAACTTCATCCCCTAAGGGGGTAAAACGGGGGTGCAAAGTTAGTATGAAGCTTTGCCGTTTTTGAAGTTAGTGAATGTGTACCGCGAGCGAAGCTGCGGGCGTCCACTAGTATGTTATATACGAGTGTGTGTACCACCATTACTTATATTCCATTCAATAAAACTGCAAAACATAATTCTTATTTGGCACCTGTTCACTCAGTCAAATAATAAAAAACCGTTTAAAAATAGCCAAAAATATCAGCCAATTTAGCCAGCATAGTAAAATTTATGACGGTTTTATATTATTACTAGTGGACGCCCGCAGCTTCGCTCGCGTAGAATTAGACCCATTAACGACGTCTGCCCGCGTTCGGGTTGCTCATTTGACTTCAAAAACGGCAAAGTTTCATACTAACTTTGCACCCCCGTTTTACCCCCTTATATATTTTCAATAATCCTTTCATAGTGCTTCCCTACGTTATAAAAGGAACCCCTGTGCAAAATTTCAAGTTTCTAACCCTTATAGTTTAGGCCCTGCGTTGATATGTCAGTCAGTCAGTCAGTCGGTTAGTCAGTCACCTTCTCCTTTTACGAGTATATATATAGATTTTATATTATTACCTACTGTACTTGAAGATTTTTATATTTACCGCACATATTATATGACTAGGACCTCTAGCATCGCAATCACTTACGACGACTGGACCAACGAGGCATTTTAGTGTGGAACAATCTCGACTCATGCTTGACTAGATTGATTAGAAAGCATTGGAGCTTCAAATTGGCTTTAGTTTTCACAAAACTTCACCTAAGTTATTGACGATTATCAAACTTAGAAGCAAATGTTGGGTGGACTGTTTGTGGGCGGTGTGGGTGGACATAGATAATTTTGATCTATGAGATGAGGGAATAATTGTATTTGATTTCAGGATACAGAGTTCTTTGGTTACTGGTATCATCATCAAAAAATGTTCTTATTAAGTTAAGTAAATTTTTTCAATTCTGTACGTGAGAGAGATACGTTCGCTGCTTCGACGTCCAGGTTTTTTCAGAAGATATTCTTATGTTGTGTGTGTGTACAGCAAACTTCGACGAAAGAAGAGAAATGAAAATAGCTCACATAAGTGAATGTATTAATAATGACATGACTGACTAACTAAAATGATTATGCCTCGTATTTCCGCCATTCAGAGCACATAATTGGCTCAAACAAGATTCTATCTTCATATCAAAGTGTCCTTCAACATCCCAAGATGTAATTAAGCCGTCCTTGCATCGCTTTCCCGGAAAAATTATCCATAAAAGCGTCTCCGAAAAATGGATACCAATGACCTTATTTGACCTTTGGGTACAAGAAAATTGGTGAATTAATTAACTTGATCAAGTTTTTGTACTAGGACAGACGGGTTCGAGGCTTTTATTCGGACTGACAACTAACAAATATAATAATACGACCATATCTTAGGGGTTACTACTTTTCTTTTACTCCACCAACCCGCATTGGAGCAGCGTGGTGGAGTATGCTCTAGAACTCCCGCAGCTGTGTGTGTGGGAGAGACCCGTGACCAGCAGTGGGACGTATATGGGTCTCAGCGACCTTGCCAGTACCATGCCCACCCATTTCTAACGTGTGACATAGATCCTGTGGTTCACGCTGCTCCAATGCGGATTGGTGTAGGGGGTAGTGGCCAACCCAGTGTCGAATGTTCTTTAGCCACCCGAAGGTCTTCGACAAGGCTTAACGACTGTTTCCACGATTGAAAACAACTGGGACCGACGACTTTACGTGCCCTCCGAAGCACGGTAGCGTCCATGAAATTTTGCCACTAGCGGTCACCCATCCACAAACCGACCGCGCCCGTCGTTGCTTAACTCTTTCGATCACATTGAATCGACGCGAGCCATTGGGCATGGTACTGGCAAGGTACATAAAAGTATTATGTATTCTCCGTGTCCATGACTCTCACAGTGAATCCCAGTGAGGGAGTGAGTGTTTAATCTGAGGTGCCTCCTGCGGTGGAGCCATCCTAAGTAATAACCTACAAAATTATTCAAATACAAACTTTGCTACATGGCATTAAAATGTTAAGACGCGACACTTTGACATCAGCCGGATAGCGGCAGCTTGAGATGGGAAAAGTAAATATTACACGTAAGCAACGATGAGCCTTATTCGTAAGCTGATATGGTGTATATTGATTTGACATTGATGCTTATAAATTTTGAATCTTTGCTACTGTGGCAGGATTGAATTCTCCAAAGAACAATTTATGAATTATTGAAATGCTCGCGTTTTCTTGCACCATTTATTTGTACCAGTAGGTTATACTGTCACATGTGTTAATGTTTCAAACTGATATTAGGAAATTGAAGTAGTGAAGAACTGATAGTTGAATTGGATTGATTTGGAGTTTGGAGTTAAGCCCGGTAGATTGATGTGGGATTGCATACACGTGTTGAGGCAAAACTTCCAAGGCTTTTGTGTTCACATTGGGCATGATAGTTGCCGGTGCTTTTGAATGGTCTGTCCCCGCATGGGACTCACTCGCATGGGCTTCACTAATTATTAAGGCTAAGAATTTACCAAGCAGGTCCAGAATCATTGTTGGAAGATTTAGTGACCAAATTGATTGCTTATAGCTTGGAGGCTTGAGCCAGGGCGTTCGAACGATATCCACCGAGCACCTAAAGTGCTTTCCGAAGATGGATGGTACCTAATAACAATCACCACCATCATCACGACTTCACTGCCCCACTGTTGGGAATCTCATCTCGGAATGGAAGGTCCTAGTCTGTAGTTCACCACGCTAGCCAAACCAGATTAGCACAGTTTAGATGCCATTGAAACTGTTTGCAGACATGCAGGTTTCCTTACGATATTTTCCACAGTAAAATGATAGTACATGCCACTCGAATAACATCCCGGACCGATCTGTGTGAGTTGCTGAATTCCTGTCACTGTGCTATCACCGTCGGTAGCTTAAATGTATTTATTATCCTCTCGGGCTGAGTGGCAAGAGACAAGGCGTTACCTCTTAGTCGATTAGTGATAGGATCAGCTGAAAGCACCTCCGGACCGACCGCAAAGTCGAAGCTAACCAGTTTAAAACCGCAGCCGTTCTCCGGTAAGTAAATAGATTATCTTCGCACCTTAGACGTCAGTCACATACATAGCATAAAGCGAGGAACTAACAAGTATAATAAAGATTAAGCTTAGACGAACAAGAGTTCTAAAAACATAAGCTAGCTACATAACAACCTACAGACGTACCACTGTTGGGCCTTGCCCACAGATACAACTGCGGGAGGTCTAGAGCATACGCTACGCTGCTCCAATGAGGATTGGTGGAGAGGTTACTGGACATCCCAGTGTGTAATGTTTTCAAGCCACCTGAAGGTCTTCGACACGGCTTAGCGATCGTTTTTACCTTTGAAAACTACCGGGACCAACTACCAACGGCAGCACTCTTGAAATTTTGCCACAAGTCCACAAACCCACCGCGCCCGTCGTTTCTTAACCAAATGTAGACTAGGTAAACCAAGTGATTAATTCATTATTTTTTCATTCGTCTCTTGCTTCATTTCATGCGTTCCATTACAAATTAACCAATTATCAGTTCGTCGCATCCAATTATACAAGAATTAAATAGGCTTATGTCGTGACAAACAGAAGCGAAACGAATCGGATTATTCATTTCGACGGCGGCGTTGAAGCTCTCGTATTAATATCGTTCGCTGAGTGCTTTTCATTTTTAAATGGTTGATTTTTATGATATAAAAAATGATACGACACATGCAATCTGTAAATGTTGCGATAGGAAATTTTGCGAATTTCTGCCACAAGAAATGGTCATGGAATTATAAGCTGCACTATGATGTGCTTGTGTTTTTACTATTAGTACACTTTTCAGTACCCTTTTTTTTGTTTTACGAATGGGTAACCTTTAAATTGTATCCGGACGTCGTGGCAGCGACACCAGGGTTATGTGGGACTATAGGTAATAGTCCCACATAACCATTTTGGTCAATAAGCCAATTGCCGTCTGTAGTGGTGAAAATATGTAGATTCGAATAGGCAGTCAAACTGAGTAACTGTCTAGTTACTGGAGGTATTGATTGCCACGCATTGAAAGGCGATAATAGAATTTGGGACAGTAATCGTTTGACAGTCAAGTAATTGGTATTGGAAAACGCTCAGTGGATTATCAGCAATGTATGGAAGTTATTGGGGTGTAACATGATGAAATGAGAAAAAAAAAAAATTGAAAAAAAAAACCGACTTCGTAAACTGAAAAAATATTTTCAAACTTACTTAATAAATGAACTGAAAAGATAGAAACAAGTTCAAAATTTTAATATTTTTTTTCTGAATTATTTGATTTGGCAAAAGCTAGTTCTCGTAATAAATAATTTACTATACAAAAAAAATTCACTGTGATTGTCATAGTTTATTACATTTAGTATTAGTTTATTTAGTTTATTACAATAGATTTATGCTCCAAATAATTCTTGACACTACTACCCAATGAAATATACTAATGAATTACCTTAGCTTTTCAATTTAATTAATGCAATTTGTGCCTTTCTGATGACTTATAGTAAGCAAGTAATAAAATAGTTTTGTGTATTAATTTTGTGAATAGGATACGAACAGTGAGAAGTTTTTAGTGTCTACCATATATATGATAAATTCCCAACACAACGCCTACAAAACAAAACAAAGTTTTATAACTTTACTGTTATTGGGCGCTGTTAATGTTTTATTTATGCCGACACAAATGACTCGTACGAGGCTGTCTGTGGCTATGGCAAAACAACGTCATTGTACAAAATATAGCTCTTTCTCTATATAAACAAAAAGTCGTTTTATGCCGTGTGGTTTGCTTTAATAAAATAATTGGATTGAATTGAATTGAATTCAGCTACGCTATACCCTGCTACATGCAAATTACATGATATCAAAGTTATCCTGATCGTTTAATTTTTGATCGATTCAACGATTGATCGATAAAAATCTAAATCTTGATCAGATTATGATCGGCGGAATCGCAAGTATAGTTAGATTTTGATAAAATAATATACATTTATATACATATAGGCTATACATTTTATATTTTAAACGATCAGAAATTGTCAGAGGTAAAGTTTACATGTACCAAAAAAAAACAATTGATTTAGCAAATCAATATTAAATTATATTTATCAGTAAAAATTAGTGGGTTAACTTCATACAAGAGTTAATTCGCCATCTTGTTTGTGTGCGATGCACGTACGCATGACACGTAGATTCATATGGCACTCTAAGCGATTGAGCATTCGGGGCTAGGCAGCTGTCGTTTTAGATACACACAAGATTACAATCCTACTTTGGTTCACGTAGTACATAATATCAGTACAACGCAGTTCATAAACTAATACAGATGACGTAGCAGTATACCGCAGAATATAGCAGGAATGCATGGCGTTACATTACAAGCGAACACCATCATAAATGACACGTAGATCGTAGTGGATAAGTGGAGCAGTATAGTACCACAGCTCAATAAATATTCATTTCTATCTGCTGTGATAGGACGCCCCTATGTTTTAGTGTAATAGGACATAATTGCTACGATATATGTATTTCTTCCCGTGGTCTGTTCTATAAGTCGAACCTTTCATACCCATTGTTTTTAAAAGCTTTTATTTAACTTCACTCGTATGTATCTATGTAAGTATGTATGTATGTCCTGGAATCTTGCAATCAATAGTTCACCCACTTGCACTGAAGCTATCGAGCTGAAATTTGGCACACATATTTGGTTCCGATGACAATGCATGAAAATAAAAAAAATTTTAAAAAGCTCTTTTTAAAAAAAAAATTTTAACGGTATAATTTTTAACTTCACTCGTATGTATTCATTCATGTATGTCCTGGAATCTTGCAATCAATATTCCACCCACTTCCACTGAAGCTATCGAGCTGAAATTTGGCATACATATTTGGTTCCGATGACAATGCATGAAAATAAAAATAAAAAGTTATAAAAGCTTATTAAAAAAAAAATTTTTTTGGAGTATAATTTAGTTGTACGAACGACGTGGTCTGTCCAATGTCACTTCAGCTTGTTAATTCGACTGTCAGTAATATTGTACCCCATCGTGTTTCAAATATTTTAGTTTAAACATCACAGATCCTATTTGGAATACGTATAAATGTTATTATGTTTATGTGTCATTAAAATATAATTAAAAGTTTATCCTAGCGACCACTTTACTCGTATTGCACGTTGTAGTATTTACTAATACCTTTTCTGTACACATCAGTTTCTTCATATTACTTCATTCTTTTCATCATTTTTATCTTTGTTTAAAATTTTTAGGTAATTCTCACTTGTAGGATGTTTGTAACTTTAAATATTATTTTGTAACATCCTTATATAACTCTTTCTTTAGTATTTAATGATTTCTATTTATTTTCTTGGAACATTTAATATTGTGATTAGTATTTGATACATGATTTATGCCACAGTAGTAATGTCTTGATATAGGTTCTAAATTTACGTAGATTATATAGAGATATTATATATAATTTAGCTGATTTGTATTAGGCCATTTATAATTTCAAATTTAAATTTGGATCATGCGTGGAAGACAGCTCGGGCAGCGGAAGGAAACATTTTTGAGGGGACGGCAGTCTGGACATGAATCTCGAGTGAAAAAGTGGGATTCACGTAATTGATCTAAATTTGTCTGACTCAGGAGCTTCCGGGAGTTACTCAAGGACTTGCTTGCTGTCTGCTGAGCTGACTACTTCGTGCGTGGTTTGCGTGCTAGTTGCACGCCCGCACCTTACCGGCCTGCTGTCTGCTGGCTGCTTCGTGCGTGGCTTGTGTGCTGGTTGCACGCCCGCACCTTACTGGAGTGTTTAAGTCGGTGATTGTGCCCATACCCAAGGGACTCCGTGCTATTATACTTGTACCTTTCATTTAACTCTTATGAACTATAAATCAATATAACCACTGAGTGAGTAATAATATACATATCCTCTTTTAAAATTCTTTATTATTTAATTCCTTTAGCTTTTCTCTTTTCTCTTTTCTCTATAGTTTACACTCTTTTAAGCTCTTTACTTATAACACTACAACGTATAAATTAAAACAGCACTTGCCAAACTCTGCAAAGTGGCTATTAAGGTCGGCTCAACTTTGCTTTTCCGACTTAAATTGCTTAATTTGTGAAAAATTACAGCAATGCGAGTAAAAGTGGTTTAAAACAAAATTATCGTATGAACATAAAATATTGGAGTGGTATATTTATGGTCGAAAAACAGAATGCTTTATTGATCTATAGGTTGCAAAAGTGACTGTTAAGCCGGGGGATCCTGGGATAACATTTTTTTTCTCGCTGGGAATTACGTTTACGCATCCTGCTTATAACGGCCACAGACAGAAACAAGCAGTTATGTGGGACTCAGTAAAATACCCACTAAAACCCAACGGCACCTTCAGCATCTGTACGAGAAGCCATGCGATCACTTGCGACTATGGTGGGGGTAAAAGACGCGATGGCGACTTCTTCTTTCCCGGGGTCTACTGCGGAGCGAGTTGGTGTGAGCGCTGTTTTCCCTTACCTGTTCCGCGGCCAATTTTTCTTGCTCGCAATATGTGGCCATAGCTTCCCATCTCTCGCTATTCAGCCAACACGCGAATTCATTTGAAAAAGCATTTTTTTAGTCAATGCAAATTGAATTACATACCTAGTTGAATATATTTTTCTATGTGGAATATAATCAGTAGAATTATTAAGGTATATACACAAATATTTTGTGCCTTCTGAACCCGGTGGATCGGTCGAAGTGGTGTCGTTTAGGAGAAGCCTATGTCCAGCAGTGGACCTCAAAAGGATGATGGATGGATGGATAAATGATTTGTGAAAAATAGAAATATAAAATGTTGCATAGGTAGATACCTACTCGTAAAAACTCGTCCGATGATTAGCCTTGGGTCAATCGCTTTGCAATTGACACCGTATCGGCTAGAACATTCATTTCCATACTAACCATCGGCAAATAACCATTAACAGGAAATTGAATCCAGCGGGGGCTGTTGGAAATTAAATTGTACCTATTGCTCGGAGTGGGTATTATGGGTATGACTTTAAATGCATAGATTAGCTTGATTGTGTTTTCGGTTTGTACAATTGTTTTTTTTATGGATACAAGATAGCAAACGAGCTTGCAGCACCACCCATCCGCTGCCGCCCATGACAACTGTGACTGACTTTGAACAAGACTCAATTAGGGACTGGGATGGTTAGTCCAATTAGTTGAGAGAGTTAACTTGAACATTAGTTCAAAAATCAAAAATCAAAAAATCAAAAATATTTTATTGAATAAACACAATATTAATTAATTAGTTGGTCAGTTAGTTAGTAGGTATGAGGACTGGGCTGTTAGTTGGTGTTAGTAATAGTCCAGTTAGTACCTGTTAGTAGGAGTCTCGTTCTAAGTCAGTCACAGTGTTGCTACCCTTGAGGACTAAGGTGGTCGCCTCTAAAGAAGTGTAACCGGAAACCACACCTTTCCAACCGGACCATAATTGCTTTAAAAACAATTACTACACGGCAGAAATGGTACTAGGTACCGTGGCGGGCGAACTCTATATGGAACCAATTAGGTTTCATATTAAACCTATTTGGTTCCCTATAGGCTCTACCACTCTACCACCACCTTTGTAGTTCATTTTGTCTGATCGATCTCTGCATGTTCCAGGGAAACAGCCGTCTTATTATTTTGTTAATGTCCGTTGTTATTTAGCAGAAGTAATTATTATTTTCTGAGTGATGTTAATATCAGAACAAAAGAAAGTAGAAAATAATTACAAACATGGCTGACTAATAATTGGCCTACATAACCTGGCCTTAGGATTTAGCACCTTGGAACAAAATATTTCGTTTTCCGTAGTGGGTTCGCGGTGCATGTAATGCGAGATGACCTGCTCTTCTGAGCCGATATTTTTGAAATTGTGATTTCTTAGTAAATGATATATTTGTATGTATGTCTTTATTAAGGATTTTTCTAATTAAAATGCAAGTATTGTATATATAACTTTTTGTGACGTTCATTATTTTTGTTTCTTCATACATTTAATTTCTTAATTCGCACATAACTTAGAAAAGTCATTTGTGCGTGCGTGGTTTTAATCCGGACGAGGACGGAGGGGCGAATTCGATTGCCACTGGGCTGTTACCGCTAGCTAGAATGTGATAATACTCTTTAAATGGTACGTTTTAAGACAAGGCCATAAAGTCTACACATAAAATTTGTTTATTATGGATCCTGCTTGGTTTCTAACTACATAAATAAAAGTATAATTTCCGAACAAAAGCGCAGTTCTGGCAAAACAGTACTCATGCTGTACGAACATTCGTAAAACATGCAGTAAATAAAGCATTCTGGCAACGAAAAAAGTTGTCGTTCCATTCGTTAAAAACTAAAAATTTGCCGTGACTTTATTTGCGTGGACTTTTAGGTTTTTGGTTTGTTTGCACTTACTACATTTTATTGCGTGTCCTGATTACAGTACTTACTGCTTGTTTGATTTTATCTTGAATGCGACAAATAGGGTAAGGAAGTGGGCCGACTACTTCCCCCTCCCCCCTAATGGCAATTTAAGTATGAGTTGAGTTACTGCACTAAGTACTCTACTAGAGACTGATCCATATCTCTTTAGTTTAGAGGATCACACGGTTTCTTACTTCGGATACACCCAAATACTCTGAAAAGGTTTTCCACGTACCACTAAACACTTATCTATATCTATATATATAAAAGGAGAAGGTGACTGACTGACTGACTGACTGACATATCAACGCAGGGCCTAAACTATAAGGGCTAGAAACTTGAAATTTTGCACAGGGGTTCCTTTTATAACGTTGGGGAGCACTAAGAAAGGATTTTTGAAAATTCACCCCCTAAGGGGGTAAAACGGGGGTGCAAAGTTAGTATGAAACTTTGCCGTTTTTGAAGTTAGTGATGTCTAATTCCACGCGAGCGAAGCTGCGGGCGCGTCCACTAGTTGTTGGATAAAATGCAGTGAAACTTTCAGTCTTCTCTAGTTTGTATAAATATAGTTTATATTAACTAGATTCTACAACAGACTAGTTAGTTGGAAAGCAACGTTCAGAGCGACATTGTTTTTATATCCCATTCATAACGAAATCACGCGTTTTATAGTAATCCGCAGAGCTTGGCTCTGGCTTGGCTGAATAAAATAGAGAGAGCAACCATTTTCTTTTGATGCTAATGCAAATGTCATTTTAACCTCTTACCTCTTAACTATTATGAAATAAAATTAATAACTGTACATTCGTTTCGTGACGTTACTTAGACACAATGTTCAGAATTTTATTCAACCGATTTGAAGCTTTCAATATCAGTTGTGTAGGTATGGGTACAGTAAATTTATATGCATAAATAATGGAATTGCCGGGATTCGAACCTGACCTGTCCAACTCATTCAAAGTTTTTGATGCACTTCAACTTCATGATTCTAGTTAAATTTATACCCATTTTCTGAAATAATTCGAGAAAGAAGAAATTTGAAAAGTGCCTTAGTTAAAATACACACTTAATATTAATATTGACAACTCCGTGGCATGGTGAGTAGCCCGGACTGCCGAGCTGCGGGTGAAAATTCAATTTTTTGTTTATGATTAATGAATGGGGGTAAACTTTTATTACCGTAAAACTTTACACTTTACACTTTTTTTCTCTGTAACACTGTTACATATTTTGATGTTATGTTTGTTGAATTATATTATAAGCAATCTCGGAAAATAAGAAGGTTCGAAGGAATTGAATAAAAATAGAGTAGGTATAGATAGGTACTTTTTATCCAGATAATTTCCCTCGGATTAAGTTTTTCTTTGAGAGGACGGTAACTAGGTGTAAACCAACCTATTGTTAATCTAATGTATAATTCCTAAATCCACGCGAGTAAGGCTAGAGTCCCAGTCCACAAGTTTAAAATAAACGATAGGCACATTTATTTTGCGTTGCATTCTGTAAAATTAAGTATTTTGTGTTGACGTGTAAAAATACACGTTTCATCGTAATCCGCAAAATGCGGCTGAATAAAGTTATGAGAGCTTCATTTTTTTCTGCTTTTTAGAGAGATTTACTGCCTTTGCGAATTTGCTTCTAGTTCGTCATTTGTCGTGAAAACTAATTTGAGCACGTATCCGTTGCTACTTGACTGCCTAATAAAATATGTTTGTCTGAAACACAATTGTGACATAGGTACACTACGACCTTTTTTTTTCTCAATCAGTCTGCCTTGTACGGAGACCCGCTGATTATCTAAGTGCTTTAAAGACAAATTAGGTATGTACTCATCACCTGTAGTCCTTTTTTTTTGTTTTACGAGTGGGAAACCTTGAAAAGGTACCCGAACGTCGTGGGAGCGACGCCGGGTTATGTGGGACTTTCATTCACTAAAACCCACTCGGTGGCCTACTCCGGCGCTACAGGAGGGCTCCGGGATCTGTTGTAGAACTCGCCGGTCCCCTCCGGCGCTGCGCCCAAGACGGGCTCTTCCCGGTTTACACAACGCTGTACAGCCACAAACAGAGTCGTCTTTCCCGGGGTCACATGATGGACGATTCGAGCTCCCACTCTCACCGCTCGCAACCCCAGTCGCCTTTTAAGACAGGCAGACCGAAGCATTATTCTGGTCCCGAGCTACAGGGACGATCACCTGTAGTCCTAGGAACCCGATGCGTTGATTTTCAGTGCAGCCCAGCTTTACCTGAGCATATATTAGGTACTATATATTTACGTTGAGCATACTATTTGCAATGTAATCAGAAATAAAATCGTTTTTAAATTTGCAATTTTGCAGTTTGTTTATTCAAAACATACTATGTTAGCCAACCGATACTCGTAATGAGAAGCAATATTTGCATCATTTGCAAACGAGAAAATGAAATCTCTTCGGAATATTTGCAGCCACAACCGAAACTTTGGAATAGCGGCCATCAAAGGCTTTGCAGGAATATCTGACCTAAATTTTCGTTCGCATAAACGAGGAAAGGTCGTATTTACCCTCCATGAAGGGAGATTGGATCTTCCTGGATTGTGTTTGAAACGAATGCTGAAAACACGAGTTGTTCCACAAACTTTTGAGAGAAACCATCTCGCTGGCTGAAAGAATGAAGTGAATCAGAGAGAGATATACGCGGTGATAGCCCAGTGACTACCGAATTCTTCTCGAGAGGTTTGGGTTCAAATCAAAGCGGCACATACCTACTAATGAATTTTCTAAATTATGTGCGATTTAAGAAATTAAATGACACCTGCTGAATTTGTATTCGGTAGGGACTTATTGTAAGATTTTCGCAGTTTTGAAATCAATACTTACGATACGAGTAGTTTTTGAAATATAGAATTTCAAAGATTGATATCGATTACTAAATAGTGTAACTAACACGACTTTCTTTTATATATATAGATTATTGACCGCAAGGGGCAAAATAAATTAGAGATACCTATTCGTAATACGAGTACCGACTCCAATTATGTAATTTAAAATGTTCTTACCAAGAGATTTGTTTCAAAACATCTCAGTACCATTTGTGTACCTATACTCGTATCTAAGTAAAATAAGTTGATAACTCACAACACTTGCTTTGATCTCGTCAAGTCCACTGTCCAAAACACAGTTGAGTCGAGAACTCTCACAAAGCCAGTGGGTATCATCGCATCACCTGCTACATTGTGTTAGCCGTGTGTGCCAGCAAGCTTAGTGGGACTAACAAAATTAAATATCCGGATTCTACAACAGGTTTCTCTTGGCGATCAGGTATAAATACGAAATTGAACGGAATGAAACGGTCTTTGCGTTACGATTGAAACGAATATCATGTTAAACCGCAATCTTTTTAAGAAACGCTCCTGTTGGACTGTTTACGTGGGGTAATTTTTTTTTAGTGTCATTTCGTCGTCCATGTTTTTTCCGGTCGCCGGTGATACGCTAATGACATCGAAGAAAAATTCTTACATAAGTACCTATTTGTTGTGGTGCAAACGTTTACATTTAAATTTAACGTTATTCCTTGAGAATCCCCAAGGTCGTATAATATGGAAAGGCAAATAGGTATGAAATTGTCCAAGAAATTGAGGATATGGGGCTGAGACGGGTAATTGTGCTTTTAATGTAGGGCTGTGAAATTGCGAGATTTACGCGATCGCTTTCCGGATTACCCATAAGACGCAGTCTACTTGCGCTAAATTGGAAAAATTTAATCTGTGGAAACGCGTAGGTATCTACTCCGATTATCTTTGTAAAAGCGATTGGTACCTACTTACAGGTTCTTACGTGAAGCGATTAAAACTTCCGAATGTCTCTACCTCCTTCTGAGTAATTCCTACGCCTGTTTCCCCGAAAGTTGCACAGAAGTACATCAACTTTTCACCAGTTACGTTTAGGTATTATATATCGCATCAATACTTATAGTCATCCTCATCAATTTTAATGACGACGACCCTAACTAATTGTAATGCGACAAATTGAATGACGCAATTTTATCGCGTGAGCTCTAATAAGGCTAGCTAGACCAAATTTGGTTTTAAAAACTCGATCACATGGTATCACCAATCGAGTTATAAGTGTACGAGTTTATAACAATGTACTCATAACATTAGGACGATAATATGTATATATCATCATGGTTATATAATCATGGTTAACATTAAAAATTAGAATTAACACAAAACTTAATATGCATTATAAGGGTTTCTCAAATAAATTTACATTGAACTACAATAAATTACGACTATTGTAATAATTAAAATTGAAAAGTAAAAAGTTTAAGAGATTATTCAAAAAGATTTATCCGAACCCATCAGAGTCATGCCGATCAAGTTCTAAGCTTTGAAAACTGTGTCAAAGACATTTGGAAATGACAAGGCAGTTCTAAGATCGCTCCCATTATCACGAATATAGCCTATAGAAGTTTTTTATGGGAATCAGAGAGCCATAATTTATATTGCTGTTAAATTTATATTCCGAATTTAATTCATGAACCTAAAGAGGATTTATTTCCACGTTACGTATGCTATACCTGTTAGTTTTATTTAATTTAAATACTATATATAATATTTTTTATGGATAGGAGAGCAAAGCAGTTTGCTGCACCACACAACTACCTATCCGGTGGCGCCCTCGACGGTTTCCCAGCGAAAAAAGGCTAATAATATAAATTATTATTATTATTTATTTAAAGTCGTATGTGTCGAAAAATAAAAGACAAAAATAAGCCTTTAAAGTTTAAATGAAGCAGGATGACAAAAATAGAAAAGTTCTTATTTTTATAGCAGCTACTGATGTGATTACGTTGGCTTCTCAAAAGGAATTAAGTTCTTTCGTTGCGAGAACATCTTTGTTGACAGCAAGAGCCTAAGGCTTGGAATAAACGGTCCCAGTATCTCGAATAGGGTGCAATAGCAAGTAATGTATATAATATCAACGAACATGAGATATCTAATAGGAAACATATACTAGGGATGATTCTACCTACCTACAGCTGAAGAATAGGTATTGTATGGAGTGATTAGACAAGCAAGTGGTCAAGTTCAAATATTAAGTGGACGGATTTCAGACTACCTACGTACCGTTCCATGACTACGCATTCAATTTAAATATGTTACCTGTCACTGTTATTTGCCACTCATCGAAGCTAGAAAACATCATTTGATTTTTTTTAATATAATGCAATGTCTGAGAACCACCAACCAATGAACCACATGGGTTCGTAATAAGATCGCTGCGACCCATAGACGTCCCACTGCTGGGCACGGGTCTCCCCCACAGACACTGCTGCGGGAGGTCTAGAGCATACTCCACCACGCTGCTCCAATGCGGATTGGTGGAGGGGTTAGTGGCCAACCCAGTGTCGAATGTTCTCAAGCCACCCGAAGGTCTTCAACAAGACTTAACGACTGTTTCCAGCATTGAAAACAACCGGGACCGACGGCTTTACGTGCCCTCCGAAGCACGGTAGCGTCCATGAAATTAATAATAAGTAATAAGATTCGTAATAATATTAATTACACTCTGTGGACAGCCACAGAGTCTCTCCCACAGGGGAGGGACCGCTGCCCAACTGTGGGACGCTTAGGAATTGTAATAGCTAACAAAACATTGATCCATCAGGAACCGGCCTAACGTGCAGTTAAATAAAAATAAGTAGTATTTATCAAGAAGCACTTCTCTTTGTGACTCGACAACGTTTAATTTATTCCTTCCCGTGCAGTCCATTAATTTTCCGCTTGTTTCTAGTTTTCGAACTAACTAGGCTTGTTTGCAAATTAAACGGTATGAAATTTCTTTTACTTGAATATTATGTCGGTATAATATAAATTTATTTTGATAAAAGAGAAGACTGATTTTCTAAATTACCTAAAATGTTATTCTGTTATCTAACGGTAGAAATATTTGTACATATTTCAGAGTCCGCTAAACGCCAGTACCGTGGTAACATATATATCAATGCCAGTACCTATGTAGTTTTACTGTGTAAAATCATTTCGATGGAATCTGGCAACTCGTAAGTAATAGGAACACGAAACACGTATTAAGTGAACCGCAAAAACATTTGAGTAAATAAATTACACAACAATAAAATGATCAGTAGCAACCTGTAAAAAAATATTTCCTGATCCTTTATTATCTTTTTGGGAGGAACTTTTACAATATTTTACTACAAAAAACGGCACGTTTATCATAAAATAAGGAATCATATGTGACGTACGTCAAGCATGACACTTCGGTAGAGGGGTGACCTCGCTTTTGTTTTTGACATTTGCTTTGGTAGCTGCACTCTTCACGTTCAGATGGCTCCACCTTTATTTTTATATCAATGACGATAACAAACAGTTCTACCTGATAATCTAATCTGAAAATCACAATAAAAATGGATTATTTTTTTATTATGATTATTACAGTTTTTTGAACATTACATGGAAACCGTGCAATTTTGTGGCAATAAAATATTCTAGCCTTATACTAAGTCTATGTAAAAAATCACGTCGATTCATCATTCCGTTGAGGCGGAGAAGGCGGACAAACCCACAAACACCATTTCCACTGTATATATTATTGAGGATTTCATCTTAATCGTCACTTTTTAAATATATAGAATGGGTGGACATAATAACAGCATTTTCTTCCAGTTCCCTGGGTAAACGAAGAAAACTATCTTATAACAATAGAGAACCAATTAGCAAGTAATAGTGTAATTCCTGAATTAGGTTAGCCCTACATTACATTAGATATGCATTAACTGGCGCACTTCCATGAATAGTGAAGTAACCTTCTATAGTAGTAATTTGATATGCGAGTCATGTGTGAGATTGTTTTACACTATAATGTACATGTACCGTCTGATTAGACAATACTAATAGTAGGTATATTGGCTGAATTGATTGCGACCTGGTAAGCTTCGATGTGAGTTAGGTAAGCCTCACTTACTAAAAGCTCCAGTAACTTAGTGGATCTTCCCTCATCATGTGAATTGGAGAGTCAAGGTTCAAACACCAGAGGAGAACGACTTTGGAAGGCTATGTAAATTTTACACAATACCAATGTTACGCGTTAAACGTAAAGCCGCGGATGACGTCACTATTTTTTCGTATGTGTAGGCGTTCATCGATTTATAAGACGTTATAAAGTTAAAAACTACTCAATTAAACATTCATGACTCTGCGAAAAATCAAACTCGGCCGTCGCATCCTGGATCCGGGTTGGAAATCAATGCCATAAATTTGATGAGCAGTGATAGCCTATTTGCATCCTCGATAGGACAGGTAAGGTCTACTGCTCTATAGGTTTCCACTAATTTGATGATACTCAGGCCATTGCAACTCGTATGTTTTATG
Source organism: Carterocephalus palaemon (assembly GCA_944567765.1). NCBI lineage: Eukaryota > Metazoa > Arthropoda > Insecta > Lepidoptera > Hesperiidae > Carterocephalus > Carterocephalus palaemon. The sequence goes on along the minus strand of OX155658.1, from coordinate 3,547,288 downwards.
AATTAACGGTTACCCACTGACCACACCCACTACCACTTTTCTTGAGCCATTTGCCTACCTTGTAGAAGGCAAATATGAGCTTTTTTTTTCTGAGTCAGGTTTTTGTGAACCAGTCGAACGACGTGGCCTGTATTACTTCAGAGCGAAGTCTGCAAACTATATCAGTAAACGGAACATATTTACTCGAAACTCGACAACCTTATCGATCCTGGCTCTCCATAGAAGACAATGCCGATAGAATCGGGAGTATGTTTTATTTATAAGCAAAAACGTTCCTTTTGGCGCTTATTGAAACTTTCAAGTCACCATTATTTATGAATCCCGCCCTGATTGTGTTCGGCTCCGAAATCGGAAATCTCGTCCCTTAAACGGACAAAGCCCGACAACAGCCTTGACCAGTTGTGGATTGTTTCTTTTACGTGAAGTCATTTTGTTTTTCCCTTCAAATATATACTAATTCATTTTATTCCGTTTAAAATGAATAATATTGTATGAGATAAAGTTTTCACCTTAATGAAAAAAGATGTTCAGATGATAGATCGATAGAAAATACAGATTTTGTTTCTCGTACCTTTAAAAAAATATGTTTAGTATTGGGACAGGGAAATAATAACTACCAATGAGCAATTTTTTGGCAAACTACTGTCCAAAACCACCACAACCCATTCTTTGTCCCAATATTGGGCACGGGTCTCCTCTCGTAATGGGGGTTAGGCCTTAGTCCGCCCAGCTGATTAAGTGTGTATTGGCAGACTTCACATCCCCTCGAGAACGTTATGGAAAACTCTCAGGCATGCTGGTTTCCTCACGATGTTTCCATCACTGTTGCAGCAGGTGACATTTAATCTCTTAAAGTGCAAGTTCTAGTCGCTATCACACATTTGATCCCAGAAAATCCTGTCACTACGTTTCTCCTTCAAAATAATAGAAATAATAATATTTAATTCTAAGGAATCTAGTTTAGCTGCGTTGAAGAAACTCTCAATCGGAGAATTTTCCAACCACTCCACCAAATTCGCAGACGTCTCAAGAATATAAGATCAACGCGTTGATTCGGTAATTTAATTAGATCGCAAGTATAAAGTTCTTACACAAGGCACCACGAAGCGAAAAATGACAGCGTAACGTCTCGGAACATGCGTAATTACGTTTCATGTGTACTCCGCTTATTCAAGTTAAGAACGTGTCGTGTCGTAATTAGGATTGTCGTGAGGGCGTCGCAGTAAAGGTGTTAATAAAACTGGAGTAATTGTCCCACCTTCTTTACCTTGCGGGTTTATTCACTCGGGTAAACACAATTACCTAAGGCTTTGACTTTACGTCGGTCCGGGGTAGACTAGTTTCATATTATCTCGGTGAGCTGATAGAAATGATCTAACATTTCGGTGAAATAACAAAAATATGACAAGACTCTTTATTAGGGTCAGCGAATTCAGGGCTGTAAAATTCAATACGGTAACTTTGTAAAGGAGACGATCAATTTTGGGCCAAACGATGTACCGAGGTACAAAGTATTGATAAAAATTCCTTACAATATACTAAAACTAATGGTCCATCAATTATTTTTAGAATCCTTATAGTTAGCTTGTAATAAAATAATAAAAAATACAACATTTCGTACCACAAAACTTCACATAGTAGTAACCACAAACTAATAAGGGATATTAGGTGGTAACTACTCTGCACTGTTTATGTCATTTGCCAACTTCAGTTTTAGTGACAGACGTCAGTCACACATTATAGATCTATTAACCTGTATTCAATTTACAAATTATTACTAGTTTAAAAACGATTTCAAGAAAAAATTAGCCTTTAATGGTAATTAATAGAATATTTAAATCAATATAGGATACTATGATTCTGTTTCATAAGGTAGTTTATTAATACAATGCGCTTATTGTATATTTTATAAATGGGTATAGAGTAATTACAGATTTAGTAACAACCGAAACGCAATGTTATGATAGATTGAATTAGATTGCCATAACTTGCAGTGTTGCAATACATAAATTATCTTTTAAAGTTAATTTTAGGTGGTACAAATGCAGTAAAAAATCTAATTTATTTTTTTAATAAAATAACGCATTTTTTTCTCCAAAAATCAATTTTTCTACCCGAGGTACATCTCATGGCCCAAGTTGTATGGAAAGATAAACGTGTCCTTTAAGGGAAGAAAGTGATACATAAATACCTGGAACTGATTTTCCCGGTCTCTACCCTGGACTAGGTGCATGCTACTATAACGGTTCCTTAGAGAACTATACACTATGGGTAAGTCCTTCCTTCCATCAGAGAGATGCTCTGCCTTTCTGATACTGCCTCGACGGCATTGCCTCTGCAACAGTTTCCCTGTGACTAGTGGACACCTAGCTTTAGGGATGCTACTTCATACCCAACGCCAGTAAAATACCGCTATTTATATGCGCAAAATTGGATCGGCTGTTAATCAAACTTTACGATGCCGTACAGGAAGACAATAGCTCAGGAGCAGCTGTCACGTCTCCAAGCAGTCATAATTGTGCCGAAGCCATTGTTTCCGGACTTATTATTCATGGAAGGTTTAATGGTGTGACGCGAATGTGTGTTGCGAAGGGAATTGTGTCACGCGAAAAGCAATTAAGGCAACGTATAACCACTTCGGCTTTGAGTAGCTTATTGGCGTAAAGACATTTACTTATGTGTTCTATCGGTTGTTGGGAAACCTCATAATTCGACTTCACAACGCTGGTCGATTTGCTGAGGGATTAGTGGCGAACCCGATTGAAGAAGTTTTTAGCCAGAAAGTCTGCGGTATCTTAACGACTGATAGCTTGCGATAAAACCTATCCAATTGCCGATCGGCAGTTTGAAAGTATTGATTGGTTGATAATATCACGAGCCGCGCATCTCCGGACGAGGTGAGGGGGCGAGAAAGAGCACAAAATACAATAACATTTTTATGTAAAAAAACTTAAAAACTTGTCGCTGCGACCCATAGACGTCCCACTGCTGGGCACGGGTCTCCCCCACAGACACTGCTGCTGGGAGATACTACATAACGTAGAAAAGTTATTGGTGCGTGCCGCTTGGATTTGAACCCGGAACGCTCGAGTGCGAGGTGAGTCCAATAACCACTGGGCTATCACCACCGTCGTCTTTTCATTGTTGTATTTCTTCCATAAAAATATGTGTCTTATTTTTGTAGATCCGCCATCAATTCTTCGTATTTTATATTATCCCTTGTAACTAGTTGTCTGGAAGAAATTGCCGTATGTAGCAATAAAACCGCCTTTTACTATCCATGTTTTTTGCACCTTATATTATTGTTATTTTTTTTATAATAACGGACGACCTTGGCACAATCGGTAAAGTGCCCCCTGCCTTCTGTGCCAGGGGTCGTGGGTTCGAATCCCACTCAGGAGAATTATTCGTGTGATGAAAATTTGTTCGTTGTACTTGTTTGTTGTGTCTTGATATTAATATCAATTTTAGTATGTATTTAAAAATAATAATATCTATGTATGTATATGAGTCTCTGACACCCATAATACCGGCTCTGCCTAGTTTGGGGTTTTATGGCCGTGTGATAAGATGTCCATGACATTTATTATTAGTATCTCTTTAAATTTCACAGGTGCAGATGTGGACCCGGTAATTTGGAAGGCTTGCGTGGGGATAAAGGTCCAATACGTAGAGGCCCTTTGGAGACATTTTAATGAGTTGCGATATGGAACACGTGGATACCACCCTCAATCGACTGCACCATTGGTACACCCGAAGGTGAATGATAAAGGGACCCGCCAGATTTACAGGGCCATTGCAAAGGAATGAAAACTGTATTTGGTCTATTGTGGTTGATTTAGAAGGACTGATAATTGGGCTATGGAGAACTATGACACCTGCAATTCAGATCGTTACAAATATAAAAATCGGCAGGTTTACCGACGCGCTGGAAGCCAAATGCGGCAACATGTTCGTGAGTAGCTTAGAGTGTTGAAAACTACTAAGTAGCTCGTAGTATAAAATAAAAATAAGTAGTATAGTAGTAAGCTCGTAGTATAAAATGTGAGGCACCTTTGTAACTGACCATCCTGAACATGTAACCACATTTTTGCAAATAAATATCTTATCTTATCTATAAAATATGTATGAGCAGCCTTATGCTGGTAGATTAATATGACCTTGAACTTTACTCCAACTTAACTCCAGGTATTTTTTTGAATTTCTGTACGACAAGATCACTCTTAAGAACTTACGTTTAATCTACGGCTCAAGCGAGCTTGCCAAGTTGTGATTTCCAACGTTTTCTTGTTGCCAATTGTTCAATTCTTTGTTGCCAAGTGCTTAAGTAAGTTGCTGCGATAGACGTCCCACTGCTGGACACGGGTCTCCCCCACAGACAGTTGCGGGAGGTCTATAGCATACTCCATCACGCTGCTCCAATGCGGATTGGTGGAGGGGTTAGTGGCCAACCCAGTGTTGAATGTTCTTAAGCTACCCGAAGGTCTTAAACAAGGCTTAGGGATTGTTTCCACCATTGAAAACAACCGGGACCGACGGCTTTACATACCCTCCGAAGTACGGTAGCGTCCATGAAATTCTGCCACTAGCGGTCACCCATCCACAAATCGACCGCGCCCGTCGTTGCTTAACTCTTTCGATCGCATTGAATCGACGCGAGCCATTGGGCTATGGACGCTACTAACTAATGATGAACCAGGTACCTTGCTTAGCAGGCGCACATGTAACTAACGATACAGATTTTAAATAAAGATCGTGATTAAAAATGACAGAAATAACACGTGTGCTTGCGGTTACTATTTTTAGCAGGCGACCATTTTGGACCTCAAGGGCTCAGCAAGGTAGCAACGCGTCAGTGACTTTACTCTGGTCACTGTTGTTCAAGGTCTGTCGTGGGCGGCAGCGGATGCGTGGTGCTGCATACTCGATTGATATCATAAGTATATCCAAAAAAAAAAAGAATTAATTCATTCATTCTTGTCTTGTAATGCAAGTTTTTTTTTTTATACAGCACCACAATTCTTCAATCCGAACCTTTCTCAGATTGTCTAGACGTCGTCAATCCTACTGTTAATCAAATAAACAGACCGTAACGCCACAAAGTCCTAAATCTCCCGATGTCTTCGTACTTCCCAAATGCCGTTACAACTTTGTCGCTGTAAGTGATTGAAGTAATCAACAAGTTTATTGTTTTGTTCGATACGGGATTAGGGATTAGAGTTGTCGGCCCTCAGGAGGAAGTTTCAATTTGTTTGTGAAACTATTGCAGTAAGTACATAGTACGTAGGATGGCAATACCTATAATAAATTTTATTTAAGTTGCGGTACGATTAATGACCTGACTTTCACTCACTTTTTTACACAAAATTTTCGAACAGACTCATGTGCTCATGATGACACTACGCCATCTTGCGGCGACTGTCATAAGAAGAAACTAACTGACAAATGTTACAAAAGTAACATTCTGGCAACGCTGGTTCTAGACGCGCCCGAACGCGGCGTGGTATCGTCCTTACATGTGTAGGGATGGGTCTTAGGATAGAATGTTTTGGCGTTACCACCCACAGGTAATCAGTCCTTCGAGCGACGTGGTCAGCCCATGGCTATCAGATTGCTGACCCGAGCTATGTCGGACATACTCGTAGTAGCACGTAAACTGTGGATTAATTTCTAGGCAAGCTTCATTTTTATCTGTTAAGTTATCTGCACTTTTTATAAATGGCATATAATACCAAATGGTTATGGTAAAATATGTTTATGGTAAAAATAAGCACAATATTGACGTCTTTTGTATTAAAAATGAATTAGTGGTCACCCGTGGTCACTCGGCGACCACTTGTCATAATAAATTTTCAATAGACTAATTTTACTAAATCATTCCTCTTTACTAATACCTGCATTGTAACCCTCTCGCTAATTTTAATCCGAGCGACTACATAGCAGTAATGCTATTAAGCCTTGTTAAATATGTTTTCGCCGTAGAATAAACTAGCCTTAATTAAATTACAGTATGGTGGGATGTAAAGTATCAGTTTAATTAACATGACCAATAAATTGAATTGTTAATTTAATGCAAAATCAAGATTCGTTATTTAGTATGAAAAGACTGATCCTAATTCTTTTTTCGCCTGGCGACAAATTTGTTGTAACAGTTTAAGTTTAAGGTTAAGTTAAGTTTAAGTCGATCAAATAGACCGGAGACATGATTGAAATCTATTAATAGGCACTTCAACAGGGCACAATGCTATTTTATCAAAGAAGCTGAGGAGAGTTAAGCCTGTAAGTTGGTAGGGTAGCTCTTTGTCAGTTGATATGATATAGTGAATTATTTATTTATTTATTTATTCTCATATTCACAGCAAATAAATACAATTTTATGTTACTTAATTAATACTACTATAGCTTAAGCCAGTTCGAAAATGCTATTATATTACTATTTCTTTAATTACAAAGTTAAAAAAAAACGATGATTAGTGGATATAAAACTAGTGCAACATGAAACTATCAACCGAGACTTAAAGATGACCGTTAGTTAAAATTAAAATTTGCCGCGCCACCATATGCTTAAAGTTACTCGTAGCTGGAGACTAACCAATTAATTAAAGTCCAATCTACAGAGAGCGAGGTGTCAAATTGATAAATCATTTAGCGCTAATGAGATAAGGGACAGGACTTCGCACTACTCCCGATTGGGACCTCCGTTGAGGGCCTTTATTGATTAGTCAGCCGTTAATGTGTTTCACAAAGCCAGCCGATAGTTAACTATTTTTATTTTTTTTGAAAATTTGTGTTGCAAGACTACAGCGATAAAAAAATGATATAAATTTATATGTTCGAAAAAAGACCAAGTATAAAAATCATATTTTACATTACGTATTTTGTACACCGTGCTTCGGAGGGTAAAGCCGTCGGTCCCGGTTGTTTTCAATGGTGGAAACAGTCGTTAAGCCTGTCGAAGAGCTTCGGGTGGCTTGAGAACATTCGACACTGGGTTGGCCACTAACACCTCACCAATCCGCATTGGAGCAGCGTGGTGGAGTATGCTCTAGACCTCCCGCAGCTGCGTCTGTGGGGCACTATAACTAACTATGCATTGCAATAAATTAGGTGGACATTACATTTGAATTTTATACAAACAAAAACTTAACGGTTCGACTTGAAAATACAATCAAAACAGTTGAGTAACTAGAGAAGCTAGGTGTAAATTAAATATGCAAACATTGAAATTGATACTTTTGTTTCGCGTCGGAGGGTTAATTTTTCTTCGCTCTGCAATTTGAATGAAGAATAAAATTCGTTTTCATAATTTTTTACTGAGCTGCGAGTGCACCCTAGATAAAAAAGAGAAAAGTTGTTTTTAAGTTTGCTTGTTAAGGGCAAGGTTCTATCATATGCTTGCTTGTTTTATATCTTATACCACGAACTATATTAATATAGTATCCTTACTCTAGTTATAGGGGTCGTGGGTTCGAATCCCACTCAGGACAAACATTCGTGTGACGAACACTTGTGTTTGTTCTGTGTCTGGATGTTAATATTATCTATTATTTAAGTATGAATTTAAAAATATCTATGTACTCGTATGTATATCAGTCTCTGACACCCATAGTACAGGCTCACGTCCAGTTTGAGGTCAGATGGCCATGTGTGAGAATGTCTATGGTATTTATTTATCTACCATGCGTGCTTGTTTCAACAAAATACTGGGAGGTTAATACTTCTACAAGATTTTATATAAATTAAGTACGTAATTTTTGTGTTAATTTGTGAGTCTTGCCCAAACTGTTCTTCCCTCACCTCTAGAACTCAGTGATATTTATGATACACCAAACAAGCTAATTTCCAACATGAAAGTAAGATGATGTTCTGTAAACAGATACCGTAACGCAGTTCCAACATGAAAAGACACCAAAACGATGTGATTTATATTTCACGTGTGGAAAGAATACACGAAAAAGCTCTACGTGCGTGTAGGAATAACATAACTCGACGCGCTTAAGGTTTTCGCAAAATTGGATGAAGTGGAGAACCTTTTGTACAGGCGTACATGTTTAATGTGGCTCGAAAATATTTGTTACTAGCTCGTTAAGGTAATAATTTGGGGAATGTTCTTGTGTGGTTTTGTGTCTTTTGATGTGGGATGTATTTTTTTTTCTGTGTAATTTTTGAGGGCGATGTATTCGTAAAATAAAGAATGCAGGCAAATACCATCGGTAAGTTTAGGCAAATCTCGGCATAGCATCAAAGGTAATTTTCTGAAGTCTTTTTAAAATAACATTTTACCTTACTTTTGCGTTACAAACAAAGTGTCTAGTCGAATTTAGATTTCGTACTAATAATGGGAAATTTTTATGTGTCACTGACTTTGATGGGAATTGATCATGAAAACTAGCAAAACTTACAGGGCTGCCATAAAAAGTAAAGTCATTTACTATATATTATATACATACATATATGTATGTACTATATATGTATTATAATATTTATTATATATAATGTAGTAGGTAATCATAAATAGTGGTCGCCATGTTTTCGAAATTGAACCATATATATTTTTATTTTATTTTCAGTTTGAACATTCTTAACGTTAGTAAGGTCTATAATCGACTTAATTTAAACTTGTTCAATGTGATATGTGACAAATAACATGCCGTCTTATCTAGGTAACAAACTATTATATACTAGCATTCTTCGCGACTCAGCCGCGTCATATCGTTTTCAGTGTAGTGCTACGCCAAATATTGCCACTAATCAAAATCTAGCTTCACCCGCAGTTCGGCCTATCATATTCCGAGATAGCCATCAATCGATTTAAAATCGATCGATAGTTAAATACCGATTTACAAACGGACGATTATTTCAGATTCACGGGAACAGTACACTTTATCCGGGATAAAAATATCCTCGGTCACTACAAATTACAAAAAAAAAAAAAAGTTTAAAACTAAATATTACCTAAAATAATTAAAATTAGCTGCAAATTACATCTATGCAAAAAATACTTAGATTAAAACATCATTCCGTTCAGGCGTAGAAGAAGACAAACCAACAAACCAAGAAACACACTTTCCACATTTATATGTATAGTTGTGGGTTTTTTAATTAATTTAATATACATTCTAATGCATATTATATAAAAAATTTGGATTCTACATAAGATTTATATAAACTTTAATAGTGACGAATTTCATACACCACCGTCCAAGTGGATGGTTTAGTTCCTCGCTTAAAGATTGACTTGAATGAAACCCTCTTAATATGCCTCAGCTGTCTTTTTGGCTGTTACACCATAGTATAAAGAGTCTTCGTTTCGCTCACCGTTACATGGTTCTAATATCTCTTTAACGGAAATAGGTTACCTTACTTACAGATTACCCTAGACTGTTAGGGCCTAGAGGTATTAACCTACATTTACATAATTTTATCCCTGAGTGCTTGGCCGCTATCACAACAGACAATGAATGATCCATAGATAGATAGGGATAAGATCCATACAAGAAACTTTGAATTCATCACAACCTTTTCTTTGTCCCACTGTTAGGCACGGGTTTGCTCTCGGAATGGGACCACGCTGGTCAAGTGCGGATTGGCAGGCTTCACATGCCTTCGAGAACATTATGATGATCTCTCAAGCATGGACGATGTATCCTTCGCTGTTACAGCAAGTGACATTTAATTTCTAAAATTGCACATAACTTAGAAAAGTCATTGGTGCGTACTGCTTGGGTTTGAACCCGGACCGCTCGAGTGAGAGGCGAGTTCGATAGCCACTGGGCCTATCACAACTATCACCTTTAAAATACGCTCTTTTTTTTTAAGAAGTGTCACCTCAAAATGTTCTTTCCTATTTGCATCGTCCTTACTACCGTAAAGCTCAATCAGCTCAGTTAAGTAATTATTTTTGTAACTGATATCTGACTTGGTCATGAAAATTCTTGCACACGAAAATTCATATATTATTATGTAGGTAGAAAAAAATAAAAAAATAAAATGTAGGTAAAATCAAAACTTATACTAAATGTCAGAGTCAAAATGTTTCTACGTGATTGCAATTGATACCGCTATTCTAAAGCTTGGCAATTATTATATAATTTGCATAGTAGCAATTTAATGATATAAATACATTAAATATAGTAAAGTTGAGTGTTGTGTCGGTTGTGCGTGAAAGGGGTAAGTTAAATTTTATCAAAAGATCAGAAAATGTATGTATTTTAATTGTCAGTAGGTACAGTAGTGATTAACATAATAAATTGTTGTTTTAACTTAAGGAAACGCCCTTATTGTATCCGGCAGATTATAAAACACATCCAATACTCGCTGAAGAGCTGTAGTATGATTTTATTACCGTGGCTGTAACTTGGTTTTGGCAGGGTTCCGCTTCCATGAGAAAACCCCTCCTGGCGCCCTCATACCTAGATAATATAAGCTTCTTCATAACCTAAGTAGTTTTATTAAGAACCCGTAACAATATTATCTACTTTATCATATAAATCGAATGCGTTTATTCGACTAGTAGTTGCATCGAGGGCGCGGAAAACCGCAGTCGTTCTCTGTAGAGGCCTTGCGCAGATCGCGTGTGTCTGCCCACCGTAGCAACAGTACCGCGTAGGACGTCCTACGGAAAGCTACGTCCGCCGCGCATACTGACGCATACAAATAATCCGGGCATGTAAACACTTTGTGGCTGGTGTTCGAATACGGATACATTTTGAAATTTTGTTTTTCTTTGTTTTTTTTTTAAATTTGTTTGTGAAGTGTTTGTGAGTTCAGAGGGTTTAAAGGCAAGTAGTAGATTTTTATGTGTCATTTATGTCATGATTTTTATGATATCAAGTTTTATTGCATTTATAAATTAATTATTGTTTTCATAGACTCTCGTGTCTAATTAAGCCTATAATGCATTATTTAAATACAGAATGACTTGGTTCTTTGTTATTATTATTAATGATACAAAATTTAATAGAAAAAAAACATTATTTAAATTTATATGATAACAAAAACATAGAAGTGTGCTAATATCTAAGTAAGTGTATAAACTTTTTATATTGAGCAATTAACAGCATTCCGATATATCAATCCAGAATTTTTTTAGCAATAAAATTGATTTAACTCTGTCAATCATAAAATAAATGTTTGCTGTTTTAATCAAACTGTCTTGAGATAATATATAGCTCTAACCCATAGACGTCCCACTGTTGGGCACGGTCCCACAGCCACAGCCGCGGGAGGTCTAGAGCATACTCTACCACGCTGCTCCAATCCAGATTGGTGGCCAACGCTGTATAGAATGTTTTCAAGCCATCCGAACGTTTTCAATAAGGCTTAATGTTTTTTTTTACAATTGGAAACACTTGGGACCGACTTCTTAATGCCATCTGAAGCACAGAAGCACCCATGAAATAATGCCAGCAGCGGTCACGCATCCACAAACTGACCGCGCACGTATTAATGAATCTAGTTAGTAGTTACGTCGTAAGCAAGCATACCTAGCTAGATTACAACGATCGACGCGAGCCATTAGACTATGGATGCTTCTATAGAGATACAGATACAATATTATCTGTATCTCTACAGAAGCATCCATAGCATGTTAAATAATAATAGTACAGAGATCAGTTGACAACGTGAGTCGCAAATAATCGCCGTTTAACTCCTATAAAAATAAAGTGTAAAAAAAAATCTCGATTTAGTTGGTTACTAAATTTAAAATATGAGTTTATAAAGTTATTGTGAGAAGATATTGTAATCATCTAAATTTTTTTTAATTCAACCTGGATAGTTTCAGAGATTAACGCATTGAAACAAACAATAAAAGCTATCCCGCTTTATAATATTAGTAGGAATAGATGTATACAGAAACGGACGTCGCATAAATATAATATGTTTGTAAATATACACAGTATAGCTGGATCCCACAACTGCCGCACAGACAAAGCTGGAGGTCTAGAGCATACTCCACCACGCTGCTCCAATGCGGATTGGGGAGGAGCTAGTGACCAACCCAAAGTCGAATGTTCTTAAACCACCCGATGGTCTTCGACAAGGCTTAACGATTGCTTCCACCATTGAAAACAACCGGAACTAACGGCTTTACGTGCCCCTCCAAAGCACGGTAACGTCCATGAAATTTTGCTACTAGCGGTCACCCATCCACAAACCGACCGCGCCCGTCGTTGCTTAACGCTTTCGATCACATTAAATCGACGCCAGCCATTGAATTATAGACGCTACTGAATCGACGCATGCCATTAATAAATATACAGAGGGTATATAGGAAAAAATTTGTTTGTAATGTGTTCACACAAAAACTACTGGACCGATTTCAAAAATTCTTTCACCATTCGAAGGCTTCATCTTCACTGAGTGACATAGGCTATATAATAATACTAGGTGTAAACGTAACTATTGTTATGTCTAATTCCACGCGAGCGAAGCCTCGGGCGTCCTCTAGTTGTAATTAAAATAAAAATGTTATTTAAAACCCTTATACAGGTTTTCACACTCTAACCCCCTTGGCAGGCAATTGCGAATACACAGAAGTTAAAACAATTAACGTTTACAACCCAAATACAAAATAATTACTAGGAAATATATATCTTCTGGGGACTCAAACCCGTGACCCACGGCTTGGCAGGCAGGTTCACGCCACCGTGCCACCGAGTCGACACATTCAAGTCAGCTCATCATTTACACATCACGAATTAACTTACAACATACCGCCTTTGTATGGCCTTAGTAATGGCGTAATGATACAATTTTCTACAAGGAAACTTAGTGTACCTACGATGTCATAACAATGATATGAGTCACACAATGCAGATACCTTGATCTAATCTTACATAACCTTTATCGTTGTATTGTCAACATTTAATTACTTTGGTGTAACTTAAATGTACTTATATGTAGGTGGTTACTGGTGGTGTACTTACATGTAGCGTCCATAGCCCAATGGCTCGCTTCGATTCAATGTGATCGAAAGTGTTAAGCAACGACGGGCGCGGTCGGTTTGTGGATGGGTGGCCGCTAGTGGCAAAATTTCATGGACGCTACCGTGCTTCGGAGGGCACGTTAAGCCGTCGGTCCCGGTTGTTTTCAATGGTGGAAACAGTCGTTAAGCCTTGTCGAAGACCTTCGGGTGGCTTGAAAACATTCGACACTGGGTTGGCCACTAACCTCTCCACCAATCCGCATTGGAGCAGCGTGGTGGAGTATGCTCTAGACCTCCCGCAGAAGTGTTTGTGGGGGAGACCCGTGCCCAGCAGTGGGGCGTCTATGGGTCGCAGCGATGCGACACCACACAACCTCTGCCGCCCATGATAACTTTTACAGACCTTGACTTAGTATAGTTAGTTCGTTAGTAAAACTAAAGGTGCGTGGAGTGCTAGTTGTAATTACTCAATGTTAGTCCTTTTAGTATTTCTTAATATGACTATCGTTCAAGTCGTTCATGGACGAGCTACTCTTGAGGACTGATTGGATGGAAAACCATCCTGGTTGCCTCCAGGAAAAATTAACCGGACTACAACATTCTAACCGGCACTCAATTACTACACGGTATAGACACAAAGTAGATATGTATAGATACTTAGTAGGGGATGTTACTGCCGGGGCGAGCTCTCAAAATAATTTAGGTTTCATTATATACAATCTGTACCGCACATTATCAGTAGGTTCTACCACATAATCATCACGATAAAGATACTGCTGGGCTTTGTGTTCCTTAAATTAATATAATTATCCCTCAAATTACTATCAAAATATTAATTTACCGATAATTTCAAGTACATTTTGAAGTAGGTAGGTAATTTGGTAGTTTGATTATAAGTTTTGCCTATTTTAATAACGTTCGGTATCATGTTTACTGATTATTACTTGTATAGGATTACTAAAGCGATTTATCGTAATATAAAACTAATAACATCATTAATTACGCCCTTTCGGCTGAGAGATAAATAAAAACAAGTCTTTTATTTTCTTTAAATATTTAAGGTAGTTTAACAAGAAGATTTAATATCGTTACTTTAGAAGAAATGAGAATTATTAGGATCGCTACGATTTTGGCATTTGCCTTGCCACGCGGCGCGTTTGCAACGATCATGCAGATTCACTACCTACATCTAGTTATCGCCGCAATAGTATCACTTTGTTGAGACAGGTTCAGGAAGTTGCCGTATTTACTCCTTATACGTATGTCGCAACTACATAGCTGTGACGTCGCAACTACATCGCAACTTCACTACCGCGAATAAATTCGATTTCTCCAACAATTCCAAGTGCGTGGCGGTGAACATGACGGCGATATACCGTCGCATTATCGCTGCGATATTATTGCGATTTAAAAGTAACAGTGTAATCGTTCGGTAAATGCCTACGCCGAAAAATCTAGAATCAGATTTAACGATTTTAGAAAAGCAATTAGCGTTAAGTATGTTAGATCTAAGTACCCCACTTTTTAAGTTAAATGAGTGCCTTTAACATTGGTAAACTCGGATCGTAAATAGATTGCTACCACCATTTGCTTTTGTACGTAAATTGAATTTATTAATTTTTCCGGCGAGTTCATATAAATCTTGTTAATGGGAAACAGTTAATTCACCGTAAAAATTGCGGAACGTTATCAATTTATCTTTATTGAAACGAGTGTATGAGTGGAGCCGAGATCGTTAATTAAAATGGTAACAGACGTATATATGTAATTACGTAATTGCCAGTGAATCTCCTGCTTGCAGCTCGTAGAACTCTCGATTAAATGCTGTTAGTAGTGGTACATGTTTTAGTTTTTTGAAATGCTGTTTGTGGTGTAATATGTTTTAGTTTTTTTATTTATTTTTATTATTAGTTTATTTATTATTTTATTTATTTTTATTATTATTAATTTATTTATAAACGCATAGTTATCGATAAATTTTAAAAAAGGCGTTCTTGCTAAGGGCATTTTCAGTCAACTTTTAGGCTAAGCAAAGAGAAACGAAGGCTATTATACATATTGCAGACAATTTTATGCAATTCATTACCAGATACTGAAACCTGCAAGCCATAGAAACTGTGTGAGCCTACCAATCTGAATTCTGCCAGTGTGGTGAAATGGCCTTGCCCTTTCCACAGACAGAGAAGAGAACGGGCGCAATTGTGGGTCAATAAAAGAGTCGTAAAAGACAAGCGAAAAGAATACAATAAAAAAAATCTGTTGCAGTGTGCTTTCCGGTACATTAAGCTCGGTACATGCCCGCTGTCCCGACGAGAGAATGTCCACACGTGACCCTGGGGAACTATCTTTGAATCGCTCGCTCGTGTGTCGAGTGAAAAATTTAAGATTTTTTTTCACGATGACGAAGGCATTTTAGCTTTTTTATATAAACCGAACGACAGGTCCATTAGCTTATATTATATAGGTAATCAGCGAGTGATTAGCGAATCTCACACAGAAAACGCGCGTGTGTCTAAAGTGTCCAATACTAAACCCATTTTTATGGAATTGAAATATAATAGAAAATCATTTATTTTGTACTGTATAGTATGCCATAGGTAGGTACAGTACAAAAATTAAATGTAGTACTAGCCATTATTATTTCTTTCTATATACTTGTTGTAACCAGTACCAGTCACTAAGAATGCATACCTAAACGTAGTCAACTTCTTGTACTCATTAATTCCATGACCTCCGGCTTTCTTCTCTCTCGGCCTACACTAGGACATAGGATAAGAATATTGTAAATTGTTCTTCTTGAAGCCGATGACCAGATAAATATGTACTGTACTTACCTTGGTGGTAGGTAACTAGGTACTTATGTACAATTAAGTGATACATGTGGTTTTTATTATAAATATTTGTATTTGATAAAAATACACGGTTGACAGTAATAATTAATGTACATAACATACAATACATACTGCATAAGTATAAAGTAGTTATTAACGTAGGATTAGCTATTCATTCAATGATCAATACCTTATCCTATATATACATAAGTAAATAAATGTTTTATTGCTTTGATCAATTTAGAATTGCATTATATGTATTTTCTTTGAATAGTTTGTATGTAGTTAAATAGACTTTCGTTAAGCGTGTCCAATCACCTCATGGCGACATGACTTTGACTTTGAATTTCACCATTTTTTTGGTAGAACTGGCAAAGTAACAAAAATAAGTTTAAAACGGGGTAGTATTTTCCTTTCTATCGAAACTGAGTCGCAGTCGAGCACTCGACGCGCGGCGAGCGATTTAAAAATAAAGCTGTTGCTCGTCACTGCGCGTGGCATGTACGTGCCATATGCTTAGACAAAAAGACTAGATATAACATTAACACACCCGTTTCTGACGTGAAGGGTAAAATGCGGCAAAGGCGTGGTCAGCGACATTACTCAAAATGCGAGACCGTACCAGTGACTGGCACAAAAAATATTAAAAAGTTTAAAATTCGAATAAAACCGCTACTGCTTTTTCTTACACAATAATTAACTAGCCTTCGCCAAGTACTGGGGCAGCCTTGGTGGATTATGGTGCGTCTTATTTGTGAGAGATCTGGAGTGGTAATATTATAATTGTCCTCTTCCCTCAGGTGATGACAAAGTCAGATTATTTTCCTTTGGTAAAATCCATTGTGAGTCACATTATATGGCTGTTTTTTATTAGACAAACATAAAAACATATTTTTTTCATTGAAATTGCATGCATTGCAAACTACTTGCATGTCACCATCGCATGGTTCCAATTCTATTCCTGGTTTATGTCCAAATGCTTTTCACGCAAGAACACAATTTTTATATAAAAAAACTATCCGAACTCATAATATAACATAATATTACGCCTGTAATTCTCCGAAGGGGTATTCAGAGGTATATATTAGACCCTCTTTTCACCAGTTATGTTTATCTCTTAGGTGATGAGTCCATTGCCATACACCGAGTATAAATCTAGACTCCGAGTTCCTATTGAGATTTTTTTTTTCTAAAAAGCCCAGTAATATTTTGCCCGACCCGGGGTTTGAACTAAGTACCTCTAGTTTAGCATTTGCGCTCCGTACTCCCCTTACTTTATCTTCAAACCACTCGCTTTAAATTCCATTTTACACAAAAATTCCTTTTACCATTCCACCTCTTACATTATTTCGTAATGCCACCTGCGGAAAATTTATTTTATCATGGTAACTACATTTGGCTATACCTATTTTTTTTTAAATCGTCATAAACAAACAACAACTGCACATTTTCATGTATTAGTAGCTACTCGTTCAGTACAAAGGTTGTTTCTTGTGCTATAACTATTTCATAAAATTGATTCTAAAGTTATTTGAACATTAACTTCGATTGAACTCATGTACCTATAAGGTATTTTTTTTTTGGTATAGATTTAAGATATTTAACGAGCACGCGGCTCAAATAAGGACTGGGATGGTTCATCCAGTTATCAGGTAAAAGAATAATAGTCATTTACTTTCACGATTGAACCAAAACTGGTTGCTTTAAAATGATAAAAAAGATTTCCTACAAACCTTCTTTTCTAATCGTAGAAACAAAAAAAAAAATTCACTGCACTTAAACTTGCGTGGTTTTTAATAGTAATGATGTCATACTGTAATTGGGTTAGAGATATTAAGGCAAAGTTAATTATTTGGCTGCCAAGGCTGTCTTATATCAAGGACACATGTTGGGGCGCGGTACGGTTGGCACGCTTGTGAATATACAAGGTTGTTTTACTGTGCGATTTGGTAATAATGTCACACTCACATGACTAATGCAGTCCACTGAAAACCGGTGGATTTAAAATGCAAATGAGCGGTCGAAGTCCTGTCGCTTAGGAGTTTAATAGAGGCCTTTGTCCAGCTTTAGCGTAGTAGTATGAAACTGCATTAAGCATATTATTGCTGCTTGCAATCTGTACATACACACATTTAAAAAAAAAAACTGCTTTTGCTATGTTTTTGCGCACCTGTAGCTAATATTGTTTATAAAGCACGCAAAAGTGAACCTGTTTAGAGTTAACACAAACATAGTAAATTTTTAAGATAATGGACAACTTCGGCGCAATACAAATTTTTTTCACAGTGAATGGTTGAAATTTGAAAAAGTACAAAATAAAACTATGAAATGCCTGAAAAAAATATTTATGATCATGGTTTACATTGGTAATGTCTAGAATGGTATACATATTAATCAAATAATCCAAGTGTAAGGCACAAAAAATGGTACACAAAAATACCATACATCGTTAAAATAGTGACCAAATTAATAACCAAAGTAGTAAAATTTTCAAATATAAAAGAAAATTATAGTTTCCACATTTTTGAGAATCATGAAAAGTCTATCTTGTAATTATTCAAGCTGCAAAACTACTTCCAGTTAACGGGTAATCTATTATTTACGACATACCCTGTATATGAATATAATTTCTAATCACTGTTTAACAACTATTATAAGAAGAACCTCAATACTAGAACTGTTAATCCCGACCTCAAACAGAGATTGAAACTGTCTTGAGTTGTTCAGGTGTTTCCTTATAACTTGTCAACTCTCAACACTGCGACGGAAATAGAAACACCGGTACATTGGCTAAAGAGATTATTATTATAAGAATAGAAATACTTATACAAAAGAAAAACGGTAGGTTGTTATCGTTAACTACATTGTTTTCTTTGTTGGTATACCGATTTTTACAAACGCTTTATTTTTTAATTACATTTACGATTAACATTTTAAATGGGTATCAGTATGTCCGCTCAATATTTTATTATTTCTAAACTGAATGATGACACTGATTGTATTTTAAGCAAGATTCAATACGGAGCAATCCCTAAATAAAACCATTCTTAAAAATATGTATATGATTGCTTGAAAACTTTTGTGACCACGATATTCTAAGATCGCAGATAGGCTAACTTTAATAGAAGTTGTTCTGTTTTGTTTTATATTCATGGAATAATTACGAGTTCAAATATTCATAATCCTTATGCAATTTAAACATTGGTTGGACATGCAGTTTATTGACTATTATAGTCCGGACTAAAGTTTTCGGCAGAACTTTCAGGAAGGGAAAGAGCTTCTGATAGGAACTCCCTACCACAAGTGGTTCTGTATTCTCCCCTCCCTACTTGGGAGACATTATCAACTGATTCAAACATTTAACAGGCTTAAAAATTGCCTTCAACTGTGTTGGCCACTAACTCTTAAAGCACTGGAGCAGATGGTAGAGCACGATCCAGGCTTTCTCATCTGTGAGAAGAGACACTTCTCTGTAGTGTAAGTTTGAAGATTACACGCCTGACCTATATTTGACTACTTATGCTGTGACTACTTCGACAACAAACAAAAGGAAATGGCGCTACAAAATCTATAGCTTTGACGACTATTTTATCCTGTGGCAGCAGTAGTACAGTATCCTGTCTGCCACGCAAGGAGCCCATCTTTACTGTACCTAAGAAATATTAGGAACAAAGGTGGACTTAAAGCTAAAAGCATTTTGTGTATCAACCTTTGGGCAGTTATATAACAAGGAAGGCGGTATTCTAATCAAACAAGAAATAAAAAATACATAATACGTGTGGTAGAAAAAGTCGAATAAATAGGATTAAAATTCATAAAAAATCAATTACATACATTATTACAAAAATAATAAGAACTATAAATAAAAAATCTATATATGTTTACTTAGATATATATTTATATGTAATATTACTATGAATACATAAATACAAATAAATAAGTATACAGGTTCTATCCAATCTTAACAGCTCTGCCGAATTATATTTATCAAATACTTGTAACTATCAAAGATAAATTAGATCGCTCGCTGCGACCCATAGACGTTCCACTGCTGGGTCTAGAGCATACTGCACCACATTGCTCTAATGCGGATTGGAGGGGTTAGTGGCCAACCCAGTGTCGAACGTTCTCAAGCCACCCGAAGGTCTTCGACAAGGTTTAACGATTGATTCCACCATAGAAAACAACCGGGACCGACGGCTTTACGTGTCCTCCGAAGCACGGTAGCGTCCATGAAATTTTGCCACTAGCGGTCACCCATCCACAAACCGACCGTGCCCGTCGTTGCTTAACTCTTTCGATCACATTGAATCGACGCGAGCCATTGGGACGCTACTTTCGCTCATAACGAAAATGCAATATTATTTTAACGTTCAACATCTGGTTCGTAATTTCGCTTAGTAATGTTTTGCCCAATAATAGCTCGCTATTAAAATTGGTGTATGAATTTACTCTGTAATGCCTTGAAATTAATTCTCGAATACAGAGAGCTTGTTGTTCGTTCATATCATATTAATGTCTGATGTTAATAATGTTTGATACTATCAAGAAATTAAAGGCAGTAATTTGTATATGAACGAAGTCGGAAATTACTCCGAAATATTATTGTTATCTCCGCATAAAGTTTACTAATTTATTTTTCATTGTTTGCTTTGTACACCTTATTAAATTTCATCACCAGAGATTGTTTTTATCTAATGCTGGTATAATTAAAAAACTTACAGTAATAGCACAGAGGAATAGGAAGGGTACGTCCTTTACTGTGGTAATATAGTGGAACTTGAAAATCTCACAGCGTTTTTACCTATTTAATTAATAGAACAAAAAATCCATGACCTGAGTATAAATATAAAGACTTATATATATGAGAGCTGGGATAGTGAGAATTTTCCGGTGATATAGACCAACCTTACAAAAATGTATGTGGTATAAAGCTAAACTAGTCTATACTAAACTATATCAACCTGGAATAACTTAAAGCTAACTTTTATAAGTCTGAAGCCGTTTTTTTTTCTGTTTCTGTACATCTGACCCGAAGGTGGGCGCCACTTTTGGGTGTTTCAATTGATTGTGCAGTCGATCGAGGGTGGTATCCGCCACGTGTGCCATATCACAACTCATTAAAATGTTTCGCAGGGCTCTTTACGTGTTGGACCTGTGTCACCACGCAAGCCTTCCAAATTACTGGGTTCACATCTGGACTCGTTAATTTAAAGAAATACAAATAATAATATTATAATAATAAATATGTAAGACTTACACGATTCATTATAAGCCAGATGAACATAATCATAATTTTTAAGCAGGCTCATCACGTCTACGTTTCACCGATCGAGAAAAATCAAATATGTATTAAGATACTCGTTTATGAATACGTTATGATCTCGCGATATATCATGCATGATAATACATGAAGCTAACACATAACATTAATTCACAAGACCAAAATCTCCATCATACAAGGAACGTTTTGGTAATAAAATATGAGTAAGGCAAGTAATTACTCCCCACTAATATCTGTTTTAGCACTGACAGCCCAGTGGCTGATAGCCTCTCACTCGAGCGGTCCGGGTTCAAACCCCAGCGGCACGCACCAATGACTTCTCTTATTGGGCTGTCACCGCAATATAATTACATCATCATTATACTATCTCATGTAATATTGATGTATTATTGCGAAACAAAGTCCAGGGAACTAGCAAGATTCGTCTTCAGCACCACATCTCTAAAGCGTCAATCATACGTAGAGTAGTCCTAGGTAAGTAGATGCACCATTTCACAGTTTGCAATCTGGGTTACTTCGGGAGAGTTGTTACCCGGTCGACAATCATAACTTTAGTTTTGCTGCGATTGATTTTAAGCCCAAACTGATAACTAATGCTCTCTAATCTTTGCAACAGCCGCTCTATATGGCTCTCACTAGTTGCGATTAAGGTTGTATCATCCGCGTAACGTTAATTTGACACTATTATGCCAATAACTGCAATTCCACCTGTCCCATCTTCTAGGGTAATTCAGTAATTTAACAAAGTATATATTGTGGCTGTGGCGAACACCCCTACCCAACAGTGGGGCGTCTATAGGTTGTAGCTTCTAAACTAAGTTTCCTTTTATGAATCGAGAATTCGGAGCCATGCTTCATGGAGGGAAAAGTAGCTTAAATATCGCGTATCTGAAAATTTACTGAAAGAAGACTTCATTTTGATTTTTAAAATGTTTAGAAATTGTAAATAAGTGTAAATAAGTGTGTTAATTTTTTTTTAACCCAAAATGAAGTGTAATTTCAGTAAACCTTCCTATATACAACATTTAAGGTACTTTTACTCAGTGCACGGTCGTGGAACACTCTGTATAACTTTTTGAGGCGCGCCGCAGATTATCCGGAAACGTTGAATATGGATTGGAAATATTAAACAAAAGCTTATATTATCGCGATATCGCAGCCCGAAATGCCGTGAATTAATTACATTATTGGTAATATATTAGTTTTAAACTTTTACTCAATCTTTATGTGTGTATATTATAATATGTGTTTGTCACACTGTTTGTGTATATTTTTGTTGCTGTGAACGGATTTAGTTGATTCTTTTAATTCGTTTTTATTCAGAATGCGGCTACTCGGGAAAAAGTCACGTCTATAGCAGCGGAAATTAACATTAAATAGTATAGAATGTAGAAAATGCATTCCTATTATACGCTGACATTTGTGTTGTCCCTCTTTTAATCCCCTGACAAGAATCGATAATATCAATAAGAATTCATAGCGTTCAAGATACTTGCTGCGCGAAAATCTTGTATCAAAAAGGTATCAACAATATAACTAGCTATTTCCAAGCAGGCGCTATTATTTTAAAAGGAAATAAGTTGCTCTACGTGAGATAGTGTAAAGCGAAGTGCTTATAAGTTCCGTTGTTGAAGTTTATCGTTTGAAAAGACTTCGATGTTATCATGTCGGGATTCAGCGCATTATAAACCTTGCCATTTTTCAATTATCACTATAATCCGACTTACATCATAATATTTATTAAGTTAAAATACATATTAATATTTTGAGGCTATCCTATAATTATATATTAGTGTGCACTTGTATATACGTGTTATCTTTATTATATTACTAGTGGACGCCCGCCCGCAGCTTCGCTCGCGTTACACATTCACTAACTTCAAAAACGGCAAAGCTTCATACTAACTTTGCACCCCCGTTTTACCCCCTTAGGGGATGAATTTTCAAATTTTTCTCGCCGTAAAAACCATCCTTGAACTTCAACGAACATTTAAAAAAAGGAATTGGCCAAATTGGTCCAGCCGTTGATGAGTTATGCGCTTACCAACACATTTTGCGATTCATTTTTATAATATAGATTATATTATATTATTATACTATCCAACTTCGATGGATGTAAAGGCGTTAGTCAAAGAACCATTAGACAGAAAAAAGAACATAGCCATCCAAATCTTATTTAAGTTTGCACATAAGAAACTGATTCCTAGAACAAATGTACGTCTACGTATAGTAAATGTTTTCTAAGAAAACTTATCCAATCTGTTTGTCGGTATATTTTCGTCAACACACCCAAATAAGTTTCTGTAACAATAAGTTACAAACCTGTTTACCTGTCTTTCCATGTATGTGAAGAAAAAGTTATATTATACCTTATAACCCAGTGTTATTCCTTGGCAAAATTGTTATAATTCTATTAACACTGGAATAAAATTACATTTTAATTTTGTCATAACGATGTCTTGTTGTTGATGTTTATTGACATCTACTAAGAAAATATATAAAAATGTATCTTTATTGCTAAAAAAGCAGACTACCAAATACCGAATGTAATCTACATCCTTCTAAAAAAAGCGTAAAAATATATTATAATTCCTTGCAAAATTCTACGGAGCTACCTACATACCAAGTTTTATTAAAATTGATTGAGCCGTTCGAGCGTAAAGAAGTAACAAACATAGAATCACACATATTCAAAAACATTCAATAAATCTGTCATAAAACGCCTTGGAAAATAAATAGATTTATAAAAAATATATTAATGATATAAAAATGCACCAATTACAATAAACATTCAATTTTGTTATATTTCCAAATTTGAACATAGCTGGTGAAAAGTGGGTGTACAATACACCTCTGTCTAACCCATCGGGGACTTACAGGCGTGATATTATGTTATGTTATGCAAAATTTCAATGTCCATTCTTTTGATAATATGTGTAAAGTGCTTATAAAAACTATTTGTCCTGAAAATTAACAGATTTGCACATACTTGCACAGACTTTATTCTTCGAATGGGTCATTGAGTGATCATTATCATCATTATCTATGGGTCCAATATAGTCAAAAAAAACTTAAAAACATAAGTTTTTTTACTATATTGAGCGTTTTGATATATATACAGTGGTTCTGGGCTCCTTATGACATGGGGAGAGATTGGATGACATACTTATTTTTATGACCTTTCTATAAGTTTTTTTAATTTAATTGACATTCTGGATTGTTTTTGAAATAAAATAAATTTTATTTGTTTTACATTTCTATTTATGTATCACTGTAATACGTTGCTTTGAATGAAATGACGCCCAAGAATTCCAGTTCACGATTCACATTAGGAAGACATATGATGTAAACGAATTAATTTAGATAAGCAAAACTTACACTCCCCTCCATTAATTTCATTTTCATAATTTTGTTTCAGTGTACAATTTTCTCCATCTCGAACTCTTAATGTGCGTTGAATTATTTTACACTGTCTAGATATGGGAGTTAATTAAAAGACATAGCCTCGTATACCTTCAATGTTGAATGACAAAATGTTCACTAATAAATTTTGTTCTTCAATTTATTCTTCAATAATATCCTTGTATGATTTGATTATAGTACCTACATACGTTTCCATACTGAATCATTCATAATAAAGCAGATTCAGCTCATATTTATGATCAGTATTCTCCAAGCAGCCTCACGCAGCTCATCTGTCAAGCCTGTAGTAAAATAAATCATTTGAATGTTCTTCTTATCCACCATATTACCATTTACCTACTTTTTTAACTTTACGAAGATTACGAATATTTAAATCTCAACAAAAACATAAATTTGATTTAATTATATTATTTTTTCCTTAATTTATTTCGTACTTACGAGTGTCATTACAATTATTGTGCAAAAAACCTACAGTAGTTAATGTATTAAAGATATTTAAGCCCATAGAACATAAACATCGCATTTGGATAATGGTTTTTGAGGATCATAAGTATTTTAATGCGCTTTCGCCACGCACCCGTGGGAAATGTCCTAACAATGGCGCCCGTAAATGTGATTGAAGTTTCAAGTAAATAACTATGATTATAATGGAAACAATATACTATGAAAAACTGGAAGTCATCAGAAAAGGATCATCCATTATGTGTTACATAACAATATTTTATACATACGATATTATTTTGTAAATATAAGGCCTGTTTCCCTTTGGGGTAGGCGGAGAAAACTGAATTTCTACTAACATCAGCTCTTCGTCACCCATTTTTCACCCATTAGCCTTTGGTAGTCTACTGCTGGACATGGGACTCCCGTAGCCTCTTGGCCCTGTGAGCTTTGATTCCAGCGCCACCTTTGAAACTACCGATCGAAATCGACACAGCTTAACACTATCGATCGGTAAATTGTTGAACTACGCGTACCCAAGAGTAGGTAATTTTAATCTATTTTCAACTGACCATTTTTTCCAACACCTCTCGGTCCTCCCACCGTTTTTTTACGTCTTCTTAAATTTTGTAATAAATAGTGGCTTCCCGCGAAATTTGCTTCTCTTTTTAAACAAGAAATTGAATAATGAATGAGGGGACACCGCGACGAGGAGAAAGATGAGTACGGTTCACAAAACATTGCGTTACAAAGGCGCTTTTGTTGTTTTATTTATGTTGACCCTACCATACCCACCTACTGTCGGTTAGCGCGCTTTGTTCATGAGGAAGCTTCGAAAGTGAAATGTTATCCATTCAGGTGGAAATATTGGAGTGATTGCTGAAATGCAAAGGCTTTTATTTCAAGTATAAAACAAGGGGGATTTCGTTAACACAATGAATCTAAACCCATCTTCTTGCCTCCGGTGTTCTGAAAATGTAGCGTAAACGATACTTCGCGTATAAAGCATTGTGCCAGTAATCTCCGGAAAGCACTAAGTTAAATAACATTAGTTTAATATTTTTTATATTGACTATTATATCCTTTTTTATACAGATTTTTTATATGTGTGAAATAAATATCTGCCCTTGGATGGATTAGAATCCCCGCGCCTAGAAGTCCTCAAAATGGGACATTCGATGTCGTGTTATTAATTTAAACGAGTATGATGTATACGTTTGATTAATATGATACTACTTTAGTATGTAAGGAATTTGTAGATTGTCAATTTGTTGATACATCCCAAGAAAATACTTGAAATTACATATCTTATATACATTTCTCAACACAGTGCTTATACAGTCGAAACTTTATCGATTTAAATGAAATAGTCGGAGGAAAAAGTCTATTCATTTTCATTACTTCTTGCAAGTGATTTAATCGTAATATCAGAGATTTTTAGCGGATTTTTAGCAGAGAAGGCGTTAGATTTTGTTGTTGCAGACGTTATCTTTACAAGAAACTTATTGTACTCGCGTAATATGATTGAGTTAATCTACGCTGAATATTTGCAAGTATATTTTAATCACGAACATAGATACTACAAGCACAGATAGATATTTCCTCTGTGCTATAGGTAAGTTTCATGGCTTGCAGCATCAGCTTTGTTGTTTCATCGATGTTATAAAAAAAATGCTGGAGTTTAGTATTAAGTTTTTTGGAGTGGTTTAAGATTACTTATCCAGTAAGTGGGACCCGAATTCCCTCACGCGACAACATCGCTGCAAAAGATGTGGTAGAGTACAGTCATCACTGGAAACAAAACGGTAGGAATATTTGTAAGTAATGTCACCTTAAGCTGAGAATTTATTTTTGTTTAAGGATCTGAAGCTTGTTTGAAGTTATTTCATCTTCATTCATGCATCTGCAAGGGTTGATTGTTTCTTATTTTTACTTTCTTTGCAACAAGTTTACAACCAGTTAAATGAATAAAAATATAGGATATGAAGATATATTTTATTCCGGTAATGTCCCTTAGGGCGAAATTCGAAAGGCAAAGTTCGACCGGTAATATATTTGAGGAAGATCTCAACCAGGTGTGAAGAAACTATTGCTGTGCCTAATTCAATGATAGCTACCTAAAAATTGATTAAAATATTAGGTTTCGTGTACAAAACATCAAAAAGTCACACCATCTTCCATTAATCTTTTAGACAAATTAGGATCACACCCAACAATGTACGGACGGTGTGAAAGGACTCTTTGTGCATAATTGTAGGAAAGGCAGGTGCTTAAAGGTGTAGGCGTATAATTACTTTGTGTAAAAGATAAAAGGGTATAAGGTAAAAGGCCTCATTAAATTAATAACGCTAATGGAATGCAAATTTGTCATCCCGTAGGTCCTAAAGTATATTTTGTCCTATAGACTAGCAACACACCTGTTTCAAAGAAAAGCATCTCAAGTAGGTTGTGATAACTACCAAAACTATATAAATAAATATCGTAATAAAAGCAATTTTATATGTTAGTATAAATATTGCACTCCTTTTTAAACTTTAACCAAATACCCAGCTAAGATACTAAAATAATCTTTAAAAAACATTAAATCACAACAAAAGACTGTAATGTATATTATAATTTTCTATTTTTATCATTTGCTTCTAGTTTTAATAAATTTAATTTTAAACCAATTTTATTTTGAATTTTGTACACACTGGAATTGTTCTTTCCATCCCCTCTCCATTCTTGGGTCTGCTGGAAGAGATCTTCTATTAGGAACAAGCAGAACCTTTGTACAAAAATTTACCAGTAGGACCAGTAGATAAAGTAGGTTTTATTTAAAAATATAATCATCGACATGATTAATGAACTTTACATACTTTTGTGACATTTTTAAAATCACTGAAAATATGGCGTCGGTGTCGCACACACGTCGTGAAGTAATTTTATACATGTGCATTGTGAATATTTTCACTAATATAGTTGCAGATTCGGGTGAACATTAATTAAGTTTAACATTTTCATTCAGACAAATACAAACATCAGATTCAAATAATAAGTCAAATCAAACTCAGTATTAGTTAAATTCATATTTATCATCATAATATTTCCTCTACATCTCAGTGAATAACGGTTAATTTATCAATTACTCTCGATAATGCGACCCGTATCCAATAAATTGCAATGATTGATCATCCAGTGGCTGGCTTATAAGCCTGCTACGTGCAACTCTGCTATTTATCTAAATAAAATACAAATTTTCAACTGCCCGAATATTTTTTTACATTTTAGCTTCTAATCTCTTTGTTTGTTTATTTTTATTTCGTTTAGATGTGTATGTAAAGCGTGTGTAATAGTATGTGAATAATTTTTTTCTTTCTTTCTTTTCTTTCCAAATACTTCTCAGGTTTCCACACGATGTTTTCCTTCATCATCGTTACATTTAAAGAGGTCCAGGTTTACTACCTAGTTAAGTTAAGTTACCTACCTAGATGAGATGATAGATAGAGATGTTTATCCATCCTTCTATCTACCTTTAGAAGGCCCCTGCTAGACATAGGCCTCCTTCTATTCCAGCCACTTTAAATCCAGCGGTTACCAGCCGTCTTCACCAAGTTATCTATCCGTTTAATTGAGGGGCACTTATGCGAGCCCATCTGTCAATCCGAATGAAAATACTCTTTTGCAGAAGTTCCACACTTTTGATCTACTTATATCGAGCAAAGAAGGCAGCCGTTGCCACTTAAGCTGATTATGTCGGCAAATTTTGTTCGTTTTCTGTTTACATCGATTCAAATCCGAGCATAGCTCTTTTTAAGCGCACTGGCTCTTGCCAGTTTAAGCCATTTATGTTGAATGGCTCAAACCTCAAACACTTTCAACTTTATGCTTCTGTAGCTTAGGTGTCAAGACTGTCAAGATAATATTACTATGTCGTGATGTGACTTCTGGAACGTTGTTCAGCCAACGAAGAAATTTCATGTGCAGCCAGGAATTTTAACTTCTGACCACTTGAGTTAGAGGTTGCAGAACGACCACTCGTTAGTAGAAATAATCCATTAAAGAAAATTATTACACTAATTCATGTGTCACGGTGTAGGTCATGATTAATTGAATCATGGAATAATTATTAATCATATGACATTATCTACACCTGCCGCTGTAATGGAACTGCATTTGCATCATCATCATCATCATCACAACCCTTTCTTTGTCCCACTATTGTCCACGGGTCGCCTCTCAGAACAGGAGGGATTAGGCCTTAGTCCACCACGCTGGCCAAGTGCGGATTGGCAGACTTGACATGCCTTCAAGAACATTAGAAGAACTCTTAGGCATGCAGGTTTCCTCATGATATGTCCTTCACCGTTACAGCAAGTGACATTTAATTTTAATTTCTTAAATCGCACTAACTCAGAAAAGTCATTGGTGCGTGCCGCTGGGGTTTGAACCCGGACCACTCGAGTGAGAGGCGAGTTCGATAGCCACTGGGCTGTCACCGCTGTATTCGAAAGCATCACCATGTAAATATTGTAAAACATTTCCGGTCATTAAGTCTAGCGAGTATTATTCCATATAATCGGTGTTCAGCTCTCCTACCTACAAATTTCAAGTCTGTTTGAAGCCGACTTGACTCAATGTAAAAGGAATCCGATTGTATTCTATTTATAACTACGAGGAAAATATCATCTATAAAAAGATATCTATAAATAAATCAACACAATGGGATGTCATTGATTACTGTTTATTTCTTCTTATTCAACCACGTTAATTATACATTTACTAGATTCCAACTATGTGAGACGACTAGTACTTATAAGATCCATTAGCCGAACCAAGATATTTACTATTTTTTAATGTTTTACGAAGAATATAAGCACCGACCTGGATTTGAAACCGGGACCAACTTCAGCAATTAGTGTCACTGACCATACTCATTAAAATGGAAGATTGGAAGCCTTGTTTCAAAATTTGATACTAACACCTAACTGCCCATTTTAAATTGCGCTATTTATTATAATGGATTAGATAGCAAACGAGCTTGCAGTAACACCCATCCGCTGCTGCC
Source organism: Carterocephalus palaemon (assembly GCA_944567765.1). NCBI lineage: Eukaryota > Metazoa > Arthropoda > Insecta > Lepidoptera > Hesperiidae > Carterocephalus > Carterocephalus palaemon. The sequence continues at coordinate 3,517,334 of OX155658.1, read as the reverse complement.
CATGACAACTGTGACTGACTTTGAACAAGACTCAATTAGAGACTGGACTAGCTAGCTGAGAGAGTTAATTAGAACATTAGTTGGTCAGTTCGTTAGTGGGTATGAGGACTGGGGACTGTTAGCGATAGTTAGTCCTGTTAGTTGGTGTTAGTAATAGTCCAGTTAGTAATTGTTATAAAGAGTCTCGTTCTAAGTCAGTCACAGATGTTTTGCTACCCTTGAGCACTATGATGCTTGTCTCTAAAGAAGTGTAATCGGAAACCAGACCTTTCCAACCGGACCACAATTGCTTTAAAAACAATTATTACACGGCAGAAATGGTACTAGGTGCCGTGCCGGGCGGTGGCACTGCCCCGGGCGAAAATTGTTGGTTATTAGAACAGGTAATATTTATTAAAGGTTATTTTAAGAGAAAATGTTCGTGTTATAAATAGGCTCATTTAACGCCACAAAGATGGATCCAATATTAATAGTGTAAAGTAAAACAGTAATAATAATTCACACAAAACTTTTCCATTATACCGACTAACTTCCACTAACTACAGTAACAAGGAAGAGCCAACCTCTGTCACATTCTGGCGGAATTCCGTTGAAAGCGACCCGTAGTTGCGTATCGATATTGAATAGTTTAACGTTCCAGTACTTAGCAACTGGGTCGACGCGATGCCTATAAAATGGGATTAATAATTCAATATGCTACGGTGTCGTAGATTTTTAGAATAACTACTTTTATCACAACGTACAATTTTAATGACAGTCTATGAGCTGATTTGGAGGGGTTATTGAGTAACAAATCAGAAGGCCTTCGACGGGGACCACAACCCTTTCTTTGTCCCACTGCTGGGCACGGGTCTCCTCTCAGAATGGGAGGAATTCGGCCTTAGTCCACCACGCTGCCAAGTGCGGATTGGCAGACTTCACATGCCTTCGTGAACATTATGAAGAACTCTCAGGCTTGCAGGCTTTCTCGCGATGTCTCCTTCACCGTTACAACAATTGACATATAATTTATAAAATCGAACATTACTTAGAAAAGCCATTAGTGCGCCAGACGAGCGAAAAATAACGAGTCATATCTCATTTTTTTATTACTGAACGATTCGTGAGTGTCTATATTCATAGTTGAAGTTACCGGCTTACTCACGTGCGCGCCGCGAGCGCGTTCACTCCTGAAGATGATTATCGTAATAAATCGAATCTAGTCGAACTATTTCCGACTTAAATCACACGTGAGTAAGCCGGTAACTTCAACTATGAATAGAGTCATATCTCAATCGACAAGGGCAATTCCGTAGCAACGACTGCTAGTAAACAATCACCGGGGAGAGCTAAAGAACTAAATAGTGTGGAATTGTTTCTATTTAACAAAGAAAGTCGCAGTCAAGCGATTAAGTCACGCGAGCGATACAACAATAGAGGCCCGGTGCAGCTTAAAATCAAAAGAAAAAGAATAAATATTTGTTAGATAAAGTTATGAAAATAAAACATGCTTGTTCTTCCAGCTGATATCAGAGTGCCGGCTTTAAAGGCACTTTCAAGAAAAAGTTGCAGTTGCACATCGCGGGCCACCGGGCTTAATATTTTGTATCTCAGACGGTAGGTTAATATATAAATACTAGCTTTTACCCGCGGCTCCGCTCGCGTGGTCAAAGGAAATTAACAATGAGTTGTTTATCATACATGACACATTTGTATAGGGTATAATTTGTTAGAGAAACTCAAAACTTGCAAATGAATTTTACTAACGCCATCTATTAACAACATCTGGAACTCAAAATCTAGCAAATAACAAAACATCGATATCTTCCCATGGGGTTTTACCGCGGTAAAAAGTAGCCTACGTCACTCTCCACCCTCCCCACTATCTCCACACAAAAAAACCATACCATATAATAGCTTCGTTGCGACGTGAAAGCCGGACAAACAAAATATAGTGTATATTTAATTATGTTTATATTTATGTACTTAAGCGGTGACAGCCCAGTGGCTATCGAACTCGCCTCTCACTCGAGCGTTCCGGGTTCAAACCCGGCACGCACTAATGACTTTTGTAAGTTATGTGCGTTTTAAGAAATTAAATGTCACTTGCTATAACGATGAAGGACACATTTGAGGAAACCTGCATGCTTGAGAGTTCTTCATAATGTTCTCGAAGGCATGTGAAGTCTGCCAATCCGCGCTTGGCCAGCGTGGTGGACTAAGGCCTAATCCCTCCCATTCTGAGAGGAGACCCGTGCCCTACAGTGAAACAAAGAAAGAGTTGAGATGATGATGATGATGATGATGCTATTAATGTAAGTATGTATGTATGTAAGTTTGTTTGTTATATTATATGTGTGTGATTTTGTACGTATGTTATCAATATATTATTATGTTTTTGGCTGGTAGAGAATGCTTTATGCATTAAGCTCACCATTATCGATCAGTTGATCATCACGACGAAAAGTGCTTCAGAGCTTCAGAACATTACTATTATTTAAGTACCTAAACTGAAAGTGATAAGTTAAACATATTCATATAGGATTCAAGTGGATAGGCAATTTGTAATTTGTAGTAATTTAAACAGAAGGCACGAAAACAATCGCTTCGTAATAAAGTACATATAGTAGGCCGATAGATTTAATTAACCCCGGTAATAAAAAAGATAGCTCCAATCATTTATAACATAACTGTTATCATGATCATTTAGCTTCACAGTCACAATCATTCTATTGTAATGTGATAGCAAGAATATCCGTCCGAAGGTCGTTACAAAGTGCTTTGGGTTTAACGATAATTAAATAGGACTCGGGTATTGACGAAACAATGAATATTATCACGTACTGTGTAAATTAATTGTTTTGCGATAATTTGTAAGCCGATATTGTTCAATTGCTAGATATCACAGTAGGTAGTCGGTGCGGGTCTGCCTTATAAGATAATAAAAAACGAGTGAAGTTAAATAAAAGCTTTTAAAAATAGACATTAGATGCACTGCAGTTGTTTTTTTTTTATAAGGAACGTGGCATTGTCATTTACAATTTATTTATTTTATTCTAGATTAATTTCTAATTAAATTTAATTATTATAATTATCATAAGCATTGAACAAAGAGTATAAATAGTAGATATCGTAATGAAAGTCAATGTGAATTAAATAATGTATATCAATAATCAATGTCAGTTGCTCTAAATCAAGGATTTCCTCGAATATTAGTTACTGTTTGAGGGCTCCTATACGGATACAGGTTGAGAAGTTGAGAAACTAGTAGTAAGTTGAGAAAGTGTAACTGTAACATAACCTACACTGCGTTGACTGTGAATCACTAGTTCGATACTAGAATCTTCTCTACCTATTCTTGGGAGTTATCTTTAAGGATTCCGTCCGTATAAATTTTCTTTTGGAACCGCACGATTTACATACAAAGTACAAACACACATTAATTTTATTTTAATTATTACTGTGTAGACCTCATTCTTCAATTAACATGTGCGGCAAAAAACCCTCAGGACCTTCAAAAGTAATCTGGCTTCAAAAGTAAACGATACTCTGAAAAATACGAAAGAAGCCTACCCTTAGCAGATCTATTACGCTGAAAACAGCCCATATCCGTCCTTATCACGCATCCGTTCGCGATATTTTTATCTCCCCTGAAAAAACAGGCTTCAGCAAAGCCTTAACTACCTGCGAAATTTTATCTGGAGATATTCTGCTCGTTTGAAGAAAATGTTACGTCAAAACGTTTTCACTCAGCGCTTGCGAATGTTCACGTAATGTTTTCGAATTTGTCACTGACTCGGATTGTTCAATCATATTATATGGCGTAATGATTTGCAATTCATCACTAAAAATATTGAAAGAACTGATATGTGGCCATTCAAAACATTGGTATGAATTTTCTATTTTACTAAGTAAATAGTTTGATATTCATATTCATCTTCATAGTTTCAGTGTTCGCAATTGACACATTCCGTTGACATTAGAGTCTGTTAGAAAACGTCACATACTGCCGCAAAACGAGACGCCACTAACCCTGCACCTTGAGTCCTCATAAGTACTAACGAAGTGACTAACTAAACCTAATCTTCGTATTATCACCGTCTGCTAACTAGACTCATCATCCCAGTCCATATTAATAAGCTTATGTCTATGTCTATGTCCATATATCTTGTCTTGTTCTACACGTCGTAATTCTTTCACAATCGTCATGGGCGCAAGCGAGTTGGTACAACACATATCTTACTATCGACACTATCTTATATCCATCAATAAATCGTATTGTTAGTAATCATTCACTCCATACAAAAGTCTAGTATTGGTAATAATAGAGTTCACGATGACTATGATCACTACTACTGACTAACTGACATTGTTTAGTATCAACATGGTAGTTACGACATCTAGTTAATTCTCTTAAAGGGAACCAATCAAACATCCAATTTTCAGCACTGGCCGAGTATCTATCGGGTTAAGGATGTAATTCCATATTTATTGGTTCATCAGAGCCCTAACCCCGCATTTAATTAACGTTCTACCCTCCACGAGGAGCGCGGAACGACGAGTAAGTCCCCGAGGGTCGGATATTTTCCTGTTGATTAGAACTTAAAGCAGTGATCTGTATATTTATTGCTGGTATTGTTGATTACTTTCCAAATTATTATACAATAGTATCTAATAACATTTAAAGGTTTTTCAGATAAGATAAATATTTTTACTAAACAATAAACTAATTACTAACAAAAAACCACGTTCAGTACTCAAACGGAACCCTATGATATGCCTCAGCTGCCTGCCTGTATGTCAGTCACATGGCCCTATCTCTTGAAATTACACAGACAGATACCTGAATTTTTTACACAATGCGTGTTACTGTAGCCGATTTACAACAAGTGAAAAGTTCGGAATCCCCATACAAGTAACATTTAAAAACGGTGTGGTGGTGTTTTAAAACAAGTTGCTGCATTCGAGTCATTCAAAAATACACAATTTTCACTGTCTATCGTGATATGTCCGTCCAGTCATTATTCGCTCGACGCGTGAAGAACGATTCAAAAATAGATCTTCAGGGCCCTGGATGTGACCACTGATGCCGAATTTTTTCGAGCTCTTCCATGCTTCGGAGGGCACATGCAGCCGCTGCGTCGGTCCAACTTGCTATCGTAAGATTCGTCGATAAATCATATCAGAGGCCTAATCAGTAGCCTAAAACTTCTGACATTCAGGTGAATCATCCACACTGTAACAGTACGCTAAAGGCTTTCGTAGTTTAAGAAGGGAATGTGGAAGAGAATGAGAATCCCTGCTACGCTAATGGGTTGCAGAACTTTGTAGAAAACTTGCATGCGAAGACATCAGTTGCAGAGGAGACACAAATGCTTAAATGGAGTTTCATAACAACGTGTGCATTTAAACGTTTCACACAAGAGACCCGCAGACATACGAGTATAACGTTGAATAGTTTAGTGCAGTCGGCAAGTTTGGTGCAGCTTTATTAGTTCCCGTGCTGGGAAACTTAAGCTATTATGGTTATATACAATGTCATTATGAGTTTTCGAGGATGCATTTTACATAATACACAAAATAATTTTTAACAGTATTTAATTGTTTAAGACTGTTTCTACAAAAAGGACAAATGAAATGAACATGAACGGGTCAGTCTTTACATGTATTATTTTCTAGATACATGTTAAAGTATATCGACTCGGAGTGCAATATTATATCTCTGCCACCTAACGTTTTTCTCAAGACATTAATTTTGCAAGCGGTTTTCCGCTCGAAAAACTTTTCGCTCGACATCCTTACGAAATGGGGAAACGGATACGATAAAAATTTGATAAATGGCCCTTAACTAAAGCTTCGACAGATGGGCCCATGTGTCTTATTAGTTTTTCAACAAAATAATAATATTATTGGATTGAGACTGTTTTTTACTGGCGTAGGACGTTTCGTGTGTTCAAATAATGTTTCCAGTTATTTCCAAAAAATTTGAACTATTTGCAGCAGCGTCTGTGAGAGAAACCCTTGCCCAGCAGTGGGACGTCTATGGGTCGCAGCAGCAGTGCAGCAGCGTTATAGTGACTGCGAAAAACATTTTGGCTATTTTTTTATAACATGAAATGGCACACTGCTAGGTACCTACTATGTCGTTTTTGGTATACCTATCCATTCTTGCTAGTAACAATCCATCCATCACTTCTGTATACAGCTGTATACAGTATATATTCTGTGTCTGGATAATATTCTCTATTTAAGTATGTACCTACTTAAAAATATCCATGTATGTATATCAGTCTCTGCCACCCAAAATACAGGCTCGCGCCTACTTTGGGGTCAGATGGCTGTGTGTGAGAATGTCCAAGATATTTATTATTATTATAAGAACGCTGTTGTTCGCTTAAAAGCTTAAAGTTGGCCGCTGACCTTAAAGTCCGCTTATAAAACAGTCCCTTCAAGGGATTGTGTCTAATGTCGAGCTCTGTCGGGTAACAATAGGAATACTATTTCACGCCTCTTTGATTTCCTGGTAATCCGCTTAGAAAGTTTTGTATATTTGCCTTGTCTCATACTTTTGATTTGAACAGAATCAAATTCCACGTTTTCAATATAAACAAATGCTAACTGATGTATTATAATAATATTTAAGTATTTCATTATATTAAGTAGGTACAAGCGGTCCGCCCCGGCTTCGCACGGGTATTTAACAAAAATTTCAAAATTATAATACACACAAATAAACCCTTCTATTTGCGACTGTAGTGTGTTCCGGTTGAAATTATTAAATGTCCTGTATGAATATAATGCTGTGGTGAAGGAAAACATAATGAGAAAACCCGCATGCCTGAGAATTCGCCGTAGAGTTCTTAAAGACATGTGAAGTCTGCCAATCCGCACTTGGCCAGCGTGGTAGAATAATGCCAAATCCCTTCCATTCCGAATGGAGACCCAATTATTGAAGAAATATCTAATACATACATATATGTATATGACCAATTTCAAACAGTAAATTCAGGTAACCGATACCTTGGTAATGCACTATCCTATTATTAAGTTTGTCACAGATGTCATGTGTGCCAACATGACTATATAATAACTATATATATAACAATTATCATACTAAGAAATAAATCTACTTTCCTTGTTTCCACCTAAGGCAAGATACCTGTTATTGATTAATGGCCACCCTTTCCGTCTGTCTGTTATATCTCTTGCCGAAATAACATTGATGTAATTGCGAGTTGTCACAACGAATCTTGACTTCGCTGTTTCGATAGAACGCACTCAGTAGGTACCTAACTGTAATATATAAAATCAACGTTAACTTGGAAAAAGTTATTTTCTTCATGCTACAAAGACAATTAACAATAAATAAACTCTCACAATCACAAAACAAACAATAAATAAGAAGTTCTACAATCTAGTACCTATACAATTTGACGTGAGAGTCTGATGTCCGTGTACATACTAGGATAGACCTGTGTTGCAGATCTCCAGGCCCTCACTCCGGAAACATAAACCAGAAACATTTTAATCAACAAGTTACTCGTAGTTAAAGTTTAAACTGAACATGAGAGTACAAGATATAGATATGGCTATGTTGTGGAGTGTGAGTAATTGTATTCATTTGTTTATTATTGTTGTTTATGATATAAATAGTAGTTTTTCAGTTTTTTAAGATAATTATATTTTGCAAAAGAAGAATGTAATTCTTTTGCCTCATTGGTCTAATGGTCGTAATTGGCGGTGCTAAGCTGGAGGTCTCGGGTTCGATCTCGACCCGGAGGTTGGGAAAATTACTATTGGGTTTTCTAATATGAATTTCCCAGTAGCAGCTCGGAGTCCGGATTTGTCTCTGCCAGGTCAGGCAAAGTATTATTGAGTTCATTCTAACTTAAAATTATGTTTATGAAAGAGAATGAATTATTATGATTATGAAAGTCACATGAAGTGCACTCGGATTAATATGTAAAATATATTTGAAGCAATAATCTAATTCACCCGCTTTAATTATTCTGGCGTCTAGGTTTGCTCACAATATTTTTTTTCGACGTCAAAGCAAATAATAGTTACTGCAAATCAAAAACTTTTCTCTAACAGTTCGATTTGCAGAAAATTAACTTCCTTTGTAATTCCAGAGCTGCCAAGGCGACCTGGCTTTACAATAAACAAGCCGAGAAACAAGCATCCTTGCTCAGCTTTTACCTACACGTAATGTCTTTTGGTGATGAAAAAAATGACTGATTTTTTTTAAATTATTTTATAATAAGTACTACCTACTACTTCTAGGTAGAATCACAGTTGAATGATATAGTTTTCCTATGTTTCTCTGTGGTAGAACTTTTAATACAACGATGTTGTACGAGTGTAATAACCGTAAGTGCAATACGAGTGAAAAAAGTACTATAGATTCTGATACTTTCTTTTGTCTGAATATATCTACATTTGTCGTCCATAGCGCAATGGCTTGCGTCATTTCAATCTGATTCAGAGTAAGGCAACGACGGGCGCGGTCGGTTTGTGGGTGACCGCTAGTGGCAAAAATTTTATAAGCGCTACCGTGCTTCGAAAGGCAAGTTGAGCCATTCCCGGTGGTTTTCAATGGTAAAAACAATCGTTAAGCTTTCGGGTGGCTTGAGAACATTCGACACTGAGTTGGCCACTAACCCCTCCACCAATTCGAAGCTGCGTGGTGTTGTTCTAGATTCTAGACCCTCCGCAGATTTGTCTGTGGGAGACTCGTGCCCAGCAATTGGTTGCAGCTATAAATACATTTAGAGGGCTTGCTTTTCCTTCTAACTATATTTTCCGTTAGACTATGACAAGGAATTTTCAATAAAGGCGTATTAATTCTCGCTTTCAAGGTCGGCGACGCATAGCTAGCTGGTTTGGTTCTACTGGTAATATTAGGCTACAATCTAAAAAATACCTACAGAAAACAGTTAATTATTACAGGCAAGTAACCAAATATGGAATAGTATCCCTAATATGGAATTTTGTCGTATGTCCTGCTGCAATACAGGTCCGATTCCGTATTTGGGGGTACTATTCCATATTTGGAAACGTTCTTCTATGTCCGTATATAATATTACCTACAGATAAAAATAATATCAATATCCTTGAGCTCAGTATGAAGTACCGATAGATTTATCATTACTCTATACTAGAGAGAAGTACCTAACATAGCTAAAAAGCCCCATATGGCATTTATATCCAACTAGTGGACGCCCGCAGCTTCGCTCGCGTGGAATTAGACATTCACTAACATCAAAAACGGCAAAGTTTCATACTACCTTTGCACCCCCGTTTTAGTGGTGAATTAGGGGTGAATTTTCAAAAATCCTTTCTTAGTGGTCCCCTACGTTATAAAAGGAACCCCTATGCAAAATATGAAGTTTCTAACCCTTATAGTTTAGGCCCTGCGTTGATATGTCAGTCAGTCAGTCAGTCAGTCAGTCAGTCAGTCAGTCTTCTCCTTTTTAGATGTACAATAAATACAGCAATAAAGGTTTATAGCTGTAAAGAATAAAGTTAAGCTAGTGGCCCTGTATGAATGACATATATGTTTGCTCCGCCTAACTCCAATAAACCTAAACATTCAATTTAAAAAGTTATGGTTTGGCAGTTACACGAGCGAAGCCAGGAAAAACGAATCTATTAGAATAAATCATTCAAAGGATTCTAAAAAACCAGAAACAACATTTCCATTCGCGTCGAGCCCGCGGCCATTTAAAAGATTTTACTCCGGAATAAAGATCCAATACTCATTCCCTAATGGGCATTATTTCAGGCTGATAGCCCTGGACAGCTTCGCTGTAATCTCCGCGATAAGTGGCAATGGTGGGCGCTTTGGTGAATTAAACGATTTATATTACAAATACTACCATTGGCTTGCTAACCGGACCGTTTTGGAGCTAAAGTGTTGAGATTTGGGATTTATTTTCCTGCGTGCGGGAACCCTCTGTGTGCTGCCAGGATATTTCATTACAAAAACATAATTTCAGAGTTCTCACAAAATTACCTCTCTTATCTTACTCTCCCAAGATTATTTGTAATACGAGTGGCAAACTAGATATTTAGACATCGTCGGTGCGACGCCGGGTTAAGTGGGATTTTAATCTACAAAACACCATCGGTGGCCTACCGCGGCCTACATGCGGACAGAAAAAATACTCAAAAATATATAATAATAAATATAAAATATCCAAAAATACGCCCGTATTTTTGAATCACACTCGCATACGATAACGAATAAGCATCTACGAATATCATGTTGTCTCTGTTTTGCAAATCCACAAAGGCAGCTTATCTAACGAGAGGTCCTCACCATTTCTAATTTCCCCTGGCGATAGATTTTGAGTAATAACATATATTTCAACTGCAGTGTTCATGTTACATAGTGTTCGTATTTATACAATTTACTTGTTATAAAATAAATATACGAAAATGTTTCTTAAGAATAGGTACCAAAAGTCATTAAAATATCTGGGATATTTAAAAATTGGGGCCCTGTTCTGTTCTTTAGCTACGTGATCGCGTCCAACAACAAATTTAATAGTCTGTTTGCCACCCGCAACTCCAGAATCCCTCTTTATTTATTTTTGAATTTAATTGCAGAAATTCTCAGTTATCTCTTTTTACATTCGTACCATCCGATTCAACAACGAGAGGACTATTACTCTCCAATTACATGCCAAGGTTGTATGTTGTCCCTTTGATTGATTTTTTAATGGGTCACAGATGTCATTACATGTTATGATTTTGTTATTCCGCCATAAAAAGTAATTTTTGATGGAACCATACGAACAGTTTTCCGTCGGCCTATAAAACGTCGTTGCAATAAAACGATTGACTCTCAAAGCCTTTTACCAATATTGAACGTAATAGCTTTCGCAAATATTTACCATTTTTTATAGATCGTAAATGAACAAATCGTAGCTCATCGTGACAAAATGGCGAGATAGTGTATTATCCGAGGCACCGTTCTTGACTACTTGATGTAGCTATTGTTAGTCAATAGAGGACAGTGCGTCCATAGCCCAATGGCTCTCGACGATCCAATCTGATCGATAGAGCAACGACGGGCGCGGTCGGTTTGTGGATGGGTGACCGCTAGTAGCAAAATTTCATGGACGCTACGCGTGCTTCGGAGGGCACGTAAAGCCGTCGGTCCCGGTTGTTTTTAATGGTGGAAACAGTCGTTAAGCTTTGTCGAAGACCTTCGGGTGGCTTAAGAACATTCGACACTGGGTTGGCCACTAACCCCTCCACCAATCCGCATTGGAGCAGCGTGGTGGAGTATGCTATAGACCTCCCGCAGCTATGTTTGTGGGGGAGACTCGTGCCCAGCAGTGGGACATCTATGGGTCGCCGCGTAGAGGACAGTGACGACATCAGGCTCATTTACATGCTACATTTAAAGGTGAATTCACGTGCCTATCATATACATTCAGGAGTAAACGAGCCAGAGACATAATATTTTCATTATAATAAAAGTAGCAAGAGAGCATGAAATGATAGATACCGGGGTCAACTTTAAAATTATTCCTTTTTCCGCTTAATGTATCGATGTAATTAGTGGTTAGTTTATTAATCTTTGACTATTAATCTTCGCTATGATAAGAGTGTAATAAATCGAAATACTTGTAGAAAACGTTGTCAGACCAAAATGATTCAAGGCGCTTGAAACACCAAATGATAAAATCACTAATTCGTCGAGCTGTTACAAATTAAGAACGAATGGTCTAAAGGTCCATTAAAAGAATTTCACCTCGAAGAATTGTTCTGAAGTAAATTCTTAGTCTGGCAAGTCTTTCAGCTGTAGACTAAGCGATTATATTGCCGAGTATAATTGGCTACTTATGAAAGAGGTAGATTGAGGTCAACTTTAATTATCTTAGTAGCCCTATATTGTATAAAAGTGATGTCAAATTTTACAATTTTATGAATAAGTACTTCTCTATGTAGATCAGGGTAGAATATTTAATGAACGTCTTACCTACTTTTATTTATAGTCAGTAGAGTTAGTTTGACTACTGAGGGGCACGGAGGGGACGATCCACCGATCGCCCGTATCGTAGCCCATTACTTTATTATTTTATGGCCGGTCTCAATAATCTACTAACAGCTAAACTCTGGTAGCTATCCCAGATAAACAGTAAAGTTTGATCTATCTGTAACTGCCGTCTCAATATCGAAAAGTACGCATGCTTATCTACGATCATGGATAGATAAGACTTCTATCTCCGGTAAGTGCGTCCCTCTGAAACGATATGTTTTTGCATTTCAAGTTAATGGCTTCATGTTGTAAAATTGTTATTATAAAATGAACTAGTAGGTTTTTGTTAATGTACTTATACATTTTTATATATTTTAATTATTATTTATCCCATATACACAATAATTTACGTACTAAGTAGGTTAAATAATGACAAACTGCAACTTATTAATATGCGTTCACGCTAACAAAACGCACAATTCGAGACATGACATCTGGCGCTTAGTATTCCCGCTAAACGGACGGTTACAATACAATGAACATTCCGGGGAATGCCTTACCTACTTTTTCTAAAAACAATTATTGTATTATTATTTTTATCGTTCCATTAACAGTAACTAAAAACCTTTGTGTTCTGTCTTCTATTATTATGTTTAGTATTTGTACCGTGAAGATGTTACTTTCAAGGCAGGAATTATTTTCAATAATAACAGATTTACCGCCATTTTGTTTAATCTGAACCTTAAAAATTCGGATTCAGATAGTTCACTCATAAAATTTATCCGCGAATTGAATCGGCGATTTCGCGATTCAGAAATGTTGGAATCAAATACGCCGTCCTCATACATTTCATTGTCACTATCGTCACTGAATAAATCCATGTCACTAGATCAAAATATTCTTTAAAGTATGAAATATCAGAAATTATCCCTCAATATTGACCGATAGGCAAAACTGTAACAGTTGGTAATTTGAACTATCGACAGTAAGCTGCCAAAACCATATTGAAACGCTGTTGTTTTTTTTTGTATGGACCCACTTAACCATGGTAAGGGATAGGACCTCTGAAAGATAGATCAATGTCACGGATTGTATTTTCTATCTATCTTGGTTTATTGAAACCGAAAAAATTGCAGATACATACTAATGGTAGCTATTTCAACAGATAGTAATGGATAGATAGATTATTGAGACCGGCCATTAGAGACTTACAGCGCCTTAATAGGCTATCTAGAGATTATAATAGTCTCATTTATAATTAGCAAGGTATTAACATTTTTGTAGAGCCCTTGACACAATTTTAGAATAATTTAAACTGACATATGAAATAGTGTTAACACAGTAGTGAACATAAATATTGACAGTTTTAATTGTAATAATTATTTTATTAATTAACTTTAATACGATATTAACACAAATTCCAGTGATAAATTGAAACGCGTGGACAATGTACAAAAAATATGGTTGGCAAAGCTTAGGTTAGAACTCATCAAGACTCCTAAGTCTTTGACAGAAAATTTTCTATCAATGAAGTCTTTACCTAACTTATATTTGTAATGCAATGGGCGGTTTTCCACTACCCGGCCCGGCACCGGCACCGACTCCGGCGCCGGCGCCGTGCCGGTGCCGGGGAAGCAAAAATGTATAAAAATGTATGGCTTGCTTTTACACCTACCGGCACCGGCGCCGGCCCGGCGTTGAGTCCCGCCGGCGCCGTCGCCGTCGCCGGGGCAGCAAGCTTCCCAGTCATGCCGGCCCGGCAAAACTGCATATGTGTTATAAGCCGTGTGCGTGTGTGAAAGCGCGGGGCGGGTAGGTAGGGGGACGAGGAGCGAAATTTTTTGGGGTCCATTTTCAACTTTTCAAATAAGGATAATATGTTCCTTCTAGGTATCTGACTTTTAGTATTGGATGAATCCAAAATTTGAAGTCTCTTCGTCGGTGTCGGCGTCGTAGATGTAAAAGATATAACAAATTTAATCGACGGCTTGACGATACCATTTTGTAAAAACAGCCTGGTAAAACGCGTTGTACTTTACGTGTCGTCGTGCTGAAGTCCGTGACAGTACTGTACCACTCACCGGCATCGACAACCGGCGCAGTGGAAAAACGAAGCCCCGGTGCCGGTGCCGGTGGACGGCCATGCCGGTGCCGGGCCGGTGCCGGGCCGGGTAATGGAAAACCGCCTAATGGATTGTTGGCTGTAGTAAATGACATTCAAGAGCACTTTGTTTAGTAAAACATCAGCCAGTAGGTTTTTTTTTTTTGTAAATTGTATTGTAATTTTATCTTTTAATATTTTTAACTTATTTAATTCAATTATTGTTTTAACTGTTAATAAATTATTAAATAATATTAGCGAGAATGATGTATATTTTGAAAAAAATTAATGCGTAATGTTAATTAATATTAGCGAGAATGATGTATATTTTGAAAAAAATTAATGCGTAATGTTTATTTATTAATCTGAAATAACTTATAAGCAAGTGAAGGGATCTGCATCTCCTCTTCTAGAGATGCCCAGCCCAAAAAAAATGCATGAAGATTTATTGATTTATTTTATTTTATAAAGGTTGTGAATCTGGTGTTGGTAAAACTTGATCAAATAAATAAATCTATGGTGTAATATTTTTTGTATAGTATAAATATTTTATACATAAATAACATGTAAAAAGTTGTGTAGGTATCTGCTACATCTCTGCGTACCTCTAGGGGGCAATACAAGCGTGATATTACGTCTAAGGATTACTATAAAATACCCATAAAATATTTATTCGAAGGGTGCACACTAATTACAACGCTAAGGGCGTCAATTAGAGAACCATAACTTTGCAAGGAATTCGAAATTGCCAAAACTTTATGAGTAGGTTTACTTGAGAGACAAGCTTTGGATGGGGTGGATGAAGTTTCCAAACGAAAGGCGATTTTAAATAGACGGTATAATTAGTTATGAACACGGCTTATCACTATAGTATCCATTCCTGCATTATTTTGAATTCCCGCTTAGCGTATAATGTATTATTTCTTGATTTATCTATATAAATGTATAAAATACTAAAGTAACATCTCTGCAAAAATATAGAAAATATTTTTAAAATGTGTACGAGAGGCGGACATCGGATTTCATGCCAGGGAATCGAAACAGCACACACAACAGGCTGTTTATAAATACTAGCGGGATAAAGTATAATTACAACATAATACAAATATAAACAAATATTACAGATGGTGGACACATAAAGAACACAACACAATTTCATGACTTCAATGTATCTGCAAAATGGTAGTATTGTAGTATATAGTATTGTATATAGTATTACGCCTACGCACATTTGAATACTGAGTTGCTTTGTCGGGCAAAGCTGAAAGTCAATAAAAAAAAAAAAAATTATTTGAATTAGGTACTAGTTTTTAAAACAATTTTAAAGCGCTAACATTCGTTAACCAACCTTGTACCTACGTTGACCTTACTAGTCGAACAAATAGTTAACAGTAATTAATCAAGTGAGTATTAAGTACTCGACTCAGTGCTAACTTTTTCCAATCAATCAAAAAGCATGTGAAAAGTAATTAACCACAGAAGGCTTAAACATTCAAGCGAAATAACTCAGTGGGCACGGCATCTTAAAATTAAGATAATTACGTTTACCTTCTGGTTCGTTGACCGCCCCTTATTAAAATAGAGCCAACGGCGTCGATTTAATTAAGTACTTAATTGTTAATTAAGCGCCGAGAGATGAACTTTAAAAAACGAAGCAACAGAGATATCTTTTTTGCCGCCATTTTATGCAAATCTGGCGCGGTCAACCGGTCGCCTTCGGTTTTGCGGCATCCAATTCTGTCTTGAAGTACTACTACTACCTAGGTAGGTACTTAGATTTCAAGAATCTATTTCGGTCGGAAATGTGTCAATTAATAATGTATAAAAATAATGTCTACAAGACTAGAGTAGGTACTGAGACCCTTTCGATGTTAAGCGGAAATTGCTAATAGTGGGAAGTTGGGAACCGTTGCAAAACACCGGCTCGCGCTGCTGAGTGGAGCTCATGTTGCTGAGTCAACACATCACTAATACCTTTTTTTTTTTTTTTTTATCGCTGGAAAATCCTCATGGATACCCGACAGGCGCGGGGGGGGCGCTGTCGGGTTATGCCGGACTCTTACCGGCTAAAAACCAGCGGTGTTCCTCCTCGCCGTCTTCCGGCGGAGCTGCGGGAACGCTTTCGCACACTTCCGCTGCTCCGCCGACGGTTGCCCGGGACTCGGGGCCCATCTTGTGGGGCGCTCACCTGTAGCGCCACTCACCATTCAACCTGGCGTGCCGGAACACGGGACACGCCAGCCGTCTCGGGGGTCTCCTCCAACTGGGCGATGGTACCCCCCGGTTCCACCGCCCGGAGACCCACAACACATCACTAATACCTACGCATGATGATATTGTCCATACCATGTGTGTACAGAACAAAAAGAAATAGTAATAAATAAATATTAAAAATACAAAAAAAAACATTTAAAAAATCCATATCATTACCCATTTTTTCTGGCATCAAACCAATCCTATAGACACAAACACACAGAAGCAATGAAAACACTTTAGGAAGGTACGGTTAGTTAATGATGGCTTAAGATTCCGAAATATACAAAAACAAGTATCGACAAAGAAATAATGAAACTTTGTATTGTACTGTAATAGGTACCTACTCCTCAATCGTAGACACAATCCAATAAGCTATGGCAGCTTCAAAGTCTTTGTTGCGATCAAAGTATCTGTTAGATGTTTTGAATAAATATTTTCGATATTTTGGCAGAAAATCGCTGCGAACCTCAACAAATGGAATGGTTTACTAAATTTATATGAAGGAAAATCTTACGTTACAACAACGACTTCTTAAGCATTAATATAAAGTTCAAGTTTAAATGACGCACTTTGCCAAAATGTAGGCGAATATTTCGGCATGAAAATTTCAAGAAAATTGCTGTTGACGTGTATTTAATGACTCGTTCTAGGATTACTTGATAATATACTTTACATGTCGGTTGTGATTGACAAGTCCATTGTCTGGCGTAGCAACAGAATAACGGCGGTGACAGCTCAGTGGCAATCGAACTCGCCTCTCACTCGAGGGTTCCGGGTTCAATGCCAAACGACATGCATCAATGACTTGTGATTTAAGAAACTCAATGTCATCAATGCTGTAACGGTGAAGGAAATATCGTGAAGAAACCTTCATGATGAGACCCGTACTCAACAGTACAAAGGGACAAAGACAGGGTTGTGATGGAGGCACAGAGTAGGCAAGTACATAATCAGGAGCATGATGCAGCACCACCTAGCCTCTGGATTTACTCTTATCTTCATTAAATGGATTTAGTTTTGATTTAGCTGAATAAGAAGTTTATACTATCATTTCTACTAAAATTCGATACAGGCTACGTAGTAGGCTACAGTTACTCGCAACAACAAAGAAATTGGAGCTACCTAGGTAAACTCCAATTTCTTTGCGCACAATCATCATCATCCATCCTTAAAGAAAATAGAAAAAAAAATAGAAAAAAAAAAAAAAATTTACTTTTAAAAAATAATACGTGCGAAATCCTGTATACAAAAATAGATATTTTGTTACGACAAGGAAATTAAATCATCCAGAATACAGAAAGCTAAAATTCGCTGATTCTTGTAATTGTTGTTACTTTTTCTATCTAGACCGCCATTAATAAGTACGACACTAAATATATGATTTAATTTTATAATAACCACGGAAGTGCTAAACCGACCGTGACCTTAGTCACGCGTGCCTTAGTAGGCACGATTTTATAGTTATGATTTCTTTCGATAGGAAAGTACATTTACTTTGATGAGCTACTACTGCTGCTGCTGCTGCAACGCATAGACGTCCCACTACTGGGCACGGGTCTTCCTTGTAGACAATTCTGCGGGAGGTCTAAGATAAGTGGTTATGTAGTAGGTAAATTGAATCAAATTCGCAAGATTTGTCGAAACGGGGTCGAATACAGATTATCTCAGATCAGTCATAATGAAGTAATAAAATATCTTAATCAACGCCGACATGTTGAGAACATAATGAGACAGGGCCCCGCTGCAAGATTATCTCGAATATAGGTCGAGTCGAGACACGCGAGTACAGTCGCTTGAATCAATATCTACGATCCAAGTTTGACTGCGGTTTGATGCTAAGCTTCGTAATTAACGTCATATTAAAGCAATATTTTGACACTCTAGGATTTAAATATTGAGTTCTAGATTAAATTTTAGTAATCTTAAGGTTTTGTTTTTAAGATTTCTAAGATTGTAAGCGTTATACAAAAAAATTGGATTGATACAGAGCAAAAAATTGGAATTTATGTCATTTTGATATTGATCTAAGCCTTATTTAAGCCTAATTTTGAATTAAATTTATAATAATAAAATTTAATTTAATTGAAATTAATAGAGAAAGCGTATTATCAAAAGTGCGCAGCCTTCCGGGTTTTTATTATTATTATGTATTTAGCAACCTGTGAATCATTGTGATGTTGGCCTGTTTGACGCTTTCCGTGTTAATCTTGTTAGCAGAATGCAATGGTTAGCTTGCTAGCAACCAGCTAGACATTGCTAATACTTTTAGCTAACCATATGTTCACTGTAATTTATTAATGTGTTTCAGTAAAGATAAAGAAATAAATAAAGAATATAAATATATTATATACGTCACGGTAATTAACGGTCTTGTTTACAAGTCCGGCCCACTTCATATCGTTTTGTAAACATTCAGCTATCAACACAGACGTCGTTAATTCTAATCTATTCTGAAATTATCTTGACCTTTTCGTGATATTTTTGGGAAGGAAATTTGTTTTGGTTTCGATCCACAAATTTGTTTACCGATGAGGTAGAAAGGTCATCGTTTCCGATGGTGTTTGGTGGTATTCAGATTGATAACTTCAATATTTATGAAGGTTTTTAAAATAGTTTTATATTTTGTGCAAGAAATATTGTTGGATAGATAGATAGACAATGATGGATTCTATAGGTTCCATTGGAGACCACGGCTCGGTAAACGGAGCACAGGCCGCCCTAGATGGACTGCTGACCTGAAAATGTCAGCAGGTACCCGTTGGATTCAGAAGGCACAGGATCGGGAGTAGTGACACCGATTAAGGGAGGCCTATGTCCAGCAGTGGATAATAGATGGATGATGATGATAGACAAGAAAATCTAATCTATTCTGTAAAAGTAAAAGATTACCGAGAGTTTTTCCTCGGGCATTTTCCCTCTCGGCCTAGGGCATAGGATAAGAATATTGTAAATTCTTCCTAAAGCTGATGACCTGATAGATAGTCTATCGTGACTTAGAGCTTAGCTTAGTGGTAGGTAATTATTGTAAATCAGCCATAAGGCAGGTTAGGCACCTGTGTAGGATTAGCTATTCATTCAAGGATGAATAGCTCATCCTTTGCTTTAATATTAATCAGTTTAGAATAGCAATATATCTCTTCTCTTTAAGTAGTTTGTAGTTACCTAGACTTTCGTTAAGCGTGTGTAATCACCTGATAGCGAAATAAATTATTTGAATTTGAAATTGATTTTTTCACATTCCAGCATCAGTAAAACAACTGTTTCAGTTTTACATACAACATTATTCTTTACATACTATAACAACTTATCAACAAGTTTATGTTGTTTTATCTTAAAATGGGAGCCATGTTTGATCACGGAAGCTGACGTGTTCAAAGTTTTGTTGATACAAGACGATTCGTAATCAACAAGTGTAACTTTTACCAATTAGATGTTCCGTTGTTGTCTGAACAAAAAGGGTGCCGATTTCACCAAATAGGCATTACCTACATACTTTTCTATATGGAATGAATCCGGTGTTCCATTGGTAGAACATTCATTGAAAATTTATTGAAATCAGTTTACATGTTTCGAAATTATAGATCGGTCTGGAATACATGCCATATGCACTCCAGACTTGCCATTTTTAATATTAAGTAGGAGTAACATTTGTATTTAATAATTTGGGTGAATCCTCAAATTGTTTTTTTCTTCTTCTAATTTGACAATTCCAACCGTGTGCAAAGCATACTAAAACATCAATTGATTATGTTCGTTCATTATCACCAAGAGTATGGAATGTTTCAATATCTCAATTTTGTATGTAAATACATACATATTTTCCACAAGAAAACTTATAAGCTTACATCGCTTTAGAAACTAAACACAATAAGGGTACGCTTCTGCAGTGTTAATACTTAAACTATACCCATGTGCTCTACTGGCGTGCAACAAAGTCGGTGGGAGCGGGTTAATGAGACTCGGGTCCCAATTAAGGGCTTGTTCAAACCTTTGTAGGTATGTAACGAGGAAACAACTAGAAACAAAAATCCTTGCAATGTGATTACCTGGAAGAGATCGCTGCTTGTCGACCCATTACACCTTAGTTAGATTCTAAGTATTATTTCTGTAAAATGTTTGTAAAACAAATAAATCAACAAGAGATACACTGTGCACACATTTCTTAGCATGGATATTGATAAACTATGGATTTTGCACAGGTTCATTCTACCCAATAGTTGTTGCCCGACCCGGGGTTCGAACCCAGGATCTCTAGCGTCTCGTTAGTCCTGTGGCACGACATAGTAGATATTAATGGTTGTAAACCACTAATTTCTAAAAAAAGTAGGCCAAATCTAACCTAAATATAATGCACTACTAGTCCTAATTACTATAAAAATTGTATACTAAAAACCTTAATTAAATGGAATAAATACATTATAATAAATACTTGATTAAATTGAACAATTCACATTTTTACAAAAAACAAAACGGATCAGGTTCCACCGAGATTTGAACTCGGATCGCTGGATTCAGAGTCCAGAGTGCTAACCATTACACCATGGAACCGACGATCTAAGAATTGAAAATAATAATTGTATCAATTCAATGTATACAAATACCTACCATATTAAAGAAAATGAATCTTGATAGATGGCCAGCATTTTGGCGAGGCCATCACTGATTATGGAATGTGTGTTAAAGTTATTAATAAGCTACCTAACTACGCGCTTAAATCATTACCTACAAATATTTTAAAGATAAAATTAAGAATCTGGAGAAAAAAGATAATAATTTGAATTCCGTTTAAGAATTTCTAGATCACGAAATTAAATAAGCATCTCACACACTTAACTTACTACAAATCTACTGTTAATTTAATTTATAAGTACCTGATTATGTTATTTAATAACATATTACAATATTTACATGCTAATGTAGTTAGCTGAATACAAATGACTATTACTTCATCCTTTTAAGACCTCTTTATATACTCGTATGTATTCTAAGCAAATAAAACACCTGAAACTTGAAAGTTGATTATTTATTCATTTATCTATTTTATTTTATTTTATTTGGAAAGCATACAGTTACATATCAATTTAACATTTTCAAACATAAAGCTTTACACCATTTAATTGCTTCCGCATATTACATGTACCTACAGATTTCCACAGCACCTATGCTTTATACAGACGATATAGTTTGTAACGTAAATGTATTGCGTAGGTATAATCAATAGCTAAGTTAGTTAAACAGCTATATTTTTCTAAATATTTAATTGACTAGTAAAACATTTAACAGATTTGCAAACCTTGTTTACAAAAACAATAATACGGCATAAGCGCAAAAATTACGTTGACTTTATTACCGGCGTTTTGTTAATTTTGTTATGACAGTACCTGCTCATGTTGACGCAAACATAACAGTAAAATTGTTTACGAGGTCGAAATATAGAAATTTTGCCTATTATGAAGGTTGTTTCATGAAAGAGCTATATTATGTTAACTCACCACCAACTCGTTGGACACGGGTCTCCTTTGAGAATGGAAGGGATAGAAGTCCACCACTCTGGCCAAGTGTGGATTGGTAGACTTTACATGCCTTCGAGAACATGATGAAGAACTCTCAGGCATGTAGGTTTCCTCACGATCTGTCTTTCACCTTTACAGCAAGTGACATTTAATTTCTTAAATCGCACATAACTTTGAAAAGTCATTGGTGCGTGCCGCTTGAGTTTGAGTGAGAGGCGAGTTCGATAGGCACTGGGCTGTCACCGCTGAACTATGATAACTACTGTTGTGCAAATTGCAAGTAGGTAAAGGTATGTTTAACGAGTCAATGATTTTCCATATATATGTATATACGGACATGAATATTTAAATGTAACGTTTGTATAATTTCGAGGAAGTCGGAATCGGATGAAAGTAAAACTGTGGGTTCAAACTCGTTACTTTCCTCCTTTTTTAAAAGATGAATATTTTTTTCTTCCATCTTCTATATCCACATAAAATGGATCGTTGTTCGTTAGTCTCGTTAAAACCATAAATTACTGATTTGAGTTTTTTTTTTTGGTTTGTTTTGTTCGTTTCATTTCAGGGACGATTTAAAAACTAACTGTTTAGGAAAAAATCCAAAGAGAAGCTTTAAATAATATAAAATTATAATGGACTGCAGACTGCAGAATGAACCTATCCATTTTATTAGTCATAAAAATTTATATCTATGAGGCTGCAAAAATTATGTTACAAATAAGTGTAAAATGTTCATGTTCGAAATAATTGAATTTACAGCAATAGCATGTTCAAAAATTGTTACAGAATTTAATCTTCTAATTTTCATTTAATTTCGTCAGCATAAATCGGACGAGGATAAATTTCAAAACACACCACGATCCCGTCGAAATCATAACAAAGAGAAAGAGACGAGATAATCCAATCATTTATAATAGGCGACCGTTTCTGAGCCGCCGCTGCTGATAAATAAATTGGGTATGAAATTACGCAAATAACGGCCCACTCTTTTTTTTTTTGCAGATCCATCCAGTGAGTGAAGTGAGAAGTGTCAATCGGAATGACTTGACAGTTTCGTGGATTCGAATTTCGAATCAGAGCGAATATGACGTGTCCATTCCGCCGTGCCGCGTCACAGCACCAGTTTGCTAATGGCGGCAGTTCGGGAGTGAAGAAACCGGAGTTCAGATCCAGGCAATCATCAGTGCACCTACCAGGACATGATGAAGATGAGGGAGAAAGGAATACACTCACACTCAAACATCTGAGCGAGGCGCTCAAGTTACTGACTGCTCCATCGGTGAGTGTTCACCCTTTTGTTTAAGTTTATTTTCCCGTAAGTCTTTTCCTAAGCCCGCAGCATCCAGTTTTTCATTGAAATGGTCACTTACCATCAGTTGTTAACCTGTCTAAGAGACCTAAAATCTATTAAAAACAATAGTCAGCGATAGTTGTAGGTACATTCAAAGGTTCAGTTACTATTATTGTTACTGAAATTGGAACGTATATAGCTACGAGTCATTGGCATCCTACTGTTGGCATGGGTCTCTCCCATAGGTGAGGGAGAGCATACTTCACTACTCTGCGCAATTTTTATTGGATGGGAGGGGTGAGTTACCAACCCAGTGTTGAATGTTCTCAAGCCAAAAGTCTTCTACAAGACTAAACGATTGTTTTAAAATTCAAATCAAACGGAACGAGGTTTTAACGTGTCCTTCGGAGTGCCTTCGGAGCAGCCTTGCCTTGTATAATAATATTTGCCACTTTTGCCACCTACCGAAAGCGACTTCGTTCGTCGTTTTGCTCTCAATCGATTATGTAGAATCGGCGTTAGCCATAAGACTATGAATGCATCCTATAGGGCTATGATATATGTTATACTAGCTTTTACCCGCGGCTCCGCCCGCGTGGTCAAAGGCAATTAATAAGGAGTTGTTTATCATACATGACGTATAATTTGTAAGTGAAATTCAGAACTTGCAAATGAATTTTAATAACGCAATCTATTAACAACATCCGGAACTAAATATCTAGCAAATAACAAAACATCGATATCTTCCCATGGGGATGTTTTACCACGGTAAAAAGTAGCCTACGTCACTCTCCACCCTCCTCACTATCTCCACACACAAAAACCATACCATATAATAGCTTCGTTGCGACGTGAAAGCCGGACAAACAAACAAACACACTTTCCCATTTATAATATTAGTATGGATTAATGAAGTTATTGTAATTTATTCAAATTAACTCATTGATTAAGAAGTAAAGACGTGTCTACATGAATATTTTTTCCCATTTTTGCAAGACTTTTCATTAATGCCTCGCTCCTATTGGTCTTAACGTGGTGTTATATAGCCTAGAGCCTTCCTCGATAAATGGAATACATATCCAACACAAAACCAATTTTTCAATACGAACCAGAAGTTCCTGAGATTAGCGCGTTCAACCAAACTTACAAATAAACTCTTCAGGGTATAGATTGGACTAACATAGAAACAAGTATCAATATATTGTGACATATGAATAAGACGCTTAAGTAGAAGTACTAAACCATTTTCCATAGCTGTAGCATTGTGATTGCCTGGCGAAAGAGGAACAATAAAACTTTCATGTCAGAAAAATCAAGGTTGAACGAAAATAAAACGCATTTCGCCCTCGCATATCGTGGCGTAACATTTGCGAGTGTTGTGAACGCTTGTGGTTGAAGTATTCGTTTACTTCTTTATGACGCCGTTACATGTTTTGATTCTCTTGAGCCTTCCACAGCTTCTTGCGTGAGTGAAGCCGTCAGTGCGAATTAGATATATGATGCGGCTGGTAATACCTGCAAGGTAAAATTTGTAAAAGTATTCTATACTATACGACAAGGCCTGTAAGAATTAGTTATATTTATTGTTCCTCCGGGCAGTACAACCGTCCGCCACGTTACATCTACCGTGCATAAGCATTTCTACCGCTACCGTGTTATAGGCAATGTTAGACGGAAAACGTTGTACCGATGAACATAACTATCAACGGCGGAAGAACGTCCCTAGCAGGTGTGGCACATCCTGGGAACTGTCAGTGAGCAAAAACGGTTGACTGTAGTGAACTATAAAGTAATAGAAGTCGTAGAACATTTATTTTTATTATTTTTATTTCTAACTAGTGGACGCCCGCAGCTTCGCTCGCGTTACACATTCACTAACTTCAAAAACGGCAAAGCTTCATACTAACTTTGCACCCCCGTTTTACCCCCTTAGGGGATGAATTTTCAAATTTTTCTCGCCGTAAAAACCATCCTTGAACTTCAACGAACATTTTAAAAAAAGAATTGTCCAAATCGGTCCAGGCGTTGTTGAGTTATGCGCTTACCAACACATTTTGCGATTCATTTTTATTATATAGATAGTAACAGTAGTGTAGTAGTAGTACACTTCTCTAGAGGCAAATCTTAGTCCTCAAGGGCAACGCATCTTTTTGATTTGGAATAAGACACTTGTTAACAATTACTACCTAACTAAACTATTAAAAAATACAACTAATAGCGTTAAGTGTCTAACTGATAAACTTATGTTCGCATCCTGCTAACTCGACTAACCATTTCAGTGCGTATTTGATTCTTAAGAAAAAAATAACTTGGGTGTGCCATAACATATCGTGCGTTCATAACTGCGATCCTCCTGAGTCGATTGGTTGCTTCCTTCACTTCTTTACGATGGCATTAAAAAGTAAATGAGCCATGAAATCTTTTGTTCGGCACGCTTTATTGGGCCAACTCAAGTATAATTTACAATCAAACGAGCATAGTAATGTTCGATTGTAATTATGTGAACGATTTAGTCGAAGTGATTGACAAGTTGTAGCAACGCCTACTCTAAAGTCTTCCACGTAATTTTTAGATCAGGTATGTTTTATTTTAAATAATTTTTTGAAATTGCCACACTGACGGCAGCCCCACTCCAAATCATCCATCTGTCATGGCTGCGTTCAGTGTCTCGGTCCAGATTTCTCTCATTTAGTTTAGATCATAATATGTTTGTTTCATATTTCATGGGTGGGTTACATAATGCATTATGTGGTTCCGATACCGGGAATCGAACCCGAGCCTCCTGAGAGCCAGGTATCCTAGCCACTAGACCATATCGGATATAAGGGAGGGAGATTATTAATCACTTCGACTAAATCGTTCACATAATTACAATCGAACATTACTATGCTCGTTTGATTGTAAATTATGTTTCACGAATTAGTCGAAGTGATTGACAAGTTGTAGCTGTTTAGAGACAGATTTCAGAAATATGAAACCTATCTTATAAAGAAATAAAATACCTTGTGGTATGTTACTTTATTAACAAAGTTAACAAAAGGTAGGTAGTTTGTCCTTTTTTTTTTTTTTTTTCGGTAGTAATATAATACAAAAGTGATGTAAATAACACTAGTGTAAATTGACCAATTTTGTTTATGATTTATGTTAAAAAATTTTACTACAAAAATATAAAATAATGTAATGTAGTTAATTAACTGAGTTTTCTCTTCATTATAGATCATTTCCTGCAGACAGAATCAATTGCAAATTATTTCGAATGGTTTACAATACGTATCTATGTTACAATAATTTAGCAAATATACAAGAGGAATCACTCCAGTCTGCAGTGTTTCGAATGCTATCGATACTGAGAACCAGATACGAACTGCAGCATGTCGGGTGTTGTGTCTATAACCACTGTTAAGAAATTTCTTTAATATGTAGGTACATTGATTTAATCTTTATGCTAATAATAAAATAACATATAATAATATGGAGTATGTATATAAAACGATTGTTAGTAGTACGTAAGGTATTTGTGGCAATAATAAAGGTCTATTTTCATTAAAATTATTTTATGCTGATAATCTAATAAAAAGTTGTTTAACACTTATAAAACGTTTATTAGTATTGCATAAGATACTTGTGGTACTAATAAAGGTTTCTCTTTAGGCACCGGACGTACAACAAAATATGGAAGTTTCAAAAGAGGTTGGTACCTATGTATTTGGTTTGGAGGTTATGGTTATGTCAGAAATTGTATCTACGTTTTAATAATTTCATATGGATGTTTGACGTTTTTATTAATGACAATTACCGACAATAATTCTAACAAACTTATCTAATTTAATTGTTAAGTGATTCAAGGTAAGTAAAATAGCTGGAAAATTCCTGCTATTTTTACCTATGTATCCGATGCGCTGCGACTAACGCAAACGAAGCTAATGTTTTCATAATAGTGTTCCAAATGAAACTTTATTTTTGTTTAATTTTGTAATTATAGTTTAGCTAGTTTGAAGATTTAAGTTAAATCAAATTTGTGAAAGTTAATATTGAAAGTAATATTTTTTTTTTTTTTTTTTAATTATTGTTAAGTAGAGAATAATAACCTTATATAACTATAGACATGTTTACTAAAAACAAGATTTTACAAATCCATAATGTTTGTAATTAAGTACACCAAATAAAAACCAAGGGAATCTGAGCCTTTTTATTTATATAAGAGTACCATATTATTATAACTCGCGGCACCACTAGGCAATTTGTGAAGTTTATGGGGCAGTCTGGAGAAAGATATTAATTAGACCCATAATGATAATGATAATGATAGAAAACATGGGTTGAGATGGCCAGTATGGTACATACTATCACAAGCTTTATCGTGTATCAGTTATTGCAACATTCTTAAAACTAAAGCAGAAGCTTTGTCAAATCCTCTCATTTTAAACGGAATGCACCAACAGCGGAGGCTCCAGGATGCAGGACGCATCCGGGACATGTAAGAACATTATGTAGAACATTAACATTAAGAACATTAAGTGCTGTGGTCTGCGCGTGTTAGTTATATCAGGAATGCAAAAACTGTGTTGTGTGTTCCACTATATTTTCAAACTTTTTAAGAATTATACAATCGGCCTCGGTTTCTACTCGTATATATGATGCAAATATATTTTGTGACATTTGTATTCATTGCCATACTTATCTCTCGAAAAATATTAACTACTTATTAAAATGAGGGTACTGTAGCGACCCCATTCGATTTATGCATTAAGCTGTAAAGTCGTAATAATATCATAATTTCTCGAAAAATATTAACAACTTATTAAAATGAGGGTACTGTAGCGACCCCATTCGATTTATGCATTAAGCTGTAAAGTGGTAATAATATCATTAAATTTGTATGTAACGTTAACCAATCGTAATAATGTGTGATCACACTTATAAAAATTGTTTGCAAACACTAAACTGCCTTTAGTTCCAATTCATTAATGTGTAGTGATTTTTCCTAATTCTTTCAATAACTAAAATATTGTTTGTCATTCGAGAATGAACCACGTCCATTTATTGACGCATCAAAATTTATTTTGAAAATCATAACAGCGAATTTGACTAACATTATGTTATCAATACAATAAAATACAAACACTCTTTATTTGTACACCGATAAAGAACATGTTACAACAACAAATTACAATTAGGGTATACAAAAAAGACGGCAGTTATTTAATCTCTAAAATATCAGTGTGCAATGTTTTTGTAATAAAAATGATTTATTTATAAGAATTCAATTGGATTGCTGAGTAACAAAATAAATATGGTATTCCAACGATTTGGTGTATAACTAATAATACTGTATATGATTACTGTATACAGTATAATAACACCGTCTCTCAATTGACATTTTTGAAATATTGAATGTTTTTGTTCGTGAGATGATTAAGTACGAATGATGCTTTATGTTTTTAATTATATACATGAAACCCAGAAATTAATCTTGGTTGTAAGTAACTTTTTTCGAATTTAAGTTAATTATAAATCCGAGACTTCTAGAATTTAAGCGATAAATCAGACATTCTAAAAAATTGCTAAAGAGATCTATTGAATATGTCATCACTGTTTAAAACAGAGGTTATATTATACAAAAAACAATAAATTAATTATGTGTATATTCCATTACTGATTTGCGTCACACATTCCGGATGTTAACGAATGGATCGAGGATACCGTTATATATATATATATATATACCGTTATAGATACTTGAATCTCAGGTATTTATATAGTAGTATAAAATGTATGAACAGTTAAAAATATATAAAATAGCAGTCTAAAGTATATTATTATTAATAATAGCCATAAAGTAAATTATTATTAATAATTTTGAAGCCAATAATTTTCCATTTTCAAGTGATCTACTACAATAAATTAAATATTAGATTAAATATTTAATATGAATCGTATATCACCATTCGGTTAAGACCTACTATAAATGCGCTTGATATGAACCCATTTTTAACAAGCGATCTAAAGCATTATGGTAAACAATTGCTTCTTGCTTTGATTTATAGTAAACACTTCAAAATAAAGTTTGTAAAAGAGTAGGTATTAGTGGAAAATGGTATTTCATAACCTTATATCCCATCCAGGATTATTGATATAAAATCCGAAGTCTGCCAGCATATCGTAAGTCATCATACCTCGTAGTCAGCTACCTGCGACAGGGTCGGCGCAGTTTAGCTGCGGCGGCGACGGCTCCAGCGGCGACGGCTCCGGCGGCGACGGCTCCGGCGGCGACGGCTCCTGGCGGTGGACAGTCCTGTTCGGCTGGCGCAGGCCCGCTGGTAAAGTCGACAGCATCGCTGCTGGCTGATAGCGCCCTACATCGTGGTTGTTGGCCTACGGCTTTCGATGTAAGGATTTTGGAGTTTAAATTGCAAAAGAGTTAGTCCGACTGTGGGTAGATTTAACATTTCTTATTTTCTGTTATATTTTTCTATGATATCTCTAGGATTTAAGACTAGAACGGATGTGATTAAGGCATATCTAGTATTAGTTTCGTAAAATGAGCATCGCAAAGGCGACAGGCATTTTTATTCTGAGTATAAATGAATCGGCGTGCACTAAAACGGCTAAAGCAATCCCCATTTGTTTAAATATCAACAAAGAGGCACCTTGGCCTCTGGGTCAAGGTTTGGTGGCGGCAAAAAACAATTTTTGGGTAATGTGTACTCGGATAAAATTTTATCCTTGAAAAACCTTTGGTTTATCGATTAAAAGGGTTTACCCTTTTAAAGTATAGATTGCCAGCGAGTGGCGACATCCTTATGAGTCGCAGTGACCAAATTAATTTTAAATTTCAGTACCTTCAGTATAGCAAATTTTCAACGCCTTTGGGCGTGGCCTCTGCTGGGTCGGCAGGGGCTGGCGCTGGCTGCTCCGCTGCGGCCTCCTCGACACCCGCCAGGGCCTCCTCCGGCTCGCGAGAGGCTAGCCGTCCCTGGGGACGCGGCCGCTGGCAGCACAGAGCCCGGGCCCGGGCCCGGCCGGGATGAATCCGTCATGGGTTCATCGTACTCATACTTGTATAAGTATGGCACATCTGCGACATATGCAGACAACACAACCAAAGAGGTTTATATAAATACCCAAAAGGGCTGTATGGCAAAACCAAAGAGGTTTATAAATAAATACCCAAAAGGGCAGCATGGACCCGCCAGGGGTTTGTCGTCATCATACTTGTATAAGTATGGAATATCTGCGACATCCGCGAACAACATTGCCGGATAGTTATATAGTTATAATAATATAAAAACCCACGAGGGCTATATAAAAAACTTGTAATAAATTATTTTTAACTTTCTCCCTAAGGCGTGTGAAGACTTGAGCACGTAAACGCTGAATGAGAGAAATCTGGACCGAGACACTGAACGCAGCCATGACAGATGGATGATTTGGAGTGGGGCTGCCGTCAGTGTGGCAATTTCAAAAAATTATTTAAAATAAAACATACCTGATCTAAAAATTACGTGGAAGACTTTAGAGTAGGCGTTGCTACAACTTGTCAATCACTTCGACTAATTCGTGAAACATAATGGAAACTATAACGCACTTTTAATTTTCGATAAAAATGTTGTATATGTTTAATTACTGATCGTTCGTTTTACCGTCCGTCAGTTTTAGTGTAGGTTAAATATTGCATTTTGGAATATAGGAATACATTTTAATGTTATAGAATGTTAGTGTCAAATTAAATACCTTTATGCACCTGGATATCGTGAGTGCGAAACTGTGACCTGGAATATGTCCTTGTAATTAATTTATTGTAATACATTTGAGGTTATTATTATAATTATGGTTAATCCCATTATAACGTAAATCTATACTATTATTATAAAGAGGAAAGATTTGTTTGTAATGTTTTCACACAATAATTACTGGACCGATTTCAAAAATTTGCTATTAGAAAACTGCATCTTCACTGAGTGACATAGGCAATAATAATATAATATTATTAATAGCATATAATAATATAATATTACTTGGTGTAAACTTAACTATTGTTATGTCTAATTCCACGCGAGCGAAGAAATGTCACAATTTTTTTTCTCTTCTACGGGTTCACAATAGTTTTACACCTAGAACACATTCAGTGGTACTTTTTTCAAGATTAAGCTGTAAAATACTGAGCCAAGTTCCTTCCTACTTGTAAGGCCAAGGTTTGCAAACGACCCGTAGCGTACCTACTGAAATAGTTTAAAATTACGTCACGCAGCATCTCGGAGGTCGTGCTGACATGTTGCGACGAGGTCGGGGCGGGAACGAAACGATGTTAGGTAGGTATGCCATTATGGAAGAGAGAATGGCGTCATCTGTCTTGGCATATTTATCTTTGTGATAAATGGGGCATCATTGAGTGAAATACTGGAACTTCAAATGGTTATTAAAATTTATGTATTCTCAGTTAATTACATTCTGTACCTCATAGTTAATAAAGAAAGCTCTTAGAGATGCTCTTTGAGATAAGATTTTTTTTTCAATATTTAACATTTTTATTTCAAAAGCAAACTGTAGGTAGGTATCTTATATTTGAGCACGAGTGACATTTTAAGTTTTAAGCTAGAACATACTCGTCGCAGCTCAAGACTTAATTTTTATTACTAAATATGTAAGTACCCAAGACAAGAATTGCTCAGGGCGTTAAAGTTGTAAGCCCGGCGATTTTCAGTTTAATCTCGTTCGAATTAAATTTTCAAGCAATGTTAGGGCCAGCCGACCTTTACCAACAGTATAGGTACACATTATCGCTGAGCACTTACCGATTTAGGATACCGAGCTCCGTTGTAAATTGAAGATAACTAAGGAATACGGTAAATTAGGTATACTAGTGGACGCCTGCAGCTTCGCTCGCGTAGAATTAGACCCATCATCGACGTCTGCCCGCTTTCGGGTTGCCAACTTGACTTCAAAACCGGCAAAGTTTCATACTAAATTTGCACCCCCATTTTACCCCCTTAGGGGATGAATTTTCAAAAATCCTTTCTTAGTGCTCCCCTACGTTATAAAAGGAACCCCTGTGCAAAATTTCACGTTTCGAACCCTTATTTTAGTTTAGGCCCTGCGTTGATATGTCAGTCAGTCAGTCAGTCAGTCACCTTCTCCTTTTATATATATAGATATAAGGTTCATAGGTATAAATAAATATTAATCGCGTGGAATTAGACATAACAATAGTTTCGTTTACACCTAGTAATATTATATAGCCTATGTCACTCAGTGAAGATGCAGCTTTTTAATGGTGAAGGAATTTTTGAAATTGGTCCAGTAGTTTTTGTGTGAAAACATTGCAAACAAATGTTTCCTCTTTAAAATATTATTATAGATAAGACGAAATAATTCAGGGTTAATGTTACACGTTTTTAGATATCTATTTATTTATTAAATAATCCTTCAATGTTTTTGCATGAGTATATACAAATTAAGCCTCTGTGTACAACCTCTTAAACTATTACACTCTTGCTAGGATTACGCGGTTAACTCAAATCAAGACAGCATTTTAAAATAATCGCAGGTCTAACTATGGATAGATGACTGTAAAAATGTCAGATAATAGGGCCAGATAATAGGGTCAACGTGACTATGCTTTATATGTCCCCCCCGGGCCCCGGTGCTGGCGCCAGGTGTAAGGTTGGAACGAAGTTTGAACCAATCAAAAGTTGCCAAGTTTCCGCATGATATTGTAAGCTTATTAGCGGCCCGCAGCGTTATTTCTGAGACGTTATTTCTTAAACGCCGATCGATCAATTTTGATCTTTTTTACCTAGATTGCTGTTTCTTACTGATTTAATGTTACTAATATTTGTTGTTTTTATTTTTAATGAATGAAGTATCTCCAGGTGCTACTGTAAATTCAATAATAATGTATCTTTTCGAAGTCGAAAGTACGAACCTTATACAGAAACTGCAAGTTACTGCAAGATTAGAATGTAATGAAGTTACATAATTGTAGTTTAATTAAACTTAAACAAATACCTGGTGAGCATAGAGCATACCACCACGCTGCTTCGGTGCTGATTGGTGGAGGATGGGATGGTAATGTGATTTACATAAAACTTTTTCTTTTTAAACTAATAACTTAATCACAGCATGAAAATCGAAAAGAGAAACATTTCAACCTTCTGACTTTCACTTGAACAGAGCTCACAAAATAAGTTCACCACAATCCTTCCGCTGTCCCACTGTTGGGCACTGGTCTCCTCTGGAAATGGAATGTGTTAGACTTTAGTCCATTACGCTGGTGCGTATTGGTATTCTTCACATGCCTTTAAGAACATTAAGGAACTATCAGGCATGCTGGTTTCCTCACGGTGTTTCTTTCACTGTTACAGCAGGTAACAATTAATTTCTTAAATCGTACAAACCATAGAAAAGTCATTGGTGCCGCTTGGATTTGAACCCGGCCTTCTAGAGATTTCTAGCCACGGTGCTGTCACCGCTATATAAAATAATTTATAGCGTCTAAAATGTCACGAAAGACTTCGATCGTTCAGCCACTCAGCTACGGCGTCGACTAGCTACATCTGTCGTGATTGAATCATATAAATCTCACTCGGAGATTCACACGTGAAGATTCCATTGGGCACAAGATATGAATGAATCGTGCCCCTATTTCAAACCTTCCGTTATTTTTGTTCGCTTTATTCAAAACACAGTTTTCTTTGTTAGGTAAAACGGGACCCCCGTTTTATCCTTTTTCTAATTCAAATTCAAATTCTTTATTGCAGTCTGTTGGTATTGGTAGATGGTACAGTGTCAAATATGCTCCTTAATAGAAACCCTGTGCAATACATGTACAATACATGCTTATATTAATATTAAAATAATAAATTTTGTTATAATGATACAATTGTAAATGTAAAAAACTTTGGGTACGGAACCCAAAAATCTCATGGCCGTTTCGTTCAAACATACTATTACTAAGACCCGCTCTGTCTGGCTGTCAGTCTGTCCGCCGGTCCGTCTGACCGTCTGTCACCAGGCTGTATCTTACGAACCGTTATAGTAAGACGCTTGAAATTTTCACACATGATGTATTTCTGTTGCCGCTATAACATCAAATACTTAAAAACAGAAAAAAAAAAATGAAAATTTAAGGGGGCTACGACGAACATGATTTTTTTCCGTTTTTATATAAAATGGTACGGAACCCTTCGTGCGCGAGTCCGACTCGCACTTGGCCGGTAATTAATGAATTTGTACATTTGCATGACGTTTTTAGGATTTGAATAGTTAAGGGAACAAGTTATTAATAATTAAAATTCATCGTTATTTCTTGTTTTACACAAATCAGAAAATTTCGTGACACGAATTTTCGAAACGTCAGATGGCCGTGTGAGAATGTCCATGATATTTATTAATTATATTTATATTAGCAATTTTACTTAATTATACGTGCATTTTATATATAAATAAAGAAGTATAAAATGTTAAGTCAAGTTTATTATGTGTACTTTGCAAATGGCCTTTGAAATAGGACGAAACATTGAATAAAATGGGAGCATTACATTTCAATTCCAGCTTCATTTGAAAAACAAATATAATTCTGAGTGAATTCATTTCATTCATTCTTCAGAGTCACACTATGTAACAGGAAATAAAGAAAATCAAGCTTCGCTGCCTTACGCCAGTGCAAAAGATACGAGCCGAACGATTCTTCCTCGAGGTCTTTATTATTTAATAGCCAGCCATTAGTCACAATCCATAGACGTCCCACTGCTGGGCACGGTTCTATTCTAGGTGCGGGAGGTCTAGTGTAGAGCATACTCCACCACGCTGCTCCAATGCGGATTGGTGGAGTATTATTGAATAATTATGCTTAATTTATTTAACTTATTTTTTATTTTTTAGTTTTGAAATTGAGAAATTATTTTAATGTTCATAACTTACTTGTAAAATTCCAAATGTTAATCGTCGCTCGCTCATACTGCGACCCCAAACGGAATGAATTAACATTCCGAGACGTAAAGTATGTTTTATTACGTTATTATGCAGTGCTACGTATCTTTACAACACAAGACAATTTAATGCTTTTCAATTTGTGTTTTGTTCTTACAGATAATTTCCTTTTTGATTTACTCTACAAACACACACACACAGTTCGCTTAGAAATGCATTTACGCATCCTGACCTAGTTGCCACCCTCCTCAAAGACACTAGCGATCGTATTAGGTAAGTCCTTCGAAACTTCATTCCCGGGGAAATCACCGGGATAAAAAGTGCCTACATATCCAATATTTAAACTAGAAACTAGAAAGCTGAATTTTGTCTTGCTTTTAAGACTTAGGCAAGGAATAAGAACAGATTTTTTAAAATTCAACCTTTATGGGGGTGAAAAGTTTGTGTGAAACTTCGAAACCTCTCAAGCTACACCCATGAAAATTAAAATTTAAGCTTTAAAGGTATTTAAATAAAGAAATATACGTAATGCACTTTTTTTTCCACCCCTAAGAGGTTAAAATTGGGGGGTTTAATGTTAAGACAAAGTATTGTATATTATAGGCCTTAACGGTTGGGTCTTGAAATATATAAAGTTGATACCAGATTACTTTTACGCTGCACGCAAAATTCCTGAGACTAACTTTGAGTAAGAATCATATTGGGGCTGGGATGGTTCGCCCAGTTAGCTGAGAGAATTAATTAGAACATTAGTCAGTAGTAGTACTCAGTCGATAGTTGCTGGGGATTGTTAGTGATAGTTAGTCCAGTTAATACATGATATTAAGATTCCCGTTCCCAGTCAGTCACAAATGTTTTGCTACCCTTGAGGACTAAGATGGTCGTCTATAAAGAAGAGTAGCCGGAAACCACACCTTTCCAACCGGGCCACAATTGCTTAAGAAAAAAAAGTACACGCTAGAAATTGGAAGGCAAGATAACCATGGCATTAAATATTATTAGATTTATTAATCTAGCGTTTGAATACTCAAGCAATCTTCTAGAGCGTAACTAGCCCGGAAAAGCAGCTATGAAACGACTAGGTATTCAATTTCAGTCTGTGAAGAGCTATCAAAATACCTCATTTTCCGTCAAAATTTCAAGAAACTACGAAATTATTCCTTTGAATGTAAATGATGGAATGAAGAGCAAGGCGTGAATAAGATGTTCTGAGAGTCTCGCCACATTACAAACGCATTCAAGTTTCGAAGTAAATTAACTAGTTGATTCCAAGAGAAATGAAAAGTATCTTGGTTCAGTAGTTAAAGATCTGTCTTAAGACTTTTGTTATTATGCACTTTACCTATACTTTTATTAATGATTATCTACTATTATTGTTTGAAAATTTCAAATAATTTTACAGTCAAATTGTCGAATGATACAAACAATTTTCATGATTTTAAGAAGTACTCCAACCGTATAAAATATATATTTAACGACATAGGACACACAGTGAACGACATTAGCAAAATGAAAATATAAGATAATATAGCTAAATGTTATAGGCGACGAGTTTTAAAAGTATGACAGAAAAATGATAACCTGCAAAAGTTACATAAGGGTCTGAGGAATGAAGAAGTAATAATTTTAACAGTTATTCATGTATACAATTAATCATATTGAATGAAATTGATACTTTTATAAGACCATAAATTTGAATAAAAAAATTGAAAATATCGTATAAAAGGTTATATTTATTTGGAATTAACTATGTGGCCTTCCAAATTCCAAATGTGGCCTTTCAAATTTAGTATTAGCTTGCAAGATAAGCAATGTCTTATAATTTTTGATGTGAAACATCTTTAGGCGGAGGGCGAACCAAATTTTTGGCGTGGCGAGCGTGGCGAGCGTGGCGAGCGTGACGAATATGGAATATATTGTATAGGTACTATACAGTTCCGAAAAATGACGGTCGAAAATTATTTTATTAATAAAATATAATAATTAGGTAAATTTTTTTTTTCTTATATGTTTTAGTTCCTGTCATAATCTTTTCTTTTGTGCATATTAGGTATATTATGTACATAATAATTTCGATGTTTCACATCTGCCAGGCGTCCCGTGACGGCTCACAATTTTTTTTTTTACTTATCGTAATTGTAATAAACGGAACGCTATACATCGGTTCCAAGCACTATTATAATAAAGAATACAATACAATACACGATATCCGATCAATCAACGCGATGATTGAATGAATCGCGTAATGATGCCATTTGTCATTGCCCAGCTACTCGGAACGCTTAGCTGACATATGCAATTGATATGCCCAATTGATTTGATTGGGCAAACGATTTATTGTGTCGTTGGCAGTCGTTATTGAATCTAACTGATCGCTGCAGCTTGTTCACGAGTAAAGTAGATAAACGAATTGACTTGGGGATGTATTCACGTACAAATACAAATACAAAAGCCTTTATTTATTCCTTGTTTTACATCATTAATTACAAACATATGTACATAGTCAATATTCAAAATTTCATATAAGAAAGTATAATCAGTAATAATTGTATAATTTTTATGTGATGCAAAACTTATTTAGGTACCTATATAGATATTTCAAATTTATTATAGTCATTAGATAATTATGTTATTTATATGTATTTAATATTTTCTATTATTTCTGTATTATTTATACTGGAGGAAATATTTTAACCTCCAGTATAGCGTCTTATTTTTTTTAGGTAACTTTACCAAGTTGCATCCAAAGACAATCCAATAGACAATATTTAAAAAAAACACATTTTTGAGTTCTAACTCGTTATTACAATGCCCCTGAATCGAAATTATGAAACAATATTCAAATGAAAAAGTTGCTCTTCAGATTTATTATAGTAATAATAGATTGATACATTTTCTCAAGTTTTTGCACCGTCATCCCTATCTCCGGACAGCCATCAAAAGTTTCTCAATTGTTTATCCTGTTGGAATGTTATTGAAATAGTTGAAGTAGCGATTCCATTCACAATAAAACATGGCGTAGGTACGGTTGTTATGTCCGGTATTGCTTCAGAAACCGGTGAAATGTTGGTATCCGCAAGTTCGAAACTATTTCACGAACACAGCTTCGGTAATTGAATCGTAAAATCGTACCGTATATTGTACCGGTCAGCTGTATGAACTTTAATATCACTGAAGGCCGATATTTTTGTTCGTGAGAGGAAAATAAAATTGGCAAGTTTATATGGAGGTTCTCTCTTCTATATACAAACTTAACTTACAAAAAAAAATGAAATAGATTCAAGGCTTACAATATGTATGGTGCTAGAATGTATGGTGCATGGTGGTAGAATTTATAATATGTAGTGATCGTTTTGTAAACAGTTAACCTCTACCCATATTGGAAAACTTCACATGCCAGAATATTATGGAATATCAGGCATGCAGGTTTTCGTTAAATTATACTGTCCCGCACTGCACTGTCAAGCAACGTCTTGGGTGGTCGCAAAATTTCATGGGCGTTTCCGTACTTCGGAGGGCTTCTGTAAAATAAGTAAAAATGGAAAATAAAAATCGTACAATACCAGAATTCCCGTAAGACTGTCTGCACCTTCCGAGGCATAGTTAAATGTCGGCCTTATGTATAGTACGCAACTATTCCAAGCGCCATTAAGTCTGGTTCAGGTACTCTGGTCTGACTCTTGGATTGTATATAAAGCTGAAGTTAAAAGACGTATGACTACGTATACTGACTTTAGTCCAAAGGCCTTAAACTGTGCAACAGCCAAGACGAAAAGTTAAAAAAAAATCTGTGGCGCACTTTTTAAAAATTTATCCTTTCAATTGTTATTTTACTCTAGGCTTACACATCGGCGCGGCGGTCGCATGCCGCACGCTTTCCGCAGCAAGCTTCCTTTCATCTCTAACGCCTTCTTGATTAGGAAAAAGGGAATGAATTTGTCGAAATACCTCGCCTTAAGTGTCGGCGGCATCGGAATTCTATTTTGTGGGATTACTTTCGACTGTATGCCGTGAAAGCATCCATTAGTTATCGGACACCCAGCCCTAGATACCTACTGTATACGGCACGGCACGTCACTCGTCAAAGTAGGGATGTTCTCAAACGCCTCCGGCAATTCGATCTTTGTTGTCGATCACTTAAGGTGTTCTGTTTCAGCTTTTACCAGTAATTTCTTTTATATTCGCCGGCCTACTTGTAGTTAATTGGCTGACCTTGATACAGACTGGATTTTATTGAGGAGACAGTTATGTGCTGTGGTAGGTCATTGTTACAATAAACCCGCATGAAATGTGCTTGAACTGTTCTTTCTATGTAAATTAAAGATCGCATGTGGAAATCAGAAGGTCGACCGCTAGTGATATACGAGTAGGTATCAATCGCTGTCATGGCATGATAAGTCGATTTCAGTGTTTTTCGATACTTATAGGGGTTCCAGGTAATTCCGGAAATTGACGTGTTTTAAAATCACTAGTTCTCAATACAACGTGACACCGTTCCAGGTTCCAGCAATGTACCGAAGAGTTACATCCAACATCTCTGCTGTGTCGAGTCTCCTTAGCCTCATCATATTTTGAACGCAAGGGTATCCTTAAAGATCGATGCGTAGAAATAATATCGATACAGCCATGTCCAAGTGGCCCCTCAGCTTAGCATTTTTCTCACTATTTACACTGAGGTCGAGAATTCTGACAATCAATGAAATCGATTATTTCTGGTAATATTAGTGTTTTACCAATAGACATTGCATTTGACCTACTTCGGATTTGACGACGAAGCAGTCGTAACAATTTAAAGTTTATTCGCTCGTATTTCCTGTAATATCATCCACGCTTATACCGTGCACAGGCTTGTGTGGCTTCCCGTAGTCGGCTTAAGCAATACTGAAAATTATAATGCGGATATAACGGTCGCAGTAGATTAATTCCTTCTTAAATTTTCTTTACCCTCTAGTGTAATTAAATTTTGTAGAACATTCCTTTCTCTCTGCATAACGTGGGTGGGTTGGGTTTTAAGTCCGTAAGAATTTTCCTATTTAATTAAAAAGCATGTATTTTTGTGCCTTATTATGTCCTTTTACTGTGGTATAATGACTTTCCGGTGTGATATGAGTTATATAATACATTTATTTTCTGCTACGTATGTAGGTCTTTTGTGAGTAAGTAAATAAGTAGATTAATTGAGGGTAGGTGCTAAAGTCAACACTGCTTTATTTGTGCTCTACAGTATTTAATTAATTAAAAAAAGATAAACTTACATAGTTAAATCACAAATGTGTATTTAGTGTTTAACCTGCCACCCAGCACTTGATTCTCTTCACTAAATCCATAACAAACTTGAGCTTGACAAAAATTGTTAATTTTAATTTTTTCACTACTACAAATGGAATCACTTCAAAGTTCATTGGCCGCAATGTCCGAATTATTTACAACCAGGATGAATGAATTTCAAAAGCAGCTTCCACAAGGTACAACCACAACACCAACATCCAATCTAGAGGCTGACTTTGCTGCTTTCCGTCTCTTCATTTTGTCATCCTTGGAAACTATGAGGAAGCAAATCGAGCTTTTGAGCCTGCAAGTTGACCGCTTGGACATGAGGGGCAGGCGGAAGATGATCCTGCTGCATGGCGTCCCGGAGGAAAAGGGTGAGGATTCTGTCACATTAGTCACCAAGCTTGTCTCCGAGAAGATGGAGGTTCCTGCATTTTCTAGCGACTGTTTAAGCAGATGTCACCGGCTGGGGCCATCCAGTGAGAACAGAACGAGGCCCTTAGTTGTGAAGTTTAAAGATGTGTCCATCCGCAACAGGGTATGGTTTGCGAAAACTAAACTCAAGGGCAGCGGTGTAACCCAATCCGAGTTCTTGACAAAGTCGCGACATGCAGTCTTCTTAAAAGCAAGGCAGCGATTTGGTGTAACAAACTGCTGGACACGAGACGGCGTAATTCATGTACAGGTTGCCAGCGAGCATTTTCAAGTTGAGAGCCTGGCTGAGCTTAATGCCGTCCCGAGCCTGCCAGTGCCTGCGCCCGCAAAGCCTGGGCCCAGCAGCAGTAGAAATCTTGAACTAGACCCGAAAGGTAACTCTCGATCAAAACGTAACACCAAAAAGTAATTGTGGTATATAGTTATGGTTCTTTTTTGTAATTCACGGTGTAAGTCTTTTATTTTTATGTAGTAGTATTATGTAGACTCATTAGTAATGTCATCTCTTCCATATTATGTGATTCTTTATCAGGCATATTTCTATCACAAAGTTTAGTAGTAATTAGCGGTAAAAGCTTTTGTATTTATGTATGTAGTGGCAGTAGTTTTTATCTCATGTCATCATTTCCATTCCATAGTGTAATCTTGCATCGTAGGTACGTTTCTATCACATAGTTTAATAATGGACTATTATAGTGTTTTGATTTGATGTCTATCAAAATGTAGTGTAGAATGGAACATAATTATCTTCTTTATATTAGGTAGGTAGTTACTAATTTTTTACTATTACAATTTACAACATGAAAACGTAAACAACAAACATTCACTCACATCACATTTCACTAATTTAATTTCTATATGACAGTGACACTGACAAGTTGACAATCAGGGTCAACTTAAGGACCACAGTGTAAATAGACGAATTAATGATAATGTGAACAGATATCTTAAAATATCAAGTCGCTCAAATTGTATGTTCATCCAAAAATATCATGTAATCAATGTAAGCGGATTTATGATATCATTATTACTAGTCCATTGTGTTTTGTTCATTTTTTACACTATTACTATTTAAATTACATGCATGCTCTTTCCATGTACCAATAGGATACATAAAGCTTTTAGTTTTAGATACATAGCTTAGATAGCTTTTAGATACATAAAGCTTTGTTAAATTTCTTCCCTAGGTGTGCTGGCTGGTGGGTTGGAGAAGGAAAACCTTAATCGTAGCCTCATTTAATTATATATATATATATTTTGTCTTATTTAATTTTTAATTTAGTTTTCTTGCATTTTACTTATTATTTGAAATGAATCCTGATGATAACGACATGCACTTTTTTTCCTGTTCCTCTACATCCGATGTAGGTAGTAGTAACAACAGTTTTGAAAGCATTCCCCCTTTAAATGAAATTTTAGACTCTCACTTTTCTGATGTACCAAAAAACTTTAATTTAGTCCACATAAACGCGCAGAGCATTCCAGCACACTATCCTGATCTGTTATCGACCTTCGATAGCCAACACATCCACGCCATTCTAATTTCGGAATCATGGCTTAAGCCATGCCTTCCATCTACAGCTTACTGCATCCCAGGCTTTCATTTAATTCGCCATGATCGCACTTCCCGGGGAGCAGGCGGCGTAGCCTTATTTCTTCGCTCTCATATTCCCTATACCATCGTCAAAGTCTCATCACAATCTGAGAGTGAAGTAGAATATCTTTTCTTAGAAGTCCAACTATCCCACGCCACCAAGTTGCTTGTAGGTGTCTTTTATAGCCCATCACTCAACATTGACTATTTCGACGGACTAGACAAGTTGCTTGAAGATTTTGGCACTATTTATGATCACACCATAATCATGGGAGATTTCAATACATGCTTGCTAAAACAGAATGCTAGATCCCGTAGACTTAAGACTATTATTGATGCTGCCAATTTACATATACTACCTCTCAACGCAACTCATTTTTTCCCGAACTGTGAACCCTCCTTGTTAGACCTTATTATAGTGTCTTCACAGGATCATGTTGAGAAATATGGTCAATGTGCGGCGGAAGGTTTCTCTTATCACGATCTCTTATACTTATCTTACAAAATCCGACCTCCTAAAGCAAAGTCGAAGGTTCTACTTCAGCGGAATTTTAATGGGATGGACATATCAAAACTGCGTCATGATGCATCCAACATTGATTGGAGTGTCATTGAAGCTGCGCACACTGTTGATGAACAGGTGGCATTGTTCAATTCCTTACTTATCCAGCTCTATGACTTACATGCCCCTGTCCGTCCAGTACGCATCCGCCATCTACCGGCACCTTGGTTAACTGACGATATTAAAACTCTTATTGATAAAAAAAATAAGGCCAAGGCTAAATACAAAAAAAATGTCAATGATGAGAACTTAGAGAAGTACAAATCTGCAAGAAATCGCTGTAACACAATGTGTAGAGATCTGCAACTACGCCACATTCACAAGTCTGTCCAAAATGAAGACCCCAGCAAAGTCTGGAAATTCTTAAAATCCATGGGAATTGGGAAAAAGCAACAAAACACTCTTCCTCATAATTTAGACATAAATAATCTCAATCTTCATTTCTCTGCTACATCTTGTATTGATAGCAACACTAAATCGAAAACCTTAAATCAAATTTCTAATCAAAATTCTATTTTTCCCAATCTCGATTTTCCATTGTTCTCTTTTATGCAATTTGCTGTACGTGATGTTGAGAAGGCAATTAACTCTATTACTTCTGATGCTGTCGGCAGTGATTGTATTAGCCGAAAGATGATCACTCCGCTCCTTGATATTTTACTCCCTACCCTTACATTCATCCTTAATCATTCCATTAACGCCAAAACTTTTCCTAGTGTCTGGAAGGAAGCCCAAGTAATCCCATTACCCAAAAAATCAAATCCTTTTTCCTTTTCTGACTACAGGCCAATTTCCATACTTCCTTTTCTTTCAAAAGTCCTCGAGCGCCTTGTACACCATCAATTAAACTCATACCTGAAACGTCATACCCTTCTTAATCCCATGCAATCCGGGTTCCGTCAAGGTCATAGTACGGTTACAGCACTATTGAATATTACTGATGACATACGTTCGGGGATGGATAGTCAAAAACTCACAGTGTTGACGCTGCTTGATTTTAGCAACGCGTTCAATACTGTGGATTTTGACATCCTACTGGGGATACTTCCTTCTTTCAACATATCTCCGTCAGCGATTGCCTGGTTTCACAGTTATCTGTATGGACGCCGGCAGCGTATCCAAGTACAGGACAGATTCTCCAGTTGGTCCGATACTATTGCCGGTGTTCCACAAGGTGGTGTGCTATCCCCGCTCCTATTTAGTATTTTCATAAACTCCATTAGCTCTCAACTTTCTTCTCTCTACCATTTGTACGCTGATGACCTGCAGATCTACAATCAAGCTAGCCTTAGTGACTTGCCTCAGGCCATTGCAAGAACCAATGCAGATCTTGTCCGTATTTCACAATGGGCTCACAACTATGGTCTTAATTTAAATGCTGCCAAATCCCAGGCAATAATATTAGGAAGTTCTCGCCTGTTATCAAAAATTGACTGGTCTTCACTGCTGCCATTAAAATTAAATAACGTAGACATACCCTACAGTGCTAAAGTTAAAAATTTAGGAATATATATGGACCAATGTTTTACTTGGGCTCCACAGCTCGCTGAAGTAAGCAGAAAACTATTCGCAACGATTGCTTCGTTACGAAGGCTGAAACATGTTTTGCCCATACCCACAAAAATTACGCTTGCTCAATCTCTTCTTCTACCAATACTCGACTATGCTGATGTGTGCTATCTCGACATAACCGAGGAGCAACTAAATAAGCTTGAGCGCCTTCAAAATTTATGTATACGGTTTATATTTAGCTTACGCAAATATGACC
This sequence comes from Carterocephalus palaemon, assembly GCA_944567765.1. Lineage (NCBI taxonomy): Eukaryota > Metazoa > Arthropoda > Insecta > Lepidoptera > Hesperiidae > Carterocephalus > Carterocephalus palaemon. The sequence goes on along the minus strand of OX155658.1, from coordinate 3,472,641 downwards.
ATGTTTCAGAATTTCGCACTAAACTCAAGTGGCTCCCAATTCGCCTTCGCCGGAATGCTCATATCTTATCTCTGCTTTACTGTGTGCTTTTTAATCCTAGTTCTCCTCCCTATCTGAAACAGAGATTTCAGTACACCTATCAAACCCACGATCGCTCCCTGCGCTCCTCAGCAACTCTTGCACTTCGTACCCCTACTCACTCATCCATCTTCTTTTCTAAATCCTTTTCTGTAACTGCTGTGCGTCTTTGGAACTCCCTTCCCCTATCCATTCGCAATGCCCCTTCCTTGAATTCCTTCAAAAGTCGACTAAAATCCTATTACCTACAAATATAAATATAGTATTACTATTCTTCCCCTTCTTCCTCTCTCATCTGTTTTTAAAATATAATTAGTGTTACTCGTTATCAATATGTTTTTCTTGCTTTCCTGTATCTTGCTTATATATTTCCTAATTTATTCTTGTGCACCCTACCATATTTAAACTCTTTCTCTAACTCCTCAGCCCAAGGTTGCCTGGAAGAAATCGCTAGTTAGCGATAAGGCCACCTATTGTACCTACGTAGTTTTTAGTCCTTATTTCATGTAATTGTTCTTTTATATCTTGGTGTGCAATAAAGAGTTAATAATAATAATAATAAGTAAGGCAAAATATTACAAAAATATTGAGTATAAATAAACAAACAAAAGTTGATCCCGCTTGTGAGAACCCCAGCAGAAGCATATCTGTGATCGAGCGGCGACATTACCAGAGTAACTTCACGAAGCCTTGGATACGGCTGCGGGAGCGTCCCTCGCAATAATGTTGCCAGTGTGCTCAAGTGTACGCCTTATACTCCTTATCTGCATGCCTGAATTTCTAATCACATTTCTATGTGCCCAAAAATTTGGCCTTAAAAGAGGGACTACTTACATCTGAGCTGATATAGGTACTGTTGGCAATAACTGTACAATATCACATGTAGGGCGCTTATTTAATTAGCGCGATGGGACTATGATAGATAGGAGCTCTAAGACAGATTAGTTAAAAGACTGAGACCACAGAACTTACAATATCATCAATAATCTTTTTATTTTTTATTATTACCATCTTCCTTTTTAAGTAGTAGGCAAAGGCCATCCTTTGAAGATCGTAGCGATCGTATGCTGAATATCTTTATAAGAATAGAACCTATTTCTAGAAAGTTATCGACTAAGTATAAATAGTGATAATATTTTATCAACGTCGCATTGTGGTAATGAAATACGATTCCGTTAGTGTCAGAATATCTGCAAGCGATGAAATCTTATATATATAAAAGAAAGTCGTGTTAGTTACACCATTTATAACTCAAGAATGGCCGAACCGATTTGGCTGAAAATTTGTCGGGAGGTACCTTAGAACCGGGGCACTGCTATAGGATACTTTTTACACCGTTCCGTTTTATTTTATTTTTTAGTGACAGTTGATACTTTGACAATTTGGAATTTTTGAAGTCGACCAGTTGATGTGTTTGTTTTACAGAGTACATTTTAAATGTTTGTTTCGAGTTTTTATTAGCTTATTGTGTCGATATTATCATTAACAATACCATGCCGCGACCAAGACAATTCTTTTCCGACAAAGCCGTAATCCACCTAGGATTCGAAACATTGCGAATCAAAGGGCACGTGAAGAGCGCCGCGTTAGTATGGCGACTTCGTGCTTCTCAATCACAAGAGCAAAACGAGGCAGCCACTGAAACGGCTAGGTTGGCAATGCGAAATCGTGGGTCAAAGCTCAGAGATCAAGAACTAGATAATTTTAGAAGAACAAGAAGAAATTTATCAAGTACTGATTCGAATCGAGCAGCGTTTCAATACGATTTCAGAACTGATTACTGTCCGCCACCTGAACCATTACATTCATGGTTCCTTGGCAAAACACCAGAATCACGACATTTTCTAGCAAATATTCGAAAATATAATAGTTGTTTCCAAATGACCTGATTTGGGGTAGTCATTATGGAAGAACGAGGATTTAATCCGACATTAAAGGCATGTATTAATTTATTTAATTTTTGTACTTACAAAGAATAAAGTAGAACATTAACATACAATAATTATTACTATGTTATGTATGCAAATTATAAAAAATATATTTATAAATCAGTAATACTGACTTTGCTTTTGATTTTGTAGATACAAGGACAGACAGATTTACCATTGAATCGGATCATTACAACCTCTCGAAGATGCACAAAATATTTTTTTACAAATACTGCATGGGCAACATGATCGACGTCAAGAGATTCAGCAATGAAAAGAGCAATTAAACAAGATCTGCAGCAAATACTTCATGAACTTCATGCGTTGGTCAGGTTGTTCAAGAGTGCTTTGGAACGCATGACAAATGAGGACTACAAAGTGGTGATCAGAGCGGATAAACAACCATCTGGAAAACACGAACGCACATTTAACGCTCCAGATTAAGTCAAATTAATAATTTATTAACATTAATTTAAGATCATCTGCATTATTTGATCTTGCGCATGAAAATAAAACGAGAAATGTCGTCTATCACAAGGTAATATATAAATAAATGGTCAATAAAGAATCATTAAAATAATTAATTTGTTTTATTTATATTATGTACTATGCTAATAAAAATAAAATCAAAAATATACTCATTTATTTCCTGCGCAGAACAAAGTTCGCGGGGTTAGCTAGTAAAAATATAATATTCAGTTAGCAGACACGCGCTGCGAATTCGTAATGATTGACCGCTCAATTTTCCATGGCACGCAGCCAGGGTCGATAGCTGATGTATTGAGCCAATTTTTACATCGTATTTGTTTAAATTCTGATCGTCATGAGCTTCAGTTATGCGATCTAAAGTACTACTTGTCTACTGGAAACAAATTAAAAGGCGTATCATACTCGTATTATTTAATACGCAATGAGGTTTTTTTAGATATAACAAGCTAGAAAATGATTTATTCTATTCATTGATAGTATTATGTAGGTAGCAAAAATAGATAAAAATAAAATGTAGGTAAAATCAAAAAACTTATACTAAATGTCAAAGAGACAGAAAATGTTTCTACGTCATTGCAATTGATACCGCTATTCTAAAGCTTGGCAAATTATTATATAAATTGCATAATAGCTTGCAATGATTTAAATATAGTCACATTGTATTAAAAATAGTAAAGTTGTGTGTTGTGTCGGTTGTGCGTGAAAGGGGTAAGTTAAATTTTATCAAAAGATCAGAAAATGTATGTAGTTCAATTGTCAGTAGGTACAGTAGTAATTAACATAATAAATTGTTGTTTTAGCATAAGGAAACGCCCTTATTGTATCCGGCAGATTATGAAACACATCAAATGTTCCCTGAAGAGCTGTAGTATGATTCTATTACCGTGGCTGTAGCTTGGTTTTGGCAGGGTTCCGCTTACATGAAAAAAACCCTCCTGGCGCCCTCATATCTAGATAATATAAGCTTCTTTATTATGTACTTAAGTAGTTTTATTAAGAACCCGTAACAAAATAGCGCCCAACGTGAAAAATAAAAATAAATAAAATAACGTAAATAATAATCAGTTATATAAAATGTACTCTGTGATAACGGGTTTCTTATTTGATAGTTCAACTTTGCAAGTTCAACTTTGACTTGTTTTTGACTTTGACAACCCAGTCGTACTAATCTTTTAGATAATAAAAATGAATCGCAAAATGTGTTGGTAAGCGCATAACTCAACAACGCCTGGACCGATTTGGACAATTCTTTTTTTAAAATGTTCGTTGAAGTTCAAGGATGGTTTTTACGGCGAGAAAAATTTGAAAATTCATCCCCTAAGGGGGTAAAACGGGGGTGCAAAGTTAGTATGAAGCTTTGCCGTTTTTGAAGTTAGTGAATGTGTAACGCGAGCGAAGCTGCGGGCGTCCACTAGTAATAAATATAATAATATAAGGAATAATGAGGTTTAATCATGAACAAATAAAAATAATCAGAAAAATGTATAAATGAATTACATACCTTAATATCCATACTAATATTAAAAATGCGAAAGTCTGTCTGTCTCGCTTTCACGCCAAAACAACTGAACCGATTTAAATGAAATTTGGTAACCAGATAGTCTAGAGCCTGAGAAAGGACATAGGACACTTTTTAATTGGAAAAAAGTGTTGTAAAGGGTTGAAAAGGGGGATGAAAGGTTGTATGAAAGTTTTGTAATATTCAGAACTAGAAGCATAAAATTTATATTTTAGGCTGTTGATTTAGATATAAATAACTATGGTATTCAAAATTTGTAAAAATGTTATTCTTAAGGGTGTAAAACAAACATAGGGGATAACATATTTACGGATTCATTACAAATTTGTGGAGCTAAAGTTAACGCGTTAAGAAAAATCTATTATTATGTCTAAATCGACGCGAGCGAAGCTGCGGGCATCCACTAGTATCTGTATATGAGAATTGTAAGACTGTGGAAAAATATGTGTATGCCGAAAAATGTGTTAAATGATGGATTACCTACGAATAGCTGGTATTGTTCTCAGGCCGAGAAATTTATCTCTTTGTTTGCCGTTTTCGACATGGGTATAACGTAAGTTTTGATATACTACTTGATACTCGTATGTGCGATATAAGGGTGACCTTCGGCTGCTTCTTGGGATAAACAACATATAAGTAATAAACGCGGTTTATTTGATTCTTAATTTTCTTCAGATTCTCATTACTCGTCCTGAAAATGTCGATTGTTGTGAATCATTTTTATCAACGGTACTTTATAGAAGATTTGAGAGACCAAAATATCTTTTATAAGAAGTTGCTAATAGACATTGATGGTATCGTGGGAGCTCGTTTGATATTTTTTGCACTAAGTTCAAGTTCTGATGTTCAATTTGGGGACTGTCTAATTGGCTTAGGCCTCCTCTTGTGGATTTAATTCGTACTTACAATGCTGTTTTCTATCTCCAGTAAGTCCATTAGTTTGTCTTCCAGATGTTTCGTTCCATAATTCGTCAGGAGGTATTATCTATACAATGCTTGGCCAATACGAGTTGATGCCCACAAAAATTACTCTACTGATGCTTCTTGAAAGGGTCACTACAACCCTATCTTTGTACCCACTGTTGGGCACTAGTCTCCTGTCAGAGAGGGCTTTTTTAATCCATACTCCGCCACGCTTGCCAAGTGCAGCTTGGCAGATTTCACATACCTTGGAGACATTATGGTGAACACTCAGGCATGTTGATTTCCTCACCATATATACCTTCACGGTTAAGGTTTCATTACTTTATGAGCACATCAATCAGAAGTCATCGGTGCGTGCCGCTTGGATATGAACCTGTACCCCTTAGCTACAAGGTTAACAAGTCGAAATATCTGTCGATAAAAACTTACTGTAATACCTTGACACACGATGTCTTACAATATTATGCTATGTGAGGGATATTTTATTTATCAAAGAAAAACTTTGCTCTTATTTCGCCTGTAAACTTTTCACGCCGCTCTGTCTTCTGCGCTACGTTTCTGAATATACGTTTAATATAAACTTTTAAGCACGTGTAAGAGGATCTTGAGCGACTCAAAATATAAGCGAGTCGATTTCATAAAATAATGTGGCATTGCAGATTTATTTGCCTGCTTAATACCTAAAGCTAAGCTACAACCAAACCAAGTGGACAATGAAAGACCTGAATGACAATAAAAGTGAAATGGGAAAATGACAAAACCTATGTATAACAAAACATACTCATATGATAGATTTTGTATTTAGAAACGTGCATAAGACCAAAGAAAATGACTAGAATAAATACACATTCCTATTTCATTCTTTTCCGTAAAATTTCTAAGGGTTTCCAAAGAGGATTAAGTACAGTATAATGCAACTTGCTAGCATGACGATATGTTTGGCTGAGCAGATAAGTACCGTATGAGCTCAGGATTACGTCTATCTTTAAGTTGTGACTAAACATTGAGACTTTGAAGTTATAGATAGGATCAATATAAACACATCGGTTTTATCTAGCATCGTGGAACATTCTAGTAGCTCAAGTATTCAATATTGTGTTTGTGACTCCAGGTATCTTAGTGCGCTTGGTTTAGGGTGTATTTCGTAGGTGTTAAAAACGAGGGTGAGGGTTGTTGCTCGCTGCAAACTGAGAATAATTGAAGTAGTACTATAAACAAAGAGATTATTGTTGATACGGTATATGAATTAAATACTAAGAACAACAGCTGCAGCCGACCAGGCTCAGTTCCTCAAGCGTCGCAAATATAGAGTTACGAGTATCTTTTAGTTAAGATAATTATGAATTTGCGGTGCTTGCAGTAGAAACTTTAGGTTTACTTTCATGAAAGTCTTGTCGACCAAGTTAATTTTCGTCTCAGGTGACCAGAGGGCCAGCGGCGCTATACAGCAGGGCAACCCGGGAACTGAATTCAGTCAGGTCAACGAGTCATGATGATGAAAACATGTTTGTCCTTGTTCCAGAACGAATGCCTCCACGCAGCGGTGACGTCACTCACGAAGAGCCAAGCCGAGCATTACGACAAATACAATTGTCTGTGAGTGGCCGTAAAAACTTTACTCCTAGCGTAGTTAACTACACCTCTAATTAACTTTCGCCACTTTTCTACGAGCTTCCTAATTAACTACGCTTCAAGATTTGTAGATAAACCAATTGTTACGATAAAAATTGATTGTTATTCGTTTAATAGAAGAGATTTTTTTTATTTACCCTATCCGCTAAAAATTATTAAATCTAGGAACTTATCTAAATAATAAAGGATAGTAACTAAGTGTGTTAGTGTTCTAGTGGCTGTAAGGACATACTAAAATGTGTACCCAGGACCTCAATTATTTGTTCAGACTGTTAACGGAAGTTATTCCCTAATAATAATTGCAAAGTAGACATAGTAACTTAGTCGTAAGTAATAGTTGATTGTTAGTCGTTATATTAAGTTCCATTTTTACAGATATTGTAGCTGCAGCTTACAATATATTAATATTCATTTGACACATGAATTTGACACACTCGTTCATTATTCGTACCTTTAACTAGGAAAACAATTCCTTTTAACCATTGACATCTTAAAATTTAATTTAATCTTCAACCATTGAACTGGACGTGAACATTAAAAACTAATGTTGCCACCAGTTCGTAAGAACAATACATATTTCTTATTGTTAATTAAGAACCCATTAGAGTCGATGCCGCCCATTAAAATGGACGGTTGGTTCAACCAACTTCCGATGGTGACATCACAGGAGCAAACTAAGGCAGTGGGCGGAACATAATGCAGTTATGAATGAATACTTTAGACTACGTGCTTTGAATCTTAATGGAGAGGTTATTTCAGACGTTATTTAAACACATTTTAAAGACCTTACAGCAGAGACAGTACTTAATTAACATTACTAGATGCATTTGAAATTCCTCTGGTGTCTCGTGCTGGTGCTCGTGTTTATAGGCGCCAGTGGCCACTAACTATCAGGTGGCTTATCAGCTTGTTTGTCAGGATATAGTTATAAAACCAATGCGACGATCTTAATATATACCTATATTTCTTGTGTACGTGTATATGACAGTGAACTCCTCCTAAACGGCTGGATAGATGTTGATGAAATTGTTTGTGTGTGTTCCAGGGGAGTCGAAAATGGTTTAGATTCACAATTTGTTCCACTGGAAAATGTTTTTAACGTCTTTACACGATTTTAGTATTTTTGTATGAACAATATCCAAATATTTTAACCGTCGTTCATTGACATCAAGTGTCACGTCACTTTGACATTTCATATGGCAGAACAACGTTTGCGGGGTCAGCTAGTATAGTTATAAAACCAATGCACGTACACGTATTGTAGTATCAGATATGAGTCATAAAACAACTGAAACTTTAAAAGTATGAAATTAATGTCTGAAATTGCTCGGGGTTCGAGTAGTAACTGCAATCGTTTGTTGCAAACATTTCTTGAGCACTACTGCACTTTGTAAGACACTTCTGTTGAAGGTTTACAGGTGGTCTGCTTTGTGTTGATATATAACGCAACAATCTGTAATATAGGAGCGTGTCTGAGTTTGGTTCTGACCTTTAAACATGGAAGATGAGGCTTTTTTAAGAGTTAAAACTGTTAAAAAATTATTAAATAAAAATTACTACGTTTTTATCCACAGAAATAGACTACCAGATGACGTAAGAACTTGCAGAAATTATGCGTATTTACAAGAAATATATGATGCAGTTCGCGCAACTGATAGTAAGTATGATTTTATATCTAATTGCTAATCTATCCATCCATCCAGCCATCCATTCATCAGCCTATAAGATGCAATACTAGTCATAATTCACTTCTACCGCTATACCACTACGATAATCGTAGATGATATGGATTTATCCATCAGTTTTCCGAAGTCGTTTTCTTCTGGTCGTCTGTCTACTTCGTTGAGTGTTATTTGCCTTATCCAAATAGCTGCGGATAACACCTTACAGAATAGTAGGTACACGTCCAATTTTCATCAGTGGCACATGAAAAATTCAGAACAATAAACATTAATTGATACTCAAAACATAATTAACCTCGATGGATGGAATAAAATACAAAACTTTTGATTGATGGCGGCAATCCAAATTAATGCATAAATGTAAAGAACAAAGCAAATTAAGCGACCATTTTATTCACATTCGGATGCCCATCAATGACTTTTGTAATCAAAAACAGGTCGAACTTCAAAAAGGATCGGTTAATTTAGTTAACTTTCGCTTTCTTTAAAGCGAACTTTTCCTTTTTAGCAAAGGGTAGCGTGACCCGAATCTTAGAGAGGATCCGAGAGTATCTCTTCGGAACAATTCAAGGAGTAGGTAAAGTAAACATTTTTTTGTTTTCGCGAGAACAAAAGCGACAGACAAAGGGAGCGACGCGTTGAAACTTTGGCATTTCTTATGTATGGTTGATCGTTGATATGTCTTACACTTCTTTCTTTCTGCTATTTATGGTAAGGTGTATAAGGTGCGTGCGCGGCGCAATGTGATCAAAATTCAAAATTCAAAATTCAAATAATTTATTTCGCTATGAGGTGATTACACACTCTTAACGAAAGTCTAGGTAACTACAAACTACTTAATGCTATTCTAAACTGATTAATATAAAGCAAAGGATGAGCTATTTATCCTTGAATGAATAGCTAATCCTACACAGGTGCCTAACCTGCCTTATGTCTAATTTACAATAATTACCTACCACTAAGCTAAGCTCTAAGTCACGATAGACTATCTACCTGGTCATCGGCTTAAGGAAGAACTTACAATATTCTTATCCTATGCCCTAGTGTAGGCCGAGAGAGAAAAAAGCCGGAGGAAAAAACTCTCGGTACTCTTTTAAAATTCAAATTAATTTTTACAGAAAAATGTACAGTATGACCATGATATGATTAGGACAGACACGAGACAGCCAATCGTGTATGCCAAGAATCACCCCATATGCCACCTGCTTACAATATTTAGTATAATTAATACAAAAGCATAGTGATAGCCTGTCAGAGTTTAATTCAGTCCCATGCCTTCTTATCATCCAAATACTCCTGAATATTATAATAAGCTTTTTGACATAATGTTTGTTTGATGGTTTTTTTAAACCTGTGTAAAGGCAGAGACTGAACCGCAGCCGGGACTTTATTGAATATTAGAATAGACATTCCTATGAAGGAACGACTTTTCTTACTAAGCCGGCATTTAGGAAACGCTAGTTTGTGGCCGATCACTATACAACTGTACCTATGTGTTTATATGTGAGAATTTTATGAATATCCGACCAATGGACAAGTGATTTATACACTTTACACGACCGATTCGAAGGTCTTGTAGAGGACAAGTGTTTCACATTTATACTATTAATTTTATTTTATTTAACTAGATTGAATAATAACAGGCATAGATGGAGAACTAGGTGCCATATACATTTCCTATAAGATAGCCAATGTGCGGGCCAGAAAACAGACCCAATCCTTATATCAAGATAATAAATAATACTATTACAAGCTTTACTCAAATTGACCACGTGATAAATGTTATAGCTTTTATAGAAATGGTTGATCACGTTTCTTTTCACGTTAGAAGTCCTGGAACGCTCTCGAATTTTAGACACCGTGACTCGCCAGAATTAACCTTTTTTGTTGTATTCGTGACTAGACGCTCGCATTAAGTGTCCCGCTTTGAAATTACTTGATCTCATTTTTTAGCAACTGGTATCAGTGTAGGGTGGGTTTCTCTATCTTTACTAAGAAAATAAATTTTGTGTCACTGAATAAATAAGTGCTATCAAGGGAAGTAGACAGTATTATGAAGGAAGTTTGGTTGCCTGAGGACTGCTTGAATTTGTGCATGATTGGTTTTAAGATTTTCTAATGAATTGACATGATATAATAAGCTTCTCATAATTTTTGCATTGGCTTGCACAAACACATATAAATATATGCCATGAACTTGTAAGCTGGAATGTGCTATTGAGGTTTACGGACGATAATTTTACGTGATAAAGTCATAAACTCATAAGATATATTATTAGAAATTGTAGCATTGATTCACAAAACATAAACTAGATGGCGCTTTTCTGAATCACGCAATCAACTGTACGTGTAAAGTATACCTATTAATATCTCAGTACGCCTTAGTAAACTAGGACTATTGCTATACCTAGCTTATAAAATAAAATTGAAGAAAACCTACGCTTGGCGTAACACTTGTCATAAAACTTGGCGGTACGAATGGCGTAACGGGATGACGTCACACTTTTTCGTATGTATTGGCGTTCATCGATTTGTAAGACGATCTCATATAAAACTAAGAAATATTATACCCCGCGAGTGACAGGCGATTTCAGTAGCCACTCTCAATAGTAGCTATCTATCACCGCTGGCACAGCGGCTAGGCTTTAAACCATAATATATATTTTTTTGCTTCAGGTGTTAGCACTAAGGACTTCATGGCAAAATTAGGGGAATATTTAATATTAACGGCATTCTCACACAACTGTCGACTGGAACGAGCGTTTAAATGTTTAGGCACCAATTTGATAGAATTCCTGACGACGCTCGATAGTGTACATGATGTCTTGCATGACCAGGTAAGGTTCTTCTATTACTTGAAATAACAAAAAAAAACTCGTGTGTATAACCAGAGGTTATGCAGAGGTATGTAGTATATATACATTTAACAGTTATGTATGTCAGTTATGTATCGGTCATACATATTCGGTCGGTGGTACCAACACCAACCCTTTCTTTGTTCTATTGTTAGGCACGGGATTCCTTTCGAAATGGGAGGCATTAAACCTCAGTTCACCAGCCATATAGAGTTCGCCCGGGGCAGTACCACCGCCCGCCACGGTACCTAGTACCATTTCTGCCGTGTAATAATTGTTTTTAAAGCAATTGTGGTCCGGTTGGAAAGGTGTGGATTCCGGTTACACTTCTTTAGAGGCGACCATCTTAGTCCTCAAGGGTAGCAACACATCTGTGACTGACTTAGAACGAGACTCCTACTAACAAGTACTAACTGGACTATTACTAACACCAACTAACAGGACTAACTATTACTAACAGTCCCCAGTCCTCATACCTACTAACGAACTGACCAACTAATGTTCTAATTAACTTTCTCAACTAATTGGACTAACCATCCCAGTCCCTAATTGAGTCTTGTTCAAAGTCAGTCACAGTTGTCATGGGCGGCAGCGGATGGGTGGTGCTGCAAGCTCGTTGGCTATCCTGTATCCATAAAAAAAAAAAAGCCAAGTGCGGCTTCGCAGACTTCACATGCTTTCGAGCACATGCCATTATGGAGAAGTCGCAGGCATGCAGGTTTCGTCACTTCACCGTTACAGCAAGTAACTTTTAATTTTCTACAAATTATATATTATTAGTTTCCTTTTAATATAATAGTTACCATATGCACGCAGCGACTGAAGTAGTACATAATATGACTATCCCCTGTATATTATGTTATATGACTATATCTAATATCCCTTTTTGTTACCTTTTATTTTTTAATGTAAGTTTTAATTTCCTTTGTAATCCGCGTTTAAGGCGTATGATGGTGTATACTCTCATACATACAACACCTCCCTCCCTCCCACATAAGAAAGCACGCATACATACAAGAAAATAGGTATACAATTAGATACGACCACCACAAACACGTGTTTTGCCCCCGAACGGAGCACCCTCATGGTAACTCTACGACAGCAAAGGTGACAAAGACTTTGAAAGTTAAAACTATCTTTTTCTCTTTTATTACAATGGATTTACGCGAAACTAACGCCTGATACAATCGACTTTTATTTTTTCACAGGACGATGCCTTAAAAGATGAGTCTACGGAATACGAAGCTGCATTCGTGTGTACATCGTCACACGAAGGCAAGATCCAATTGCATTTAACGACTGAGAGTGAACCTGTAGCGTATCTCCTTGTTGGTAGTCTACGGGTCATCGCCAGACGCCTGTACGACACACAAACGGACATAAGACTGAAAAGCTATACGAATGACCCCAGAAGATTTAGGTGAGTTGGACAATTTGTGTTCAGCATATTTCGACAACGTTACGTTTGTTAATCAAAGCTAAAGTAGAATATATTAAAATCAAAATCATCTGAATTACTACTTTTTAAGGCGAGCTATGTTGACGCAAGCCACTTCTTTCGGTTACACTTCTTTAGAGGCGACCATCTTAGTCCTCAAGGGTAGCAACACATCTGGGACTGACTTAGAACGAGACTCCTACTAACAAGTACTAACTGGACTATTACTAACACCAACTAACAGGACTAACTATCACTAACAGTCCTCAGTCCTCATACCTACTAACGAACTGACCAACTAATGTTCTAATTAACTCTCTCAACTAATTGGACTAACCATCCCAGTCCCTAATTGAGTCTTGTTCAAAGTCAGTCACAGTTGTCATGGGCGGCAGCGGATGGGTGGTGCTGCAAGCTCGTTTGCTATCTTTTATCCATAAAAAAAAAAAAAATGCCAGTAGTTCAGGAGTTGCGGTGTTGGGGAAGGCCCGCGCGTCCTGCATATAAATACAAAAACACGTAAAACATTTAAAACAAACTATACTAGGTCAAAATGAAATTGAACTGTTTCAATTTTTCATTTGGAATCATAACTAAACTAATAACAAATAGAAACGAATGTATAAACACGACCAATTAAATTGTTTTTTGTTTCTAAGTTACGTAATTTACGAGCGCTCTCAGCTGCAAACTGGCGTAAGTCCTCCTTTGGATGGTTTCCGCTCGAGACTGAAGACAGGCCAAGGAAGTTTGCTGTAAAATACGCCGCGGTCGCATATTAAGTTAAAAATATAATTTAAAATATATTTTCAAAACTACGAAAAATGGACATGATAGATAAAATTTAAATTTTATTACTGAATGATTCGTGAGTGTACTATATTCATTGTTGAAGTTACCGGATTACTCACGTGTGATTTAAGTCGGAAATAGGTCGACTAGTTTCGATCGATTACGATGATCATCTTCAGGAGTGGCGGGCACGGCATACAGTGCAGCGCGCTTCAACTAAGAATTTAAATTGCTTACATTAATCACAGTAGATAATGTTAACGTGCTCTGCGTATCATCTGATTCTGGTTTCTGTTGGTGATAATAATTTTTGTTGTTGGTTTTAGATACGAAATAACTGCAATACCTCTACACCAGAAACCTAAGGACGAGAGTCACGAGACTGTGAATGACGTCAGTGTCGCCTCGTCGAGTAAATGCAGCGACTTACGTATCGGGGTCGCTAGCTTCTGTAAGGCGTTCCCGTGGCATTTTGTCACAGATAAACGACTGGATTTGGTGCAGTTAGGTAAGTTTGACTTCGTTCTTCTACTACGGCCTGTTCATACCTTCTACTATTATTCATACAGTTATCATTGGACAGGTACAGAGCAATAACGCAGGGTTTACGGGACAAGAGAAGGGGGAAGCGCAACCCAGTTACTAAACACTCAGTGGGTAGATGACCATCGAGTGTCAAATTTAAGTGACGTAATTGGCGAGACTTCAAAAGATATGGTCCATTTATCTGAGTAGTTCCACTGTGCTTCTACCTACCTAAATAATGCAGGTTGACAATTGGCGATAAGACTGCCAATTATTGTCAACCTGAATGTGCTGTCTTCTCTGTTTTATATGTTCTGCTTGTAACTTCCGTGTGATACGCAAGTGTAAACTAAATTTATGATATTTATACAATTATAAACTAACGCATATTAAAGATAAGGTAAGGTAATATAAAATAACCATTATATCCATCGCAGTTTCCTGACGCAGTATCTCAAAATTATTATTACGAGTAGGTTCTTTTAATGAAATTAAAATCCCAACTGATACATTTTTTTTTTTTAGTTTTAATAGATAGAAAGCTTAGGTACATAGTCACACTAATTGGCAAGTCTAACTCACGTATAACTAATCCAAAGAATAGATAATAGTCCAACTACTTGTTAGTAGCATTCATTTGAGCTTGAAAATAATACCGGTAGCTTCGCCTCTCACGGCATTTTCTTTTGTAAGAGTATGAATTGATGAAATTTCACCCTGTGTGAAATCAAATGATGATTCATTTGCTTGAGTCCCTGGAGTTTCAGCTCCAGTGCCTTCGTACGGCTTAATAAGGCTGGAATTCAATTTTAATATTCATCCAACTGAATTTATCTTCCTACACTTGAATTAAAAAACCATGTTTGTGAATTTTGGTCTTCCCTGAGGCGGAGAAGGACTAACCAACAGAGATACTTTCCCATTTATATATTTATAAGTATGTATGTATATAAAAGATTAGTTTCATTAATTAATTTTATGCCACAACTAGTTGCTTGCTTGTTTATTTTTTCATTTATTTTCAGTCAACATCTTGCTTACAGTTTAAAGGATACCAAATACTCGTACAAGTGTGAATTTATCTACATATACATTTATATGGTATTGTAACATACATATACATTGATAAATTATACTTAAGTAGTTGTTGTATAGTATATTTTAAGGGAACAAAGAATTTAGAAGAATTCAGAACGACGTACTGAGTAAACCCGTGTTCTGAATTTACACAATACATTACAGAACACAATAAATGTTTTACCGTCGGGATGTTTTGAATAATCATGAATATCTCGTTCTAAATTCCTACTTAGTAATATTAGGTACCTATGTGTTAAACACAATATAGCAACTAGTTACCAACAACACAAAAAAAATTAGCAACAGATCTAGAAGATATAAAAAAAAAAACAAACGAATCAACATTTTATGTCAACCATGAGGAACGGAATGGCAACGGGTAACTTATCGAGAGCACAATTACGAAGTGAACCATTTTGTATAGGAATTGGAGCATTAAAATAACAAACGTAAACGCAAACGGGTGATCTGATCCACAGAACACGATCCATACTAATATTATAAATGTGAAAGTGTGTTTGTTTGTTTGTTTGTCCGGCTTTCACGTCGCAACGAAGCTATTATATGGTATGGTTTTTGTGTGTAGAGATAGTGAGGAGGGTGAAGAGTGACGTAGGCTACTTTTTACCGCGGTAAAACATCGCCATGGGAAGATATCGATGTTTTGTTGTTTGTTAGATATTTAGTTCCGGATGTTGTTAATAGATGGCATTGTTAATTCCCTTTAACCACGCGGGCGGAGCCGCGGGTAAAAGCTAGTACTTTATAAAGTAGAACATTAAAGGCAAACCCATATTAAATAAACAAATATAAATAAAAAAAATAATGTCAGGTAATAATACCTTCACATTGAGTACAATAGTAGAGAGCAACCTGGCTCACATGAAGGTACGTAAGGCCCGAACTAATATACCTAAAATGGGAATAGGACAGAACACAGAGAGAAAAGATAGTATGTACTAGGTAGTCTAAAAACTGGAAATGGGAAATTTGCGACAATATAATTTTCTTCGATTGAAAATTATTTTATCATGGTCCATTTTACTTTCCTGTATTCATTTAGATACGTACTTAAATCTCAGTAAATTTTTTTTTAAGTAAAAAAATTATATTTATTATCCAACCTATTTTAATCATAAGTTGACTAACGGACAATATTTTGAACATATTTAATTTTTTTTCTAGTTCGGCAACCGAGAGCTGGTTCGTAGATGAGCGAGCAATTTGCTTATTAATTTTCATAACATTGCATTGTTAATATTAGCATTTTTTTAAGCATTTTTATCTTTTGAGTTTGAGAACAAAATTGAAAAAAAAAAAAATCTCTTTATTTTTAATCTTTTTTTGTTTCTCTAGATTTCCGAGTTCCGTATTATTAAACCGACGAAACTCCGAATATGATACCACTTATAAGTTCAACTGAACTCGCTTAATTTACTCGAATCCTTTCTCAAAATTAAATTTGGTTTATTAAGATGGTCTTAAATCATAGATACACAGACGGTTGTTGATTCAAACAAACAAGGGATTAATTCTTTTAAATACTAACGATACTTTAGCTAACAAAGAACTGTACTTTCATGTATTGCGATTGTGCAATCGCCTTTTTGGGTCAAGCGGGATTTGCGAAGCCAGAGATGCTCCGAAAATAAAGCCTCCAGATTTATCCTACGCTCGCATTCTAGTCTACTGACCTTTAAAAAGACGTGCACGAAGCTTGCAGTTTTAGAAATGCCTCCTGGAGCTTAACACTTGGAGTTCCAACACTTTACTAAGACCAATATCATGCTTCTGAATAACTTTGCATCGAACATGAATAATGTAAGTGTTTACTGTCTTCTCTATAACAATAGCGGTACGCCATCTTGACTTAATTCACCATCACCCATTCGCAATCGGTTATGACAACTGTAAGGGGCTGGAAAAGTTAGTCTAATTAGCAGAGGTGATAGTAAACGATAGTTGGTCAGATCGACAGGGACTGTTAGTGGTTAATAAGTCATATTAGTTAGTGTTAGCATAGAGGAGTAATGTAGTCCGTGGTTTTAGCAATAGACTGAAATTAATATTTACTGATGAAAAAGTACCTGATAATATTTATTCATTGAAACCGTTTGTTTGCTTTTCTAGTAGTACCACTTTCGACATATACCGGGCATGTTCCCGGCAGTAGAAAAACATAAATCTGTCAACGGCTATAAATCTCGTCATCCCAAATACATTTGTTTCGATCGGAAGTCGAACACGGTACTGACAGGGCCGTCATTCGCACGGCGCCAATCAGTTGATGAATTGATGTTGTGGATAAGAGGAGGAGCGAATTAACAAAACATTGTTAGGGGAAAATCGAATGAATAATTTTGCTTTTAATTAAGTCGTTTGATGGATGGCGGTTAGCTGTAATTTGAAGTCAATTATAGCGCTGTCCGATGTTTATTTGTTTTTAATAAATAGTAGACATTGAATTAAAATATACATAGCATCCATAGCCCAATGGCTCGCGTCGATTCAATGTGATCGATAGAGTTAAGCAACGAAGGGCGTGGTCGGTTTGTGGATAGGTGACCGCTAGTGGCAAAATTTAATGGACGCTACCGTGCTTCGGAGGCACGGAGGGCACGTAAAGCCATCGGTCCCGGTTGTTTTCAATGCTGGAAACAGTCGTTAAGCCTTGTCGAAGAGCTTCGGATGGCTTGATAAAATTCGACACTGGGTTGGCTACTAATCCCTCTACCAATCCGCATTAGAGCAGCGTGGTGGAGTATGCTCTAGACCTCCCTCAGTGGTGTCTGTGGGAGACCCGTGCCCAGCAGTGGGACGTCTATGGGTCGCAGCGAATTAAAATATACTCCTTTAAATTCGTGATAACAGAGCCTACTCGTTATGTCAGAAAGGATTAGTTAGATAACATTAATCAGTTACCGGAGTATGACAAACTAAATATTATGTTAAAAAAAAACTTAACCGAATTTAGAACCTCGTCCTTTTTTGGAAGGCGGGTACAAATGTCCTGGAGCTCTTGTTTTGAAACGCTTTTCGCGCGTCGAGCGTGAAATGAATTAATAACACGATAGACAGCTACAATTTTGTATTGTTGAGTGTAGGTGCAACACTCGACTGTCTGAAATATAGCTTTCTCGATAGTTGAGTGTTCAATACCACTCGTTGCACCTAGACACTCAACAATACAAAATTGTAGCTGTCTATAGAATGGATTTTATTATATTCAACGAAAATAAGTTTCAATCAAGCGCTTTTTTCTAAGCAAAATATTGTATAGATTTCAAAGATGACGTTAAACATACGTAATACTATACAATGTGTTTTTTTGAAACTTGATCAAACGAAATTTGCGGATATAAGACAAGAAGTTATCAATAAAAATACGAAAAAAAAATTAATTTAGTACGCTATTTAAAAAATAAAGGCACTTTATTTTTTTATTTAACGAAAACCTCATGTTTTTGCTCTTACGTTGTTTCTTTGTTTGTAAACGGTGAATTATCTTCAAAATAGTCTCATTTGAAAGCTAGTTCAGTCAGTTCGATCAGTTCAGGGTGAGGATCTAAAAGTTATGACTTAAGACTTAAGTCTTTCTTTCCAGTATGACTTGTAAGTTCTCCGAGCTGTCAATTAACCGGTTTAAAATTTTAAGCTGAAACAGACGGAGAAAATCCAAGAAAGAAGTTATCGCTGAAAATTTGATTAAACCGTTCAAAGTTCATAAAAGGTTTTCTCCAATGTTAAATTAAACATTTTCATTCTATTTAAACTATCAAAGCAATATTTCCATTTAGTGGACGCAGCAGCATGTATGAAAGTTGTAACCTCAGTCGCGATCTAGAAAATATGTGGCCATTAAATTTATACCAACAAAGTTCTTCCAGTAGAAGAAGTAAGGTTCTTCAGTAGGTACACTGGAAGTGAATAGATCTATAGAACACACATAGATCTAGGCAGGCTGGAATGGCAACAATTTTCCTTAATGAGGGTCACGATGCTCTTTCAAATGTTTTTGCCTTGTTTTCTTTGAAATTCCGCGTATGAAGAATAATGGAGAGAGGTTCCAGAGGTTTTCCTTTACCTCATTATAGTTATTACTCTCTTGGGTTAGATGACATCAGCAGTTTTGGTATAATGGTTTTATGAACTAGTATGAGTTCATGTACTATACACAGACATACTCAACAAAACAAAGCTCCTGTATTTCCCCGAAATGGTATGGGTAACATCTAAATAATAAAAAGGTGGTGAGCCTATTGCAACGCACCGGTCAAAATCGAAACTCCGAGGTTCTACTGAGAATTTCACCCCTTCTGGTAGTGGGCACTCCTTTGGGGAAATGCAGGCGTAAATTAACATGCTTATGAGTCTCATTCAGAGTGACACGGTTGTTAAAGCGGGCTGTGTAGTGCAGTAGACTCGTTTGCTTTTCAGGGCTTAGCCCTGGGATGAGCCAAGGGCTTTGCACAAGGGAGGCACCGGTGCATTCCGTAGTAGATCCCGAAGCGATTACATGAGCTAGAAGGCTGCCGAGGGGGTTTTAGTGAGTAGAAATCTCACACACACCCCGGTTTCTTCCCCCATAGTGGTCGGGGGGAGTGGGGGGGGGGGAATCTTTCGAAGATTTCCCCCTCGAGAAAAAAAAGACTCGTTTGCTACACTGTTGCTCGACTGTTCATGGATACAGAAAATATAAATTATATTTTCCTTTGTGTACATGTTTATCATCAAGAATCTGAGAATGAATGCACTCTCGCTAAGAGTGTATTTATTCGTGGTATTATTTCTACTTAGAATTTGTAACTCTAAAATCAGTTGAATACGAGGCAAGAGTTACTACACGTGTTTGGGTTAATTTTAAACTGTTTCTTGAAGCAATTTCCTTGCTGTCCAAAGATTTACGCCCGAGATAGCGAGGCGGCTCCGCATTTTCGTTCTGTCGCAATGCCGTCGCTATTCCGAAGGTTTTTCGGTTTTATTCTTTGGAACTTTATCAAATTGTACCGTAAATTTGGAAGTGTGTTTCGTAAGTGTAATGGAATACGTAGATGAGTAAGGTCCATAACTCATTTTAGCCGTGTAACATCAGAATCTTATAATTTTATAGTCCTTCCAACAAATTTTAATTTTAACCGTTCTGATTCTGGGACTCTTCATTATCGATTATTACTTCCCACTTAAAAGCACAGATCAGATCAAGAAATGTAGGTAGAGTATGTAAGTAGTTCAAACGTTTTTTATCTATATATTTTTTGTATTTGCTGTATGGAACTGTTAAGTTCCGTATTTGGTAGTGACCTTGCCTGTTACTTACTCCAAGGGTTCGAATCCCACTCAGGACAAACATTCGTGTTACGAACATTTGTGTTTGTTCTGTGTCTGTTAATATTATTTATTTAAGTATGTAGGTATTCAAAAATATATATGTATGTATATCAGTCTCTGACACCCATAGTACAGGCTCGCGCCTGATTTGGGGTCAGATGGCCGTGTGTGAGAATATCCATGATTAAAAAAAAAAGAAATTAGCAAGAACGACAAACTAACATGCGTCGAGGGATGTGAAGTATTACGAAACAACGCTATGAGTTTGCCTAGTAGGGAAATAATAAACAACACATACTGAATCTCTGACAGCTGTAACTCCCAATCGGCAATGTAATTACTGATCTTTAGCACAGACCGCTCGCTAGAAGGCAGAACAACGAGCCATAATTATCACAAGTGTTCCTTAATCACTTCAGGAACAATACCGGTTCGTTTCCTTTTTATTGATAACAATGGACAATGGCTTTTTAACAGCGATTTTATATAGGTACATAATTTTTGTGAGATTGGATTGGTTGAAAATAATGTTATATATTCAGTTTACGTTCAGAGAACGTGAGATCAGATGCATAAACCTATCGTATAACCATAACACGTGCCTAAAAGAACATATTAAAGGCATAGAGACATTTACATAATAATATCAAGTAAATCATACCTTCTTATGAATAACAGATTAATAAACCTATTTTTCTGCAGTCTGTTGTATTCCTTATTCAAACTAAATTCAGAAACGAACAGAAAGTGCTTTGTCACATTCTGTCACTTAATAACTACAATAGGCTTATTAATTTATTATGAATAAGGCCCATAGATTTAGTGTTTGCGAATAGCTCATTTGGTTATAATTACAATTTAAAATGACGTCAGGCACCAACACGAAACAAAGCAAATGGTTAACTTTTATTAAGATATCAGATATATTGTTGCGATTCCAGAACGCATATAATAATATCGTTTCTATCCTTTTAAACACTTCATTATATATCGGATGCATGTAGGTGTTATTTGATCTATACTATTACAATTACACTAGGGATGTAATTGCTTTAACCGCATAACTTAGTAAATATATGACTTATCATAGGTGCGTGCCGATGAGAGGTGCTGTCGAGTTGTCACTCGATAAAAAACTCAATTTGCTACTGGCAATTTAGTCATATATAGCCGTGATCTAACTGATGAGCTTTGGCTACTAGATCCTAGAACAACCTTCTCAATAAATATCTCAGGCCTTAAGAGATCCCTGCATAAGACCAGATGAGTTGTACCCAAGCAAAGAGAACAAAAGATAAGATTGGCGCGGCATTATCTTATTAGCAAAGCGTTCAAATCTTTTTGAAATGTTCAGTACGCCCCGTCGTGTGGAATGAAGAGCTTTTATCTCGAGAATATTAAAGTAGGAGAAACGACGCTTGCTTTGCACCTTAAATCGTTAATCTTTGTGAGTAGTACAAATAGGTACGGTATTCTGTTGGTTTTCACACGTTTTGCGTACTAATTACTACGTGAGTGGTTATTTATGACTTAAGGTTAGCAGTCCTTCGAACGACATGGCCTGCCTATTGCCACTTTAACTAAATCAGCGAACTTAACGGTAAACTTTATTCGTCTACGGGTTTCATCATTATTGATTCGGATGTGTAGCGAAATACCGAGCATAACGCTCTCATAACGCATAATTTTTTGCATATATACGGCCTGGAAAGTGACATATTATGCCTCTATTATTTCTATCCTACTCCTCCTCTCTACTTTTTATCCAGGAAAATTGCATGGTTCCCGTGCAATGGATTTATTCCGGGAAATTGATTTTTGACGGAAAATTGAAAATTACTCCCGTGAAATTGACAAAACACAAAAAAAATATAATCTGATTTTTAATCGATAATTAACTATCAATAAATTTTTAATCGATTGGTGCTATCTCGGATTATGATCGGCCGAACTGCGGGTGAAGCTAGATTTTGATTAGTAGTAATCTTTTGTGTAGCTTACCGTTTATTAAGGCTGTACTTATTATTTTTTAAACCATCCCTTGATGGTAAAGGTAAAATGATTTGACGCGGGCGTAGCGGCGAGGAAAGCTAATAAATCCTCAAACCTTTATCACTCAATATCATAATCCTCAAATCCTTCTTCCATCAGGTGGTGGATTCATGCGTCTCTTCGGCAAGAATCTGTCGTCGCACGGCTGCGCCCTGGGCTCCTACTTCAGGCTGCTGCGGCCCCGAGGAGTGCCCCTGGACTTCCGCGAGATCCTCAAGAGGGTGAACACGCCCTTCATGTTCTGCTTGAAGATACCTGGCTCGACCTCGCTGGCTGAGGTTAGTTACCACCATCACCGTCCTTATCTTTGTACCAATGTCTCGTTTCCTCTCAGAATGGGCGGGGTTAACCGCAACGATGGCCAAGTCCGGAAGAACGAAGCGCACATGCGTTCGAGAATATGATAGAGAACTCTCAGTCAACTTTACTCGTAATGTTTTCTTCGCCGTTACATCGGTGAAATTTTATTTCCTAGACAGTGTAAGCGGTTAGTTTAATATTCTGTCAGTTATCAAACATTATTTTATCAGGGAAAATATTGACATTTTCGATCACCAAAGTATTGGAAGCAAGAACAATTGATTTGCAAACTAAAGTTAAGATAAATATTTGCTGCAAAAAAAAATAGAAGAAATCGGCACTGAACGGATTGCATAATTTTACATGATTGTAGTAACTTTTACGTCAAATCTGTCAACTATGTATAATTTTGCTACGACAAGTACCCGTTGATTGATTTTCAGCAATCTCAAGCAGAAGGTTTAAGCTCTCGTAGAACGTGGCGAATATCAATCAAACTAATATAATAAAAATGTAAATGTAAGTGTAGCACGAACAAGTGAGAGTGACATATTCTCATTTTTCAGGTTGTTATGGATGAGGTGACGTGTTCGTAGCCATGAATCGTAGGGCGCAATGAACGTTGTCTTTCACGCCTGATTTCCGCATTAACAGTGAGATACGATACAAAATGCAGGACTACCGCAAACCAAAGACACAATAATACGACACCAAACAACAAAACGTCACGAACAAAGCCTTCTAATCCCTTTCAAGCAAAATCTCCCCGATTCCCCGACGCTACTCAGCCATTATCCCCAGAATTTATTAACTACAGTTATCATTTCAGCTGACAAGCTTTTATTTTAGTAAACACGCTTATCGGCACCCCTATTCGCGTGACAAACGAAATTCGAGCCTTTTATTCCGGGTGAAAACGTCACAATCTAAATTTTCCGAAGTACTGCGTAATCGTCGAATAAAAATGACGTAATCCACCATAATCCGTATATTTTGTGCCGTCCCGAACAATATTTCAAGAGCTGTTAAGACAAGAGTGTCCCAGCCAAAACTTTGTCTTTTTAGAGGCGCTTGGAAATATCAAATATTATCTTAAGCCGTACAGACGGCACGGTATGACCCCGAATTTTAAAGTCAGCATAATTTGTTGTTCCATGAAATAGGGTTTTCACTAAATAAACGTAGAAGATTTCGAGTGGGTAATTAAGTAGATATCTGAAGTATAAAGGTTTCTCTTAACCTCACTTCAAAGCTTTCCCTTACTCATACTTTTTAAAATTTCATCTACCTTTCCTTGACTCGTTGGTAAGCCTATGAGCATGTACCTATCATCTTATTACCTATTTTAATAGATAAAAACCCAACCATAAAACAATTTAACCTTCGTTAATACCTAGCATCAGAAACAGAGATTCATTACGATCGTATGCGTAGAGGTCATTGGAAATCTTCCAAAATGGATGCCCACTGACCTAGGTACTGACCCGCATTGGAACAGCGTGGTGAAATTATTCGGAGTTATTGGATGATCTCATGAGCAATGTGCAATGAGGCATTGATAGGTATAATACTAATACTATTAACTCTTGACAATTTTATTAATAAGTGTAATTGGATGATCCGTTCTTATTAATTATAAATAAATAAATACTTGCCTTGGATGGATGCCTTGTTTTGGGGCGAAACACGTGTTGGTGTGTGTATGTTGGTGTGTGTATTCATTTATCGCATGTGCATATTTTCCTGCGCGGGAGGTGCTGCGTGTATGAAAGTATACATACATCACCATACGTTTTTGTTCGCGGATTGTTGCAAAGTAGATTAATTCTTGGTTTGTATAATACTTTCCTTACCTAGAACGTACGAGAGTTGAACGCCAAGGTTGAGCGAAAAACCCAAAAACAACAAACATAGCCCAATGGCTGGCGTCGATTCAATGTGATCGACAGAGTTAAGCAACGACGGGCGCGGTCGGTTTGTAGATGGGTGACCGCTAGTTGCAAAATTTCATGTGCGCTACCGTGCCTCGGTCCCAGTGGTTTTCAATCTTGAAAGCAGTTGTTAAGTCTTGTCGAAGACCTTCGGGTGGTTTGAGAACAGTTGACACTGGCTTGGCTAACCCCTCCACCAGACCTCATTGGAGCGTGACCTACAGTTTTGTGTAGGGAAGACCTCTGCCCAGAATTGGTACGTCTATGAGTTGCAGCTAGTAGGTACCTACCTAATTTTGGACATCCAACATCGGCCCTAAATACTTTTCTAAGGGCAACACTGAATCACCGCTGCAGTTTCACCGCTGTAGCACTTAAACTGACGGATGACCTTGTTAGGACAGCGTTGTGCAGCATTTTAGTGTAATAATAATATTGATAACTGTATTTTTCTGTGTTAAAGAAATTGTTTCTGTTCCTCTGTTCTTAAACTTGTAAATAAGAGTTTCGTCCATCTATTAAGATTATCATACCTATTAGTTTTATTGAACCTTATTTCAGTTTATATCGAAAGGCTGTGTATGTAGACTTTTAATGATATCATAAGCTTAAACTTATGTTTGGTACAGAATATTATGTAGTACGTCTGAATTTGCTTTTCACTTAATAATATCTTAAGTAACGCCGTTATTGTTTTTCATTAATAAATAAATCAGGTTTAACGATCCGTTAAACAAAAATAACTATTGACGTCTCTACGGCACGGTAGTGAGTGACCGTGACTGGTGAACCGCGGGTTCCGGGTTCGAGTCCCGGCCGTGACAGATATTTATTTCGCAGATAAATATTTGTACTCGGGTCATGGATGGTAACATTGTGTTTTTTCTGTGTGTGAAGCGTTTATTTATTTATTTAAATTGTAACATACTTACTCATAGCGAGTAACCTCAGATGAAACATCCTGGATTCCTTCTTGCCAGGAATATCCGAACCAGAAATAATGCCGAATCAAGCGTATATCGTAAATAATATTCACTCGTGCGATACATATTTACAAGTTTCACTATCCTTTTATATGAGGTCATACTCGTGTTTGCGAATATTGATCATGAGCTTTGTAGGTGGTAAGACCTACGAAAAACGTGTTTGCCTGTGGCAAACTGCTACATTTACCTTCGTTCTAAACCGGTCACAGATGCGTTGCTGCATTGGAGTACTAAGATCAACGGTTCTTAAAAATGAAACCATTACTCTCGTCTTTGTGATCGGAACACAATTTGCATAAAATATGATTATTTTATTTTTGAATAAGAAATTTAATTATATTATGACAGAATTGGTGTCCTACTGAACTGAACCTGCTCCGGGCGAACTTTTAACAACCAAATTTTTGAAAATAGTCAGTTAAGCCATTGGTTTGATAAGTGATAATCTATTTATCGTTTAGCTGCAAAGTCTGCAGTCTGCGAGTCTGGAGGCCGATTTTCAAAACAGTGAAATCTGTTATATTTATAAAAAAATAACTTTTGAGTGTTAGTTTTTTATTTCAGTGGGGGGTTTCATCCCTGCTCCTTTCTCGACCTCTCTCTTTCATTCCGTTGTTGTCCAAAATTTCCTCATATTTTTTTCTGAATTTTAACCTTTATTCTGAATTTTAATTATAATTTATTCTGACTTAATTTTTTAAAAGACCTCTCTGTAATCAAACCCTTCAATAGAATAAAAGAATCATCAAAATCCATATCCTTTGTTATGCTTGTTTTCTACTCTTAGGGGTAAATTTTTTGCATAAAATTGAAACGAGACCACCTTCAAAGTATTTTCTACCAAAAACAACAAGAATCATCGAAATCGATTTATGAACGACGAAGTTATCGCTGTACATACAATACATTCATACGTAAAAAAGAATCTTTCAATTCATAGAACATCCTTATTTTCGATGTCAGTTAAAAAGAAGCAACTTGTATAACAATACAGGTTATATTATAATAATAGAGGATATTTATTTCACCAATCCAACATGTCTCGAATATGGGAAT
The DNA here is from genome assembly GCA_944567765.1 of Carterocephalus palaemon. NCBI lineage: Eukaryota > Metazoa > Arthropoda > Insecta > Lepidoptera > Hesperiidae > Carterocephalus > Carterocephalus palaemon. Next base: position 3,446,046 of record OX155658.1, on the reverse strand, counting down.
CGTATTCTGGAAAGACGTCGAGTTAAAGAACGATTTTGATTACTTTATTATATATTTTCCGTACATCCGGAACAATATCTCAAATATTGGATTTTGCATGCTAGCTGAAGCATGGTAAAGTCAACCGTCATAGCATGAATAACAATGCTCGAGTAACAGAGACTGAACTAACAAGGAAATAACTTCAGTGTTCTACGCTGATTTTAAAATTTAAACTCGGTAACTGACAAACTTTTTCAGATTGCTTTTTTAGGATTCCCAAGATATTTGGGTAAACCTCACTGATTTTTGTACAAATTTATGCCAGATATTTAGGTTGTATGATTAAGTAATAAATGTTCAAATTAAGTTTTTAAACCAACTTTGTAGTAGGTATATACATCAAGCAGGTAGTCTTTGGCACAAAAAATACAATGTTTAGCTGTATAATATAAATATTTATTTCTTGACCTTCTAATAACGTGCAGGTACTTCCTGTAATTATACCGAAATTTGAAAAAGATTGTCTAGTAGCTAGTACCACCGTAACAGTGACATACGTACATATTCACTACATAGCCTTAATATACATGAAAGCCTTTTTCTTTGTCAAGTGCGGTCGGCCCGAACAGCATTCCATTTTGTCAGTTCTTCCTTTGTACAGTTGTGTTTGCCTACACGACGCTATAGATCCTTCTATAGATAGAGAACTCGATCGTACTATAATTGTTCTAGAAGAATCTATGGTACGACACATATTACACCACACTAGGTAAACTCCACTTTATTTATATAACACAATTTTATTATTTATTAACCATTAAATTGTTATAAAATAACACAATTTAGTTTTTCAAGCCCTTATAGCTCTACGGCTCGCATCGATCGTATGTGATTGACCAAGTTAAGCAACATTGGGCGCGATCGTTATGTGAAGGAGTCACCGCTAGTGGTAATATGATGAATGCTTCCTGGCTTCGAAGGGTATTATAAGCCGTCAGTCCCGGTTGTTTTTATCTATAAAACACTCGTCAGACCTAGCTCTGGGTGATTTGTTATTGACACTAAGTTGGAAACTAACCCCTCCACCAATCCGCATTGGAGCAGCATGGTGGAGCTGCGCTAGACCTCCCTCGGTCGTAGTCCGCCGTCAATGGATTGTAGTTTAGTTTAGAGTTATTAAAAGTATAATTTAATGGCTAACAAACTCACCGAGTGCGGTTTGACCGTTATTATACGAGATGTTACATCCGTATTATACATCGGATTTATACTATAGATGTAGTTTCACCTTCTAGTGTCTATAAATATCACATTGCTAGATACTAGAAGGTGAAACTACATAGTATAAATCTAGATGAATGTAACATCGTAGATATCAGACAATGACTCGTGATAGCACATTTAATAGTATTTCGGCTTCTCACTCGAATCTGGCATTCGAATCTCAGGACGCATCAACAACTTTTATTAATTATGAGCGTTTTAAAAAAATAAAGTGAGTGTACTAAAGCACAGAATCGTGACTAAAGGTACCCGACTCACCGTTTCAATGAAAATGTTATGTATTCTATAACTATGCATTCTACATACTGAAAGATATGAACAACGGTTAGCGGCATATAAATTCTGATTTAGTTTCTTTTTTTTTATTGCCATTTCAAATAGCAGCCTCATGCCATGCATTAATTAATAATAATTAGTAATTAATACACAATAACACAGCCGTACCTAGTATAAGACCATTTGTTCAATGCAAGTTTTTCAAGATAAGACTACAAATAGCATTACATGATGTTTATGCACAAAGAGGACAGCGAACCGAAAATGAAAGCAGGGCTGAGATGAGCTCGTTACAGTGGATTTGTTAGGGAATGTAAATAGTCCACCCACTGTTTGCCGGCCCCTTAACTATGTTTGGATTTTCGCTGGGCCACAAGACGCGCGATTTTATGAAACAGATTCGAATGGAAATTATTCATGATGTCACCGTGAATAAATATGAGATAAATATTACCATAGAGGAAGAACAAAGGAAAGTAGTACGTGATATCACCATGTGGTTCACAGTTTCCTCCTTTATTGGAATTAGATATACATAGGTAGACCTTAGTTTGCTATGTAGTAAGTTAACCTTAAAACATCAAACAAACATCCATTTTAGACTATTTCTCAAGAATCCAGAATGCTAATTATTTTATTGCCAATGGGCGGGTAATAACAAATCTTCAATCATCATTATCACAACCTACCGAGCCAAGCCAAAACATCCCCGGACACCCCCCCAGCCTACATTCTACTCCTGACCCATCTCACGATTCCAAACAATTGAGAAATCAGCATAACGCTTCTAAAAGAGAAAGTTACTTAAATACTATTGATAGCTCCTTTCGTTCATTTCGAAACTCCCACGTTTAACATACTGTTTCAAAACATGCAGAGCCTGTTTAACAAGCGTGATATTCTTCAAGCATTCTTAGAAGAACAGAAAGATGTCCCCTATCTTGCTCTCTGCATCTCTGAAACCTGGCTCACACCTTCGAAAATAAACCTAGTCCAGTTTGAGGGCTACCACGTAGCTACATCCTACAATCGCAAGAACTACATCGGCGGCGGTGTATGTATTATACTTAAAGATAACATAGAATACACGGAACGAAAAGATATTATGGACATGTCTATTGAATATATAATTGAAATCTGTGCAATTGAAATTGTTCAATCTGAAATATTGTTAATAACATTATACTGGAACGGTAGAGAGTCCGACATTTTCTATGCTCAGTTAAAAACTATATTAGAATATCTAGTAATCAAATATAATAAGAAGAAAACAATAATAGGTGGAGATTTCAATACAAATACTTTATCTAATTCTAAGCAATCGATAGACCTGTTAGATTTCATGCTAGAATATAATTTTACGCAGCACATCAAAGAACCTACACGCATTTCTAAAAATAGTTCTACTTGCCTAGACCTTATATTTACTAACTTCTCTAAAAACGTTAAGACATCTGTGAAAGAATATGGCTTTTCTGATCATAAAGGCACGATTATAAATCTAAACAGTGATTTCCTAAATCGAACAAACCTAAAAACTAATCCATGTCATCAATTTAAAAGAATATTTAATAATAATAATATGAATAAATTTCAAACACACCTACGAAAAATAAATTGGGAAGATTATATCTCAAATAAAAAATCTGTAAACGAAAACTATATTTCATTTAATAACATATTATATAACACATTACAACTTTGCATACCACAAAAACTTGGAAAGGCATCGTCTAAAAAATCAAAGTCATGGCTAACTAAAGGAATAAAAATATCATGTAAAAACAAAAGGTACCTTAAAATCCATGCAACTTACTCAAAAAATAAAATACTTATAAAAGACTATAAACAATATGTAAAATATCTGAAACAAACTATAAAAAAGTCAAAAAAACTACAGTCAAAAAGTAGAATGGAAAAATCACATAACAAAGTAAAGTGCATGTGGCAAATAATAAATGAAAATTTAAATAAAAATGCAAAGAAACAATTAAAAAATACGCAGCTGCTTATCCATGATACATTAACGTCAGATCCGAAGATAGTCGCAAACACCTTTAATAATACCTTTGCATCGGCCGGGCGCTCACAGTCAGCTAGCGGCGCCCGCGCAGGACAGCCCCGCGGCCGCCCCGTAATGCACACTAATGAATGCACCATGTTCCTATGGCCAGTTGATCTTATCGAGGTAACCCGTCTCATAAAGAACCTCAAATGTAAATATAGTTTCGGAGTGGACGAGCTACCGTCAGTGCTGATAAAACGATGCGCCAGCGAGTTGGCTCCTCCGCTGACCGTCTTAATTAATCAATCCTTTTCCGAAGGTGAGTTCCCTGACCCACTAAAAGTTGCCCTAATAAAACCAATACACAAAAAGAACTCTAAAACAGACGCTAACAATTATCGCCCTATAGCTTTGCTGCCAGTCATCTCAAAAATATATGAAAAGGCCATGTGTAATAGGTTGTATTCCTTTTGTGAAAAGTTTCACATTTTTGATGATGCACAAAACGGATTTCGCAAAAACCGTTCCACAGTATTAGCTACATATAAATATATTAATGAAGTTTTGAATATTCTTAACAATAAACAATATGCCATTAGTATTATGTTTGATATGACTAAAGCCTATGAAAAGGTTAACTATGACATTTTACTACACAAGTTAAATGGTATAGGTGTTCGTGGCATTGCACATAAGTGGTTTAGATCATTCTTACAAAACCGTAAACAATATGTAGAAGTAGAACACTTTGATGAAAAATTAGGAAAAATAAAAACCGTTCGATCGGATTGCCAGCTTGTAAAAAACTCCATACCCCAAGGCAGTGTACTTGGATGTATCCTATTTTTGATTTATATAAATGACCTCCCTAAAATAATCAATGTCCCATGTGTTATGTTTGCTGATGACTTTTCTTTAATTATCTCATGTAATAATAATGTAAATTTAAATGACAAATTATATGACATAGTAAATAAAATAAAAAATTGGATGGACGACCATAATTTGGAAATCAATTTTAATAAAACAAAAATAATACAATTCAAACCGCGACAAAAACAAGAATTACATATTAACTTTATATTTGACAGTATTAAATTGGATTGCGTACCAACCCATACACTTCTTGGGATTGAAATAGACTCTAACATTAATTGGAATGCCCACATACAAAAAATAAAAACGAAACTTTCTCAATTTATATATGCGCTTAGAGAACTCAAACGATCGACAGATTTAAAAACGGCAATATCGGCATACCACGCCTATGCCAGTGCATGGCTCTGTTATGGTGTTATTTTGTGGGGAAATAGTACAAGTGCACACGATCTACTAATCCAGCAGAAAAAATGTGTTCGAATTATTTGCAACATCAAATCAAGAGAAAGTTGCAAATTACATTTCAGTAACTTAAAACTCTTAACCCTACCTTGTATATACATATTTGAGCTATGCAAATTTGTAAAGAAAAATCCGACCTTATACTACCAAGTAAAAGATATGCCTCGCCGCTATAAACGTCGTTATGAAAATAATAATTTACAGACAGCAACGTCTAAACTAAAACTACATAGTTCTGGCCCCTACCCTATGTCTATAACAATCTACAATAACCTACCGGACTTAATAAAAAGCGAAAATAAATATACCAAGTTTTTAAATTTACTTAAAAAATTCTTAATTTGCAAAGCATATTACAGCGTAGATGAATACCTCAAGGACATGACAAAAAATAAAAAATAAACAGTTAAATAATCAATAAATAAATCAGTAATGACATAGGTATATGACATATTTATTAAGCAAAATTGACCAAGGTATATAATTAAAATAACAAATTAAATTCATTAAAATGTTAATATTAATACAAATTAAAATGTCTGCCTCTCTCCTTTTCTTTCTTGCAATGCCTTAACAAGGTGCACGTGTCTGTTGTATCAATTGTATGTTGTATCAATTGTATGTTACAAATATGTGTATAGCAATAAATGTTAAATAAATAAATAAATAAAGAATTTAATTTAATTGTGAAATATATTTAATAATATCTGTGTTAGTACCGCAAGGAAGAACTTTTAACATCAGCTTTTAGCAATGTTGAAAGCCAGGATCATTCGACACAGAAGGACAATTTGATTCTAGATTGTATGTACTGTCTAGTGTGTTTTCTAATAAAACTAATTATGTATGTACTTGGTCTATTTTGTCTTCTCACAGCAAGATACTCGTACATATATTTTTTTGCATAAAACATGTTCGTTAAATTGTTGTTAGTAATTATATATACATACGCTTGCTACATGGCCACGCTTTTACGACTCAACATCGTCCACAAAATTTTTACTAAAAGTAGTTTCGCGTTAGTCCCAAAGTGCCAATAGATACTTCGCTAAAATGTTTGGATCAGCACTTTGTTTGTTTGTTTTTCTGAGGTTCTTACACGAGTCTGGGTTTGATTTGATTCCGAAGGCTTGTTGTTTTGTGATTATATCACCACCACATACCTACCACACCATCCATCGCATTTCAGAGTCTACTACTGGAAATAGGCCTACATTAATCGGTGTCACTCTTCCCAGTCATGTGCTCTTTGAATCCTGCGGTTACACACTGACTTCTTCAGGTCATCAGTCCACCTTAATGGAGGGCAGCCTGTGCTCCGTTTTCTGAGTCGTGGCCTCCACTTCAGGACTTTTTATACCCATCGGTTGTCGGTCCTATGAGCGACGTAACCTGCCCATTGCCATTTCATCTGGCTAACTCGACGAGATATGTAGATAACCCTCGTTGGTCTACGGATTTCATAATAATAATTACCTGTCTCGTAGCGTAACACCGTACATAGCTCTTTCAATATCACGATGAGCTATTCTGAGCTTGCGAATGAGGCCGATGGTAAAATACCACATCTCGGATCTCCAAGTCAATACCCAACTTCGCATAATCTATAATAGATAATGCGTAGTAAAGGAGCGATCTCTGTCAATAATCAGTTAAAATATAGATAAGTATATAAGTTGTGTATATTGTGCCCGCAACTTTTGAATCACAACCAGCAATGCGAGTTCTTTTTTCGAACTTAGTGCGATCTATGTGAGTCATAGTTAGAGCATAGAGGCTATGATCGCTTAAAACGAATCACTCTATTAATGTTTATTTTACTTGATCCTACTAGTAGGTACATGAGGCGATCTCAAGAAGATCCAAACGACCTTTGTTGCTTGAAGGACGGCACGGCTCGAGTGTTAAACGGACCCTGACATACATTACCAGAAACATATCCAACCAGATAGCAAAGGTTACCAAAATAAATCCGATTGTTCCATTTTCTAAAGGCCTTCCATCCCACTTCTATTTTATTTGGAGAGTATATAACTAAATTAAGAAAATCGGTCAAATGCGAGCCGAACGATTCTAACTATTATTTGGTCTAAAACAAGATGACATAACAGCAAGTGATATAAAAAGTATAACCACGGGTTTAACTAACATATATTATAAGAGCCAGTGGTACCAGTAGATAAAGTACATTAAAAATATAAACATCAACGAACTTGTCCATAATTAATGAATTTGAAATACTGCCCGGTGACGGTGCCGAAGTCACATCATTATTTATTTTATTTTTATTGACTTGTAATAAGTAATTGACTTTTATTAATTTAGCTGACATACTTAGATTATTCAATGGTGAACTATAAGATACTTTGCAATTATATTTTAAATTTTGTAATTTTGTAATTGAGGATTTCATTTTGTAATTAGTGTAGGTAAGTAGTGTACTCGTAATAATTAAATAAAAATAAATAATAAAATCCAAATTTGACATTTTTAAAGTCACTTTTAAAACATGGCGTCGGCGTCGCACACAAGCGCTTTGCGGGGTAAAACTGAACTAAAAGTCAGGTGTAGTGTAGAGCGCGAAGTTAGACAAAATGCATTAAGGTATATGTCCCCTTTGGAACACATTTATAGGAATTAAGAAGACAAAACACTATACCTATATTAGGTTTATTAATTTGTTATGAATAATCAATAATCTTCCCTACATGGAATACATCTTCCCCAAATGGACTACATAGTACATGACAGTATGTTTTCTTTACACAAACATTCACCCTGACTCGTACTTAAAGTAATACCATATGCGTGTCAATCTGTGTTTGTTTGTTTGTACTCACTGCGACAAACCCCTGCTCTTTACACCTTGGGACTTACCACGGTTTCGGTTTAGTGATGCCTATACATGATTTAGAGGTAGCTATTCGCATAATTGTTCAAACCACCTAAGTTTTTTTATGGATACACGATACCAAACGAGTATGATGCACCACTCATCCGCTGTCTGCTAGTCCAAAAAATATGTAAAAATTATAAATACAGAATAACAAATACGTAAACGGCAAAATATATAAACGCCAACCGTGCTTCGGAAGGGACGTAAAGCCGTCTGTCCAGGTTGTTTTCAATGGTGGAAAACAGTCGTTAAGCCTTGTCGAAGACCTTCGGGTGGCTTTAGAACATTCGACACTGGGTTGGCCACTAACCTCTCCAACAATCCGCATTGGAGCAGCGTGGTGAAGTATGCTCTAGACCTCCCGCAGCATAGTCTGTGGGGGAGACCAGTGCCCAGTAGTGGGACGTCTATGGGTCGCAGCGACACGCCATTATTTTCCTTTTAACGTAAAATGATAACAAAGGGCAAGCGCATTATTGTGTTATACGTGCGACAGCACTGGGGCCGGGACTGCGATACAAATGACCAAAACTTGTTTCGAGAAGAAACACTTGTATCTCGCTTGGTGTTAATAAATGTACACTTTTCACTCACATCCCAGCTGTATTATTGAATCGCTCGCAGCGCATCGAGCGCTCGACTGCAACAAATTTTTGTCCGGTGGAAGCAATTACAATTAAACATTACTATTATTTAGTCTATCGGTCGCGCTACGCTTCAAGACGAGTTATATTCGGATGATTTAAAAATACGAAATTTGCCGCTAGTTTTTCGCACGGCACACGGCAAACAATTCAAAAATAGAACTTAATATGAATTATTTAGCATTTGTAAAAAACGTGCCAAGTAATGTTAAACCGCCAAGGACTAGGTCGACTACTACTCGGTACTAGGTAGGATTTTTAAGCCGAAACTTCAGGCCTTCTCGGTATTGAGAAGATACCCGTGCCCTGCAGTGGACACAAATGCAGACAATTTTTTTTAATTTTATGAACATCAGAGGTCTTTAAAATATTTAAAGTAGTAGAGTGAAATGGAGTGGAAGAGGTGGTATTTTTATGTATTCTCATAGACTTTTATAGCATCATTCAAAAGTTCAATAGATCACTTGTCCGTGGTGATGGTAGCTTAGGGTTATTAGAGGAAAGTAACCAAAATTATATGGAATAGTACCCCAAATACGGAATCTAACCTGTATTCCATATTTGTTTACTTACCTGTAACCTTAAAGGTAGCTTGAAACAGGCCGCTATGAAAGCTAACTTTCATAACGATCATTGTTGTATCGCACTTCACTCCTTGAAAAAGTTTTACTTCAGATATAGAAATAAATATCTTACAACAAGATACATAGCCGCTTATAAAAACAAAGTAGTCTCAAGAACGTAGACGAGCGCTCGCTCAGGCTTTTCCGATAACTCGATTGTTTATCGAAGCATACTCACGTAACTACTAGACATTGTCATAATGGAACGTAGTAGGGGTAGGTGTGCGATGTAAACAAGGGAGTGACCTGGAACGCTTCTACCTCCTCGTAAAATTGGTTGAATCTCAGACTTGTTTACATTCCCTGTAATAATATCTGAAGATTAATTTGGTGTTGTAAACAATCCGTCAAACGTGTTAGTAGAAACGTTGTTTTCTTACGTGGTTATTAAGATTAAACATGACGAAGATTAGCTTGGTTTATATGGAATATTTCATTAAGTGATTATGGGCATTTATGTGATGAGAATTTGAATACTTTTATTAGCTTGCAACGATTACTTAAGACATGTAACTTCCTCTTATCTTTGGTAGTTACAACATTACAACAGTTGCTATGTCCGATGACAATGGTGATCATTGCATAATCTGATTCAAAACCATTTGGTAGACGGTTACATACTTGAACGGTTGAAGGTGACTGACTGACTGACTGACTGACTGACATATCAACGCAGGGCCTAAACTATAAGGGCTGGAAACTTGAAATTTTGCACAGGGGTTCCTTTTATAACGTAGGGGAGCACTAAGAAAGGATTTTTGAAAATTCACCCCCTAAGGGGGTAAAACGGGGGTGCAAAGTTAGTATGAAACTGTGCCGTTTCTGAAGGCGTTAGACGGGTAGACGTCGTTAATGGGTCTAATTCTACGCGAGCGAAGCTGCGGGCGTCCACTAGTATTGGATATTCTAGCTAAATGTGTTTATTCTCGAAGGTGACAAATACAATTTACAGTTGGTAGGTATATAAAAAAACTATTGTATATCTATGATTAAAAATATAGGATTTATACCTTAATTAGGTCTTTCATAATCTACTGCGTAATTCATTAATATTAAACCTATGTTAATAAGACAAAGGGTGATCTTAACGCCTATTGGTATTCGCTACCACCCTCCTAAGGCAAGTGAATAATCTACTTTATTCCACTTGAAGGCTAAAATTCGGTTAAATTATAAGAAAGTTGGAATAAGTTTGGCATGTTGCTGTAACTACAAAATTAGGTAAGAAAGACCTTGAAATAAGAACGCTTTGGTATACTTCGCGAGACTATGAAATATAAATCTGACATTTGCTAATACAATTACGTAGACGTGTCAGCTAAGCTTAGTTTACCTAACATAGCTTAACTTATTAAGTTATTATAATTGAGCTGAGTTCTAATGATAGTCTATTAGTCAAAGTCAAAGTTAAATCATATATGTATATCGCTATGAGATGATTGGCACGATTAACGAGAGTCAAGGTAACTATTAAAAAAGGAGATTTAATTGAAATATAATCTAAATTGAGTAAGTTTAAGTAACTAATAATCTATTTAATTATAACCTCTCTAACGTTAATTGTTATAAAGGTTAAAAATAAAAATATATAAATTAGCTATTGATCATATAATATTAAACATATAATAACTTTATACAACATAGGTACCTAACCCTCCTTCTGGTTTAAACGGGTAAAAAGTCATAACACACACAGACATTAAATACAATATACTTGTTTTAAATTAAATAAAGAGAATATTGAAAATCCTCCGCACAGACATGACAGACGGCCACATTTAAAATGTTTGCATCTGTGACTTTATGATAAAATCTGTGTTTGTTTGACATTCATTTCCTGCCAGTAATAAATCTCTTGTTTGCAGGATGTTCCTGAAAAACCCATTTCGGATTTTAGAAACTGTAGTTATTTGGCGGCTCCCTTTTACCATTTGGAAAACTCTGAACATGTCTAAATTTTACCTTTAGCCAACATTCGCTGAAATAGCGAAACTACGAGTATGTCGAAATTTTTGAAGCCATTTCCAGGCTAGGCTCGTAGAACTTTGTTTTCAAGCTGTGGTTTTGAGAAGCAAAATGTTTTATGTATGAGTTTCTCTCACAGAACAGATAAAGGAGGTTAGAAAGGCCATCGAGTCAGTTTTGAAACAAAACCACTGTCGCCAGTTACCCACACTTAGATACACGTTATTATTACCTTTACATAAAATATTCATCAGCCATTGGTCAAATTGCACGAGAATCGCAACTTTTAAAAACTAACCTTAGCATCAAATCAATAAGGATACTTTTTGCTCGCGTCAAGCTGTAGAATTGTGCAAGTTTTGACCTTGTCGACACTTAATGTTGCCAGTAAGTGTTTTGCACAAATTTCGTGCAATAATAAGATTTTAGAGGTTCTTCATAGGATTCATAATGAAACTCGTGATCTGTCCGATTGTCGAATGAATAATTTATTTGTAAAATCACCTATTTATATTTACATTTTCTTTCATACATACTACACTATTTAAAACACTATTTTGACGACCGCGTATATGTTTCATATTAACAACGTAGGTAACTGGTTCGAAGGTATGAGGTATCCGTGTGAGGTATTCTTGAGGTATTTGGAGGTATTCGGAGGTAAGGTAACTGGTAGGTACTGAACCACTACAAGATTAGTAAAATAGAGTATATTTTATTTTACTGTATTATTTATTTATTTATTTAACCTTTATTGAGCCAAAAGATGCCTAACGGCGGTGAAATTAATAAATAAAAGTTAAGAAACAAAATTTACTGCATATTTGAGAAAATTGATCGTGCAATTTTATATGTTATTTACTGGTAACCCAACTAGAGATGTAAACATATTTATCGATAAATATATTTTGAAACTTGTTTAGAGTTATGTAGGTACCTATAATGCTACATCCGCATAAATGACTCTTTTAAAAGTAACACTGAAAACATATGCAACTTGAGTTTTGCTTCCTTTAGGTGTTGCGCCTGTTCCATCATCTTATTAACATGCATTTTTTTTATTATCTTCACATGAAAAATTACATTATAATTATTTATTTTATTAAAAAGTTTCAGAGTGAGTGTACGTACTTAAATAAATACACAGGTACAGTTTTAATATATACAGTTGCGCGACGAATGTACTTGTGCAAAGCAAAGATCGAATTTTTTACAATAAATTAATGCAATCTTATATTTAAATTATTTTTCTTTAATAGCTTTGGTAAAGTCTGTAATATGCTTCTCAGTAGAATATAATACAATCTGATGATAACTAATGTTGCTAAATAATTGAGTTCCGACAAAGTTGCGCAAAATCGAGTACAGTTGTTCCAAAGAGGTACATTGTTTTTTAGGGATCCAAATTTTCTACCCGTTACATTTATCCAATGCTGGTTATTAGATTCCTTTGGAAACCTAAAATAAATACATAATATAAATTAGTACTAAATTACTTATTTAGTACTACACCTACTCCTTGAAATTAAGTATTTACACCTGAAACTACTTTAATTACGTACTCAAGATCAAGACTTATCGAAAAATTTATCTTATACTTTCACAACACTATCTCGCTGCGAACGAACTCGACAGAACATCGTGACGTCATCGCATTCTGTAGGACAGAATACATTGCGCACGAACTATGTGTTCACGTGGATTACTTGCGTACTTTACCGGCAATGTATATTTTTCGTGCAGCTCTTCGCACCACCGCAGTCCGAAAGCGACTAAAAGTATGCACGCGTGATTTCAGTTGAAGTATGATTGTTTAATCATACTTGTTGGCGCGCCTGTCACGCCCACATTTCCATTCTATCCTCCTTTATCTGTTCTGTGGTTTCTCTTCCTGATATTTTTGTGTGGACAAATAAAGAATTTAAAGTAGTTTACTGAGGAGATTTACTAGGACAATGGACAGATTTGTCCCTGGTTTTGCAGGCATGCCACTTGAATTCTATGACTGTTTATTTCAATCATCTATACTATATATAAAAGGAGAAGGTGACTGACTGACTGACTGTCTGACATATCAACGCAGGGCCTAAACTATAAGGGTTAGAAAGTTGAAATTTTCCACAGGGGTCTTTTTATAACGTAGGGGAGCACTAAGAACGGATTTTTGTAATTTCATTCCCTAAGGGGGTAAAACGGGGGTGCAAAGTTAGTATGAAACTTTGCCGTTTTTTAAGTCAAGTGGGAAACCCGAACGCGGGCAGACGTCGTTAATGAGTCTAATTCTACGCGAGCGAAGTTAAAGATTTTGCATACATCCTCAATAACCAATAACTTCTACGCCACAGTTATATAAACTAAAGTAGAGGTTATGAAGGCACTTGATGTACTAAACATTATAGTTAAGTAGCATGTAAGTAATATATTGTAAACCAAGTTAGTGCTTCCTGTGCACTGTGCATATTTATGATGAATAAATTATCTTATCTTATCTTATCATTATGATGCCAGTGTCGCACGGCAGGCGACACATTCGCTCTCAATATCAACCCCTAAGTTAGCACGGTATTTACCAAAATAAAAATTCGATGTAAAATTCGATCCACCAGCATACTTTATCGCTAAAAATATATTTACCTCATTAATATCACCATGAATTAAATCAATTGCTGCGGATTATCATTGTCTATGATTATAGAGATACCATAATAACGTTTAAACATAAAATTTTAAACACGATTAACTATGTTCAAATTTCAACCACACGGTAAATTAGTTAATCAAAGTATGCACATCCCGATTTTCCAGCAAAGGTTCTCAAAGAGTTGCATACCAATTCCGGTTTCACGTAACAAGCGAGGTGTGCAGTGATATTTGCATTGTTTCGCGCACTTCCTGCGGAATTACTCGTTTTGTAATACAGGTAACTCAAAGCTCTTCAACGGAATATTTCGATTAGGAAATTTACGATGGAAAAGACTGTTTTTAAATGCCATTTGTTCATAATTAAGAGAGCGATATTTCCATACTAATATTATAAATGTGAAAGTGTGTTTGTTTGTTTGTCCGGCTTTCACGTCGCAACGAAGCTATTATATGGTATGGTTTTTGTGTGTAGAGATAGTGAGGAGGGTGGAGAGTGACGTTGGCTACTTTTTACCGCTGTAAAACATCCCCATGGGAAGATATCGATGTTTTGTTATTTGCTAGATATATAGTTCCGGATGTTGTTAATAGATGGCGTTAGTAAAATTCATTGGCAAGTTCTTATATAAGTATCTTTTAATCGTGGAACTGTCACTATTCATCCACCACAAATGTGTCATATAATTATGATAAACAACTCATTGTTAATTCCCTTTGACCCCGCGGGCGGAGCCGCGGATAAAAGCTAGTGTATATATATAGCAGCAAATTGTTGGTGGATAAATTATGATTTGACATACTATTGACTGTATGCAAAACTCATACTGGGTTTTGAGTTTTCAATATCACTTTTGACCACGAAAATCAGTTGGTCATTACTGATATCCGTATTATTCCGTATTCATAACCATTTTTGACTAATTCTCCGCAGATTTAAAGATAATAGAGAATAGACCAAGTCTAATTTTGTGTAATCACACAAAAGTGGTTTTTGACCGAACTATGTTAAATACTGTTAACAGTTTTCACTGTAACAGATACACCATACATACAATACAGAAAAAATATCTTACGTAAACCAATAAAAGATTGAAATCGGATCGAGAATCGGATTCTGTTCAATGTTTATTAAAATGTCCTTCATTTATTACACACAATCAGGTCTAAATATTCCTGCTTCCATGCTGGCGAATGTTCTCAAAGAAATTTCTATACGTTACCAGTTTCAAACGGAACAAACTGCAGGTGTGTTCGACCGAAAGCAGTGCTATTTGATTTGTTACCCACATTTCCTGGGGAATTACCCGCTTTGTGCCAACGGTACAAAGCTCTTTAACGGAATATTCCGATTGGCAAAGGAATTATTGATGGAAGGTCCAAAGCTGAATGTGGGCCGTAATTTAGCAGCTAAGTGTACTCTGCTGCGCTGCTTCAGCTCGAGTAACTGAATGCTTATCGAGTTAAGGCAATGCGAAATGTAGCCGATGCTCTATACTATCAAATACGCTAACTGCTGGCATCAAATGCGGCGACCCCTTTTTAAAAGCTTTTATTTAACTTCACTCGTATGTATCTATGCATGTATGTATGTATGTCCTGGATGGTATGTCTTGCAATCAATATTTCACCCACTTCCACTGAAGCTATCGAGCTGAAATTTGGCACACATATTTGGTTCCGATGACAATGCACGAAAATAAAATAAAAAATATTAAGGCCTTTTTTTTATTTTTTTTTTAAATAATTTATTCTTATTTATAAATATTTGAAACATCGAAGGAAATAAGTTAGCTAGGTTATTACTAGGAAAACCGAATAATCTGAATTTAGTGTATCTAATGAAGACGGGTTACTGAATGAAGTGTGATACGGGTTAACATAGGCCTTTAGGTCAACTTTTAAAGTAATTAAAAATAATCCAAGTCTGAGCGAAAGCCGCATAATATTCTTAATGGCCAGACGGGAATTTCTAATCAGCGGGTGATGAAGCGATCTCTTGAATATATTCATGAATCAAGACGGGTTGAATGAGACGCCCCATTGATTATAATAATTCAATGAACGAAGAGCCCTTTGTTCCAGAGTTATGGTTTTGTGAAATAGCATGACGAAATCTTCTTTAGGTATAATAAAAATCTTTAATTCAGACAGTAAGACAGCACTTTTGAATTTAGCTCTCGATTATTATATTATTATTATTGTAAAAATAAACTTAGAAGAAATGTAATGTAATTTAAGCAACACTAAAAAAATTAAGTTAGCCTAAATAAATTATATCGTTACCTCGCGCAGTCTTTAATAGTGACACATATACTTTATGTCTTGATGGTCTAGTGGTTGTAACCGTGACTGTTAAGTAGAGGTCCTGGGTTTAAACCCGGGTCTAGCAACAGCCATTGGTTATTTGTATACCTACTTTCAAAAACTAAATGTAGGTACCTATTTGAAACGCAATCCGATAAGAATAGAAAATATCGCTGTAAAATTTGTAAGGATTTAAAGCGCCTAATGCCACCTGCGTTTCGATATAAATACCTACATCAAGGCTCAAAACATAATATTCGTAATGACAAGTAGGTAAGTACACAATCTAAATCATTTAAGCACGCTATACTACACAATACGCTCCATGCATTCTCAGTCTTGTGAGAAGAGACTCGTAGCCTTTAGTGCCTCTAGTCTATGGATACTAATCGCCACTTGTATCATCTTGCCCGTTTGCTACTAACCCATAAGAAAATGTACTTACATAAAGACACATTATTCGCAATCTGGCTTCATGAGATAATTAATTCTAATAAATACGCGTCGGTAAAATTAAGTTGGAGCTGACTAGAGGATGACTATTCCTGCGGTGACAAAAGAAAATCACGAAGACTCTGTGGCGCAGTGGTGCCGACTTCCCTGCCCTGCCCAGCCCTGCCGAACCGTGCCGGGTTCGAATTCCGACTGGGGCAGATATTTATTTCTCAGATATTTATTTGCACTCGGGTCAAGGACGTTAAATTGTAATGTTTTGTGTGTGTGTCACCCAAAACGCGTAGAGCTACCGCGGGAGTGTTGCGTGCAGCGTTTCTTTGTCTCTCCATCTAGAAAGATAATAGATGTTTTAATGTAGGTATAACGACCAATTCCAACAATGAGGTCAGCTTTAAAATGCATAATAGAACGTAGAAAGGAAATAAAACGCACATAAAAGAAAACCTATTGCCTGCAACTTTGTACTTTCGTCGGCACGATAGCTTTTTTGCCCTCGTGTAATTGTATGCACAGAAACTAACAGTTTAAGTGGATTTTTATTTGTTTTACTAACATTTTTTGCGACTAGGCATAAAACCATAACATATCGTCACACCACAACCCTTTCTTTGTCCCACAGTTGGGCGCGGATATCCTCTCACAATGGGAAGGATTAGGCCTTAGTTCGCCACGCTGGCCAAGTGTAGATTAGCAGACTTCACATGTCTTCGAGAACATTAAGAAGAACTCCCAGGCATGCGGTGAAGGACACATAGTTTTCCTCACAATATGTCCTTCACCGTTACAGCAAGTGCCATTTAATTTCTTAAAAATTAAATACTTTACGACCACCAAAGCGTGTAGCTTTTTACACAGGTTAAAAGGAAACTAACGTAATAAAAAGTCAAATTGCCTAGTTTCTCGTGCATACAATTACAGAACAGGGGTAAAAAAACTATCGTACCTCCGTGCCCGTAAAAATACCAAGTTGCAGAGAAAATAGGTTCGCTTTTACGGACTTTACATTTCATTTTATCAGATCAGACCGTGGACCTCCTCAACAATCAACGGCATAACATTATGCCATAAAACTTATTTTATTATTACATTATGCTTATTTTTTTTATATCTGTGTGAATTTAATTCTATACAAAAGTTCCTAGAAACTAGTTCCTTCTAGAAAAATACCATCCACTCCCGAACTGCTGAATCCTACTCTCGGCTACTACTAGAAATTTTAACTGGTAGGTAAACTTATTATCGATTAAAAGGTAAAATCTATAAGGCATCATGATTTTGTGGTCATTTTGATACTAACGAATGCTAACAGACGGAGCTGCAAGCTAGTTTGCTATTCTTGGTCTTAATTATACATATCTTCCACAGGGTCTGGAGATCAAAGGTCAGATGGTGTTCTGCCCGGAGTCAGATTCTCTTCTCTTCGTAGGGTCACCATTCCTGGATGGGCTCGAGGGCCTGACTGGGAGAGGACTGTTCATCTCAGATATACCGCTGCATGACGCCACGAGAGACGTCATCTTGGTCAGCGAGCAAGCTAGGGCTCAGGTAAATCAATGCTTCAATAGAAATAGAAATATATTTATTTATAACTAGTGGACGCCCGCAGCTTCGCTCGCGTGGAATTAGACATAACAATAGTTTCGTTTACACCTATAATATTATATAGCCTATGTCACTCAGTAAAGATGCAGCTTTCTAATGGTGAAAGAATTTTTGAAATCGGTCCAGTAGTTTTTGTGTGAAAACATTACAAACACATCTTTCCTCTTTATAATACGAGTATTAGTATAGAAGAACCAAAGTATGCGCATTTGCAGCTTAAAAAAAATGTCTTAAAAGAAGTGATGTGAATCGTTTTAATTCCTTATTTCTTCATTTACGCTATCTTTTCAATCGAACAATTCTTGAACTCTATAACGAGTTGAGATCAATTAAGATGGACTTGAATGCTCTTCAACTGTTAACTTTGATTTATGGAAGTGGAAATAAGTTACTAACAGAACAAGAATAGAAACAGATTCTTTGTTGCCATATTACCAACAACGGTACATTATTTAAGGTGGACATTTTATACACTATGGGGACATCATAAGGACACTCTTTAGGTGGTTGAGCCTATAGGGTGCCAAATAGGTTTTATATGAAACCTATTTTGATCCATAGGTATAGAGTTTCGTTCGGCAATACGACTGCCCGCCATGGTACCTAGTACCATTTCTACCGTGTAATAATTGTTTTTAAAGCAATTGCAGTCCGGTTGGAAAGGTGTCGTTTCCAGATACACTTCTTTAGAGGCGACTATCTAAGTCCTCAAGGGTAGCAACACATCTGTGACTGACTTGAAACGGGACTATTACTAACAATTACTAACAGAACTATCTAATACCAACTAACAGGACTAACTAACACTGATAGTCCCCAGTCCTCATAGGAACTGACCAACTAATATTCAATTAACATTCTCGACAGCTAACTGGACTAACCATTCCAGTCCCTATTTGTGTCTTGTTAAAATTCGTACATCGAAATAAATATATTTCAATTATTAACTTTCATTAGTTAAATATTATTCTGTTTAATAGATCTGTACCTAACCTATAGGTAGAATCTAATTTAAATTATATAATCTAATTTTAATTAATATAAACGAACTTGCGGAACTTAAAACATGTGGCTTTTTAATTTATTACCGTTACCTGTTATAATAGTTATAATAGTTTAACGTTACGTATTTATGTAATAGTTTTCTTTGGGTTTCAGTATGTACGCTATAGGTTAGAGTTGTTCCAAAGTCAGTCATAGTTGTCATCATGGGCGGCAGCGGATGGGTGGTGCAAGCCCGTTTGCTAACTAACGTATTGTAAATAGAAAACTTGCTAAAGCTAAGTGAGCGAAGTTTATCACTGCATATGTATTTTTAATAATTAGTTGAAACTGAGTGATCTAAGTTAAGTGCTTGTTTCAGGATGGACTGAGGAAGAGAATGGATAAACTGAAAGACTCAATAGTGGAAACCAGCAAGTCCGTAGACAAGGAGAGAGAAAAGAATGTCAGCCTTCTGCATTTGATATTTCCACCCCACATCGCTAAACGACTATGGCTCGGTGAGTATAGATTAGGAAATAAGATTTTTTAGTTAGCTGGTGAAGAAAATCAACGTGAAGTATGCATGCAACCTAAATGCTAAGAAGGTCTTCATATTATACTACATAATATGTCCTTTCTCAGGATATAGATATATATGCGTACCAAATTTCATTTTAATCGGTTCAGTAGTTTCGGCGTGAGAGCGAGACAGCAAACAGACAGAATTACTTTCGCATTTATAATATTAGTATGGATTTGCTCTATTTATAAGAGCTTCATCGTATTAAATACTAGTTTAAAATCTACCCTGACTTGTGAACGACGTCGTGAATTTACGACATTCTGCGTAAGAAAGGGTGTCGTACATTCCTAACCCTTTGCCGGCCCTTAACGATCCGATAGGTACCATAACCATCTATCACACAAATCCAGGCTTTACAACACCATTAGCCCCATTAAAGGCTGCGTCTATATCCCCCAAACGTTCGATCTACACCTGAGCCTAAGACTTTGATACAAAGGATGGGCCTAATGGATTTGACGACTCCGTGCGGCGATAAGTGACCCTGACTGCCGATTGCGGGTAGCGGACTCCCGGCAGAGGCAGATATTTGTGTCTCAGTAAATATTTGTACTCGGGTCATGGATGTTAAATTATGTTGTTTTGTATGTCCACCTGCAACACAAGGAGTCCTAGGGGGGTGTGACTAAGCTAATACAGATTTCAGAAGAAAGATTCAGAAAGAAATATAGATTTCAGATATAATTTATATTAGGCCCTTTTTAAGAAACTTGAAAAGGACTTGGAGTGAATAAAGGTCAAACTTTTCAATAAAAACTAAATTCAGATCTGTCATTCTATTAAGATGACGACAAAGTCAATAAAAAGACAAAGCACAAATAAAAGAAAGTACAGTCGAACCAGTCTCTGTGCAAAACTTTGAATTAGTTTTAATTGAATCCCAGTGTGGCGTGAGAGTCACTTTGCTAGAATAACACTACCTTCCTGGAAGTTTTCTATAAAAGCTTTCAGGTATTTTTTCTAAATAAAATACAGCAAAAGACCACCATCCATCCGCTGTCGCCCCTGACAAGTGTGACAGACTTAACAAAACTTTAATAGAGACTGGTCATCTTGTAGGTATATAGAATGAGGCGTGGACCGATAGTTCGATAGTACTCGTAGATAGTCTGTCTACTGATAGTCTTTGTGTTTAAGCATAATGTTTTTATTGACAAAAATAACTTCGCAAATATACTGCAGCATAGAAATAGGTAAATAAAAAAAATAATCATCCATTTTTCTGCGCATCAATAAATGCATTACAAACCAGATAAAAAGACAGTGTTAACAGGTCTAAACTAGGGCTTTAGTCAAAAATTTATGTAATTTGTAGCTGTAGAATTTCTATAAATAAATAAAAACTGCGAAAAAACATAGGCACATATTTGCGGCGATCGATGATGTTGAATTAAAATCATATGCCTTGCAATTTTAAGCCTTACGTAACAGGGCGATGCACTATTGATGGCCACACGTCCCGGAGCATAGATTTATTAATGCCAGGAGCCTTTGAAGGGATAGGTCGCCGTTCCACATTACATTCGTTTAATTTATTACAAATAATTAATGTTTGTCTCTTTTATAAATAGGTCGCTACGCTATTTTATATTTGGTTTAAGTATTAACTGAAATAAGCTATAATCAACACAAATCATTGGTATTGTAAAAATCAGTAAGGGGTTTTTAATCAGTAGGGGGTTTTCGCCTTATCTGAAGTCTGTGGTGGCAGCGTCTTAATGCCGTTGAATAGGTATGTGATGGACGCGCACTTAACTTTTCTACGCCGCATTAATGCCGCAACGCTGGTTTTCAGTGCGTCCGTTCGTGTCGCATGTTTGGGTAATAATGAAATTAAGGGTGAATTATTATGATTACATTGTTGACCGTAGTTAATGCCGTTACGATGTATAGCTCGCTCAATATTCTCTTAAGTCACATAATTATTATCTACTTTAGGTGAGAACATCGAAGCGAAGAGTCACGATGACGTCACGATGCTCTTCAGCGACATTGTTGGTTTCACATCAATCTGCGCCACAGCCACGCCGATGATGGTCATCGCCATGCTCGAAGACCTCTACAGTGTGTTCGATGTGTTCTGCGAAGAGCTGGATGTTTATAAGGTGAGTTTACTTCAGTACTAAAAAAATCAAATCACTAAAAATAGGTAGGTAGAAGTTACGTTTTGACCGCCCAGTGGCTATTGAACTCCCCCTTTCACTCGAGGGATCCAGGTTTAAATCCAAGCGGCACGTACTGAGGACAACCACGTGTGATTTCAAAAATTAAATGCTATAACAGTGAAAGAAGAAATTATTGAGAGTTCTCAAACGGTTTCCTAGGCATGTCAGCCTGTCAATCTGCAATTGGCATGATTGGTGGACTAAAACTCATGCCGAGAGGACATCCGAGCCCAACAGTGGTATAAAAAAAGGGTTGTGGGTAAAAAAAATCAAAATCTGATTATTTTGATCTATTTCCACCTAACCTATCCTAAACACAACCCGTTCTAGATCCTTAGAATGAAAAAACAAAAAAAAAAACTATTCAACGTGTTTGAAATAACCATTAGCATTTGTAATAGTTTGGTTGTAGGTACAATATTGAATGTTTTACCATAAAGAGTAATCTATCTGTAATGATTTTGAGTTTGCGTCGTATAGAATAACCAAAACGGGCACTCTTGCACCAAGAGGAATGTATAACATTTTTAAGAGTGCGTTCTAAATCTACTCAGGGTAAGTTAGTCAGAGACTAAGAGTCCACTAATCTATTTATTTGTTTCGTCTTATAAAGAGTAAAACAGAAAATAATTAACCTTTGTAAGAACAAAGGGCGGGCCTAATGACTCGTGTTGTATATTAATACATTACATTAAGATTAATTATTATCAATGTGTATCTGTGCAGACTTGAAGTCATAACATACTCGTAACATCACGATTGTATTTCCCCTAAGGGGTAGGGTAGGTAGGGGAAGGATGTGTAGTAAACCCACTTTTCATGAGTTATGGAAGTCCAATGTAATTGGTGCTGAGCCTATTGGCATACACCACACGTATTCAGACTTTTTTTAAATAATATAGACGGACAGACATACGGGCCACCTGATGGTAAGTGGTCACCGTCATCTATGGACCACCACCAGGGGTATCACTACGTGCTGCTACTGGGAATTTCAAGAAAATCCCGATAAACTTTACCCTACCCGATTGAACCTAGGTCCTCTAGCTTAGCAAACGAGTTAAAGACCACTAGACCAAGGCAGACAAATTGTAGTCCAGATTTGTAGTAATATTCAAGAATTTATGTATCTATATTTCTATATATTTTTCTGTACAAATTAATTTGAATTTTTAAAAGAGTACCGAGAGTTTTTTCCTCCGGCTTTTTTCTCTCTCGGTCTGCAATAGGGCATAGGATAAGAATATTGTAAATTATTCTCCCTAAAGCCGATAACCGATAGATAGTATATCGTGAAATTAGAGCTTAGCTTAGTGGTAGGTAATTATTGTAAATTAGCGTTAAGGCAGGTTAGGCAACCGTGTAGGATTAGCTATTCATTCAATGATCAATAGGTAGCTAATCCTTTGCCTTATATTGATCAGTTTAGAATAGCAGTATATCTCTTTTCTTTATGTCATTTGTAGTTACCTAGACTTTCGCTAAGCGTGTCCAATCACCTCATAGCGAAATACATTATTTGACTTTGACTTTGACTTATTCCTACGTCACTATTTCAGTTTGTTTTACTTTTACCATGATTTTGATGGCAGGTCGAAACGATAGGCGACGCGTACTGCGTAGCGAGCGGACTGCATCGTAAGATTGACACGCACGCACCGCAGATTGCCTGGATGGCCCTTCGTATGGTAGAAACGTGTGCACAGCACTTCACGCATGAGGGGAATCCTATAAAGGTAAGGTAAATCAATATAACATAACACCACAGATTTATTTCCCCAAAGGGGTAGGCAGAGATATGTAGCACCTACTTTTTACAAGCACATTTTACAACCAATTTAATCAATATTAATATTAAATCTTAAATGCTGGTAATTTTAAGTGAATAAAATGCTATGCTGCAACCTATCGACGTCCCACTGCTAGGCACGAGTCTCTCCCACAGAAAATTCTGCGGGAGGTCTAGAGCATACTCCACCACGCTGCTCCAATGCGGATTATTTATAATTAGTATACACTTAAAATTACGATCCAACCAAATTTGATGATGATGAAATAGATGATGACACTTAAGTTTCTATTGTTAGTTGAGTCAGTCTTGATATTAAACTCAATACAGATACCTGTAAGACGGAAGATCTGTCTTATATAAGCAGTACAAGATGGTGACTTCACATGCCTTTGAGAACATTATGGAAAACACTCAGACCTGCAGGTTTCCTCACGACGTAGGTACTTAACAGCAGGTTACAGGTACAGGTTAAAGTCATTGCCGCCGCTTGGATTTGAACCGAGACTCCTTCGAATGAGAGGCTTGTTCAATATCCACTAGACTGTCTGTCACCCCTGACGCTGGCTGAATATTGTATTGTATTGTATTTGACGGGTCCGATGGCGCAATCGGTAGTGGCCCTATCTGTTGCGCCAGGAGTCGTGGGTTCGAATCCCACTCAGGACAAATATTCGTGTGACGAACACTTGTATTTGTACTGTGTCTGGATGTAATATGTATGTATTTAAAAATATCTATGTATGTATATCAGTCTCAGACACCCATATTACAGGCTCGCGCCTACTTTGGGGTCAGATGGCCGTGTGTGAGAATGTCCAAGATATTTATTTATTTATTTATTTGCATCGTATTTATCATAACAGATGCGTATCGGCCTCCACACTGGAACAGTTCTGGCCGGTGTCGTCGGCAAAACCATGCTGAAATACTGCCTCTTCGGACACAATGTCACACTCGCCAATAAATTCGAATCCGGCTCAGAACCGCTGAAGATTAACGTCAGCCCCACTACGTACGAGTAAGTTATTAGTTGTTTCTTATTCAGGGCGTTTCGGTACACACTGTCATCGTTATTGAGTAACGGATTACAGTGACCTATGAGCCACTACGACCTACATAGATTTATTTTAGCTGGCCCCTTGTAGATTAATATGAATTTTATGTATTATGGTTATAAGCAAACGAGCTTGCAGCTTCCCACCGGACCACAATTTCTTTAAAAACAATTATAACACGGCCATTTCTACCGTGTACTCCCCTACTAGGTACCGTGGCGGGCGGTATTGCCCCGACGAACTCTAGGTATATGGAACCAAATAGGTTTCATATTTGGCCCTATAGGCAGCTCTACCACAACTAAAATGTCAAACCAATTTTTTCGTTAATTGTACATCTACGGTTGTTTAATAATATCAATAGATACATTTTAGTCATTCGGAAATTCTTGCATTCTTAACTTGTGCCAAATTTTTGAAATTTTGTTTAATAATCAAATCTAAATGAGCCAGAGACATACGACCTATTTTAAACGACATTATTAAAAACTATGTTGGTAGTCAAACTAATTTTTTTAAAGATTATGTTCTTTATTGAAATTAAATCCTTCTCGAAGTGTCCATTACGTCATTTTGTGTTTACATATTTGGTTTTATTTTCCGTTAAAACACCATAAAGCTTAGAAGCATGTCGTTTTTGCGTAACGACCTTATTTTATAAACACATATACGTTACGACCCTATTTTATAAACATTCTAATAAATCGGAAACTGTCGTTAGCATCAGGCAGTTAAACGTGTGAGGCACCGTAATAACCCGGGGTTATGGGTTATTGGCTCTAAATTAACGTCCCATTCCGAATAGGCATATGAACTCACTCGGCTACCCTTAAGTGTTTTGAGGAAGATTAAATTGAGGTGATTTATTATCGAAATATTTCTTGCTTGAAATAAAAATTCACGCATTAGGTAGGTAAATTCAGAATTTAATTGAATCGAATCGAATACTAAGAATGATTAGATTGAATTTAAATTTAAATAAATTTAATTCGGTTTCTCAGAAAGTTCACAATTAGTTTCAACTAATAAACGTCCCACTTTTGGGCTATCACACAGCAAAAGCTGCGGGAGGCTACAATAATGTCGATTAGATTTTTTACATTCCTTAAAGCTACTCCCTTAACAGTCGTAACTTTGCAGGTGGCTAATAAAGTTCCCTGGATTCGACATGGAAGCCCGGGACCGCTCATGTCTGCCCAACTCGTTCCCCGAGGACATCCCGGGGACCTGCTATTTCCTTCACAAATATACGCATCCGGGGACAGATCCGAATGCGACACAGGTGAGGAATACTTGCTTATATCCATTGTAATACCACAGCAGAACTATTTACCGCGGGCCATCGATATTGTAATGCTGTTATTTCTGCAGAGATGTAACATATTGGGTTCAATTCCAATAACTTAAAAAATGATTGATTAAGCAATCAAATATCATCTGCCGTAATTACGAGCATATAGAAAATATTGTGAGAAAACCTATATACAGGGTTACAGGTTAAGTCGACCTATTCCCGTTAAGGGCGTGTAGTTTACATCGTTTCTGACTGATTTGATAATAAAACACCCTATCCTAAATCTAACCGTTTTCGAGATATTTGCATTTAATTGTTTTTATAAAAAATACCCGATTTTCGGCTATCAGCTTAGATATTTTGAAATGTGTAAGTCTTATTATTACTATTATTTGGTGTTTTCATGTAAAATAAGATGCTTTACGACCTCAATAACCAATATTGTACGTAAAATGAATAAATAAGTCATTGTAGATGATTGAAACTCATACAAACTAATAAAAATTATGAAAGTTTATTTTTCTATCAATAAAATCTTAAAAAAACAGTATGGCCGCCGTTTTGCAGATATACTTAAAAATATCTACGTTTTATCAGCTATCCAACGAGGTATAACAATCTAGGGTTATAATAAACATTCTCGTGTACAGTGAGCCCAACCCAATTTCGTCAGTTCAACTGACGACTGTATTGAGAGACTGGATAATTAATGCGGCGAATGAAATGAGAAAAAAATTAACTACTTGTGTAGTAAATAAAAAGTGGACTTCGTAAAATAATGCGAAGATGTGTGCAAAACAGAGGCGGACATGTCGAGCATGAAATTTAGACTCTAAGATGTTTTGTTGGAACTTTAAAGTTTAATAAATGTAGTATCTTGTACTCACTATAGTTTTATTTAACTTTTGTTTGCATCCCCTGTAGCCAATGAAACTAAGTTTTTTCTATGAATGTTTATTATAACCCTAGATTGTTATACCTCGTTGGATAGCTGATGAAACGTAGATATTTTTAAGTATATCTGCAAAACGGCGGCAATACTGCTTTTTTAAGATTTTATTGATAGAAAAATAAACTTTCATAATTTTTATTAGTTTGTATGACCTTCAATCATCTACAATGACTTATTTATTCATTTTACGTACAATATTGGTTATTAAGGTTGTAAAGCATCTTATTTTACATGAAAACATCAAATAAGACTTACACATTTCAAAATATCTAAGCTGATAGCCGAAAATCGGGTATTTTTTATAAAAAACAATTAAATGCAAATATCTCGAAAACGGTTAGATTTAGGATAGGGTGTTTTATTACCAAATCAGTCACAAACGATGTAAACTACACGCCCTTAACGGGAATAGGTCGACTTAACCTGTAACCCTGTATACCCACAGAGTCCGCTATAATCTTTTGTACGGCATATAAAGTCTGCTGGATCTGTTGCTTTCCAATTTACAAAGCCTAACCCTTAAGACAAGGTCAGTGATAAGTTTCAATGAAAATGTAGTCAGCTGTAAAAGTATAGCCTTTTATGGCACCTCTCGTCAAAACTATGTGACATTAAATGTTGTGCAATCAATGTCAATCAATCAATGAAATTATTAAATCGCACATAACTTTTACGAGTCATTGGTGTGGGCTGCTAGGATTTGAACCCGGGTCCTTCGAGTAAGAGGCGAGTTCGATAGCCACTGCTGTCACTGCTGTTCTGTCATCATCAGTCAAAACTTTTTTCGTTTGTCGTACAGGTAAAACATATAGAAGATGCATTGAAAGACTACAATATCGCAATGGCGAGACCAGAAAATGCAGTCAGCGAAGAACCAACTTAGTTGTAAAATGTACAGTTATTTACAGTAGTATCTAAGAAAACAGAAGGAAAAAGAGGAAAAAAAAACAATTTGTTTTGCCAGCAATGTAAAATAGATGCTCTGCTATCTCAATTGTCTAAGCAGTTGATTAAAAAGTTACGTCGGATAAATAAGAAATTCTTACGACAAATATCTTGTTTGTAGAAGAAAGTTCGCCGCTACGGGTAATAATACAGAAATGCTCATAATTTCTGAGAACATTTTTGCTTGTAGAAAGATTTAAAAAAATGTGTATTAAATAATTATAGGTAGGTATTATTTATACTGAATTTAAATGTATAATTAGCTACATTCTACATTACATTCATTCTAATTTTAATGATTCCGTTTTATGCGTCATTAAAGCTGCAACCCATAGGTGTCCCACAGCTGGGCACAGGGTGACCCCTCAGGGTCTCCCCCACAGACAAATCTGCGGGAGCTCACCACGCTGCTCCAACACGGATTGGTTTATGCGTTATTGCTTTTTCGTAAATAGAATGCAATTTTTTGCGAGGTTACTCAAGCTTGCTTTGGCGTATTTTATTGTTTATCAGATTTTTAATGTACCTTTTTGAATCAGACTAATTTTGGAGTTTCTATTAAAGAGTACAATCGTATTGAATTTTCATGATCGCATATTCATTGCCATTCTTACATAATAATTAGTAGTAGTAGCTTACGAATTTGATAAAACAGAAATCGAATAGCATATTCTGCACTATTGTAATATTTCTTAAGGCTCTTACACTAGTGATCTATTTAAAGCTTTACACTTTGATTAAGGTGATGTACATACGATTCGAATCTGGGATAATTACGACTTATTTAGAATAGTAATTGTGACGCAACGCATAGGTAAATGTATGTAAGATAATTTGAATTTTTGCTTATGGCCAGGCACACACTAAAAATATGCTTCGATTCTGCGACTAAACCTCGATTCGTAAATATTTTATTTTAGGTCTGCGTAATTCCATAGATATAGTTTAAAAGTGTAAAGACACGCGCGCACTTGTGTACCTACGTGAGACCAAAATAATTTTTAAGGTGCGTTTCCGGAATGCAATGCGTGCTTTTCACTCGCTCCGGAGTTCTGCATCTGTGGAAACACACCTTTAAATTAGTAAAAAGACAATACAAAGATACCATATGCATAGGTACCATGCCAACCAACCATTATAACCGTCAAATCAACATCAAATAAATGCTGTAGCGTATCAAGAATATTGGTTACCTGTTTCCTGTTTTAGTGTTTGCCTGACATTATTTAAGTAGGTACTACCCACTAGATAATCGTACATTATACATATACGATTATCTAGTGGGTAGTACCTAGACCTAGTATATAGTACCTACGTAGATCTTTCTAAGACATCATAGCAGCTAGAATTAGCTCTACGAATCAGAATACATAATTATCGTATGAGATATTATTACAGACATTATGTATATGTAAATCCCTTAGAATAACTGCCTACCTATAGAACCCGTGTTCCGAACAATTTTTTATTCATTCGAATATCAAAAATGAATCTATGTGTGCGTGAGTATCGATGTGCCTACATTGCGCATCATAAAAGCGGTATTAAAGCGTCACCTAACATTCCCGCTCCGGCGCCCGCCGCGAGCACCCGTGTACGCCGAGCGCGCTCTCCGCCGCCAATTTGTATACCTACTCGTGAGTAACTCGAACTCAGTTCGTTATTTATTGTTGCCAAGTAATTGGTAATAATAAATTTACGTTCTGCCGCGATTGCAACTAGTGGATACCCCGCGGTGTTATACCAAGCTAGTTAACGTTGACCCGGTGCGTTTCTCCGTCCCTTCTGGACTGAGAGAAACCGGCTGACCCGATCCCACTGCACTCGGGCCTTCCCGAGGGTGACGGTTAGTGACTATTTTCCATTAGGGATAGCCACTTTCTAATTTTCCCCGTTTCCCCCCCCCCTGCCACGGCAGGGAGGCATCCTTCAATATGGACCCGACTAACCCGAATACTGCTAGCGTGTTGGACATGGATCCATCAATCGTTATTCCCCGCCTTCTCGAACTCTTCGAAAGTATCTGTCAGTCGAAAGGAGTGCCCTTTGATAAGGAGAAATTCCTTGTCACTGTAGCGGAGGCTGGGCGTGCTAAGTCTGCTAAGTCCGTTTCCGACTCTCCTGAGTCTCCAGCCATGGATACGGAGTACGATTCCACCTCTTCCGGTCGTAAGCGACCCATATCCCCAGCGTCATCCGATGACGAGTCCCGGTGCGACGAATCCGACGAATCAGCCGGAACCGTCATGTCCAACACCTCTTCAGACGGGTTTCAAACCGTCCAAGGGCGTAAAAAACGCCGAAACAAGCGCGCCGCGCACTCACCCCGCGCCTCTGAGGCATCCCTTCCTGCGTCCCCTACTCCCACAGTTAAGGGCCCCCCTAGCCGAGCTGCTTCACGCTCCCCCCCCCCTACGGTCCCTAAGACCAAGGCCCCCCCGCCCATCTTCCTGCGGGATAAATCCAAATGGACCGCAGTAGTGGATCTATGTTCACAATACAAGATCCACTACACCCAAGCTACCAATACGGGCGACACTATTAAAATTCAGATCCCTAATAGGGAACACTATCATACCCTAGCCGACCTTTTAAGGCAGAACAAAGTGCCCTTTCACACTCACGCCTTCCCTGAGGAGCGGAAGGTAAAGGCAGTCTTGCGTGGGGTCCCCCACGAACTCGCCAATGAGGCCATCCTAGAGGATCTTAAATCCCAAGGTCACCCCGTCGAGGCTGTGCACAAGATGCACAGCCGCCTGGGAAAGCAGTTCCCCCTTGCCCTGGTCATCATGACCAACTGCCCCCAGTCCAGAAATATTTTCAGAGAGCCCCTCACAGTGTGTGGGCTCTCTAATATCCGAGCCGAGCCCCCTCATAGACGGGGTTTCCCCGGCCAGTGCCACCGTTGCCAGCTTTACGGCCACGCAGCGGCGAACTGCTCAGCCAATCCGAGGTGTGTGAAGTGCCTCGTGCCTCACCTCACCCAAGAGTGCCCACGCACTAAAGAGGACCCAACCCCCCCGTCCTGTGTCCTGTGCTGGCGCACTGGACACACAGCTAACTACCGTGGATGCCCGCGTGCTCCCCGTGTGCCCAAGGTTGCGAATAAGCAGCCCCACAGCACAAGGAAAGTCCTGCCCTTAAGGCAACCCCCGCCCCTAAGGCAAGCTCCGCCTCCACTAACGGAGACAAACTTTCCTCAATTGAGGACCCCCAACACCCGCCTAGGGCCCCCACCTATTACTAAGCCAAAATCTTGGAGACGTGAAGCCCCCTGGGCTGCCCCCACCTCGGCTCCCAAAGTCGCAAACCCTCCCCCTCCCTCCTTGGTCGATGACCTTTCCACAATCCATTCATTCATTGGAAATATTAATATTGACGAGATAGGGATTCTTGCCAGAAAACTTCGCGAGTCGCGAAATGCTCAGGATCGGCTTCAGGCCTGCGTTGAGCACATAAATCTTTTAAACGCGTTTAAGTAAATTCTTACCAATTGTTACCCAATTCGCGCGGAAGCGCCCTTCATGTCCGTACTAGTGTCATATTCCCAACATGACAAAAGCCCCAACTTCGACAACACACTGTGTAGTCAACCAGCGGTAGCGCCCTTGGGTAAGCGCCGCTCGCGCCCCGTCCCTCCAGGCGGGGTCGTCTCAGATGTCGGCTTGAGAGTCCTGTTGACTAAAGCCTTCCCCAAGGTAGTGTTTAGTGGAGTAGGCACAATGGCTTCACCTGTGAGTCCCACATATCCGGCCGCATGCATGCATGGTTTCGCCGGAATGCATGAGCATTCACTACCTCCCTCCCCTGGATTATATTATGTTTATAATGTAATATATATTCAGGAAGGGTAAGCCCCATATTCCATCTTCGGGGTTAAAAAAAAAAAAAAAAAAAGTCACCTAACAGTATGATAGTGTAGTTAAATCGTGTTAGGCAAATTTTATGTTTTTTAATGGAGTTTGCACATTGATCTTCTTCCTATCATCATCAGTAACAGTATAAAGGCCAAAAAGGACATTAAATAAGCTTCATTAAAGAAAAAATTAAACTTACCCTACATGATTAAACTACATACCTATCATACTGTTCAGTAACGCTGTAAATTCCCGTAGGATTGGACCAATAGCAAATATTCATCAAACTTTTTCATCATTATTATACCAGTAACTACATAAGTAGCTTAACATTCCGTTCGATACAGTTAACAAATAAAATTAATAAAAAAAAATCAAGATATTTTCCTCCACCAAGGTGCCTCCCTTAAAAATAAAAATAAGTTCTTTAAAATAAGTTCCTTTTTTTTCGTTTTCAAGATCTAAAACTTGGATACAAAAAAAGCCATCTATTTAATACGAGTACAATGCGGTGCCCTGCGGCGGTAAATTTTAAACACTCAAGCTGGCAACTCCAAGCACTGACAGCGCGGGAATTATTGAACCCCGAAAATAGCTCCAATTAAATAACACTAATTTCGCGCGTGTTCTACGAGAGCATGTAGTTATTCTAGGGTAAATCCCTAAAGTCCTCATTCCTTTTCCTTTAATTTTAATAATAAATCGAGTACCTAGTTGGTTAATTAGATGCAATAATATTAGATTCGTAGAAAAATATTACGTAATACTGTAGGTAGGTATTTTGTGTTATTGTGATATTAATATATTGTTATTTTTAGAAATAAATATTGTAGGTAATTTATTAGTTGTTTCTAGTCATGATTAAAAATAATAATACTCAGAGCTATACGGGATAGTGAATATTTAGTTTGATTAAACATTAACTTGCGGTAATTTCTTAGGTTTAAACATGGTAAGTTGTAAATATATTCGTGTTAATCCTAAAAAGCGTATGTTCTAAAATAATTAATGTGCTTGTTATAGCACCCTTTGTAATATTTTACTCGTATGTATTATATGTAAGAAGCACTAATATTTCAATAAATATATTAACCGTTTAACTTTGCTTTTCAACATTAAGGCTAAAATAGTTATATTATGACAGCTCTAAATTTTCCAATAAATTTTTTATTAAAATCTTTAAAGCTGTATACGATTTTAGTTATTCATAAAACAGGATATAACTTTAAAGTTTATATAGTTTTGATTTAAGGGTTGAAACCCTTTTTAATTATTTTAGCAAGATAAATGAAAAACATGGATTTTTACTCTTTGATAAAATTGTAAATAAATAAAAACTTCATTCACAAATTTCGTATAGCAACGAAATTGAAAAATTTACTTTATAAAAATTATTACCAAACTTTTAATGAAGCTTATCACCACGCCACATATCGCATAAATAATAATATTTTTATATTATTTATCCTAGTCATTACATTTATTGTGTTCCAGTTTAAATATCAGATTTAAATTTGTATTGTATCAGGAACAAGTTTCATTTCGATACAATATACTTACAATTCTTTTAGAACATTTACTTTTTAAGTTTATTTGGGGCATTTTAATATTCAATATTTAATTTTACTTGAAAAGTTAATAAAGTGCTTAGTACTAAACTTTCGAAGAATTGTTTCCCGGATTTAACTATAAAAAAAAAAAAAAATCCGAGCAAACATGTCACAATAATATTCTTCCATTTAACTGATACACATACAAAAATGTTTTACTCAGTGAGATATTAATAAAAATAAGCTATATTTATTAATTGGAGATATTACGTCGAACTGATATTCAAATAAGAATATGAGTTTTATTTTTGAAGATGTGTAAAGTTGGTTGAAACTAGAGAGAGAAATTGTTATTTTTTATCTAAGTACCTTGTCCTTCTTTTTTTCACTAATTCGGAATATCCCAAATGTTTGGGCATGATGGTCTTACTAATCACGCAGATATAATATTTTTCTAAGTAGGTCCTTCATGCTGTGCTAACTTTTAAATATATAAATGGATGTATTTGAAAATTCTTTGTATAGAAATGCTTAACAGTAGGTTAAATTTTAATCAGATGATTAATGTATTAGAACACAAGTTATGGTATGGTACAGTTTTGTATTAGTATGTAATGTATAGGAATTCTATTAAGGATTTGATCATTAGCGCATTAACATAAACTTCAGAATTCAGAATCTCAGAAAGAAATCAGTATCTTTTAAATTGCTCTTTCAAATAATTTGATACTATTATCAATTGTGTCAAATATATTTACTCAATAACTAAATATTTTTTTTTAATTTTTTGGTACGTATTGGCAATCAACTTATATCTACATTTCTAGTTACTGTTTTATATTTTATATGATTATTATGAAATCTAAGTTCATATTATACAGAAAAACAAATGATAGACGCATTACCTTTTCCGCTAATATTACAATGTTATAGTATGTACATCATTTGTTGAAATAAGAGGCTATTGCACTTTTGTAGCAGTCAATTTCGATCTCAAGCTGGTATCACGTAAATAGCGCTTTCACAATTTAATGTAATCGCAAAAGACCACACCTTCTAATAGAGAAAATATTTGTTAACTTTTTATTATTAGGGAAATTTAAAAACTAATTTAAATAAGCTGTAAGCTATACGTATTTCACGCATTTCGGGTGTTAATGTAATTTGACTTACGTTTATTAATTTCTATTAACGTAAATGCAGACTTGTAAGCAACATTCGCGCCAAACTTTCACGTATAGAATCATGCTTGTACTTTGGAATTTAAGCTTACCATTTTTTCATAAATAAAATTTAGTTAAACCGGCGCGTAGCCGATGCTGACAAGTGTGCGTTCAACCTTAGGGTCTTGCCGTAAGAAAACTGTAACTGTGAATGCACTGTTAGTGAAAAATTATGAAATATAATGTTTCTTTCCTAAATAACTGATTTTTATTTATTTTCCTTTATTCTAGACGTAAATTATATAACATTACAGTAACAATGAGGTACAAATGGATTCATTTTCTTGACGACACTATTTTAATAACCACTATTGGACAAAGGTTTCACATGCTCATCGAATGATACCAATATAAATATATACATACTAATGTATAACAGAGGATTCTATTTTTATAAACAGAAGCGATTATTCGCTCAGCTTAGTTTTTTTGGACATAAAATTAGATAATTAGGTAAGTAGAAAATTGTGTTGAACTAAATGTCTAGATTATGTATGGGTTATTGTATAACTCAAAATTCAGCGTGATTCAGGCGTGATTCAGACGAATCTAAAGACACCTCTAAAGCTATACATACCTACACGAAAAACATAACCCACCTTCTGACGCAGTTAGGTAAAAACAGATGCGATGTTATGATTATGTTTCGTTTAGTTTAATTATATATAATGTTAAGAGTACTGAAAAGTAATAAGCTGAAAATAATACTGAACAGAGTTTCCACACTCGATTGTAAGTAATTTGTAAGAGAGTAATAAAATGAAAACGGAGCAGAGTTTCCACACTTGTTTTATTATATTTATTCATACCTTTAACAATACAACATCGAGTATTTATACCCTATATCCCTCCCTATCGCCCCACTGTGGGATGGAAAATCATTGTGATTGGCTGTGGCAGCATAACCCTTTACAACCGGCTTGATACGTTCGTGAGAGTTGATTTTCCGAAATTCTAGCGCGTACGGAAATCAACTTTTCGAGACACAACCGGCATCGATTGACTGTGAGACTATCCTTTACTTGGAAAAAACGCGCGTGGGCCGCTTGCGAACAAGTTTGAACCTGTCAGTAGCCCGTGACCACAGGGAAGGATGGCTGCGTTTTTTGGCGCGCGCACTCGCCTGGGTAAGTAATTAATTTTTTGTCAAATTAATGCAATTTCTATTGTTTTTTTTGTGTGATTTACTTAAAAAAGAGTTGTTTTATACGTATATGTATGTAATTTGAACCTAACACGCTTACTTTGGCGTATACTGTGCCTCAAAATAAAGGTCGCACGATCGTGTAGGTTAGGTGGTATGTCCTAAATGGAAATACATACATTTTTTGTACCTAAACATGATTTTCTTCTATGTATGATCGTTCGACATGGTTTTTTATTAATTTTTAGGATTACCCCTCAGGGATGACGAAGTGGTCCAGTTATTGGCGAATGGAGATGACTCGGAAAACGAATTGAAGAAGGAATTTGCCGATGAAGACGAAGATATTGTGCCGAGGGCCCTAGATCACCTAGATGACAGTGGATCTGGTACTGGAAAGAGTCATCCGAAGTGTATGAGGCACCACCACCTATCCCATCGCGAAGCAGGGTCAAGAGGACTGGCTACTGCAAGAGGTAGAGGGTGGGGTATGGGAAGAGGGCAAGCTAGAGGAAGAAGACGGGCTAGAGGAAGAGGACAGGCTAGTGGAAGAAGAGGGACAGGTGAGGAGAGGATGTGGGTAGAATCTGCCTACACAAATAAAAGTCATACTTGTGTTGATTTTTAGTTTTATGCCAAAAAAGATTAATAATATAAGAAAGAATTTTTTTTTTTAATTTTTTGACTATTGATTGTTTTTTTTAAATATATACCTAAAGTTTAATTAATAAATGATAATAAATAAAGAATGATGATTATAAACACTGTTTAATTAATTTAATTTCCATTTAATACCAAAACATATCCCTAAACTAGATAAACTCATGTCTCAAGCTACCTCCTAAGCCCTACGATCGTGAGGGTAAGTTTTCAGGAAACCAGAGACTTCAGGTTTTTTTTTTTAATTTTTCACATGACACTTATGCACCAATGAAAAAGTCATGCGAATTTCAAAAGAGTCTGAGTAAATTATTTTCCTCGGTTGTAAAGGGTTAATGAAAAAGTAATAATTATCACAATCATTCTATCTTATACATACAATACTATACATAATTATTATTTAAATATGTAAAAGATATTATTGAATACATTAGATGAATTATTATTCTATGCATTATACATTAATTACTCAAATTGATACCTTTTCTGAATCATAGCCAATCATAGCCGCACACTGTTTTGTAGAACATAACAACTCTTTAAGTGCAGTGCAAATGGATAACATTATTATAATTATATTTAGTGAGATTAATAATTGTTAACAATAACAGTAATTATACAAAAATGAATTGACATTTCAAATGAATCATTAGTAAGAATCTTGAGGAATAACAACATGAACTGACTATTTTTGATATAACCAATTATAGCCATCTCAATAATTTAATCATAATCATAGTTCTTTAAAGTTCTGGGACAACTAAATATTTAATTAAATAATTTAATAATTAATGGCAAAGAGTACATAATTAATAAAATCCAAGAGACTAGGACCCGGATCATGGATTGTAACTAATGATTAAATAGTGTATCAATTGAATGACTATTTATATAAACAACACTGAACAGATAGAGATACAGGTTAACAATAAGAAAATGATGTTGCTATTATGGCTGATCTACCTGGAGAGGCATACCCCTAGGAAGACGTGGCTTATCCACCGTGAACGGCATGCTCAGCAGATGGACGTGGCTAATCCACCCTGAGCGGCATGCTCTGCAGATGGACGTGGCTAATCCACCTTGAGCGGCATGCTCAGCAGATGGACGTGGCTAATCCACCTTGAGCGGCATGCTCAGTAGATGGACGTGGCTAATCCACCTTGAGCGGCATGCTCAGCAGATGGACGTGGCTAATCCACCTTAAGCGGCTTGCTCATCAGATGGACGTGGCTTATCTACCCTGAGCGGCCTGCTCACCGGATAGACGTGGCATGCTCGCTGTGGCTTGGTCATTTCAGCGGACGAGGCGTAACAATCGGCCATTCTGAAAAAATTGCTCCCGCAATGGAAGCACCCACTGAATTAACTTTCGAGCAACTCAATAAGGTCTTCGGTCTTTAAGTTTCCATCAGAACTACTAAGCACTATCAGACATAGAAGCGATACTTCGATACGGTCGAAGAGAATCAGCTGAAACTAGTCCATATTCTTGTAAAATTTTCATAACCTCTTATACCTTTGACATTGACACTTGAGGCAAGTTGAAATACAGTAACTTTATTCACAGATTATTAGTACAATTATAATAAAGAAAAGGAAAGCAGTGTCATCTAGTGCATTATGGGCAACATTAATTATTTATACTTTATGTCAAGAGATGGCAATGTGATTAATATTTATTTAACTAAACAAAAATCTTAATAAATGTATGAATAATTCTGCTTTAAGTATTAATAAGTTTATTTAAATAAAAAAAATTGACTAACAAACATAGCTAAACAAAGTGTGCTAAAAAAAAAAAACTAAAACAAACTTTTTTTTTTTTTTTTATATTGTCTGTGATTCATTTGACAAACGAAAGTTTGGAATTAAGTTAATTTAAATTGGTTACTTTGGTTTGTGTTGGTTTGTGTATTTTGATTTTTAGCTGGTGTAGATATCGATATCTGTATAATATCTGTGAAAATAATATTTTTAGAAGCGGAAGATCTAATAATGAAGAGTGCTCTGCTCAATTGTATTACAATACTCGTAAACACAAACAAATATTTATGTAATGAAATTCATAATTAATTCTTCATGTAACATCTGCCTGTACTCGTCGAATTTTTATCATGTAATAATGTTTATTTATGTTTATCACAGGTTTATTTATGTAAACAATAATTATATATTGATTATATACCTATTGCTAAATAAACTTCCTTCATGAGAAACGCATTTTATTTTCACGTCAACCTATTTTAGTTAGTTTTTCTCGTTTAGACTGTGTGAATTCATTTGCACGATTCGGAATGTTTACGTCACAAATTGAACTAGCACAACGTGCAATTATCCAATCAAATGGTTTCAACTTTGTGGTGTCATTTCAAGTACCTAGGTATTATTTATTCTCCATACCCACAACGTTTTTTTTTTTTGTTAAATTCGATAATGGGCGATCAATAAGTGCAAATTTATAAATAAATTTCCGAAAATAGCTATACAGACAGATATACTGACGTATTCTTTGGTGATAAACCTTGGGCCATATGAAGAGTAGTGAAATATTGTTTACCCGCAAGTTTTAACGGATAGCGATCTTTCAAGTTATAGTATTAAGTGAACGATAGTCAACGCACAACCTACTTTCGCCATTCTTTTTCTTAACTAATATGACAGGAAATACATAATCTGACTCCGACACTTTGATAATACCGGCATCTAATAACTCTGATACCTTAGACTTAACTATCCGTTGTTCACTGTGTGATAACCTATGTGGTTGACGATATAAAGGCTGTGAACTAGTAAGCTGAATCCGCATGTATAGTAATTTTGAACAACCTAGATCTTTGGTACTACCGGCAAAAGCATCTTTGAATTTTAATAATAAATCTAATTATTTATTTTGCTCGTTTTTATTTAAATGTCCTACTTTAATTTCAGACAGTCATTACCTTACCTAACAGTTACCTACGCTAACGTCATCTATTTGATTAACGTTCAAGACAGAGGCACTTCCGTCAGAACAAATACACGATTTATTACAATGAGAAAATTTACACAAGGAACGATGGCTAAGACAGTGTTCTGTTGAACATGGCAAATTTGACATTTCAGGCAATAAAGATATGGCTTGGCAACTGACCTGGCTTGTCCTTGGTTCGTCGCAGCTCCGTGCTCTTGTTAGTATGTAACCGGCTTCCCATAACACGTTCTTGTTCCCAGTATTAATTACTTTTATGTGGCCTTGGCTACCTCGTATCAACGTTGCTGGTAATGTATAAGAAATACCCTGAAATTAAAAATGACGCGGCGCTGTACAGACGTCGTTATCCTCCGGATTGTCTCGTACAAGGACTCTAATAATTGAGGTGCCCGGTGGTAAAGACTCTTCACATGTCGTTACTACTCGAAATTTTTGAATATTTTCAGTTACATCCATT
Source organism: Carterocephalus palaemon (assembly GCA_944567765.1). Lineage (NCBI taxonomy): Eukaryota > Metazoa > Arthropoda > Insecta > Lepidoptera > Hesperiidae > Carterocephalus > Carterocephalus palaemon. The sequence goes on along the minus strand of OX155658.1, from coordinate 3,406,390 downwards.
TTATCCATGAAATCAGGAACTTGTTTAAGTATAGCCATACCATTGCTTACTATGAAAGATGTATTTTGGGAGTTAATCACAGGTTGTCCTATTAACAAACAAATTTCACCCATGTCCACGTTTGTCAAATGTGCCTTACATAGTATTTTTATTTCGTCTACTTCGAGCTCAAATTCCACTTCACCTCTGCTTTGAACCAATTCCCCAGAGAAACTTTTCAATGTCATGTTTGTAGGGGTAATCTCAAGTTTTAATATTGAAGAAATGTGGTAACTCATTACATTCACTTGACTTCCTGTATCGATGTATGATTTGACATACGTTCCGTTTACCTTCACTAGCTTCTTGTAAACATCATTATAATTTTGCAGTAGTTGAATGTTCTTGACATTACCAGTCGTCGTAGCGGGCTCAGTTTGTATGGTGGTACTTCTACAGCGAGTAGCGATATGCCCTATTTCCCCACATTTATAGCAAGTCCGCTTGTCCGGCAGTGTACAATAGCGTAAAAGATGTCCAGTTTCCTTACACCGTGGACAGGGTAGTATCTCAGGGCTTATTTTCTTTTGAGGTGGTTGTGAAAACTTCATCTCTTTGAGTGCCATGCGTGAATCTGAAGGGCCATGGAAATCGTCGATAGCACATAAAAATGCCTCATATAAATCTTCAGGTCGCTCGCACTGAAATGCACGAGCATTAGATTGTAGCGTCGGCGGTAGGCCTCGAATGATACACGAGACGCTTGCTTTGTTAGACAGTTTACAGCGGTAGCACATGGCTACTTTATCTTGGAAATATTTTGTCATCGTCTCATTGGGTAGCTTTCTTCGTTGCATCATCTCTTCCAGCAATGAGCTATAATCTCGAGATTTAGGGAATGTCCGTGCCATCAATTGCTTCCATTCTTCCCAGGAATAATCATACTCTTCAAGTCTATTATACCATTGGCGGGCCTGGCCACGGAGCTTGTCTTGAAGATGAAATGCTTTCATATTGTCGTTCCATCCGTGTATCTCACCTAGTTGGTCGATCTTTTTCAACCATGACACGACCGTATAATCTTCGTTGGCGGGATCAAACTCTGGAATTAGAGATGCTGCTCGGTGATTGTCTCGGTGACCCATCGCTAAATTTTCCCCGAGATCTTGTACTGCTTTTGCGACTTCAGTCTCAAGTAAATTCTTGATAATTTTTCGCGCTGGTGGAAAACAATCGTCGCCATTTTCACTTTCCTTATCTTTCCATCCTCGTGGGCGTACTCCCCGGCCAATACCTTCAGAATAATTTTGTCGCTTCATTAGGTATATACCACTTCTGATTGTTAAGAGTACTGAAAAGTAATAAGCTGAAAATAATACTGAACAGAGTTTCCACACTCGATTGTAAGTAATTTGTAAGAGAGTAATAAAATGAAAACGGAGCAGAGTTTCCACACTTGTTTTATTATATTTATTCATACCTTTAACAATACAACATCGAGTATTTATACCCTATATCCCTCCCTATCGCCCCACTGTGGGATGGAAAATCATTGTGATTGGCTGTGGCAGCATAATGAAAAAGTAATAATTATCACAATCATTCTATCTTATACATACAATACTATACATAATTATTATTTAAATATGTAAAAGATATTATTGAATACATTAGATGAATTATTATTCTATGAATTATACATTAATTACTCAAATTGATACCTTTTCTGAATCATAGCCAATCATAGCCGCACACTGTTTTGTAGAACATAACAACTCTTTAAGTGCAGTGCAAATGGATAACATTATTATAATTATATTTAGTGAGATTAATAATTGTTAACAATAACAGTAATTATACAAAAATGAATTGACATTTCAAATGAATCATTAGTAAGAATCTTGAGGAATAACAACATGAACTGACTATTTTTGATATAACCAATTATAGCCATCTCAATAATTTAATCATAATCATAGTTCTTTAAAGTTCTGGGACAACTAAATATTTAATTAAATAATTTAATAATTAATGGCAAAGAGTACATAATTAATAAAATCCAAGAGACTAGGACCCGGATCATGGATTGTAACTAATGATTAAATAGTGTATCAATTGAATGACTATTTATATAAACAACACTGAACAGATAGAGATACAGGTTAACAATAAGAAAATGATGTTGCTATTATGGCTGATCTACCTGGAGAGGCATACCCCTAGGAAGACGTGGCTTATCCACCGTGAACGGCATGCTCAGCAGATGGACGTGGCTAATCCACCCTGAGCGGCATGCTCTGCAGATGGACGTGGCTAATCCACCTTGAGCGGCATGCTCAGCAGATGGACGTGGCTAATCCACCTTGAGCGGCATGCTCAGTAGATGGACGTGGCTAATCCACCTTGAGCGGCATGCTCAGCAGATGGACGTGGCTAATCCACCTTAAGCGGCTTGCTCATCAGATGGACGTGGCTTATCTACCCTGAGCGGCCTGCTCACCGGATAGACGTGGCATGCTCGCTGTGGCTTGGTCATTTCAGCGGACGAGGCGTAACAATAATTAATTCATTACTTTTAGTTAGAATAATAGAATAGGTAAATTGAGATAAATTTAATCAGGTAACGGAGAAATAACATAGGTAGGTAACTAAAAATGCTTACAAGATAGCAAGTTTCAAAAGGAAAATACTTCAGGGTAATAAGTATTTTCTTAAAAGAATAAAACGTTGTCGTTGGCGGAGGGTTCCACAATCTTGAATATATTGTTGTTGGTACATAAAGTGAAGGTCCCAGTCGCTTGGAACTCGAATTGGAGCGGGTCCAAATGTTCCAATCTTACCGATTCTGGTTAAAGAATGCAGAAACATTTAGCTAAATACGTAAGTGTCCGATATTGTAAAAAAATATATTATTAGCTTTTTTAAACGAACACGATTTACAAAAAAATTAAGTGGCTAACGAAAGAGTAATTAATGACATTATAAAATCAACTACAAGAAATAATGCTTTTAACTTGAACTTTCAATGATAATTTTTAGACAAGCTAGATAAGCCGCAATTGTATTGGATGGGTGACAAATGAAAAAGATCCTTTCGTGCTTCGGAAGACCCGTTTTATATAACATTCACTCATTATTATGAAGATGACTTCTTACAAGATCCTATGATATTAAAAGGTAGTTAAAAGTCTTTGTCGCTACCTACTTTCAACTTATTTCAAATCAAATTATGTTTATACAAAAATAACTTGATATTAAAATTTTGGCGAATTTGAAAGGAATAATCCATTATTTTGGAGAAGTGCCACATTAAGTCGAAAAATTTTAAAAATTTAATATAAATTTGAACGCGTATAGGTACTTAAATTATAATGTGTTTACCAGCTTACGACATTAAATTTAACTGCATGTACCTATCCATCTCCCAAGTCTCCAGACAAATTTTCAATCAAATATCTTTAATACTTTAGGCACAGGAATTTTTTCTTCATCCATACTAATATACTTAATATTATAAATGCGAAAGTAACTCTGTCTGTCTGTCTGTCTGTGTCGCTTTCACGCCAAAACTACTGAACCGATTTAAATGAAATTTGGTACACAGATAGTCTAGAGACTGAGAAAGGACATAGGCTACTTTTTAATTGGAAAAAAGTGTTGTAAAGGGTTGAAAAGGGGGATGAAAGGTTGTGTGAAATGTCTAATTCCACGCGAGCGAAGCTGCGGGCGTCCACTAGTTTTAGAAATTTTCTACACGCTGTATCTATTAACAGTCTATCATAAAAGTTCAATGAACCCAGACGAAAAAAACTACAACGTTGCAAATTTATTAAATTAAATAAATGCATATTGAACCTTATTAATAAGTCATAAGAATCACATTGCGTGTGAAAATTTTAACGAAATGTATGTGCGAAAGAGACAAAACCAGGAAGCTCTAGCACACCCACGCTTAGTGCTGCTCTAAATCTAGTTGTAATATTTATCGATATTACACTTGTTTCCGTTTCGATAAAAAAAATTATCACAATTATTTCGTAATTTTTAGTTTTAAGTAAAAGCTAAAATTTTGGCCATTTTAATTTTTTTACATGCATGCGCAGTAGTATTAAACCAAGCGAGATGTTTTTCTTTTGACTTCCGTACCTCGTATCAATAAGTGAAGGCCGTTACTTTAATAGTATTAGTTCACATCATAAATCCAAACAAAAATTAAATAAAAAGGTGATTTAGTACTAGTTAAATTTACTTCTTTTTTGTTGCGTACTAAGTACGATAAAATGTTTCGATATCGACTCCTGGTGTAGTGCCACCTCACTACTGTTAACTTTCTTTTTGCGTCCTTCGACTCCTGCGGAATTAGGTATTTAGGTCAGTCGGCCGCAGGCTACGATCGTCGATCGATTTCGTGTGCTTGCGATCGATCTCGTGTGCGTGCGATCTCGCGCTTACGTCTTTGAAGAGCGCCGAACCGGAACTTCGATATAATAAGTGTAAATACCTAATTGTGTTATTGGACGCCTATTTTAACAGTGACAGGACACATAAACCTTTTTTAAGTGATTACGCGAAATTAGACGCATATTTATTGTTAGTAGTGTGGTGTGGTGGTAGGTACTTAGTGCGTGCGAATTAGAATTAGGAACGATGCCTCGTTTTAATTATACAGCTTCTGAGTACGCTGATATGATTTTGATTTGGTGAACCAGACCTCACACCCATGGACTTTTTTCTGTGGGGTTACATTAAAAATGACGTGTACGCCACGGATGTTGTGTCGGTAGATGATTTGAAAAGTAGAATCGTCATATCATTTGAAAAATTAAAGAATTTGGCAGCTAACAGCGATCTCCTTACACGAGTGAGAAACAATACCATGAGACGTTATGATTTGTGCATTCGGGTTAGTGGTGGACATATTGAAAATTTGAACATTTAATAGTTGTTGTGGTTACTGAATTAGTGACTAGGTATTTACGAATTCAGCATTGATGGCGGCAACAGAATCACGTGACGAAACTGCGCTGTTGCCGCTCTTATCAAAGGTGAGTAAACCAATGTTTATACATGATGTTCTATTTTTTACCCTATTTTCTGCTATTTAGTTTGTTTGAAAATATTTTTTTTTATAATTTGATGTTAAGTGTTTTTTAATTGATGCAACATGTTCCAAGGAAGGAGTAGGGCTTGTGTTTTCATTTATTGTCGTAAGCTCGTATCCACCATTTTATGTACTGTTTATGCTTCATACCTAGGTACTGGTAAAGTGCCAAGTAAAATGTGCTTTTATGGAATAATGTGGGTGTTGGCCACCGCTACAATTCACCATGCTAGCCAAGTGCGGATTGGCGGATTTCACATGGCTTCGATATGGAAAATTCTCAGGCATGCAGATTTCCACAGATGTTTACCTTCACCGAAACTGCAGTGACATTTAATGTCTTAAATCGCACACTATCGCACATAACATAGAAAATTCCTTGGTGTGTGCCGCTTGTATTTGAAACCACACGCTCTTGAGTGAGAGGCGAGCTGGACGCAGTGAATAAATAATTAATGAACAGTTAATATGAATAATTAATCAATGAATAGTTGATAACTGAATGATAATGTTAAATCTGAAATGCTAACTGGAAAGTGATAAGCTGAAAAAGTGTAAAGGTTAGATGAGTGTCTAAAATAAAACAAAACATAACAACATAACATAACATCACGCCTATATTTCCTCGAAAGTGTAGGCAGAGGCGTGTATACATTTCACCAGTTTCGTTTATGTCCCCTGTAGATATTGTGCCATACACCACAAATACATAAACCAAGCTACTACTTACTAGGAATTTCAAGTTAGAAAAACAAAAGACTACTTATCTAGACTTTAAATTTCGCACGATTGCGATATATATATCAACAAGGTAGTCCTACCCATTTATCATCCTAGCTACATCCTACCTACCATTATAAACATGTAAATCATAGCGTGATATAAAATTTTACTGTCTATATTGTACACCTTAAACGAACAATAATAATACAGGCAAAACAGAATTATAAAAGCGGTCTTATCGTTACAGCGATTTCTTCTGTTCGAAACGTTGTAAGATAAAAACGAGGCATTGCAATAGAATTGCGTAGCCAACTTTTATTTTCGTCGTAAATGGCTTTGCCAAAATATTGTTGCTGTAGGTTTTTTAGGTCAAATATGGCACGAAGTTAAAATTCTCTATACAGATGAACGTGTAGCATGGAACTAATTGGTACTATATGGTGTAGGCGATAGCTCTATCATATACGGATAGATAGCAGATATCGATACGATAGATACGCTGGCCCAATACATTGGGCCAATATGTACAGCGCACATAAGCGACTGCTGCTTGAATGTTTGACGTATTTATGAAATAGATGAAGTTATATTTTCAGATTATGATATTGCACTGTCTGCGACATAGAGGTTACAGTTAGGCTAATTGATAATCACTTAAAGTGATATCACTTACAAACCTAAACCTATGAATGATGAAAATGAAATAGTTCATAATTCGTTTGCATGGCAAACAATATGTATTGTAGTGCCAGGGGATTCACATTTTTATTCACGCTTATTGAACCCAAAATAATCACTTATAGTGATATCAAACGTAACCTTAAAAACATACAAACCTAAACGCTGTGAAAAATTAAATACATCATCAATCATACGATTTAATTAGATTCAGATTCAGATTCAGATTCATTTATTTTTTTCATTATATGGTATTTTGTATACGCTTAATGAACGTCATAACATTTTTTATCTACCGCCGGTTCACAAAGTTGATGCTACCGAGATGAACAATTAGTATATGTAATCATAAAACTACTGTTCAAGTTCGTTACCATGGCGTTCCTTGTGAATACTACGCTACTAAACAATATTATTTGCCTCCTTATTGTTATGGAGCAATTATTAACACCAACAAGCATTCAACACAAAAAATATAGATAAAATTGTACCATTTTTTCGGAGGATGGGCGGTATGTCGCTTAATTATGTAAATAGCAGAATGTGCAATTTCGCAAGGGCGCCAAGTATTTGTCTCGGCTTGTTTCCCGACTTGGCCCCGCTGCGGGCATGCTGGTTGCTTATTTGAATATTGTTTTCCGAGCAATTTCTGGATGGTAGAATGTTTAGCATTGTAGCCTCCATAGCCCATTCTGTCGAATTTCTAGTGGACAAAATTCATACTTAACACGCTTCGATGTTCCCGGTTGTCCTTAGGGATAAAAAGATAACTTAAGACTATGAATCCAAGATTCATAATATTTAAAAAAATATTTTTAAGTAAGGTGAGAAAGGTGAGTTCTATTTACGGTGTCTTCGAAACCCAAAAAAACAATATAACAATAAACATCATCCTGTACTAGTTACCGCCGAAAGCAGTTCTCAATATATTTTCAAAGTTCACGGCGTTTGTAGCAATAAAAGGGGAACAAAATGGCAATTTGTGTTGGCAAAAATATTAATAGCATATAAACCCGCTTTACCAGGTGATAGACAAGTGTAGACTCGTTTGGTGAGGATTTAGTGAATAATTTCCTTCGGCACATATTGAGCGGTACTTTACGAAATTTGAGAGGTATTATAATAAAAACAGTTTAAAATTTTAGAGTTTGACTAGACTAGATTTGATAACTGCCATGTGTGTTAATCTAAGGTACGATTTATTTTTATTTACGCGAAAGGAATAGGTAATTAAATCTCCATCTATTGACAACAGACCCCTCAATAGAGTAGAAGTTCAAATACCTTGGATCAAATCACTGTGTAGAGAAAGATATACCAAATAGAATCCAAGCAGCCTGGCTTAAATGGAGATCGCTAACGGTACCCGTAACCGTACGTACGGTGAGGCGCTGAATTACTAGGAGGGCTGACCCCAAATAAAACTGGGAAATAGCCAAGAAAAAGAAGAATAGAATAGGTACTTCTTAAAAGAATCTTAAGGCATCGTTTAAACCACGTTTTGACGTGACATAATAAATGTTTTCCAGTGCCGTTGAAAAGCAGACTAAATAACTAAGTAGGAATTGACGTGTCTGAAACCCTAACCTCCCTTACCTGAGTAAGAATTCGAAGTGACAACTACTATACAATCTACTCTACTACTGATTTAAAAGCTATTATTAGTTTGAAAACTGCAAAATTACACGACTAAAAGTCGTACTAAATTAACTTTAGGAACCCAATTAGCTAAGTGATACTCACTTGTCATGATAATAATATTCTGTGATCACAAAGGTTATTAAATTTTCCAGTTGAACTCTCAGAGGGGTTTTATAATAATCATAGTGTTATCGTCCAGTTCTGCACTCTAATAATTCAAAATAATCTAATTATACTTTGGCTTTTCCATACACTAACTAGATTAGTCTGGGGTATTATTTCACGCAAAATATTCATTTTTCGTAACAAAATGAAGAATACCTACATACAGTATAGCTGCGACCTATAGACATCCCACTGCTGGGCACGGTTCTCCCTCACAGATACAGCTGCAGGAGGTCTAGAACACACTCCACCACGCTGCTCCAATTCGGATAGGTAAGAGGAGTTAGTGTCCAACCAAATGTCGAATTGAGACTTGAGGACAAGCCCCCCGAAAGTCTTGAGAAGGCGTAACGACTGTTTTCACAATTGAAAATAACCGGGACCGACAGCTTAACGTGCTTAACCTTCGAAGCACGGTAGCGTCACAAACCGACCGCGCTCGTCTCTTTCGATCACATTTCGATCGATTTAATAAATGATCGCTTATTATCTTATCTCCGCAATTTATCTGTTTTCAATTATTTTTTTATATGGTACTATATGGTACTATATGGTACTATACTATAAGTAACTCGTGTAATCTGACGTCACAGAATAAGTGCGCCAAAATGGCCGCATTTCGTCGCCCGAAAGTGATAGTGATTTTGATAAATATTTGTTGCTTTATTTATTTATTTATTTATTTATTTAATATAGGCATACCAACTAAGTACATAAGAGTATTTTACATTAATTAGTGATACAATGGTGTTTACTATTTTATGCACTTAAATTAAAGGTTTGCACAACATTTATATAATGAAACATTGTAATCAGACAACAATTTTAGTACAGCAATACATATAAAAAATAAAAATAAAAATTGAGATATTAACTTTAAATTTCATTATCCATCAACAGCATGTTAATTTTTTTCTTAAATAGACCTAGTGTGTCTGCGAAGATGTCAATGTCCGTATTGCAAAAGATTACATTTAGATTTCTTTGTATGAGGTTAAGCGGAGAATTATCAACATACTTTACCTTATTACCATATGTATAAAACGGCTTATAAATCCTCAAGTTACTCGCCCTTGATGCTATTATGGGTACATATAAGTTAATCCGATTCAAGAGGGATGGACAGTCAATCTTATGATTAAATAATTTAAAAAGATGCTTTATGTTGTATATTTTGGATGTTTTATTTATTTTTGGTAATGTTATTAGTCAATTGCTTAAAAAAATAAAAAGTACCTACATGCATATTCACTTTTTGTTTAAAAACAATTACTACACACATGAACTCTATATAGAATCTATATATAGGTTCTACCACACAAAATAGTACAATATAAGCGGCCAGAATTTTAGTTCTAAATCTAGATTTCACAAGTGCCATAATTTCCATTTAGCTCTGGAAAAACACGGCTTGAGCCTTCAAAATTCACAACTTTGCATTGCTTAAGACTTGTTTCGCGTTTTGAATGCAAATAAGCTTGTGAAGAGCGCAAAATTGACGTTAAAAAATGGCTGTTTACTTGATTTAAACCAATATATTTTTAACCTTGAACTTTCTGTAAATGTCCACAATGACATGTTTAGTGTTACTGATATATGAAAATTGATTAAAACCATCATATAATCCCTTATCTTCTATGGTTTCCGATTTCCCCACACTGACCCATTTAATAAACACTGATATAGATACATTATTACAAAATAACGGAGTATTTTTATTAAAACGAATTTAAATCTGAGTATCTACCTAAGTATTAATGGAAGCGAGGGAATTAGGTGAGTCTCCATTTGTTAACAAAACAGTCGACAAGGTAAGTAAGCGAAAATTTGTTCGAATAGGGTCAAATTGAGCACCATTATATAAAAATACAGATTTGTATTACAAAGGAATGGAATTAAAAAAAAAATACATTTTTGAAGTGAAAACTTCTTTAGCGGCGTTGAGCACTTTTTCTGTAATGGGTATAAAATCTTAAACTCGCGTCAGGACACGTGACCTGATCGAAAAAGCGTAAGACGGATGGAGAGTAGACAGCTATCCCCTCTCTACGGCGCGGCGAAAATGTATGCCTGGGCCTACTGTTTCGTTTAGGCAGGAAAAAGTCGTTGAAATTATGGATGAAAGTTGATTTTTCGGAGAGATAAACTTTTTAATGTAAAATAATTGCAATAGTTTTAAAGTGTTAAATTTTTAATGTAATATAAATTGTCATGTTTGTGTACGATAGCGCAATAAATGAATATTGTATTCTACCACATAAATGATAGTACTTTTATACTGGTAGAGCAATTGGTGCAAAATTATTCCCTAACCATTCCAAAATATCAAACATGCTCAACGTTAATAATCAAGTTTTCACTTCTGCCGGCACTCCCGGAGTGCATTTTTTTTTATTTTTTTATTTTAGCATTCGTTTTTTTAGGGGCGTCAAGTAGGGGAGCGGGGGGCAGGTTGTTACAATTTTTAGATAATTGTCAATATGACAAAAACTATCAAATAATTTATAAATTTGAATGCTTTTATCGTTAGTATGTCTATTCAGCTATTAAAATATGATTGAAAAGTTATTAAAATGTATGTATTTTTTTCACAATGGACAATTTAACCAATCAAGTCGATTGTAACAACTTACCCCCGACTTGGGGCTAGTTGTTACATCTTCGGGGCACGATGTTACGGTAGATAAATAAACAATATTATCAATGATAAATGATTTTTATTATTATTTCATCCATACTAATATTATAAATGTGAAAGTGTGTTTGTTTGTTTGTTTGTCCGGCTTTCACGTCGCAACGAAGCTATTATATGGTATGGTTTTTGTGTGTGGAGATAGTGAGGAGGGTGGAGAGTGACGTAGGCTACTTACCGCGGTAAAACATCCCCATGGGAAGATATCGATGTTTTGTTATTTGCTAGATATTTAGTTCCGGATGTTGTTAATAGATGGCGTTAGTAAAATTTATTTGAAAGTTCTGAATCACGCTAACAAATGATACATGTAAATTAATTAATGTAGAAGATTGATGCAGGATCGGTGGATCCTGCATCAATCTTCACCAGCAGTAAACCTATTGAAGTTAGCTTAAAGCTCCAGTATGTCAGTGTACGTACACTTTATCTGCGGTCAGCATTACCTCTGGTTCCTCTTATGTAGTATCTTTTAATTGTGGAACTGTCACTATTCATCCACCACAAATGTGTCATGTATGTTAATCTAGTCATTGTTTAGACCACGCGGGCGGAGCCGCGGGTAAAAGCTAGTAACGTTATAAAACGAGATCACTTTGGACAGTCTTCTAACATTTATGAGTAATTATTATATCTATAACAGTAATATTTTTAGTAGTGTTAGGTATTGGATTTGTTGCTGTTTCGATTCCCTGTATACTGTAGTTAAACATTCTATATCTTGCGATGTAACGGGATTTGGAGAAGGTAAACAGTAATATTTTTAGTAGTGTCAGGTATTGGATTTTTTGCTGTTTGGATTCCCTGTATGATTTCAGTGGAGCTTATGTTCAGTTGAGGTGCCGAATCTAACAACGTTAGTTTAACGTTGGTTCTGTTGAACGACGTTGCTCTACTCAAAGATGTAGCTTCTGGTGTTCGTAGAGATAAGTAGTTGAGGATTTCTATCCATAAAACTTTTAAACCAGTCCGGCCCAGCCATATTACTTTTAAGTCAGCTGGGGGAAATATTTTTAAAAACGAGTTTTACAGCACATTGGTAAGCTAGTTTTCGGACTTCTGTTGGTAGTAAATAAAAATATATTTCCGAACTTTTGAGTATATAAGAAGCTAACAATGTTCTGTTTCTTGTGAGAATACCAATCTACGTGCAATACAAGGTACCTATGGTATTTTTTTGGGGTGGGTTGTTAAATGTAACAACTTACCCCAAAAAATTGTAACTACCTGCCCCATGGCACGTTTTTTAATATAAATTGATGTCACCATTAATGGATATCGATAGTAGAAAAAAGCTATATTGCAAATTAAAGGTAGATATATTATGAACGTTCAAGGCTAAAAATTTTGAGAAAATAAACAATATAGACATCAGGAATCAAAAATTTCGTAATGGATTTTTTTACTTTCTTGGTTGAAATCGAGACACATGCTCACAGCCTAGCAGCTTGGCGCTTGAGGGGTCGCTGATCATTTTTATGTAATGCACGATGTTATAAGAAAACAAATGAGTCCAATTATGTCCACCAAAGAGTTTAACATCCCGGTTAAAAAGGCGTGTAACTTCTTACCCCTGTAACAAAGTGCCCCCCGCTCCCCTATTTGATTGAAACTTATTTCAATCAAGGTCTGCAATTTTTTTTAAAAACTGAATTAAGACATAAAACCATTAATTTGTTGTTCTAGAATTTTTTAACATGGAATTTGGTTTATTCGGGTATATGAGGTAAAAACCTTCCACGAAGGTCAAACTTGGGCGCAGTGGCAAGAAAATCGAGGACACATTTTGTTCTGTGGTTAGCCATTTAGTGAAAATTTGCTAAAACATTTAAAAAAATGTTAACACCTTGGTACTAGAGAGTATTTTGAATTTTAAATTCAAAAGCCTTCTAAAACGTGTTTAAAAGATTTTGAGAGAAAACGATGATTTTATAAAGATAAAGATAAAAAAGGAAGCAGATTAGAGTAAGTTATGTGCGAATCAAGTGAAGACTCGAAGAAGTCCCTATTTGGACGGTTTCTGTTTAGTCTGCGTTGTGCACAAATACATTAGGTATATTATTGAAAAAAAAACACTACCATTGATTTGACAAACATAATTTAAAAGTTGTTTACATGGATACTATGGCATGTTATTTGTCACACGTCACTTTGAACATTGGTATGAATGACGTTCAGTGTTTAATTTAAAAAATGCATTAACGCAAAGGCACCGAATTCCGACCGCTTATCGGCGTTTTATGTTTGAATCCCAAAAAGATAACAAAATTCAATTTATGTAGTTTAAAAATTAATACGTTTTTGTGGTCATATATATTTTTTAACTAAAATATTAAGACAAAGTAGTCTAAGTGGTACATTTTATATCAAAATCTTGACTTTTCAATGCAGATCAAATGAAATACTAAGATCCCCGTTTTCCGACCGCCCAGTGGTGTTTTGCGTGAATCCGACCGCTTAGGCGCCGAATTCCGACCGGTCCGTGACGTTTTGACTAAAATGAACTTAATTGTCTACCAATACGGTGTGAATTTGTTTAAAAATAACAAGATTTTATTGTTGTAATTTGTTTTTTGTTTTAACGTTCTTAGATTACGTTTTTACATTTACATTTTAACTATCCGATAATTATCGGATAACTATCAATGAACATCTTGATAATTTCCAACCCTGGGCAAGGGGATGTTATCTCCCCAAAGCTTTTCACCGCTGCATTGGAAGATGTGTTCAAGCTGATGGAGTGGAAAGGTCGCGACATCAACATCAACGGAGAACGCCTCACACACTTTCAATTTTCCGATGATTATAGTCATGTTGGTGGAATCGCTGGACGACCTCAACACCATGCCAGGAGACCTGAACAGCGCCAACGGGTCGGTTTAAAAATGAACATGGACAAGACTAAGATCATGGTCCAATGTGCATGTCAAACCTATACCGGTTGTTGTTGACGGCGCTGCTCTCGAAGTTGTTGACGAGTATGTTTACCTGGGACAAGTGGTCCAGTTGGGTAAGTCCAACTTCAAGAAAGAGGTCACTCGCAGAATCCAGCTCGGGTGGGCAGCGTTAGGGAAGCTACGACATAATATCTTCACATCCAAATTACCTCAGTGCCTGAAGACGAGATATTTCGAGCAATGTGCGTTCCCAGTGATGACATATGGATCCGAGACGTGGTCCTTTACCGTCGGTCTGATCCGCAAGCTCATAGTCGCTCAACGCGCTGTGGACAGAGCTATGCTCGGTGTTTCTTTACGGGACGTAGACGAACGAAGGTTACCGACATGACTCGCAAGATCAGCGGACTGAAGTGGCAATGGGCAGGCAACGTCGCTCGGCGGACGGATAATCGTTGGGTGAGACGAGGACTTTTCTCACGTGGAGACCGCGTCTCGGAAAACGAAGTATTGGCCGCCCCCCGACGAGGTGGACTGACGACCTGAAGAAGACAGCGGGAAACCGTTGGATTCAGAGGGCGCAGGATCGGGCAGAGTGGCGACGATTGTGGGAGGCCTATGTCCAGCAGTGGACCCAAAAAGGCTGAGGGATGGATGGTCGCAATCAAGTACATTGAAAACGTGATTGCGACCTGCACGGACGGAAACAGGGAACTGGCTAATAAAGTGTACCGTATTTCCGACCAATATTAAAGTTTGTCTATTATTCAACTAAAACAACGTATATGTTTGTGTTTAGTAAAAAAAAATGTCATGTAAACCTTAAAACGCTGAATATCATCAAAGAACACCCCAAAAACTTGATATGTTAAGTAAAATATTTATTTATAACAACACAGATACTTTGTAAAAAATCAAGAAAGTCTTGAAAAATCTTTATGTTTCGAGTCAAATAACATTGAATGTAATGATTTTAGAGTAGGTCGTATACAGGTTCCCTAAAGTATCACAAAATTTACTTAAACAATCGAACGTGAAAAATAAGTTTTTAGTGAAAACAAAGCTAATAATTAACTTTCAGTGCGAAGTACAAAAATCTTGTTTCCGTCCAACCGGTCGGATTTCGGAACTTACGATTTTTAGAGAGACCTCATTCCGTCCAATCTTAATAACTTGATAAACCTATCAATTTACTAAAATTCGGAGTTTAAACTTTGTAATTAAGATCACTGTAAGTGTATTTATACGATAAAAACACAAAATACTTACTGGTAGGCTCACTTTCGCAAAAATCGAGATTAGTATGATTCTCTACTTTTAACTTTTTTTACATTACGACACAATCAAAATGCACCCTTTCGCAGTTTTGAACCAACTGACGTTTTGTTTGTTACGATTTTAAAACCGTTTTTTGTCAATTGACACAGGAATATTGAATGAATAAAATGCGTTAAATTTCGTGAGTCTTAGGTGTGAAATTTAAAAGTTTTAACGACTTTTTCGAAACGGTCGGATAGAGGAGGCCGGTCGGAGACCGGTGCCGTTGCGTTATGGTCGAATTTCGATCACATGATGACAAATGGAAGATAAATAATAATAATAATAAGTATCTAAGTTTATTATTGTGTTAAGATATTATATCCTAATATAATAGTCCGTGCAATTCATACTCTTTCATAAATATAATTTTAAGTTAGGATGAACTCAATAATACTTTGCCTGAATCGGGAATCGAATCCTCTAGATCAGCAATTGTACTAACGACTACTTCACTAACGAGGCAGTTAATTTTATTTCTACGTACCTATTTGTAGCACTTACTGAATTGAAATAAAGAGCATAATATGTGCCTAATCATTTCAAATTGAAATGTCACGTAACCAATTTTCAGTGAATTCGAAATAATTTATTTCAATGAGGTGCAGAGAATAAAACGATTGTTTTTAAAATTCATGTTATCATTACTGCATATTTAACATTGTACATAGTTAAAACGACTTTCATGTTTTATATTTTAATGTTTTAATTATTTGTATAAAGCAACATAATAGTAACAATGAAAAAAATTACAGAATCATGTTTTTGAGGTGTTATTAATAAAAGTGTCATCTCAATTATCGTCTGAAGCTCTCGAAAAAGGTTTAGAGCATACTCCAACACGATCCAATGCGGATTGGTCAATTTGGCGATTTGGCCAACACTGTGTCGACAAGACTTAACGATTATTTTACAATTGAAAACAACCGGGACCAACAGCTTAACGTGCCCTCCGAAACATGGCTTATGAAATTATTGCCCTAGTCACCCATCCATATACACAGACCACACCCACCAACTTTCATTGTCCCACTATTGGTCACGGTTCTCCTCTAAGTATGTGAGGGGTTAGGCCTTACTCCGCCACGCTGGCCAAGTGCGGATTGGCAGACTAGACCACACCCGATGTTGCTTAACTCGGTGCACAATAAGATTGACGCGAGCGCGATTCCATTCTCTACTCACTTGCATCTTCAAGCTCTGGATATACACTAATTTCCAAAAAACCGTAGTTAGTAGTATAATTTATCGATATATAAAAATAACCACAAGCTCATATTGACCTCGTTACGGCAACGGATGTTAACCAACGATAAATAACTAAATTTTACGTGATAAATCATAAAGTATGGATAGCTTCGAGTGTGTTTGAAAATTCCATGCTCTGTTTACACATAATAGATGATGCTCGTAATTTCTTGATTTTATATTTTATATTAACCCTAGTGGACTGCCCGCAGCTTCGCTCGCGTGGAATTAGATATCATAATATGTAGATTGTTCTTATCGCGTTAACTTTAGCTCCACAAATTTGTAATGAATCCGTAAATGTGTTATCCACAAATTTGTAATGAATCCGTAAATGTATTATTTTACACCCTTAAGGTAAACATTTTTACAAACTTTGAATACCATGTTTATCTATCAATCAACAGCCTAAAATATAAATTTTATGTTCCTAGTTCAGAAAATGACAATACTTTCATACAACCTTTCATCCCCCTTTTCAACCCTTTACACTACTTTTTTCCAGTTAAAAATTAGTCTATCACTTATTTCGCCTTTCATAACACATATCCTTAATTTCTCTATTACATCTACTACTTTCCTTCGGCGTAGAAAGAAGACAATTTAATCCCACTACCTAAAAATCTAATCCGCCCTCAATTTCTGATTTCAGTCCAAAATTCCGTTTCTCTCGCAAGTAATTGAGCGCCTCGTGCGACATCAACGCTATTCTAATTACCTGTTTTATTTATATGTATGTGTATGATTGTTAAAATTGTATTATTCTATAACGCACCCTAACAATGTTTCTTTTACAAAATAGCTCTTGTGAGTATGATAAGACTGCCATTTTGTACCCACTCTTTTATTTCATTGATATTTTTGTATGTATTTTGTGTTTTGTCCTTTTGGTTTACAATAAATCTTGTCTTAACTATTGTATTAGTCTAACTAACTGTAATTGAGTTCTCATGTAAACTGTAGATAGCCAGAAACAATGCTACAGAAATGTTATTCGAACCACGAATACTGTCCATAGTATCATTTAAATTACAACAAACATAAAATTGACAATTCATAAATAGTCGAAATTGCGAAATACATTCAGTTTCAAACTTGTGCTATTAAATTCTGACAACTTTATTTGTATGCGAAGTAAAGCTCAGTATTCCTATTGCCGTATAGTATGCGGACGGCGATATGTTTTAAACGAGGTGAGCAAAAATAATTATACCGTTAAAATTTTTTTTTTTTTTTAAATGAAACAATACAAAATCTAGTAGATTTTAGTAATTTTTAGTGACAACTTGACCAAATTATGATACCCAATTTAATTTCATTAAAAGAAGTGGTGGTAAGTGGTCTCAGATTTCCCTATACTAGCCCATTTAAAAATCACCTGCGTAGGTATAGGTACATATTATTATAATATTATAATGATAATATATAGTGATATCCGTGTGTAATATGACAAAAGGTTTATTAATATTACATACTCGTAGGTGAATTATCTTACTCGTATAAGGTGAAATTGTTAGAATTCTCCTGGAAATAGATATTTAATCTAAGACATGAAACATCTATTTTGTTTATGTAATATATATACGAGTATATAGGTATAAAACGCCACTTTGTCATTATTGATATCTATAATAACCTATGTATTATAATATATAGGCCCAATATAACAATTCCATAGACATTATTCGTGGATTATATTATTAGCTTAGAGGTCTGCTGAACCTACTTTGAAGTGGTCAAAGGATCATCTACTAACTAATACAGTGTAATCAACGGAATTCCGCCGAGATTATCTCCTAACAGGTAATTATTATGAATAGATATGGAATTTCTGAGGGCTTTGTGTGTAAAGTGGTCTAATTTTAGAATTCTAGATGTTAGCCTGATATTTTATTAGACAATAGAAATTTTATTGATCACATACCTACAACCCATAGACGTCCCATTGGTGGGAACTAGTCTTTCCCACAGACACAGCTGCGGGAGGTCTAGACCATACTCCACGCTGCTCCAATGTGGATTGGTGGAAGGATTAGTAGCCAACCCCGTGTCAAATGTTCTCAAGATACCATAAGATCTTCGACAAGGCTTAGCGATTGTTTTTACAATTGAAAACATCCGGGACTGAAAACTAAACGTGGCCTCCGAAGCACGGTAGCGTCCATGAACCACTAGCGGTCACCCATTCACAAATCAATCGCGTCCATCGTTGCTTAACTCAGTCGATCATATACGATCGGCGCGAGCGATTGGACTTTTACTAAGATATAATATAATTGCGGACCATAAAGGAACCTTTATAGGTTTTATTTACAATTCTCCTAGGGAAGTACCACCGCACTAAGGTCATCTTAATCCTCTAGGGTAGCATAGCATCTGATGCTTTGAGAGTCTTATTTAGGGAACACAGTTAGGTTGGTCACAGATATCATGGCAACGAATGCATGCTGCATACTCGTTTGCTACCTTATACCCTTTAAATTTGAGATGCAAAATGAACATGAAAGCGCTCCGTTGCAAACTTCTCAATAGCCATATTAATAATTAAAACAATTTTGCCGATACAATACATGGACGTTAACGATGTCTATAGTTACTTACATTACGTATTCTCCCTTCGGTCTAGGCAACGATGTGAAATAATAGGCTTATATTTGAACCCTTGATATAGGTCGAATATTTGGCTTAAATTATGAGACAGTGAAAACATGTTTTGGTATCGATGATGCAAGGGGCGGAAAAGTTACCATGATTCATCTACGTTACGAATTTATCAGTTCTCACCTTATATCATCGACTCACGTGAGTGGTTAAATAGAGGAATTTATTCTAAAACTCTCCACCAATCCGCATTGAAGCAGCGTGGTGGATTATGCTCTAGACTGCGCTGATGACCCCTCCGGATTTCATTCTGCGCTAGACTTCAGCGCCGCGACCTATACTGCCTTGGAAGAATATAGACCTACGGATCCCCAAAACCTTTCAGGAACACAAATAGTTTGTCACGAGTGAACATGTGAAATGTCAACAATGTCACTAAGAAAACATATTGATCCATAATGCTAATAATGTGCCTGGACGTTGTTGCTCTTCTGTCCTAAATATGTGACAAATTATGTGTACATTGAGTATAGGGAGAAGCTTAGCGGTGTGGGTTAATAGAATTCTGTCTGGACCTTGGGTTAAGGCGATGTGAATGTTATAGATTCCACTGTTTTTAACATCATAATCATAAACGAGGTAATAAAAAATCTACGGGGCAGTTTCAATGAACCTACATAATATTATAAGGGTTTTCCGTGTTTTTAATGGTAGTTTCTATTTTAAGAATATTATAAAAATTGCAAGACTGTTTCGTTGGTCTAGTGGTGGTTAGTATTATCGCTAAGCTTAAGGTCCAGGTTTTGCTCCCCGGGCAAAGTATTATTGGGTTTTTCTAACTTGAAATTTCCAGTCGTAGTAGAGTCTGGTTGCGTGTCTAGTGTTTGGCAATTACCTCACCTCACATCACATGGGACCTTAACATAACTGGTAAATGTGAGTATACGACACATCTCACCTACATACATCAGTATACGACCTATCCATATGCTGAAACACAGGCGTGATTTTAAATTGTTATGTTATAAGAAGTGCAATAAATTAATCGGAATTAAAATTGAATACGAGATTTTGTGTCTAATCTATTAACTTCCTTCGAGTTCCTCCTTAACATAAAATTGCACTGTCGACGGAACTGCACCAAAATTGTCTTTCAAAATTTGACCCAAACATACCAAACTAATAAACATACCAAGTAGAAAGGTAAGTATTTACTTACGTCGTGATTGTATCTACTAAAAGAACCTTAAATAAGTTTCGGTTTCACCTTAACGATGTCTGGCATCTTAACTTAACTGACGCTAGCAAGGAATAGATATAAATAGTGTGCGTACGTAAGTCTATTTCACACACGATCGCTCGCCTTTTGTGCGTGAGTTTTTACGGGTCCCATCGATTCTCCTACATGCCGATACAATCGTTAAATGAACTTTCAGTACATGCTTTACTGACTCTTAAGCTATTGAAAATAAAGCTGAATGTTGTTTGATGGGGGCGACCGGAGCCTTCAATGACGTTAGTCGGAATAATATCACGTAATCTGTGGTTTTCTCCGGCATTATCTAGTGTACGAACAAATTGCTTCCAGTCTTATTGCATGAGTTCCATGCTCTAGAACTTGTCTACTTAGAACCTATAGCTGATAGTTCGTTGCAATAATATTATATGCCAAAATGGACTAACCATCACAGTACTTATATACTAATGTTATAATATAAGTTTAATTTTTCTTCCTCTACTTGTGTCAAATACCTACCTTACTCAATATAATTTTAATCCTTGCCATGAGGTTGCCTAAAACAAATCGTTGCTTAGCGATAAGGCCGCCCATTGCACCTTAGATAGGTACAAAGTAAAGTTTTAATTTTGTAAGAGTTTGTAATTAACTTTTTATGGCGGAAAAAAGATTTAAAATGTTAATTAAAATGGTTTATGTTTGCTTAAAAAAATAAAATTAAACCGCTTTTTGTGACTATATCTGGTTAGCCCAATAGTTGGCTGGTAAAAAATTCTTTATGCATTAAGCTCGCCATTTGTACCCTGTACATCCAAATGTACAGCTTAACTATTTATTTATTAATTATTTATCTTTTTGAACCACTTTTGGATGTGGTTCAATAAAGATAAATTATTTAATCCCTCGGACACTTCTAACACTCGAGTGTCTGAAGCAGCGTGATGGAAAACTCTCGAGTCAGATGGAAAAATAAACAATACAATGCACTGAGCCACAACATCGTTTAAAAAACTAAAACACACGCGTCTGTAGATATTCGATCTAAAATTAAGATTTCTTTTAAAATTTTTGCATTGTCTATATGTCTTTGATAAATTGTGCAGTTTCAAATTAATCCGACAATCACGTTGAAAGATTCCGTTACATACATTCCATTTATTTATTCTTTATTATACCAGGAAGCTTGTGGTACATTACAGCATTATGTAACAGTCGACCTTTGGGCCATATAGTACATATATGCCAAGCTAATTAAAGCGTAAGATGATAAGAATATTGTAAGTTCTTCCTTAAGCCGATGACCAGGTAGATAGTCTATCGTGACTTAGAGCTTAACTTAGTGGTAGGTAATTATTGTAAATTAGCCATAAGGCAGGTTAGGCACCTGTGTAGGATTAGCTATTCATTCAAGGATAAATAGCTCATCCTTTGCTTTATATTAATCAGTTTAGAATAGCATTATATCTCTTTAAGTAGTTTGTAGTTACCTAGACTTTCGTTAAGCGTGTGTAATCACCTCATAGCGAAATAAATTATTTGAATTTTTGAATTTTTTTTTGCGTGTTACAAGGAATAACTTCAGTCATATGAAAATTTCCTTTTCGTCGTATAGTTTAGTATCTCGTGCAGTTTACGGCAGATGATAAAAGCGCAGACTTCATGAAGTTTCGACGGAATTACCTAGCTTACAAGTTGTCCCATCTCGCAAGTTTCTATTATAGACAGGCTTTGCTGCTAGTTTGTTCCCGTAAATTGTGAAAGCATAATGTTGACATTATTTCTTGTACACAACAATCTTGATAGATCGGATGCCTAGATAACCTATTTAAAATATTGCATAGTGTTGACTACACGTTTCTTTTTAATTGACTTTCAATAATATACCTACTGTAAAAAAAAAAATTTTTTTAAAAGCTTTTATAACTTTTTATTTTATGCATTTCATGCATTGTCATCGGAACCTAATATGTGTGCCAAATTTCAGCTCGATAACTTCAGTGAAAGTGGGTGAAATATTGATTGCAAGATTCCAGGACATACATAGGTACGAGTGAAGTTAAATAAAAGCTTTTAAATACAAGTGAAATTAAATAAATGCTTTTAATAAAAAGGAGGAGATTCTCAATTCAACTGAATGTTTTTTTCGACTTTCATTTTGATATGAATATTAACCTATCCTAGTGGACTAGTGGTCCTGATGGGTAAGTCCAACTTCGAGAATGAGGTCACTCGATGCATCTAACTCGGCTAGGCATCGTTCGGGAAGTTACGACAAATCTTTACATCGAGAATACGTCAGTACCTGAAGACGAAAATGTTCGAACTGTATGTGTAAGTAGAGCTGTACTCGGTATTTCGTTAGAAAAGTCCTCGAGTTGAGATCACGGAAAAGGAAGCACAGGCTGCCCTCCAAATGGACCTGACCTGAAGAAGTCAGTGGGTAACCGTTGAAGCACAGAATCGGGAAGAGTGGCACCGATTAAGGGAGGCCTATGTCCAGCAGTGACTTTAAAAGGCTGATGGATAAATATCATGGACATTCTCAGACACGACCAAACTACTCCAAACTAGACATACTCATAAATAAAAAAAGCTAAGTTACAACCCTTATTCGTCCCACTGCTGGGAACGGGTCTTCCCAACAGACTGCTGCAAGAGGTCTAGAGCATCCTCCACCATGCTGCTCCAATGCATGTTGGTGGTTAGTGGCTAACCCGGCGTTAAATGAGCTCAAAATTCTCTTTGTCAGCATTTGGTTAAAGTTCCATCGCGTCGCATAAATTTTCATTTCAATTATCCATCAAAGATGAAAATTATCACCACTAATCGGTCACTGTCCACATTGTATTAATTTGCATATCTGGCGTGAAAATTATTGCCACAATGAACGTTGTTTTGATGCCATTAACATAAACACGTTAATCTTTAAAATTTAATTACAATTTTCACTAATAATATTTGCGCTTACATAAAATTATTTTATTTGGCCAATTTATCCATAATTATGCTGTTACGTCACTCGAACTCAAATTGAAACAATATGGTTAAATGTATCCGTAGTGCGTATTAAAAAAAACTTCAGTGTTTTTCAAGATTTCAAATAATTGTTCCCTAATTAAATAATATTGAAAATCAAATCTATGTCTCTAATATTATAATGTAAAGAAATTTATAAGTCGTAAGGCGTAACAAGCAAACGAATAGGTAGGTATATACATACTAAAATATATAATGTATATAGTACTTATATATCCTTTGCTCATCATCACACTTTTTATCATCACACAATTTATGACATTAATCTGACTTGCTTATTAACTCTTTTCTTTAAAATAACTATCTCACTTTTTTATTAAGCCTTACACTCGTCACACATTTGTTTTTATTCTGTAAAATCTGGTAGAAGTAGCGCTACTCCCCCTTTACACAAAAAAATTTGGAATGCTTCAGTCAAATGTGCAGATCATTCCCATCCTTGGCGTAATGCCAGGACCCATATCGACTACCGCATTGCTACTTATCTGAAAGGAAAATGTTACTTAATCTCACGCATAAACCACGCCAGTCATTCGATTGGGCGATATCCAAGTTGTTAGGACTTCGACCCTCATCCGAATGGTCTAAGACCATTCGGATGAGGGTCGAATTATAGGGGTTAGAATTATAGGGCGTTGCTGTCATTCCTTTTGCTATCTTATTGTTTTTTAAGCCAAATTGTATTCCATCGCTGGCCTTTTATCTAAAATATGCAATGTACGAGCGATCAGCGATTTTCAAACAGAAAACGCGCATTGCGTCAAAGAATATCTTACTACCAAGATGATACGATATGCGCCATTAAAATGGCACATGAAACCTTTGTTTCATGTCAGCTTATTCTTATAGATTGTAAACTCAGCGAAATTGCAATTTGTGAGAACTGAATACAATGAAGGTAGCATTTTACAATGCATAATACCAATTTCCATGGAATAATTATTTATGCATGTGATTCAAATATTGACCCTGTAATCTTTTTTTACAATCTATAATGAATGTTTTATACTATTTACTGAACATATTTAGTTTGATTATCAAAAGCAACAAAAATTACGCGGGATATTCAAATTTTTAAAATGATTGTGATTGGTCAACCATAACTATGACGAAACTCTACATATTAATGATGTTAGCTACAAGGCACAGCCATATTTTGTGCATAGTATCACCACAGATTACAAACAAATAATACTTCCACGTTCATAAACGGCATAAGTGGGCGGCGCGAGGCACAGAATACGTAATAGTACAAGTATCATAGGCCACAAACAGACCTGCACTGCCGTCCTTAAGTCAGTACTGTTTGATTTCTCAGAAATGTCGATGTTCTATGTTCTCGCACTAATGTATTAATGTACGTGCTATTTCTAGAAAAAATAAATTACCTTTCTGCTGATTTATTTATTATAAAAAAAAAAGTTTTTTTTTAATAAGCCTAATAATTTTTGCAATGAGTCGTTATACTTTGTACATTTTTTTCTTTAATTTTTGATCCCATAAACATCGGTTAAGAATTTTCACGATGAACCTAACTTCATGTTCACGTATCGTTTCGTCACAAATCGCGCACAAATATGGCGGTATTTGAACTGCTCATCAAAATTCAATATTATTCATTTGTTTATTGATGAATTATAATAACAGAGTAATCTTAATCATTAAAATGGTTAACAAAAAAACATACATTGAAGATGAAGGTGTGAAGAATGCGCTGTAACTAAAAACGCGAGCCCAAGCACCAGTTGGCAGAACTGTCAAAGAAGCAAAAATATCGCATACGGATTGCTAGTAAAGTAATAGATACGTACGTACGCACCGACTGGTTCCTGAGTCGGTTCAGTTACATATTATAGGTATATACTTCTACATAGCTTTTATTAGCATTATTATGACATAAGTACGTGACATTTTAGCAAAAAAACCAAATACACATTCTCGTAACAGACTGACTGTAGTAAGGATTCACGAGTCACGCACGAAGTTATAATTTATAACACATTCCCGTACATTTAATTTGGAAACTCTTTGGAGAACACGCTGAATTGAAAACAGCGCCAGCTTCGAACAAATCTCGTTTTAAAATTTAAAAGTTTTCTTTGTACATCAACATTATATGACACACGTATTGCTCGTATGCTTGAGAAATTTTGTAATAATAACATAATGTAGGTAGGTTCAATAAAATTATAATATTTGTGTGAAAGGATGGAAGAGAAATATGGTAATAGGATTTGGTAAATCAGGTAAATGGTATTGGGTATGGTTTTAGTTTCTATTAAGAACCTAGATCCTGACAGAAGAATACAAAGTATTTACAATAACATGGTTACCATAATTATTAAAACGTATTTATTGGATTGATAAACAAAAGTAAGAGAAAAAATTCCTAAAAACGTGATGTGTGATGTGTTATTGTTTTCATATTGGTGGTCAGTTAATAGGTAAATATAAAACAATGTTGCTTCAAAATAATTTATTTCTCCAACAAGTTGACCGTGTGTCAGGTAGAAAAAGGAAGTTATATAAAGCCACAGCGCCCAAAAATATAAAGTGAGCGCTGTGAATATATTCCTAACAAAACTTTTATCTCCATGCCTGTTGGATAAATAACTCCAGTATTTGTTGAATTCCAACACTTCGGTATTGGAAATCGATTGTATTTGTGGGACATGCAAAGTTTTGGCTTTCATTTTAAATGCCTACCTACCAAAAAGGCAAAATGCGCCGCTAAACCGATAAATACTTTGCCAATTGGGATGGATCAGTCAAATTTAATTTAAAATTTGTCTGTGAAAATTATAGGCTACCAAGAATAATAAATTGGTAGGAAATAAATTTGATACAAAAATTTTATATAAAATCCAAACATCATTTATCACAAACATACAGCAAGTTTTGATCATTATATTTTCCTTTCCTATTGGATATTTTCGTACCCTGGAATTTATTTGAATATTAAATTAAATTTACGAAAAGGCCACGCTGTAGCAGCCTGGTGCGGCCTTGCCCTTCATCTACGGATCTACACTTAAGCTCACAAATATAGTCAAATTACTAAAGTCTGACTAAGGTGATATAAATAATAAA
This sequence comes from Carterocephalus palaemon, assembly GCA_944567765.1. Classification (NCBI taxonomy): domain Eukaryota; kingdom Metazoa; phylum Arthropoda; class Insecta; order Lepidoptera; family Hesperiidae; genus Carterocephalus; species Carterocephalus palaemon. Next base: position 3,379,985 of record OX155658.1, on the reverse strand, counting down.
CTACACAAAGCGAGCTGATTACCTAAAATTAGCCACCACCACGAGGTAAAGAATCCTCGAGTAGAGACCACGGCTCGGGAAAAGAGCACAGGCCGCCCTCCAACCAGATGGACTGACGACCTGAAAAAGTCAGCGGGAAATCGCTGGACTCAGAATGCACAGGATCGGGATGAGTGGCACCGATTAAGGGAGGCCTATGTCCAGCAGCATACTTTGAAAGGCTGATGGATGGATGAACCACCACCACCACCACCACAACCCTTTCTATATCCCACTGTTGGGCTAGGGTCTCCTCTCTGAATGGGAATCCTAGTCATACTCCACCAGGCTGGTCAAATGGAGATTGCTCATTGAATCACACGCTTCCGAGAAGAGTATGAAGAATTCGTCACGCAGGTCCAATGTTTATTACGAATACAAGTAATTGATATTTAACTTCTTAAATCACACAAAAATTTGAAAAGTCATTGGCGGGTGCCGCTTAAATTTGAACTGGACTGTCACCGCTGCGACAAAACTATTATTCTGTGACAAAAGGTAAGAAATGTAACATAGTGTGTTATTATGTATGTGTTATTTTTTTCGCCGTAGCAATTCGATTTGCGTTTAATTAATTAATTTTATAAGAAAGTGTAATACTTAAGTTTAGTACCTATCTATATATTTACTGTAGTATTTAATATGAGAGGGAAGGATGGATACCTATAGGTATTACGTTGTGCTTTGTGATTAACGACCGTAATTATCCGACGACTGACGTCTGACGCACAGAATTAATATCCTGTTTAATTTCACCCTGCACGGTATTATTCAGCATTCGCAAATATAGATTTAAAATTTATATCCCTCGTATAAGAGTTCGGTTGCATCTAAAAAGCACCTTGAAAAGGTAAAAAAAGGTAATATAGTAGTTATTTATGCACAGTCATTAATTTCTGATTTCTGTGTTATTCTGAATAGAAAATTTTAATTTCCCTCGATTGAGTTCAAGATCGTTATAGCAGGTTTCGTCTAGACGTGCTCACAATGACAGGTAGAATAGGTACTAAAAGTACTAAAAGTAACTCGTACATTAACACTGTAGACGTCGGGTCTGTGAGACCCGAATTGTTCCTTTGCATGTTTTGCCTCCATCGGCCAAGGTTTAATAGTTCCTGTCAATGTTATTTGTAAACTGTTGTGATTCGGTTATAGAGTTGTGGTTTCATGTATTCTTTAATAGAGGCGACTATCTTAGTCCTCAAGGGTAGCAAGACACAACGAGACTCTTATGAATCTTAATCAAAGCCTGTCACAGCCAGTATCCATCCACAGGCGTCAGCGGATGGGTGCTGCTCGTTTACATCCATAAAAAGGTACCTGAGAAGAACATAAAATATACTATAAAAGACTTAATAAAAATTTGGCGTTAAGATTTCGTCTGGAAAACAATTTCCATTTAACCAAATTCTGAAACTTCTTTCTCCTTTATTAGATATCGATATTTTAAATGTAGATTTTTTTTACCTTTGAGAGAGAATAATTTGATTCTGAACGATCAGAATTTTTTCCAATTTTGTCCAATTAAAGTAAACGGTGTCTCAGGTTTTTCTTATTTAAATTTATCAATATTCTGCTATCTATCCTCAATGTAAGTACCTACTGAATTCAGCACAACCTTTCTTTATCCCACTGTTAGGTTAGGTTCTTCTTTCGGAGGGGTAAGGCTGGCCACATGCGGAATGGTGGACTTGTGTGGCTCTAGATTGATAGATGAGTTCGATAGCCGCTGTCGTTAAAATTTGAAGCTCTATACCTAAATATAAAAAAAACTTGAATTATATTATTAGTTATTTATTTATATATTATTAGTTATTTAGTCAGCAATTTTTTACAGTTCGTAGTTGAAGTTACCGGCTTACTCACGTGTGATTTAAGTCGAAAATAGTCCGACTAGTTTCGATCTATTACGATAATCATCTTCAGGAGTGAACGTGCTCGCGGCGGGCACGGCGTTCACTCGTTCTTTTAAACAGTTGTTACCAGACACAAATGCGATACACAAAAATACAAATAAGAATGAGATGTAAAATCATAAATTAAGTTATAAAGATTTAAAAAAAAACACGTTGTGCATTAAACATTAAATTAAACATAACGCTTGTATTTTCCCCAAGGGGTAGGCCTATGTGAGAGTAGGTTGTTTGTTGTCACCAGTTATGTTATATATCCATTTTTTTATACGCTGAGCACAAAATCAAGTTGGATAAAAACCTATAAACTTTGACGAGTCCATGGCAATGTGGAGAGTCGCTATAACTGCCGAACCGCGAGTACCGGTGTTGAATACTGCCAGGGTAGATACATGTATATGTATATACATGTACATGTACATACATGTATCTGTGCTCAGGTCTTGGATGTTAAATTGTGATTGTTTCTGTGGGTCCGCAACCTTGAACACAATGTATGTAATGTATGTAATATGCCGTGTATTAATCACGGCATATTACATACATTGGTTTACAGTGTTAAAATTTTTATAAAAATTTGATATTATGATTATTAAGCGTGCACATGCCTATAGACCTCACCAAGCCTCGCAGAAGGCTTCGCTCCTTTGTTCGAGATTTGCCAGGTGTATCTCTGCCTAGTAGATCATCTTTACATTTGTTTTTAAACGGTAGTACTTAATTACCTGTAGTAGTACCGGTCGACCTACTGGCAGTAAGCACTCTTTGTTCTAACATTCATGCCTTACAATTTTCAACAATACTATCGCCGCCTGTGACACTCTGACAGTATTTTCACGAGAGTTTATATGCTGACAAATGCTTTAAGCAGTTAAAGCATAAAGCTTACGTATGATGACAAAATCCTCGAAAACTCGGTGACATTTCATGCATAATGCAACCGGAATATCGCAGGATGTATAAGTTCATCTTATTTGGCTGAATAATTATAATTTTGTGTAACATGTGTTGGCTATTATATTTTAGAATTAGGTAAAGTTTCTTAATTATTATTTATACAAGGTGTTTGGTTCATATTAAGTAACCTCGAGGTACTAGTGCAGTCCGTTATTATAACGCCATGCTCTAATTAGTTTTAATGTAAAAATAAAACAACACATTTAATCACAACCATAACCCTTAATAGGGGTTATAGTTAAGATTAAATCTATATTGCTAAAAATATATATATTTTAGAACAGATATAAATTTAAATTTATACCTGTTGTAAAATATATATTCTATCTCTCTCTCTATTCTCCGCGAGTGGGAACTGAGCCCACGATCTTCCCAACGGTACTAGAAGCGCTCTAACCAATTGATCGCAAAACACAAGTAAGTGTAAACATATCATATTTAAATGAGGTATAGGTATATTCATTAAATGATCAACTCACCTTATCAAATACCACTAGGTAAATGAATCATTTTTAGTTCAAGTTGGTTCCAAAAACTTGATTCCACTTAAGATTCCAACGATTCCAACAATTCGAATTCAAACAAAGCATTCGAGCACAAACCGCACCACAAATATTTTTTTATTTAAATTTGTCAAACCTAAAATATTACTTAAACTTAAATATTACTTAGCTCATGCTAAGTAATATTTAAATATCATTGCAATAATTTAAAAAAAACTACGTGACAAAAATGGTTGTTGCACTTTTAGATAGATAAACAAAATCTATTATGCCATTAAGTATGACGATAGCGCGCATAATCAACCAGTTCGATAGCAGATCTGTTTCGGTAGAATATCCGGTCGCACGCGGCCTTCCGACATGAACCGGATACGTCATTAGCGTCTTCACGCTTAATGGACAGTCAACGAAAATGTCACAATTTTGCTATAATTGACAGGATTTGAAAAAAACTAAAATAACGCTTGTAAAAGAGGTGGACAAGTCTTGCACGAGTGTCAGTTATAACAAGTTATAAGTTCTTGGTTGTAACTGATTGCTAGAGAAAGTGTTTAGGACAGCCATCTGGATTTATACAGAACCCTACCCATTATAACCCAACCCTACAAATTGTGTTTCCCTTGTGTAACACGTAACCTTAATTTTTAAAACGCCTATAACATATTCCAGGGTCGCTACAGAAATGTACAATACTCGTGTATTAAAATTAACAGGGTGACCGCAAAACTTCCGCAACAACATCATTAGTGAACGGAGCTTCCCACAAACTTGTCAACCCTGAATTTTAAAGTGCCTTAGAGCTACTTTAGCCCAGAAAGCAGAAGATAAATGTAAGTTAGAAGATTAATGCCTTGCTAAATATTATATCAAATACCTGCACTATTAACCCATCGTCATCACAGTAAGTAGTACCTAAATATGCTATTCTACCGCATAACGTATACCACTGTGGATACGAATTCGCCTTCACTCAAGATAGAGTAGATAAAGTGATTAAGATATGTTGCTTTCTCTTCTGAAGGATTACATGACTATTGTTACAGAGATAAACGAAATTATTATTACCTATTTGTTATTAATATTTTATAGCTTGTAATTTTTGAGCTTCGAATCGGTCCTCATTTAATGTATTTGGTTCACATTAAGCTAAGATATTAGCAATCGTAGGTCATTTGTTTTTATTTATTGAAGAGATCGACTATCCGATGATCCTAACAAAGATCCTCGTTTGGTATCTGATATTCATATGTTTACAAATAAATACCCCCTAGACGTATTCAGTTATTGAAGGTTCATAAATAAATAATTTAATCCTATTAGACGAGAACCATATACCACCGTTTACCACTTTTGTTTACCTGCATATTTTAACAGTTCCGGGAATCGTGCGCACAAAGATTTTGGTGATAGCGTAATTAATAATTAACAATTACGCTATCACCAAAAGCTTTTAAATCTTCAAACGCACCGTATGATGCAATATAGAATATACCCTTCCTCTATCTCAAATGAGCTCGCTGGATTTGCAAGGCACAGAATCGGGAGGAGGGGGAGGAGAAATGGTGTCGATTGTGGGAGGCCTATGTCCAGCTGTGGACCTTAAAAGGCTGATGCATGGATCGTTGTATGATCTCAAATAATCTGCTGCAATACTTTGCGTCGCTTTGACGTATTATAGGTATATACAATTTTCGCGACCAACCCTTCATGAATATTAAACCGAGTGTAAATTTACCCCAAACCAAAATAAATTATGTTATTTTACAGTATGTGATCCAGGTAGCGTCCATAGCCCAATGGTTTGCGTTGATTCAATGTGAACTACAGAGTTAAGCAACGACGGGCGCGGTCGGTTTGTCGGGTGAGCGCTAGTGTTAAATTTCATGGGCGCTACCGTGCTTCGGAGAGCACGTTAAGCTGTCGGTCGATGTTGTTTCAATCAGTTGTAAAATCAATCGTTCGTTAATCTGAGAACATTCGACACTGGGTTGGCCACTAACCCCTCCGCATTGAAGCATGGAGTATGCTCTAGACCTCTCGCAGGTGTATCTGTTCGGGAGATTCGTGCCCAGCAGTGGGGCGTCTATGGGTTCCCACACAACTACATACTGTAGTTGTGTGGTAGTAGTGTGTAGTTGTGTGTAAGTAAATGTTATGAAAATACTTGTAACATTCACATTCACTACAGTATGTAGTTGTGTGGATAGAATGTCTTGCCCTTTATTTGAATTTTTACTTTTTATATTTTATATTTCTATTCGTTCTTCTATATCTGGCCCCTACACCATAACAGGTGAATGTTACAAGTATTTTCATAACATTTACTTACGCATTTTCTTTCCTAAACGTTATAGCGTTCTTCAAAAGTTTCCGAATTGAACTTTAATAAGTGTTTCATTGTTTGAAACATGCTTTGTTGTTTAAGATTATTAAAATCGCGGAATGTTCACGGGCCTCCTCAACTTCAAGCTTTATAATAACAGTTTTGTTATACTTTCGAGAGGAAGGTTTTGTTATACTAAATAACAATACTTAGAATACAATATAACAATACAGAGTACTTGCTAATATTATTATTCTATTTCTTGAAAGTCTAGGCGGCTGATTGGCAGACTTCACATGCCTTCTTTAAAAAAATTATGAAGAGCTCTCAGGTACGCAGGTTTCCTCACGATATGTCCTTCACCGTTACAGCAAGTGACATTTAATTTATTAAAAAATTAAACACGAACTTTATTTTCACTTCGAGTTTCAGACAATATTTTGTGCAATATTATATTTATCAAAACTATTATAATAATATGATTCCCTAATATACTTAAAGCAAGAGAAAAGCTTGTTTAACATCAGAGTTTTCGAAAAAAAAATGAGAAAGTAGAACATAGGTACATTATTTTTTAACAAACTTATACAAATGTTTTAGCAGAGGAATGAAGGGATATCATTATACTATGGTTTAAGGCAATTTTTCACTATAGAGAAATAGTACCTACATTTACTATTTATTTAATCGAAATTGTTCAGAAAAGTAGAAACTAACGCAACAAGATTTTTTAAGCCCAAAGGACCATATAGGAGAAATGGAATAAGGCAAATGGTATGCGGATAACGATCCCAAGAGTATGTGGTGTGAAACGGCGATAGCCTCTTCCGCCGCCCGTAAAAGCCTTACGTGACCGGGTACGGATGCGACGTGGACATTTCCTAGTGCTTTAATTCTATGAAACACTTTGGGTACCATCTTTGCAAGCGTATGATTGTTATGAAGCAGGATAACCACTTGAATGTTAATTAATTGTATCAGGCGTTACTTTGCGGAACTCCATTATTACAAAACAAGAATTAATCTACTTTGCAACAATCCGCGAACAAAAACGTATGGTGATGTATGTATACTTTCATGCACGTAGCACCTCCCTCCCTCCCACGCAGGAAAACATGCACATGCGATAAATGAATACCCACACCACCATACACACACCAATGGTTAATCGCAAAGTCGCACTTTGCGATTAACCATCGTAGCGTCTACTTACCCTGAGGATGCCTTGTTTTGAGGCGAAACACGTGTTGGTGTGTGTATGGTGGTGTGGGTATTCATTTATCGCATGTGCATGTTTTCCTGCGTGGGAGGGAGGGAGGTGCTACGCGCATGAAAGTATACATACATCACCATACGTTTTTGTTCGCGGATTGTTGCAAAGTAGATTAATTCTTGTTTTGCACTTGAATGTTATTACTAGGGTCCACTTGTAAAGGTCCTCACCACATTATATAATGTTTCTTTATTTATTTTTCTTTATTATTAAAAAATATATATTATTATACCAAAAAGCTTGTGGTAGGCGGTATTAATGCTAAAAGCATTATCTACCAATTGACCTTTGGGCCAATCAGCGATCCCTGGGTCGGGCAAAGTACCTATAATATAAATCGATGAACGCCTACATCAAAAAAAGTGTGACGTCAGCCTCCCGTACCGCCAAGTGTTACTCCATCGCGTTGAGCTATGTGTATTCATTCAATTTTAGTCTGTAAGCCACAGCACAGAATAACAGTACAAGTAGCCATAGCAATAGAGCCGAACCGATTATTTATCGGTTGCACTAATTATAGTACATGAAAATGACACCGGCTTCTAAACATTCACATTTACGTATTCAACAAGGAATCTAAACTGCGTGTTTCTTAATACAATATTGCAACGCCATCTAGTGAGCAATCGGTTAATCAGTTCAGTAGTAACAAACAAGATATGACTGCACCATCGCGCATCGATCGAGGAACTGATTCACCCGGAAGTGCATAGACGGTATTTAGCTAGCGATACTTTTGTGCGGCCTACTTTGTTTATGGCGGCTGAAATTTCCAGTCTTTCATTTATTATTTAAATTTGGCACCTTTTAATAATTACCTTGGCAATTGGCAATAATTTGCTTATTATTTTATTTATTACTTCAGATAAAGGTTTTTTTCTTATGACGTTATCACGAAAAATTATCAAGTTACAGACAAAAAAAATTTTTTACTTGAAATTACTTCAGCGGTTCCCTTAAGTTATTTAATAACAAATTATTATTATACTAGTATAAGAAATAAGTTATTATTTAAATCTGCAATATGTCCGCACGTACCTTATATATTCCTCTGGTCCTCCATGGAAGGAATCAATTATTTTTGTTCCCTTTTTTCTATATTTAACTCGATAGCCGAAATTTGTTCAAGTTATGAAAGCCATACCGAAGTTTTCGTGTTATTTAAGTCTTCGTACATCGATCGTAAGAGGCTTACGAAACTGATAAGTAGGTAAAGGAAAAACATTAATGTTGTTACAAACTTTGTAATAACATATTTCATTGGTTATTATAATACTCGCAGATGAAGATTACTCGTAATGAATAACAAAAGAAGAGTTTTGACGGCTGGTTAATATAATAATTGACGACTCTGTGGCGCAATAGTGATTGATTGACCCATGATGACTGACGTAGGGTTGCGGTTTGAATACCGGCCATGGCAGATATTTATATTACAGATAAAATTAGTGTCATGGATTTTGAATCTTATGATGTATGAATGATCATATTTAATATTAGTAGTATACATATATAGTTTACTTATAATATGTATAATACTAAACTATATAAATATATATAGTTTTGTAGTAGTACTATACATATTATAAGTATTGTATTTAGATTTACAAAACGTTAAGAATCTATCATCCGATTTCAACTCTAGATAGACGTAATATGAGTCTTTCCAATTATTGAATCTAGCGAATTCCTATTTTAAAAACTAAATTGCAACCTATGCCTATCTTCTGGCCTAATCTTGAAATCAATGTTAATTCTCGCAGTTATAAACACATATTTTAGGCAACAATGAAAATTTTACCATTTTTAATTACATTTTTAACAAAGACAATTAAATTGTTTTTAAAGTTTCATTCACCTAGTAATAACTCGGTCGTACGGAACCTTTCTGTGCGTGCCCGACTCGCAGTTGACAGGTTATTTCTATTAATATCACAACTGCAATAATAACAATGAGCTATAGCTTGGCAACGTCAAAAATCCAGGACAATAAGGTCTCTGAATGAAATTCCACCTATCCATCAGAGACATAATGAAGCCACGGGAACAAACTATATCTTCATTAGGTATATGTGTGTGTGTATATTTATTTATATAATATGTAGTTGTAATCACACCAATGAGCTATACCGCAATAAACCAGGAGCATAACGTGTCAGGCATAAATCTTGTCAGGTGCGAAATTCTCTCTTCGTCGTCTTTTCTACTCACAACCAGCTCGCTCATACGCTCGTCGGCACGCAAACATTCACGCTAAAGTGTCTGCCGACCGCTTCAAGCCGCAGTCGAGTATTGTTGTTTAGTAAATATTAAAACATGCAAAGGTTGTGGAAAGCTGTCAAAAACACTGGAACAGTAAATTACATTAAAAAAAAACAGGAGATCCAAAAAATTAATCCACCTTCCAATCGCTTATAAACCCACACATAACATAACCGTTATTATAGTCATTTCGTTATAATTTTTGCCATGTGATTTAATAATGTTCCATCTTGAAGATTATCAGAACCACATAATTTATTTAAATTAAGCATCTAATTTCCACAGAATGTTTACCCGCAGGCATTGGTAGATTTGAATGGATGTGTACAGAGAGTCGACATAGAAATCTTATTATATAAAATGTTTATTTTAATTATTTGAAGCGATGGCAAAAAAAAAATATATAAAAAAACACGCTTTTATAAATGCACGTAAAAACCAAAAATAAATAATGGATCGTTCAAGTTGTCTCTATTTCTGGGCTGAAGTGTAAACTATGTGCTTTTAATTATAATATTTGATTGTAAAAGCGTGGGGCGCTGTACAAGGGAAGACTTTTTGTATAACTTGCTGAGGTGGTGACTCGCCACTCATTATTATTATTATATGTCGATAATAAGAATAACAGATGAATTTCCCAAACAACCACTACATGAAAATACGCGGAATGCATAAATACTACGAGTGGCAATTATGAAATTGCCATAACATATCGGTGCCGTTTACTTTAATGATTAAAAACAGCTCAATCTATATTGGTTCTTGCAGAAGAAAGTGAACTTTAGTGCGACAGAATAAGGTTTAAATTATTGGTTAAAATCATGTGAGGGCAGAAAAGCTTTGTCCACAACTCTTTTTAATTGAATTGATTAGCACTGTTTTATGTTGTGTCGTAGAGTAGGATTGAACGTATGATTGATAAGGATTTAGTGAAATATGGACCGAACGATTTCGTCCGAATCAATTATAAAAGCAATTATGATTAAATCGAGATCGCACGGGTAACATACACATACACTACCCATCGATAGCTATCGGCCAGCAGTTGCAGAAGTGGCAATGTATCTTTTCAGAGGGCACTTCAAGCTCGGTCCCGGTTGTGATCTTATGCTAATAATCGTTAAACTATATTGGAGATTTTCTAGCAGCCGACGGTGGAAAACTTTCTTTGATATGTGACCACTAACCCCTCCGTCATGTCTAGAGTATACTCCAACACGCTGCTCCGGATTAGTGGCCAGTACAGAGCCGAATGTTCTCAAGCCATCCGAAGATCGTTTTTACCATTAAAACAAATCGGAACACCCTTCGATGCACGGTAGCGCCCATGAAATTTAACCACTAGCGGTCACCCATCCACACACCGACCGCGTCCGTCGTTGCTTAACTCTATCGATCACATTGAGTAGACGCGTGCCATTGGGCTATGGACGCTACTAGTTGTGCTACTAGCAATACTAACTTTGCATTTTGCTGTATCCTATCTCTAGTTTTGTTCACCTGATATAAACTATGGCACTATGCTCCACGTAAACTTTAAGTACAGCACTGAAAACGCCAAAGTTTCTTACTAATGAACAAATATGGCTTGATCGTACAAAGCAAGTTTCAGCGCTAGTTACACAGCGTTCTTGCCACAGACTAAATAGATGCAAAGTGTATTGTTGACGAACTATTTCAAAACAAATGTTTGGCCGGGAATTCATTGAAGAAGAAGACTTTTATTTTCACAACAAATACATACTTAATATTAACAAACTTAAAATACAACGAACTTGAACTACTAGACCTGAGTGCAAACTTTGCATTGATTCAACATGATTGCAATCATAAATAATTAATAATTTTAATTTTCCTCTCCCCAAAACTGAGTTACATATAAGTATCTATTTTGCTGCCTGTGCTACCTCAGTCCCGTTTGGGTTTGGTATGTATAATGTTCGAAATATTGTAATCAAACACTATTTAACGTAAGAACGTTTTATTCAGCTAAGGAGCTTGTATCAGTTCGTACTGACATTGTAAACTAAACGTACCTATTAGTAATGCATTATTAATGAATAACGTCAATGTAGGTAGATAGAAATGTTTATATATGACAGTATGAAACTGCAATCTTTGTGGCTCTGATCGCGCAGTTCGATGTGCTTACATACAAATTTAGTATCCCAATCCGCGCTCCTACACGCGCAAGTGCAAATCGGTTATAAAGTTTGGCGCGTATATAAGCGTGAACAATAGCGGAGAACACGTCGAGACGCATTGTGTAGGGGCTTAATTCCGGCAACACTTTGTTCAATGGTTCTGGCTCCCTACTGATATGCAAATATGACTGTTGTTTCAAACATTGGCACTAAAGGAGGCATTACAATGGAAACATTGAAATATTTTTGCTTGTAGTTAAACGTTCACTGATTAAAGGAGTATGGTGAGTTATTAAGTTACTCGTAAGTAAGTATAGTTAATGTCAAAATATAGACTTGCTAATCTCCTTTTTTAGCTATTAGGTACTTAGTACGAAATCCAAATTTTGCAAGTATTTTGTTAGTACGAGTACTTGTACTGTATTCTGTGGTACGAGGCAGTGGATATAAACTGTAGAGTTATCTTTATTTTAAACTAGTGGACGCCCGCAGCTTCGCTCGCGTTACACATTCACTAACTTCAAAAACGGCAAAGCTTCTTACTAACTTTTCACCCCCGTTTTACCCCCTTAGGCGACGAATTTTCAAATTTTTCTCGCCGTAAAAACCATCCTTGCACTTCAACGAACATTTAAATAAAAGAATTGGCCAAATTGGTCCAGGCGTTGTTGAGTTATGCGCTTACCAACACATTTTGCGATTCATTTTTATAATAGGTATAGAAGATGTAACAATGCATAAATTTAAGTGTTAATGGTTCTGAGTGTGCGGTGGCGCGATGATCTGCGCAACTACATCTATATATATATAAAAGGAGAAGGTGACTGACTGACTGACTGACTGACTGACTGACATATCAACGCAGGGCCTAAACTAAAAGGGCTAGATACTTGAAATTTTGCACAGGGGTTCCTTTTATAACGTAGGGGAGCACTAAGAAAGGATTTTTGAAAATTCACCCCCTAAGGGGGTAAAACGGGGGTGCAAAGTTAGTATGAAACTTTGCCGTTTTTGAAGTCGTTACATGGGTAGACGTCGTTAATGGGTCTAATTCTACGCGAGCGAAGCTGCGGGCGTCCACTGACTGACATATCAACGCAGGGCCTAAACTATAAGGGTTAGAAACTTGAAATTTTGCACAGGGGTTCCTTTTATAACATAGGGGAGCACTAAGAAAACTATATTCATCCCCTAAGGGGGTAAAACGGGGGTGCAAAGTTAGTATGAAACATTGCGGTTTTTGAAGTCAAGTGGGCAACCCGAACGCGGGCAGACGTTCTTAATGGATTCTACGCGAGCGAAGCTGCGGGCGTCCACTAGTAGGTTGATAAAATAAAAGTGATCACTTGAAAAATAAGTTAACACTTTTATTATTAGATGATTGTTCCGATTTTGTCACCGATCGCAGGACGGCAATAGGTAGATGGTTAATACTGCAGCATGCAACATGATATCTTTCATAAAACATATGTTTTTTAATTTTTTGAGACTTAGAAATATTTGATTTACTTACAATAATATCTCTGAAGTTGAAACAATAGTAAAGCAGGCGCCGTATTGTTGAGAGGCTTAACTCTGCCAACACAATAGGACTGGTTCCCTACTGATATGCAAATATTATGTCTGGTGTTCTATACATTGGTATTAAAGCAAAATTAAATGTAATGTATTGAAGAGACAAACATAACAAGAATAAGCCGCTAATCCGAGTTCAGTATTTACCTAAATCAGTTAAATTTTTTTTGTCTATAATCTGGAATGTTCAAATTATTTTTGTCTATAATGTAATATGTGTATATGTGTAATGTTTTTTTGTCTTTAATTTGTCTATTATCAGTTCAAATTTTTTTTGTCTTTAATCTGGAATGATGAAATCCGTAGACTGATAAAACTCACCGACGTAGTTCGCAGAGTTAGTAATTTGTAGTAGCAATGGGCAGGCCAGGTCGTTCGATGGACTAGTAACCGGTGGGGAAGAAAAGTCCTCGAATGGAGACCACGACTCGGAAAGAGAAGTACAGGTCGCCCTTCGACAAGGTGAAAGACGACCTGGAGAATAAACAGCTGGATTAAGAAGGCACAGGACCGGTCGGAATGGTGACGTTTAGGAGAGGCCTATGTCCAGCAGTGGACCTCAAAAGGTTGATGGATGGATGAATCTATTAACGTGCACATAGCATAAAACCTGACTCCGTGCTAAAAAAAAAACAATAATACGTTGTTAACCAAGAGATCGAATCCTCCTTCACAGTAGTCACGCTTGCGAACACTGAACCAACGAACTTGAAATCTGCCTGCGCGGATGAAGCGTCAGTTATTGTTGCTATGCATACAACCCATAGACATCTCACTGTTGGATATGGATTTTCCTCACAGACTTAGCGGGTAGTCTAGAGCTTACTAGAGTCTACTGCTCCAACGCAGATTGGGTTAGTGGACAACCCAGTTCAAATGTTCTCAAGCCACCCGAAGGTCTTCGAAAAGGCTTAACGATTGTTTTCCATTGAAAACTACAAGGACCGAAGCACGGTAGCACTCATTTTTGCCACTAGCGGTCACCCATCCCCAAATGATGACCAAAATGAAAGCTTGTCACTAAATCCCTCACCAACCTGCACTGGAGCAGCGTGCTGGAGTAGGTATGCTTCAAGCTAATTCTTTATGTCGAAATTCTAATTGAATTACGAACGTGTTCTATATAATTCAATAACAACAGAAGAGGCTGAACTTAGGCCATTAAAGTTGTAAAACTAAGCCGAAGTAAGGCCGAAGTGGTATTTCGAAGTTTGAATGCTCTAAAAGGACTGCGGTGGATGGCTCATTCAATGAATAGAACCAATTATTAGGTACATTTAGATGGCCTTTTTTACATAAACTTATTACTTATCAAATTTTTAATTTCATCCAGTTTTAAATCGTGCTATCATAATAATCATCCATTCATCAGCTATCAGCAATCAGCATCCAGTCTATTTCTCCCATTGCCGATACTTCGCTGCTTTAACGTGCCCCTCAAGCATGAAAACGCCCTTGAAATGTTGACATTTGCGATTACCCAGGGGGCCTATTGTTTCTAGCTTAGCTTAGCTATAAAAATAATATTTAAGCAGATGGCTTTTAATGAAATTCTTTTGTCAATACGGCATCTTTTTTTTTACATAATGTATAGATTGGACAGAATATATACATACATTCCCCAAAAATGTTTTGTATGGTTGTTGAACAATAACATCCCAATAAAACCCTTAACCTGTTTAGCCCAGTCAAGGCAAAATAATCGTCGTACTAACGTCACTGTCTGTATTGGGTCCGTAATTGAATCATCCATCCCTACCACGGAATAAAGGATAAAGGTTGAAAGGACATCGTTTATATTTTGTTTATTTATGCCACACATAACATAAAACTGTAAAAGTAAAATTCAAGTTTCACTAAGAAACGATAGAAATACGAGTACCACAATGCGGTGGCGGTTGGTCTTGTGGTCGTTGTATGTTAATAGAATTAGGTTAAACACTGGTGTCAGTCAAATAAAATAAATAATCTTGTTTTTTATAGGAGAAGGTTGGTTGGCTTTAGTTTTATGATCGGTAAACCACCAACATCTTGGATGGGAACCGTACTGAGGGACATGAAGCTTATGGCGTCACAACCTGACCTGACCCAATCGCACTCAGAATGGCGTAGAAAGACAAGAGGGGCCGACCCCAAAAGATATGGGAAATAGGCGCAGAAGGAGAAGAAGAAGATTAAATAAAAAAGAACTTCATTACAAAAAGGCACACAGTGTTATACCGCAAGATCGTATGTAAAAGTAGCCTCGCTGGTTTTCAGTCCAAAAGCTACCAGTTAGTTCAGACTAATGAGTCACCGTGGGTACCTACTTCAGTTCTTGTTTCATGAGGCGGCGTTCGCCACTTTTGTAGGTCCATGCACATTACCTTTCTATCCTGCTCTCGTCTTCTATCCCTACACAGGCACGTCTGTAACCTCGTTTTGATCGCTAATGCGCACGTGTTTGCTATGATCACACCCGCACGCTTCTACATATAATTATATTTGCTCGCCTGATTCGTCCCGCTCACCCCGTCCCAGCCCGGGTTGGGGTTTAATCCATTAAGTAAACTGGGATACCCGTGGCGGCAGTGTTAGCGAACTGTTTAAAGACATTAATGTCTGGGTTCTGACAGAATGGGATGCTCGAAAATGTTGTGGGCTATGAAAACGGATCACGGACTAATCACGTATGACTAGGGTTGTTGTAAATTAAGTTATAATTATACCATATTAGACTTGTTTGATATATTTTAGATGGTTATAAATTATTAGGGATGTGGCCGGATTTTATAGACAAAACTTAAAATATTTACTAATCGTGTTGACTGTAATATTTTTAATTTTAAAATTTAAAGATTGTATATATAAGAACAGTGTTTAATACAAAAATATTATAGCTAAAATTTCTTGATTTTTTATAAGATAAATGTAATAAAATTCCGAAACGAAACACAATATTCGACAATATTTATTTTAATTTAACGCCAATAGTCCGTTTATGTTTTTACAATGTCTATAATATTTATTACGATCATATTATTTTAAATTACTGATTTTGTAATTTATTTTTGACGTTTATAAAAAATTATAGTTAATTATTCTGACATTAGATTATTATTCTTAAGTAACAATAAATTTTGCATGCCCTATAGGTAAGAATAAGATTGGGTACCTTAATAATGTGTAACACCTTTGTATTTTTAATCTGCAAATAAATAATTGAATTAAATTGAATTCACACCTCTTCCTAACCTTTCGGAGACTAGTCGTGATGTTGTTATGTCCTAGTACAAATGTTCGTGAATTTATTTATAAAAATATTAATAGCATATATTACCTAACAGCTATAGGAAAAATAAAAACTGAAATTAATATGCATATTATATAAACTGCTGAAAAGTAGATGCACTGCACTATTTACCTCCTACTCTGCCTCCGGGAAATACAGTAATATCATGTTATGTTAGGTTACCAGTTATAAAATTAATAAACTAAATTTGAAGTGAAGTATTTTGATTCCAAGTGTAGTGTAGCCAAAGCATAAGATAATTTGTAATATAAAATGCAAGCAGAAGAAGCCTCCAAGAAAACTGTACAAGGAGAAGCTTGGAAGCGTTTGGAAGCATAATTTGACATTATGAGGCCATCGCGCCAGCCTGAATTCCCTATTATTGCCGGCGGTCTAGAGAATGCCCCTTTCTACGCGGCGCGCATTCTGAACAAGACATTTGAGGGTTCATGCTGACGTAACCCGTACTAGCCTACTTCCGTTCAAACAGC
This sequence comes from Carterocephalus palaemon, assembly GCA_944567765.1. Taxonomy (NCBI): domain Eukaryota; kingdom Metazoa; phylum Arthropoda; class Insecta; order Lepidoptera; family Hesperiidae; genus Carterocephalus; species Carterocephalus palaemon. Next base: position 3,363,234 of record OX155658.1, on the reverse strand, counting down.
CTTCGTCATAGTTCGTGGAATAGGTAGAAATAAATGTAATATATATACACATCACCTTTTTATTGCTGTTTTTTTAGAGCCATAGAGATTTTTTTAAGGACATAATAAAAAAATACCACCCTCCACAGTCTCTTCAGCAGTTTTTATAGAATCGCTGCGACCCATAGACGTCCCACTGCTGGTCTAGAGCGTATGCTCTGGTATGGGGTTAGTGGCCAACCCAGTGTCAAATGTTCTTAAGCCACCCGAAGGTCTTCGACAAGGCTTAACGACTGTTTCCACCATTGAAAACAATCGGGACCGTGCCCTCCGAAGCGCGGTAGCGTCCATGAAATCCACAAACCGACAGCGCCCGTCGTTGCTTAACTCTTTCGATCACATTGACTCGACGCGAGCCATTACTCTGTGCCATTGGGCTATGGACGCTACGTTTCATAGAATCTTGGTACATTATTTTTTCTATATATCTATTATCTCTATCTATCTCGGTTTCCCTCCTGCATGAATGTCATTAATAACTACATAAGCTAAATCATTCCTATTTCCCACACCTGATGAGCTTCAGAACCAACATCGTCTTTATACCTTGGGGCTCGAGGGTTCAAGCTCCCCGCTCTCAAAGCTCTCCATTATTCTTCCCATTTGATAAGGCGTAGCTATTTGAAATGAAACGAAATGAAATATTTTATTTCACTTCAAGGATTGTACAGGCTCAGCGTATGTCAATAAAAATGTAAGTCAGTTATCTCAGTTTTATTAAATGTCTCATATTAAAACTATGTAGTTTAATTCCAACATTGGGTACATTACAAACTTAAGTAGAGTACCTAATGTTACTTAACTTACTTACTTATTAATTTGCCACTAGCTAGAGCATGGATATTAATATTATCTATGTATTATATTTAAAAATATTAATTTATGTATATCTGTCTCTGACACCTAGTCTGTGCCTAGTTTGGGGTCTAGAATCTAGTCTAGAGCATACTCCACCACGCTGCTCCAACAAAAATTGGTGGAGAAGTTAAGTAAGTTTTAAATTAAAACTTAACTTACTTAATTTAAGAAGTTTTAAATTAAAACTTACTTAACATACTTAATTAAAGAAGTTTAATTAAGTAAGTAAGTTTTAAATTAAAACTTAACTTACTTAATTTAAGAAGTTTTAAATTAAAACTTACTTAACATACTTAATTAAAGAAGTTTTAAATTAAAACTTACTTAACTTCTCCACCAATTTTTGTTGGAGCAGCTTGGTGGAGTATGCTCGAGACTAGATTCTAGACCCCAAACTAGGCAGAGACTAGGTGTCAGAGACTGATATACATAAATAAATATTTTTAAATATAATACATAGATAATATTAACATCCAGACACAGAACAAACACAAGTGTTCGTCACACGAATGTCTGTCCTGAGTGGGATTCGAACCCACGACCCCTGGCGTAACAGGCAGTGTCACTACCGATTGCGCCAACGGGCCTGTCAAAGAGTTGTCAATCTGTCAATCTGAGTTTCTGAGATTACTCCTTCCGTGTTTCATGTGGAGTCCCGTGCAGTGGGACGTCTATGGGTTGCTGCTAGCTACTTAACTTCATATAAGTGTACTTTACAAATGTTCTTACTACTTGGCCATAAATAAGCTTTATTCGGGTGTAAACGAGAAATAGAACGCGTTAAAATAATGATGCGTGTAATGAAATGGCACACTGTCATAACATAACATCAAGCCCCAAAACCCAATAGTTGTTGCCCGACCATGGGATTGAACCTAGGAGGAACCTCTAGCTTAGCAGTCGCACTTGAGACCACTGGATCACAGATCTAATGACAACATGACATGATATCACGCCTGTATTTGCCCGAATAGTTAGGCAGAAGTATGTAAACGCCCACTATTCACCAGTTATGTTTTCAAATCTTTTAAGACTTAAAAGATTAGACACTACAGCATACACTAACATTGCAATTAGAATACCTATAAGAACTCACGTCTGGTAAGCCTGTGTCAGCGAATAGAAAAATAATATCTTCTTCTTTCTACATAATTTTGCATTGAGGCGCGGCTTAACTATTCTGACTGACGAGCTCTGGATGGACGGATTGATGGATGATATTTCTATTATTTACAAAATCCTGTATATGAATTAACTATTGTAATTGTGAGGATGTTATTCTTTACTGAATATGTATTGCATGAATGCGCTTTACCTTACATTTGCGAGATAAGCTGCCTTAGGTCCATTATAAGCACTTGCGAATTTGCGAGTCGAGCTGCGATTCTGTTCACCACTCAAGTTAAGCTATGTATTTACAATGCCCACTTTGTTGTTATGCTTTGCAAAATACAAGCTGGCTTCCTCTGTGGCTCGAGCTACTCGTAGCTCTATTATGAATGGCGCAGAACGCTCCGCCGCGCCGCTCCCTACATTTGGAATGAGCTCGGTTTGACACTGAAGTGTTCTAGAGCTTCTACCAAGTAAGTACCTTTAAATTCCTGGTTTTAAGCTAAAATTATTTTTGTGCTGACTCGACTCTAGTTTTACTCGGTCGAGTGTCTGTTTACAATTTCTTTCATGGCTCTTCCAATATAACTTATTGGTCGAGTGTCTGTTTACAAATGTTTTCAAGGCTGTTCCAATACAACTTACTATCCATCAATGGTATATTAGTAAGAATGGGCCTTTTCTCAGAATGAAAACAGTAAGCCAAAGTCCACCACGCTGGTCAAACGCAGTATGGCAGACGCTATCGAGAACATTGTTTTAGGTATTCCGGTTTCAATAAGATGTTTCCTACAGCTACAGCTATACAGTATGGACTCGTTAGATGAGATTGCACTCATAACTTAGAAATGTAATTGAGATTTGATCTAAAGGTAAAATTGTATATTTAATTTTATTATATTCGTAATTTTTTGGTAATGCAAGTGTGTGATAATATTGGCGAGATCAAAATTATAGTCAAATCAGATTTGTCGAATTATGTCTCAGGCTTACAAAGACCTTACCAAATTTCTAATTATAAGCAACGTCTATCGCAATCTGCTTGATACAGCGTATTTTGCATTATCTGTTCTCCAACAGTAACGAAGCAAAGCATTCTCGATTCTATGAGCTCTTGAACAAAATTAGCCTTGCAAGTTGTTGCGAGTTTATGAAAATACAGTTATGATATATATATTAGACATAACAATAGTTTCGTTTACACCGAGTAATATTATATAGCCTATTTCATACAGTGAAGATGCAGCTTTCTAAAGGTGAAAGAATTTTTGAAATCGGTCCAGTAGTTTTTGTGTGAAAACATTACAAACAAATCTTTCCTCTGTATAAAATTAGTATAGAAAACATGTGTAAAATTTATTTATTATCAACCCATATCTTTACAAATTCTTGACATAAGCATACAAGATACTCGTAATCTTCTTGTATAGCCGACGTCTCCGTTCATCTAAGCCTTAATAATTCTGGGCTAAGACGCTAATATCGTTGGAAATTTGTGAGGAATTTCGTTAAATTTAAATTTTTTTTTATTTTAAAAAAAGCTTTTTATAATTTATTTTTATTTTCGTGCATTGTCATCGGAACCAAATAAATATGTGTGTCAAATTTCAGCTCGATAGCTTCAGTGGAAGTGGGTGAAATATTGATTGCAAGATTCCAGGTTATACATCCATACATACACACACACATACGAGTGAAGTTAAATAAAGAAGCTTTTAATAATAAAATACAAGGAAGAGACGGAAAAATATACCACGAACGGAAGGGCAACCGAAAAAACATTATGAAATAACCCGTCACTGCATACACCGGAAGCACGGCCGTTTAATCACCGAAATAAATTAAACGATAAAATAAAACAGACTCACATTTGAACACGCGTCCCTGTCGGCAAAATGTTTACATTTCATGTCCATCTACAGATATGTTGTGAAATTGAAATATTAAAAATCTAATCCATGGTGCGATACAGCCGGGATACTTTGCTAGTGACTTTTATGTAAAAAACCTCAGAAACCACATTTTTAATTGTTTAAAAATGTGTTATTATGTTATATTGTTACATAAAATATATTTTTCCCAGTTTAGCTGACTTATGCGTAAACTAAATAATACTAGCGTCCATAGCCCAACAGCTCGCGTCGATTCAATGTGATCGGAGGTCACGTAAAACCGTCGGTCCCGGTTGTTTTCAACGGTGTGAAACAGCAGTTACTCGTAAGCCTTGTCGAAGACCTTCGGGTGGCTTAAGAACATTCGACACTGGGTTGGCCACTAACCCCTCCACCAATCCCAATTGGAGCAGCGTGGTGGAGTATGCTCTAGACCTCCCGCAGCTGTTTCTGTAGGGGAGACCCGTGCCCAGCAGTGGGACGTCTATGAGTTGCTGTTAGAGGTATTACACAAATAACTATCATATTATAACCAACTGCAAATAGAGCCGGATATAACGGATAACGCCTAAGATTAGACGGCCGGGTTGGAATCTAGGGTAGCGTTTAATTTCCCCTTTAAAGCCTTTTAAACTAGATAGACCTACCCTAGTTATTTAAACAAAGCTTCTCTGGGGCCTCGGCCAAGATACATAAGTACTAATTTATATTAAACTAGTTATTAGACGAAATAATTACCGAAAGCATTAGTTACATAAAGATAAACTAAGAAAAATAACACTCGATTACTCATAGGTACCATTTTCAAGTGTTATAATATAGCGGATTGGTGGTGTACCTCACTAAAGTTTATTTATTATTATTATACTCCGACTGTAATGTATTTTGTGATGCACAATAAAGTGTATTTGTATAATCCTGAGGTACATATTTATACTCTAATTAATTAGAAGGCTCTTTTTCTTCAAAGAGAACAACATTTTTCATAAATTAAATTAACTGATTTAGTAAGTAGTGTGTATGTAGTGGTTTAGCACTGAGAGAACCAATTTCATCGTTTTAATCGTCTTAATTTTTATCGATTTAATGTAATGTCGGGGAATATAAATCTCGTAATCTTGCGTAATCTAATAGATAATACTGCACATAATTCAATAGACTAACAGTTATTTCATTAATTTTACCGCGGGTTATACGAGTATGAGGTAGTTACCTATGAAATTGAAGATTTTTATATAAATTATTAAATACAAAAATAACAAAATTTTGCTAATCAAAGTACTGGCCCAAATAATCTATACATTTTTGCCATTTTATTGGTAGTTTGCTTATCACTTTACTGTAGAAATCTGCTGGACGGGAGGTGATGAAGTCAGCGAAAGCGTTTTATACTGCCTCTCGGGTGTTCATCAAAATCCATAAACAAACACCGACGCTACAGGGCAATCAACACTACTATTACAAACATTGCTATCCTTGTACCCTTGTGCTTGTTTACTACTCATAAAGGTTTAATATTTTTATGAAATTTTAATGGAACAACCTGCGATGTATATTCAACCAAACAAAACAATAATCATGAAAATCGTTTAATGAAGGACGAAGTAATCATAAAAAAATAATTCAAATTTGGTTGAAAAGTAGGTAAAACACCATACGATTATTAACATTATTTAAATAAGCCAAAGTTCAGTTCTCTAAGCAGCGCACCGAATAACTGCTGCCCTGAACATTCAGTGAGGTCCTGATAATCAGGACCGATATCCCTTAGAAATGGTACACAAGCGAAGTCAACACGAAACTACATCAGGGACCATCGCTCTCATAGCTCCGTAATTGAGTTAAATGCCGCACGTTAACCGAATAGACCAGAAATAATCGTATTAATCCTATCGCGTTTGTACAACAGTAAATCGTGACAGCTTTAGGCATAAATATTACACAAAGTAAGGTCGTAACTGACCAGCTAATGTTCATAGTGATACCCTCAGTGCCTAATACCCTGGCGCAGCTGTATTGTATTGTATTCATAAAACAACTAACTTTTGAAAATAATTGCATTGAAAGTAACACCTATAAAAGTCTGTTTATTAAAACTTGCTGATCAGACATGAATAATAATAATTGTCGTTTTAAAAACTGTACCTCAAAGTACGTTTTGAATTTAAGTGTATTAATCAACTCGCTGACAAATTCATAATAATATGCTCGCAGCAAAATACCTCTGATATAGAATAATATGATGCATATAATTAACAACATCCGGAAACTGCGGTCTTCCAGCTCGCAGCTAGTAATTGAGTTAAATGCCGCACGTAAACCGAATAGACCGGCAATAATTGCATTAATCTTAACGTGTTTGCACAATAGCGAAGCGACAAATAGCTTTGGGCGATCACTACGTAATTGTGGTTACAGGAAATAAAAGGTATGAAATATCAGTTATTAAAGTTCTATAAAATATTATGAACAGCTTCATAGGCCATCCTGGGACTTTATAGACCTCATAAAATACTCGTAGTGTGAGAAGCAAAGAAGGCTACAACCGATCCAGTCTGTGAGGTATCCTCTTTATATTTCAGTAATGAAATTCTTCGACGCTGGCAATTTGAAAGCTTGCACTTCCGGTTGGTTTATGGCGAAGGTAATAAAGTTTATTATTCATAAGTGGTCGGACTTAATGAGTTATGGGATCTTTTATAACTTTCCGGTTTACGCCCACTTTAAGCACGGTATAAAGTTTTAAATGACGATATTACAGTGTATGGGTTTATGTGAAACCGATTTAGGCTGGTTTTATGGTTAAGATGAAATAATGGGGCACTGCTGTGTTTATTTTGGCGCATTATAAGAGGATGATAAAAATGTGACGATATTTTTTTATTGATATAAGAAAATGAAATTCATACTGAAAAAATTAATACATCTATTATATTTATAATTATTTACACATATTGTGGCATCCTGAAATTGATAGTACTGTAGTAGTACTATACACTAACATAGTTTATAAGTATGACTGACTGAATGACTTTATGGGCCATTAATATATATGTATTGCCATAATAAATGATTTCATTTATTTATTTATTAAAATATAAAATATACAATCAATACAGATAAAATGGTTGCAGTGGCATAAATTTATTTGTGAGTAAATTATTAACGCTAACAATTTGTGCGTTACTTCCATCCCAATTTAATTAATCCGGTATGAAGTTATTTGTTTATAGAATCAATTTGTTTCCTCAATTCAAGTTAAGCTCAGTGTTAAAACTAATTAAACGAATCTGCAGCCTTTGAATTTCGCTTGTTGTTAGAGAGGGAGTGTAATCGAGCATAATTGGATGTTCATTTCTCAAGAAGAGCGGGGCAACTTGAAAGATACTCCGGAAGGATTGTTCGAGATTGTTCTAACTGTTAGGAATTATAACATTCAAGATTACATTGATGGACGTCTGTCTCCGTGCGGTGAGTATCTCTGAGTCTCGGGTTTGAATCTCAACGGGGACAGAAGTTTATTTTGCGTCTTCGTCCCCGCTGCCGAGGCTGGTGTACAAGTTGTGTTTTGAATCTGAGGTCAGGTGATCACATTCTCTCAGGGCTCCTCTAAAACTAATCAAAGAAATAAAAATACCTGTTATTTCTACTACAAATGATAGTGAACTACATTGACTGATTTCAGATACTGTTCATAAAACGACGAAAATATACACCATCATTAGCACCACCACACGTAGCACCTGAGGATGTTACGTAAGTTGACTACGAACGGTTAGTGGCAAAATAATAAGTAACAAAATTGTATTTAAATTATACCGTTACAAAATATTTTTTTAAAAAGCTTTATAAACTTTATTTTTATTTTCATGCATTGTCATCGGAACCAAATATGTGTGCCAAATTTCAGCTCGATAGCTTCAGTGGAAGTGGGTGAAATATTGATTGCAAGATTCCAGGACATACATACCTACTTACAAGATACATACCAGTGAAGTTAAATAAAAGCTTTTAAATAGATCAGATTTATTATATATAACTTACATGCTTTATAATCTATGGTGATTCTCATCAATTTGTATCAGCCCGGACGAACGGTTCATTTGAATAATATCCCCATAGAATATGCACTGGCAGGCTCACGATTCAGCTTTATGAGCGTCGATGAAAGAAATGTTTCAACGATGGCCGGAATGGGCAGTTAACCGATTTATCGGATAATCGGTGCGTTTGGTAATAGATTAACATAATAGCAAGATTTTCTATGCCTTAAATACAATCTACTTTTTTTAAATTTACTTAATTATATATTTCAATAACAATTTACCAACATTACAGGGTTCAGGGTCTTAGCCTAATGCGATGGAAAAAAGTCTCATCCGTGGACTGTCTAAATGTCAATTCAAGCGTATGTGAGGACTTTCAACACATATGGGTTTCAATTAGACCTATGTTTAGAAAAAACAATTTAATTGTCAATCTAATTGCAATTAATTTTATAATTAAGAATATATTCTTTAATTTCTTAAATCACTTTGAATTGCACTGCGTGGGTGATTTGAAGTTTTGAACCCACGCCTCGAGCAGTCGTTAGCCAGTGGGCTGTCACCGCTGTAAACGGGCCATAGATATTAAATTATGTTATTAAATTTGTCTGTATGTGTCCGCCTAAAGCGGGGGTGAAAGCAAAAATGGCGCTCGAAGACTCGCTCGTGGGCAAAGTCGGTCTAAGAAAGCAACGTTAACTTAACGTGCCATTAGGAGGGCTAACGCGAGCCAATGAAGTGAGCTGGCCGAGGGAATGTTCGAACATGCGAAACGATCGTTTACTGCGTGCGCCGTTACATCGACTTGTTCACTTATGGCCGTGCTATAAGCGAACGATGCGTCGAAACAACGCTACGCAGTAAGATTAGTTTGCCGATCGATTTGAATTCCACGAGAAAATTAGAATTGTTTAAATTGTTAAGTTTATAAATTTCACTCTGTGAGTTGCCAATGGCATACTGAGCACGCTCGTCGAATGTATTTTTATTCTAATACATACTTATTTATGTATTTCATTTTGATGTAATAAGTAATAATAACCATAATTATACGACTGTAATATTCGTATAAATAACTTATTTTAACAACGTCGGCAGTGCTTGATATACATACATTACTAATCTAAGATACATACATACGGATACATGATAACCGTTACGATATTTTATCCAAATCTCCGATTTTCTATGTCGTCTATTTCTTGTAGCGAACATATTTATCAAGAATTGCACAAAATATAATTCAATGAACAACAAGCATAATATTTGTCAATTTTGGAGGTAAATTATATAAGAAAATGTCAGCCCACAGAGAATTCTTCCCCTTATTCTGAAAACAATTTTAGACCCACATAGTTGAACGCTTTACCTCGTGATTTATTTCTCTTTTATTTATTTATTTATTTATTTATTAACAATCAACATTTTACTTACAGCTTAAAACCAAACGTAAATGTGAAATAAATTAGTACATATGTTATTATTATTATAGTTTAAAATAAATGTATATAGTTAGATAACAATGTTATACAACACTGCTACCAATGGTCAATGATTCCATGAGACGTCTAGCCACCTTTTGGAATTCAATAGGGGAACAAACAAATACATCTAGTTCCGGATACCGCGCCACTAAAGTATTTACAAGCCCCATTGCCCTCACGAGCGGAGACCAGCGGTGCTGTGCGGTGCGCGCGACTGGGAGCGCAAATAGCTTTCGGCGCCCTGCTCGAATCGCGCTCCGAGTGGGCACGGCAAATCCTACTTCCGACAATATACTCTTATTGCTTAACATTCCACGTATGAGGCGATATAAATAGGTAACTAGTGTTACGTTTCTCCGCACTTCTAACATACGTAGTTCAACCATTCCAAGTATGAACAGTGTCGGATACAGGTATGGATAGTATCCAAATTGTTTGAGATATAAATAACGAACGAACGTTTTTTGAACCTTTTCAATATATAGATTGTAATTCGCCTCATGAGGGTTCCAAATTATGTTGTTTGTTTCCAACTTGCTGCGAACTAGTGAGTTGTATAAAACATGTAAAGTTGTTGGGTTTTTGTAAACTTTAGAGCGGCGTAACACGAAGCCTAAGCATTTCCGTGCACTTTTGACTAATTTGTTTATGTGGTCTCTAAAAGTTAACTGACTATCGAATAGGGTGCCTAGGTCCCGGACTGAAGAAAGACGCTTTATCGTTGATCCTTCAATATTATAGTCAGCGTATAAAGGATATCGTTTTCGTGTGTATGAGACGATTGCACATTTTCCGGTATTTAAGTTAAGTCCATTTGCTATTCCCCAGTTTTGAACATTGTTAATGTCTGCTTGGAGATTATTAACATCATCAGGGGAATCGATTGGTAGAATAAGTTTTACATCATCTGCAAACATCAGGCAGGTGGTGTACTTCAGTGATTGGGGTAGGTCATTTATTAGGATTAGAAATAGCAATGGACCTAAACTGCTTCCCTGGCCTATTCCGGATGTAACATTATACGGATTTGACTTACAATTATTATTCTGGACGTATTGTTTCCGACAGGACAAATATATAGAGAAGAATTTTGTTAGGTTGGTCGAAAATATTGTAGCAAGTTTCTGCAGGAGAATGTCGTTATCTATTCTGTCAAAAGCTTTTTGATAGTCAAAATAGGCGACATCAACCTGTTTTCTAACATCAAGTTCTTTAGATATCATATTCATATTAGTGATATTAATTAAGTTGGTTGTGGTCGACCGACCGGGTAGGAAACCATGTTGTTCGTCGCAAAACCAATTCTGTAATTGTCTATAGATTTTCATACGGATTATGGATTCAAATACTTTAGCGAATACACATAAAACTGCCACTGGACGATAGTTGGATACTTCGGCTTTTGATCCATTCTTATGTATTGGCAGTACTTTGGAAAGTTTCCAATCTGATGGATATTCGCAATGTTGTAATGCTAAATTAAATATGTAGCATAGAGGCTGAACTAATATTTCATGACAGTCACGTATAATTAGCTGTGGGATGCCGTCTGGACCTTGTGTCATTTTCGATGAAAGCTTCCTCAACGCAGATCGTACCTCAGATTCATCTATCTGATCGACACTTACGCAGATGTTATGCTCATCGCTTGATGTCGCAGCGGCCAGCGCAGTGCGATAATCTAGGGACGGTATGCGTCTAAGAAAAACACTTTCAAAGAAAATGGCAAAGGATTCTGCCACCGCCTGAGAACTGCTCATATTAAAAGTGGCTGGATCGTTTGAGCGTTTGTTTTTATTAACATTCCTCCAAAATGTTGAAGGGTTGTGCTTTAGTTTGGTTTCTAGGCTATAGTAGAAGTTGTTTAAATTAATTGAAATAAAAGTTTTGGATAATTTACGAAAATAGATAAAATAAGCTAAGTATAATTGATAATTAGTTGCTTTATACAGGACATGGTAAACATTTTTTAATTGAATGAGATTAATTATATTTCGATCGAACCACTCAGGATAGTTCCATCTGCACAAATATGGTTTTCTTTCTGGAACTAGTTCATCAAAAACTTCGTACAATTTAGAGTATAGCTGAGCTACCGCGTTTTCGCAGTTGGTAGTATCATAAACAGAACTCCAATCGATTTCTTCTATCTGTTTATATAGTGTTGGGTAATGAGCCTTATAAAAGTTACGCTTTAACATTTGTTCTTGCGGATTATGATAGTCATGGTAAGTTTTAGTTATTGTGTTTGAACGATTAATTTGCAGTAGTATATTGAGCGGTGGGTGATAGTCCTCTTTATCAACCAAACTCCACAGTGATTCACTGACACTGGCAGCCATCTGATCTGGATTTATAAGTATTAGGTCTAACATGCGGTCTAGACCATTGGTAACAGTGTTGCATTGCCTTAAACTATACGCAGATAACAATGTATTATAGTCCTCTCGCACTGATTGTGAAGTTGAATACAAATTGAAATCGCCTATTATCATAATAGGAAGAGTGTATGTATTTAACAAATATTCAATATGATCGAAAACTGAACGATACCTAACGTCGGGAATCCTAGGTGGTAAGTAGATAACACAACATATAAATCGCAGCGCACCTTTTGCGATAAGGCCTGTAATTATTTCATCGTCAGGAGCGCGCGCGCACTCGATTCGACGCAATGTGAATGGTGGTAGTGTGGCGAGCAGAACCCCTCCCCCACGCCCCCCCGCTCTGTCACAGCGCAAAACGGTGTAGGACGCAGGGAACAGTTCGCCGTCGTACACACTGTCATCTAACCGCGTCTCAGTTAACGCCAGCACTTGACCATGAAACTCGGCTAGATTGTTGCGAATGTTTTCAATTTTTCCTTTTAGACTACGCACATTTTGGTAAAATATTTTTAATTTTGTTGGTCGACTACTTCTTAGCGGCATGGTCACGAAATGTATGTTTTCTTACAGCGTACCAAGGCTGAATCGACGTTCCCGCCGGCCAATTTTCTGGAGATAGTAAATATTGATGATGTTCAGCCGGTGCACCTACAATAAAACAATTATGTCCATCGTGTGTTGGCTCTGGTTTCTTGACAGAGAACTGTGTGTGTGGTTTCTTCCGGTTTAAGTACGTCATGATGTTTTTCTCTTTCATGTCCATATGAAAGTTCCATACATGAACGAACCTCTTATTTGCTTACCTTTATTATCACAGTGTACTTCGACGTTTCTAGATTAACCTCTGTTCAGGTTTTCTCAAATATGCTTACATATTAAATTTATAATAAACTATTACTTACTCAAATGATAATAAAATCGTTAAGATAGTATTTCTAAATCCACAGTTTACACTAATATTTATCTGCAAAATATGTTTTCTGCTCAAGGTTTGAACCCATGAACCACTGCGCGAAAAACTAATGAAGAGAAATGGCAAAAAGACCAAATGAAACAATAATGTTTTTGTAGCTAATACGCCTTGAATAAAAGTTAAATGCCTAAAGAGCTCAGAGCCCTGGTCAAATGAATTTCATAATAAGTTAAAAGAACCGAGAATTTATTAAAACTCATAATCCGTTTAGGTACAACATAACTTAATGTTATGGATCTGCTCGGTCGGGGTACCCTGACTAAACCGGTATAAACCTGATATAACCGTCAGCGTAGCCACAAAGTAGATATTAGGAATTCGGTTGCACTCCTACAAGCACGCGGGAAATCTATGTGTGGCCACTGGCCGCTTGTCGCGTACGCGGCGAGACTGGAAAAAACCGGTTGACGCTGTCACATCAAGTTGAAAATCGCAGGGTAATCGCTACGCACATTGTTGGTTTTGTTAGTTGCAAGTTTGAATATCTAATATAAAAACGTGGTATTAATAATAATGGTTGTATATTGTACTGAGTGTATGAATAATGCTAGAAAAAATAAAAATATATCATACTTTAAGTATCCCAAGGAGTGCAATGGGTAAGTAAATATTAGATTATTACTTTTTCAAGTAAGTACCTTTATTTTACGGAATTATCCTTTTTTAAATAAGAAATGTGTACTACACGGTGTGTTTTTACCTTTTTATTATTATTACAAGCTTTTACTAAACATTTGTAGGTATGTGGGTGGGTTGGTACGTACTATGTGTTTTAAATTTAAGTATTGCAAGTGAGATTTGAACCACATCCAGATGTCTTATTGAACTGAAATTTTTCCTGCGTAACTTCGGTGACAGTACAATAATATGATAGATTATAACCTCACGCTGCAGCTAGGATTTGATATGCCATGTGAGTGTTTCCTGATACATTACTTGAAAAAACTATATATTAGATTTAGAATTTTCCATACCATAAAAAGAAATAATAAAATATTAAAAAATAAAAATTATAAAAATAAAATTATTAGAGTAAGAAATTTGTAAAGTATGTTATTTTCTATTTTCTATTCTGTATTGGTTCTTATTGTAGTATTCTTTTTATATTCTGAATAATAAAACTATTTAACAAATGATTTCTTTAATTTCTCTTAACCTGTTGTGACAACCCTACCAAAATAGGTAACAATTTTGCATGTTCTTAAGAAGCTTAGCCTCTGTTCCTAATATCTACTTTGTGCTACTTTGTGGCGTAGCTAAGCAAATATTGCATCAAAATAGACGCAACTTAATTTCCCTCTGTAATGTTTCCATCAAGCGCGTTTATTTTATGACACAAATAAATTAGACTGCCTCGTTGGTCTAGTGGTCGCAAGCGCGGCTGCTAGAGGTCCTGGTTCAATCCCCGGGTAGGGCAACAACTATTGTTTTTCTAACTTAAATTCCCAGGAGCAGAAAACTGGTGAGTACACACTTATGTCTACCCCTTCGGCGAAATATAGGCGTGATGTTATGTTATGTAAATAAATATAAGCAGTTTCTTTCTCTAAAAATTATATTTTAATTTACACCTCCAGTGTGCATTTATAGCGGTGACAGCCCAGTGGATATCAAACTCACCTCTCACCTGTGGGGTCTGGGAAATCCAAGCATTATTATCTTTTTCAGAACATAAATGTTACCTACTGTGACAGTGAAGCAAAACATTATGACGTAACGTTCTTACCTGAGAGTTCTCCATCTTAGTTGTCGAAGGCATGTGAAGTCTAAATCCACACGCGGCCAGCGTGGTGGTATTTTGATGTCGATACCTATTAAGTAAGTTGCCGGCCTGACTGAAAAATCGATACTACGTGAATAAACGAACCAATTCGCACTGACGCAGCGTGTTGGAGTATGCTTCTACCCACCATAAATGTCCCACAGCCACTGCTGAGGATGCCACATTTATGGGTTAATTGCTAGCTAGGAAGCGAATGTATTATTTTTTCATGCTTTTAAAATTTGAAGTCGTTTTTTTTATATTTGAATATCAGTTAAAAGCAACAACAAATATTTTTATTTAAATTTCTCGCCGCAGAAGCCAGAACTAATTTCAAACTAGCACCAACGTTTTAGTCCATACCTTAACTTTACACAACGATTCACTTTACAGAGTGATTCAGAGCTGACCTGCACGATATCTTTCCGCGCCATGCGCTGCTTTGTTCATTAATTTATAGTGTCTGCATCAAAATATAGTGTACCTAAAGTTATCTTAAGTCTTTGAGTTTATCTAACGTACCGTAACACAAAATATTTATAGGGGAAAATAATTTTAAAAATGGCGTGACATAATATGTAAAGAGACAGTTGTTAAACAAGTAATTAGTAATTGTACCTACAAATTAATCCTGGTCTATAAAACATGGATAGAGACTAGCGCTGGATTTCAATAACCTATCTACAGATAGATTTGGCTATCGGAGATAGAAATTTGACACATTATACATACGGAACATATGTCAAATTTCTATCTTCGATAGCCAAATCTATCCGTATAGATAGGTTATTTAAATCCAGCGTAGATGGATGGATTTAAAGACTAGACTACTCTCTAACTACCTGGTTAACGTTATTAATTATAATTACGTACGTACTTAAACATCTACAGTCCAGAAGGATTTAAAATCACGAATAATCCAACACTGGAAATGATAAAATCACCAAAGCACTTAGCGTGTTAAGGCTCTATAACAATTTACAGTCGGCAAATGTCCGCCATTTTTCAACTCGTTCCAATTCCGGCCGATTGTTAACAACGAAATGGTTCCGGCAGCTAATCATTCAAGCTACTGAAAACAATTGTAATTTCTTCATCCCTTGTTTCTATATTTGTGTAGAATAAAATAGTAGAATTAACTGGTTATATGCAGAACAATACGCACTTAGTAATATCATTAACTTATGAATTTAGTATTGCAATCTGCACTGGTTTTGGTTGATGGTCGGATAAGCTAAGCTAAGCTGCGAACCATAGACGTCCGACTGCTGGGCACGAGTTGGATATGTGACCCTAAAATTATAGTGATTGGATCTGGTTGTTATTGTTTATTGCATACCTAGCAGAAGTTATGACTTATCGGAGAATCGGATGGTCTTAAAACTGGGGCTTAAAAGAGTACACGGGTTAGCAACCAGTAGTCATCATGTGGCGTAATTCGTAATTCAGAGTCGATTTCTGACTTTATTCTTAGTTGTTGACCATTCAGTCAACATAGGCAATGACGTCATTCAACGCTTGATTACGACTGCCTTTTTACGTAGCCGCCTCGCTTTTCTGAGAAACCATAGCTTAAGCGGTGTCTTAGCCGAAGCCTCTAACGAAACCCGACAGATGTTTGCCATTAATCAACTTGTACTCATCTAAGCAGGTTAGTTCCAGTATTGGTCTTGTGATCTTGGAATAAAACTGAAACGAGTAGCTTCTGCCAAAAAGAAATCGAAATAATTAATGAATGTAATGTTTATTTTGACAGAATAATGCAATACACATTTGGAATACCTAAAACGCAAGACGATGGACAGAATATTTGTTTTTTCTTACGAGAAGTAAAATTTTTTGGCTACTAGCTTGAGTTACGTAGCGTTTTTGCTCGTAATTAACTATACGTTGTGCATTGATCGCTGCAAGCGATCGCGTTCTCGCTATAAAGCGTCACACGAATAGTTCCTGCGAACAAAATCGCGGAGAAAATTCGTTTGGTGTTGTCTGTTCGTTTTCAAGCCCACCCATTGTAAGGCGCTGTTCACGACATTTCACGATACGTTATTTACCTATGTATCTTACAATACTAAATTTAAGAAAACCATAATGTTCTGAACAGTCAGGACACCGCACTTCAGTCAAATATAAATCGGACTTGATCAATATTACTTGATCACGATCAACCAAATATCGAATCAACAGAATCACGAATGAATCGCATCATACAAGCATTATATAAACAGAGATTCCCTCCGGGCTGGATCAGCCCTTCGCCCTTTGAGGATTAAGTTGGAAGCCTCGTTTCAATAATCGCTCTGGCTATTATACCTAATCTTTTCCGCAAGCAGTAACCCGAAAACCGCGAAGGATAAACTTTTATCTATTTTTATCAGCTGAAGGTTAAGAGGGACAACAAGAATGATTAAACAGACAACATGTCCTATACCGAAGTTGGATAGGGATAAAAGATATAACGAAGCTCTCTACTGTATTTTTGATCCGCCGGCACACGAGCGAAAAATTATAAGTCATATCTCGATCGACTGCGAAAATTCCATATTTTAAATCACTAAAATGTAACGAGTTTTATCAAATACTATATTGGCGGGCCAAGAGATAGACTAAGTTGTACGGTTAGTATTTCTATTTAACGAACATGAGTTGCACATGATAAGAGATGTCACGCCAGAAAAACATTTTAAAATAAGTAGACATTTTAAATATTATTTTCATATTCGTGTATGTAAAAAATGCAATGAAAGAAAAAGTATTTTAGTTTCTGGTATGGCTTCTTGTATGGAGTTTCTTTTTTATTATTTGTCGTGAGTGAAGCTCTAATGAAACGTACCTACTTTTTTCATAAGATAGAGCGCTGGAAGTAAGAAGTAGTAAAACTTGTATACAGCAACACGCATTCTGTGAAAGTTTCTAGTGTCTTCCTTCCTATGTAAGACAAATATACAGACAGCGAAGACATTAAAAGGTTCCATTTTTCACCCTTTAGTTACGAATCTCTAAAAACATCAACCATTCTACTCCCTTCAGAGAATGCCTTACTTATAAAATCGTGAGTAGGTACCTCACATTTCGCCTAAATTAACTCCGCAATAGTACAATTTTTCTTTATTTATGAAGGTATTCAGAGAAATCAAGCGAGTTTTTCGCCAACGACTGAGTGATTGATCGAAGCCGCGCTTGGGGCCTTAATGACAATGAAATGAGTTTCCCTTCAGTAATTAATTAAAATAACCGTCAAGTAATATACTTATTCGTACAATGATGGATTGTAAAGTGAGTTATAAAGTATATTACGACTAGTGGACGCCCGCAGCTTCGCTCGCGTAGAATTAGACCCATTAATGACGTGAACGCGAACGTGACGTTAGGGGGTGAATTTTCAAAAATCCTTTCTTTGTGCTCCCCTATGCTATAAAAGGAACCCCTGTGCAAAATTTCAAGTTTCTAACCCTAATAGTTTAGGCCCTGTGTTGATATGTCAGTCAGTCAGTCAGTCAGTCAGTCAGTCAGTCAGTCAGTCAGTCAGTCAGTCACCTTCTCCTTTTATATATATAGATAACAATCCATTAGTATTCAAGTGCAGGGCATTGTCTTTTCTCGAAACTTGTGGTGGTCTGAAGAATCCATCCTCCCTGTTTAGGGGCATCGGGGAGTTGAAAATATCTATTACTATGGAATTATTAATTATCATTAGGAATTATAAACAGCGGTGACAGCCCAGTGGCTATCAAACTCGCCTCTCACTCGAGCGGTCCGGGTTTTTCTGAGATTTGTGCGATTTAAGATATTGAATGCAAAAATGGTACTTGATATTTGATGATGGTGATACTGCCCCGAGCATTGGTTCTCTATATGTTCTACCACCTAATAAAATATTATTTATCAACCAAGTTAACTTGCCTGGATAGAAACCGAGACCCCTGCCACCCCCTGCCTACTAACAAATGCTCTATAGTAAACTGTTACTGTATATTTGCAGCTTCAAAATTTTATTTAAAAACCATCAGTCAGCTCCTATTGTTACCAGTATTTCTCTACGATATATGTGGGACCAATGTTTGTTCGCTCATGGATCTCATAATTGCGGATACGGGTCCCATTATCGGCGATGGGTTTTGGGTTCAATTTTGCATCAAGGCCAATTTGTCGATCAGTTGGAAATTATGATTGACACAAATCGGGCTTTATAGCTCAGATGAGATACATTATGAGATGTAGCAACTACATATACCTTTATGTAATACATGTTGTATTATATTTTAAGAGTGAGAATGAGAATGCGAATTTTTTATTTTGGTCACATGAGTTAGAATTTGCACTAAGTTACAATATAAATATTTATAAACAGTTAAAAGATTGACGTACATCTCATTACTTCATGAGTATTTTAAATAATATACTATATGTTGCGGTCTTCGGTCGTTTTATTTCTCGTATATATAATGTTTTTTTTTTTTAATTACAACTAAATAATATACAAGTCAGATTACCAAAAAAATTGGAGCTGCCTCCAATCAACCAACAGCTCAAATTTCTTTATACTGAACATACCAAAAGCCATTGAATTTTTTACTAATGTTGCCATGTGCAATAATTTTTTTAACATTATATTCAGTAGTGTTATCACTACTACAGTTGACATATATCTTTTGGGCTGGCAATGTACCTATGTGGTGTGATGTATCTATGTATGGATTAGCAGATTTCCTCGTTGATCTAGTAGTAGGGTTCGATCCCCGAGTGGGGCAACAACTATTGAGTTTCTCTAACTTGAAATGCGCGGTAGCAGCTCGGAGTCTGGATTTGTGTTCCGTAAATAGGCAAGTGACGACCACGACCGCTCTGACAAGAGCGATACGACAAAGAAGAAGAAGAAATAGGCAAGAGACTCACCATGGAAACTTTTTTTGGTTGGTAAACCTTGAAATGGTACCCGAACGTCGTGGGAGCTACGCCTGGTTATGTGGGAGTTTCACCCCCTAAAACCCGCTCGTTGGCCTACTCCGGCGCTACAGGATGGCTCCGGGATCTCTTGTAGAACGCGCCGGTCCCCTCTGGCGCTGCGCCCAAGACGGGCTCTTCCCGATTTACACAACGCTGTACAGCCATAAACAGCGTCGTCTTTCTCGGGGTCACCTGATGGATGAGCCTCCACTCTCACCGCCCGCAACCCCAGAAGTCCCCTTTTAGTCGCCTGGGCTACCGTAGCACAATTCTGCTCCCGAGCTACAGGGACTCACCATGGAACTTAAGCATAACTGATGAATAGTGGCTGTTCACACACCTCTGCCTATCCCTTCATAGAAATACAGGTGTGAAGATGTTATGATTAGCAAACAAAAAGCCATCGGTGAATTCGTGTTAATCATATAACTCGCCTCGGGGACGGCAGATTTGGCCGAGCGATACGGCGGGCGTGACTTTAATTACTTTAATGGAGGGAAACCGACAACTGTAGGGCGTGTCTGTATGAAACGTGCTGCTAATTCAGACCATTGTCGCCGACGAGCGGGAATGAATTGCGTTATGGCATTATAACTAACGTCGTAGTAGTCTTGTAGCGTCCATAGCCCAATGGCTCGCTTGTAGCGTCCATAGCCTCGCTTCGATTCAATGTGATCGAAAGAGTTAAGCAACGACGGGCGCGGTCGGTTTGTGAATGGGTGACCGCTAGTGGCAAAAAAATAATATTTCATGGACGCTACCGTGCTTCGGAGGGCACGTAAAGCCGTCGGTCCCGGTTGTTTTCAATGGTGGAAACAGTCGTTAAAGGCTTAACGACTGTGGCCTTGTCGAAGACCTTCGGGTGGCTTGAGAACATTCGACACTGGGTTGGCCACTAACCCCTCCACCAATCCGCATTGGAGCAGCGTGGTGGAGTATGCTCTAGACATCCCGCAGATGTGTCTGTGGGGGAGACCCGTGCCCAGCAGTGGGACGTCTATGGGTCGCAGCGATATTATAACTAACTGAACATAAGAGAATATGTATGTAAAATATGAACCTATGTACTAGCTGACACCGCAAACGTTGTTTTGCCATATGAAATGTCAAAGTGACGCGACACTTCATGTAAAAGACTTCACGTCAATAAACGAAGGTTAAAATATTTGGATATTGTTCATACAAAAATGATAAAATCGTGTTTAAAAAACATTTTCCAGTGGAGCAAATTGTGAATCTAAACCATTCTCGAATCCCCTTGAACACACACAAAAAATTTCATCAACATCACCAGACGTATAGGAGGAGTTCAGTGACATACACACGTACACAAGAAATATATATAAAGATTACATACACATGTTTGATGGTATATATTTTAGTTTATAGGTATTTTTATTATGTATTTAATCGATTTTTAGACCTTCGGGTGGCTTTAGAACATTCGACACTAGGTTGGCCACTAATCCCTCCACTAATTCAGCAGCCACCATTGGAGCAGCGTGTTGGAGTATGCTCTTGACTTCCCGCAAATTTGACTGAGGGCCCCCTTGCCTAGCAGTGGGACGTCTATGGGTTGCAACTAGTTCGATACACTAAACAACAGGCGACGTATAAATTGCTTAAGGTATCAATTTATCTGTGACTAGCTTCAAACTAGAGTATACT
The DNA here is from genome assembly GCA_944567765.1 of Carterocephalus palaemon. Classification (NCBI taxonomy): domain Eukaryota; kingdom Metazoa; phylum Arthropoda; class Insecta; order Lepidoptera; family Hesperiidae; genus Carterocephalus; species Carterocephalus palaemon. Next base: position 3,342,068 of record OX155658.1, on the reverse strand, counting down.
AACACTATAAACCTACTAGTTGTGTGTAATGTATGGCAATTTTTATTAAGTATCATCATTCGTCATTCAATAGTCGCTAATGATATAGAGGGAGCTATGCTTTGTATCTCGCTTAGAGACAGATTCGTAATGATCAAATCATAAAGAAAAAGAAAAAAAGGTTACCGTTACCGCATAGCTCATCGAGACAGCAAGCTGAAGTGGCAAAAGAAATCACCTTTAAAAAAATGTGTGCGAGTCCGATTATATCAGACCTAGATCATTATCAGAACTTATATACATACTGAACACATGCAATGGATTTTGAAATAAATAGCCCGAATGACAGGTATAAAATTAAAAAGCCTTTTTGTATCTCCTTAATCAATCATTATACAAGAATGGCTGTCGTGTGCCTTTCAATCTTACTTATGTTTTTTCTATAAACTAGCTTCGATTTATTTCCATGAAATTTTAGGTAAAAATAATTCTGAGAACCATACGTTTACTATACCTAGCTTAAGGCAAGGTCATTTTATAGACAACGCCTAAAAATTGAAAATGTTTACCTACCCTACTATACAACACAAACAGCAACTATTTCTTGATAATACCTCCTAAACAAGTAACTATTCATTCTACTTATTAAGACTAGTTTTTTATTCTCGGTGTTTATATTATTCTCCGAATTTTGTTTGACATTTCTTAGTATCAATCACCTTTTAGCGAAATAAAATAAATATTTGAATTTGGAAACGTAAAGTAGCGATAATAGCCACCAATGAAATTGGAGCAGTCATAATGAACAATATACTTACTCTGTGACCTAGTTGTTTAGCGTTGACCACAGAGTAATCAATAAAGTATGCGTTGCGACCAAATAAAAACTTATTTTAGTAACATTAATTTCTTAATCTTGTTCTGTTTTATAAGGCATAATAAGACCGCCTGAGTGAGAAAACAAATAAAAAAAAACACCATGTCACAAGCTAATTACGTTTGTTGCGTCCGGAGGTCCCAAGAAAATCAAAAATTACTACGAAATTAGCTTGAATGACATTTTGGTTTTATTTACCTGGCCAAATTCGGTAGCAATTTCCTACATAAGCTTAAACTGCTATTATATACTCGAAGTTACTATTAAACGGATATTCAATCTTGTGAAATGCTTGTGACAATAAAACTTGTCAGGTACAATCCGAGGTTTGAATTCCGTTTTATATTGTGTTACGTTTTTATCTATACTAATATTATAAAGAGGAAACATTTAATTTTGTTTGTACTGTTTTCTCACAAAACTTCTTTACCGATTTCAATAAATTTAAAACGCAGGATTCCATAGAGTAATGCAAGTTAGGAATTTGTAATTTATCAAAATCGTTACATTTTTATGTTATTTACATTATAAGTATATGAAATTCTGCTATTTGCTGTATGAACGAAGCTTCAAAATGGCGTTCTCATTCCAGATATCTTAAACAATATTCTGTTTGCGGCCTACCCTGTTACGCTGGGTGCGTTTTTATAGCAGGGCATGACAAATTGTGCCAAAACAAATTCACTAGATTTTTCATCGTCAATGTCACCACCATACATTATTTATTTTTTATTGTTTATTGTGGTAATTTTACAAATCTTATCATACTTAATTGATCTACAAGCTGTAAAAGCGATCAGAAGTAATGAATGCACATCCTTTTATCATCACCTGGGTTGGCTGGGAGAGAATGCCCTATGGAATTCCCATTGTTCCTTAGAACAATGGGCGGCCGTTGAAATCCTTTATAATGTAATACAATAAAGTAATTATAAATAAAAAAATAAATAGATTTTGGTGCTTACCAACTAGTTTAAGTGCCCACATTCGTGCAGGATTGAAGAATATACTTTTAAAGAGTAAAAGATTGTATAGGAGGCTTCAGAGTTTGGAACAGAAAGTGACTCATACATAAAGGAGAAGAACAATAAAAGACTAAAAGGACAGACATTTGATCGTGTTCGAATCTGTTTGTGCCTATAATAATTGTCACATTATATTCAATCCAGTCCTCGTAACAGCAATACAATAGGCAATTAAACCAATTACTATTAAGATGAAAACACTACGTGTCCTGCCATCTATCGACAGGGAGACCATAACTTATAGTTCGGAAAATTCATGTTAGATGCCACTTACTCAAACAACAAAAAGAAAATTGTAGCAACAATCAACAAATAGTTTATAATTTTCACCACAGAAATATTACCAATTTTATTTTAAAATAGCTTAGCTGTTTACTATTTATTTTTTAGAGCAATGGAGATTTTCACGTAAGTGTTGTTCTTAAACGTAATGAAGGTTTACGTCAGTGTGCGCCAAACCTTTGGCGCGGGCAGTTTGTGGCAAGCCTTCACGTTGGCCTAAATAATAACAACGATACGTAGATTCGAAATATATGGCTTCTATGCAAAAACCGTAATTATAAAAAAGTTCTACGAAGATTTTACGCGAGTGAAGAAAAATTAAAGGTAAGCCGAAGAACATTATTTTTTCCATTTTATCATAATTTTAGTCATTTTTAAATGTTTATAAAGAAAATAGGTTTGTTCGTGCTAATAAGACAGTTTATAAGTCCAAGCAATTAACAATAAGGTTTACAAAATATTACAATAAACTATTCAAGGTTTTTTTTTGTCGTGATTAATTATTGTACGTTTGTTTAAATGCTATTAGTAATAATAATAATATACTTATATATTTTTTTTGCTTTATTAATTTCTTATTTTCATTAAGTTTTCATATTGTATTTTTAAAATGACCGTTAAATTAGATAAATATTAATAAATTATGATATATACTAAATAGATATTATAAATTGTCTTACTCATTTTCTGCGATCTGTAAGTGCATACATGTCCCGCCATCTAGTGGTGGAACGAATGAACTGTTGATACAAGCTAGACTACGTGGTTGAAGGCTTAGACTGGTAGAGTCAAGATGGTTTGAGTATAGGTGGCGTTGTAACAGACTTGTAACTAAAGCTAAGAACTGAAGAAAGCGACGATGTAAAAGTGGCGTTGTAACACAATTTATAATAAACTAGTGGACGCCCGCAGCTTCGCTCAACAGGACAACAAAACAAAATGACAACAGGAGTTGTCTCAGCTATTGCTACTGCGGGGCTAGGAGCTTAGGAGATCCGTGTGGCGCTGGTTTTCAGACAGCCCCTATACCTATACCCTGAGGTGGAGTGTGTCCGTTGTTCGAACTTTGTACAAATATGACATAACATCACACCTGTATTTCCCCGAAGGGGTGTGCAGAGGTGTGTGATTAAAGTGGTTGTGTACCCACTATTCACCAGTTATATTTAGGTCTCATGGGTCTCAATAGGTGGTGAGCCTATTGCCATACACTGGTCACAAATTGAGGCTCCAAACTGCCACCGGGCATTTCAAGTTAGAAAAACCCAATAATTGTTGCCCGACCCGAGTATCGAACCCAGGACTTCTAGCTTAGCAGTCACGGTTACGACCACTAGATGGTCTACGAAAGAAACACAAAACCTTAAAAACATTTCTCCAAACAAAAAACAATAAAACTTCTCGGACAGCAAAAGAGCTCTGCAGTCTAATTTACAATACGATATTACGTACTTAGCCATGAATTTTAAAAACTACTTCGTCTATTTCTTAGAAACAACCATTTGTTGAACACGCTGCGCTGGTTCTAGAGAAATTAAGAAGAAATGAAGTTTCTTTCTCTCGGTTCAAAGTGATTGTGTGAATCTACAAAGGAGAATTGGTTTCTTGCTCGCTGTAAGATAAACAATATTCGCCCCAGTTTCCTGTGACAGTAGGTACGCTTATGAAATTGCATTTTCTATTCTTGGAACATTGAATTTTTCATTTCATTTGCGTACGGGTAATTTAATTTGAAACGCGTGGTCTCAGATTCCATTTCGAGACTATAAATGCTGAGCTTTACAGACAATGAAGGAGCTACTTTTTACTTTTTGCCGCAAAATGTAAATACATCACTTCCTATCGCAGTCATAAGACTACTACATCTAGTCGAAAAGTTCTTCAAAAATAATGCAGTGTTTTTCTATGATTCCGTGACTTGCTGTGGATCAGTATTTTAATCCAAGTTGGGGCAGATGTTTATTTCGCGGATAAATATTATTTTTTTGTTTGAAAGGTGCCTTGAGAATGGTTTTGGGAATGGTATTCAAATATAGATAAGACTCGATGTCTGAGGATCATTAAAAAAAATCTGCGCAATAATTTGAAGATTATCAGTTAAGAAGAATATATTGTTATGTCTAATTCACGCGAGCGAAGCTGCGGGCGTCCACTAGTTACTTATAATTCATAGAGGAATAGCTAAAAATCAGCGCTTCGTAGGTCCCAGTACTACACAGTCAGCTCAAGTTGAGCCACCTTCTTTGACTCATTCACTATTTTCTTGTATGTGGCAATAAATTATTTTTTGATTTAATTTGATTTGATAGTCATTATGACCATTCTTTTTTTACAGATAAACGAGTGACAACAGTACTTTCGCGATGGTAATCACTTTGTTGTTTTTATTAAATTAGTCTTTTTTGCCTTTCGTACCCAAAGGCTAACAAACAGAACCTAATTAATATAGGTACCTCAGCTGTCTGTCTGTCTGTTCTCAGATCTCTATCTTTTAAACGGAAATAGGAAGAAAAAATTTTTTTTTACAGAATGTATGTTACGCTAATACAACCAAATAATAAATCAGTTAAATCCCAAAATGATCCCATACAATACAAGTAACCTTATAAATCGTTCGATGGCACCCCGATGGAATGGAAACGAGTTCGACTAGTACCTTTTTATTTTGGATAATACTATTATTCAACCATTTCACTATAATAATTCAAATTAATTTGACCAAGTATAAAAATTACTTGGAAAATTGATTGTTTGTAGATATTTTATGTACGTAAATATCATTGTGGTGTTATTTAATTTTGCAGTACGGGTTTGTTAACTACGCCCTTGAACTGCTGGTGATGAAAACCTACGGTGAAGAGACATGGGAGAAAATAAAGTGAGTAAAAGTATATTGTTAGCTAAAAGTATATTGATTAATGGACTAAACCTGCCTCAGGACCAAGATCACAGATAGCTCATCCACCCCAAGATCATACGAGAACCGGCTTAATTGTTTACTTATGTTTGGGTTGATAATACGGGAAATCTTTAAGAGGAAATCGGAGCACCGTACAGCCCATACAAACGTATTTTTCTGTTTCCTCCCTGGATATTAACATTAGAGCAAATATTTTTTGGAAAACAATACATCTCTACGACTGCCATGTCGGTATGTTTTGTTTTTTTAAATAAATAAATTACTTTAGAAGTTATGAAGCTTCAAAAACGACAAAATTTACCAAAAAAAACGATCGTTTTCAGACGTCGAGAAAACCAACTAAAACGCAAATTATGAAAAAAATAAAAACATACCGACATAGCCAAGTTCCTTATTTATATTATCCTGTAAAAAATTTCAAAATCCGTTCAGTTTTCGTGGAGGGAACAGTATAATACTGAAAGCCGATTTCGTCAATTTTGTGTAGGTATTATCAGTCCTAGCTGCAGTTGTCCCGCTCACGTTATAAGGGGTGAGACGGAAGGGTCAACTAATACGGACACAATCAGTGATACGTCATAGTCGATAAATTGTATATCGATATAATATAGTGTTGTTCTTCGTTATCGATATTTTCTAACTCAAAGGAAAGGCAATATAATAATAACGAATCTGTAGCCAGTTCCACTAACTAATATCTTGTTGCTAAATAAATCCTTACGAATGAGTACGTTTGACACGCGGTGGTAGTAAGACTTCGGCCTCACACTCGAGAGGGTCCGGGTTCATATCCAACCAGCAGTACCAATTATTTTTTAAAGAAATGTTATTGTTAGAAATAAGACTAAATGTGGTAAAGATACACATTTAGTCTTATACCTAAGTACTTCGATTTAGACAGTCTAAACCAACATTTCTCGGTTACTTCTTGCATTGATAGCAAAATAAAAACTGAAACACTCAAGCAACTTTCTAACATTTCCAAACTCGACTTTCCATCCTTCACATTCAATCAATTCACAGCTCGTGATGTTGAGAAGGCGGTATCTTCCATTATGTCTGATGCGGTCGGCAGTGACTGTATTGGTTGAAAAATGACAATTCCTCAAGGTTATTCTCCTTCCTACCTTAACGTAGGAAAAATAAAAAAATTGAACCAATCCTTACTTCTTCAGACGTTGTCATGTTCTTGGAAAGATGCCCAAGTGATTCCTATAGGTACCAAAGAAAACAAATCCTATTTCCTTCTCAGACTATATACCAATATCCATACTCCTTTGTTTTTCAAAAGTCCTTGAGTGTCTTGTCCATCAACAGCTCAGTGCATACCTATCCAGTAACGGCCTTTTAAATCCAAAGTAATCAGGATTTCGCTCTGGGCATAGTACAGTTACGGCTCTTATAAAAATCACTGACGATATCCGTCGGGGTATGGATGATCGTAAACTCACAGTATTGACATTACTAGATTTTAGTAATATATTCAATACTGTGGATTTTGATGTCCTGTTGGGGATTGTTACTTCCTTCAATATATCTCCGACTGTAGTTGTATTTCGCATTGGACCAATCCTATATTTTTATTAATAAATTCAACTGTAAAAATTTGTTGTTAATATGAATCAATTCATTAATTCTATTCATCTTCTAAGTAATATAAGACTACGCCACGCGGGGCCACCCATACCGCATTATTTTATTGCTAATGGACGCCCGCAGCTTCGCTCGCGTAGAATTAGACCCACTAACGACGTATGCCCGCGTTCGGGTTGCCCACTTGACTTCAAAAACGGCAAAGTTTCATACTAACTTTGCACCCCCGTTTTACCCCCTTAGGGGATGAATTTTCAAAAATCCTTTCTTAGTGCTCCCCTACGATAAAAAAGGAACCCCTGTGCAAAATTTCAATTTTCTAACCCTTATAGTTTAGGCCCTGCGTTGATATGTCAGTCAGTCAGTCAGTCAGACAGTCAGTCACCTTCTCCTTTTATATACTACTAGTGGACACCCGCAGCTTCGCTCGCGTAGAATTAGACGTAACATAACCTAAATACAAAATTTCCTTGAAATACTTAATGTAGGTATATACGAAAAACTTTTATACCTACTAACTTTGCACTCCCCTTTTACCCCCCTTAAGAGATGATTTTCGAAACTCAATAAAAAACCTTCATAGGTACTGAATTTGATTCGAATAACATCAAAAACGGCAGTTTCATTCTAACTTTGCACCCCCGTTTTACCCCCTTAGGGGGTGAATTTTCAAAAATGGTTTCTTATTGCTCCCCTACGTTATAAAAGGAACCCCTGTGCAAAATTTCAAGTTTCTTGCCCATATAGTTTAGGCCCTGCGTTGATATGTCAGTCAGTCAGTCAGTCAGTCAGTCAGTCAGTCATCTTCTCCTTTTATATATTATATACTATATATAGATTGCATTTTCTTTAGATTGACATTATTATATTCGTTATAGGTATCATAGGAATAGATTTTCCGATTTTAATAATTTAAAAAGTATTTTACAGCTATTAAAACGGTCATTAATAAAATATCATTTAATGGGATAAGGATTAATATAGAGGTATAAATAATATGGTTAGATTATTGTCGGCACTTTTATCAACTTTTAAAATGTAAAAAAGTAGTTATAGTGGCATAACTACAGTAGTTGGACATATGATATCGCGACACTTTTTGTAAATAATGATGTGTTCTGCAAAGTCGTGGTACATTAATTTATTCTATCATCAATAGTTTTCGCAGCGCAGGCGATGTAAAGAATATTTTAGGTAATTTTCACACCTTGGGTTATATTATTGCATTTTTATTAGGGATCCCTATTTTTTTTGAAAATGTAATATAGCCTATGTTACTCAGTGAAGATGCAGCTTTTTATTGGTGAAAGAATTTTTTAAATCGGTCCAGTAGTTTTTGTGTTTTAACATTACAAACACATATTTCCTCTTTATAATATTAGTATATAATGTATATTATAATTTATTTATTAATGTTAGTCCTTTCAATGTAGGTAGCCTGGAAGAGATTGCTGCTTAGCGATAAGGCCGCCCATTGCACCTTAGATACCAAGATTAATAATATTATTTCTGTAGAATTGTTTGTTGTTTCTATGTGTGCAATAAAGTGTTAAATAATAAATAAATAATAGTATGTACTATAAACGCCGAGAAATCACTTCACCTACTGCGCGGCGCACGAGCCGGGCGGAGGCGAGCGAGCCGGGCGGAGGCGAGCGAGCCGGGCGAGCTTACCACAGTTACCACCATCCCCGAATCGGCAGATATGTAACACGCACACACGCACAGGTCGCTCACCCACACGTTAGTAGCTCTTTCCGCGCGGGTTACAGCCCAGCGCGACGGCAATACTTTCGATTGAAATTGGATTTTCAAATGTTGCTGCGCTGGTATTTCCTCTTATAGTCGAACAAGAAAACAAAGACGTATTTAAATGGTTCAAGGATATTTTATACTATACATACATACGAGTGCACATATATTAATATATATATATACATATATTAATATAAATAGTAGGTATAATATATATTTGTTTAAATTATTTTTTCTTGTACAGGAAGAAAGCCGAGGTTTCGATGGAAGGATCATTCTTGGTGCGTCAGATTTACGAGGATGAGATCACTTACAACTTGATTACAGCTGCAGTTGAGGTTCTTGGTAAGTTCCTTATTAATAACATATTATCCATCCATCCATCCATCAGCACCTGCATCAGTCAGCCAGAGTATTTTTTACTATGTCCTTTCATTGTCGTTTCTCCGCTTTTTTAGCTGTGGATTCCGGTTCCACTTCTTTAGAGGCGACCATCTTAGTCCTCAAGGGTAGCAACACATCTGTGACTGACTTAGAACAAGACTCCTACTAACAAGTACTAACTGGACTATTACTAACACCAAATAACAGGACTAACTATCACTAACAGTCCCCAGTCCTCATACCTACTAACGAACTGACCAAATAATGTTCTTATTAACTTTCTCAACTAATTGGACTAACCATCCCAGTCCCTAATTGAGTCTTGTTCAAAGTCAGTTACAGTTGCCATGGGCGGCAGCGGATGGGTGGAGCTGCAAGCTCGTTTGCTATCCTGTATCCATAAAAATAAAAAAAATAAAAAAAATGGTGAATTTTAATTTAATAAAACGATAATACGAGTTATTTAGAAGTCATCGGTACGCTTGAACCCTTGAGTGAGAGGCGAGTTCAGTAACCATTGAACTGTCGCCGCTATGGCCTACCTTGATGTACTTATATTGGTACATATTCTTTGATGAACCTATTTAAGCGCCCTTCAATTAACTAGAGGGTTTCTTGTTACGGTTCTGGTGCAGTTGCAAAATATTGAAAGCCTATGTCTAGCAGTATTTGTTTTTTACCGCGGATAAAATCGCGGGTACCGGCTACAACTCATAGTTGTCTCACTGTTGGGCACGGACCCCCACAGCCACAGTTGCAGGAGGACTAGAGCAGGTCTTGTCCCCACCACGTAGCAACAATGCGGATTCGTGGGGTAGTATAATAAAAAAATTAAAAAAAGGATTTAAAAATTTGAGGGTAACTACATAAATGTATATTGCTAAAGCTGTAAAGCACTTTTATATTTGAGGCCATGGTCACAGTATAGCGTATCATATCTATTACCGTGCCATGGTCGTTTGTTATATTTTTTGTTGACCTACCATAAAATAATTGTACCATTTTGTCAATATTATCTATTTAAGTATGTATTTAAAAATATCTATGTATGTATATCAGTCTCTGACACCCATAAAACAGGCTCGCGCCTACTTTGGGGTCAGATGGCCGTGTGTGAGAATGTCCAAGATATTTATTATTTATTATTATTATTATTTTATTATCACAGAACTACCAGCTGACGCGATTTTGGAGTTGTTTGGGATGACCTTTTTCGAGTTCTGTCAAGACTCCGGCTACGACAAGATATTGCAAGTGCTTGGGGCTACGCCGCGGGATTTCTTGCAGGTAAGTTGATAATTTTGCACGTCCCTTGCCATGCATATGCTTGAGTAAGTAAGGCAACGCTCACAAATTGTACATCGCAGGTCGGTAAAATTAGTGAAAAATGTTGATAGTGACTGGTTTCTGGGTAGGAGGTTTAGTTGAAGTTTTCGGCGTTACAATACAATACAATACAAATACTCTTTATTTGTACACCAAAAAAGAGCATGTTATAAACATACAAATTACATTAATGTATACAAAACAGGCGAATTAAGGGCGGTTAAGAGCTGGTCAAAGGCATCATTAGGCTTTTGTTCACGGGTGGTCTTTAGGATCATGTTGAGACAAATAAGGGATCATTTAATAGATTTTCCTAGATTGCAGGGACTTGCACACTGTACCTGACAGTAAATTAATAATAATAATACCACTCTAATATTTTATTTTTTTGTATGTAAGTACTGTATTTGTATGTTGTATCTTTATCCTTTTGGTGTACAATAAAGGAACTTGTATGTCTGTCTGTAAATCGGATATCTATGGATTATGTAAACCATCCTTGATATGGATTGACAGACACGAAGTTTTTTTTTTGCATTGATTGAATGAGCCAAATCTTTAGGAATAGGAATTTATAGGGAATACTTGAGTTTGTCAATGTTCACTTGTTCAGTTTAGCGCAATATTGAATATGTGGCTTATTACCTTATAGAATCTGGATGGCCTACACGACCACCTCGGAACCCTCTACCCAGGGATGCGCTCACCATCGTTCAGATGTACCGAAAGACCAGAAGATGGAGCACTAGTTCTTCACTACTACTCTGACAGGCCGGGTTTGGAGCATATTGTCATTGGGATTGTTAAGGTAGGTATGCAGATATTCAAAACGAACTAGCTAACCCGATTGTGGGTTAGCCAGTAATCCCTGCGCCAATCTAGACTGTACATTCTTTTCAGAAGAAACCTGTGCCTTTCGCGATGTTGCGTGGTATGCAACCAATCTAAACTAAACTATCTTCAATTAACTTCCCACAGACGGTGACCAGCAAACTTCACAATACTGAGGTGAAGGTGGAAGTGCTTAAAACAAAAGAAGAGTGCGACCACGTCCAGTTCCTCATCACGGAAACATCCACAAGGGGAAGAGTTTCCGCTCCGGAAATTGCTGAAATTGAGACTTTATCGCTAGGTAAAGTTTTTGAGCTTACGAATAAGGTCTACCATGTCTCAGAGCCATAGGTTATCACATTTAACGTTGAGATAAATTGTACAAAACCTCAAGTTTGGATTTGTGCCCGGTCTATGTCAAAAGACTCACTACTATTTTTTTGCAGAGCCCAAAGTGAGCCCAGCGACGTTCTGCCGAGTATTCCCATTCCACTTGATGTTTGATCGCGAGCTGAACATCGTGCAGGCCGGCCGCACCGTCTCCCGCCTGCTGCCTCGCGTGACCAGACCCGGCTGCAAGATAACTGATGTTCTTGACACGGTACGTATTCTAAAATCCAAAATGAATAAGGCTAGTTACATTCTGCTGTTCTGTTCACTTTACCTGACATTTGACCGCGAGCTGAATATTGGCTGGCCTGCTGTCATACGTCACCAGTGAACCCAAAATGAACAAGCCCAGTTAAGTTCTGCCGTTCTGTTCACTTTACCTGATATTTAACCGCGTGCTGAATGTTGTCTCACGCTTGCTGCCGAGTCACCAGACCAGGCTCCAATGCATGAAGCGCTGATGAAATTTAGCCGCTTTTATGTTTAATATTAATATTTCAATAGGTATATTAAAAAGATATACCAATTAACCTACCTACATTTTCTGTGAATTTCAGGTCCGACCGCATCTTGAAATGACATTTTCCAATGTCTTAGCTCATATCAATACAGTTTACGTGCTGAAAACGAGACCGGAGGAGATGACTGTTACTGATCCTCATGAAGGCATAGCTTCTCTACGGCTTAAGGTATAATAGTAGTACAACTAAGTATAAATCTAATTGACTAAACTTCTACAGCTAAATCAATAGATTTTTCTTCTACACCTAAAGGTTTTACTTATTCAAGTTATCCACCACCACGACACTTACTTTGTCCCACTGCTCGGCACGGGTCTCCTCTGGCACTGGGAGGGTTTAGGCTATTAACTATTACTGTGGCCAATTGTGCGTATTGATCTCATAGAATATTATGGAGAACTCTTAGACATGCAGGTTTCCTCACGATGTTCCCTTCACCGTTACAGCAGGTGACATTGCTTAAATCCCACGTAACTTAGAAAAGTCATTGTTTGGTTCCACTTGGAATTAAACCCGGACCGCTTGAGTGAATGTGAATGAGGCGATTTCGAATGCCACTGGGCTGTCACCGCTTCTCAAAATATATTCTGATTATATTCGTTTATCATTTCAGGGCCAAATGCTGTATATTCCAGAAACTGACGTGGTTGTATTCCAGTGCTATCCTAGCGTGACTAATCTGGATGATTTGACCCGGTAAAGTATATAACATTAAGAGGACTCCAGTCGACCGTCACTTTTGAAGAATAGGTTTTTACCAAAAATATTGCCGTCGCGCTGAGCCCGCCGATCGGCCTTTCCATGTGTTAGTGAAAAGATTACGCATGTGTGCGTGCGCCTGGAGAAGCTATCCCGCGGGCCCCGCGGCGCGGCGGCTAGCTCGCATCGCATCGCATGGCCCCTCGCAGTCGGCGAGTTCATAGATTAAAGTATACATATACTAACGTAGGCGAGTAGAAGTATCGGTGTTAGCAGTGTTGTTGTTATTTCGTTTATTCCATGCGGAACTTTATTTGCGAGTAAGGGAAAGACTATGATTGGTTGGCTTGATATTGTGCAATACATCTTCTATATATATAAAAGGAGAAGGTGACTGACTGACTGACTGACTGACATATCAACGCAAGGCCTAAACTATAAGGGTTAGAAGCTTGAAATTTTGCACAGGGGTTCCTTTTATAACGTAGGGGAGCACTAAGAAAGGATTTTTGAAAATTCACCCCCTAAGGGGGTAAAACGGGGGTGCAAAGTTAGTATGAAACTTTGCCGTTTTTGAAGTTAGTGAATGTCTAAATCCACGCGAGCAAAGCTGCGGGCGTCCACTAGTTTTTTATAATCAGTGTGGATATTTATCTCATTTTTCCTTTACTTATAAATATATTCCTACTTTATACATATTTGTTTAGCGGCTACTTACCATTTTCTAACGGTCCTCCTAAGATAGTATTTTTTAAACTTATGGGTGTCCATATGTCCATCTGCACGATGGATTAAATAAAATTCGGTCAAATGCGTACGAGTCGAACTCGTATACTCAGAGTTCCGAACCACCGAACGATACTAAAGCGAGCAGTGTCGAGCAGTGTGTGTTGCCAGTGATGACGTATGGATCCGAGACGTGGTCCTTTACAGTCGGTCTGATCCGCAAGCTCATAGTCGCTTAGCGCGCTATGGCGCTCCATAGCATAGCTCTCTAGCTATGTTTGGTATTTCTCTACGGGACAGGATTCGCAATGATGAAATCCGTAGACGAACAAAGTTTACTGACAAAGCTCGAAGGATCAGCGAACTGAAGTGGCAATGGTCAGGCCACGTCACTCGACGGACTGATAACCGCTGGGTAACAAAAGTCCTCGAGTCCATATTGGAAAACGAAGTATTGGCCGCCCTCTGACGAGGTGAACTGACGACCTGAAGAACACAGCGGGAAACCGTTGGATTCAGAGGGCGCAGGATCGGGAGGAGTGGCGTTGATTGAGGGAGGCCTATGCCCAGCAGTGGACCCCAAAGGGCTGATGGATGGATGGATGGAAACAAGATGACAGAACAACACGTGATTAATAAGTAAATTTTTTTATGGATACAAGATAGCAAACGAGCTTGCAGCACCACCCATCCGCTGCCACCCATGACAACTGTGACTGACTTTGAACAAGACTCAATTAGGGACTGGGACGGTTAGTCCAATTAGTTGGGAGAGTTAATTAGAACATTAGTTGTTCAGTTCGTTAGTAGGTATGAGGACTAGGGACTGTTAGTGATAATTAGTCCTGTTAGTTGGTGTTAGTAATAGTCCAGTTAGTACTTGTTAGTAGGAGTCTCGTTCTAAGTCAGTCACAGATGTGTTGCTACGCTTGAGGACTAAGATGGTCGCCTCTAAAGAACTGTAACCGGAAACCACACCTTTCCAACCGGACCATAATTGCTTTAAAAACAATTATTACACGGCAGAAATGGTACTAGGTACCGTGGCGGGCGGTGGTATTCCCCCGGGCGAACTCTATATGGAACCAATTAGGTTTCATATAAATTTAATTTTGATGATTTTTTTATCAACAGACTTTTTAACTAGTTGTGTTAGAGAACCAAATAGTGGTTCCACCAGAAGAATGTAGATAAATAATAGAACCACTATTTGGTTCTCTAACACAACTAGTTAAAAAGTCTGTTGATAAAAACATCATCAAAATTAAATTTGTAAGAGTTGTAGAGAAAGTTCTTTTAAAAAATATAATCATCAACGAACTTGAACATAACATTTTTTTTTATGGGTACAGGATAGCAAACGAGCTTGCAGCACCACCCATCCGCTGCCGCCCATGACAACTGTGACTGACTTTGAACAAGACTCAATTAGGGACTGGGATGGTTAGTCCAATTAGTTGAGAAAGTTAATTAGAACATTAGTTGGTCAGTTCGTTAGTAGGTATGAGGACTGGGGACTGTTAGTGATAGTTAGTCCTGTTAGTTGGTGTTAGTAATAGTCCAGTTAGTACTTGTTAGTAGGAGTCTCGTTCTAAGTCAGTCACAGATGTGTTGCTACCCTTGAGGACTAAGATGGTCGCCTCTAAAGAAGTGTAACCGGAATCCACACACTGTCCGGTAAATGTGCCAGATTCACAGAATCAAAAATTTGACATTTTTAAAGTCCCTTTGAAAACATGGCGTCGGCGTTGGACACTAGGCACACACACACACACACACACACGCTTAGAGCTCTGGGTGTCTGACGAGTTGACAGCGCGAAGTTCGAGAAAATGTGTTAGGTTTCTTGCATGAATATCACCCCTTGGGAATACAATTTCTATTTGTTGTTTGACACGTACTTTGTGAAAATTTCAAGTGTCTACCTATAACGGTTCATCAGACCAAGGTATCGATCATTTACCATCATGACAGGCCCGTTGGCGCAATCGGTAGTGACCCTGTCTGTTGCGCCAAAGGTCGTGGGTTCGAATCCCACTCAAGACAAATATTCGTGTGACGAACACTTGTATTTGTTCTGTGTCTGGATGTCAATATTATCTATTTAAGTATGTATTTAAAAATATCTATGTATATCAGTCTCTGACACCCATAACACAGGCTCGCGCCTACTCAGATGGCCGTGTGTGAGAATGTCCAAGATATTTATTTATTTATTTATGTGTCCCGAGCCGACAGTATGTGTTAGTCTACTGAAATTTCTTTACTAGGTACACATTTGAATACTAAATAGATATTGATATTAGTCTTAGCGGAGCTTAGTCATAGCGGTGACAGCCCAGTGGCAATCGAACTCGCCTCTCACTCGAGCGGTCCGGGTTCAAATCCCAGCGGCACGCACCAATGACTTTCTAAGTTATGTGCGATTTAAGAATTTAAATGTCACTTGCTATAACGGTGAAGGACACATCGTGAGGAAACCTGCATGCCTGAGAGTACTTCATAATGTTCTCGAAGGCATGTGAAGTCTGCCAATCCGCACTTGGCCAGCGTGGTGGACTAAGGCCTAATCCCTCCCATTCTGAGAGGAGACCCGTGCCCAACAGTGGGACGTCTATGGGTCGCAGCGATTAGTCTTAGAGTTCTAGTGTAAAATATAGAACCGATATTGTCTCATCTGTAAGAAGATGGTTTAATTCGAATATCGATATCGACCAACAACAGCACTAGAGTATCGATATAAGTGAAATGCATCACTTACATGTATACGTATTTACCAGACTGCCTCTCTCCCCCAACCTTACCCCTTAGCGTGCGATAGAGAGAAGTGCAGTCTCGAACTGATTTTACCTACGTAAAATTAAGAAAATCGTCCTTTCGTAGTCCCCTGTTCCCTCCTCGAAATCTAGACCGATTTCAATATTTCTTTCAGTTAAAATGTAGAACAGGGTCTAAGCTATGCCCGTACGATTTGCTTTTTTGGGATATGTTAGTAATTACCAGTTTGCTTGATGTTTGAAAATGTATGTAAAAAATCTCGATTGTTTTGATTTTAAAAGATTTTTTTTCTCTTCTATTAAGCAAATTATGAAAAAAAACAAAACGTACAGTCATGGCAGAGGTACGTATAAATCGTATGGTATTTTTTTTAATTCTGTAACTTCTATATCCGAGAAGGGAACAGGGGACTACGTTTGTATGGAAAAAGTGTCGACTCATATCCTCTTAAATGATATGGCTGCAACCTTCTGTAGTCCCACCGCATGGCCATGTAGGCTACATGCTCTTCTTCATACTAGTACGAGTCACCACGCTGCTCTAGTGTCGGTTGTCGGAGGGATTAGTTTGACCTAATCATCGGAAGCTTTTAGGGCGCTCGAAGGCCTCTGATATAGCTTAACGACTGTTATCTTATGATAAAAACGGGAACCGACGACGAACAGACCGGAAGACCGACCGGACGAAGTTTGGAAGCGTTCAAGTAATTTTGCCACCCATCTAACTGCTAACTTCGACATAAAAATATAAGTAATATCTACACAGGATGCAAATGCGTGCTGGTTACTTGTTGTAACGGCAAGGAAAACATCATGACAAAATGTGCATCCTTGAGTGTTCCCCATTATGTTCTTGAGGGCATGTGAAGTGGACTATGGCCTAACCCCTCTTATTTCGAGAGGAGAACTCAACAGTGGGACAAAGAAAAGCTTGAGATGATGATGTTCTCCTATTATCTTCTTTCTAGCTTTCCCCGGCTCCGACAGCGTCAAATCAATTTACGTGCGCAATGACAATCAAGGGATGTTTTAAAATATAATAAGTTTAGTATAGCCTATATAACAAGTATAGGCATTACAAGGGCAAGCATTGGTGTCTGATTACCACTTTTCAAAATCTATCGATTATTGCAGTTATTATTCCGTTTCACGGGAACCGTGCAATTTTCCCCAAAACAAAAAGTTGCCAAATTATGTCAATCCATCATTTCTTTGAGGAGGAGAAGAATGTAAAACTAACAAACACACTTTCCCATTTGTAAGACTTTATCTTTGCACTATTTCCACAGTCGAGGTCTCTGCATTTCCGATATCCCGCTGCACGACGCGACTCGAGACCTTGTGCTCATGTCCGAGCAGTTCGAAGCCGACTACAAGCTGACGCAGAATCTTGAAGTGCTGACTGACAAGCTGCAGCAAACGTTCCGCGAGCTTGAAGCTGAGAAGCAGAAAACTGACAGGTAAGAAAGATAATAAGTCATAGTATTTTTATGGATGTGTGATAGTAAAGGGCATGCAATATCCATGGGCTGTCGCCTATGATAAGTATCAAGACCCTGGACGGAGCTCAAATCAGCCAAATGGGTAGCGTCCATTAATCAATGGTTCGCGTCGATTTTATGTGTCATACTTAAACAACGACGGGCACGGTCGGGATGGGTGACCAGTAATAGCAAAATTTCATGGGGGCTACTGAGCTTCGGAGGGCACGTTAAGCTATCGGTTCTGGTTGTTTTCAATGGTAAAAATAATAATTTACCCCCCATCGAAGACCTTGGGGTGACTTGAGAACATTCGACAGTGGGTTGGCCACTCATCGCTGCACCAATCCGCATTGGAGCAGCGTGGTAGAGTTTGCTCTAGACCTCCCGCAGCTGTATCCGTTGGGCAGACCCGTGCCCAGCAGTGGGACGTCTTTGTGTTATAGCAACTAAGTTTCGGTATTTTAGCGAAACTAGCGAAAACATCGTGAAGAGGCATGCATGCTTGAAATCTCTCAACAACTATTTTGAAACATTTCTACATTTTTCCATTTCTACTTTCACATATTTTAAGAGGCCTAAGGCCCGTACCAACAATGATACGTTTTTGCTATTTGGAAAGGAAGCACTACATTGCTTGATTTACCTCATATTCCAGGCTCCTCTACTCCGTACTGCCAATCAGTGTGGCCACTGAGCTCCGCCATCGCCGGCCAGTGCCCGCTCGTCGGTACGACCCGGTTACTCTGCTGTTCAGCGGCATCGTAGGCTTCGCCAACTACTGCGCAAGAAACATCGACCACAAGGGGGCTATGAAGATCGTTAAGATGCTGAACGATCTGTACACTGCGTTTGATGTGCTGACTGATCCTAAGAGGAACCCTGATGTTTATAAGGTGGGTTTGGTTTGGTTAGAGGACGAATTTCACAATTTTCATATATTTACCAGCTTTTCAGTCCACTGGCCCTCTCCTGATCATGCCTCCCCGTCTTGTGCTTTCTTCAACCGAAGACCTTCCTTTCGAACCTGTGCAGATATTTAAAATCTAACTGTTATCTAATCTGTAACCCTAAAAACTGTAAGATAAGATAGATATCTTATCTTATTACTATCTACCAAAAAAAAAAAATCTACCTAAATATTCGCATTGAATCATTTAATTTATCAGCGCTAACATTAGGCACATTATACGCAAATTGAGTGTAATATATAATAATATAATGTTATCTAACTTAATTATTTATGTCCAGGTGGAGACGGTTGGTGACAAATACATGGCAGTATCTGGCCTACCGGAGTACAAAGTGGGGCACGCGAAGCACATCTCTCTGCTTGCTCTCGAGATGATGGACTTGTCTAGGACTGTCACTGTTGATGGGGAGCCAGTGGTAAGCAAAATTAGAAGGCTATCATCATTTAACGATTAAATTATTCGCATGGGTAAGCAATATGTGTTTGTTAGCTTAATAAACTGTGCTCTATAAAATAATTAACAAAATGTTGGACTCTGTTACAAATGTGGCTGTGTGGTGATCGGAACCAGTTTTTTTGTAAATAAAGAAAGGCTAACCTGAACCCGAAGATTCGAATAGCTCGTTTTTTCTTCTTGTTCGCCCCCAAACAGACATTTACTGAATTTTGAGCAGTTGTGAAATTACGCTTTGTATTAATATACTATTTTTGTCTTCTCTATTTTTTTGAATCGCTCTTAACACACGAACGTGCGTGATCAACCGTTAAGCAGTGACGGGTGCGGTCGGTATGTGGAACCACTAGTGGTAATATATTAATGCGTGATTCTTTGCTTCAGAGGACACGTTAAGTGGGTCCCGGTTGATAAAAATAATCGATTAAAACTTGAGCCTTGTCAAAGACTTGAATGTCTTAACACACTGTTTGTCTTCTATCGCTTATCCAAATTGCAGCGTGGTAGAGTCTGCCTCCCACAGCAATAGCTGTGGAAAAGCTATGCCCACTATCTTTGAGTTGTGTTGTTGTATTGAAATAAGCTAATATATACTTTCGTTTAATTTAACAGGGAATTACCATCGGCATCCATTCTGGAGAGGTTGTTACCGGTGTGATCGGCCACCGAATGCCTCGCTACTGCCTCTTCGGGAATACTGTCAACCTGACCAGCCGCTGCGAGACTACCGGGGTACCTGGCACCATTAATGTCAGCGAAGATACCTACAGGTAAAGAACTAAAAGATGAAAAGATAAATAAAGGTTTGTATTTGTCAGAAGCTACAAAACTTTGTTTTAAAGGAGGTTGGAGTTTAGTATGAATCTTTGAAAGATCATGATAAATATTTAATTGGCTTATTAACTTTTTTAATTTAAATTAACTTTATTTGGCGACTTTGCCTAATGATGTTGAATAACTGCCGCAAAAATATCACAATTAGCGAGTCTAAAGTCAACGACATCCCTGTTGTTTATTACTGTAAGTAGTTATGTTGGCTTCTAGTATTTACCCATTTAAATAGCCTTTGGAGTTAAAATAAAAGACGTAGACCTCCTCTAAATAAAATCAGTGTTCCAGCTACCGTCAATTTATTTGAAGGGATATAATATATAAATATAATAATAATAAATATAATAGTTGTTTCCACAACCATCATGATTTTTATTAGCAAGAAAACTTAAGAATTAAGTTTTAAGGACAAGAAATGAGTGTCGACCAATCAAATGAAAAGTTTAATGATTAAATTTTAATCATCGAACAAATCCAAATATTTTTTCAATGAACCCGGAACCGGCAGCTTGTATATGCCACAAGGTAGTTCAAAATTCTCCCACAGCGATTGTCTTATTCTGCATCTGCACAAATGTTTCAACTCGACAGGTTTCAAACCACATCTCGAAGTAGGCACCAAATGATCTTCTAAAATGTCTCCATATTTTTCTAACGCTACTTTCCGTTGGTAGTTATAGTCATCTGGCAGTTCCAGATGCTTGAAGCTCGATTTATCTACAGTTAAATTTAAATGTGGAACAGCTCTCAACGATAGCTTAAGACAGGTGACGAGTTCATAAGGATATTTACGGTTATACTCTTTCAATCGATCTAATATAGCTTCTATAGGATTCGTTGAGGCGTTTTCAGGAGTGATTCTTGCACCGAACCTGAGTAGTATCATAAGCATTTCAGCTGCCCCTAATTGGATCACAACTCTTACTGGAGAAGCTTTGCCACAACTTTCCAAAGGCACGTCTATGAATCGAAAAGCCTTTTCACCATCAGTGTACTCTAGATTGGCATTAGTAGCGTGGTCTAAAAAGAACACGAGGGCGTGAACGTTTTCTTCTTTGTCCATGAAATCTGACTTCCATCCCGCTAGAAAATGTGGAGCCGATGTACCGAAAATTGCACCTGTAACAATGTATTCGTTATTATTTTTAGATTTAACTATGACACCAAAGAGCTTTGATCAAAGTTAATCTATCACGAATACTAATTTATCTGTAATTTTTTTATTTGCCTAAGGTTTTCTAAAATCTGGTTAATCTGAGTCTTGGATGTTTTAAATTTTCCTATCCCTTTCTGTGTTCTGTCTGCCACAGTTGTCATGGGTGATGCTGCGTGCTCGTTGCCTTCCTTCATCCATAAAAAACATAAACATTATTAATTCGTCCTATAAAAATGTACCTAATCGTTTGCTAAAATTAGTTCTCACCTAAAAATATTCTCTCAAAAGTCTTTTCACAAGCATACAGTTCGTCTAACAAAGCCGCTACTACCCCGTTGTCTTGCAAACTCCAGTCGAAAGCTAGCTTCATGGCTATATACAGCATGTTATGGTATTTCCCCATAAGGCACACATCTCCGTTCTGCGTTTTGCAATTGTTGTGGTACCGTAGTGCAGATAACACGAAGTTCTTACACGTAGCGCCATCGGTTTTGTTTTGACCTGGAAAATATGAAAAGAGTTTATTAGTAAATTTAAGATTTTATAGAATTTAATTTATTTTTGCTGACGAAGACAATGAAAATAGTGTTATTGAAATAAATAATATGTGACAGGTCAGAAATCGAACCTGTGACCAACGGCTTAGTAGCTCTATGGTTGTTTTTATTGGTTTGGGTTCTGATAGGAAGTGTTTGAGCTTTTTCATTTATTACTTTTAAAGTTACAAAAACTAAAATACATAATAATTTAACGCCTAGTCGATTTCTAATTACAATCAGAATGGTCGGCCTATAATGATTTTATTAACAGTGCAAACTTTAGAAAGTTTACAGAAATTTCACAGATTGTTTTTCTTCATATTTGAACTCAGATCAACAAAAAAAAAGTAACGATAACTGATACAACTTAGTTAGAATGTATGGCAAAAGGAATAAATTCACTAGATCAGTCTTGTTGCTACAAAGACATTCACTTAACCTGTAGAAGATCAATTCCAAACTTTGTCTACAAAAACAACACAAAGAACTTAATATGACCTCTAGCACATCCAGCAATCACAGTGTTAAAATACGCAACCAGCTCCCGCCTTTTGTATCTCTCGTTCAAACAATCGCGTTTCATATTACTGAACACTTCTTCAAAGTAAAAATCCATGAACGAATCCATTATAATCACTTTTTAATTTAAGTACTTATACCAAAAAATAACTTCACCAAAAATTGTCTCAATATTTTGACTTTTTAATTTTCTGACACGCTATTTTTTTTAAATCGAATAGTAGTGTAGCGACTAGTAACAAGTGTAGACAAATAGTGATGGAAATCAGTATTATGCCTTCGCTCGGAAGCCATGAAATGTAATCCTATTACGTGCGTCTGGAACCCATACGAATGATCTACTAGTTTGCTAAAAGTAACTTTACCTGGACTATTTACATAGTGTATCTTTATTGAAATAGAAATACATGGTTGGATGACTCCGTGATGAACGTAGGATTACCGAGACTGCCAGACCATGGGTCCCGGATTCGAATTCCGGCCTGAGCAGATATTTATTTCACAATAGATATTTGAACTCGGGTCATGGATGTTAAATTGTGTTATTTTCTGTGTGTCAATCTACCTCCACCTACCGTAGGAAAAATTCACTCAATCTACATTTGAGCTCATCAGGATGCACGGAGTAAGAAAATCAAGGTCATTATAAGTAACTATCAACTTCGAGAGGTAGTCTTTCTAAGTAATGTTTTTTTTCTGTTACAGTTATTTGATGAAGGAAGAGAACTACGATGAGCAATTTGAGTTAACATATCGTGGCCACGTAACCATGAAGGGAAAGGCCGAGCCAATGCAGACCTGGTTTCTCACTAGGAAGACCATCCCAGCTTAAATTTGAAAATGTTTTCAATGTCGTATCTTATTGGGTCATTGATATATTCTATAACAGAATTCAATGCCAACGAAATGTATCATTTGCCACTGAGTACAGCTGTCGGCGCGAAAATGTGGTTCTGTACGAAATTCAAAGAGGATAGCTGCGCATGGGGTATCAATGAGGAGGACTTAATACGGCTTGCGAACCAATTAGCGTTATCTGTCTGTCTGTCCAATTAGGGCTTACGACTGACAAGCCGCTGGCCCCACGCAAGGCGATACCTTAAATTTCGACTTCTGCGCATTCACGGTCAGAGCTTAACTTTCGTGCCGCTCACTATACTATGAAGCTAACATATTTAACTCTTTTTTCAATTGATAAATCAATATATTAGGTTAGGAACATTTATTCCGATCATCGGAATTTTCTTGATAAACGGCTTAGTCCAAGAGTAGCAACGCAACTGTTACCAATTCCGAATGAGAGGATTGCTAATGCAAAATAGAACCACAATGAAATAGTAATTAATAGCTATGCATCGTAGAGGTTACCGTATTTACAGTTATAATATTATAGAAGATAGAATTTTTGCGTATATTAAATGTAAAGTATTGAAATAAATTTTCTTATACAAATTATTCTTGGAGTTAGTGCTTGAACGTAATAGGGTATAATTTATAGTGTTTTAATTTACCTAGTCAACTTGTAGGATATCTAATTGTCTATTCAATATGTAGGTGCTGTTGAAACATTGTATAGGCCTAATAGTGAATTTGATTTTTAGTTTTTGAATGTATATTTTCAAACTTATTTTGTAGTTACTCACCGGTGTTTTCGGTCACAGACCGCTTTAAAAGCGGTTCACTAGTTTCAGTTCAGAAAAAGTCAGGTGAAGAATTAATGTTAGCGCCATCTGTTGACTGTGTGCTAGACAACTTTCCATTAAACATGCAAAGCATCATATATGGACATATTTTTGGAATGAAAAGTATCCTATGTCGCAGGTTATCGTCTACCTATCTGCCAAGATTCATCAAAATCCGTTTAGTATTTTTGGCGTGATTGAGTAACAAACATGCAAACATCCAAACTAACTAACTTTCACAAGCTGAGCTGTACCCTGTTACGACACTGCTGGCGGATTCTTATGATCTTAGATTTGTTGGTTTCCTCTGCGTTCCGAATAGCAGAATAGCTGCTATGAAAACAACAGAAAAATTAATAAAAAAGAAAATTTGCGTATGGGACGACTGTTTAGATGATATCTCCAGAATGGATTTACCGATCCTTAAGTTTTTTTTTGGATATGTCTGCTCGACAAATAATACAATGAATAAAAACAAGTATTAAAACATCGGAAGAATTCTCCAAAAAAAATCAACTTAATTCATAAATCATACATTTTCGTGTTTCGCATAAATAATTTCACGACTGACTGACACTGACTTTCTGCATTTTATTTTATGGTTGATGTTTGCCAATCATTGCAAGCCATGGAAGTAATAAATCCACTATGAGTACATCATAGATCCATGTTGCAAGCCTATTTGACACGTGATAGCTTAAAGGTGGTCGCTTCGTTTCGTGGCGCGAAATTGAAATAAATTTATGTTTGTTGTTGTTTTTAATACAGTGATTTTTTTTATATTTACTATTATATATTATATATTTATTTTATATATACATACTATATTTATATTTTTTAACTTGAGGTTTACCGTATGGAATACTCGTAGTAGGATTATGAAAAGTTCTGGGACCAAAAACGGCCTAGAGGTCTTTGTGAAGCAGCCTAAGAAAACTCTAGGTAACAATTTAGGAAACTTTTAGATTTAATTAATGTATGTAGTTACTATTCTTATTACTTACATGATAAAACTATGAGTGTGTAAAATGGGTACGTTGCTGTCATTATTATGAAATATTCTTATAATAAACTAGTGGACGCCCGCAGCTTCGCTCGCGTAGAATTAGACCCATTAACGACGTCTGCCCACGTTCGGGTTGCCCACTTGACTACAAAAACGGCAAAGTTTCATACTAACTTTGCACCCCCGTTTTACCCCCTTAGGGGGTGAATTTTCAAAAATCCTTTCTTAGTGCTCCCCTACGTTATAAAAGGAACCCCTGTGCAAAATTTCAAGTTTCTAGCCCTTATAGTTTAGGCCCTGCGTTGATATGTCAGTCAGTCAGTCAGTCAGTCAGTCAG
Organism: Carterocephalus palaemon; assembly: GCA_944567765.1. Classification (NCBI taxonomy): domain Eukaryota; kingdom Metazoa; phylum Arthropoda; class Insecta; order Lepidoptera; family Hesperiidae; genus Carterocephalus; species Carterocephalus palaemon. The sequence continues at coordinate 3,317,004 of OX155658.1, read as the reverse complement.
TCAGTCAGTCAGACAGTCAGTCAGTCAGTCACCTTCTCCTTTTATATATATATAGATAAACAAACTGTATTTATGGAGTGGAAAGGTAAGTATTAGTGATTTAGTAATTAAATTTTGTTACCTAAGTTTTCTTAAGAAAATTTCTTTTTCCGTATAAGTTACTATTTATAAAATACTAGTGGACGCCCGCAGCTTCGCTCGCGTGGAATTAGATGTAACGTAACCTAAATACAAAATTTCATTGAAATAATATAGGTATATACGAAAAACATTTATACCTACTAACTTTGCACCCCCCTTTTACCCCTCCTTATGAGATGATTTTCGAAACTCAATAAAAAACCTTCATAGGTACCTACTGAATTTCATTCGAATAACATCAAAAACGGCAAAGTTTCATACTAACTTTGCACCCCCGTTTTACCCCCCTAGGGGGTGAATTTTCAAAAATCCTTTCTTAGTGCTCCCCTACGTTATAAAAGGAACCCCTGTGCAAAATTTCAAGCTTCTAGCCCTTATAGTTTAGGCCCTGCGTTGATATGTCAGTCAGTCAGTCAGTCAGTCAGTCAGTCAGTCAGTCAGTCAGTCAGTCAGTCAGTCACCTTCTCCTTTTATATATATATAGAAGATAGATTAAAGTTATGACTCTTAGTGCCTATTACATTTTTGTTAGCAATAAACATAGAACGGAAAAAATGACATCGTAGAGTTCAGGGAGAAATAGTTAGCATAGTATACAGAAAACTTATGAAATATCTTTCTTTACATCAGTAAAGGATGAGGTTGCTTCATATAATTTATTTAATTATATTCGGTATTAGTTTTGTTCGATATTTTGTATTTTAGAAAGAACTCTTTAGAAAATTCACTAGCAATTACTGCACCGTGAGCACGAACTATCGAAGTATCGAAGTATTGACATACTAAAACTTGAATGTATATGTATCATTGTTATTACTAACTGTTTACTTTTATTAATATTTTATTATTTTACTGGTTAAAATTCTAGTCAGTGTTTGTTAATTTATAGAATACAAAGATTTTCTATGTGATATGAAAGGCCTCAATAAATGAAAGGTCTAATGTACTATAATATTGATTCACAGGTCTTCTTCCTCAAATTTGATTACATATAGGAATATTAAAGTTAATTTAAATTATTGAATTTATAAAATAGTAGTATGTCGATGTTATTATTAGAACATAATATATTAAAAAATAATTATTATAGTAATTAACTGTGAAAATTAAATAAATACATTAAAGCAATATTATCGTTTGTTTTATTTTATTCAAAGGTGTAGTGGGTTTCCTGTATCAGCTGTTTTAATGATCCCCTTGGTGCGGTGCGGGATATTTTATATACATACTTATATAGATATTGACATCCAGACAGAATTAACAGTTACGCGAATATTTGTCCAGAATGGGATTCGAACCCACGACCCCTGGCGGGTCACTACCAATCGCGACAAACGGGCCAGTCATAATACGCGCATGAATACACTTATCGGTAGAATCGCATCAAAAAATAATATTCCGATCGGAATGCCAACCGATGACCTCGACCGTCCGGTTGTTGGTATTCCGGTTGCTACGAGCGGTTCTCGAGTCACTCGTGAACTTTAGGCATCACTAGGCGACGCCCGGAGTTTTGCTCGTGTTTATAGGTATATGCTGAGAAAAGAACACTTGGCTTATAGAAGTGGCGAAGCTGTCACATTGTGTACCTCCGTCCTTCATGTATTTAATACAGATTAAATAGCTAAAAATGACATAACATAACTCTATTTTCTCGAAGTGGTAGACAAAGGGAGGAGACACGGACCCGTTGGCGCAATCGGTAGTTGCGCCAGGGGTCGTGGGTTCGAATCCCACTCAGGACAAATCGATGGCTCCTAAGTATACTGAGTCAACTGTACTTTTAAAAACTTTACAGGACGGCGTTATTAAGTGCGAATGGTAATTTTTAAAATTTTGATAAATTTACGAAAAAATAACTAATCAAAGTAAATTCAATATAATAAGGCCTATCACCAGTGCAAAAAAAAATTCATATAATTTTATTAATTTATGAGATAATGTAGATACACTAGTATACATCGATTATTTCTATGTTAAGAATGGATCAACTACCACTTATATTTTTATACGTCGGATTATTGAATCTACGTATTGGGGTAATATTATTTAGTAAATGTGGTATAAAATATTTTTAAATACTTATTAGATTTCTTATATATTATAATTTCAGTCATGCATTTATATTTCGTTATAAATTAATAAGTTGACTCACTATACATGGACATCATTTTAGAAGTGAACTATCCTAATATTGAGTCATGTGTGTTTAAAAATAGGTAAAATAATTAAAAACTCCTTTAATTGTTTAAAATGTAATTCTAATTATAGAGATCTCAAAAAATTAACAATACTTGACATCAATAACAAAGTTTTAGGTAGGTCTTAGATAGTCTTAGAAAACAAAAATAGAAAATATTTATTGTATCACTTGCACGTTTCTGTACTTTCAAAAATAGGAGATAATATTATTATTATTATTGTTATTTTTCATTATTAATAGCAAATTACAATAATTTAGGGACAGTCATCTTCGCTGCGACCCATAGACGTCCCACTGCTGGGCACAGGTCTCCCCTACAGACACTGCTGCGGGAAGTCTAGAGCATACTCCACCTAATAGTCTTAATACAGATTGGTGGAGGGGTAAGTGGCCAACCCAGTGTCGAATGTTCTCAAGCCATGCTGCGGGAGGTCTAGAGCATACTCCACCACGCTGCTCTAATGCGGATTGTTGGAGGGGTTAGTGTGGCCAAACCTGTGTGGTGGTATCTTGTCTCAATGGTCTCAAGCCACCCGAAGGTCACTTACAAGGCTTAACGACTGTTTCCAGCATTGAAAACAACCGGGACCGTCGGCTTTACGTGCCCTCGGTTTCGTTTTCTTACCAAATCCTTCCAGTCCTTCAGACAATATTCTCTTTGTCTATCTTTGCTTTTTTGTAGTTCCTGAAATTCGTTTGTGGCTCCAACAAGTTGGAGTTAATACTGGAGATTTTGTGTCATTAAAATTAGTTACAGGCGTAGAGACCGGACTTTCAAAACAAAGGGCGTTAACGCAAAATGGATCTAGCGAAATGGGTGATGGACGAAAATCAACTGCCTTGAATAGGGGAGGGGTATCACAGGTGCGTTGGCTGCCTTGAAGGGAGCGTTTCACACTCTTTTTGAAGTGCTCCATGTCGTAGCTCGAAGGGAAAACCTCAGTCGGAAGCTCACTCCACAGAAGACCAGTTTGCCGTAAAAAAGACCGTGAGAAACGTACGGTGGTAGTAGGCCATGAGTCGATTCGGTGTGGATGAAACTTCTGACCTCGGCGTGTAGTGCGATAGTTGAATGAGGTTTGTGGAATTAAGTTATGAAGTTTTCGAGCACTCACCATGGTAAATACGGTAGAGGACACAGAGAGAGCCTATGTCTCTCCGGAGACTGAGGTCCTCCAATTTACCGGTAAGATTGGGATCGCCAACAACTCGGATTGCTCGTCGCTGTATGGAGTCAAGTGGATTCAGCTCGTAAGCCGAAGCACCCGCCCAGAGATGGAAGCAGTACTCCATGTGCAGCAGAACTTGGGACTTGTACAATAGAAGCAGGCGTTTGGGCGTGAAATACAACAATGTTTTAACCAATTATGAATCGTACAATCTGTTTGAAGAAATCAGTATAATGAGTCAAGTGAATACTTCGCAAATATTGTTTCGACGTATACTGAGTCAGGTTCAACTTGCACCAAAATGACCGCATTCGCGTCCCGCGTATACTAGTATTGGTACACTTGACTCAGTATACTGTATACAAAATAAATATATTGTACACTTGATCCAGTATACGCCATTTTATTTTTGTTATTTATAGGGATACGATTATTTTTTTTACACGGAATGATAGAAAATGCTTTAATTATTGTTAATATACAAAAAAGTACATTTGTCGAAATTTGTTAGTTGACTCAGTATACTTAGGAGCCATCGAAATATTCGTGTGACAAACACTTGTATTTGTTCTGTGTCTGGATGTTATTATTATCTATTTAAGTATGAATTTTTAAAAAAAATATCTATGCATGTATATCAGCCTCTGACACTCATATTATTGCGCCTACTTTGGGGTCAGATGGCCGTGTGTGAGAATGTCCAAGAAAAGATATCCAAGATAAGAGGTGTATTGTAATACACCCACTTTTCACCAGTTATTATGGTCCCACCAATATTATGGTCCCAGATAGTGAGCCTATTGCCATAACCGGGCACAAATGGGTATCATTCATTCATTGAACCCATCAAAATTATATTAAATATCGGAATAAAGCAATCAACCAACTCTATTACAAATTACCTGTAAAACACAAAACACCATGCTGTATTTCCAAATTGGTAAGCAGAGGTATGTATGAGTATGTCGTTAAGCCTTGTCGAAGACCTTCGAGTGGCTTGAGAACATTCAACACTGGATTAGCCACTAACGCCTCCACCAATCAGCATTGGAGCAGCGTGGTGGAGTATGCTCTAGACGTCCCGCAGCTATGTTTGTGGGGGAGACCCGTGCCCAGCAGTGGAACGTCTATGGGTCGCAGCGAAACAGAGGTATGTACCTCTGCTTACTAACTACTAACACAGTTATATTTAGGTCCCATGTAACAGGTGGTGGGCCTATTGACATACAACGGGCACAAATCCAGACTCTGAGCTGCTGCCAGGCAATTCAAATTAAAAAACCCAATAGCTGGTTTTCGACCCAGGGATCGAACCCAAGACTTCAAGCTTTGTAGTCGCTTCTACCACCAATACCAACGCGTTCAACATCACTAATTTTCATACATCTAACAAAATAACGCTGAAGAATAAACTTGTAGACGCACTTTCTATTTTAAGACGAGATCGCGCGCTAGTAAGAGACCTACCAGTGGTGTCTAACTGTACTACAACTAGGTATCTTGTTCACTCGCTTATTATCATTAGGCCAATAGGATACACCGCTTGCGCTGAGTTGTCCGATTTACTCGTTTGCCTGAATAGTTTCGTATGTAAACAAGTATGTGGTAGAAACTTTAATCCCGTGTTAAGTCAGAATAATGTAAGTATCCACTGTATTTTCTCCAACTCTGCTATTACAGATAATTTGATTACAAACCAAATGTACCGTTAATAATTAGATAGTCATCTTTTTTTTTCCTATTTTCTTGGGCGTTTTAATAAGATCGTTACAATAAAAAACTTCGGTTTGTGACACGGGTTGATCTGAAGACTACTGAAGTTAAGCAACGTCGTGCGCAGTCGGTGTGTAGATGGGTGACCGCTAGTAGAAAAATTTCATGGGCGCTACCGTGCTTGAGAGTATGAAAAGCCGTCGGTACCGGTTGTTTTCAATGGCGAAAACAGTCGCTAAGCTTCATCGAAGACCTTCAGGTCCCTTGAAAACATTCGAAACTGGGTTGGCCACGAACCCCTACACAAATCAGCATTAGAGCAGCGTGGTGGAGTATGCGCTAGACCTCCCGCAGATTTTTCTATGGGGGAGACACGTGCCCAGCAGTAAAACGTAAGCAGCTTAGGGTCGAACATTGGCGGCTTCTCCGGTGCTGGACATGTTCTTAGCCGTTGGCGACTACATGCAATCAGGTGGCCCGCTGTTTCGTTAGGCTCTAATCTATAAAAATATTGCTTCCCTAACTGACAGTCCCAACTGTTAGTCCTCATAGATATGACCAACGAACTGTCCAAATAATGTTCCTATCAACATCCTTTCAGTGGACTAACTCTCCCAATCCTGTCTTGTTCTAGCTTTGTCACACTTGTGCTGACTTGTTTGCTATGTCATATCCGTCAAAAAACTAGTCAACACTGCCAAAATACCAACCCATTTCGCCCAACGAAGCCTTTATCCTGTGGTTCTGGGAGGTCAAACGTCGTTCGTCAAACTAGTTATTGATACAATGACATGATGTACCTACATTGTACAGGGTGTAGTGGACAGTGGAATTAGAAATGTGTATTTTCTTTAATTTTTTATTTATGAATATTTGATTTGTATATCTGTATAATAAAATTAATTTAAAATAAATGAATTAAACAACTCTTATGAAGTTTTGTAAAGTGAGGTCTTAAGTAGATACACAATTCTATTCTTATTTACTACGTCAGTTCTGTAACTGATAAATTCACTTTATCCGTTAAAGAACTAACATAAATGAAGAAGCGAGATAATTTAAGACATACTTATCTCAAAGATAATGAACATTTTTAAGAGATACTTCAGCCTTGCCCCCCAAGCTATCCACCGCCGCCTCCTATGACGACTGCGACAGACTTTGAATAAGACACACTCGTCATTCGATTTCTCATTCCTGAATCTGGATTGAAGTCCGAGTAGCCTATGACCAATGAACGTTCCATTATTTACGTTTTGACATTACTTGCGACTTAATGGTGAAGGGAAATATTTTAACATAATTTGCATGCCTGTGAGTATTCTATAATGTTCTCAAAGGCATATCAAGTTTGCCAATCCACACTTGGTGATTGTGTTGGACTAAGGCCTTAATTCTTCCGAGAGGAGATCCGTGCCCAACAGTGGATCAGTGAAGGGAAATAAAAGAGGCTATAGGTGAATATTTTTTGTTTATTTTTGTATGATTATTATGTACTCTAAATTGATTCATATACTAAGACTTATATATATGTATTATATAAGTCTTAGTATATGAATCAATTTTGAGTAACAATATCAGGCTAACGGGAAAAATAAAAAACGGAAAATACGAAACATGAGCGTGCCATAAAATCGATCTCATGCAATGCAATATCATTGATTTCATGAGGATAAATTATGACCATCCTGTAGATATATGTACCGGCTTGTATGCAAACCGCGATGTTCGCAAACCATGATATCATCTCCCGGAATACTCTGCTGAGACGGACTTGCTGGCAAATAGTATTGGACAATACTAATATTCATGTTCTACAGAAATACAGTTATTAAAATATATTTTACTAGTGGACGCCCGCAGCTTCGCTCGCGTGGAATTAAACATAACAATAGTTTCGTTTACACCTAGTAATATTATATAGCCGTATATGTTACTCAGTGAAGTAGTTTCTAATGGTGAAAGAATTTTTGAAATCGGTCCAGTAGTTTTTGTGTGAAAACATTACAAACAAATCTTTATGATATTAGTATAGAAGTATAGATAAAAATCCTACAACTACATTCCGTCATCTTATTTCTGATCTGAGAATGGACTTCAATTGATTTCGTTGATGACCAAAAACATACCTTAAAATAAAGTATATCCTTTGCATCCATAATTGTATCAGGGCTTACTTTGCGGAAATCCATTGTATTAATGTTATTTAAATCTACTTTGCAAAATCCCGCGAGCAAGACATCTGGTGGTATATTCTTCACCTTGTTATATTCTCTGTACCGCATAGTTATTCTGATTCGAAGCTTATCATTTTTTTTTACTTGAAACACATATCTTATTCTGGAGTAAAAGACATCAACGCGTCTTACTAAGTAAGGACAGTGTAAAGATAGTTATTATTTTTACAACGCATAACATCACGCCTGTCTTTGGATTTGGTCTGTGGATTCCGGTTACACTTCTTTAGAGGCGACCATCTTAGTCCTCAAGGGTAGCAACACAACTGTGACTGACTTAGAACGAGACTCCTACTAACAAGTACTAACTGGACTATTACTAACACCAACTAACAGGATTAACTATCACTAACAGTCCCTAGTCCTCATACCTACTAACGAACTGACCAACTAATGTTCTAATTAACTTTCTCAACTAATTGGACTAACCATCCCAGTCCCTAATTGAGTCTTGTTCAAAGTCAGTCACAGTTGTCATGGGTGGCAGCGGATGGGTGGTGCTGCAAGCTCGTTTGCTATCCTGTATCCATAAAAAAAAAAAACATAAGGCAGCGTTATTACATACTCGCTTTTCACCTCCTTATTTAGGCTCCATGTACACGGAATAGGTGGTTTGTATTTGAATACACCGGACACATTGTACTCTAGTACTTACCGGAAATTTCAAATTTGAAAAACTCAATAATATTTTACCCGACCGGGCCCGACCCGGAAATTAATCCCAGAAGTTCGCACCACGCTGGCCAAGACTGACTTCACATGCGAAGGTATGTGAAGACAGTCTTGGCAGCATTCTTGTAAACATCTTATTAAATAGTTTAGTATCTACTATCAGGTTCGACCTTTACTTGTCACAAGTTTCAAAGTCCGCAGCGGATGGGATTCATTTCATACTCGTTTACAAGCTTATATCCATAAAAAATATATCCAGGATTCCATTAAACATTATTGCACTGGTTAGTCGTTTGTCAGTTTATAAAAGAATGGAGAGAGAAATATCTGTTGGAAAATTCCCAAAACCACTTTTCGAAGAATTCTACCTGTACCAAAGTCGTTATTCACGAACCACAAACGAGTTTTCGAAAAGTCACAACCGTCCAAAACAAACTAAAAAATAAAACGGAACGGGTTAGCGCAAAAAACTTGACTCGTGCGCATGTGAAGGCGACAGAATATGTTATTCAATTATAGAAAGGCATAAGTAGCTAATATTTTGCATAAGAAAATATACTTAAGCGTAGATGAAGTTTAAATTAGCGATTTGATTGAAGATAATCTCGAATACGACTTGAATGGAAAAGGCTGTTTGCGTCGCTCGTTCAGAAACCGCTCAAACGATTCAGTCTGCGTCTGCACCTTGCGATCTATGCACGTATGCGCAACCCTACAACTTCTTGTAATTGGTCAGTTCAAATTCGAACGTCGAAAACGAGCGACCAATCGCGTTTGATCGATTTCTTGTGAACTCCCTAGTATCTGTTTACCGTTAGTGTTGTGCTGTGACATTGATGAGGAACTGTTTTTGACAGCTGATTTAAATCAAATGTGCTAAGAAGGTCGGATGTTGTCAAGTGTAATTTGTTTATAGGTGAGTTTAAATTTTGCATCGTTCTGTCACAAAGTAGATATTAGGTACAGAGATTAAGCTTCTTAAGAACATGCAAAATTGTTACCTATTTTGGTAGGGTTGTCACAACAGGTTAAGAGAAATTAAAGAAATCATTTGTTAAATAGTTTTATTATTCAGAATATAAAAAGAATACTACAATAAGAACCAATACAGAATAGAAAATAGAAAATAACATACTTTACAAATTTCTTACTCTAATAATTTTATTTTTATAATTTTTATTTTTTAATATTTTATTATTTATTTTTATGGTATGGAAAATTCTAAATCTAATATATAGTTTTTTCAAGTAATGTATCAGGAAACACTCACATGGCATATCAAATCCTAGCTGCAGCGTCAGGTTATAATCTATCATATTATTGTACTGTCACCGAAGTTACGCAGGAAAAATTTCAGTTCAATAAGACATCTGGATGTGGTTCAAATCTCACTTGCAATACTTAAATTTAAAACACATAGTACGTACCAACCCACCCACATACCTACAAATGTTTAGTAAAAGCTTGTAATAATAATAAAAAGGTAAAAACACACCGTGTAGTACACATTTCTTATTAAAAAAAGGATAATTCCGTAAAATAAAGGTACTTACTTGAAAAAGTAATAATCAAATATTTACTTACCTATTGCACTCCTTGGGATAGTTAAAGTGTGGTTAAAGTATGATATATTTTTATTTTTTCTAGCATTATTCATACACACAGTACAATATACAACCATTATTATTAATACCACGTTTTTATATTAGACCAGCTGACCCGGCAAACGTTGTTTTGCCATATAAATAATTTTTAGTTGATCGTAGAGGGTTGAAAATTCAGGGTTGTATGTATTTTCTAATGTTGTATCATAAAAAAATACAAAAATAAAAATTTGTCTAAAAATTAAAAAATAAAAATTAGGGATGGACTACCCTTAACATTTAGGGGGATGAAAAATAGATGTTAGTCGATTCTCAGACCTACTGAATACGCATATAAAATTTGGTAAAAATCAGTAAAGCCGTTTCGGAGGAGTACTGCAACAAACATTGTGACACGGAAATTTTATATATAAGACTAGCTGACCCGGCAAACGTTGTTTTGCAATATAAATAATTTTTACTGAATATTTTGGGAGAACTTCATGTAAGTGTGTGGACTACAACTACCCCTACCAATACCCCTACCACTACCCCTACCACTACCACTATTACAACCACTACCCCTACCACTACCCCTACCACTACCACTACGACTACCATTACTTATAATCGAAAACGTTCAATAAAAGTAGGAAATTATTAAAAATAAAAATCGCGATGGAAAAATAGGGGTTGATCGTAGAGGGTTGAAAATTCAGGGTTGTATGTATTTTCTAATGCTGTATCATAAAAAAAAAATTATCTAAAAATTTTTAAAACAAATTTGGGGTGGACTACCCTTAACATTTAGGGGGATGAAAAATAGATGTTAGTCGATTCTCAGACCTACTGAATACGCATATAAAATTTGGTAAAAATTGGTAAGGCCGTTTCGGAGGAGTACTGCAACAAACAACACATTGTGACATGGAAATTTTATATATTAGATTTATATCTATATCTTTATCTTATATCCATACTAATATTATAAATGCGAAAGTGTGTTTGTTTGTTTGTTTATTTGTTTGTTTGTCCGGCTTTCACGTCGCAAGGAAGCTATTATGTATATGGTATTGTTTTTGTGTGTCGACATAGTGAGGAGGGTGGAGAGTGACGTAGGCTACTTTTTACCGCGGTAAAACATCCCCATGGGAAGATATCGATGTTTTGTTATTTGATAGATATTTAGTTCCGAATGTTATTAATAGATGGCGTTAGTAAAATTCATTTTCAAGTTCTGAATCACGTATATGATACACAAGTCATTGTTAATTCCCTTTGACCACGCGGGCGGAGCCCCGGGTAAAAGCTAGTCTATTATATTAGAGTATATATATTTATACTTATACTTATACTTATACTTGTACTTGTACTTGTACCTGTACTTGTCCTTGTCCTTGTCCTTGTACTTGTACTTGTACTTGTCCTTGTCCTTGTCCTTGTACTTGTACTTGTACTTGTACTTGTCCTTGTCCTTGTCCTTGTCCTTGTCCTTGTCCTTGTCCTTGTCCTTGTCCTTGTCCTTGTACTTGTACTTGTACTTGTCCTTGTCCTTGTCCTTGTACTTGTACTTGTACTTGTACTTGTACTTGTACTTGTACTTGTCCTTGTCCTTGTCCTTGTACTTGTACTTGTACTTGTACTTGTACTTGTAATTGTCCTTGTCCTTGTCCTTGTCCTTGTCCTTGTCCTTGTCCTTGTACTTGTCCTTGTCCTTGTCCTTGTCCTTGTACTTGTCCTTGTCCTTGTACTTGTACTTGTACTTGTACTTGTACTTGTACTTGTACTTGTACTTGTCCTTGTCCTTGTCCTTGTCCTTGTCCTTGTCCTTGTACTTGTACTTGTCCTTGTCCTTGTACTTGTCCTTGTACTTGTACTTGTACTTGTACTTGTAATTGTCCTTGTCCTTGTACTTGTACTTGTACTTGTACTTGTACTTGTACTTGTACTTGTACTTATACTTATACATACTTATATTTATTTTTATATTTATATCTAGTGGACGTCCGCAGCTTCGCTCGCGTTACACATTCACTAACTTCAAAAACGGCAAAGCTTCATACTAACTTTGCACCCCCGTTTTACCCCCTTAGGGGATGAATTTTCAAATTTTTCTCGCCGTAAAAACCATCCTTGAACTTCAACGAACATTTAAAAAAAAGAATTGGCCAAATTGGTCCAGGCGTTGTTGAGTTATGCGCTTACCAACACATTTTGCGATTCATTTTTATTATATAGATATTCAAACTTGCAACTAACAAAACCAACAATGTGCGTAGCGATTACCCTGCGATTTTCAACTTGATGTGACAGCGTCAACCGGTTTTTTCCACTCTCGCCGCGTACGCGACAAGCGGCCAGTGGCCACACATAGATGTCCCGCGTGCTTGTAGGAGTGCAACCGATTTGCACGTTCCTATGAAACTTAATCTCTGTACCTAATATCTACTTTGTGGTTCTGTATCTTAACGGTATCAAATTTCTGTCGCACGGATGTCATTTGAGTTGATGATATTTAGTAGCGATTGCAAAAAGATACGTCAGACAATCTCGAACACTGTCGTAATTTGCCACGATTCAGTTGCGGATTGCGAATTTAAAATTATCACTTTTCGACACGAGTATTTTAATTATGGAAATTCACTTAAAGCTGTTAACCATGGTAAAGATGAGGAACCTTTACTGCTGATCAGCGGGCCTGAGTTTGATACTTATATTGCAGATAAATATTTTTATATAGGTTTTGAATATTAAATGTGTCGTTTTATACACGAGTATGTCTGCATCCTGCAATACAGTGCATCCTATTGGGGGTGCGACAGTGAAAGTGTTCAAAAAAATTATTATCAAGTCAAAAAAAGTTTGTGAACGACACGTCAAATCTAGTTTAATAAATAAGGTCAGCTTTTACTCGATTTCGCGTCAGTACGTTACTGAAAAGGTCAACAAATGCGCCATTTGCGAACACTATTCTATGCAGGTCACCTTCCTCTTTTTTACTTTATATATACAAGCTCATGCAGCAAAAAGAATTTTCCAGATACTCAGAGTAATTGATAAACAAAAACTGGTTCTGAGATGAGATCACATAATTAACACAATTATCTACCATTACAAGACTCAGAACAATGTTAAAATAATCTAAGCTACCAGACAATGTGAAGATCTTAATTGTTGTACCACAAGTAGGTACTTGGAAGCCCTAGAACTGTTCTCGCTTAAACAAGTTATAACAGGTGTTCCACTTATAACCATTTCTTTGACATTTTGTGTGTTAGACAAGACCAATAAAAATACTCGTATACGAGCGACGTGTAGCATAAATAATAAATTGAACGCTAACATTTTCAAGTACACTGGGTACACTGAACGCTAACATTTTCAAGTACACTGGGTACACTGAAAAAAAAATTTTCCGATTGGAAAATTGTAGTTGCCAGTAACACATAATCAGGCGACCATCGCAGCAATCAAGGGAGCAATGTGACTTTGATTAATATAACCAATCTATAGTTAAAACTCAAGCAGGTAGTCCTTGAGTTCACCTGTAAGTTTTCCTCACCGGGTGCTGCCCATGACAATTAATTGTAACAGCTGAGACTCCTTCGGTAGCGGTGGTATTCGGGCGAAACGTAAATGGAACTTTCTAGGTTTTGTCAATAAGCTATAATGGCTATAATGATAATTCATTAACAACAAATCATTATTCTTGTAGTAATATTTTGACCTATTTTAAGTGTAAGAAGTACTAGACAGTATTTTGTTCTATTTAATGTGTAAGAAGTTGTCTAGTACTTTTTCTAGTAGTACCTTCCAATGCCGCTGATGCTCTAAGATTTCATTTAGTGTGGATAAAATAATACAAAATTTACCCTAGACCTAATTTTAAGTATCTATCTTCCCAATTTCCATCAGTCCCGAACGGGAACGGAATTAGTCTATTAGCGATCAGCTAAAATAAGCCATAAGCGAGCGATCCAGTCTGTGTAAGCCAGTTTGGCTAAGGCCTAACCCCCGGTTCCAACAGTGAGACAAACAAAGGCTTGTGGAGGAGGTGATGGTGATTAATACAGTACAATTTCGTTAGTTTTTCGATGATGATGATGATGATGATATCTATGTTAGACACGATAGCTAAAAAACGCATCACGGAGAAAAAATTCTGAAAAGAAAAAAATACAATGCGTGATATTTTATGCGTTAGTCTTGAGGCAATACAGTAGCATTTATCTAACGTAACATGACACGGTCACGCTATGTCACATTCATTTCACAAATACACATACATGTTTACTTAAACCGATAAATAATGTCGCAAGTTACATGTTTCGACACTAAATCAAGTTTCGTATGCGTTACATGTTAATAAATAATTAAACATAATTCTTAGAAATCTTACTTACGACATTTTGCGTCAATCTTTGTTATTACTAACCCCGTTTTGCGTGCTATCACATTTTCTTTGGTTTATTATGTCAGGCGTGTTATTTGGGTCAGTAAATCAATAGTACCTATATAATAGTATAATAGTAAAGATAACAGTAATAGTATAGTTAATAGGTGTGCCTCAGGCATGAGCATGCGCAGTAGGTAACAACGAATAATAAACTTTTGCCATAATAAGCTACTGTAAAATCGAGCGGGGATTCTTTTAATTCCAGAATATTCCAACATTGAACGCAAAAATAAAAAAATATCGATTGGTCCGAATTCAAACATTCATTTACATCGTTTTCCACAACAGCCGAAAACACTTGAATTTAAAACGCAAGATTCAAGAGCAGTTCAATCACAAATTTGGGCCAATACTGGAAATTCGAGACGTCATTGTGGATTGAATAAAATGAAGGCTTTGATAATAATATGTATATTATATTATAATATATAGTGTAATACCTACTATTATTATAATTATAAAAAACAACGTTTATCACTGTAAATACGTAGTAGTATAGTGATGTTGTTATCTTATTTTGTTATAAACTCTCACTCATGTTAAATGTACAAGGAAGTCGAAATTTGAATAAAATAATGAATAATAATAATATAGCGAATATCTAGCCATTAATCTAGTTTTCGAATCTACTCGTAGGTTTACTATCAGTTTCACTTTCATCCATATATTAGTTTTGATGTTTTCTTAGATATGTTCAGAGAAAGATTGTAATATATCCTTACCACTGGCACCGGCATAACTGGTGAAAAGTGGATGCACGCTTCTGCCTACCCCTGCGTGGAAATACATGCGTGATATATTACAGAGAAAACTAATATTTTATTCTATTGTAAGAGCTGTTTAAAAAAAGGAACATAAGGAATAACACAAAATAAGGAATCTATATAAAGTATAGTCATACATTTTGTGCCTGCTTATGTCTTGTTTTTTTCCTTTTAATCTAGCTATAAGTATCTTCACATATAAAAGTTTTTGAGCACACAATGGTTACGCTTGAAAACATAAGTAACCTAGGTGTTAATTAATATACATTTTACTAGTTACAGAAAGCTAATTCTCGCAAATTCAGAGAAATTCTTATTATTTTTTTATATTTCCTACATTTGTAACCACTAATTTAACCTTATTCTGAAAATAAATTGATTTGATTTGATTTTGTCTAACTACCAAAACCTCTGCTCGGCATACCAATATCGCAAAGGCTTAGAATTTACTCATAATCTTAATATGTTGATGAAGTCAGCATTAGAATTGCGTATAAGGAACCAGAATTAAGATCGTGTTGCACGATAGAATATTTAAGTTACTACGCGGCGATCTTATAAATAAAATGTTTTCGACTTGTTATATTAATGTGCATTTGCTAGAGATTAGATTTATATCTTTTCGACTTAATGGAAGGCGAATTCTTGGGATGTTTGTCGAAAAAGCAATGGCTCTTAATACACAGGGTCAAGTTAAGTTAAACTGAACCTTCTAATCTCTACCCAATTCTTAACTGTCTATATAGCCTTAATATTACTTTCACGTCTTGGTCGTTTTTATATTAGGTCGACTAGGTAGTTAATTAGCGCAGACAGATATATTCTATTTCAGGTACCTATTGCCTTCAATGCAATGTTTTTATAATTTAACAAAAAAACAACTTTTGACTTGCATTTTTAAAAAAAATTACAATTTAAATATCACTTTATGTCATTGTGTACTGTGAAACACATCCCATGTGGAATTCTGAATAACTATTTGGAACAAAAAATGGTTTACAATATAAAAATCTCATAAACTTATGTTTCACAAATGATTATTCTCACGAATATCTAGATCGAAAAAATATCCACCAACCATCGGTCTGATATTTCCAATACAGGTGTATAAAGTCACACAGATCACATATAGGTCACCAACCCCGTAGAATCGCTAAACCTGTGACTCGGAAAGGCATTAATCGTCTCCCGACCGATTCCATACAAGGTTACTGGGAACCCGAAACGAAATAAAAGGAAAGAACCTTCGAGAAAGGACCAACGGCGAGTTCAGTCGTTCCTGGAATAACAAACAGGGATCATTGGAGGAAGGAGTTTGATTTGATTGTATTGTTTTCTAACTTGAATCGGGTCCGAAATCTCGTGTGTTATATTAAGACTTATAGTGATTACGGATTCATTGTTAGCTATAGATGACGACAACAATCTGTTTGTGATTCCAATGTATGTGTAATACACACATTGAAATTAAATACATTGAAATTCTATTTAATACCAAATATCCGTTTTAAAACATCATAAGATATAATAATCATTATCTTTACTTCGTTCCAAACATACCTATAAGTAGGAACGTTTGTTTCTTGGTTTTTTCTTCTTCGTCGTCCTAACGGAATGATGGAACGAAGTAATTTCTTGCACAGATGATAAGATATAAGATTGTAAAGATTGTATAAAGTGATGTATGCTAATACAGCCAGTCAAGCAAATTTTATTCTGGATTAACCACTACCCCCTCCACCAATCCGCATTGGAGTAGCGTGGTGGAGTATGCTCTAGACCCCCCGCAGATTTCTGTGGGGGAGACCCGTGCCCAGCAGTCTATGGGTTTCAGCTAAATATAACTTAAGCATGTATTGGTTTGACATTACAACCTGAGTCAGGTCAGGTTGATTTACATGCTTTCTTTTCTGACACATACCAAACCCATGAAAATGCAATAAGTTAATCCAAAGAACTCTGTGAAATAGTTTTTACACATATTACGTATATATTATTTAATTATTCAGTAAACGTGTGAAAGTGTTATTAGAAAATATTTCATCCATAAATGTTACGATATTTGGCCGTCATCATTAAAACATATAAATGTGTCTTGAAATATATCATAATTTAGCTAGAAAGCCTGACTGTGGAAGATCTTGGACTTCGTTTGAAATACAGCAGCCAAGATTATATGTTGTGAAAGTCATTACTTTGCAGAATTGAACGTGACCAATAATATTGCACATAAATTGTCTGAGCAAGGTGATGATACACTAAACGGTCGATCGCTTTCTAGTATTTATGGAGAAGACTATGATTTTATACACTCGTATTGAGAACATTAGAGTAATAATACAATAGCACGTCGAAAGAAAAACTGACTACATATCTCATATCCGTATTACGTTTCTATTTTTTGCAAAAAAAATATATTTGAGTTATAATATAATATAATAATTAAGATATTGTTATAAAAGAAACTTTTTCAGTGTTATCTTTACTTATCTGATTTTTTATGGCGCTTATTTTTAACTGGAATAGTAAAGTTATTCATCGGAAATAAATTTAAAATAATGATATTAAAATATCAAAAAACTTCAAAACTAAAAAGTACGAATTAATAGTGGGCACAGTCTCTCCCACAACCACAGATGAGGGAGTTCAAGAAAGAGCATACTCCACCATGCTGTTCCAATAGGATTAGTTCGTTAATTCACGTTAAAAAAAAAATTCTGTCTGGCAGTTTATTTTAAAAAAAAAAAATTTTTTTGATCTTAAAAAACACTTCAAACTGCACATCTCCTCTTCCGAACTTTACCAGTCTGAGATTGCAATCATGACGTTAAACTGTCTACTTCGTTCTAGTGATTATAATATTACGTACCTACTGTTACCACTCTCGTTGATTTGTCTATTTACATATTTACCCGCTCTGTTTCATGCAATACATAATAGTTTCCTTTCTAATAATTGTTTTATGAATTCCTCGCAGATGCAGGAAACAGCCAGGCTGACTAGTAAATACAGTCTTAAATATAGCATACACAGACTCATAACGCCTAGGTTGTAGACTTCGATTATTATGACAGCTTAAATTTACGCATGAAAACAATTCAAAAGTGACTGTATTGTAATTGTGTACATACACTAGGAAATAATCTTGTAAATAAAGGACATTTATACAAAAACTGGGAGACTTGAATTCTCTCTATCAAATGTCTATTGAACGGATGATCCATCAACTTACCATAGACTTAGTTGAAAGCACTGCGACTAGCTAGTCGCACCAAATATAGCTACTAAGATTCCATGTTATGTCTCATTACTTCGTAGCTGAATAAATAAATAAATAAATATCATGGACATGTCAATGATATTTATTAATAGAAATATGTATCATCTGCTTTACCAGTGAAGGAAACATCGTGAGGAACCCCGTGCCCAACAGTGGAACAATCAAAGGGTCGTGGTGGTGTTGTGGTATAAGAGTGGTAGTAGTATTGTATTATTCATAATGATTATGGGAAGTTTCGTAACAATGGCCATATGAGGTGTGGCCCGGATTGGAAATTTCGACAATCGCACGCCAGATCGACCGAAACGAGTGAAATGCAGTACAGACCATTTAACGCCATTGTCATTGTAATATTTTCAACGAACGTTTACGTTACGTTACGTATTAAAGGTACTATTAGCGAATTCGTTCCAGATCTATTTGTTATAAAAACTGTGAAGTTTAAAAAAATTTATTTAGTCACAAATTGTTTTTCTCATTTCCGAGCTCGTATATCGGCTTTAAGGGTCAATGTAGTACAACAGAAATATTTATATATTTCCAATTACCATAAAAATTCAGAGCGACATCGTTAATTAGAAAAGGACATCAACAGAAATGACTCAGGTATATTGAGAAAATAACTTCATACGCCTATATTCACGTTTTTTCGTAAAAAGGACTACAAATGCTTCACGTATTAATAATAATAATTTGCGTTAAATTTTTGATGAATTAAGTTGTATTTACATGAAGAGAATGATAAGAAAATCAATTTAACGAAATAATAGATATACACTTCTGTTTTAACTTTTACTTATTCATGTGTACCAACTTGTTAAAATGTTTAAAGTATTATTGAAATATTTGTTTTAATACATTTTGTATGTGAATGTCCTTCGTTCTCCCGTGGAATGCTAAAATTTACTTGCAGCACCTTATTATAAAACATACAACCTGTTTTTACCGGATCCTTAATTTAAGACAGGAGCAAAAGAAAGTTCCAGCTTCGGGGTCAATAACCGTCGCTTGCTGGCTTCGACGACTCGTCTTCTTATAAAAACGTGTCGTTATTGATCCTTGTACTGATCATCAAATCAAAAAATTGCTTCCTTTGATCGGTGTGGTATGAAACAAGTTAACGTATTTTATTCAATAAAAATGAATATATAACCCGACGAGCCGAAAATTAATAGGGCTAAATGCGATGTGGCACTTAAGAAAGGGTTTTTTCTACATCTAAATCTAGTCTTTATATCCTTGGGTTGCTTAAAGTTCAAAGAAGTCTGCAGTGATATAGTTGATATTAAATATGTACGTAAAAAACTAAACAGATTCGATCGGTTAATATATTCAGAATACTTGTAGTAAATATCAAAGGCAATTGTTTTTTTTTTTAATTTATTTATTGGACAGTTAATCTGTTAATTATCTTAATAAATACAATTGGCCTTAAAATGGTATTGTCTATTGTTATAAATGGGTAAAAAAGAAAAGCTTATCATTATAACACGGACCTGCAACAGTAGAACATACTTATTGCTTTATAATAATGCTGTTCATCAATTTGACACAACATATAAACCAACAAATCCATTAAACTCGCCAACAATCCGGAATCCGCAATTTCAGCTTTCTAATCTATATTATTCATCTTGTGAACAAGTGATCGATTACCAGCCAGTAAAATGATTATAAGTCGATTTGGGAATACGGTTACTCTGTTGCCGTTATCGTATTAATAACACGAACAGAGACGCTCGTTCTGTCTGGAACATAACATAATAGAAGTGCTATATCATGTCTGATGTTATCTAGTGGTCGTCTGTGACCTGTTCTATTACCTGTTGACATGTTATATTTTCTTTTTACTTTTTATTTTCTCTCTCTTTTTATATTGTCTCAGGCAACCTCGAAAAGGATTTCGAACGTCGTTAGTTTGTCCATTAATTTCAACAAAGATACAAATTAATGTTTCATCTCTTCTGTATTATATGCCTAGGTTTGGCACCTTAACAGTTAAATATTTCTATAAATATTTAACTGTTAAGGTGCCAAACCTATATAAAGCCGATAACACAAATATAAATAGGTATATTTTTGTATTTTTTTTAATTTTTTATTTAAAATATTTTTATTTATTTATTTAAGAATTTATTGAAAATTCCTGAGAAAGATTTTAAAAAAGGCGGACTTAATACCCCAAGGCATTGTTAGATCTGGTGGTAGGGTAGGTTTCAAAAAAACAGAAATTAATTTAGTATTTGCGAGAAAAAAAACAGTAAGTAAACTAAGTATAAGTAAAACATAAAAATATCAATTTCATGCAAATATAGGTAAAATAACAGTAGATTTTATCTCATTTATCATTGGTTATAAAACTTATTGGTGTTTTCGAACATTTGTCGCCAATAGCCCAGCCGGCTCGTTACGCACCGTCGAACGATGTTTTCTTTTAAGTCCTCCGTTATTTTCTTCAGTGAAAGTGGCCCGTTTGTCATTTTTAAGTTTGTTTACGTGTGTTGTTTACCAAGCAACTCTAAAGCATGGCATGCACTGTATTATATTCGTCAACATGAATGGAGTTCCGCTGGCAAGCCAATGGTCACTTGCTTCACGAAACGCGTCATACGACAGTGGCAAGTGCGTAAGGGCCTTACACATTGATTGGAGTGTATAAGTTTTTATCACCTGTCACTTTGGAATACCACGACATCCGATAGCTTACACATACGTGTTTTTTTTTGTTCACACCCACCGCTACTTCTCAATCAGAGGTTTGGGGTTTGAGGTTTTTTTTGGTAAAACAAAGTGATAATAAAAAATTTAAAAAATAGTGCAGTAATAATAAAAAAATAAAAAAAAATAAAAAATATTTGTTATTAAACAATAAGAATAATTTGTTGTAAGCTCTTAAAGCTTGCAGATTATAATACTGGATATTGCCGGAATGTGTGTTGTCCACTTTTTAATATCCATCTCCATCCAGCGCCTTTATCTAAAAGTTATACTTGCAGTCTACTTCCGACATTTGAATAAAAGCAATAATGTTTGGTGATGGTACATGCTTTGCGGGTGAACTCTGTGTCACTTTGTTTATAAGTGTACCTGAGTAGTACAAGTAAGTACAACAATTTAATGACCTTTGTCACTTGTTAAATTACAGGCAACTTTACTTTCCTTATACTTTATTTCCTTTTGAACACTTAATATAAGTATTCATATGCATAAAATATAAATATAATAAAAATATTCTTAAAGAAAGTTTTTAACGCAATACCAAACATATTTATTTATGTGACATAATTTAGCGGCACTTCTGAGAAACATTCGTACGGTGCGAAACACTGAGTTTCCAAATTTAATTGCAACATTTGCAAATAAAACATTTTGCAATTTTTCTGGGTGTCATGCATGATTCATCCGTGGACGAGTTAGTCTCGTTATTTTAATAATGTTATGGCTAGAATGCGGATTTAATAGATATATGCAGCTACAATATAGGTAAATACACTATTAAACTACATACCATTCATCACATCAATATACTTAATATAGTCACATTTGATTCTATTAATTATAGCCTTAACTAACATGCACAATATTTTTCTTAAACACCTCTTAATAAACACGTTAAACATACAAATTAAGTTTAAAATGTTAGTTTATAGAAGATAAGTTTAATAAGAATAAAACTAAATAATGTAAAATATAACCCATGTTTAATTTAAATTTTAAATCATATCCACGACGAACATTTTATATTCCTGGTTTGTAAGTAACAGAAATGCGTCATCGGTATTTCCAAATCGTTATTTAGCACCGACATTCTGACATATCATTAGTTAATACAAAAATTATCTAAGAGAATTTTAAATTTAGAATGGTTACCAATACCGATCATCAGTATGTATTTGATATAAACGTTGTTGCCAGATGTTTCACTTTCCGATGACGCGAGAATGTGAATGACCTGTCGCTGACCGAATGGGACGTATGGAACGATTGAGTGAGCGAGTGCCGCACAAGTAGGTAGCTACGAAACCATCGCTGTCAACTTTCTTCTTTATTGAGTAGAAGGTATTCAAATACCTATAGAATGTATGCGCTTTCGAGATTTCGAGAACTTTGAAATTGGAATTATTTGAATATGGAATGATTTGATTTTTTCACTCAATGTTACATATTCGTTTATATCGATGTACTAAAAATATACCGTTAAATTGCCAGTTCTGATATAACACCTGATGGAACATTTCAAAATTCTCTCAGACTGCCGTTGATTGCCGTTATCTAGTAGAGGGACAGAGTGACCACTTTGTTTAAGAGCTGTACTTAACAGTTGTGATATTTTTCTATTAAAATTTGTTTGGTTGGACTACTAGGAAATCCTATGCTTTATCCTCCGCGGCTTCATGCGAAGCCCAGCTGACTGGTTCACTTTAAAATATTTTTAACTATGGCAGACGCCATGAACCACCATTGCCACCCTAATAGTATATACCAGCTTTGTAAATTTTTTTACATAGCTATAGCTAGTTGTTTATCAGTAGTTTGATAGAAAATACATTATAAATCAGTAGGTAGAAATGGAATGGGGCGCTCGACGCGGTTTCATACCTTTTTGCGGCCGGACATTTTGGTACATTATATAGGTACATACCAACAATGATATTTTAAGATAATGTTTAATATCATTTTCACTTAAATATACATAAGTATTTTTTCTCGGACGTATTATTTCTTTTAATATGCTGATTTGATTGCTCAGGTAAACTTTTCAACATGATTATATTCCACTAATTTATTGCCGACTGAAATAATAATATAATAATAGTTGAAATAATAATATCACTAATTCCGAGCAAAGAATTCTTAGCGTGCATGAATTAAAATATATAATAAATATAATGTATTTTTTATATAAAGCCCCCAATGAGAACTCGACATGATCAACATTATTTATGCACGATATTCTTTCGACCTTGACGAGTCGTGGCTCGTCGTAGTGACGGGACATACTGTCACTGAGTGGTGGCCGGGTGGGGCAAGTCAAATGGCGAGACAAGAAAGGCTAAAAAAAGCCTTTTGTCACATAGCATCGACACCCATTCAGTGTTGGGTTGTTTGTAAAGAAAAGGTATCCCAACATTACACAGTATGATTTTTTTACTAAGAACGAAGTAATGTCTAAAGACCAAATATTTTAAATGCACATATTTTTTCTACAAACTGCTAGCGCATCGACACAAAAAAATTACTAAAATTTAAAATAACATAACTTGTTATTAAATTGGTGTTAGAGGAAATAAATTAATCACAATATTAACCAGACATATGGCATGGAGAAGCAAGGATGTCGTTAAACTAACCACACAACAAAAAAAATCTATCTATTCAAATACGATAGGATCCAGCGTTTTCCGCTCAGCTGTTCCATTTTTTTCCGCCAACCATACTTTGGATCGGTGTTATTATTTAACGCACTTGGCATTTAAGAGACAAATGACCTTATTCATAAACATTATCTAAATGATTCACTTCACCTGATACAGCGATATTTTCTCTAAGAGGTTTACAGTTTTTTTTTTTATTTGTACGCGGAAATTCATTAGCCACTGAACTATAAAAATTATGTTATATTGTTTGTCTTTGATCAAAATTATCGCACTTGAACATGGGGTATAAAACACGCAGTTACAATTTTCTAACATAAGTGAAGTTTAATCTAAGATAAATACTTATTTCAGATTATTCAGCTCAGTTTTAAAGTTATACCAAAATTTTACATAGATTATTATTAAAAAGTAGCTTTTTCTATTGATTGTTATAGTTTTAAAGATCGAACTCGAAATCCATACTATCCATATCCACACTAAGTAATCCGAAACTGACTTCAATCGGCTAAGGCACAAGGTATAAGTATTAATATAAAGCTGTGGAGTTGTATAACCATTTCTTATTCGGAACCAAAACCTGAACTCGATTTTAGAGGTGAAAGTATCGATGCAAGTGTTACGCGATCCGATGTCTCGATTGGGATAGGACACGCAATCGATTTACTGGGTCCCTCGAAAATTGATGGAAGGTGATCTTACGAAAACCTAATAGCTGTGAAACCGTACAAATGTAATACGTTTGTGTACTGTTTATAACATATGACCACACACCTCTATTTCACCAAAAGGGTAGGCAGATTTTTTTTTTATTTTTATGTATACAGGATAGCAAACGAGCTTGCAGCACCACCCATCCGCTGCCACCCATGACAACTGTGACTGACTTTGAACAAGACTCAATTAGGGACTGGGATGGTTAGTCCAATTAGTTGAGAAAGTTAATTAGAACATTAGTTGGTCAGTTCGTTAGTAGGTATGAGGACTAGGGACTGTTAGTGATAGTTAGTCCTGTTAGTTGGTGTTAGTAATAGTCCAGTTAGTACTTGTTAGTAGGAGTCTCGTTCTAAGTCAGTCACAGATGTGTTGCTACCCTTGAGGACTAAGATGGTCGCCTCTAAAGAAGTGTAACCGGAATCCACACCTTTCCAACCGGACCACAATTGCTTTAAAAACAATTATTACACGGCAGAAATGGTACTAGGTACCGTGGCGGGCGGTGGTACTGCCCCGGGCGAACTCTATATGGAACCAATTAGCTTTCATATAAAACCTATTTGGTTCCCTATAGGCTCTACCACCTACCACCAAAGCAGTAAACAGCAAAGTTATTCACTTGCGGGTTCCGGTTACACTTTAATACTGTCGCTGCGACCCATAGATGTCCCACTGCTGGGCACGGGTCTCACAGACACTGCTGCGGGAGGTCTAGAGCATACTCCACCACGCTACTCCAATGCGGATTGGCGGAAGGGTTAGTGGCCAACCCAGTGTCGAATATTCTCAAGCCACCCGAAGGTCTTCGACAATTTAAGGCTTAAAGACTGTTTCCAGCATTGAAAACAACCGAGACCGACGGCTTTACGTGCCCTCCGAAGCAAGAAAGCGTCCATGAAATTTTGCCACTAGCGATCACCCATCCACAAACCGACCGCGCCCGTCGTTGCTTAACTCTTTTGATCACATTGAATCGACGCAAGCCATTGGGCTATGGACGCTACACGCTACTTTTACTATAATCAGTTCAAATTCGATCTGGACTAAAGATAAGTTACTCTATGAATAAAGGTAGACAAAGAAAAGTCATCGGTTACCTAGCAAACCTTGACAAAATGGTGCATTTAACCTATAAATTAAATAATAACTAGTATTTCATACTAGCTTTTACCCGCGGCTCCGCCCGCGTGGTCAAAGGGAATTAACAATGAGTTGTTTATTCATACATGACACATTAGTGGTGGATGAATAGGACAGTTCCACGATTAAAAGATACTTTGAGGAACCAGAGGTAATGCTGACCGCAGATAAAGTGAACGTACACTGACATACTGGAGCTTTAAGCTAACTTCAATAGAAGTGTACTGGTGAAGATTTATGCAGGATCCACCGATTTTCCATATGGGTGTGAATCAAATGAATTTTACTAACGCCATCTATTAAGAACATCCAGAACTAAATATCTAACAAATAACAAAACATCGATCTTCCCATGGATGGGGGTGTTTTACCGCGGTAAAAAGTAGCCTACGTCACTCTCCACCCTCCTCACTATTCCTACACACAAAAACCATACCATATAATAGCTTCGTTGCGACGTGAAAGCCGGACAAACAAACAAACACACTTTCACATTTATAATATTAGTATGGAAGTATGGATTGACGGATAGCAGCGCCTTTTGTACCATAATTGTTTGGTATCATAAATAATGAAATGAACTGCCAACTGCCTATTATGGCCCTGCGCTTTAAAATATGCTATGTGCGCTATTGTTCTAAATAATCCTGGCTGCACAGCACACGATTATTTTCATGTGACGTTTGTACTATTATATATTCTGTGATGTCGTTTTCGAATATTTTTTCGGTTACTGCTAACGACGACATCCCTACGTCCGCACAATTTTTCGGTATCAATTAGCCTTGAACAGATTAAAATAAAATAAATCATTACAATACCTACACTGAATTGCCGTTGCTAGTCTAACATAGCACGACTGTATTTGTAAAATCGTTGATCCATCGGATTTTTCTAAACGAGGCCCGTCAGGATCCGTGAGTCAATACGCGTAAATTTTCGAAAGCTTCGGTTTTCATATCAATCAACGCGCGCCGGTATTTGTTGTTTTGGTTTTTAAACTAAAACAACCTTTGCTAGATAGGTGACATATGCCATGTGAATTAGCCACGGCGCGATGCGGGCGTGTAGGTATTTTGCGTACCTAGGTACCTACCTACTGCTGGTTTACCTACAACGCGATGCGGGCGTGTAGGTATTTTGCGTACCTAGGTACCTACCTACTGCTGGTTTACCTACAACGCGATGCGGGCGTGTAGGTATTTTGCGTACCTAGGTACCTACCTACTGCTGGTTTACCTACAACGCGATGCGGGCGTGTAGGTATTTTGCGTACCTACCTACTGCTGGTTTACCTACATACAATAGGATGTACCTGATACAATAGTACAAATTGACTAAAATGTTTTAGTATTTCGCTGCGACCCATAGACGTCCCACTGCTGGGCACGGGTCTCCCCCACAGACGCAGCTGCGGGAGGTCTAGAGCATACTCCACCACGCTGCTCCAATGCGGATTGGTGGAGGGGTTAGTGACCAACCCAGTGTCGAATGTTCTCAAGCCACCCGAAGGTCTTCGACAAGGCTTAACGACTGTTTCCAACATTGAAAACAACCGGGACCGACGGCTTTACGTGCCCTCCGAAGCACGGTAGCGTCCATGAAATTTTGCCACTAGCGGTCACCCATCCACAAACCGACCGCGCCCGTCGTTGCTTAACTCTTTGGATCACATTGAATCGACCCGAGCCATTGGGCTATGCACGCTACTTACCTACAAGTTTTAGTATTTACCTACAATTAACTAACAGATATCTATTCATAGAAATTACAAGGTAGTTAAAATGCAACTAAACCTCATGATTAGATTATAATGGAAATAATTCACTTCCCTACATAAATATTCACTATATCATAGTAACGAGTAGAAATCTTCAAGTTATTTTTTACGATTTAATTGAATTGTTTTTAATTGCTAAAATGTGTAATTGTTAATCGAATTGACTTTAATTCAATTAGGTTATCAATATTCAATCATTTATTAACTTTATCGTAGTTCTAACATTATTTAAATTTTATAAATGGCCAAGCCTTAGACGTTTAGTTACAATGCACACCTATATCATTCATGAAGCATCAATTATTATATGTACTCGTATATACCTCATGTGTGATTGTGTAAGTTATACGGACAAATTCGTTTTTAAGCAAAACAAAGTAAGAATTTCAGTCACGGGCTATCACCACTGCCAGAGTGGTGATAGCCCGTGACTGAAATTCTATCTCTTATTCGAAGGGTCCGGGTTCAAATTCTAGTGGCGTACGAAAGATTCAAGAATTGAAATGTCAATACATTGCCAGGAAACAGGCATCTCTGAGAGTTCTATTACGTTTTCGAAGGAATGTTAAGTCCGCTAAACCGCATTTGGCCAGCGTTGGCAGACATTGGCGTCAACAGACTCGTGCCCAACATGGGCAGTTCGGAAGGAAAGTAAACTTTAAATCGAAGCTAATTTTCTGTATGCAGTAGACACTAACTATTATAAAACATAAAATTTTAAATCTATACACATTCGAATAACAAAATAGATAGTTGCTTTCCGTTGACTAACGGACCGGAAACAGCTACCTGCGCCGGCGCATCTCAAATAGCTTACTCACATTGTTACCAACAATACCAGGAACTCCAATAACAGAGGGTGAAGATTATAAGGTTAAAATAAAATATTTATTAGCACGACAGCCGAAGTTAATTTTAACTGTATTAGTAAAATCATAGGGCTCAATTGAGAGTTACCTTAGAAAACAGATACGATAAAGAAATAAGAAGGCATTAATACAAATTTCAGTCCTATCCCCTTATAAATTGAGTCGTTATTTGTATTAGCAATGGTAATAACGGCTAAGCCCATAATGAACTTTTTGCATTGGTAACCTTTTTGCACTGACGATAGTCAGTTTCGTATTATTAAGTGAGAAATTCCTGTGGGAATACGTATGAGGGTAATTTAATGTTTTTTCTCGATGGTGCACTTCCGGGTCTTTATAAAAAGTTTCGTTCATCCATCCATCAATCCATCAGCCTTTACAAGTCCACAGCTGGACATAGGCCTCCCTTAATCCCGTATTTCGAAACCCCTCAGGCTGTAGGCCTCTCTAAATCGGTGCCACTTGTCTTGTGCCCTTTAAATTCGCCGGTTACTCAGTGAATTCTTTTATGAAGTTCACGGATGAAGTCACTGCCCATTTACAGAAATACTCATTCGTAAATAATACATAATAATACATTCGTAAGTAATACCCATTCGTAAATATTTTTTATTAACATTCGTACACTATATTCTTAACCCTTTAATGCGAGAGGAGACCCATAATAAGACCCATAATGGAAAGTAGTTATCATTAAGTAAAATTTTAAAAAGTATTTGTGTTTCAGTAGTCAGTTGGTGAAGAATGTTACTAGGCGTTAAGTCTGCCCATTATGCCTCAGCTAAGTTATTCAATGAAGAGTAAATAAAATATAAATACTTTATTACTGTATGATTCGCGCGTGTTTATATTCATAGTTGAAATTACGAGCTTACTCACGACCTTCCGTTTAGTGAGTGTACGCCGTGCCCGCCGCGAGAGCGTTCACTCCTGAAGATGATCAGGGTACAATAGGTAATAGTAGCATTCATAAAACTTCACAGCCCTAATTCATTGCAAGCAATATCGTCTCATCTGAGTAAAATTTTCGTTAGAACGCTATTGTTTTTCTACGTTGCAAACTCACAATTGTGTTTCTTAAAAACAATTTAGAAACCTCTATGATAAGATTTATAAAATTTCGGCTTTTGTGGCTGGTATTCCGACACCCCTTTCTTGATACGTAAAATATTTAAAACTTAAAAAAATTCTTTAGTAATTTTGTCTTATCATGAATTAATTAAAAAGTGTTTAAACTTAATAATGTAACTATCTTTATTAATTTTTAAACGATCTTTATCAACCAAATCAAGGCAATACAATATTGTTAAAAAGTCGGATTCCATTGACGGCAACGACATAGCATAATATATTTCTTTAATGGAAAACGAGATCGCTTGGAAAGTCTATGTTGGCTGTCTGAAGGTGAACACGTATAATCTAAGTCGTAATGTAATTGCCTTTTTACGGCTTATAACTTAGAACTCGTATTTAATACGACTTAGTTTTTTCTTAGCGCCTTAGGGGACTTGTGTGAATCGCAAGGTGATCCGATCTACTCCTATGCATTAGCAAGTAAGTAGTCGGGCGCAGTCTCAACTAATATGGTAGAACAAATCGTGTTAATAGGCGACCGGTGACCACAAATCATTTATTTCTTACTTACTAGACGATGTCTCCAGATGTACATTTTTCTGAACCAACTCTTTCTTCTAGCATGGAGAATAGACACTGAAGACCCTTTGCTTGATGGATTATTTAAGTATCCCGATCTCCAGGACTTCATGGTCCAGGAAACCACATCTTCAACCGGAACACAGTTATAGAATAATTAAGGGGTTTACAGACTATCGTCCACCGATCCGCATTGGAAAAGGGTGATGGAGCAGGTATGAATATGACGATATAAGTGTATACGCTGAAAAAAATTTTTCTAAAGAGAAAAAAATAAAGAAAAATAGTGTACGTAACTTTACCAATAGAAATAAAGATAAATTTATTAAATTAGCTCTAGACTAAGTAAAGAATCAAAATATTTAATGGCGAACTTTATTCGCTGCCATTCCGCACTTGGCCAGCATGGTGGTGTAAGGCCTTATTCTCCTATTCTGATTGTAGACCCGTGCCCAACAGTGAACAAACAAAGGGTTGTGATGGTGATCATCATGAAATTTCGACAAACGTACCTAACGTTGGTCTACGTTGGTCCCCATCCACACATCTCACATGATACACCTGACAGGAATGGTCTTTTGCTATTCTCTTCGCTCGTTTGACTTCAACCTCATACCTCAAGCACATACACATGCGAGACTATGAAACCGGTCGAGGCGGGCATCGGCGCACGCGCATCCTCCATTGGCCTTGACAGCATGACTTTCCGACTAAATGTCGGGATCTGTGATTCGAAAGGCCACGGCATAGCGATTAGAATCTCATAATAGCAATTATATAGACATTACGGGATACGTAATTAGGCGTTTCGTATGTTTTTTTTTGTGCATTAAAATGATTAAACTTTATTTAATGACATATCCTATATCAGATTTTAGATTATTCTAGGTTATTATTTGATATATGTATTACTTTTTTTCTTTTCATGTTACGTTTAAGTACTCACATGGACGAATAAACATATCGAGAAGACCTTATGTTAAATACATAGATAGTAAAAAATAAGCAGATCTGCCAGGCGCTGTAAAAGTGAAGCCTCGAAAACGTGCCAATTGATACGTTTTTTGGATACTCAGCGTCGCGCAGGGCACCGAGCACTACGCCATATTCATTTAGCAACTAAACAAGAATTTATTGATTGATCAAATCATTCACGTACCTATACTTAATGTGATGTTAGAATCTCAATGTCATTGCGGTTGTTAGGTGTGGAAAGGCATAATAAAATGATTGTATTGAAACGTAGTAGTGAGGTGACCATCCATAATTTTTATCGGTATAATTTTGAGTACTTCCACAGAATAATTGGTACTTCTTAATAAATAAATTAGGGTAGATGTTCCTTTGAAAAACCTGAGCTAGACGGGAACTCCATCAGGAACATACTCGTAGCTCAGAATTGAGTAGCAACCGCTCACAATTCTCCCCTGGCAGAATCTGGATTCTCTTACAGAAACTTACCACTGTAAAACATAGATTTAGAGAGTGAGAAATCACATGGAAGGGTCATAACGCTTTTTCCTTAATCGTACTACCAGTTAATTCCTACCGCAAGGCGCGGTGTTGATCCAAAAATATTTCTACTACAAAGTACTGTATATGGTATGTGTTTTTACTTTGGCTCGTCTGACAGCGAGTCACTTTCCATTGGTTCCGGATGGGGCAACGGTGTACGTATGGAGGTAATCGCACACTTATTTGTGCGGGAATGCTTCCGCTATCGTCTCTATTGATCGAGCCGGATAGGAGAACGCACACTGACGAGCACAAAAACTGAACAAACCGTAATAGGATTGTATGTGAATTTTTTAAATCCGGAACTGTTTACACCACCTATGTGCTTACAAACAGACGCAACTGTTGTTGCAAGATCATACGCATCACAACATTCGAAATGTTTGATGTAACACATAGTCGACCGAGCTGTCATAAATAATGCCGGTATAATTCCTCTAACCCTCGTATCATAAAATATTAATAAACTTATTTTAGCTATAGAGGGTTGTCTTCTTTATTCAAATTCATTTTTTAAAAAAACTTGAAGGGAAATGACAAAACACTTCATAGCCAATATTTATATGAATTAGTTGTTTATGTACATGTTTTTTTAAACCTAATTTTAAGAGAATGTTACCTAATAATATCGAGTATAACATGATTAGGCAATTATTTTAAATAGTTTTTCCTATCTTGATTTACGATATCATTTATCTTCACATCACTCGTAAGGCTCGTAGGTAACCGTCATGTCAATGGGAGAAAAATGACATTTATTGATTGCCTGATTGACGTTTAAGAGCTGTATGGTTGTATCTATAAAATTGTGTATAGAGTTTTTTATGAGAATACAAATAAGTTTATATAATATTTTATATAGTTCATATAGATGAGACAATAAAAAACATAATATTAATATATTATGTTTTTTATTGTCGATATAAAGTATCACTAGAACCGTTCAGCCTTCTATTATGTTTTAGTTTAATATACGAACATATATACAAAATAAAGTAAACGTCCTCAACGAGCATAATAATATTTTATCATACTATTATTTTATATCTGATAATGACAGAGCTACATTTGCTAGAATTTGAGAGATGCTATGCAGTTATTTCATAGTGGCTCATTATTGATTGTCCAATTATCAATTATTATTATTCTCCTGCTTTCCCTTTGTTTCTTCGTGTCATCAGTTCAACTAGTTCATATTATGTATTCAGAACGATGGGCTAATAGTCATGAAGGATAGCTTTGATAAATCAGAATCAATATTGGTTGCAAAATTGATTCTGGTTCTTTGATAAATCACAGTTTTATTATCAACGACGTAAACTTAACTTTTACCAGTTCTTTCAACAGTTCCTAGTTAATATTCCCTCAGACTATCCCTTAAAATAGATAAAGCTACAATAGATATTTCCCTTCAATCCTTTAGTCTCCGAGAAACGCAAACTGGCATTCGCTGCAATGGTACTGCCCCGGGCGAACTCTATATGGAACCAATTAGCTTTCATATAAAACCTATTTGGTTCCCTATAGGCTCTACCACCTACCACCAAAGCAGTAAACAGCAAAGTTATTCACTTGCGGGTTCCGGTTACACTTTAATACTGTCGCTGCGACCCATAGATGTCCCACTGCTGGGCACGGGTCTCACAGACACTGCTGCGGGAGGTCTAGAGCATACTCCACCACGCTACTCCAATGCGGATTGGCGGAAGGGTTAGTGGCCAACCCAGTGTCGAATATTCTCAAGCCACCCGAAGGTCTTCGACAATTTAAGGCTTAAAGACTGTTTCCAGCATTGAAAACAACCGAGACCGACGGCTTTACGTACCCTCCGAAGCAAGAAAGCGTCCATGAAATTTTGCCACTAGCGATCACCCATCCACAAACCGACCGCGCCCGTCGTTGCTTAACTATTTTGATCACATTGAATCGACGCAAGCCATTGGGCTATGGACGCTACACGCTACTTTTACTATAATCAGTTCAAATTCGATCTGGACTAAAGATAAGTTACTCTATGAATAAAGGTAGACAAAGAAAAGTCATCGGTTACCTAGCAAACCTTGACAAAATGGTGCATTTAACCTATAAATTAAATAATAACTAGTATTTCATACTAGCTTTTACCCGCGGCTCCGCCCGCGTGGTCAAAGGGAATTAACAATGAGTTGTTTATTCATACATGACACATTAGTGGTGGATGAATAGGACAGTTCCACGATTAAAAGATACTTTGAGGAACCAGAGGTAATGCTGACCGCAGATAAAGTGAACGTACACTGACATACTGGAGCTTTAAACTAACTTCAATAGAAGTGTACTGGTGAAGATTTATGCAGGATCCACCGATTTTCCATATGGGTGTGAATCAAATGAATTTTACTAACGCCATCTATTAAGAACATCCAGAACTAAATATCTAACAAATAACAAAACATCGATCTTCCCATGGATGGGGGTGTTTTACCGCGGTAAAAAGTAGCCTACGTCACTCTCCACCCTCCTCACTATTCCTACACACAAAAACCATACCATATAATAGCTTCGTTGCGACGTGAAAGCCGGACAAACAAACAAACACACTTTCACATTTATAATATTAGTATGGAAGTATGGATTGACGGATAGCAGCGCCTTTTGTACCATAATTGTTTGGTATCATAAATAATGAAATGAACTGCCAACTGCCTATTATGGCCCTGCGCTTTAAAATATGCTATGTGCGCTATTGTTCTAAATAATCCTGGCTGCACAGCACACGATTATTTTCATGTGACGTTTGTACTATTATATATTCTGTGATGTCGTTTTCGAATATTTTTTCGGTTACTGCTAACGACGACATCCCTACGTCCGCACAATTTTTCGGTATCAATTAGCCTTGAACAGATTAAAATAAAATAAATCATTACAATACCTACACTGAATTGCCGTTGCTAGTCGAACATAGCACGACTGTATTTGTAAAATCGTTGATCCATCGGATTTTTCTAAACGAGGCCCGTCAGGATCCGTGAGTCAATACGCGTAAATTTTCGAAAGCTTCGGTTTTCATATCAATCAACGCGCGCCGGTATTTGTTGTTTTGGTTTTTAAACTAAAACAACCTTTGCTAGATAGGTGACATATGCCATGTGAATTAGCCACGGCGCGATGCGGGCGTGTAGGTATTTTGCGTACCTAGGTACCTACCTACTGCTGGTTTACCTACAACGCGATGCGGGCGTGTAGGTATTTTGCGTACCTAGGTACCTACCTACTGCTGGTTTACCTACAACGCGATGCGGGCGTGTAGGTATTTTGCGTACCTAGGTACCTACCTACTGCTGGTTTACCTACAACGCGATGCGGGCGTGTAGGTATTTTGCGTACCTACCTACTGCTGGTTTACCTACATACAATAGGATGTACCTGATACAATAGTACAAATTGACTAAAATGTTTTAGTATTTCGCTGCGACCCATAGACGTCCCACTGCTGGGCACGGGTCTCCCCCACAGACGCAGCTGCGGGAGGTCTAGAGCATACTCCACCACGCTGCTCCAATGCGGATTGGTGGAGGGGTTAGTGACCAACCCAGTGTCGAATGTTCTCAAGCCACCCGAAGGTCTTCGACAAGGCTTAACGACTGTTTCCAACATTGAAAACAACCGGGACCGACGGCTTTACGTGCCCTCCGAAGCACGGTAGCGTCCATGAAATTTTGCCACTAGCGGTCACCCATCCACAAACCGACCGCGCCCGTCGTTGCTTAACTCTTTGGATCACATTGAATCGACCCGAGCCATTGGGCTATGCACGCTACTTACCTACAAGTTTTAGTATTTACCTACAATTAACTAACAGATATCTATTCATAGAAATTACAAGGTAGTTAAAATGCAACTAAACCTCATGATTAGATTATAATGGAAATAATTCACTTCCCTACATAAATATTCACTATATCATAGTAACGAGTAGAAATCTTCAAGTTATTTTTTACGATTTAATTGAATTGTTTTTAATTGCTAAAATGTGTAATTGTTAATCGAATTGACTTTAATTCAATTAGGTTATCAATATTCAATCATTTATTAACTTTATCGTAGTTCTAACATTATTTAAATTTTATAAATGGCCAAGCCTTAGACGTTTAGTTACAATGCACACCTATATCATTCATGAAGCATCAATTATTATATGTACTCGTATATACCTCATGTGTGATTGTGTAAGTTATACGGACAAATTCGTTTTTAAGCAAAACAAAGTAAGAATTTCAGTCACGGGCTATCACCACTGCCAGAGTGGTGATAGCCCGTGACTGAAATTCTATCTCTTATTCGAAGGGTCCGGGTTCAAATTCTAGTGGCGTACGAAAGATTCAAGAATTGAAATGTCAATACATTGCCAGGAAACAGGCATCTCTGAGAGTTCTATTACGTTTTCGAAGGAATGTTAAGTCCGCTAAACCGCATTTGGCCAGCGTTGGCAGACATTGGCGTCAACAGACTCGTGCCCAACATGGGCAGTTCGGAAGGAAAGTAAACTTTAAATCGAAGCTAATTTTCTGTATGCAGTAGACACTAACTATTATAAAACATAAAATTTTAAATCTATACACATTCGAATAACAAAATAGATAGTTGCTTTCCGTTGACTAACGGACCGGAAACAGCTACCTGCGCCGGCGCATCTCAAATAGCTTACTCACATTGTTACCAACAATACCAGGAACTCCAATAACAGAGGGTGAAGATTATAAGGTTAAAATAAAATATTTATTAGCACGACAGCCGAAGTTAATTTTAACTGTATTAGTAAAATCATAGGGCTCAATTGAGAGTTACCTTAGAAAACAGATACGATAAAGAAATAAGAAGGCATTAATACAAATTTCAGTCCTATCCCCTTATAAATTGAGTCGTTATTTGTATTAGCAATGGTAATAACGGCTAAGCCCATAATGAACTTTTTGCATTGGTAACCTTTTTGCACTGACGATAGTCAGTTTCGTATTATTAAGTGAGAAATTCCTGTGGGAATACGTATGAGGGTAATTTAATGTTTTTTCTCGATGGTGCACTTCCGGGTCTTTATAAAAAGTTTCGTTCATCCATCCATCAATCCATCAGCCTTTACAAGTCCACAGCTGGACATAGGCCTCCCTTAATCCCGTATTTCGAAACCCCTCAGGCTGTAGGCCTCACTAAATCGGTGCCACTTGTCTTGTGCCCTTTAAATTCGCCGGTTACTCAGTGAATTCTTTTATGAAGTTCACGGATGAAGTCACTGCCCATTTACAGAAATACTCATTCGTAAATAATACATAATAATACATTCGTAAGTAATACCCATTCGTAAATATTTTTTATTAACATTCGTACACTATATTCTTAACCCTTTAATGCGAGAGGAGACCCATAATAAGACCCATAATGGAAAGTAGTTATCATTAAGTAAAATTTTAAAAAGTATTTGTGTTTCAGTAGTCAGTTGGTGAAGAATGTTACTAGGCGTTAAGTCTGCCCATTATGCCTCAGCTAAGTTATTCAATGAAGAGTAAATAAAATATAAATACTTTATTACTGTATGATTCGCGCGGGTTTATATTCATAGTTGAAATTACGAGCTTACTCACGACCTTCCGTTTAGTGAGTGTACGCCGTGCCCGCCGCGAGAGCGTTCACTCCTGAAGATGATCAGGGTACAATAGGTAATAGTAGCATTCATAAAACTTCACAGCCCTAATTCATTGCAAGCAATATCGTCTCATCTGAGTAAAATTTTCGTTAGAACGCTATTGTTTTTCTACGTTGCAAACTCACAATTGTGTTTCTTAAAAACAATTTAGAAACCTCTATGATAAGATTTATAAAATTTCGGCTTTTGTGGCTGGTATTCCGACACCCCTTTCTTGATACGTAAAATATTTAAAACTTAAAAAAATTCTTTAGTAATTTTGTCTTATCATGAATTAATTAAAAAGTGTTTAAACTTAATAATGTAACTATCTTTATTAATTTTTAAACGATCTTTATCAACCAAATCAAGGCAATACAATATTGTTAAAAAGTCGGATTCCATTGACGGCAACGACATAGCATAATATATTTCTTTAATGGAAAACGAGATCGCTTGGAAAGTCTATGTTGGCTGTCTGAAGGTGAACACGTATAATCTAAGTCGTAATGTAATTGCCTTTTTACGGCTTATAACTTAGAACTCGTATTTAATACGACTTAGTTTTTTCTTAGCGCCTTAGGGGACTTGTGTGAATCGCAAGGTGATCCGATCTACTCCTATGCATTAGCAAGTAAGTAGTCGGGCGCAGTCTCAACTAATATGGTAGAACAAATCGTGTTAATAGGCGACCGGTGACCACAAATCATTTATTTCTTACTTACTAGACGATGTCTCCAGATGTACATTTTTCTGAACCAACTCTTTCTTCTAGCATGGAGAATAGACACTGAAGACCCTTTGCTTGATGGATTATTTAAGTATCCCGATCTCCAGGACTTCATGGTCCAGGAAACCACATCTTCAACCGGAACACAGTTATAGAATAATTAAGGGGTTTACAGACTATCGTCCACCGATCCGCATTGGAAAAGGGTGATGGAGCAGGTATGAATATGACGATATAAGTGTATACGCTGAAAAAAATTTTTCTAAAGAGAAAAAAATAAAGAAAAATAGTGTACGTAACTTTACCAATAGAAATAAAGATAAATTTATTAAATTAGCTCTAGACTAAGTAAAGAATCAAAATATTTAATGGCGAACTTTATTCGCTGCCATTCCGCACTTGGCCAGCATGGTGGTGTAAGGCCTTATTCTCCTATTCTGATTGTAGACCCGTGCCCAACAGTGAACAAACAAAGGGTTGTGATGGTGATCATCATGAAATTTCGACAAACGTACCTAACGTTGGTCTACGTTGGTCCCCATCCACACATCTCACATGATACACCTGACAGGAATGGTCTTTTGCTATTCTCTTCGCTCGTTTGACTTCAACCTCATACCTCAAGCACATACACATGCGAGACTATGAAACCGGTCGAGGCGGGCATCGGCGCACGCGCATCCTCCATTGGCCTTGACAGCATGACTTTCCGACTAAATGTCGGGATCTGTGATTCGAAAGGCCACGGCATAGCGATTAGAATCTCATAATAGCAATTATATAGACATTACGGGATACGTAATTAGGCGTTTCGTATGTTTTTTTTTGTGCATTAAAATGATTAAACTTTATTTAATGACATATCCTATATCAGATTTTAGATTATTCTAGGTTATTATTTGATATATGTATTACTTTTTTTCTTTTCATGTTACGTTTAAGTACTCACATGGACGAATAAACATATCGAGAAGACCTTATGTTAAATACATAGATAGTAAAAAATAAGCAGATCTGCCAGGCGCTGTAAAAGTGAAGCCTCGAAAACGTGCCAATTGATACGTTTTTTGGATACTCAGCGTCGCGCAGGGCACCGAGCACTACGCCATATTCATTTAGCAACTAAACAAGAATTTATTGATTGATCAAATCATTCACGTACCTATACTTAATGTGATGTTAGAATCTCAATGTCATTGCGGTTGTTAGGTGTGGAAAGGCATAATAAAATGATTGTATTGAAACGTAGTAGTGAGGTGACCATCCATAATTTTTATCGGTATAATTTTGAGTACTTCCACAGAATAATTGGTACTTCTTAATAAATAAATTAGGGTAGATGTTCCTTTGAAAAACCTGAGCTAGACGGGAACTCCATCAGGAACATACTCGTAGCTCAGAATTGAGTAGCAACCGCTCACAATTCTCCCCTGGCAGAATCTGGATTCTCTTACAGAAACTTACCACTGTAAAACATAGATTTAGAGAGTGAGAAATCACATGGAAGGGTCATAACGCTTTTTCCTTAATCGTACTACCAGTTAATTCCTACCGCAAGGCGCGGTGTTGATCCAAAAATATTTCTACTACAAAGTACTGTATATGGTATGTGTTTTTACTTTGGCTCGTCTGACAGCGAGTCACTTTCCATTGGTTCCGGATGGGGCAACGGTGTACGTATGGAGGTAATCGCACACTTATTTGTGCGGGAATGCTTCCGCTATCGTCTCTATTGATCGAGCCGGATAGGAGAACGCACACTGACGAGCACAAAAACTGAACAAACCGTAATAGGATTGTATGTGAATTTTTTAAATCCGGAACTGTTTACACCACCTATGTGCTTACAAACAGACGCAACTGTTGTTGCAAGATCATACGCATCACAACATTCGAAATGTTTGATGTAACACATAGTCGACCGAGCTGTCATAAATAATGCCGGTATAATTCCTCTAACCCTCGTATCATAAAATATTAATAAACTTATTTTAGCTATAGAGGGTTGTCTTCTTTATTCAAATTCATTTTTTAAAAAAACTTGAAGGGAAATGACAAAACACTTCATAGCCAATATTTATATGAATTAGTTGTTTATGTACATGTTTTTTTAAACCTAATTTTAAGAGAATGTTACCTAATAATATCGAGTATAACATGATTAGGCAATTATTTTAAATAGTTTTTCCTATCTTGATTTACGATATCATTTATCTTCACATCACTCGTAAGGCTCGTAGGTAACCGTCATGTCAATGGGAGAAAAATGACATTTATTGATTGCCTGATTGACGTTTAAGAGCTGTATGGTTGTATCTATAAAATTGTGTATAGAGTTTTTTATGAGAATACAAATAAGTTTATATAATATTTTATATAGTTCATATAGATGAGACAATAAAAAACATAATATTAATATATTATGTTTTTTATTGTCGATATAAAGTATCACTAGAACCGTTCAGCCTTCTATTATGTTTTAGTTTAATATACGAACATATATACAAAATAAAGTAAACGTCCTCAACGAGCATAATAATATTTTATCATACTATTATTTTATATCTGATAATGACAGAGCTACATTTGCTAGAATTTGAGAGATGCTATGCAGTTATTTCATAGTGGCTCATTATTGATTGTCCAATTATCAATTATTATTATTCTCCTGCTTTCCCTTTGTTTCTTCGTGTCATCAGTTCAACTAGTTCATATTATGTATTCAGAACGATGGGCTAATAGTCATGAAGGATAGCTTTGATAAATCAGAATCAATATTGGTTGCAAAATTGATTCTGGTTCTTTGATAAATCACAGTTTTATTATCAACGACGTAAACTTAACTTTTACCAGTTCTTTCAACAGTTCCTAGTTAATATTCCCTCAGACTATCCCTTAAAATAGATAAAGCTACAATAGATATTTCCCTTCAATCCTTTAGTCTCCGAGAAACGCAAACTGGCATTCGCTGCAATACACTACCGTGACAGTTTGTCGTTTGCAATAGAATGCATTTGCATGCCCAGTTATGTAAATAGATATTCAATTGTCAGTTTGCGTGGAACTGTCCTTGTCGCATAGTAAACACTATGAATTTCTCTAAAGGCGCAAAACCATATCGTATAAAAATATTATGTAATTTTAAAGGTTCCGTACCCAACGGGTGTGGGTGGGATGATGTATTTCTGTTGCTTCTATAACAACAAACACTAAAATACAGCAAAACAGCAAAAAAATATATTTAACAACAATTTAAAAAAATTAGGTGAATCTGCTTTGCACTTCAAATAAAAAGTTAACACGAAATGAATTATTTTATGGAGTAATTAGTTTCATACTACCCTCTGTAATTAATCTAAGCTGATGCTGCAGTCAATTAAAGAAATGTGTTTGAACATAGGTACCGGCTGTTTTCTCATTTTACTTACAGCGACGTTGGATTGCCGTCGATATACGTAATTACTACAGTGAGAATCGAGCTGGTTTAAAGAATTCATTAGAAAATTCGACGCAGCGCTTAGTTAAAAGGGGAAAGTGTTTTTTTCGTGTTGTTCTTCATTCAGTGATCAATTTGTGCGATTTTGTAACTGTTTGCAATAACTAAGTACTTAAACATCCATTAGGAAAGATTCTGATGGTAAGGAACGAGGGATATACGAGTAAGTAATAAGTTCTCAGTTAAAAAGAAACTTACGAAGATAAAGAAAACTCAATAAATTTTAATGCAAGTGACTGTTAAAATAGAGTGTAATATAAAAAAAAGTTCAGAAAATGTCATATAAAATTAATTGTCTACTACTGTTCAAATTGCTTTATAGGAGATGACAAAAACTTGCCAACATGCAAACCAATACTCCCGGTATTGGTTTAAAGCATAACCATTTATGTGATATTTCGTGTTTTAATAGTTATCTATGTGATAAACAGTTGGAGAAGAATGTGATACTTAAAAAAATAAGACCTCGACAGTGTATTATCATCTCTCTCTGTTTCACTTCTTTTCGCTTCATCGCTTTATGTTAGACAATAACTTAAGTTAGGATGTTTCACTGTAAATACATAAACGATTAGTTCCGAGACTGGACTATTCCGATCCGATCTAGACTGGATTTAAATATGTTTTTATCCTTATTATTTAACCTTAATAAAATACTTGTCTAAAAAAACGAAATGTAACTGTCATTACTTCTGTTTGTCATGATAGAGACCGAATGACACCCGCTTCATAGCTGAATAATACGTTCTTACGTTATATATCGTTTTATTACATAATTTGGACATTACTTACCTGTAAATCGTAACTAAATCCATACTAATATTATAAATGGGAAAGTGTGTTTGTTTGTTTGTCCGGCTTTCACGTCGCAACGAAGCTATTATATGGTATGGTTTTTGTGTGTGGAGATAGTGAGGAGGGTGGAGAGTGACGTAGGCTACTTTTTACCGCGGTAAAACATCCCCATGGGAAGATATTATCGATGTTTTGTTATTTTCTAGATATTTAGTTCCGGATGTTGTTAATAGATGGCATTGTTAATTCCCTTTTCCCACGCGGGCGGAGCCGCGGGTAAAAGCTAGTAAACTTATAAATAGTGTAGGTTACTTAAAATACTTGCGTAGGTAAGTATGTACTTACTTTAAAAATAATCTGATAAAATTGAGATGAAGTGAGCAGTAAGAATGCGCCATTTAATTTTGCAATAATTAATTGTTGCATTGAGAACCAAACGATTGCAGAACAAATCGTACCGTCAGATCTGCAATCAATTAAATAACAACGAAATAATTTCAAAATAATTGCAATTCTTTAAGTTGAGGATTATGTTACGGCGAGTAGTTTTTACGTCGGTCGTCAGAGGGCAGCCAGTGGGGAATCGTCAGATTGGCGTCTGGCTGTCGTTGCGGGGCAACGAATCAACAATAATTTTTCTTGAAAAGAAAACGGAATAAGTTCTGTTATAGAATAAAATACATATTTCTGGATTATTATTTATTTTTACGTAACAATTATTAAAATAGAAGACATTTTATTGTGATTTATAGCTGTTATTGGATTTTTATAACTAGAAATTCGTTCGCAATTTGGATTTGCGCCCGGTGTGGGGTAAAAGATGCCTAGGAACCAAATATTACTGATGAAAATTAGGTGTTCATCTTCTGTGCACAGTCTCTCATCATGCGTCTGTGGTTCTATACACCTCACTCGTTATTGGGGGATAAAATACCTTTATTTATTTTTCTCCGATGCTAATAAACATTAATAAATTAAATTAAACAAACAGTTCTATAGATGGACCCGTTGGTGCAATCGGTAGTAAACCTGCCTGTTACGCCAGGTGTCGTGGGTTCGAATCCTACTCAGGACAAACATTCGTGTGACAAAAATTTGTGTTTGTTCTGTGTCTGGATGTTAAAATTATTTATTTAAGTACCTATGTATTTAAAATACCTATGTATGTATATCAGTCTCTGACACCCATAGTACAGGCTCACACCTAGTTTGGGGTCGGATGGCTGTGTGTGAGAATGTCCATGATATTTATTATTATTATCTAACTTCAGAAGGAGGTTTGGTTATCATAACTATTTTGTAAGCAAAACAAATCTTAAAGCATTTAAGTAATAAACTGACACCATAAACACTCCAACCATTGACGACGCAATAAGATCGTCATAATCGGTATTTAGTAACTGCTCTATTAATCGCTTTACCGTAAATAATGTCTTAATTGGTATTATCTAATTACCGAAAAGAATAAAATTGACCTATAATATGATTCAACGTCATGATTACCAAATAATTGGTTTCGTTTGTTTTTCAATACAATAACACAACATAAAGTCACGCCTTAATTTCCCTGAAAGGGTAGACAGAGGTGTGTAGTACACCCAGTTTTCTCCAGTAATGTACGTATCGGAGAACTCTCATATATGTTTCCTCACGATGTTTTTTTTCCAGTTACAGCAGGTGATATTAACTTCTTAAAACATACAT
The DNA here is from genome assembly GCA_944567765.1 of Carterocephalus palaemon. Lineage (NCBI taxonomy): Eukaryota > Metazoa > Arthropoda > Insecta > Lepidoptera > Hesperiidae > Carterocephalus > Carterocephalus palaemon. The sequence continues at coordinate 3,273,350 of OX155658.1, read as the reverse complement.
ACAGCAGCGTGGTGGAGTTACTCTATATCTCCCGCAGTGGTGTCTATGGGGGAGATGCCCCATGCCCAGCAGTGGGACGTCTATTGGTCACACTTTGTGTATTAATACATTTATTAGCCTGTAATAAGGGACGCGGTAAAAGCAGCACATGTAGCCCTGCGAGAAGGTCAGACGAACTGAAGGCGGCGGGAAACCGCTGGATCCAAGGCACAAGACCGGTTGAAATGTCGTTTATGAGAGGCCTATGTCCAGCTGTGGACCTCAAAAGGCTGATGATGAAAATGATGGATGGACACCATTTATGCTACTTGTATACAAAAGTTTCATCTTACACTCATTTTCAATTATTGCATAGACAAGCAATAATTATTAGTGATAGCTGTTCATAACAATTCACGCGTAGGTACAATTTCAATATTAATATTAAATTATGTCAAACAGCAAAACGTGCGTAGACGCCTACCTAGAGAACTTACTTTAGCTGAAATTGCTCCACATTAGAGTAATGACATTCTTTCAATCTTTTCATTACATAATACTCTGTGTTTGTGTAGAAAACCGAAGCGATTGTTAAATTTCACGATCAAATGAGTAAAATTGCTATTGTCATCATAACAGTGTTATGCAATATCAGCTTTCGTCTATTAATCAGAGTTACCATTAAGTGCCTTTTGTTTGTTTCTTACACGTTTGTTACAGTACCTGTTGTTTATTTATTATCTTTTGCTTAAGTACATAAGTATCATAATCAATGCAACAATTTTCGTATTACGTCTATTACTTTACTGCATGTAAATCATATTATATACAGCGATTTGTTACTGGCAAGAATAACATGTCCTTTCTTTTAAGGTGGTTTAACAAAAACAACCCACCACTCGAGAAATCCGTTCTGGGCCAACGTGGGCCACGCTAATTGTGAAAACAATAGTCCTACAGTACACCTTAAAGTGTTGCTATACAGTAAAACTCATATATACACACATAATACAATTTATTTAAATTAAATGTTTGTGTAAACAATGAATACTCTTAGAAATTTTCTAATCTGTGCTTCTCCTTGCAGGTGTAAATAAACAACGCGCGCAAGAAATTCAGGACGATCGTGCGGATTGTTGACCCAGTCTCGAACGGTCACCGGAACCATTATGCCTTATTCATCTATCAATATCTAACACGAGGCACCTGCCTGGCATCGCAAGCGGAAGAACCGTTAGCTAATTATGACGGTTTACTAGATCAACCAACATGATGGAAGAGGTGACATCGCGTCCCAATGTCGAGTACATCCCCCCTCTGCCCCCAAAAGCGAAGCAGAGAACTGGATCGACCACCTTCACGCAGATCGGCAATGATGATAGCCTTAGAGTGAGCGGATTCGATGCAACAGACGGCCGGTCCAGCATGGAATCTTTAAGTTCGATGCACTCGCTTGTCCTTAATTCTAAGACCCCTTCAGCAACGGTATTCATAGCGGCGACGCAGCCAGACCGACCCGCCATCGCGCCTGCCGCAGACGTTCTCACCACAAACGGACCTCACGTGGTCACTATCAGGATAAACACGGACGCCGACAAGCCAAAAGCACCTAAAATATCAAGCGTACACCTCAAAAGTGAAGTCGACTATGATACGTATAAAATCAGTGATACAAGCAAAAAGAATAACAGCCTTGTCAGGTTAAATGTCGAGGAAAACCGGCCAAAAATTATTGAGAATGAAGATTTATCAAGGGTAGACAAACCACCATATATTTACTGCAACTCATACGTCAATTCGATGAGTAATATGGTAATGTCGAGCGGTCAGTGTTCACCGAGCGACACTCTAGACTCGGGAACGTGCAGCGACCTTGACGGCACGCCACCGCCGCTTCCCAAAAAGAAATCTTTCAAGTCAAATTCCGCCAAGAAAGCCGTATCCGTCACGGTGATTAGTTCGACAAGAAATATTGGCGAGCTCGATTTTGAAGATAACGATTCAAACATTTCGTGCGATTCTCTCAACAGCAGCGAATTGAATGTGTCCGTGCACGCTGAGGAAAGTCACATAGAAGAGGTGAGCAAAAAGGAAAAGAAGCTGTTTGAATCACCTGCAGCACCACAGATGCCGGCGATCACTCAGACGAATAAAGACACGAGCTTTCTACCACAAGGTCTTCTGCAAGACATTAGAGACCGTTCCGCAAAACTCAGCACGGTCGAAACCGAAAGTGAGTTAAACAGCGGTCGACACGGGGAAGTGAGCCAGAATATTAATGAAAATGCTAATATATCAAAAGAAAGCGCGCAGCTCACGTCGTTCCGTTTAGTTTCGCAGTTTAATAGTGAGGCGAAGATAAACGGCGGCGCGGAGTCGTTACCCACTAACTTGAGTAGTAAAACGCCTTTGATTAGCGAGAGTACTTACGAGGAGCGAAAACAGTTGGACAAAATGAAACAGGAACGTGTGTGCAGTGATTATTTCGATACGGACAAATATTACGATTTTCATCTGAACGAGAAAGAGTTTGACAATGTGTCGGTATCTAGTGCTAGTGCAAGTGTTTGTGATGAAGCCGTAGTGGAATATTTTGCTGGGATCAAGGATTATAAGAGTGAGGAGTCACCTTCGACTATTAGGAGCTCGAAGGGCACCATTCGCGGCGTCAAAAACCGCGTCAGAGCCGGAATAGCCACGTTCCTCCAAATCCAGAACACAACTAAGGTAATTGCTTATTTAATTTCTGTTTCTACGCTACACGCGGCCAGTTTTAGAGGTCAATTCGTATTTGAAAGTCACGTAGTAAAGTTTGTTACAATTATCTTATTTAATAACCGTTGAAACTGCCAAACCAACTGTTGTCGTGTAAGGAATGACACTTGGTAATTTCAACACACGATACAAATTTTAAACTTGTATTTCGAGTTTGTACATGGTTGATTAGCTGTCTTTGTCTTTTCTAGAACAATAGGTACTGTATTTTTTACGCTTAAAATATTTTTAATCTATCACCGTGAATATTTATTTTTTCCTTGTAAAACCAGTATCGAATTCGGGGTCACATAACTATACTGACATGTAATATTTAAATGAGTTTTGTCGAATCAGCATTCACCTAGTCAGTTTTCCAGTGTAACATAAAGACACAAGTCTGATTTCATTGAAATTATTTATTCTTATCCAAAATCTACGTTCAATAATGATGGCTTATCGTTTATAATATCTGGCCAATTAGTTGTGAGTTTTCTCAAATTTTCCGCTTTTCTAACGTGTGCTAATTAAAGTTAAGCTACCGTTTCCTCTCGAGGGTCTCGCAGTTATGTGAAGTCGGAAACGACAGCATTTTCAAGTTTCCAGCTATCAATGGTACAAGAAACTAGACGTAGAGAAAGTGAGGGGTCTCAGAAAAAGATAGAGCTGGTGCATACACTATTGTTGGGAAAGTACCTACTAGAAAGCATATTCTGGAAATTATAGTGCGATCGCTTCAACTTCTGGTTTATAGTGTGATGTGTTGTTCGGTTCCTCATTATTCTTCCTACATGTTAATGCATATCCATATGCTAATAGGTGCGAAAGCCCACGTATTGGCACTTCGTTGTCATTACAAAAGGAATTGTTACGACCGGTGGTGTCGGTTATGCAATTAAAAAGGCATTAATCAATATATAAGTATTACTTATTGGATTGTTTAAGGAAATACAACAGGTGATAAAAAATTGAGGAACTTTATTAACATACACGAACATCAAACATACAGTTGGTATTAAACTAAAATAATAATATCACAAAGCGATCATACAGTGGTCTTAAGTTTTTTTTGTATGTATTGGTTTGTACTTTTTTTGCCGTTGACTGCCTCGTTGGTCTAGGCCTCTAGGGCATCTGGAGGTCCTGGTCTCGATACCCGGGTCGGGCAAAGTATTATTGGGTTCTAAATTGAAACTCCTAGTAGTAGCTCGGAGTCTAGATTTGTAGTCACGATAAAAGGCTCACCATCGATTACATGGGATCGAAAAATAACTGGTGAAAAGTGGATGTACACCCACCTCTGCCTAGGAATGCCACAAAATACGAAAACAACAAAAAATTCCAGTTTAATTAACTATTTCACAGTTACATTCATTTTAATCCATTAATCAAATCAATTTCATTCGTATCTAGTTCTCTTTCGGCATCACGGTCAACCGAGTCCACAACAGTATAATTAATCCAGTATATAATCCAGTTTAACTTAATTCTGAGTGGCATCCTTTACAGCTCACCACTTTCAAATGACGCCGTAATCTATGGATAGAATCGTTAGTTATCATTTTGCCAATTGCAACCACCTGGCCGTCCACGGTTTTATATAGTCCTCTTCAGTTGTGATGACGTTAATAGAATGATACATAGAAACACTTGTAACGTGTCTTTACATACCTGTTAGCGATAAACATCGGAGTAGTTATTCGGCCGTGAAACTTAGTTAGCGCGAACATGACACGCGCTTCAAGATTTCTGAGAATTGCCACTTATAAAACTGATGATTTCAACAAGTTTCAATCTTGTGTCTCAAGTAATAAGGAAGACGTAACCGAAAGCAATAAAGAATAAGTAATCATTTTATTGTTATAACGAATCAATACGAAATAGTTTCTTGTCAATAAATTTCCATCTGGAATGTTCCTTTGTATACATCAGATATCCAATCTGATGGTTTATGACGACGACTGCAAGGCGCGGTGGTGACTGACTGCCGAACTCATGACAGAAGTCGCAAACTGGGCGGAAGCCTCACCTTGTACTATCAAGGATCTTGACCCCAAAGGCATCCTGGGATTTATCCGAGTGATTGGCCTTTGGGATCAGGTTTGAACTTTTAGAATATTTAGAAAGATCTAAAAAGATCTATTGTATCTTTTTAGGTCGCAGTGGCTTATGGGCATTATGGCCCATACCCCTCTTTTTCCTACAAACAAATCAACAAACAAAAATCGTGAGCTTGCGATCCATGTGACATCCCAGGTACCGGACGGTCTGCTGTCACTCTAATTCCTCACGGATGGGTTGTGCAGCAAGCTCTAAGCAAAGTCACCCAAACTTTGATGTAACCTACATCGTTATTTTTATTAACCTTATTAACCTTACATTGGGTTAAGTTATTCATCTAAATGCGTATTATGAAACATACTTCTGTAGGCTCGATTCGCGAACACAATCACATAAAAAATCCACTTCGAATGCGTCTTCCGTGTCTATCCAACCTTGACTGACCGGCCCCGGTAACCGTTCACTTGACGCTTACTAATTTTAACCTCGGCCGTTTGTAATATTCGCATCAATTACAATCCAATACAACTCCTGACGACTCGTGGAACGGTGCCGGACGGACCGTGTCTGCAGATCACGGGTTCAAATCCCGGATAAACAGAAAATTAATTCGCCGAAAAATATTTGTACACGCAGTGGTACGGGACCCTGACTGCTGACTGCGAGTCATTTCATTTCATTTCATTTCATTGTCGACTGAAGCAGATATTTACTTGCAGATAATATGGCTTCATTTCGTGGGTGGTTAAATGCCATCGATATAAAAAAGACATAGGCCAAATTCATAGGCAACCCATAGACGTCCCATTGCTGGGCAAGGCCCACAGACACAGCTGCGGGAGGTCTAGAGCATACTCCACCACGCTGCTCCAATGCGGAGTGCTCGAGCGGTTAGTGGCCAACCCAGTGCCAATTTTGTACGCCCAAAATGTGTTTCTGTATACGTTATTTCAATCTTTAGACAAATTTATTATAGGATTGTAGCGCGTAAGAAATGTTATTTTTTTAATCGAACATGGAAATAGTAATAGGTATGTTTATGGTGCAGCAATTCTTTAAACCACAAAGAAAAGCTCATATTACATGCACGAGTAAATTCTGGTGCAAAACAATTTCCAACCGCATAATAATAGATAGGTAGGTTACGCTGGAAGAACAATTGCAATTTCGATAATATTCACACTTGAGTACTTGTAAATTTGTAATTTGTTTTAGTTTTAATAGTTACTATTAAACTAAACTAAAACTCAAATTCTTAATCCCTAATCCTCCAATTTTCTGGACCACACGGAGTTTTTGTTATTTTGTTTTGAGTAATTTGTAACTTCACAGGCTTTGCTTAAAACAATTATTTACTACTAGTGGACGCCCGCAGCTTCGCTCGCGTGGAATTAGACATAACAATAGTTTCGTTTACACCTAGTTGCCGCCCTCTTCAAAAACACTATCGATCGAATTTTGTCCTTCGAACTTCATTCCTGGGGAAATCACCGGCATAAAAAGTACCTACATATCCTATATTTTAACATACATACAGAAACACAATTTATATAGCCTATGTCACTCAGTAAAGATGCAGCTTTCTAATGGTGAAAGAATTTTTGAAATCAGTCCAGTCACTGAGTTAAATAAACCATATATATCAATGAGTCCAGTAGTTTTTGTTTGAAAACATTACCTACAAACAAATGTTTCCTCTATAAAATATTAGTATAGATGTGGCATATAATTATCTCTCCTTTGTTACTATTATGCTAGTACTGATTCAACCACCTATAGAATCACCGTTAAAACAGTGTCATTAGGACACCTTTATAAGGAAAACATTGACCAATTTCTTGGACATAAACACGTACTGAGTATGAACGTTGATACCTACAAGTTCATATTATTATAATAGGTATGTCATTGAATTACATAACGTGACAATCGCTATAAACGATGCTCAATGATACGACTACTGTTTTGTTTCGAAACTTGCTTGTTTTTGTTACCATGAGAAAGATTGGTAACTGTTATAAAGATAAGGTTGTTTAAAAGATAGCTCTTAAACTATTTATGTCGATTCAATTGTGTAAATAGTAAAAATTATAAGCAATAGGAGGCTTTCGGCACAATTTACATTTAATAATATGAAAGGGTATTTAGATTATGATTTTTTTAAATGAATACATACTTGTCTATATTGACATTATATGCATTGCCATTTTATACATTGACATTATAGACTCAAATTTTCTTTTGTAACTATGTATTTGTATGCCACTCAGTGGCTAAGTAGGTACATAGGCGCATTATATCATTTATTACTGCCTTGTTGTACCTACTTAATAACAAATGTAAATAAATGTATATTTTTTTGGTTTCATCATTTTAATCGTTCGACAGTTAGTATTTAACCAATACTAGGTATTAATAATAGTCGTATGTTTCTACCAAAACTTAAGTGAAAGGACTATTTTGATACATACAAATTTGTAACAGTTGAAATGCTATCAAAATTTCAAATTATGTGAGGAAACTCACACGTAGCTCAATACAACATAATTCGGGAAAGATGAGTGTACTACATACGAGTATAATCCCCTCTGCCTACCCCTTTTATGAAATATAGGCATTATATTAAGTTAAATGAAAAATAACGAGTCATAATAATATCTCGACACTAGATTGCAAAGAGTGATATTAAACACTCCACTGGCGGGCTCAGAGTTAGACGAAATATCATGGTATTGCTTTTTTAAACGACGATAGATCAGATACATTATGTCGTGAACCCCTGTCCATTTAAACTCGCGCTTCCAACCCATCGCTACCGTAGGCGAGCCGTGGGCCGAGCCAAGGCATTCCACGTGTTTAGCATAACTGGACCCTTTGTGCCACTCCGGATTTAACTCGCGAGGTTACTTTACCATGTCCAGTAATGCTTGTTTATACTTTATGCGTATTCGTTAATCTATACTAATACTAGCTGACCCCGCAAACGTTGTTCTGCCATATGAAATTAAGTGGTAAATGATAATTTATACAAAAATACTAAAATAATGTTTAAAAAACATTTTCCAGTGGACCAAATTGTAAATCTAAACCATTCTCGAATCCCCTTGCACACACAAAAAATTTCATCAACATCTATCCAGCCGTTTAGGAGGAGTTCACTGTCATACACACGTATACAAGAAATAAATATATTAAGATTATAAAGAGGAATGATTTGTATGTAATGTTTTCACACAAAAACTACTGGACCGATTTAAAAAATTATTTCACCATTAAAAAGCTACATCTTCACTGAGTGACATAGGCTATATAATATTACTATGTGTAAACGAAACTATTGCTTTGTCTATTTCCACGCGAGCGAAGCTGCGAGCGTCCACTAGTAGATTATTATAATAGTGGTTTTAAATGCTTCAACTGGAAATAAGTAACTATGATTAAATTGAGTTACTTACTAATTAGATTGCGCACCATGTAAAACTTCGTTATTAAACCGATGAAAACACAAGAATTTGCTATGGAACTGATGGAATCAGGGCAACATCGTAACATGGTGGAGGACACATCGTGAGAAAACCTGCGTGCCTGAATTTTTCATAATGTTCTCGAAGGCATGTGAAGTCTGCCAATCCGCACTTGGCCAGCGTGGTGGACTTAGGTCTAATCCCTCCCATTCTGATTCTGAGAAGAGACCCGTGCCCAACAGTGGGACAAAGAAAGTTGTAGTGGTGGTACCTAGGTGTTATAACTTGTATAATGGTTCACTCGAATAAGTACCATGCATTGTTTTTAAAGGTCCTAACTCCCTTAATAATTAATTAATCAAAAAAATTTTATTAAACGTATATACCTACCTTAAAAACCTTGGACCAGAAATTTGTTATTTGATTAACTCAAATAACCATTAAGTAAGAGGTTATTTAAATCAACCTATTATGGTTATTTAAATCGGCTATTACAGCCTTTTAAAACTTTGATTAGTTAAAAATGAAAACTATTCGTATCAAGGCGAAACATTCATATTTGACTGTGTTGAACGCAATTAATCTTAACTTATGTGACCATGCCAAGGCTATAAAAATAATTGCTTAATGCAATAAAATAGTAGAACCATATAGAATCCATATAGAGTTCGCCCGGAGACTACCGTCATCCAAAGCACCAAATAAAATTACTGCCGTGTGATAATTGTTTGTGAAGCCACTGTTCTTGCTGATAAACCAACCAAGTTTGGTTTGCCAACAACACTTTTAGGCGATTTGAGTAGGTAGGTACTAAGCTATCGTGAAGACAACAACGACGTTCGGTTTTCATTACAGCAAAATTTCATTTATAATCACCGTTCAACTGGACAGCACAATCAGTTGCTCATTCAGAATCGCTTCCGCAAAATCTTTACCCAGAAGTACAAAATTAATATCATAAATTATACTAAATCGTAGACTACCTGAATTAACTAATTGCTCTGGTCACTTCATCATTTCCTTTCACAAAACCAAGCTGTTGTGTCAGAACAGTTATATTAAACGAAAAAGTTCGTTAACTCCACATACACATAGTTATGTAAATCTCTACATATTCCACCGCGAATTGTGTGTTCGTAGTTGAAAGCGTGGGAAGATTAGGTCTTTGTCATCCGTGTCTTCATGCGACCATTGTGGTCGAGAATGAATGACAATAGACACATGGGTGGAAACCTAGCCGGTAAGTATGTGATTTGATTGTGAGCGAAGGTGGTGGCTATTAAAATATTATTCTCTTTTTATTTGGGTTCCGTGCCCGAGAGGTGACCAATGGAACCATGTTAATGTGCCTCCTCTGTCTGTCTGTCAGTCAGTGCTCAATCTCATGAACGAAAATATGTAACCTAAAATTTTTACAGAATCCGTGTAGTAACACAGTGTAGTGGCCACTATCACAACAATTTAAAAAAAAGTTAAATAGATATTAAATGGGAGTGGTCTATAGTCCACCACGCTGGTCAAGTGTGGATTGAAAGATTACACATGGCTGTCAAAACAGTATTATAATCTCTATGGTACGCAGGTTTCCTCACGAAGATTTCCTGCACCGTTACAGCGATGACATTTTATTTGTTTTAATGCACATAGCTTACAAAAATCATTGGTTCCTGCCGCTGGGATTTCAACCGTGACCCTACTGACTAAGAGGCTAAATTTGAACCATTGGGCTACAACAAATGAATACAGGAAACTAAATATCGAATAGTAGGTACTACCCCTAATATGGAATTTTGTCGTATGTCCTACCACAATGCAGGTTAGATTCCGTATTTGGGGTACTATTCCATATTTGGTTACATTCCTATAGTTAGTTCCAGTTAGATTATTACATAGTTATGTTTAATAATCTAACTGAACTTAGCTATTGTAGTCCTATTCGAAGCTACGCATGCTATATAATTTACAGAAAAAGATGAAATAATCGCAACATAAACTAAACAATATACAATATGATGCAGTTGACTGGTTTTTCTATGAACTCATACTAGCGAAAAAAATATTTTTTCTTCTGTGATCGAATATACCAACACAGTAAATAGGTAACAGAATAAATGAACATCAATGTTCGCATCGACAAACAGTTTAATCGAGTTACTACTAAGTATCTCTGTATCTTGGAAGAACGCATGATCTATTAAGAACCAGCTTAATTCAACACTCCAGTCTTAATGAACCCACTATCTATACAGTGACAACCTGATACGGCGACGTGGAAGGCTAGTCTAGCTAGTCTAGCTAGTCACGAAGCCTCGCGACCTTGTAAGGCTGAGTTCCGCGCGATACCGGTTTCAAGAAAGTAGGGAACGGTGCGTCGTACCGAGCTAAAAGCCTTTCTATGAACGCGGAGGAGTTACGAAAGGTTTGACTAATCGTGTGGTGTCTTCGAAAGATCTCAAATAGAATAGGTTTCTACATTGTGATGTTAATTTGATCTTTGCAATAAAATCATTTCTGAGGAATTCCATTTTAAATATTGCTTTTTTTCTAAAGTTATGGCAATATAATGAATACATAGATTGACATCTATTTAACCTGCAAAAACTGCGTATATGGCTGCTTAAAAACAGTGACAATAATATTTATTAAATAATCATTTATTAATTTATAATTTTTATTTATAAAAAGCTATAATAATAGTATTTCCATTGCCGATATAAAAGGTGCATTCAAGAAGTTCCTGGTTCACAATCCAGCGACTTTCATCTATGATCATAGAAAAGTCATAGGTATTCAACGTTGTTATGCGCTAAGTTTACTGTAATATGCTGTAACTTTAGGGTCATCATCATCTTGAGGAATTGCATAGCTGGAAGGCCTCCATAATCCAAGTGGAACTATGAAAGATAGTAATGAAAATGGGAAACCCAGAACACATAAAAATGCTGAAATATATCTGACGTCACTGAATTTAATACGTACAAACAATTATATATTTTAAACGATTAGCGAAGTATTTATTCTACAGTAAATTAAATTAACTAAGCATAACTTAGATAATGTTACAAAATTAACTTATCCTTAAGCATTTCTATGAACGCAGTGACGAAAGATTTGAACCGTCATCGTTAACATTCTGAAATTGTTGGTCGCGAGAATTTTATGCATGTTAAGTATTTCTAGTGAAGCAAGTCTTGCAAAATGCAGTAGTGCGATTTAATTGGGAACCAGGTAGAATGCAGTCCATCTGGTTTCGGCGGTCACTGCGCCCCATGGATCTATAGGATAGGATAATAAAAAAAAACAATGATTTTACATTATGCTCCAAAACCATGTAATGTTCTTATTTAAAATTTTGCTTATTACTGAAACCTAAAAAGACCAATTTTAGCTAGCCCCAATTAATTTAAACCTGATTCCGAAAGGCCAATCGCTTGCATAAACCGAATTGATAAACCGCATTTGGGGTCAAGTTCCTTGATAGTGCAAAGTGAGACTAAGCTTCCGCCCAGTTTGCGACTTCTGTTATGAGTGAATACAGTCGCAGATATATAGATATAATGTGTGAGGTAAAAACATTGCATGTTGAATAAGAGTTTTTAATACAAAGATGCGTGAGAGAAATATAAATGGCTAATGAAAACCTTCTTCAAAAATAAATAATTTTTCTCAATAACAATTATAAACACATTATTACTCTTACTTATCTGAACGAAACCTTGTATTGTAAAAGTATTAAAATACGATTTGTGATTCTTAATCATATTTGCAAATAAACTCTGTATTTACACAGCTGCGTCCCACTGCTGGGTACGGGTCTCCCCCACAGAGACAACTGCTGGAGGTCTAGAGCATACTCCACCACGCTGCTCCAATACGGATTGGTGGAGGGGTTAGTGGCCAACCAGGTGTCAAATTTTACCACCCGTAAGTCTTCGACAAGGCTTAACGACTATTTCTAGCACTGAAAACAACCGACCGTCGGTTTAACGTGCCCTCCGAAGCACGGTAGCGTCCATGAAATTTTGCCTCTAGCGGTCACCCATCCACGTCGTTGGTTAACTCTCTCGATCACATTGAATCGACGCGAGCCATTGGGCTATGATCGCTTGTATTTCCATATTCATTATTTAAAAATACACCTCTTCTTCATCGAATAAAATTGACAATTTTAACTTAAATTATGTTCCAATGCATAAACTTGAAATGAAGATTGTTTACGAATTGATATTGTTTATGGTATCTCATTATGATTATGGAAATTAGCTGTTATTTACAGTGCACACCTGCACCGTCGCTGCAATGAAGATTTGAATAATATAAACACTTTATACTTTACATTGAAGCGCTCTCAGTCTCTAGATATTGTCACAGAGAAAATAATATACATACTTCGTACAAAAATATTGTCAACCTATTGATAGGGTTAAGCTTCCTCGGTCTTGGCTGGCAGTTGGATAGATGGCCACTAAAGGCAAAAGGCTTGAGAGCTTTGGATGTCAAGCCGTCAGTCCTGGTTGTTATAATTATAACAGTCGTCAACCAGTGTATAGACATGTCAATAACCTTCGGGTGGCCTAATGACTCCCGACAATCAGGTTGGTCACCAACACCTCAATCGAGCAGCACTGTAGCATCGCAGTGGAGTACACTTTAGCTAACCAGTGCGTTGTATTAGGTTTTCGCAATGTTTAATGACCAGATAAAACAGATTAAACCTTAATAAATAAAGTTGCTCTTGAAGTCACCGGTTCTTTTCTTCCATCGCCATGGTTACCGCAATTCAACAAAAATGTCCTCGATATTAGCCCCGCCGCACATGCACCCACTCGCATTGGTCTTCACGAGCCGCGTGCGAGTGGCAGTATTTATTTCCTATGGCACAGTACCGAACTCCGCATTTGCTCGCACGTGTCGATGCAGGCACGTACATGAGCGTGTACGCGCGTGCCATAGGAAATAAATACTGCCACTCGCACGCGGCTCGTGAAGACCAATGCGAGTGGGTGCATGTGCGGCGGGGCTTAAACAGGTATGGTCTTACGCTTTCACATGAGTTTGTTTTTAGTTATCAATTTTTTTTCGCAGTTTCTCAGTCAGTGTTTGGTCAGGTTTTCTCGCCACCGCGCCACGGATTCGTCAATAAAAGTTTATATATTAGTTTATTATAAGGTTAGATTAAAAACTCAAGAATTAGTACCAAGAGTACTAACCATAGGCACAAAAACCACGGTACGGCAATGGTGATCTAAGTGAGGCATACCATTTCAGGTTAAGGCTACTGAGGTTCGTTACTAATGACCTATCATTAATGTAATTAGAGTTAAGCTGAATTTACACTACTAAATTACTTTTATACACCATAATTAGTAGTATTTAATGCTGTGAATATGAGAATAAATAAATAAATAAATAAATAAATAAATAAATAAATAAATAAATAATAAACACATGTTCCAATCGCTTAGTTTCATTCAAATATTCCACCACAACCCATTCTTTGTCCCACTGTTGGGCACTAGCCTCCTCTTAGAATGCTCCCATTCTTAGATATGTGAAGTCTGCCAATACGCTGGCCAAGTGCGGATTGGCAGACTTCACATGCCTTCGAGAACACTATGAAGAACTCTCAGGCATGCAGGTTTCCTCACGATGTGTCCTTCACCGTTACAGCAAGTGACATAAATGTCTTATCGCACATAACTTAGAAAAGTCATTGCCGCTTGGGCTTGAACCCGGAAAGCTCGAGTGAGGCGAGTTCAATAGCCACTGGCCCTATCCTATCACCACCTATCACCACTGTCTATGTTACCTATCGTTTTATCTCAGTAAATATTACCTCTACTAAACGTTACATAGCATCAATGTTTTCGAATTCATTTATTGACATCAATTGAAGCGAATTAATTAAATCGAGCTATTTGTGACATTCCTTTGAGATTCTACAAAAACTCAGCCCTCCAAGAGAGATAATTGCATTCCTATAAGCATTGCTGGATAATTGCAGATACGGCAAAGGGATTTCAGATTAACAATTACACTATACAATACTGGTATCTGGTATCATGTAGGTATATACTACATTATAAGGTTTTGGACTAAACATACCCTTTGTGTGTATGGCAATGTGCTCCTCACCTATTATATGAGACCTAAACATAACCTGTGAAAAGTGGGTGTAGGATTCCGTAATAATATCCAGCGTTTAGCGTAAGCAAGTCCGTAATATAAGTGAAGTGTCGATGAATGTAACATGGACATACTCATTTTGTTAAATAGTAAGTTTAATATAATGAGAATTACTAACATTACTATATCATAATATTACCTAATTTCCTTTCAATAAGTCTTAAGCATTATAGTAATAATAGATTGCATAAATGTATTCTACATTGCTAGACTAGACCGACTCTTGAATCCGCATGTACATCATTATAACTCTCGTGATCAATCGATACGTGATGTAATCAACTGAGTGATTATTTTTTCAACATCAATAGGGGAAATATTACTAACCCTACGGTGCTAGCATTAATACCACTATATTATGTACCTGTGAGTAAGTAAGTCGCATGTGCGTCGGAACAGAGTGTTGGAGGTTCCTGGCTGTAGGTTAGTTATGATAAGTGAGTCACCCCTGGTACGCGCACTGACATTTCTCAATGGTGTCCTGGCTTGGGATCAGAACCTGGACTTATTTTTTTCTTCAACTACTGTATTTCGCAGAACGGCCGAAAGATATGTTCAGTTTGGTAGGTACACGATTTGGAGTGAAATCTGTAATGTTTAGATACTATATTATAGATGATAGATGTTTAGATATTATATTTGAAACTGATGAATTATTATTTATAAAATTGGAAATATCAACCCCGATTTGGGCTAAATAAGTGATCGTAATGCGGCTAAGATTCAGGGACACGTTAAACTGTCGGCTGTTGTTGCCGTAAGATGTAAGTCGTTAAGCCATGTCGGAGGAAATCGTTGGAAAACAGGATCTAGTTTTATGAAATTACCTTCGTACAACTGCTTTACGTAACTGCGACTGTTGTACGCATTTACTGTAATTCTATCGGTGATTGCCGGTGATCGCAAACGCAATGGCCAGCGAGAGAGAAATACACTGGATTCAGTATATTATATAGTTTTTTTTTTTTTCATTTCTCAATTTGCAATCGTCTCTTATTATTTTCTATACTAATATTGTAAAGAGGAAACATTTGTTTGTAATGTTTTCACACAAAAACTACTGGACCAATTTCTAGATTTTAGATTTAATTTTTTTTTTTCGTTTTTAATTCGTAGTCGTTTAATTCGTTTGAAGATATTTCAACGAGACAAAATCTTCAATAACAAGAATGAGTCATTAATTAATCTGTTGTAATATTTTGTCTATTTCTTCCGAACTCAGAATTAAGTTTGAATAAATAATACAAAACACTATAACCAAAATAGGTTTATTATTTTTTATGAATAAGGGTTAGTCTATAAAGCTATAACAGCTTCTCGATATCATATCTTTAGCTGGAAACATGTACTAATCAAGGCAACACCATCCACTTAACCGTTTACATGTCACAACCGTTAACGGTGCGGTCTTAATCGTAATGCCGTGCGGTTGGGAGAACCTATGTTTACTGTAACTGTTTTAGGGTTAAGAGCACAGCATACATTTAGTTCACAAGTATTTAGCAACAGTGGGGAAAGTTGTAGGCTTCACTGTTTCGATTTAGATTATTATATTGGTGTTCCTAGCTGATCCCGCAAACGTTGTTCTGCCATCTGAAATGTCAAAGTGACGCGACACTTCATGTAAATGATAATTTATACAAAAACACTAAAATAATATTTTAAAAAAAAATCCAGTGGACCAAATTGTGAATATAAACCTTTCACGAATCCCCTGAAAACACACAAAAAATTTCATCAACATCTATCCAGCCGTTCATAGCCGTTCGTAGGAGGAGTTCACTGTCATCACTGAACTATCATACACACGTACACAAGAAATATATATATTAAGATTATGAGAATTGCTGAAATACTTAAGTACATATTTATTTAAGTCGTTACCATAGGAAACTTTTTCTGATTCTTAATTATTACAATTATCGTGGAGCCTTGATCGCTGGCATTTATCTTCGCCTTACGATTGATTCACGGATCCCTTCTCACAACTAAAAAGTCCTATAGGACACTTCACCACGCTGCTCCAGTGCGGTTTGGTTTAGGGGTTAGTTTATAACACGACTTGCGCAAGTTTTGCCGCCGGACGGCTTCCGACATGGCTGAAAGACAGTTATCTTGTGATAACAACCGGGATGGCTTAACGTCTCCTTTAAGGCACAGAAGTCCTTTTGCTATAGATAGAGGTTCTCCAATGGCTCTTCCAACTGCCGGTCGAACTCTTGTTTATGTCAAGAGAAAACAAGCATGTAGATCCTTCCATTCACACCTCAAGAAGGAAAAGCAGAACTGGAAATGCTAGTCCATTTACTATAGAATTTTGACATAAAAATAGTAAAAGCCGCCTCTTGTATTCATTTCAGAATTTGAAATCACTGTTTGGAAGTGTTTATTTAATATTTTCATGTTCTGTAAATACATATTTAATTACATTAATTTAATTAAATAGGTACTCATTGTAAAATATGGAAAAGTAACTACTAGATACTAGACGAATGCATAGAATAGTTGCATAAATACATATTTTTGGCTGTTATGTTACCGACCTCTCTAATGTAATCAAAAGCAGACATAGCTCATGTTTAGTTATCTTTATAAATCCGGCTAATAACTCGGATTTTAAGTTAAGATATTCATAAAATATTAATTAGGTACATTCGGAATTCTTCTTACGTGTTAAAATGTACTAAGTAAACACTTGGTTTTGTAGATTTGCATTTCCTCGTATTATCAAGAACAATGATATTTGCAGAATTACATTATATTAAAGACAAATATTTATTATTTTTTTGCTGTGCCAAGTTGACTCATAAGCAGATGTTGTAAGAATATGAGGTCATATTTTGAACGTAAGAAAATTAATAAGTGTGTGTAGGTACCAATATATCCAATTTTCACCAGTTATGTGTACCTAGGTCCCATAGGTTGGTAAGCTTGGTGTCATACCTAAGCTTGGCACAAATCCAGACTCTAAGTTACTAAGTTCTGACTAGGGATTTCTAGTTAGGAAATCCTTTTGAATTTAGGACGTGTAGCTAAGCAATTGAGTTTGCAACCAAACGAGGAAGTCATTATTTGTAAGAGACCTCTGTAAATTTTACGCATAGAACTGTTTTCACATGAAACGGTTTGAATTGGTAGTCCGCGGATCAATAGATTTTTAATTTCCATTACAAATTTAATTATATAATACACGAAGTATGAAGATTTTTTCAATTTTTTTAGCTAAAATAAGTGAAGGAAAAAAATATCATACATTGCAATCATACTCGCATCGGATCATATTAATTTGTGTTATATATCTCACCGGTCATCGTCTATTCTTAATAACTGTATTTTTGTGGTGGACAATAAAGTTTATTTATATTGTATTGTATCAAAAATAAAATATAGCAATTACACGTTTAAGCAGTTGTTTTAGTGAAGGATGTGTATCCAGAAGAAGAAATAATGTAGAATAAGTATGTACATATTATTAAAAAAATTTTTTTTAAAAAAAGCTTTTTATAACTTTTATTTTTATTTTCCTGCATTGTCATCGGAACCAAATATGTGTGCCAAATTTCAGCTCGATAGCTTCAGTGGAAGTGGGTGAAATATTGATTGCAAGATTCCAGGACATACATACATACTTACATAGATACATACGAGTGAAGTTAAATAAAAGCTTTTAATATAAACAAGAGGCGGTCATGAAATTTCGCCACAAGCGGTCACCCATCCACATACCGACCGCGCCCCAGATAGCTCTCGATCATTCTCGACGACAAACAACTGACGCGAGTTTGAGCAGTACCACGGCTGACGCGAATCTATAAACTTATCAGCAGTACCTATATTCGTACGTTAAAGAATAGCATCGGTTATAGCATTAAATAAAAAGTATTAATTTAAAAAATAATTCTTGATTTCCCAACATAAAGCACTTAAACTTTCCCGACCTGACCTTCTGAGCTGATGACCAAACGGTGACAAACATTACATTACACCGTTACATTACACTGATAGCCAATATTACGTGACAGCGTGCACAAATACAAGTGCCAAATAACCAATGTTATGTAAACTGCAATAGTAACTTACCTATATGTGCCAGGTAAAACCATCATGAATTTTTTTTTGAGCGGACTTTTGCTGTATGGACGTTTAGACCTTTACTGCGTCACCGAGTAGGGTAGTAAGCTTGAAAGAGCTCAAACCAAAAAGACCATGAAACGGTAAGTAATGACAGAGTGGGTTGCCTTTAGCCACGTTAAGTAGGTCTATGGTTCGAATCACTGTTACACCACCAATTTAACGTACCCATCTATGATAAATAAAACGTTTACATACCCCCCCTTATTCATAAAAATTTAATAAACCTATTATAGCTATAGCATGTTCCATCGAATTCTGAATTGAGTATGAATATGAAATTAATTGTTAGTTGCTTTATATTAGTCAATTTAGAATAGCATTATACCTATCGTTTTTTCTTTTATTACTTTGTAGTTACTTATACTTTCGTTAAGCGTGTCCAATCACCTCATAGCGAAATAAATTTGGCATTGAAGACATAACACTCTTTTGCTAAAATAGTTTTATTATTTTTTTATGAATAGAGGGTTACAATCTCTCGGTAGGAATTGCATATACATTACAATTATGAATACATTAGGTGTGTCGCAGTTTAAAGTTTTACGTTACGTTTACATAGAATGGATGAGTTTTGGGTTGATACAATTAACATTATTGGAAAAATGATTAACAACAAGTATATGCGGGTGGTTAGAAAAATATTTCTTGAACATTACAAGCGATAAGTGATTTTACGAGCGCGGAACATCTGACCCGGTTGTTGACATCTATGTTTTACGATCGACGGTACCAATATTTATCTGTGAAAATTAATATCTGCCACGACCGGGATTCGAACTGGAACATTTTAGTTACTCTAAACCTTATGTAGTCCGTGTCTTAATTTACCAATATAAATTCACGCCTGTTTATCCCAAATTGTGTGTCTACGAAATCAAATGCACTTGTACATAATAAAAATCACTTGATTTAGATTTTTATTGAAACCATTCGAGAAACAGAAATAGCTTATGGTCGGTGTACCCCGGGCGAACTCTAAATAGAGCCTGTATAGGATTCATCCATGCTTAAGAATAGTAGTGAAATTCAAAAACCGGTCCTTTCTTACCAGTGGGTAAAAATTAATTATTTATATTTATATACCTGGAAAATTACGTAAATGGCAAGTGCGCAAGAGACGCAAATTCGAGGCTACGGCGCAAGCGTTCCTTCGTAATTTAAGCTTGACGCAATAATTTTGATCTGTTTGTGAATGAAAATTGCGATAGTTGAGTTGTTGATTTAATTTTAGTAAAAAAGAGGTAGATTACCTTTATTTTTATTTTATTCAGTGCTCGGAAATAGTACTTTTTGTTGACATTAGAATCTGTAAGATACGTCACGTAGCGACACGAAACTAATTAATGGTGCATAAATATAATAACTATTTAGTGTGCCATTTTAACAGCGCTCCTTCATATTATAACGATATGGATTAATTAATTACTATTGGAATCCTTAAGGTATCTAGTTTGAGCTCAATGGAGAAAAAACAAATTGAAGTCTACAATTTTGAGCACATTTTATTTGGAAACGATGAAGATAAGGTTGAAATTGATGAATTAACAATTTTTATTAGACCGAATTAAAATGAGTCCACGTCATTATATTATAAGAATTTCTCATCATTTAAATTAAAAACCTAAAATAACGTTGAACAACAGAGTCTAAAGCATAAATCAAACTAACTTGGAACTGGCTTTATTATTAATTTACTTTAATATTTGATTGTGTTTACATAGTCTTTCCTGTATTAAGTGGCGAACTCTGTGAAGTTTTGTTTAGAAATTGTCTAACTGAACGTGAAAGCATACAATCTAGCTTCTATCTTGGTTGTTCCACTGTTCAACTAGTTTTCATTTAATATACTAGATGGCGCGGAATAGGGATTCTTTGAAACGATAGATGATGCTATTTAGTTTTTAAGCAAATAATACCTCTAATATTGAATTTGACGTGCCCAACAGTAGGACAAATAAATGTGGTGGACGTTACAGAAAATAAATAAAAAAAAAAACTTTTCTCCCACAGAGCTACAAAGAAAAAGATGCTGGTAAAGTCGTGGTCTATACCACGACGATGGGCATTGTTCGAGGCACGTACCAGCGCTGTGTCCTGGTAAAGAAGATCCTGAGAAACCTCCTGGTGAAGTACGAGGAACGTGACGTCTTCATGAGCATGGAGTTCCAGGATGAGATCCGGGATAGGATGAAGAGCGATCATATACTCGTACCGCAGCTGTTTATAGACGGACATCATATTGGGGTGAGTTGACACTAGGTATTATAATATCTTGGACATTCTCACACACGGCCATCTGACCCCAAATTAGGTGCGAGCCTGTGATATGGGTGTCAGAGACTGATATACATACATAGATATTTTAAATATATACTTAAATACATTATATTAATATCTAGCCACAGAACAAACACAAGTGTTCATCACAGGAATGTTTGTCCTGAGTGGGATTCAAATTTACGACCCCTGGCGCAACAGACAGGGTCACTACCGGTTGCGCCTACGGGCCCGTCAAAACTATTAACTACTGCATTCTGGGCGCAAGCGTGACTGCTATCCCGGGTTCAATTACCGGTTTAGGCAACATATTGTTTTCGTAACTTAAAATACTCAATAGTAGTTTGGAACTGTGCCCATCTTTCACCAGTATGCCCGTTAAAGGTGATGAGGATATTGGCATACGCTGCGACCCATAGACGTCCCACTGCTGGGCAAGGGTCCCACACAGACACAGCTGCGGGAGGTCTAGAGCATACTCCACCACGCTACTCCAATGCGGATTGGTGGAGGAGTTTGTGGCCAACCCAGTGTCGAATGTCCTCAAGTCACCCGAAGATATTAGACAAGGCTTAACGACTATTTCCTGCATTGAAAACAACCGGGAACAACGATTTTACGCGCTCACCGAAGCACGGTAGCGTCCATGAGATTTGCCTCTAGCGGTCACCCATCCACAAAATGACCGCGCCCTTCGTTGCTTAACTCTTTCGATCACATTGAATCGACGCGAGCCATTGGGCTATGGACGCTACTATGCCATACCGATGTATGGCAATTAATAAATGGGGCCTAAACATAACTGAAAAATGGATGTAGTACTATAACACACCAGTGCCAGCCCTTTCGGGGAAATAATAATATAGTTATGTTTTGTTATGTTTAGTAGCCTAGGTAGTTAAATTTGTGCTTACAAACACTTCCATCTAGGTCATTGTATCATCGATTGTACTTGTTGAATGCGGTATTCTTAGAATCGTACGATATACGTGTGAGATGCAATAATTATGCGTTATTATTTTGTACGTTATTAGGGTAAAATTTGCAACCTTGCAAAAGTAATGGCATTACTAAGAACGACATTATTATTATTGTATATATTAGTAAAAGTCTAACCATTTGACCTATTACTTATTTTGAGCAATAGTGGAGTTTTTTTTTTTAAAAGAGTCATGTCTAAAGGAAACGTTGTTTGTGTTGCTTGAAAATTAATGCCACTCGCCTAAATAAGTTAATGATAATTATGAGCAAATATGAGCAAAAGAAATATTGTAGATATTGGACAGATAAATCTAGCACTAAAATCATAAGCTAAAAATACGGTGTAGTTTACCAAGAATGTTCATAGCCCAATGGCTCGCATCGATTCAATGTGATCAACAGAGTTAAGCAACGATGGCGCGGTCGGTTTGGGGATTGACTGCTAGTGGCAAAATTTCATGGGCGCCACCGTGCTTCAGCCGTCGGTCCCGGTTGTTTTCAATGGTGCAAACAGTCGACGACCTTCAGGTGGCTCCACCAATCCGCATTGGAGCAGCGTGGGTATGTTCTAGACCTCCCGCAAATGTTTCTGTCGGGGACCCCGTGCCCAGCCGTGGGACTTATGGGTTGCAGCTTAGCTTTTACACCATCATACACCTCGATCGCGGGTTGCAAAGTAAATTAAAACTAAAATTAGATAATAAACTGTCGACTCGAGCTAAGTCCTGAGTAACAACAAACAAGTATTGCGGGAAACAGGGATTTGCTTGAGTGGCGCAACATTAAGCTTAAACGCGCTTAAAACTGTTTTAGTTCGATCCTTAAGATATTATTATGTTTACTTATTCGAGCGTTGCCATTCGCGGTTTTATGATAAACTGTAAATATCTTGCATTAAATTCAGTAGATGGTGTTTATTTTATCGGAAAATCAGTTCTAGTTATTACTTTTATACTATAAACTGTTCATATTATCCTCTAGCCTTTAGAAGTCCAAGGCCTTCCTAAACAATTCCGACCACCCTGTGCCTTCAAAATTCAGCGTCTTCCCGCCGACTTTAAATTTGCTCTTAATACTACATATAATAACTGTTGCTTGAAATAATTAAAATGGCCAAGTGCGAGTCGGACTCGCGGACTAAGAGTTCCGTACCGTTATCTATAAAAACGGCAAAAAAATCATGTCTGTTGTATGGGATGTCCCTTTTTTTTTCGCTGGGAAATGCTTTTACGCATCCTGCCCGTGACCTGGGCAGGTATGTGGGACTCACTGCCAATGACTTGCCACAATACCCACTAAAACCCATATTCCCCATTCATAGATTTTTATCTTTTATGTTTTTTAGTATTTGTTGTAATAGCGGCAACAGAAATACATCATCTGTGAAAATTTCAAGTGTCTAACGGAACGATGTCTGTCCAACAGACACTGTTCATGACATACAGCCTGGTGACAGACGGACAGACGGACAGCGGAGCTTTAGTAATAGGTACCCTTTGGGTACGGGACTCTAAAAACGTACAGTATTTTATTTACGAATAGCGTATTCAAAGAAAGTGTTAGTTTAGTACATAATCTCATAGATCCTACTCGTACTTCACATTTGCTTGTTAGTTCTGCTAAAGTATATTAAAAATAAAATAATGATGTATATGTAAACATCGATTATGTTTATTTCACAGGAATATTTTTTATTATAAGACGTTTTTCATAAATATTAAGTAACTTTCATTCATTTTCTAACTAACACCAGGATTGCAAACGTTAACATATACTTAAGTACGTTATCGAACATTTCTCACTCTAAATTCATTCTTTTTGAGAAATTAATGTTAAATCAATGTGTTCAACTATCAAAATGAATATGTTCATAATCGATCCAACGCACGACCACAGATAAAACCACTATCTTCAAATTGACATAAATGCGACAATCCGCAGAGTTGCGAGCACTTCATCACATAAATACAGTGGAAAATTGTAGCAGCCACAATGTACCTAGTCAGGTGTTCGCAATCTGTTTGATACTCTTTATTCTTCGGCTAGGGTTGGCGATTGAATTATTATTTATTTTCCACAGAATTTTCAACTTTCTCATTAAAATCACAGGAAGGTAAATTAACCATCAATTATGATTAAGATTTGGATTGGTTAGAAATGATGGTAATAGATATCGACTTTAAAGTTAGCCCTTGTTAGGGTTATCAACCATGTAACGGAGCATAGATTTAGGACGCACCAAATACCTGATTTTGTTAGAAAATTGTCCGTTAAAATAAAAATTTTGCCCCTTGCTACTACAGAATATTTAATAGTACAATCGTTCGGTAAATTATTTGTTAATGTCTATCCGCGCAGCCACGAGCGTTTCATGGGTCATGTTCGTGGTTAATTTAATACCCATGAATATAATTATTTTCTGTGCAAGTACCTATATTGACCACCAGTTCCACACTCACACCTCTGCATTATTGTATGCCACGATTTTCAAGTGACTACATTTAGGTACGTCAGTTCTAACCATGTTGAATTTTTAGTATAAATCATAAATCATAAATCATTTATTTGTTTTAGAGTGGTACATTTACAAATAAAGGTAGATATTACAAATAAAGGTAGTCCCTCACTCTAACCACTGGGTGGTATACAAATGTCAATTGATATAATAATTATAATGTCACATACTAGATATTTAAATTATAAATTATAATGTCACATTATTGCTACTTACTTACTACTTAATATTACTTAAATTATAATGTCAGATTCCAGAAATTCACTAAGATTATAATACACTGTTTCCAAAAGTATTTTTTTAAGTCTATTTCTAAATTTATTTATTGGCAAGATTTGTATAGGTTCTGGTATCTTATTATATTATATTATCTATATTATTATCTATATTACATATTATCTATATTATTTATATGCGACAGCCCTAGTTGTCAACCACGAAAACCGCTTCGCAGCGGGTACTGCCCGGCTAGCGGGATAACTTACTGCTTATCGAGTTAATTGGACCCAACAAATTGTTATATTATCTTCTGACATTCGTAGTACGTATATTATTGGAAGATCGTTTTTGTATACGCTAGAATGGCAAATGCAAGGACCTGAAGTATTTTAGTGGAGGTAAAGAAGAGACCTTTCCCCAACAGTGGGCCACGATGGGCTTAGAATAAACAATTATTAACTTTTGAAATAAATAATGTTTACTTAGGCTAACAATAATATCTCAAGAATCACAAGACCTTTCAATATTGTGGAAGGCGGTTTCAAAAGTAAATTCAATTCCCCATTTTTGTGTGT
Organism: Carterocephalus palaemon; assembly: GCA_944567765.1. NCBI lineage: Eukaryota > Metazoa > Arthropoda > Insecta > Lepidoptera > Hesperiidae > Carterocephalus > Carterocephalus palaemon. The sequence continues at coordinate 3,248,205 of OX155658.1, read as the reverse complement.
ACCTTCACTCGGGTTTATCCGGTTTCTTCCGAACAAGCGCTCGTTCCTAATATTTTTTTTATAAGAAGAATTTATCTACCCGGTCTACTGCTTAAAATCTAGGAAATAACATCATTATCGCTTCGTTGCCGTGCGAAAGGTGAACGAACTTATGAAATATACATAAACTAGTGGACGCCCGCAGCTTCGCTTGCGTGGAATTAGAGATTCACTAACTTCAAAAACGGCAAAGTTTCATAGTAACTTTGCACCCTCGTTTTACCCCCTAGGGGATGAATTTTCAAAAATCCTTTCTTAGTGCTCCCCTATGTTATAAAAGAAACCCCTGTGCAAAATTTCAAGTTTCTAACCCTTATAGTTTATGCCCTACGTTGATATGTCAATTAGGCAGTCAGTCAGCTTCTCCTTTTATATACCTACTAGTGGACGCCCGCAGCTTCGCTCGCGTTACACATTCACTAACTTCAAAAACGGCAAAGCTTCATACTAACTTTGCACCCCCGTTTTACCCCCTTAGGGGATGAATTTTCAAATTTTTCTCGCCGTAAAAACCATCCTTGAACTTCAACGAACATTTAAAAAAAAGAATTGGCCAAATTGGTCCAGGCGTTGTTGAGTTATGCGCTTACCAACACATTTTGCGATTCATTTTTATAATATAGAAGATATATAGATTACTGGGACCAATGCGAAGGCTTGACGTACCTTTGAATGCAGAAAAAACCAGGAGGAGCCTCCAGAGATTGTACAACTCACGCAACGAGTAACCAAAAACAAAACAAAAAGCATAGTTTATGAGAATGCACAATCACCTACAATAAGTACATTGATTAAATTTATTTATGTTTCATGTACCTACTTAAAATACAACAATGTGTACATAAAAAATTAAATAAATAAATATCTATGACTACCAAGACGCTCAACTCGGTCGATCACGGTCGATAGACGCGACCGGGCTATGAGTGCTTCAGCAGACGGCAACATTCCGCGGTAGTTTCGAAGGATTTTTTTATGGATACAAGATAGCAAACGAGCTTGCAGCACCACCCATCCGCTGCCGCCCATGACAACTGTGACTGACTTTGAACAAGACTCAATTAGGGACTGGAATGGTTAGTCCAATTAGTTGAGAAAGTTAATTAGAACATTAGTTGTCAGTTCGTTAGTAGGTATGAGGACTGGGGACTGTTAGTGATAGTTAGGCCTGTTAGTATTAGTGATAGTCCAGTTAGTAGGAGTCTCGTTCTAAGTCAGTTGTCATGGGCGGCAGCGGATGGGTGGTGCTGCAAGCTCGTTTGCTATCTTGTAACCATAAAAAAAAGTTACAGATGTGTTGCTACCCTTGAGGACTAAGATGGTCGCCTCTAAAGAAGTGACGGGAGTCATGCTGGTTCGATTGTTTTAGTTTTGGACACATATTGCGTTGTATAATACATCGAATAGGTACTTCATATTATTTGCAACTTCAACCTATTCGACCTCGCGAGGAAAGTCGTCGGTTGGTTCGGTAATAGGCAGGAAAGCAATAAGTTTATATGGACCAGTTAATAATTGTCAGTAACAGTGGCGTTCTATGTCTACACAGTTACGTTTCTATCCTTGAAGATCCTGATGGTTTCCTCTCAAAAGGCAACCGGCAATCAATCATTTTCAACGGGCTAATAATATCTTTAAACACAATTATTACAAGTCAGAAATGGTACTTGGTTGGTTGGTGGGTGGTACCGTTTTACCTTTTAGGTACGGACCCTAAAAATCATCCGTAAGCTTATTTTATTTTATTTAAGACATAAGATTATACCCAGTTACTATACTTACCAGCGCAAAAGTATAATAATGTACCTAACTTTCTTTTAGTGAAAACAAGATTACACCTTATTCACTTAAACTTACAAATATTCTCGCATCTCAAATCTTGTTTCCAGTGGTTGAAAATCTGTTCAAAAGGAATATTTAAGTTAATTGTTAGCTTATCTACTGTTTCAAAGCTTACTTACTGTATTATTATAATTATTTGAGTCTACGTTAACGTCTTATCAAATATTAATTTTACTTAGCTACCATTAAGAGTCGATTCATTTAAATATAAGGTTTTCAACCTATACATCTACGCGAATAGTGAGTATTTCAATAAATGATACACAATGTATGATATACAATGTATGAGAGAGTCAGTTTTTTACTTTACGGCAAGGTTCACCAGTACCTACGATGTGTTTAGAGTGAATTTGATGTTCGAAAAACCCGATAAAACTTTACCCAACCCGGGAAATGATCCCAGAGCCTCCAGCTCATTAGTGGCGCTTACAACCACTAGATCAACAATGCCGTCATAAACGTGTACCTAATCATAAATTTTTTAGACGATAATTCTTCCATGTTCATTCTTAATTTCCACGTATTTTACTTACTTACTTAACTTATGTGAAACTTTTGGCCACAGCTTCGCCCGCGGAAAGTATTATTCGAGTTTTGAATTAGTATCAGCGCCATCTGTTGACGATGTGACTGTCAATTTTCAAATAAACGTGCAAAGCATCGTGAATGCGCATATTTTTATGAGATGAAAAGTATCAGTAGTTAAATTAAGTAGATGCTAATCTAGGTTATCGTCTACTATGTGCCAAGTTTTATCCAAAGCCGTTTTGTAGTTTTTGCGTGATTGATTAGCAAACATCCAAACATCCAACTTACAAACTCTCACGTTAACTCGATTAAACTTACGATTCGATTTAACTCGAAAAGAACATTCACGTACAAACAACGATTAATCGTAAAAATAGTTTCCAAGATAATTAAGAAAAAATTAAAAGCTCTTCCAAGTTGGACCAACTTCAGTTCTCAGAGAGGTACTCGCATTACAAAAGTTCTTGAAACTTAATTTTACAAGTTCCCTTCAGTGCACGCTGTCTTTGTACATAACATGTTCGGGAAACTTATATGTAAGTTCTCTTTTTTCTTACTCTCTCGACGCAAGGGAAGTTTAGATAAGAAAATCTGCCTACGTAACCTTTCTATTGTGAATAGGTATATAAAGGATTGATTTAGTGATAGTTTTATTAGAAGATTGGTCGGTCAGTCAGGTTATAAACTCTCTAATCAGCAAAACTTTATCATAATCACACAACTATGGGTTTTCAAGTTGATTACTTAGGTACCTCTTTTACTCCTGAATAGTATGAGCAACAAATACACAAAAAATATATGCACCAGTATTACTTCGCAGCAATAAATATTACCTTGTTATAGGTACCAGCTTTGTATACATCGGTGACTGGCCTCTCACTCGAGGGGTCCGGGTTCAAATCCAAGCACATGCACCAATGACTTTTCTAAGTTATGTGCGATTAAACAAATTAAATGTCACCTGTATAGTTGAAGAAAACATCATGAGTAAACCTGCATGCCTGAGTTCCTCCATGATGTTCTCGAAGGCATCCGAAGTCTACCAAATCCGACTTGGCCTGCGTAGTGGACTGAGACCCAACCTTTCCCATTACGAGAGGAGACTCGTGCCCAACAGTGGGACTAGGAAAGGGTTGTGGTGGATACCAGCAAACGTTATTACAGGCTCTCACAACCAGAGTTAGTAAAACCTAAACAATTCCATTTTCATTGCTCAACATTATTTGGTATCCACGAGTACTTTAAAATGATATCCATTACTTAATTAGTAAACAGGCCGTTGAAGATTTGTTTGAACAAGCGGATCTCCCTTCGTGTGTTTGAACTGCGCGATATGAGCTTTTGTCTCGTTTGTTTATCTTATATTATTATCATACTAGTGGACGCCCGCAGCTTCGCTCGCGTGGAATTTAGACATAATACAATACCCTTTTCACCCCTTTACAAAAAAATTTTCCAACTAAAAAGTAGTCTATGTCTCAGGCTATCTGTGTACCAAATTTCATTTAAATCGGTTCAGTAGTTTTGGCGTGAAATCGAAACAGACAGACAGAGTTACTTTCGCATTTATAATATTAGTAAGGATTAGTTAGGTATTTTTACTTTAAATAAATATTATACCATATCAGCTGTTAAAGCTCACTTGTATTTGTCAAACTCATTTGAGAGACAATCAATTACATACCACGGACTCCTTACTCTGTGCTAATACATTGCAGCTTTTATGTTTGAACGAGCATACAAGTTGTTAAAAATATGATTTATGAATTAATTAATTCTTGGAGCCAAACTTATTAAAAATGTTATTATTTTTTTATATATTAGCTTATAGATTTTTCATAACACAACGGTTTAGTAGATTTTAGTGCTAAGACAATTTGGATTTAAATTTACTAAGATTAGTTTGCGATTCAGTAAAGTATAGTCGAAACCGATAAATACATCGAGAAAATTTCGCTGGTAAAATTATTACAAATTTTTATATTGCATGTGCATTTTGTCGCATAGAGTTGGACCGACGATAGATAGGTAATTCTAAGCCTTACTGAATTCCAATATTTGACACGTTTATTGTAGGTATTCTGGGACCTGACTTAAGATCAAGTTCGATAATAAACAAATAAACACTTCCGTATTAAGTACCAACCTGTACTGTGCACTGCCTCTTGGCATTTACCTTTCCTTGCTCAATCAAGTTTTCGTTGCTTTTCGGATAGTTAATAAATATGCATATGCAAGCTGTGAAATGTGGAGACAGCTCAGCTTATTCTAACCTAGGCACATGATTTTTAGGAGTTACGAGTATGTGCGTTTTCAGCAATTATTGCTTAGTTAAACGAAAACATAAATAAATAATTCTATGACCAGACTTGAACCCAGTTTTTCTTTATAATATAGACGGACAAACGGCAAATACGGACAAATACGGGCCTCCTGATGGTAAGTGGAAGAAACTAACGAAAAAACGACTTTGTTAAGTTATATTAGTTCTGATTTACTCGTAACAAAAGTAAATACATATTTCTTATTCATGTTCATTTGAAAATAATCATAGATTATCATTATTCGACTGGAATATATTTTCAAAATGGGGTAGTGATAAATTGTTGAATTATTATTAATACTTATTATTATTAATAATAATAATTGTATACCACCCAGGAGAACCGTATTCGTCAGTCAAAACACCATGATAATGAAATCATTAATATTGAACCTCCAGATGGTATTTCATTTCACAAAGCAAAATTTTTGTCCATATCAGATTTTCGTCATCAAAGAGCTCTTTAATACAATAAGGCGACCGACACAGTAATTTACCTATTTAATCGCACTCGCAGCCTGTGTACGGTATTATAATGTCCGGTATAATACATTGTCATAATCCAATCATTATTATTTTAACCGGGTTGTGATAAATTTCCTAAATATTTTTTATTTCATTGTAAAAATTTTTTTACAAAGAGTTAATTTGGATTTTAGTTTGTAACAGGTGAAGCTAAATAAAACCGTTTAAAAAAGGGTAAAATTAAATTAGTATCTACAACTGTAGATCGATTAAAAAGTACATGTACCTACAGTTAATTTACAGAAATTAACCCACAGGAATTTGGTTGATATTTATCAATCATTTTTATTACAAGAAAGCTTTAAATTTTTATCGACTTTAAAAGAAACTTTTCGTTAAATGAAGGCAGAGTATTTTAATTATTTTTCCTCTTCTGTATAGAAAAGCTGTACAGCTTTACCAACTTCTTAGCTTGATGTGCTTTGCCACAACAAATTTCATAACAATCAAATTCTTATAGCACAAACGGATAAACCATATTTGCTTAAATTATCTAAATTAATTCCTGTCTGAAACATTCAACATAAATTGAGATACTATATAATTAAGTATAGTCACGCAAATTCAACAATCCTACAACAATTTGTAAGCATCACATGTACAGAACAATCAAGAGCCATATGCTGCAAGTGGACTCAGGCCACAAAATGGCTACCACAATGTCTAACATGCCCATCCCATGCAGTGCACGTAGGCACCAGACAAAATCAATAATTTGTAACCTGGCATTCAGTGTGAGCGTACGGAACACACATTCAATGGCAGGCATCACAAATCTCACCTCAAATCCAAACCATATCTATTTTATTATACTGAAAACATCCCACTACTGGACACGGGTCTCCCCACAGACAAATCTGCGAGATTTCTTGAGCATACTCCACCACGCTGCTCCAATGAGAATTGGTGGAAGGTTTAGCGGCCAACCCAGTGTCGAATGTTCTCAAGTCACCCGAAACTCTTCGACAAGGCTTAACGATTGTTTTCACCACCCATTCACAAACCTACCGCGCCCGTCGTTGCTTAATTATGTAGATCACATTGAATCAAGATTAACAATGTTATATTATATGGCTTCCTGTTCTCTAGCACTAATGAGATTGACTATGTGATTAATTGAAGCATTCACCTATTAGTATAGACTAGGGGCTAATGTGGAGGTAAATTGATTTGAATTACTCTAGTGTGGAATATATATTTTCAGGAAAATGATGTTTATTGTATTGCGTTAGTTTTCTTTTATGTTAATTAATATTTATTACCTTGAATCACCTTAAAAATAATTATTTTTAATAGAAATACATTTATTAGTTAATTCGTTTAAATTCGCAATTATAGTTGTATCGATAACAAACAAAAAAAAAACATATTTCTTTTAGTAGGTTTTTCTACTTCGGTTAAATTGTTTTTAATATCAAAATATAACTTTTTCAAGATAATACTGATAATTGTTTACAGTAGAATTTGAAAATGAATTAAATGTGTAAAACAAACAACATGTGTAACAAACAACGTATGTAACAAACAACGTGTGTAACAAACAACGTGTGTAACAAACAACATGTGTAACAAACAACGTGTGTAACAAACGTGATCCGCTCCCAGTCTATACCTAGGTACCTGTACCTACCTAATTGGCGGAGTGTACGATTTTCCAGCAATTAGTAGAGGAGCAATATTACTGTGATATACACCAATTCGTAGTAACTATAATATCATGGTGTAATATTATTTACTTCCAATTAGTAACTCCCTAACGAGTCGTATGTCGACTAATTATGATACGTTGAGGAGGATCGCAAAGTTAAGCGTTTGATGAAGGTTCAAAAGAGCACTAGCGATAATATTAATACTATTAAAGTAGACCAATTACTGAGTAACTTGTTTGCATAGATTAAAAACTAGATGCCAAGCTTTACGAAGTAGCGAGTTAGCGATTTATATGAATATAAGCCTTCTTATTTTCATCCACTGTTAAGAGATAGGTACGTTTTAAACCAATAAGTGTTATTTGGGGTACCTAACATTAATGAAAACAGCGAAAGGACTTTTGACCAACCCAGTGTCGAATATTCTCAAGCCACCTGAAGATCTTCGACAAGGCTTAACGATTGTTGTCATTATTGAAAACAACCGAGACCGACGGCTTAACGTACCCTCCACAAACCAAACGCACCCGTCTTTGCCTTTAACTCTGTCGATCGCATTGATACGACGCGAGCGACCTATGGACGCTACTAACTAACATTACCTATTATAATATTTAAACAATAAATTTATGAAATTACCTACACTCCACTATAATAATTTAACAAATCTACCCCTAGATCTGTTCATTTCATGAAACAAACTATAGATACCTACTACAAATACATACTACTCGTATATTAGAATTTCTACGTATTCTTATGGTACAAAATGAAACTTTCATAAAATCCAAAAATCTTATTTTCGCAATACCTGTAATCCAAGTAAGATGTTTTAAAACAGACCTGTGTTTCTCAAATCAAAAGTAGAAAGCAAGCAGTAAGAAAGACATCAGATAATGTGATATGTTTTGTAAGACATTCTTTAATATCGTTGCTGGAGTAAGAAAAACCTCTTTGGATACAATGTATTTGTAATTCAATGGCTCTAGAATAGAATCTTCTCCGAGTCTATGTCATTTTCAATTCACTATATATCAATTAGGAAACATGGTTGTCTGACTACGCGTGATATTTTCTTACAGATCGGTGACAAACTGGACCGGACTGTACTTTAATCTTTTGTAAGCCTTGAAAGGACTAGTTGGTTGGTCCTGTCTGGTTAAATAGTAGTAGTATTATATTAATCTAGAATGCTAGAATTGGTCTCGATAATTATCTTTTGAAAACGCGAGCCGCGGGAAAAGCTAGTGAAGTAATAAAAATAACAATGGAAATCACAGAATGGCGAAATTCGTTTTGCGAACACTACCTCTCGCCCTACATGCGAGTAGGAATAAGATTATCTTATAAAAATCCACAGCTCTCTACTACTAGAGAGGTGTGGATTCTGCAAGGTATTCCTACTAATAGGAATACCTTGCAGAATTCCTTGAAAAATTCCTTACGTAAACTCTACACAAGTCCGCACACTCAAAGGATCCTGAGTTTTCATGAAGCACATACCGAACTGTTACAGTCATCAAAATCATAGCGATATTTTATATAATTAATAGGTAAATAATACGTAGATACAATTTATTAATACATAATTTTATATTACGTAACATTGTACTTTTATACCTGATAACGGTAGGTACAACAAACATTCCATTTACAAAATAAATAGGCATTATAAACCGTCCAATGTTTTTCCACAACTGAAACAAGAACTCTAGTAAATCACCCGTGATTAGTTTTAAACGGTGTCTAAGCCCGCCTTATACATGATGATGGCTCGCTTGGATTATCCGGATGTTCTAAACGATAAGGTGACAGTAAAATATAAATGGGAAATAATAATACTTAGTAGTATATATATTATGGGAAAGTTGATTATTAATTGCCGTAACCTAAACCTATAAATTTGCCTACTAGTGATTTAAAAACACGCAATTTTCCGGGATTTCCTCCAGGACCTCGTTCCGGTTTAAAATGTTCTGAAATTTATAACTGTTACTTGCCAAATTATTAATTAATTTTATATATAAAAAATTACATGCTTAGACAAACTTAACAGCTTTTATGTAATTCGTTTGTCAAGCTGTAATGAAACATTCACGATATGTTTTATATCCCTCGACATGTTTTATCTGCGTCACGGGTGTATTATACTATGTATGTTTATGTACACTCTAATATTATATACACATACAAAATCAAGATTTGATATGCTTTAAAATAAGATTTTGCTTAAAGTTTACTATTTAAATACATGATTCTTTAGATCCTTTTTTGCCATTTTAATAGAACTAAAACACTGACAGTACAGTAGTTTTTGTGTGAAAACATTACAAACAAATCTTTCCTCTCTATAATATTATTAGTATATTAATATATATATTTCTTGTGTACGTTTTTATGACAGTGAACTCCTCCTAAACAGCTGGATAGATGTTGATTTGAAATTTTTTGTGTGTGTTCAAGGAGATTCGAGCATGGTTTAGATTCACAATTTGGAACACTGGAAAATGTTTTTTATACGTTAATTTAGTATTTTTATTTTGAACTGTCGTTCATTGACGTGAAGCGTCGCGTCACTCTGACATTTCATATGGCAGAACAACGTTTGCAGTGTCAGCTAGTACTAGTATAGAAGTATAGATAAGTAAAACTTTTGTTAAATGGCCGCTGGTTATCTCCCGGTTGCAATCGATCGGACGTGCTTACCTCTGCACGTGCAACCTGACCTTGACTTAAACCGTTGTTTGTACACAAACGCAACAAAGAAGCGCTCAAAACCGATCGGAAGTGATCGGCTTAGCAACATCGGCTGCTTCATGGGCGCTTCCGTGTTTCGTAGGGCACGTAAGGCCGTCAATGCCGGTAGTTTTCGATGGTAAGATGTTAAGCCTGGTCGAAGACCTTCGGGTAGCTTGTGAACATTTGACACTAGGTTGATCACTATGACCACCACACACCACCACCGATGCCAGCGTACACTGCTTTTTATATCCAACTAGTGGACGCCCGCAGCTTCGCTCGCGTGGAATTAGACATAACAATAGTTTCGTTTACACCTAGTAATATTATATAGCCCGAAGACCTTCGGGTAGCTTGTGAACATTTGACACTAGGTTGATCACTATGACCACCACACACCACCACCGATGCCAGCGTACACTGCTTTTTATATCCAACTAGTGGACGCCCGCAGCTTCGCTCGCGTGGAATTAGACATAACAATAGTTTCGTTTACACCTAGTAATATTATATAGCCCATGTCACCAGTGAAGATGCAGCTTTCCAATGGTGAAAGAATTTTTGTAATCGGTCCAGTAGTTTTTGTGTGAAAACATTACAAACAAATCTTTCCTCTTTTTAACATGCTTTTATTAGGTCCACTTGTATGTAACTCACAATGTAAGGGAATCTTTGAGAGCTAATTTAACCATCTTCCAAGGATCGTAGCGTAATGAAAATTGGCAGCTGTATGTACTTCTAAAACGTATTCAATAATATGGTACTGTCGAGCTGATCTGATGATGGAGCCGGAAGATATTAGCTACTTTAAAGTGGAATCTTTGAGAGCTAAATTAACCATCTTCCAAGGATCGTAGCGTAATGAATATTGGCGGCTGTATGTAGTTCTAAAACGTATTCAATAATATGGTACTGTCGAGCTGATCTGATGATGGAGCCGGAAGATATTAGCTACTTTAAAGTGGAATCTTTGAGAGCTAATTTAACCATCTTCCAAGGATCGTAGCGTAATGAAAATTGGCAGCTATATGTACTTCTAAAACGTATTCAATAATATGGTACTGTCGAGCTGATCTGATGATGGAGCCGGAAGATATTAGCTACTTTAAAGTGGAATCTTTGAGAGCTAATTTAACCATCTTCCAAGGATCGTAGCGTAATGAATATTGGCGGCTGTATGTACTTCTAAAACGTATTCAATAATATGGTACTGTCGAGCTGATCTGATGATGGAGCCGGAAGATATTAGCTACTTTAAAGTGGAATCTTTGAGAGCTAATTTAACCATCTTCCAAGGACCGTAGCGTAATGAAAATTGGCAGCTGTATGTACTTCTGAGACACATTCAATAATATGGTACTGTCGAGCTGATCTGATGATGGAGCCGGAAGATATTAACTGGAACTTCATGATGGAATAAGGTATCATAGTCGTGTTTGCACTTGTGGTAAGGTCTTGTAATGAACTTTGACCACGATTAGGTTTCAAGGTCTGATGATGAAGCCGGAAGATTGGCACTGGCATTCCGTGATGGAATATCGTATCATAGTCGTGTTTGCACTTGTGGTAAGGTCTTGTAATGAACTTTGACCACGATTAGGTTTCAAGGTCTGATGATGAAGCCGGAGGATAGGCACTGGCATTCCATGATGGAATATCGTATCATAGTCGTGTTTGCACTTGTGGTAAAGTCTTGTAATGAACTTTGACCACGATTAGGTTTCAAGGTCTCATGACTTCTTTTTTAGTTGGATTTATTATAAAAGCGTGTTTTTTTAGTTTTTTTAAACTATTAATTTGTTATTAATATTAGTATAGATTGCATCATATCTGAAATATCCAACCCATTTGAATTTATATACAAAATAAATTCTCTTAATTTAAAAATTATCTTATGCCCAGGGTTTATTCCTGCGTTATCACTTTTTTTAATTACGTAGGTACATGAAAATTGAGACGAAACTCATAACTAATCGGTTGAGTCTTTCTTACCGCTAGTAAATTTAAAATAGCTTAAATTTAAATATCATTCCTCAAGCCAGTTTTACACTCCGTAAGTACAGCTGCTAGCTATATCCCCTGGCTTTACCCGCGTACTATAGCACTCGGGGATTGTATTGCTTTATACTAGTGAACAAATTTTGAGCACTAGTTTAAAGCAATAGGATCATAAATTTTTTTATTTCTTTTATTATTTATTTATTTCAATATTTTACAGCTAACATTACAGGCCTTGCGCCCAATGCCTAGAGAAATTAAATATTTCTCTAAATTAACGCTAATTAATATTTATTGCGACAAATTAAAAAAAATAATAGTCAATGAATCATCGAATAACTAAATAATCCTTAAAATAAGAACTATAAACGCCTATATATTCCTACTAGTTTTCAAACACCCTGTTTGAATTACAATTACAATCTATCGGGTACAATTGATCGGTGTCTGCACGTGCAAAGTGACCTTGAACGTGGATTCTCTCCCATCCTCATCCCCCCAGAACCCCACCCCCGACACCTCTCGGTGCAATAACACAAGATAACAAACTCTTTCCTGCCATGAAGCGGTTTTATCTAGTTACTAACTTTACACGCGACTCCGCTCGGGTTATATCGTTTTCTGCTCATCTACAAAAAGTATACTTACAGCTTTTGGAAGGTAAGGTACACAAAAGTTTACCACTCTATCACACTGAAGAATAACACATTCCGGTCGATACTTAGATTTTATCGATCAATCAGTTAATTGATCGATAGTTAAGGATCGATTCAAAATCGAACGATAATTACAGTGTTTTGTTAATTTCCCTGGAACAGTGCAATTTTCCGGGATAAAAAGTAGCACCTTCCAAATCAGTTGAGGAGAAGGAGAAAATAAGAAACACCCTTTCAATTTTTAAATTAGTACGGGTTCCCTTTAGCAAGACTCGGTGAAAACCCGTACAGTTTTCTTCAGCTTTAAAATGTAAGCGACTTACCACACGCATTATAGAAGATAAAGCGTACAAGTTTCGAATTTATTTTACCTACCACAGCCATCGACAATCAGGTTCAATCCATCAATCCAATCAAATCCAATTATATATGCATAATTTATTCTATACCTTAAATTAGTAAAGAGGTATTTTTTTGTAGTTTTGTAAAATTGTATCTCAAATAATCCCAGAAACTACAGGACCGTCATTGAAAAATTCTTTTACTGATAGAAAGCTACATTATTCGTGAGTTCTATAGGATATTTAAGCGGGAAAAGTCGCGGGCATCAGCTTGTAATATTATAAAGATGTAGTGTTATCTCAAAAACTACAGGACCGATTCAGATAGATAGGTACCTACTGTCTTTTCGCTATTCATCCAATGATCAATAGCTAATCCTATGTATCATAACGTTAGAGCGTTTATATTTTAATAAATTATTAGTATATAAGCTAAGCTGTAATTTTCTAGGCTAGGCTATAATTTTCTATGAGTTATATAAAAAACAAACTACTGAAAATCTTCAAATCATGTTCCATTAATAGAAATACCGTATTAATAATCTTCTTACCTACTCGTAGTTCAAAACAAATAGAAACTAGATTTTGCTTGTAATGGACTACAGAATGCAAAGACCGTTGAAGGTTCTATCCCCACTGTTGTTTTAAGACGAACATTCTACGGTGACAATATTGTACAACATAAAACCTATAATAATATGTGTATTTTTCCAGACTTACTTTCTATTCTTCATTGCTTAAACAAAATTGTTGCAACATTCTGGGTTTTTCATTCACAATTAATAAAAATAGACGTATTGCGTATTCGAATGCAACGGAATAATGCAAGTCGCTATTGGTAATCTCCAGTGATTCAAAATTATTATAACTAATAAATTTTTATATTTTAACCAGATAAATTATAAATTTTTTAGTGTTTTTATGTTTTAAGTTAAACTTTTTTTCAAAGTTCAGTAACATTTGGCACAAAAGACTAGCTACGACTACACTATACGAACCATGAGTGCGAATAGACCTCATAGGATTCTGATCAAAGACAAATACAACTCCCTAGTAGGTAACTCTTAATTGCGTACATTGCTATGCATACACTCATCAAGACAGATAGTACAGTTTCTAGCCTGTGTATCTATTTTCTGACTAAGTTTTCTTGCTAGATCCGTCCGTTTGAATTATTTTACTTTTCTGTTTTTCAATATTTTGTTGGAAGCAAGTCTGATTTATTTTGTTGCTCATAATAGTGTTTCTATCTTTAGGTATTGGTGAATTAAATAGCAAAGTAGACCCTAATACGAGGTTAATTGGTTAAATAATGTTGTAAGCGACATCGACGCGTGCTAACTTATAAAATCAACCCATATTTCACCATTAAATACAGTGTAAGCTTTATTGGATTCCTCTGGGGCGGTTTAAATTTTTTCCGATAATCTGATCAGCTTAGGATAAGTCCTTTGCTTCCATCAATCCTCAGAGCGTTTGAGGAAAATAAAATGTTATAAACATTTGAGATCTTAAAAACATGTTTTTGCTAAAAGAAATGCTACAAGTAATTATAATATATAATTATGTAGTTAATATGAATTAATACCGTTAATTTTGCAATTTTAAAAAGGCAATCTGAATCAATTACGAATTAAAAACAAATAATATTATTATAAATAACGAAACCTACAAATTATCGTGTCTATTCCTTTAAACGTTGATGAGTTCCTTCGTCTGCAGCCAAGTTTTACCGTAAAAATTAACAGACGGAAAACATTTGAACTCAGCTCGTAAGAATTGCCATGAACCAACTAGTATAGTAAAAAGATTTTATTATGTAAATTATATCTGCGAGTTCATGGTTAGTATGTACAGGACTCATCATACTTTATGATCACTCTCATTTACGCGTAGTTCGACCCTCCGTAGGTACACAAATTTCAGTTATGACCGGAATCACTGTGACCGGAATGGGCGAGAAGCGATCAAGTAGGTAACGTAATAATATCTGAAAAAACAGGATTCGAATTTTATTTTATTAGGTAATAATATTGTCGTCTCTTGTCTGTTGTCTCTCTTTTGAAGATCTTTTTTAACACATGAATTGCTATCTATACTAATATTATAAATAGGAAAGATTTGTTTGTAATGTTTTCACACAAAAACTACTCGACTGACCTCAAAAATTCTTTCACTATTAGAAAGCTTAACCTTCACTGAGTTACATAGGCTATATAATATTACTAGGTGTAAACGAAACTATGTATTGTTATGTCTAATTCCACGCGAGCTGTGGGCGTCCACTAGTTATTCAATAAGGCTGTAGTATTGCTTCAGCAAATATACTTATTTCTCACACGTTCCTTTTTAGGAACGCCCTTACGAGACGACAATTGCCTCATGTGAAAACCATAGACCATTGCATGATGAATCTTCGCGCATATCATATAAAATTATTGGAGACAGGTGTGCCTTAAAGGTCATTCCTAATTGGCAAAGAATTTTTAAAATCTTCCGAATAAAACCTTTATTCGATTCTGAGCTTTATTTTATACACTTAAGGTACGAATTAATCGTTTTCATATCAAAAATATTCGCGTGTGTTGCTCAACACCTTATCATTCAATTTTATACCTTGTTGCACCGTAATAAGATAATAATATAATTGTTGTTCGCTCATTAACTTTACATTCGAGGTGGTGGAATTCGCATGGGAATTTCGGGTAAGCGGGGATTTCGGATTTGGAGGTTACGCATCACCGTGGTATTTTATTATGCAAGTGTTTGCTGAGGGCGACCGCAGTTATTGGCTGTCCAGGTTACTTTACTCGATCGTACATTCATTTGCGGTTTTTACGTGAGAAAATACGGTTAGTTATTAATTTTATTACGAAAATCGTTGGTCTAGTGGTTGCTAGCGCGACTGCTAAGCTAGAGGTCCTAAGTTCGATCCCCAGGTCGGACTACTATTGGGTTTTTCTATGTGGATTTGTGCCCGGTGTATGGAAATGACGGCAGATTATGAATGTTTTATTACTTACTAGCGACCCGCTCCGGCTCCGCATGGCTCTATCTATTAAAAAAACCGCATCAAAATCCGTTGCGTAGTTTTAAAGATTTAAGCATACATAGGGACAGAGAAAGCGACTTTGTTTTATACTAATATACTTATATTATGTAGTGATAATTGTATGTTCTAAAAATATTTTATTCTACTTTTGGTATAAGTAATTATGTTTGAAACATAGATGTGGTAAGAAAATTTTACTTATCTCTATCTCTGTCTATCTCACTTTTAATATATATTGTAGTAATGTCCCCTAGAAATCCTCAATCTGTCTCCAACGATAAGCTTCTTAGCACAAACAAGCGCATTCCGGATACCTACCTTGATTCATAAAACACTCCTCACGCCAACTTTATTTTCATTAACAAAGAGCATAATTTCCTTTGCAGTTGGAAAAATTAATTACGTTTCAATTAAGAAAGTTCCACTTGTTTTAATAAAGAACTTACCTGGTTTTTACCCTGGCACTCATCTCCATAATACAAAGCTAGTTATGGCATTTTGAACTTTATGAATATTTAATAAGGTTTGCTTTGGTTTGCATTAATGAATTTAGTGATCTGAATCGGGGGATGTCTGACGCATTTTTTTGCATAATGCGTTGGGTTTGGATCTGTGTATTAAATATTAATTTTTAATAATTATAATTTATTTATTTATTTGGGAAACAAATAATGTTAGATTAACACATAGACTTAGATTAACACATAGACTCAGATTATCACATTGCTGCAACCCATAGACATCCCACTATTGGGCACGGGTCTCCCCCAAAGACAAATCTACGGGTGGTCTAGAGCTAACTCCACCACGATGCTCCAATGCGCATTGATAGTGGGGTTAATGGCCAAACCAGTGTCGAATGTTCTCAAGTCACCCGAAGGTCTTCGACAAGGCTTAACGATTGGTTTCACCATTGAACCACCGTTATTTCTTAAGTCTGTCGATCACATTGAATCGACGCGAGCCATATGGCTAATAGATTTGAAGGTCAAGGTCTTTACCCACCATCACCACTGGTGGTCTACTCCACTGCAGTCCTTTACTTGTCGCTCTTAATCGTAACTCACTCTTAACCCACTGATCGGTTCATAATATAATACCATTCAGCATAAAACATAGATCAGAGTTTTCAAAATTAAGACCGAATATGATTTCAAATACAAATATTCCACAAATAGATAACCAAAGACTAAAACACATGCAGAGCTATTTGAGAAGTCTTAACCGTAGGTACTTTATTTATCGAATTTAAAAACAAAACCCAGAACAATAGCAAATGATAAGTTAATTGCCCGTTAAATGCAACAGACTTGACAAATCGCTGTGTTTTTGCCGCACGTGTGAGCCAGTCTAGCAATGAAAACGACGAATTTTCCTAATAAGTCAAATAATAGAGACATGTGGGAGAGTTGTAGGGTTTTTTATGTCGTGTTGTGTATGTAACACGACGGCACAACGAGCTGACAGCAGCAACGGTTTCGAGCTTAGTTATGAGTCTTCATTTGCGGCTCCAACCGTGTTATAGACTCTGAAACAGAACGGGTGTTCAGAAACTAGCATTTTGGGAGACCTATTTCACTCTCTACTAGGTTTCCGCTCGTTATATAATACTAGTGGACGCCCCGCAGCTTCGCTCGCGTGGAATTAGATATAACAATAGTTTCTTTTACACTTAGTAATATTATATAGCCTATGTGTGAAAATGCAGCTTTCTAATGATGAAAGAATTTTTGAAATCGGTCCAGTTGTTTTTGTGTGAAAACATTACAAATAAATGTCTTTATAATATTAGTATAGAAGTATAGATAACACATTTTTACTCTAGATTTCTTTATTTATAGTATAAAATATGGTTGTTGTTAGAATATTAACGAGAAACAAGATATGACAGCCTAAGCCCTACTTCTAAGCCCTATCTCCTTTAATATATTCTTTTATGTCGTAGGAAGTCTTGTTTTACATGTCATATTAATATAAGGGCTTTTTATCAAGATGCCTATTAATTTTCTGCAACATTGCGATTTTATTAGTTTCATAAGTAAAATATAGATGAACAAATTAAATGTTCAATTAGTGAAAATAGTAGCCTTATTAATTGTTACAAGTATTAAATAAATATGACGATACAATTACTGGTAGTATCTATAAATTTAGTAAGTTTAATTTTTCATTCATAAACGCCTACCACATCACCTCACCACCTCAATGGTTGACTGGTAAATAATAGCATTAAGTTTAGTTACCCATCGATATAATAAATTCAATGTAAAATACAAAAATTTTGACATTTTATTCGGAATTGTATGACATTTAATGACATGACATGAAACAGACATGAAAGAAATAAAGAAATTGAATTGAACTTAAAATAAAAAAATTTAATTGAAAAAAGAAAGAAATTGTAATAAGAATAGATTAAATTAGTACGTTTATATTTATGTTTGCATACCACATGTTGGTTGAAGTTGATTGCGTACAAAGCATCAATACCTGTTACAATTAAAACCATGAAAAAATTCGCCAAAGGTGGCCTTTGATCCCACGACCTTCCTATTGATTGACTTTGACTTTGAAGAAATATAAACAAACGGGTCCATGTAGTATAACGCCCATAACACTGTCAGCATTCCCTTGCTAGTTAAGCCGTCTTTAAATTTACTTTAAAATAAAATTATGTATCCAAGCTCAGCAATGTAACCACGCCCTTAGGGTTCTATTCTCACTAAAAGCTAAAAGGGTAAAGATCGCATATGCTCACGAATAACAAAATATGTCCGTATTCAGGTACTGGAATATGACGCCCGGCTCAGCTGGGTACGGTGTAGTAAGTGCTAGGTTTTGTACCAAGTGGCAAAGAAGGCTTTAACGGATTATTTCTCGTGTAAATATAAAGGCTCCAATAGACGGATAGCTAGACCTATGTGTGTAACACACATACACATATAACAACACGATTTGAACTTTCGTGACCCGAGTAGGGTACTTACAAAAATGTATCAGAAAAATACATGCACGGGTCAGGATTCGAACCCAGAACCAGCAGTTAGGGAATCTGAGTATTGTCAGGTAGTTTGGTTTATATTAGTCTTAAAATTTGAATTTCTATAACTGGGATTCCTGCCTCAATGGCTTGAATTTGAAATTTGGTTTTAGAGGTGTCATGAATTAAATTTGTTTCCATAATTTTCAGTTTGCGTATTTCAAAAGGCAGTGTTAAATTTTCAACAGAAGTTCTTACTTTGTTTTAAATAATTATAGCCATGATTGTTGAGAATCTGACTTTGAAATATGGTTTTACACTGCGTTATGCAGTCAGTTTTATTAACATGTTATTTTAATGGTATAGGTAGGAAAATCAGCGAGAATGTAACAACCATTCTTACCAATTTTAAATCGTTAGATATATATCCCAAACATCGTTTAAAACGAGAGATTATTAAAGGAACTTTAAAATAATTTTTAAATACCTATTCAACGATACCCCACTTGGTATAGTTGGTAGTTTTTTTTATTTGTTTTCATTTTGACAATGCTTTATTGTAACATATGACATAATTATTTATCTTTTTACACTTCATATATCGATGGTACTACATAGACAATTTATATTTATTACCGAATCATAAAATACATTTTCTCATTTTCAGGACGCTGACACGATTGAGAAGTTAAATGAATGCGGAGAATTGAGAAAGATGTTAAAGCCGTATAAGGTGGGTATAAAACTCCTTAAGATACTTTTGTTGGTGGCTCTGGGTAAGATGGTCATAGACCATAGGTTTTATATTATCTGAAATGTCTTT
The DNA here is from genome assembly GCA_944567765.1 of Carterocephalus palaemon. Taxonomy (NCBI): domain Eukaryota; kingdom Metazoa; phylum Arthropoda; class Insecta; order Lepidoptera; family Hesperiidae; genus Carterocephalus; species Carterocephalus palaemon. The sequence goes on along the minus strand of OX155658.1, from coordinate 3,228,710 downwards.
AAACAGGTCCGGCAAATCTTAGAAACACGCACTAAGTTCTACTAACCATTTAATTAAAATCTTTCTATTGAATTGATATTTACACACTAGGGAATAATATGTACAGAAATCCCTTATATCTACATGTTGTCTATAATAACTGTTAGACATACAATTTAAGAGCAATGACCTTGTTTGTAAGCTGGCGTTTGAGGTCCAAGCTCACATCTACATTACTAGTACTGCTTATTATATTTACTAAGTGAATTGACGCCCCTATGGCGATATCTATTATCCATTCTACAAATACCTAATCATATGCAGGATATTTATACAGTTAAATTGCCATGTCGTCCACACTTCTATTTCTTGCTACCGGACTTTACCACAAAAGCAAATAATTGTATTGTAAATATAAGTGCCATATCAAACAATATTATATATATCATATAAATCATGTGATTTAACGGAATGTTGTACAGAACCCCAATAAGCATTGAAATAAAATATTTAAAATTGAATATGGAAATAATAATTCCAGCAACACAACAGGAATCCTATCAATAGTGGGAACAATGTCGCTGCAAATTATAATTGTAACACACGACGATACAACGTGATACAGCTGAATTTAATTAGTAGTACGCAATACGGCTATTCTGTTTCATATAGTGATGTAGGAAATTGAAGCATATTTAGCATCCAACAACGAAATTGTGTCAGATATTATTATTACAACTACAATTCGGACACCATAACATAATTTCATGCAAAACATAACGATACTGCTAGCCGTTAGTCGCAAATTCCACCCTGATGGTCAGGGAGAAAAAGTTCCAACAGCTCTCTAGGGAGCGGTCGGCCTACAGAGGGCGCGCGTGCAGCGGCGCTAGTCCCCTTAGATGAGGATGTGGCCCATTGTCGGCGCGGTTATACATAACACGCGCCAACCGGATCACAAACTCATCCAGCGACTTCAGCTTGCAGTCGCGCGCTATCACCGCGTTCCGGATATAGCGTCTCGCTCCTGTAATTTTGCGCAGGGCAAGGTTTTGCTGGGCCTGAAGACGCTTGCGCTGCGTGGCAAACGCCAGAGCATACCACGCTGGGGCCGCATACGTCAGCCTAGACCGAACTGCGGGACCCGCGTTTCGGTAGTCAGGGTCACTCACCGTACGGAGTCTTTACGTGTATCCAAACTAACATTAAATTGTTTTCGTTCCACAGAGCCCAGACGCCTGCAACACGTGCCAAATGTGCGGAGGCTTCCGACTGCTGCCGTGCCGGATATGCAACGGGTCTAAGAAGAGCCTCCATCGAAACCACTTCACGGCAGAGTTCGTCGCACTCAAGTGTATGAACTGCGACGAAGTCGGTTTGGTGCGATGCGACGCTTGCTCCTGAAGTCAATGCTCAATTGTTACAAGAAACTTGGCTGAACTTGACACAACGAATATTAAATTTTGTTGTCTCCTGAATTAGGTACGCTTAGTTTCCTAAAAGGCTTGCATTGATAACTTTACTCCAAACATGAAGAAAAGCCTGGCTGGAAAGAGCTCTTAATCAAAATGTATCGTTCTCTCTTTTATGGTTTTCACTTAAGATTAATTTTGTCAAGTGCATGACTTGCGACGAAGTCGGCTTGTTACACTGGGTTTGCGCTTGAAGTCACTGCTCAATTTCAAAAGAGCTCTTTTCCATCGTTTTATCGCTTTAAAAAATTAATAACTATTGTTGTGTGCACGTGCTTCGACAAAACCGCGGTCTTCGTCGGAACGCGTACATAAATTGCAAATAAGTATATGCAGACAAAAATGGTTCTGTGCGCTGCGACGCTTACTCCTGAAGCCATTGTTGTTAAATCAAAGTTTATACTAACTAGTAAAATTAAGTTAGTTTTGCTAAGAAAACTTTATGGACTTACACTATAATTTGCATGTAGGTACATTTTATTTAGCCATTAAATGTCCTTAGAGGTCATAAAATTTATATTTTAAGCCCAAGCATGAGTGATAGTCACAAATTATGTAAGTTCTCAGAATAATGGTTGTTTAATTTTGTAAAACGTATACCTGTTACTAAGGAAATAGTAATTTATGTTATTCATAGTATAAATAAAAGTTGGATATTCTACGGACTAAGATTGGTCACTAATTTGAGTCTGAAACTGTAACTACACATATTTTGATATCTGGGGGACAAGTATCGAGTAATCGTATTAATGCAATGATATTTTAGTAATTTCAATGATTTTTTCATGTAAGTTGTATATCATATCATTGTATTAATGCGTATCTTTTATAATTTTTACCTGCACTTTTTTTTACAAACTGTTTTGCGCAAGTTTCTTGATAGTACAACAGGAGCTATGAACGGCGTTTCGTCTTTAGTTAAGTTTTAACTCTCAGGTATGCGTAAATAAGTGGAAAATTTAGAGTAGATTTAGTAGTAAGCTCTTTAAGCTGTTGTATTCTTTCATCATCTGTTTGAGAACTGAACTGTGTTAATGTAAACGATACTGCTGGTACCTTTGCATAATAGCATGCCATACAATTTATATTTTTATACATGAAACGTTTATAATTTAGGTAGATATTTCATTTCTAGCACGATTTATTTTAGGTAACTAAAATAATTTATTAGTGTTATAAGTACTCCTCAGTAAACTTAGTATAGCATACTTATTTTCATGAATTGCTTATTTTAATATTAATGAAGAGAATTTAACGTATTCATAAGAAGAATGTGATAAAATTATTACATTCCGAGATCCTTCGCTTATTGGCATTAGTCGTTTTGTGATTTTGATAAACAGTTTTATTTTTTACGCAACCGTCATTTCTTTTTTTTAATTCAAGACTTATCCAGTTTATAATTATTATTAATTTAATTAAATATTGTTTGTATAATACAGAATGTATAATACAGAATACAAAGTTAGGTAAATCTAAGGATCAAATTAAAATTATATATTCAATTTTATTTAGCTATTGTACAATTTTTACTTTCACTACTCAAAGGCGAAATAACAATATTAACGTTATAAAGCGTTAATATTATTCCTCTGAAAAGTAAACTTTTGCGTATAAAATAAATTCTTTATTAACTTTTCATGAATAAAAATGATTTGATAAAATAGGGAATGTATGTATATATGTATTATGTTTCAATAAACAATTCGTATTGAAAATAACGTGTTTTATTCGTATTTATTCACATAAAAGATTTTTGCTATCCACACACGTCATTAGCTTATTAAGTCATAACTTATGTTTATCTTAGTTTAACAACCCACTGTTGGGCACGTGTCTCTCCTGTACGTAAACCAAGATAAAATCTCCTACAGCATCAGGTGAAAGAGGTCAAGAGCATACGCCACCTCGCTGCTCCAATGCAGAGGGCTTCCACCCTTCTTCTTTGACAAGGATTTAACGATTGCTAGAAAGTTAGTTATAATTTACATTTCAATAACATTGGGGAAAATTAGTAGATACGAAGGCACGAATAGCCTTTAGGGCTCAGGAAATATGTATTTTTGCAATGTTTCGTGTCACCTTTTTGGTGAACTTTAAAATATTATCATCTAAGATATTATCATTTCAATGTCTATTTATTAATGAAGTTTGTGTTTAGTACATCATTAATTCATTAATACTACTTTTAATTAATACTCGGAATTAATATGATTAGGTACTATTGACGAAATCAATAAAAAAAAATTATGAGTAAAAGTATGGGACCAACATTGTTTAATCACCTCCTTGATCAACTAAAGGACTTAATCACACCCGGCTTACTAAAATCGGTGTACTATGCGGTATTACTAAATCCTTACTAATAATTGGCTGTACTTATTATATTTTATAACATAATATAGGTATTTTTGCGTGTAAAACGATTTGACGCGGGAGAAGCCGCGGCGAAAGCTAGTTAATATATTACATATAATAAAAATAATACTGCGGAGAACTGTTGGATTCAGATTCATTCCTGTTGGCACAGGATCAGTCCTATCTGAGTGGCATCATTTAGGAGAGGCCTATGTCCTGCAGTAGACCTCGAAAGGCTGATGGATGGATGGATGATTTTTAATAACCAGATCACTAGATTAAATATTAATTATCCGTCGATTCATTCTATGTAACTTCCTTCCATTGTATCAGCACACGGCGACATTATTGTTTGCGAAAATGCCAATAGATGGCGCTAGACGCTCGTTCCAAAGAGTTTCGAATTTACGCGCTTTTCTTCTAACTTTTCTAGGCGATAACTTTAGCCACCAACACCACCAACCCTTTCATTGTCACACTTTCATGTCATATTTACGAAACGACCCATTAGCAGTATGCCCTATTAGCCCTTTATAGGATCGACCGAGTTAAGCAACGACGGGCGCGGTCTGTTTATGGACGGGTGACCGCTTGTGGCAGAATTTTAAAAGGCACTCCCGTTCTTCGGAGGGTGCTTTAGCCTGTCGGTCCAGGTTATTTTCAATGGGAAAAGATTGCTTTAACATTAAGCATCGTCGAAATCCTCCGGATCGCCTAAATACATCGACACTAGGTTGGCCACCCCTCCACTAATCCGCATTAGAGTAGCATAGTGGTGTATGCTCTAGAACGTAGCTGTGTCTGTGTCCCCCTGTGCCTGAGTACATTTTTACTTAAGGATAAAAGATAGCAAACGAGCTTGCAGCACCGCCCATCCGCTGCCGCCCATGACAACTGTGACTGACTCTGAACAACACTCAATTAGGGACTGGGATGGTTAGTCCAATTAGTTGAGAGAACAATACAATTAGAACATTAGTTGGTCAGTTCGTTAGTAGGTATGAGGACTGGGGACTGTTAGTGATAGTTAGCCTCTAAAGAAGTGTAACCGGAAACTTTAATTAGTATGTATGATATTGTACGATTTGATTGTAAAAATGTAATGGACGCTACCGTGCTTCGCAGGGCACGTGAAGCCGTCGGTCCCGGTTTTTATTTCAATGCTGGAAACAGTCGTCAAGCCTTGTCGAAGACCATCGGGTGGCTTGAGAACATTCGACACTAGGTTGGCCACAAACCCCTCCACCAATCCGCATTGGAGCATAGTGGTGGAGTTTGCTCTAGACCTCCCGCAGCAGTGTCTGTGGGGGAGACCCGTGCTCAGCAGTGAGTCGTCTATGGGTCGCAGCGAGATATTGTACGAAAGCTTACTAAATTTTACTATTTTATAATTTAAAGCTTAGTCTGATTATAATATAAGGAACAGCGTCATAATTAAGAGACATTAGTGATTGTTCTGATTACCTTCATGCATACTAGATATAGTACACTAAAGCCAGTATTTACTTTGTAATGCACACAAGACACAGCACCGGCTGATAATTACGTATTGTGGGTACGACAACGCCTGTTGCTCCACAGAAATCAATGTCACACACACACCCAGCGCGCCTGTTGCATGTAGACACACCTACAACACACACAAACGCACGGGGAAGTTCGCCGTACATCGATTTCCAAGCTTTCAGGGTCTGGATCACGCACACATACACACAGCAACAGAGCTGCACCCGGGTCGCGAATGACGTCACGCCGCGCAAGGTCAATACCACCTTCCTGTCCTGCTCTAATGTATGGATTGGGTAGTGCGTCTCTCTCGCTAGTAGGGCTCGCCGGTCTGTCTGGGCCTCGGGGTGCAATTTACGCTTGTGTGCGTGAGCGTACGGTTTCTAGGGAAATGTAATGTCTTCCTGTATATCCGCATTCGTCGTGCAATGAAAATAAAGAGAGAACCTTGTAAACGACTTTATAGTTGAGACGTAAAAAGTTGAAAGGATTGATAATAATAATTTTGATGTATAACAGTAACAGCTAGGCGGTTATTAAATTGTTTATTGAGGTTATGATGTAAATAGTTTCAAGTTTATTTATTTGCTTTGAATACATACATCAAGAGGTCTTAAAAAAATGAAGTAACAGTCATTTATATTCAGCTAACTACATTAGCATGCAAATATTGTATCATTTTATTAGGTAACATAATCAGGTACTTTTTAGTTAAATTAACATCGATATAGAGTAAATAAGTAAAAAAAGTGAGAGATGCTTATTTTATTTCGTGATTTAGAAATTTTTGAACTATATAGAAATATTTGTCCAGTAGCCAGCCAGTGTTTAATTTTTTTTTTAAATATTTGCAGTTAATGATTTAGTTTGATACTCAGGGTGTTTCAAAATAAACACTTAAAGTAATTCCTTTCAAAGTATAGAGAGAGACAGTGGAGAAGTGTAGCTGGCAGTTAATAAAGGCCAGGAATAGTTACATCACAACCCTTTCTTTGTCCCACTGTTGGGCACGGGCCTCCTCTCAGAATGAGAGGGATTAGGCCTTAGTCCACCACGCTGGCCAAGTGCATCATTCATTGACGTGAAGCGTCGCGTCACTTTGACATTTCATATGGCAGAACAACGTTTGCGGGGTCAGCTAGTAGTTATATAGATTTTTATTATAGGGTAGTTTTATTTTATCTAATTCAATTAATTTATCAAGATTGTGCTTGGAAATATTTTCTAGTAAATAGTTTTTCCACTCTACCAAGATGATCCTAGAAAATCTCTCGTACCTACAGATTATCTTGCTTTTGTATTCAAATTGCTTTTTCATTCTTTATTCGCTATTCTTCCTTAGAAGAGAGCGGAATGCAAAGGAAAGATACAATGCACATACATACAAAGGGCCTCTGCCTTCAATTTTCGGGGAAATACAGGCGTCATGTTATGTTATGTTATGTAAATAAAATAAAATGAACAACCTTCAAATGTTTTTATTAAATACAAACTTGTAGTCCCTTAAGTATCCGTGTTAAAATATGCAAATCTCACCTTTATAATATCAGTCTAGAACCTTTGACGTCATACTGAGTACACGAGGGGCTCACTCAATGTAACCTCTATCCTTCAAACATTCAGTATTAAAACAGAACATAAACGGAATAATATTCAAGGCTAGCTAGTGCTTCCGTTCCGCGATAGCCATATTAAGAGGAAATCGGAGCACCGTACAAACGTATTCCTATTCGTATTCTGTTTCCTCCCTGGATATTAACATTAGATCAAATATTTTATGGAAATCAATACATCTCTACGACTGCCATGTCGATATGTTTTGTTTTTTTTTTTAAATAAATTAATTACTATAGAAGTTATGAAGCTTCAAAAACGACAAAATTTACCGATAAAAATGATCGTTTTCGTTCGTCGAGAAAACCAAATAAAACGCAAATTAAGAAAAAAATAAAAACATACCGACATAGCCATGTTCCTTATTTATTATTATCCTGTGAAAAATTTCAAAATCCGTGCAGTTTTCACTGTAGGTAACAACAATAGGCTGTGGCAATCCCACCCAGGCTGTGGATTGTCACAGCCTAATTAGAGTATTACCTACAGTCGTTTATCGGTCATGTCAATCGAGTGGGATTCGCGACGAGGAGTAGGGGATAGTTGTGCCGAAATCTCCTTGGTGTATATTTATTCTGTGGCCGAAATCCAGGCACTCGTCAGTTACTAGCAGGCGAGTGTCACATTTCAGTTGCACGCACACGCATTTGTTTAAAAAAAGATGTGACAAACAATTAAAAATAAAAACTATAAAAATGTTTCATGTCTGCGGCAATGATAAAATTTCGCATGATTTCAAAGGCGATTGTAAGTAGGTCAACTGTGTATATTACAATACACTTGGCATGAAGATCTCCAATAATAATTATTATTTTATAGTTATCAGAAACAGAAATAATTATGATAACCTAACCTAACCACAATTTGAAACATTCCGTATACCGGTAGCGTGGCCGAGCGGTCTAAGGCGCTGGTTTAAGGCACCAGTCTCTTCGGAGGCGTGGGTTCGAATCCCACCGCTGCCATATTTTTCTTTTAAAATTGTTTATTTGACTACATATAAAAATGTTTTGCACTTTCATAGAGAGGCCTCTATATACAAAAAAAAAAGATTCCAATTTGAGCTTAGGTACATATCAAAGGAAACATCCAACTTCAGTGACTACATTCTTCAGAGTGACATGTTAACTCGAGGTAACGTATGGAAGTATATTCGTTATAGCCCGTTCAGTGCTAGTATAGATTTAGCCTTAGGTTAAATCGTATTGTAATTAGGCCACCTACACCTTTAGGAAAAGTAAATGCGTAATTCTAATGTATCGTTGTGTACCTATTATAGTTTAATTCGAACGTTATTTTCAACAGACCTCTAATTACAACACATATTACGAAAAAAAAACCTAAGCCTTATCCAGAGAAATTATGTTATGAATCTTGTTGTAAAAAGTGGTGGTGAAAACTGGGCGTACACACCTCTGTCTACCCCTTCGAAAGACAAACGTGATGTTATGTAAGCATTAGTTTGTCCAAAGTTTAACTGAACTAAGCCAACAGACTACGAAGAAGTTATTAATAGCCCGATAGCTAATATTGCTGTTAGTGAGAATATTTCCATAATGTTTGTCTAACCATTATTAATAATAGTTATACGCCTAGAAACGCTTCTAGACGATTATTTATTGTATGAATAAAAGAAGCAGACATTCTGTGCTCCTAAACAATGAAAACGGTTCGCCCTTGTTGATTTTTTTTGTAAGTATATAAAATAAAAATGTTTGTACATTATTGATCGAAGGTTTGTACCAAGTAATACAGTCCAAATCCCGAAGTCGAATGTTCTGATGCCACCCGATTTTTTAACAATTGAAAACAACCGGAACCGACGGAATGACATGAAATTTCGCCACTAGCAGTCGCCCGTCCAAACTGACCGCGCCCGTCGTTGCTTAACTCGTGTCGATCGATACAATCGACGCAAGCCATACTATCGACGAGATCGTTTACCTTCACATAAAAAAGAAAAGTCCGTACCCCTTAGAAATAATGAATCCTGAGCACGAAGTCGATTGCCAAACAAATCTAGTTAGGTCTAAATTGGTTTGCTTTCCACCTACGCCCGAGCAATTCATTTGCCGTGGCCGCCCAAAATAACTCGGGTCCGACCCACATTTAAAAACATTTGTAAACGTTCAATTATTACAATGGAATCAAACTCTATCAGTAAGCGACGTGCGTAGGGTCGTAGACTGGTTTATTACGATGCAAATATTTTATTATGGGCCGGTGCGTTGTTGATCAAGATGGTCTATCCGCGAGGCCCTTCTCAGGAAAAAATTTATCCTTTCGGAACTATACATTATAATATGTATAATGACAGATTGGCACACTTCACTTTTAGTTTATGAAATGTGTTTGGGTTTCATCTTAATCATAATATATATATTTCTTGTTACGTGTGTATGTCACTGAACTCCTCCTAAACGGCTGGATAGATGTTGATGAAATTTTTTGTGTGTGTTCAAGGGAATTCGAGAATGGTTTAGTTTCACAATTTGGTCCACTGGAAAATGTTTTTTAAACACGATTTTAGTTATATCAATGATTTTAGTATTTTTGTACGAACAATATTTAACATGAAGTGTCGCGTCATTTGACATTGTAAGTCCTATCCATCTCAGGGATTCAATGCTTAATGGAACAAAGTTTCATATAAAATAGTTAATAACTCTATCGCGCACTTACTGACATCAAATAAAATGGAATCTAATTTTACTTAAGGAATCGGTATCGACCACTTATTAACCACTGATAGTTTTTTCAAGATTATTTCAATCTACAAACATTATATGTACTTATAGATATAATTATAAAGTGTGTCGATGGAGCTGTTATAAGTATGACTGTGTAACCCTATCGTGAACCCGACGGTCAATGTCAACGTGCGGCGGTCACGTGACACGCAAATGATTCGTGAAACACTATTGTTTGGTCGACGGGGTGTACATTTTCAAGGGTGGGTGGAAACCCAACGAAACGTGTCTTTATCATGACATGACATTGAAATGGGCGATGGAATTGAACACCTGTAATAATTTCCATGGAATTTTTTTATTTGATGGGAAAATTTCGATCGTTAATTGGGCTGTGGAGAATGAGAGTTTGGTGTTATTTTTTTATGTACAAAGAAATTTTATTTATTTATTTTTATTTAATAATTTATGTACACACTTTTAAGCATAGAATACATTAATAAAGTAACAAAGGAAGTAAATGGTACAAGGGTACTACTTATTTCTTATGAAATTTCTTCCAGTAGACCCGAGACAGGAAATTTGCTACGGACGGTAGGCTAAAGTGTATACAATATACACATATACTATAAGATATATATAATTTATACAGGATAATGTAATTCAAAAATACTAAAAATATTTACATTGTATATAACAATAATATATATATAAATAAATATATAATATACATATAATACAATATATACATATATATGACAATAATATATATTTAAATATTTATATACACATAGAAACTACATAATAAATAAACAGCCGAAAATATTATACTACCAAGGAAAAATAGTGCTCCTTGACTCTCTTTTTAAACATAGAAATAGACTTAGACTCGCGTATATGAAGTGGTAGTGCATTCCACAGTCTTACTGCATGCACAGAGAAGGAATAGGAATACATACTGGTCTTGTGGGATGGAAACATAAGAAGGAGTTTGCGATGGGTTCTGCAGGGGGCGTGGGATGGGACTGTAAACGAAAATCGCTCCCGCAGGTAGGACGGAGAGGATGGAGAATAAAGGATATTAAAAAGCAAACAAAGTATCCTAGTATTCCTACGAAGGCGGATTGGGAGCCACTTGAGATCCTTGCGAAGATGGGAAACGTGATCAAACTTACGAATTCCGAAAATGAATCGAATACACAAATTTTGCAAGCGCTCAAGTTTATTATGAAGCTCCTCAGTAGCATCCAAGTAGCAGGCATCAGCATAGTCTATAATGGGCTGAATCAGGGTTTGAGCTAGGGAGATCTTAGTTTTTAAAGGTAAAAGACCCTGGAGACATCTCAGTGAATGAAAAGAGTAATTAACTTTACGGCTTACATCATTTAATTTTAAAAGAGTACCGAGAGTTTTCCTTCGGCTTTTTTCTCGTGGCCCTGACTGTCGAACAGGTGTCGATCGATTTGAATTGGGGATAAATTGTGTGTATGAGTGTGTATCCGCAACTAGGTGTGTAGACGTGCCACGGTTGAGTGTGTTATCATTTATTGATACTGCCATGTCATCCATTTCCATCCAGCCAAGATTTTTTTAATACGAAACAGAAATTCACATGAATTGGGTTTAAAGAACAAAATTTTGCTTTTGTCTTCTTACATCGCGGTAAATTGTGATTTGAATTTTGGTAAAATTATACCAAAACTTGTGGGGTGTAATTAGATACAAAGTTTTGGACAGCACGTTTCACTAGATCGCATTGAAAGTTCCGACGTTGCTTTAGGTCAATATTAAAACTTTTGATACAGAATTTGCATCTGAAATAACCGCTACATTTTACGTGACCTCCAAAGCAGACATTCTGCACGTAAACACATGACACGTACTTTTAAATCAAATCAACTGAGACTCTTTAAAAATCAAGTTTTTGAAACAGTGAGTCATATTCGTTAAATAGAAATTAAAGCGTACTACTAAGTCTATATCTTGGCCTTTTTATACAACTTGTTACATTTTAGTGATTTAAAAATACGGATTGTCTCCAGTCGATCGAGATATGGAGATGTTTCATCCGTCTGGCAGAGAGCGGTTCAAAAGTAGAACTTATGTACCCCAGTGAGCTTATTCGTATGTGCATTGTGCACGCCTGTCGGTTGTACCTTAGTGAGTGAATTCTCATTGTTCATTAGGCAAAATTCTCGCAACACAATCATTGGAACAATACTCACGCATTTCCGTTCAGTTGGATTTGACATCCAGCCTATCCAGTGGATGTCATAAATGAGGTCGAAATGCGTCATTGAAAGTCAATTCAGCTCTCGCAAGGTATTTCCCATGTTCCGCTTTGGCAAATTGATCACGTAGACGCTTTTATCGTGATATCGGCCAAGCAATACGTGTACTTAATAGTGGAGTAAGTGATAACATTGCTAATCTAATTTGGAATGTGTTTAACTAGGGACATTATACATTGCTTCGTTTACTTTTAAAACGATGACAGCCCAGGCTATCGAACTCGCCACTCACTCGAGCGGTCCGGGTTCAAATCAGAGCTGCACCAGATTAAAGAAATTTGATGTCACCTGCTGTAACGGTAAAGGAAACGTCGTCAGGAAATAAATAAATATCTTGGACATTCCCAACACACGGCCATCTGACCCCAAAGTAGGCGCGAGCCTGTGTTATGGGTGCCAGAGACTGATATACATACATAGATATTTTTAAATACATACTTAAATAGATAATATTAACATCCAGACACAGAACAAATACAAGTGTTCGTCACACGAATATTTGTCCTGAGTGGGACTCGAACCCACGACCTTTGGCGCAACAGACAGGGTCACTACCGATTGCGCCAACGGGCCTGTCGATAGGATGCCTGTGTGTTGTCCATAATGTTCGAAGGCGTAAGGTTTGCCAATCTACACTTACCAGCGTGGCTGACTAAGGCTCCTCCTTCCCTCCCATTCCCAGAGACCCGTGCCCAATAGTGGGAACAAAGAAAGGGTTGGGTTGGATATTGCTTCTTTGACCTTCCATAGATTTTTTGCTTATCTATAGCTAGTGAACATGCACGCTAGCGCCCATGACAACTGTTCCGTATATCACTTTATTGAACAGTCACGTTTTTCAATAAGATCAGGGTCCTTACAAGTAAACTAGTGTAAAAACGGCCAATATAAGAATGAAATTGAGTCACAGCCTACCTTCTCTGCGTTCATAATTATGTGTGTCACGTATTCCTGTTAGGGGTGACCCCGCGTTTTCTCCAGTATACCTCAACGCTGGGCTTATCTGATTCTATATTGGTTGGCTGGTTATTGGAGATGTTAATAGGTCATTTGCCACATGGTTCTGAGACAAGGCTGGTTTCAGTTAAGATCATGTAATTGAAATGATTTTTTTTGAACGTGGAATTGAAGGTATTCTTATGCTTTTCTAGTTGGTTTAAAGGAAACCTCAATTACTCTGATTGCACCCTGTGTTGCGTCAATAGCGTTGATAGCCCAGTGGAAGAAATTTGGCAGTTTAATCCGGGTTCAAATCCCAGCGGCACGCGAATTGGAATATCATTGGCCCGTTCATCAGTATCATTCTGCGGCAGTATCATTCTGCGCCAGAGGTCATGCGTTCGAATCCCACTCAGCACAGACATTTATGTGACGAACACTTGTGTTTGTTCTGTATCAGGATGTAAATATCTATATTTGTATGTATTTAAGAATATCTATGTATGTATATCAGTCTCTGACACCCATTGTACTGGCTCTGCCTAGTAAGCCTATAGTAGATATTTGCTTTTAAAAATTTACACGACAAAAATGAGTCTCGTATCTCGTACTACGAGCGGACTTTAACAAATTTCTGCCACCGAAAGTTCTTGGTAATCCATTAAAATGTTCATATTATGACAACCTGCGTCGAAATATCACGAAGATTGATTACAACAGCTCAACATAGTAACATTGAATGAGCCGATAATTTCCCACAATTTCCAGAACTAAGCTGGACATAATAACTTGAGGGTAGGAATTAATTTTTTTTTTATACGAATAATTTTAAAGTTTGTTTATTAAGAAGTAAGTTGCACTTTATTCGTTAAACATGCGGTATAATACTATTTTTAATGTTATAAGATTAAAATTCAATTTTTCACTAGGGCCACTTGATTGTCACAATTTTTTTTGTCTATGTAACTATAATAGCAAACGAGCTTGCATCGCCACAAAATCCAGTGTCACAGCTTGAGGAGTTTTAGACCATACTCGACCACGCTGCATCGAGGTGGATTGGTCGGTAATTAAACGGCCAAGTGCGAGTTCTGTGCGATTTAAGAAAATAAATGTCACTTGCAATGTGCGTGGCTGGTTTTGTAAGCACGACCGCTAAAATTTTTTATTTATTAAATCCTTTGCACGATTCTTAAATTCGACCTCGTATCTCTTTTCTTTAAGTAGTTTCTAGTTACCTAGACTTTCGTTAAGCGTGTCTAATCACCTCATTGCGAAATAAATTATTTGACTTTGACTTTAACTTCGACTTGGAAAAGTCACGGGTTTTATTAGATTAGTAGTTATACAATAATATTGAAGCCTAACTTTACCACTCCTCTACCATACTGCATTTTCCTGTTATATCAGTTTCGTTACACAATGGTCTATTAAAATCCATAGATGCAAATAGACAAGACAACCTTATCAGAATAGAACTTCTGTAAGCAACACATTCAGGTCCTGTCAGATACAGATCTCTGTTTGTGCCTACGTTGGCTGGATTCTATTTGACGGTGTTCCATTGCTACGATCACTTTGCTTTTCATCATGCTAGTAATAATTGTCTGATTAATTATTTTTTTTAATAAAATTCTCTACAGATGTTTATGTCAATGTCACCTCGTAGGTATGGTATTGCACATTTTAAAAGCTTTTACTTAACTTCACTCGTATGTATTCATGTATGTCCTGGAATCTTGCAATCAATATTTCACCCACTTCCACTGAAGCTATCGAGCTGAAATTTGGCACACATATTAGGTTCCGATGACAATGCAATAATATGGTAGGTACTGTCAAACTGATCTGATGATGGAGCCGGAAGATATTAACTGGAACTTCATGATGGAATATCGTATCATAGTCGTGTTTGCACTTGTGGTAAAGTCTTGTAATGAACTTTGACCACGATTAGGTTTCAAGGTCAAGTTATAAAAGCTTTTTAAAAAAAAAATTTTTTTACAGTATAGTTATTTATACATAGAACACAATTATTCTCTTAACCTTTTGCTTGTGCAAAAGGTTAAGAGATAAGCTAATAATAGATAGAGATAGCTAATAAAGAAATCAACTTCATTATGGAGTAACATGTTACGCCAATCAACACGAAATCCCTTATGACTTTCAGTACCCTTACGCATGAAATAATTTGTCGTTAGCTATACCAGCTAATGGAACTATGAAATAATATTAAAAGAAAACACTACATTAATGTAAATCACATAATGTATTTCATATACCCTTGACATATATGAAATTATTCGAATCTTTAATATTGGTTTCGCTAATTATGTTATTTCTGATATCCAAAAGGTTCAGATACCAAAAGCTCCATAAAATCCGTACCTACTGTTAAGCCATTCTCGATAAAGATATTTAGAATTTGAATATTTTGCGTATAACCAAACTATACACAAGCGTTGACAGCCCAGTGGCTAACGAACTCGCCTCTCACTCGAGCGGTCCGGGATCAAACCCAAGCGGCACACGACTTTTCTAAATTATGTGCGATTTAAGAAATTAAATGTCATTTGCTATAACGGTGAAGGACACATCGTGAGGAAACTTGCATGCCTGAGAGTTCATCATAATATTCTCGAAGGCAGTTGAATTCTTCCAATCCGCACTAGGCCAGCGTGGTGGACAAAGGCCCATTCTGAGAATACTACTACTAGAGATAATAATTATGATCTGTATTAGTAGTAGATTAATTAAACAAAACCTTATCTTCAAACGCGTAGTCATGGCAAAAGAAAGCGAAATTACCGCAATTATAAAAGTTTCTTAGTCCACAAGTGTCATATTAAGTTACAAGTTTGTAGGTAGACACAAAAAGCTTTACAACTTAACGAATTTAATATCCAATGTGTTACTTGTAAAAGGCAACTTTGTTGGAGCTTTTAAGCTTAGCACACAGGGCTATGACCAAAGGTTCGCTGCGACCCATAGACGTCCCACTGTTGGGCACGGGTCTCCCCCACAGACCCAGCTGCGGGAGGTCTAGAGCATACTCCACCACGCTGCTCCAATGTGGATTGGTGGAGGGGTTAGTGGCCAACCCAGTGTAGAATGTTCTCAAGCCACCCGACGGTCTTCGACAAGGCTAAACGACTGTTTCCACCATTGAAAACAACCGGGACTGACGGCTTTACGTGCCCTCCGAAGCACGGTAGCGTCCATGAAATTTTGCCACTAGCGGCCACGCATCCACAAACCGACCGCGCCCGTCGTTGCTTAACTCCTTCGATCACATTGAATCGACGCCAACCATTGAGCTATGGACGCTACGCAGGTAGTCAGGTATCAACCAAAGGTTATCGTTCCATAAAAACTGCTAATCCATGGTTGGTCTGTCTTCCGTCCAGGACCGTTCCAGTGAGAGGCGAGCTCGATTGCCACGGTTGTCACCACAGAACAGATAAAAGTTTATCTGTTCTGTGGTTGTCACCGCTTATTCATTCATGAATGACTGCTAAACTCATATCCTAGACTCTGTGTTGCGGGCGCCTTACACACTCATAATATAACGCAATTTAACATCTAACAAATACCATGATACACTGGTATACCTGTACCAATTTAGTCATCTACTTCATCGTCTGGTAGCGAACTAAATACCAGTAGCATTCACGGGCCTTTTTCCTTATTCAATTTTTTTTTACATCTCGCTATTGGATGGGCAAAGAAATTCACTGCAAAGTTTCCAAGTTTATGCGTTTTGATCATTTACTCTTCCGTTATTATTGTGGGATATTTCCCGTGTCTATCTTTTCATACATTGCTATCTATAACAAACTTCAACAGAATATACTTGTATCATACAAGCAGTGTAGAAATACGATTTGATTGTAATACTGCCGTCTTATACCTATTTATGTCATGTATCATTACAATTATAAATAAAATAAAAAAAATAAAAAAGCCTTTATTTCCTTATCCTTCTTTTTTTTACATTTCAAATGTGGTATTTGTTTGTTAGTGTTTGGTTAGTTAAATGCTTATTGTCTAATTGTTAGTAAGAGTTAGTTTTTGCTGTTGGATATGGACCCCTCTTTGGGTGAAGGCCTCCTCCAGTCCTTTCCATTTATCTCGGTCCTTGCCGATAGTTTGCCAGTCCTTCCCTATAAATTCGGTAATATCGTCAGCCCATCGCCTTTTTGGTCTTCCTACCCTTCTTTTACCGATTGGCCCTTTCCACCTTGTAGTATTGATTGTCCACCTGTTGTCTGTGTATCTCGATACGTGACCTGCCCATTGCCATTTCAATTTTAGAGCTTGTATGAGGGCATCTGTTATCTTTGTTTTCTGTCTGATTACTTTGCTCCTGACTTTTTGTATTTTTCTTTTCTTATCACTTGTATAATTGTAATGAGGGTAATAATAATAATAATAATAATAATTCCCCTCATTACAATTATACAAGTGATAATCTGAATTATCTGTGATAATTAAGCTATGGTCTATGCTATGGGGACTATGGTCACAGATAATCAAGCTTATTCTCTTCTGCTTCTCGGGATGCGAGGGGTAAGATATACTTAATTAATTAATAATCTACTGCTGTTAATTAAGTCCACCTAATGCGAATCGGCCGACTTCACACGCCTTCGAGAACATTAATGTAAGTTATTTATTTTACATCTGTAAATTATGGAGAACTCTCGACATACGGGTTGCCTTACGATATTTCCCTTCACCGTTACCACAGATGACAATTAATTTCTTACTACTTACTTATAAAATAAGTTCAGTGTCGTAGGTAAACGCATTAGGGACTTACCTGTTATGTTAACCTACTCTCTGTTGTAAATAAATAAATAATTATTATTAACATACATAATATTACATTTTTATTATTTTATATATTATTACATGGTATTTCGGTATTTAAGTTAGTTAAGATAGGGCAGTTATACATCTAATCACTCAAGTACTGTCCGAATTGCACGGAATCAGGGTTCATACTGAAAACTATGGCCATGGTTCGCCACGGCTAATGCTGAGCTCGGCCCCTTTTTGACCAATTCGTAATACGTTGAATAGGTTTAAACCTATTTCAAGGTCAATGTATTTTTTTGTAGTAATTGTAATTTGTCATAATAAACTTTTTTCAATTTAAATTTTTAATGTATTTAATAATAAATTTATTATCTTTACTATGGAATTTTACGAGCCATATGGCTATGTGCGCTTCATTGACCCAATACACACTATCCCACAAACTCATCCTCACTTTACCCGCAGTATAATAAAAAGCCTCTCAGATCAAACCCACTACTAGCAATTGGACGATTCTTAATGGATTGGTGCAATAAAATGTATACATTTCTTAAAATCTAAATTCACCCTAGTTTTATATATTTTCTTCTCGTCGTCGTATTTTTTTCATCGTCTGGCCTACGTTTTGATTTATTTACTTGCATTTTTTTTGGGCCCGTTGGCACAATCGGTAGTGACCCTGCCACGCCTGTTACGCCAGGGGTCGTGAGTTCGAATCCCACTCAGTGTGACGAACACTAGTGTTTGTTCTGTGTCTGGATATTAATATTATCTATTTATGTATGTATTTAAAAATATATAATTATCTATGTATATCAGTCTCTGACACCCATAGTCTGACACCCATAGTACAGGCTCGCGCCTAATTTTGGGTCAGATGGTCGTGTGTGTGAATGTCCATGATACGATATATATTATAATTGAAACATTTAGCAAAACCATCATCTAATGATCCTGCCAGTAATTTGAATTGCATTTAAATTAAGTGATCTGAACTTTATTAATCGTTTTCCTTTCGTTCCCCTTGCGTGATGTTATATTATGTTTGAAAAGGTTCCATTGAAACCTATCAGCAAAAAACGTCTGCTCGAATAAAGAAACGAGTTGGGTCACCTCTGAAAAATTCAAACTAGCTGGCAATGATATTAAAGTAGACGACGCACTAAGGTGACGAGATAGGAGTGTCACTGCGTACATGGAAATAGAATTTAGATTAATTCAGAATGAATAGGATTCCAGCCATTCTCATGCTAACCAATCGTGTTCACATAGGTACTTTGAAAATTCAGAGAGCTGTGTTGTAGCTAACTTTTTTTATGGATATAAGATATCCGCTGCCGTCCATGCCAACAGCTGTGACACATTAAATAACCAAATAAGGAACTAGGAAGGAGGGTTAGTCTAGTAATTAGCAGACAGTTATGTTATAGTCCTGAGTGGGATTCGAACCCACGACCCTTGGCGCAACAGACCGGGGTCACAACCTGTACGGAATCCAACCTGTATTTCGGCAGGACTGACGACAAAATCCATATGGTATTATTCCATATTTGGTTACTATCCTGTACTAAGTACCTTGGCGGGCGGTGATACTGCCCGGGCGAATTCAAAATACAGACCATTACCATTTAGTCTTTATCTATGCTAATATTTTAAAGAGGAATGATTTGTTAGTAATGTTTTCACACAAAAACCGATTTCAAAAATTATTTCACCATTAGAAAGCTGCTCCTTCACTGAGTGACATAGGCTATATAATATTACTAGGTGTAAACAAACGAAACTATTATTTATGTCTATTTCCACGGGAGCGAAGTTGCGAGCGTCCGCTAGTAATAATAATAAAAAGAGAAAAGATTTCTTTGTAATGTTTTCACGCAAAAACTACTGAACCGATTTCCAAAATTCTTTCAACATTACAAAGCTGCACCTTCACTGAGTGACATACGCTATATAATATAACTAAGTGTAAACGAAACTATTGGTATGTCTAATTCCACGAATTTGCGGGCGTGCACTAGTGTTCAATAATGTCAATATTTCACGTTAAAATCTATCCTACCTTTTCATTTTATTTTCGCACTACCTACCTGATAGGGAATAAAATCCGATCTTTATAGGAAATTCGACACCGCCTGTGACCTTTCTCGAACTCTCCCCATTTGACTAACAAGGAGCTATCGCCGCCCCATAAGGCGAAGGCTGAACTTTATCCATACGACTGCTAAACGATCGGGGTAAGGTGGAGATACAATAAAGTGCTTTTTTTATATGAGAAGTCTTGTTAAATCTATGTTGCAGTTGAAAAAAAGCAACTGCGATAAAACCATCCCCCTTCTACTGATATGCGTTGTCTGAAAACAATTTCAATCTTTGCAAAACACTGCGCAAAGGCTTCAGTCGACTTGGTAATAAGACTTGGCTCTAAGAATTCTGTTTACCTATGCTAAATTTAAGATACTCTTGGCAAACAAGTTGCGAATGTTTATCATGACTTTTACTTTTTTTTCCATTTATTGGACCTCGTTGGTCTAGTTTGCAAGCGCTACTGCTAAGCTGGGTCCTGCGTTCGTTCTCCGGGTCGGGCAAAATATTGGGTTTTTCTAAGTTGAAATTCTACATTATTATTACATGGGACTGGTGAAATGTGGATGTATATGTTATGTTCTGTATCATTTAGGTACCTACTGTCACGGGTGAAATCTTTATCACTATCCACCCCATAAATAGTGACTATCTGGTGATGAGAGTATCGACTGCATGCGATTCTTAACGAGTTTTCTACTTATCCAAGTTTTAAGGTTGACACTAAAGTCGACCTGTTTCTAACTTTACCCGTTCCGTAATACGAGATACGGCCCTTGAGGTGCGGCTAAGGTCCCACCCCAGTTAGGGTTATAACTTTGCAAGTTGGAAGTCGTAAAAGATCGCGAAAGCATTTCACTTAGTGGTTTGTTATATGATTATGAAATATATAGACACAAACTTTTTTTTTAAAGATGGCAGTAATATTTAATAGTAAATCTATTTATAACACATTTGCTCGTAAAGGGCCCCTTATTTCACCAATTTCAATATCGTAATGTATCTCATTACCGCACTTGTGCGTTTTACATTACATTACCGCACTTGTGCTGTAATGTAGGTTTTTTTTTTAATAAGGTAAAACGCACGGTCTAACAAGATGCTCCGTCTAAAACGAACAGTACTTTTTCAATCTTATCAAAGAGTTTTTATGTCAGAAAAGTGGTCAACATTTTATGAATAAAATTAACTTTGGGAGATAGAATATAAAAAATAAACATTTAATTCTTTAATTTAATTAATTTTGAAAATAAATTACAATAATTTATCTGTAACAAAAACATATTAATTTACTTTAAAATAATACTGGCTGTTTTTGTGTCTTTGCCTTAAAAAAAAGTGCTGATGCGCGCGCATCGTTTTGTGAACAAGTAAAAATTATTCCGCGCGCTTTTTCTTTTCGTTGCATGGTTTTTATTTGAAAATGTCATCAAGTAATGATGAATTTATTAATTTATTTCCTCGCAAATATGTTATAAAACGTCTTACGACACACGTGCGCTTTGATAATTACAGCCTCTGCTTTCTTGTAGCCCTCGCCTACGGCTCGGGCTAGCAATATCGCCTCGGCTGTAATTTTCAACTTACCGCACTTGTATCATAATGTACTATTACAGCATATAAAAACAATTTTAATACTTAGCACATAGTTAAACTAACACTATGAAATTGTAATTATTTTATTTAGAATTGTATTTGAAATATTTGTATTTATTTATTAGAACGTTTATTATTAAACCACAATAGAAACAATAAAGTGGGACAAATGGCGAGCTTAATGCATAATACATTCTCACCATTTCTTATTGTAGTCTTCGGGACACCGTTCGTTTTCATTTCAACAGTGATCGGCAGTGAATGGATGGTGCTGCAAGCTCGGTTACTATTTTATGTCCAAAAATAGGTTATTTACGTGCGTATCGGTCCTTGTTATTTTCCTCTTCAAAAGATACGACAGCGACAACGATTAATTATTGAGCTAATTGGATATAATAATAACAAATGGTATGATGATAAATTGCCACTTTCAATCAAGTATCATCTCCATACTAATTATTAATTTGCGTGACCTCTTTATGTTTCGCTACAATTGATGGGAAGCTTTCAATAGAATTCTGATCTATTCAGGCTATTACTACTATTACTGGCCCAATTTCTAAACCTACTCGTACATCCCAGAGAAGAATATGAATATAAAATAGCAAACCACCATGCAACACAATCTATCTACTGCCGCTGATAATTACGAGTATATCTGACTAATCTGAACTAGACTCGTAAAAGTCTGAATAATTAAATGTTAGTTATAGATGTGTTGTAACCGTTGTGCCCAAGATGGTCGCCTATAAACTAGTGCTTAATTAGGTGGATTAAAAATGTATTGTTTGTCTGTAAATTCGGTTAACGGACGATAATTTTAGGTGATAACGTCATAAGAAATATTATTAGACATTGTAGCATTGATTCACAAAACTTTAAGCTGTGTTTTTTTTTCTGATTCACGCTATCAACTGTACTGTGTAAAATACATTAATAGTAAACTAGCTCATAGTAGGCGTTCATCGATTTATAAGTTATCACGTCAAAAATTACGTAAAATTGCGGAAACTTGCTAAAGTTGTGTAGTTGCGACATCAAAATCGTTGTCAATATTAGCTCTCGGAAAGGCCACCGATCTGTCCCCTATCTATATTTAGATAGAAAACATTTGGAGGTCGTACAGCCTTCGAACGAGGTTTTGGCTCTTTGGCAAAGTGAATTGAGAAAAAATCAGGATTTTCCCACTAATATTTATTATTATTTCCCACTATATTTATTGTTTTTGTTTGATTAAAATGAAAAATACTTTATTGATTTACAAAACAGTCAATACTTGCTAGTGGCAAGGGTGGTGATAAAACTAACTAACTCTCTCAACTAATTGAACTATCCATCCCAGTCCCTAATTGAGTCTTGTTCAAAGTCACAGTTGTCATGGGAATTAAAAAATATCTGGATTTTCCCACTAAGTAATTGGGATGCTTTGCACGTTTATTGAAAAGCTGTTTGGCACAATGTCAACAGATGGCGCTGACACTAATTACTAACTTGATTACACTGTAACAAATGATAGGATACAACTTGTCCCTCACGGAATCTTTTTTACTTTTACTGTAGATCAGAACGAAAATTTTCTTAATTTTGCCGTAGCTGCGGATAAAAGCCACTTAAAAGCTAGTAAAAATAAATAACATTTATAACTACTTTTCAATTGGCACTCTTGTTTGAAGTTTGTGACAGGTGACATATACAAATATATTGGGAGTTATCCTTAGACTGCAATTGCAAGCTCGTTTTCGCCTCAATTTTTTTTAAAAGTCTAGTGGTCCAGGCATTAATTTAAAGTCTTAGGGTTCTGGGTTCAATCGACTGGTCTGGTAAAGTAATACATAAGCCTATATTTTTTTATCTTTAAAATTTCAAGTACATTCTGGATTTGTGCACGGTTACATGGGACGTACGTTATGTTTAACTAATTGCAGGGTGACAGTTATAATTACACAAACCTCTGCTTACACTTTCAGGAAATCTTTTTTAACGTGCAAGAAAACACATTGACTCCGATAGGTCCGTAGTCAAACACCTGAATCGAAATACACTACACGTTGCAAAATTGGTATAAGATACATATTAGCCTAGTAAGTACGTACTTTTTCTACTTTCAAGTCCTCTCTTCGATATTTCCCTCGGGACTATAGATTTACCAACAAAGTTGGTTCTAATATTATCTCGGCGTGTGGATGTGTAGCCGTAGGGAAAACTTGGGCGATCTGTCATGTGTCCGGGCTTACTTTTTATCGTATCATGTGAAAAATGAGACGTTTTTTGTGGTAAATATTAGGTAGGTATATTGATGGAAAAACTTTTACCTATTATCTTGCATTATTTTATTAGGTGACAAGACAGTTTTTATATTATTTTTGAAGGATATATAAAATTAGCATACGATCATGCAGCACTGCCGTTTAGTGAATCTGTTAATGATGTGTAAATCTAGTTGATTATATCCATTGTATTGTTATCTACTAACTGTCGTAGAGTCAACTTACCCTAAGGATGCTGTTTGGGGGCGAAACACGTGTTTGTGGTGGTTCGTATGATGATGTATATTTTCATACATGCGCATGTGACTTTATCACGGGTTGTTGCGAAGTAAATTAAAACTAACTTTATATATGTGAAACATGTAAGTGTTCATCACCAAGTTTCCAACCCGACGCAATCGCGCAGCACCCTCGTAGTAGTTTACCTACTAAATAACTACTAACTAATATGTAATAATTGACTTTCTCATGAACTACGAGTACACAGTTATTGTAACGATTCGTGCAACAAGTCAAAGTAATCCTGCATTCCGCACAAGGCTAGGTCAAGAGCAACAAAGACGTCACACTACCAGGTCAATGCTGGGACAGCTCGTAGTTAAGAATGTAAGTGAAAAATTGTATGTTGGTAGCAACTGGTCTGGTGCTATCCTCCGGTTGGGCAAAGTATCGGATTTTTTTTACTTAAACTTGCTCCATTCATCATCATTGCCTTTTGAAGTCAACTGCTGGACATAAGCCTCCCTTAATCGGTGCCACTCCTCCCGATCCTTTGCCTTCTGAATCCAGCGGTTACCCGCTGATTTTTTCAGGTCATCCGTGCTCCGTTTCCCTAGCCGGATTCTCCATTCGAGGATCTTTGTAACCTATCAGTTATTCATCCTACGAGCGACGTGGCCTGTCCATTGCCATTTCAGTTTGCTAATTAACTTATGGATCCGAGAGGTGGTCTTTTACCGTCAGCCTCATTCGCAAGCTCGAAGTCGCTCAGCGTGCTATAGAAAGGGCTATGCTCGGTATTTCGCTACCAGACAGGATTCGAAATGATGAAATCCGTAGACGAACGCGGGTCGACATAGCTCGTTGAATTTAAGTTAGGTACCTAGTTAATTTAGTTAAAATTCCTAGTAGCTCGGAATCTGAATTTGTGCCTGGTGTATGGCCTAGCCCTGAATACGTATAAAATCAATAAGGATGACTATTTATATCAATACCGTTCAGAGAAGAGACCGAACTGGTTGTGCTAATTGAATAATTAGTCTGCGGTTAAGAAGTAGTTGAGTGAATATACCACAAAAAAATCAATTTCAACGGTAATTTATCAAATCGAAACAAACAAAGCCTCGTCAAAAGCATTGTGTTGTTTAATTTGAAAGCAATGTTTTAGGAAATTGAGAGGCGTTACATTAGGAAACTTTGTGTGAAATTAATCTTGCTCGTGTTTTCGAAGTTTGAAATGGAAATTATCTCTTTGGTGCTGTTATTGTTGTTGTTTGATTAAAATGAAAAATACTTTATTGATTTACAAAACTGTAATTACATGCTAGTGGCAAGGGTTTGCTAGGTGATAAAACTAACTCTCTCAACTAATTGGACTAACCATCCCAGTCCCTAATTGAGTCTTATTCAAAGTCAGTCACAATTGTCATGGTTGGAAGCGAATGGGTGGTGCTGCAAGCTCGTATGCTATCTTGTATCCATAAATAACAATATTAGTATAGATCAACCTACTTATGTATCGTACGAATACAGTGTTCTCTTATTCTTTGACTTGCCGTGAAGTTTTAAGCCTTATCAAATTCGTGCAGAGAAATTTAATTAAGTTGCCTACTTATGAAGGTTAACGTACGAGGCAACTGGTCTACTTAGATCTTTAAAGAGTGAAAATAACCGTTCAATGACATTGGAAAATGCCGAAATAATCGTCAAAGAGATTAGTTTGCAATTAAAAGAGCTTTGAGATTACTAAAGACTTCAATGGAATTATTGGTATTTCGATTGATTTAGAATTAATTTAACAATTGAGGCTTAATTATTAGGAATCGCCATGAATTAACCTTTTCTTATTCCTCTAGCAAGCGGTGACAGCCCTGTTTTTGAACTCGTCACTCAAGTGGTCCGGATTCAAATCCAGGAGGCACGCATCAATGAATTTATTTCATGTTATGTGCAATTTATTAAATGTCATCTGTTGTAAATATTAAAAGAACATCGTGAACCTTGCCCCAACCTCCATGGCAGAGAGTTCTCAATAATGTTCTCGACGGTATGTGAAGTCTGCCAATGCGCATTAGGCACCAATACCACCACTAGCGTGGTGAACTAAGGTTACCTCAATCAGTCAGGTTCCATTGTTTCACTATTTATAGCCATGTTAAGTATTATAGTTATTACACATACATTTAGAAATATTTTTGAAGTAAATTTTTACTTAGAGACCGATTAACCGATTTAAATGAAATTTGGTACACAGATAGTCTAGAGCCTGAGAAACGACATAGGCTACTTTTTAATTGGAAAAAAGTGTTGTAAAGGGTTGAAAAGGGGGATGACCCGTTTCAACCCTTTACAACCCTTGTACCCTAAAGGATGTAAAATAAACATAGGGAATAACACATTTACTGATTCATTACAAATTTGTGGAGCTAATGTTAACGCGTAAGAAGAATCTATTATTATGTCTAATTCCACGCAAGCGAAGCTGCGGGCGTCCACTAGTCATTTATAATCTACAGCAGGCTTCATAAATACTAACGAACTGACCGACTAATGTTCGAATTGACCCTCTGTTAACTGGACTAACCATTTCATTTGAATATTGTTCAAAGTCAGTCACAGTTGCCACGGGCGCCAGCGGATGGGTTACTGTTCTATATCGTTAAAAGCATTGATATAAAACATTTATAGGTTTTAAATCACATCCAAGTGACAAATGTTGTACCTAAGTGATTTACTGTTACTTTGTCTTGTCAGTGAGCGGGGTACCGAGTAACACGAAGAGGAAAGATTTGTTTGTAATGTTTTCACACAAAAACTACTGGACTGATTTCAAAAACTCTTTCACCATTAGAAAGCTGCATCTTCACTGACATAGACTATATAATATTACTAGGTGTAAACGAATCTATTGTTATGTCTAATTCCACGCGAGCGAAACTGCGGGCGTCCATAGTAAGTCAAGTCACAAC
This sequence comes from Carterocephalus palaemon, assembly GCA_944567765.1. Classification (NCBI taxonomy): domain Eukaryota; kingdom Metazoa; phylum Arthropoda; class Insecta; order Lepidoptera; family Hesperiidae; genus Carterocephalus; species Carterocephalus palaemon. The sequence continues at coordinate 3,201,904 of OX155658.1, read as the reverse complement.
TTTGGTGTTGTGTAATAGAGCCTTTATAGAACGAGACAGTGCCTCAGCCCAATACATAATTGTTAAGTTTTAGGTTAGATCAAATTAGGTTCTTACCTACCGGGGGTAGGTAAATAATGTTATGACGTTACATTTGCGTGCGCATACGTATACATTTGTATACGCTTAACAATGGTATTTACCATTTTGCAAATGTAAAATGAAAAATATGTAAAATTCATAGTCTGTTTTCTTAATTTAATGTTATTTATTATTTTCTTTCTTTTTAAAAGCTTTTATTTAACTTCACTCGTATGTATTCATGTATGTATGTCCTGGAATCTTGCAATCAATATTTCACCCACTTCCATTGAAGCTATCGAGCTGAAATTTGGCACACATATTAGGTTCCGATGACAATGCATGAAAATAAAAATAAAAAGTTATAAAAGCTTTTTAAAAAAAAAATTTTTATAGTATAATTATTTCTAGTTATTTGTTTAAGCTATAAAGGCATTTGAGCTGTACGTGTAATATTCGGAAGCAATTAAATGGTGTAAAGAATTCTATTTGTCAATTTTAACTTGATATGTAACTATACAGTTACAATCAGTTTACTAGTACTTTTTACAGTTTAATACAACTTTCCAAATAAAATAAAATATAATAAAAATAAACTGTGGAATGTGTGTGTAAATACACCTATGCCTACCCCTTTGTGAAAAACAGGCTTTATGTTATTATGTTAATTCCATGGAACCTTGAACGAAAGTAGGTCATGATCATATCTTGAGAAAAGTTCCAAGGGTACGTGTAGGTACGTCTTCGGGAATATTAAAAATGTATGGGAGCTCGGGCTGCCACTCGCTTCCGGCAGCCTTGGAGTTCCTTACTTATTGGATAAAACATAATTGTTTTACACAATATTTCATAATTGTTTTACAGAGTTGAGTATTAATTCCATGCGCACAAATCGTCACGTTTAGAATTAAGTGCCATACATATTATCTATATAACGCAGGGGCCTAAACTATAGGGGTTAGAAACTAGAAATTTTGCACAGGGATTCCTTTTTTATCGTAGGGGAGCACTAAGAAAGGATTTTGGAAAATTCACCCCCTAAGCGGGTAAAACGTTAGTATGAAACTTTGCCGTTTCTGAAGTCAAGTGGGCAACCCGAACGTGGGCAGACGTCGTTGATGGGTCTAATTCTACGCGAGCGAAGCTGCGGGCGTCCACTAGTATTTCTATATTTCGACAGGCAAACTCTAATTCCATGTGTATGAAATTTTGTGATTGTGTATGAAAACTTGTGTTTAAATATTGTGATGCTCATTTACATTAATTAATTGGAATTCTGAAAACTTAGTTCACATGCTTATACCGCCCTAGCTTGGTCCACTGCTAGTACCTAATTGTATTCCTATAAAAACTATAAGCATCTCACTGAACTGCCAATTCGAGTAATACACCGCAGTATCTTTGATATACATAGAACCTTATTTCGCTGAGAAATGTATTAACGCATCCAACATGAACTTATCAGTCGAAGTCAGAAACAGAAAACATGTGGAACTCAATATACCCACTAATGCAACGTCACCCTAAGCATTGTTATAAGACACAACGATATCGCTTGCGTATTACTACCGTAATCACATAGGACTAACGGGACATACAAAACATAACGCCTGTATTTCGCTGGAGGGTACTCACAGGTGTGTAGTACATCCACTTTTCGCTAGTTATATTTTGGACCCATGGAATAGATTATGAGCCTCTTCCCATTCACCGGACACAATGACTCAGCAACAAGGTCTCAACAACACGGCGATACTGTGATTTCAATTCAAAATAATTTTATTGGTCATCATAGAAGGCAAACAGAAGTATTCTTCATTTAACCTACCTCTATCTATAGCTATTATTATAAAGAGGAAAGATTTGTTTGTCATGTTTTCCCACAAAAACTACTGGACCGATTTCAAAAATTCTTTCACCATTAGAAAGCTGCATCTTCACTGAGTAACATAGTCTATATAATATTACTAGGTGCAAACGAAAGTATTGTAATTCCACGCGAGCAAAGCTGCGGGCGTCCCCTAGTTAGGATTATTTTCATCTTCAATCAGTATTTAGTCTATAGAAGTTCTTGTAGATCTTTCATAGATTAAAGACATTGACTGAATTGTGTTGTGGGCAGCAACGCAGTTGGAAGTATTTAATTAAAAAACCAAATAAAAATTGTTAACATTTTATTAATTATAAATACCAGTACAAGTACTTACAGTAAAATATAGATTTACAGTACAAGGACTTAATAAATACGATACGACAAAGTACCCTATGCATAGAAAAATAAACTTTCATTCAATCGACCCTTGTACTCGCTTTTCCAAATATTTGTCAACACACCCATGAAAATGAAAATAAAGTGAGCAAACATATTTCTAAACCTTTTTATAAGATTTTTTCTATATAAAACGGTGGGGTAAATGTTTCAATATCTAAAAATTGCCAGAACCTAATTAAGGTTGCTTACAAATGAAAAAATACATGTATCTGCATGTGAAGAGGTTTAATGATACCTACTTTAGTTTTGTTAATTAGGTTTCATACATTTCCACAGTAACAATTCTCGATGATTACTCTTAAATCAAAATCCTGACTTTATAATAATAATTAAAACATATTCCAACAGCAAAGGTAACCTGTTAATAATTTTTAATTATATAAATTACAGCTTCTGAGTTTAGGTTTGGTAAATAATAAACTATTAAGTATATTAAAAATTATGTTAATTTCATACTTTTATGTTGGTCAATAAATATAACTTTACGGGACAACAGTTTTGCTGCGTGTGACAGCATAAGCAACCTGAAGTTAAACCACTTAAAAAATAGAGGATTAACCTTGTAAGGCTGAAAGCAACATGAACTATCATATTCTACGAGTCAATTATCCTGCACTGACAACGTGTAAATACTTCAACACGTCCATAATCCTATTAAGTCATGTTGCATGAAATATCCGTATGCAGAAATTAAGCGTTAAGTAAGAGATTAAGCGTTACTGCACGTAAGCATATTACGTCATTAGAGTTCACAACGGCTCGAATGTATTGTATTGTATTCAGGCTTGAAAGGTAATATTTGATGTATTGATGTTAATAAGACATCTCTACTACTCTTTTCACATGTCTTTATTAGCTTGATAGGTTCATACCAAGCATATGTGTGTATGTAAGGGAATCTTTGAACGTGATTTAAACACCCAATTCAAATAGTCGGCTTAGTTTCAAACAGGACACTAATCAAGGACCGATGACTATGCAATAATTAAAAAAATATTTTTATATAAAAAATCTACATTTTAGTTCGATTGTCTACAAAATCAGACATCAGTGCTCGTAATGATACGAAGCATACCTACATTATGTTTTAAAAATGATAATTCTGTGTCATACTAAACATTGGTAGTAACAGTAAGAAATTAAGTTGCTAATTTAATGTGACTTCAGTTGTAATTTTCATAAATGCTACTTTAACGATCTTCTTAAAAAAATAAGTCATACTTATGCAAATTTTTGCAAAATACAACAACCAGGAAAACATTCTTAGGTAAACATATAATTATAACTTTAAGATATTTCAATAATATTTTTTCCGTGTAAGTATTTTTAAAATTCTGATTACAGCAAAGTAATGGTATAATGATATTAGATTAAACCTACGTTAACCACTACACACAAAACTTGTTTCATCAAGTCAGAATTTTACATCGCTTCATTTTCTAAATATTCATAAAATTATTTAAATACTTAGTCATCATGATATAAAGATTTACTTTGAAAAATAATAATATATTCAGTTTCATTATCATATAATTATGCATAACTTTTATGAGAATTGTAAAAATGCAATCTGTCCGAGATAGGGTACATAGGTAATATTTGCTTAAGCAAACAGTTCTAAAGGAATCTCGGTCAGTCAGTACTCAAAACATAAATAATTCCGATTTTAGTTTACATAATATTATAAAGGGCGGAATAAAATGCTGATATAGAACACTTCGCAAGCAATTCACGAATTAAAAAGCCAGTAAAATAGCATATCCTAGATACATGTACTTAATAATAAAAGAAATATTCAATATGTATTATGTTTTGGTAAGATATATTTTCTTAAGCCTAGAAGATCGTAATCTACTCATCTTATTAGTAAGAACACTAACTGTTATAACAACTGACACCGCATTTTCAGTAATGAAAGAACCCAAACTTTCTTGGTTCAGAAATTGAGATCAATCAATCATCAACTTTTTGAAACTTAAAATGTTGGTCACTATTCGTAAGCATGGCAATATTTCTGCCACATTAATTGATAAAGACTATACCATAAATACGAGTACAATATTACATTTTACATTACACATTACATTGGATATCATGAGTATTTTTGATAATTATAGATTTTTTATATATATTAAATTTTAACACGATTTAAAGCTTCGATTTCATCTTAAAAAGAGTGTAACATTTGTAACAAATACCGTGAATCGTTAAAGTGCTGTGCAAATCAAAAATATACTCTTTCTTCTAGTTTCTTTCCATTACAAAATCCCAGCTACTTATTGTCCAACTCGAGAATAATGTTTAGAACATTCACTATCAAAATAGCAATTAGATTAGTGCAACAACCATTTCAAATAGAAATGTTTATCAGAAGAATGTGATATTTGATATGACTTTTCTTTGAAAATATACATATAAATAAGACTTATAAGTACAATATTCTTAGACAAGTTTGCATAGTTTACACTAAACAACAAAGTTACAACATCTAACTTACTTACTTATGTAGTAAACGTACGTAACGTGTTACATGATACGATCAAGTCTTGAATTTGAAGTGTGCGTATTTTATATAGATTAAAAATAGTTCAGTTATGTTATTATTTAAAACATCGGCACATACAATTGTGGTGAAGCAATTTGGTTACACAAGATAAGAAAGAAAAAGATACCTACTAGTACGGAAAGTAATGGAGATGATAATAATAAATCTAAAAGTGTTATACACCATTTAAATATAATAATATATGTAATTAGAACATCACAAAATCTACGAGTTCATAAATAATATGGGTTTATAATTCCTTTATAACTAATCAGTTACATGACTGTAGTTAAGTTAAGTTTAGTCTACTAAAGGATAAATTCATCTTTCTACTTCAACAGAGATAGTTAAATCTACGTTCTAAATATCGTCTACTTTGCCATACTCTTCAATATCACGTAACATTCAGTTTCATAGTAAACATTGCTACTATAAATGGACATACAACCCTAATATCATCTAATCACATTTACTTAGACATAAATAATATTTTTGGCATCATGAGAGGACAAGTGCGATGATGTCTTGATATTTTCATCATATCCAAAACTCTCATCGAAATTAAAGATGTGGCTCCTTCGATAATTTTATTCTTGTCTCTTCATCTGTGAAAAGGAAAGCTAAATTTAAGACCATTAGGGTCAGCAAATTACCCGGTATTACCGGGCTTACCCTACCGGTAATTTTCTTCGGCCTCAAATTTCTACTTGTCGAATGCTCTAAAAGGGCTAGTAATGAATTGCAAGATTACTATAACGTGTTATTATGGAATAAAATAAATGAAAATAAGGCTAAGACTGACCATACTATTCGTCAAAGGTTAAAACTTGGCTCAACCACTGGGCTATTACCACTAGTCTCATTGGATTGGGGTCAGACCCCGTTTTCTTCGCCCGAAAATACATCCATCTATCCATCATCATATTATATAGTCCACCTTCAGAAGGGCCTCCCTCAATCGGCACCATTCCTACAAATCCAGTGCCGGTTTTCCGCTGTCATCTTCCAAACCTATAAGGCTTGCCAATGTTAAAAATATTAAAATTATAAATCATACCTTACACTTAAGCAGCTGAGTCCAACGTTTTCCTTTTTGGCCGGTGCGGACACATTTGCTGGGAGGCCCTTATTGAGCGGGTACCACTGAGCAACCGGTTTTCGCCGGTTGTCCAACATCTCCAGCCAATGGTCGCGGCCGATGCCAATAAGTGACGATCCAATAGCAGTGCATCCTATCAGCTCGTTCTGCCCAATCCTGTTGAAAAATATTCTAGTTTAATATTTGGATGGATGTTCACAGGAATATTAGATGTTTATTTTCTATCCTAACAACCACAAGATGGTGGCAACCCTGAGTAAATAAATAGTACCCAACATAGTTATCTACATTTTCATGCATTAAAGGACTCGATGAGGGAAAACTAATTAGCTCAATTCTTAATACCTGGAAACCTAAATGAGTTTGTATTGCCTTAAAAGTGATAGGCAGCCATAGAAATAGCTTAAATTTTTTTATACCTATAGAATTTTTAGAAAACCTCCGTAATTAATTTTTTTAAATAAAATAAGGATCTTAAAAATTCATATACAAACACTGACGCCACAGGGCCATTAACATAACTATCACAAACATTTCCACTTTACTACTCTAAGTGGTACAATTTTTTCATAAATGAAATTATTTATACCACCTTCAATGTATGTTCTACAAAACACAAAAAGAATAATCAAAATCTGTTAATAAACGACGAAGTTATCGCTGTACATACATAACAAACTACAAACAGCCGAACATAGAACTTCCTCCTTTTTTCGAAGTTGGTTAATGAACGGAAATTTCCTGTTTTCTTACAACCAGTGGTAGTGGTTAAATAATTACGGATAACACGACAGGAGAAGGCAATGAAGTTTTAACCGTAATAGCACAAAATTGCAAAAAAATAGAACCTGACGAAGAGAAGTGAGACGAAGTGTGATGAAGACCTGAGAAAGGGATTTTAGAGTGAGGTATTATCAGTTGGACCACGGCTCCTTAACCATTATAATTGTATCTATAACTAATATCTAATGCAGATTTGTTTTACCTTGAAAAAAATCACCTCAGATGGGATTCAAACCTTAGACCTTCCCATGAGTGAGGTTTATTTGGAAGCAAGAATAATACTCAGACATTAAAATTAAAACCGCGCCCTCATTTCACAGAAATCAATTTGAAAATTGCGATTAAAACATAAAATAATGACATAAATCCCAATTCCCATTATGTTCATGGAAAAAAAAAACTCAAAGCCGTCCTATTCGACAAAGTTATAACAACGCAGTAACAATGGGAGTTATGGTGATTAAACTCGAAGTTCCTGCTTATTACGTCGTGATAAAACATGATCCACGGGAGCTCCGTAATAACGATAAGCCGTTTCTATATAAAGTTCATCTGATGTCGAACTTCGAACAAGTTTTTTACATGACTACAATGTAAAAACGAAAAGTGTTACGTGTGTCACTGTACTACTAGACTGGCAGCTTCTTCGTCGACAAAAATATGATTAAACCCAAGACTTAAAAGTTTATTCTAAAAGAGAACCAAAGAAAGAGAGAATACTAATTTTTATTGCTTTTGTTGAAACCAATGACAAATGTTCATATCTAATGTTCATATTACCACCATGCTATCTAGACTAACCATCCCAGTCCATTTGAGTCTTGTTCAAAGTCCATCACAAGTATCATGGGCGGCAGCGGGTTGGTGCTGCTCGTTGGGCATACTATTTAACTCGCGCACTTGTGTGTGTAGAATCAATCTAAGGTAGGTAGTACGAGCTGGCAATTGACGTAAAATAAAAAATGTATATTATAAAAGCACTTACATATCATAATCGATGACCTTGACGAGAAGTGTGACGTCATACACGTTCTCTTCAGGCAGGTCGAAGACAAGAGCCTCATTGTATACAGGGCTGAGAGTATTCTTCTTTACCGTCGTCTTTTTCTTCTTGATCCTCTTACCTTGACAGATCAGGCAGATTTTCACGTAGGGATCTAGGATAAAAGTAAAGCTTAGTTAATAAATAAGTCAATAAATACTTACGTACATACTATGACATGAGAGTCAGCCAATTATTATCACAAATTTAATGTATTTAATTTAATACATAAAATTAATAAAAAATGTATAGGTACATTACAATGTATAAAAAACATTCGTATAGTCTTTTTGCCATTTCATACACCTCCGTCCACATAATTTTCGTAAAAAGTGGTTAAAGGTTTTGCTTCACGTTTATTATACATATATAATTATATTAGGTCCGGCGTAGGCTTTCTTCGTTTTAAGGAAACACACGAATAGATGTTGAAGAACACATGAATAGTGATGAATTTTGGGTTGTGATTATAAAGACATATTGTATTCTACGAGTATATCACACATATCTAAAACTTATTAAGAAGCCTTATCTCCAACGACTTATGACCTGACAGTTAAGGAACTTATTACGCAGCAACTAAGTGAGCACTTACTTTGATGCCCTCAATACCTTCATATTCGTAGGTGTCTCGGATTATCTGGGAAAGCTACTTAAAGAAGCTGTACGTGTTTAGACCTTTAATGTACGAGGTAATTTAGGTTGATATGAGGTTGTAACAGCGATAAGTTCATTAATAAATCTTTCATCACCATGCTCGTACATGGTGATGAATAATTTTGATTTTACGAGCCGATCTTCTACCTACTACCCTGAGTGACTAGGTTAGGTTAGGTCGCTTTTTGGGTCTATCGGTTATATGGTTCGCTTATGCAAAGATATGAAGATTTTGTTTAATTAGTAGATAAATGTTTTAAATTGGGTCTGGGTCTTCTGTGAGTGGCGGTGATCTTGGTGGAGCAGTGTGTGAGTATTTTTTACATGTTAGGAAGTATTGTAGCTTCCTCATCCTCATTATATCATAAAGGGGCATGGTGAATGAAGAAGATACTGTTTATAAATCAACTGTTCTCACTACTAAAAAGCCTTGAAAAGAGTACTCAAAGCCTTCGGAGGAGGTTAAAAGTATTTTCCGAAATAGATGCAAATATCAAAATAACAGCGTGTATGATTTGACCCATTTTTTTTATGCGATTGTCTAGCGAGCTGTCAAGGCAATGTGTTCGAGCGCGTTTGAAATGACATTCCCAATCCAAATTCTCAAATTCTAAAATGTCGCTACGGCAGCCAATGCTATTCATACCAAGTGCAGAAGTAAATATTTCAAACTGATTTCGTAATAGATAAAACAAAATAAAAAAATAATTCTTAAGATATACGAAAACCATAAGTGCCTTCTATTCTAACTAACGTCTAATCCTACATGAATAGCAATGCGACAGCAAACAATAAATATATTATTACTGAACGATTCGTGAGTGTCTATATGTATTCATAGTTGAAGATACCGGCTTACTCACGTGTGATTTAAGTCGGAAATAGGCCGACTATTTCCGACTTAAATCACAGTAGAAATACCTCAGGAAATCTCATTCCACAATATTCACGTGCCCAATAAAAGCCAAATATCGTACAAAAGTTGTTTTCAACGTTTAATTAAAGCTAGCGGACGTCACTGTAATTGGCAAAACATAAAAATACCGCACAAAACATAAAGCGTTATGCGGCGTGTAATTAATAGCGTTTCTGTGCCATTAAGGGTTTACACACTGTACGAAGCCGAAGCAAACCTAATCAAAATGTAATTAAAAACAATACCTAGTTATGTGCTGACTCATAACTATATTTTTTATAATACAGACAGACAAACAGGCATCCGGGCCACCTGATGGTGAGTGCAACATCGCCGATGGACACGTGTGACATAAGTGTCACACAAGTCTATTACACCCACAGCATTTAAAGATACGGAGCTATAATTTGAGAAGATTTGAATCACACCCACGCACCCATAAAATTTACGTCTCACACTTGACATAAGTTAGGGCTGTGAGAAGTTAAATATGAGCTTGGCTTGAAGCACAGATCACCTGCCTTGAATGAAAACAGTCTGAGATCTGAATAGGAATTCTACGTGTTCTGTTCAGTTTATCATAGCAACTTTAAATATCCAGCTAAATGCTGGAAAAATATTTCTAAACTAAGCCCATATCTTAATGTAAATAAATTTATTTATTTGAAATAACAGTCACTTGTTTCAAAGCTACTGAACTTATAACCCAAAGCGAAGTGAACAAAGCTTGTTTTAAAATTTGAGTAACGTTTTGGTATTCGGCTGTATAACTGCTTACTGCAAAGAAAAACATACACCTCCGTAAAATATTTATCTGCATTTTGCTTGCAAATTGTAGATTATTAACAGAATGTATATTCAACGTATATACTTTACCATTATTTCCCATTTATAGAGCGCATTAAATCGTCGGTTCCGGTTGTTATTGCAACACAATAGTCACCTGGCCATGTCAGAGACAATCGGTCAGCCTAAAAAATTCCGATAATCGTTTTTACCACATTTTCGTGAGCGAATATTGCGAAAATTACTTACATTAAATAACATTTCCTTGAATATCAGCAGATGAAATGATAAATCGTTTGTTAGAAATATTTCATTAAGAACAGGATTAAATGCCTCGCTCGTTCTTTGAGTTGGAAGTTTTGAATAAAATCTCAATTAATGGCGTCACGGAAAGGAGTTCTGTTAAAACAATAATTTATTGCGTTAATGATCATTTTATACGTATCAGGCGAACATTAACGCTCGATTTAATTATAACAGCAAACTTAACGAGAAAATGCTTGGCGTGAAAAACATTCAATTTGAAATGAACATCTGTTACAATTGAACAATACCTGAGAGTCTATAGGATTTTTTTAAATTAGTTATTAAGATTTCAGTATTATCCGCGGCAGATTTTTGGGAAAATTCAAGTTATCGATCTTAGTTGTTAGTAATTAAACAACACACTTAGTAGCCATACTTAGTAGCTTCGTGTAATTAACACACAAAGCCACTAAGTATGTAAATAACTAATTTCCACCATCGTCAATAGGAGAAGACGAATTGTTTAGGTCAAGTCATCAGTCAAAATATTACAAACCTACTTAATTTTTTATGAAAGTTGAGATATTAAATGGAATATTCACATCGCAACTAATTATTTTTTACTATTGTGGTTTATGGTTATGACACAATTTAAATTTATGATGTTCTTGTTCCGAGTGCTTCTCAAAAGAGAATTTTAGAATTTACGATACGGTCGTGTCGCGCCATGCATCCCGAAAAATGTGATAATACTACAATTTACGCGTATATTTTCCAGGAAAATAAAATAAAATTTGTGCCGCTTTTATAATACAGTACAGTTGAGTTAAAAAAATGCTAAAACACATCTTTTGTTATAAACTGGCATATACCTATAATCCATCAAATAAAAATATTAAGTTAAAACTAGACTTTCCGAGAATCTGGCCTTGGTCTAATGGTCTATCCCCTATGTCTATGGTTCTATCCCCGACAATCGACAACGATTGGTAATCTTACTTTTAGTTATTTGCCTTGTATGAATTTAACGTGTATTTAAGTTTAAATTAATATTTGTATGTATATACATATATGTCGTTTGCAATGCTTGACAAAATAAAGGGTTTCTATTTCTATTTGTATATCAAAAATTAAATAAAATTAATTACCGGATGATCCGTTAATATCCATAGCCTTGAGATTCCGAGCCTTAATTACGGTGACTGTGAGTCGCCCAGCAGTGGGCAGGTAGCACAGCGATAACATCAGCTCACCAAGGTCCTTTTTCTCCTGTGGACATATTAAAAATATTAATATGCAAGAAAGAGAAATATGTATATTATATATATAACAGATAACAGTCACCTAGCGATGTAGTGACGTGATGCGGCGTCATTCTATACTGTAGGAAATGGACTAATTTTCCCTATTTAGACACAATTCTCGTTCACTATAGTTCTTAAAAAAACTCAACCACTACACCGTCCGCACAAGAAATCACTTAATCATCAAATAAGGGTTTTGTGATCCGAGTAGGTTTCAAGTGACATAGGTAGCACCCTCGCCCCGCTAGTCATGACAAGCAGGCACGGACGGGTCTGAATAGGTCTGATTAATGATTGGCTTACATGACGCCAGATTATTTAAATTGTATGTTCGGTAAGAAATTTGAGCTAAGTGTATGGTAATTTAAGTGTGGGATATTCCGCCATGTCTGAAAGTGGTTAGATGTCATTTGAAGGGCTCATACAGTCAGTTGCAAGAAAGTTTCATTAAATTTAATGCCGACATTAGACACTAATGCTCCATTAAACTCCTTTTTTCATTAAGTTTTAATTGTCCATTAAAAATAATTTTTTAACTGTCAAACTACATTAACCACCATTTTGTGTTGCAATAAAATATTTTTGTTGTCAATCAAGAGCCATTAATTTTATGTATTTAACTGGTTTTTCAAATAAAAATGCATTTGTTTCAAAAAAAGTGTTATCAAAAACAACATGTAAAATGAACGATATCGAACTTGAAACGAAACGTAAAATTTCACACGTATCATTCACTTAATGGCATCATTACTTAATGAACAATAGTCTATACTCTTATGGGTGTTCATGCAACGCGCTCTAAACTAATGGTTTCATTAAATTTAATGGGTAATTAATTAATGGAATGTCAATGATGAGTTTCTTGCAACTGACGGATAGAAGCACAGATCTCACCTGAGGCGCAGCAAGAATGTTCATGGTATACTCGATCTCCTGGTGCAAGTCTGCGGACTCCAGCAAGCCCTTGAGGACAACGTGACCGATAAGGTCATGGCGGCTGAAGCGGTCGAAGTCGTATACAGAGAACTGGAGGTAGCGCTGCCTTAGTTCCTCGTAGGGCACGCTAGAGACAAACAGTGGTCGTGATTGAAAACAGATGCAAATAATAAATGATATTACGGACTTAAAAATCATATTAACGCTGACATTTTTATGGACCCAAATTAGCAAACAAGCATGCAGTAACATCCATCCGCTGCTAGCTAGCAACTTTGATAGATATTAAACAAGGCTCATATGAGTCTTTCAAAGTTGAGGAATAAGACGGTCGCTTTAGTTAGCTAGCATTTTCCTCGTTCAAGAATTGAAACTGGGACCAAAGCTCGGTCAGGGATACAACTATGATCAAAGCATAACGTCATCATAGTTATATCCCAGATTTTAAAATTTTGGGAAATATTTAGGCACACAAGTTTCTGTAACGTAATATATTTTATTTCCATAACCAAAACAGTGGTGATATTGAACTGTTTCTTCTTCGGTTACAGACGCTCGATTGATATAGTCGACTCACAACTCTTCAGTCATACTATACTGACAAAATTTCCACACTATTTTAACTAACTTTGGCAGACACCCAAGTTTTTGAAGGCAGGACCACTTAAAACTGAGGATAAAAATGCAAAAATCTATCGTCACTTTGAATTCCAATCAAAGCAATGATTTGTTTTTGATGAACAATGCAAGAGCTTTAAAACTCTCTGATAGGCCGATTCGAATCTGCGATCATCCTTCTCAAATGAGCAGTAAATCAGACGCCCAATCCCGTTCCTAGTTTTATTTTAAAATTCAATCATCCCTTTATCTTAAGCTCATTCCTATCAAGATCCATTATCGGGAGCTATAAAAAATTCATGTTGAAATTGAATGAGAGAGTGGAACGACGTTAGTTCAAGTAAAATCTGTCGCAGCCACATAATATCTGATGTTATAAAACTTATTAATGTAATAAATTTCCGAATAATATTATGTGAACATTTCTATCCTAGAAACCATTTAATTCAAGCAAGTGTATGATGTAATTATAAAGATAATTAATGTAGATATTTAAAAAATGTTGTAGTTTAATATAAATTGCCAGAAAAATACAAAAACCTAACGAAGATTCGCAGTTTATCGGTATTAATCCTTGTTTCTTTTTTTTTAAACATATTTAATTATTGTTTTGTTGGACTTACCAGGAAATATATTATTTAGTCTATTAATATGTAAAGTAGTTATGTTATTGTATATTATTGTTTCATTTTAGTGAATTATTATATTTTATTTTATTGTATTAATATGAATTGTAAATAAATGCAATGTATATAGGTTTTTTGGCTGAAATAAAGATCTATTATTATTATCATAGCTCAAATTTCAATTTACACGGATAACGCTTGAGAAATGATGTAATTCCATACATGGTGTCAACCCTCTTTTCACCCACTTTAACACGTCCGCGAGTTAAAGAGAATATCCTTGAAATTCTCTTTTACAGATTATCCATCTACATATTTGACGGAAAAAACACGTATTCAGTGTGCCACTAAAATCATACGTTTACATACGATAAAAATTCTCATCCATACTGCGCGCAGTCTAAGGTTGAAACATTGCTTAGTTAGCCTGGTAAGCTTACAAGTGAATTCTTACCTGAATAAGAATGTCTCGTTGAAGACAGGGTTGAGGTTCTTGCGATGGACCTTGGTCTGGAACTTTTTCTTGCGGTCGGGAAGCAGGAACACCTTGATGTAGGGGTCGCTGCTCCCAGTCACGTCCTTGATGGGTAAGTCTCGGGCTTCAAATATCTAGGGAATGGAATTTATTTTATTGTATTTATCTTTATTGAACCACATGCGAGTACATAAGGTACAGGGTACAAATGGCGAGCTTAATGCATAGAGCATTCTCTACCAGCCAACCATTGGGCTAACCAGATAGTCACGAACAGCGGTTTAATTTAAATTTTTAAGCAAACAGTAAAAATATATTGATTAAATATCAACATACATAAGTAAATAAATAATTATCTGTTTTTTAAGAAGAAATAAATACTAATTATCGAGGAATCAAAATTACTATAAAGAAATCGATCGGATAATCTGATAATCAGATCCCAGGACTAGCCGTTTAGAATCTGAACCGATAATCGAAATCCAGATTTATATTTTACCTTGAAAAAATGCACAGCAGGTGGGATTCGAACCCACGCCCTTCTCATAGGTACTGAGAATGCTCTAACCTGAATTCGATTGCAAAACACATGTAAGTGTAAAAATAATTTATTGAATAATCCAAACTGTCAAATTGTGGTATACCGAATGTCTGTAGTCTATGCTTGATAGTTATGGTTGTATTATAGGGAAAAAAGAAAACTTTACTAATCTTTCTGTCCTTCAGAGGGCACAAAAAGCTGATGATATAACATTATATATATATGTATAGTAAATATCATAGACATTCTCACTCACGGCCATCTGACCCCAAACTAGGCGCGAGCTTGTACTATGGGCGTGAAAGACTGATATACATACATAGATATTTTAAATACATACTTAAATAGATACTATTATCTTCCAGACACATCCATTACAGACAGGGTCACTACCGATTGCGCCAACGGGCCCGGCAAACATTGGAGATTTAATTTTTTATTGCTTTGAATTTCATTAGCCATCTATTGATTCAAATGGATATTTGAAAAAAAATATCAAAATCTAGGTACATATATGAAAGAAAGAAACAATATAACAAAAAGAGAATATATGTTAATATTTAAAAATTATCTTCAAGTCATACCAATATTATGAGAAGTTTTCATTTACCTAAATCAAGCATATCTTAAACATTACAGCTTACCCTACAGAGAAATAGCAATATAGGGTTAATTTATTTGGGCTTAGGGTATGTATCAGCTAAAGTCGGAGGCTTTTACGGTAATTGTAGACATTTTCCTAACCCATAAGCCCTTGACCCAACTGGTCAATTACCTATATTCAGCCATACTTGTACAGTATAAAATTTGCAATCAATTTTGTTAGGGGTGTCACAAATGGATGTAAATCAGCGACGAAGGATTTTCTCCGTTCACATGATGTGAACAGATTAAATATTTCTTAGATAACGTTGTAATCAAATTAGGATGTAAGTATGTAGGTATATTTTGAGTTCGCGGGTTCAAGGGTACATATCTGTGACAAGCTTAGAAAGAGATACTTAGAGGTCTCATTCTGGATCTGTTATGGGAGTCATGGGCGGCAGTGGATGGATGAGTTATGCATGCTTTTTTGCTATATTTTGTCCATTAAGAGGCCTTTGTAACTTAATTTCATGCAAGTAACTCAAAACATTGGGTAACTGTATATCAAACGAATTTAATTTTTTTTTAAATAGACTCCAGACGAGTCCGTAGCGCAAGGTAAGATGCACAATTGCACATCCAGGTTAGTTTAGCATATTAATATTTACTTTCGTGTCTTGACCTGTAGCTAATTTTAAGGTTGTAACAAATACAAATACTCTTTATTTGTACACCGAAAAAGAACATGTTACAGCAGAAGATTTGGCAACCCTAAATATAGCGTATAAGAACGCAAGACATTTAAGTGATCCATTAAACGTTACCCTGCATCCCAACAAGCCTTAGGAAGCTTATTCGGTACATTCACCTGTTTGCGTATGTCTCTTTATGAAGGGAGAGATTTAGTAGATTTTGGGTAAGCGTCTTATTAAAACTTTATTTCTGTTTATGATAACATAACATCATACATATATTTCCCTGCGGGGTATGCAGAGGTGTGTATACACATACTATTCACCAGTTATGTTTATGTCCCATGTCATCATCATCAGCCTATTGCCATACTCCGGGAACAAATCCAGACTCCGAGCTGGCACCGGGCAATTAAAGTTAGAAATCTCAATAATACGGTTTGTATTGGATCCCGAGTCACCACTCTCTCTAGCTTAGTACCTATTTACTTTTGTCTATTTAGACTTCAATAAAAACTGGAAATCCTTACAACTACCGTATATAATACCATGTTTCACTACTAAGCAGATACAATTTCTACTAAACAAAGATCCTAGTTTCAACCTGAGACAGACATATACTAAAAACGGCAAACCCGTCTCAGGACTCCTAAACGATTTTAACCTCCGACGCTCAAATATAAAGGAATCTCCGGTTGTAATTCTTCTCGTTTTATCGAGTGCTCGACAAAGAACTACCGTACGCTCTTTTTGACAGTGAAAATGTAATAGAAATCCTTAGAATAACACGTCAGTACAGACCTCGCGGCAAAAAATGGACGTCGTTGCAAAACAAGCACAACTGTCTGCAGACACACCTGTACCCTACCATTGCCTCAGGGTAAAGGCCCTTTTTGTTGTTTCTAAAGAACCTTTATTATTTTAGGTATATTATGTATTAAAATATCAAAGTATTATTACGTAGGTACGTATTTTTCAGTCAGGCCGGCGTTTATTTCATATCAACATGAAAGTAGGCCTGACTTCAAACAAACAACATAAAATATTAAATGAATAATCGAATCAATCTGCATTGGAGCAGTGTGGTGGAGTATGCTCCCTCAACTGTGTCTGTGGGAGGGACCTGTGCCCACAAACGAATTACTACTATAAATCTTATATATAAGTTTTAAAGTCGGTATTTTGATATTGTGATATCGTTATTTTATTTGTATCGTTAGAGTGTTAGTTTATTAATTAAGTTCGCTTCGCCCTCGCGCCCAATGCGGATTGAATCATTTATTCACATAATATTTTTAGTGAGGCCAGCAGTTTATTCCATATCAACATGAAGGTTGGTATGACTTCTATTTCTATGAACATCTGTACTCGACTCCTAGATCCATTTTACGGTTAAATAGTCGATAACAAATCTCAACACATGCTTCGGGTAGCAAGTCACATAGCTAGGAGCACTTCTTAAAGTCAGGTAAGGTCAGACACATTAAATAGTTTAATAAAACGCAAGGAAGGGAATAAAGAACATAACGGAAGAGATAGGAAACTTTAATAGGAAAAGTTTGATAATCTGTGTCCGCTTACAAAGGGCGAATGAGAGCTGTCTGACTATATAGCTGGTTTTTATGCAAAGGAAATGCAGCCAGAGCACATTTTGCATTCACAATTAGCCTAGGGACATGTATGTAGAATTTCCTTAATTAGAAAAGTTTCTTGGCTACATATATTACCGAGGTGTAATAAAATTTATATCGTAAACTTTATGAATGTGGTTTCGCTAAAGTAAAGTTATATTTCTATAACATTATGCTGACGACTCGGTAGCCCAGTTAGTGACCCTGACTGCCGGATCGCAGGTTCTGGGTTTGAATTCCGGCCAGTGCAGATATATTGCAGATAAATATCCTCATCAACTTGCATTGCAACGTTCATAGCCCTATGGCTCACATCGTACGTGACCGAGTTAATGGGTGACCGGTTGTAGCATAATTTCATTAACGCTTACGTGCATCGTAGGGCACTTTACACCGTCAGTCCCAGTTATTTTTAATTCTAAAATAGTCAATATCAACTGTAGGAAAGTTGAGCCTTAGGAGGCTCAACTTAAATCTCACGACGGCCTACCGTAAATCTAATCGACGGTAGGCCGATTAGATTTATTCCGACAAGAAGATAGTAAAAGTGATTATGATTATCATTATGATTATGGTCACCTTGACAACCAGTGCTTCAACCTCCTGGTCGTACTTGAGTGCGAAGTGCAGCTTCCCACAGAACTCCAATTCTGCGCTATCGGTGGACGACTGGCGTACCAACTCGTTCTTATACAGCTCCGGCTGCCAACAAAGTTATAATATTATTATCAGCCCACTGGGCAATATTCTATCCTTCCAGTCTTACAAATAAACGTGGTATAAAGTTAAACCAGATAATAAACCTCGAGGATCGGGAGGAGTGGCGACAATATAGAGAGGCCTTTGTCCAGCAGTGGACCTTAGATGCTGATGGATGGATGGATAGTAAAAGCGAGTTAAGTTATATGAGATGTAAAAGTGAAACACCAAACCAGTAAGGACTGAAAGTAAATAAATAAATATCTTGGACATTCTCACACACGGCCATCTGACCCCAAAGTAAGCGCGAGTCTGTAATATGAGTTTCAATGACTGATATACTATACATAGTTATTTTAAATACATACTTAAATAGATAATATTAACATCCAGACACAGAACAAATACAATTGTTCGTCACACGAATATTTGATCTGAGTGGGATTCAAACCCACTACTCCTGGCGCAACAGACAGGGTCACTACCTATTGCGCCAACGGGCCTGTCACATCCAGACACAGAACAAATACATATAAGTATTCTCATAGATTCTAATATACAGTTTGTGATGTTTACTTGATTTACGTTTGTGGGGTAAAATTTAGAATCAATATTTTCGTATGAGAAAATCTCTTTATATAGGCTTTCAATTGCACATGTTGTATTTCAATGAAATTGGTACCTATTCAAAGATTAGTTCATCCTCCACGCTTACGCAATCAGCTAAAGGAAACCTTAATCATGGCGTTGACCTGTCCCAGAATCTTAACTTGAGCTTAGACCCCTATTTCTCCGGTAATCCTTACCTTTGTTATAGGGGATTATAACCCTTACGTCGTCGTCGGCGACGCAATTGATGGCGCAAGGGATTTCCCTTTTACCAATATGTTTTTCAGGATCTTTGTTTAATACTCGTCTTCGCTAAAGGTGAATTAGGATTTGATTTCAGTCAGTTTCAGGGTTTTGTTTCAGAGGAAATCATTTAAATTAAAATCGCTAACAATGTGAAACAGTTTATTAAAATAGATGATTTTTCATATTACATTCAATCGATTGAAAACATCTTTAATTCCAATGCAATTTAGTGCAAGCCTATAAGGCTTCTGAAGATAAATAAAAATAATCATTTTTATTTAAATGAAATTTTCCAAACTAAATTCTAGTTGGTACCAGTTGGTACATACCTATATCGTATTCGCAATGATTAGCAAACTGAATAAAAACATACCAGACGAAACTAAAACAAAAAACTAAAACTCCGAACACGAAATTACAATTCGCTTCGCCACATCCTCATCTAATAGATTGCGCAGCTTCATGCGCGCTCACCCGAAGGCTGGCTCCCACGGGGTGCAGGACCAACCCCCGAACAAACTGGGGCGACTGAGTGGGGGCGACTAGCGGCGAGCATGGCGAGGATGATACCAAAGGAACCCATGAAGCAATTATCCGGGAAGTGGGACTCCCCAAAACCCGAAATCCCTAACGCTATAACTAAGCTGTGAAAGAGGAAGTAGTAGAGAAAGTAGAGAGTAGTAGAGGAAGAGGGGTAGTACAGTTCAGTTCAGTCGTTGCGCCCGCGGGAAGTAGGAACGTTTGACGTGGTCATATATTTTCTCTCGAAGTTTGTAGTGAATAGCGCGACATTACCCGTCTAGACTAATATGGTGAACTGTACACAGTTTTCATTTGGTTCCTTTGTTTACGTTTTAACAATGAAACAATGATCATAAGCCACGCTACCTATACATATACCATATCATTATATAGAATTAAATGAATGAATATGAATCTGAATTAAACGAATTGTGTTTTTTATTCATACATTCAAAAAGTTAGTATCAGCGGTGATAGTTCAGTGAATATCGAACTCAATGTCTAGGGTTGTAAGGAAAAAATTACACCTGTTTGATTTGTTTCATGATTGATTCATTTTTGTCTCTTCTGTTTTACTTTCTATGCTTTAGACTATTTGTAATATTTTTTTTATTAATTGTAATAAATTAATCCTAAATTAATTTCATGTATCACTTCGAAAAATACAGTTCTTAGATTAAAAGTGAAAACGTTAGATTATGTAGGTACTTGTAAAATTATGGCACTCTTAAGTAACTCGAGTGGTTCCCAGAGGGATCCTGTCTAGCAGATAAATTACAGGTATCACATGCATGACTTTCAACTATATCAAAGGGTACATTACAAAGCTTTGTTAGTGTTATTTCGAAATCACTAACATTTGCGGTTTATATTAAACTAGTGGTCCGCCCCGGCTTCGCACGGGTATCTATATATATAAAAGGAGAAGGTGACTGACTGACTGACTGACTGACTGACTGACTGACATATCAACGCAGGGCCTAAACTATAAGGGCTAGAAACTTGAAATTTTGCACAGGGGTTCCTTTTATAATGTAGGGTAGCACTAAGAAAGGATTTTTGAAAATTCACCCCCTAAGGGGGTAAAACGGGGGTGCAAAGTTAGTATGAAACTTTGCCGTTTTTGAAGTCGTTAGACGGGTAGACGTCGTTAATGGGTCTAATTCTACGCGAGCGAAGCTGCGGGCGTCCACTAGTTTTATATAAAAATCAAAACTATAATACACACACATAAACCCTATTTGCGTCAGGTTACTAAAAAAATAAAAATTTAACACGACTTTATTTTACATATATAGATTATAACAATAGTTTCGTTTACGCCTAGTAATATTATATAGCCTATGTCACTCAGTGAAGATGCAGCTTTCTAATGGTGAAAGAATTTTAGTCACGCCAGAATAGCTCGCAGATGGTAGATTTTTTCCTACTTACCTACTTGACACCGTCATATTTTGGACAATTCACACAATATCTTTATAAATTTTAGCCTGTGTGTTATTCTGATGTATAAGCTATATTTTTGTAAAGTTTCATTAAAATCCATTCAGTACTTTTTACGTGAAAAAGTAACACACATCCATCCATACATACTCATACATACATACTTACAAACTTTCCCCTTTATAATATTAGTAGGATAGGATTAGTAAGGATTATACCTTATTATCCCCAGTGGCACGCACCAATGACTTTTCTAAGTTATGTGCGATTTAAGAAATTAAATGTCACTTGCTATAACGGTGAAGGAAACATCTTGAAGAAACCTGCATGCCTGAGAGTTCATCATAACGTTCTCGAAGGTATGTGAAGTCTGCCAATCCGCACTTGGCCAGCGTGGTGGACTAATGCCTAATCCCTCCCATTCTGAGAGGAGACCCGTACCCAACAGTGGGACGTCTATGGGTCGCAACGAATACCTTATCAACAACCTAAAATTTAAGTTTTATGCTTCTAGTTCTGAAAATGACAATACTTTCATACAACCTTTCATCTCCCTTTTCAACCCATTACACCACTTTTTTCCAATTAAAAAGTGTCTATGTCCTTTGTCAGGCTCTAGACTGTGTACCAAATTTCATTTAAATCGGTTCAGTAATTTTGGCGTGAAAGCGAAACAGACAGACAGACAGACAGACAGACAGACAGACACTTCAAAACTGTAAACTGTAAATGTAGTCCAAAAAAAATTCAAGATAAAAAAATGGTTGTTGTGCCTCACTCGACATAGATAGGTATAGTGTGTCGCGGACTTTTTTATAGATATTTATAAGATCTACAATTAATTAGAACATTTTATGGTTCTATATTTTATAGTTTAGGCAGCGTACGGAAAATAATTAACTTTTCTGGTTGATGTTTTACACCTTGTGTCCGAAAAACCCAAATATCTTACGGAACCCTATTTTTTTCCAAAATAAAATTTAGCCTATATCACCCGGGGATAGTGTAGCTTTCCAACAGTGAAAGAATTTTTCAAATCTATTCAGTAGTTTTGAAGCCTATTCGATGCAAACAAACAAACAAACAATCAAATCTTTCCTCTTTATAATATTAGTATAGAAGTATAGATAACACTAATAATTTTTTCCCGTCGCGTCAATGTTTCTATACAAAGTTTTCACCCCCTTTTCTATAAACGGTTTGCTCTCAATACGTAGGAATCGGCGAACGTGTCATATATATTGTGTAGCATCGTTAAATAGAAAATGTTAAGCTGGCTTCACACTACTGACGCTGGCTTGAGGGAACAGCTTCAGTAATTAAGTAGCTCTCCATGTCTATATAACAAAATTAATATACATATATAATATATTAATTTTCTTTTATTAGTTTAGTTAATTATCAATTTCTTTTTCGCTTTAATTTATATATATAACTTTTTTAATACATTTTCTTGTGTATTTATATACTTAAGTTCTCGCGTTTAATACGTTTTCTATCATTCCTCTTGCATCGGTCGTGGTCGCACGGCCCGAGACATTTATTATCTATGGCTCGATAATAACAGTCTCGATCGACCAGTATTCTGGTAATCATTAGATGACACTTTCTCAATGAGGCTCGTGTACCAAATGCAGTAGGTAACTTAATGTTTGAGACGTAATACATTCGCATTGATTCAAATCTATCTAAAAGATCTTAGTTTGGCAATTAGGGATTTTGTTCATTATAGCTAGTTACCATATTCAAGTCAATCAAACAACTCAGGTATCAATAGTCATCTAGTCATGACATCCCTGAGAAAAAACGTGTAAGCAACTTCAAGCGATACTAGCCAATGTGTTTTCAACCTTACACTTCGAAAAGACGTCATTTGAGTTATTGAACTAAAATGCACACACGAACTCGTTTTCACCATGAGGCCAAATCTTCCATTGATTGTCTTACTCCAACTATAGCAGCCAATGTGGTTTCAGCTTTACGATTCTGTTAGAGGGTAAATAAATGGGACACGTCTATTACTGAGCTGTCTGCCGGCTGGTCGGAACTGTCCATGGGCGGCGGGACGGCCGTATCGAACGACGGACATGTCAGTTGTGTGTCTGGAATATTAATGCCTACGGAATTTACTCAGAATACAAATACAGGAGAAATAATACTCTACAGTCTGTGTCTGTGTCCAAAACTGAACTAAGTCGAAACTCATATCTAAGCCCTAGAAATCATGTTACTATAGAATAATATGTAGGAATATTTATATTTTTTTATCTATTTCGCGTGTCGCTCCGCGTATATCGAGAGCCAAAATATCTACTCTATTTAAGAGTAGTATTTGTGGCTTCACTTTTCCTGCGCGCTTTTCCTACAATAAAGTATTATGAGAAATGGTTTGTAGGTACCTAATAAATAAAGTCATATATAGAAAAAAAGCAATAGCGAAGGATCATCGTCTGCAAATTTTGTAATGTCCAAATAAGGAATGTAGACTTTGATGAAATAAACAGCAATAGACGAGCGGCTTTCTTTGTCGTAGCGAGGTCGTAGCACTCATGTTAACAGTCGGGGTTTTCATGTATCGTCAGTATCTCTTCTGTGGACATTGGAATTATTATTTTTGTATGAAAAGCCGCTCCGTGTACCTACTTTAAATCTCAAATATGATACGAAACGAATAAATAAATAAATATAATGATGATATAATTACGAATGAATTTTATGTATGTTTAATGGTATTCTACACTACTTACTCTACTATTAATGTAGTAAGACATTTTCTCACATCTTCTAATATCTTCGTAACCGTTTTCGCTTTTGTCATGTACCGAATGAGCCATGACGGGGCACACCCGCCTAAAATTTTCTCCTCATAAAACTAAATTCTACTTGCATTCGTTCGTTGCACATGCGGTGTTGTTGTGGAACCTGCTACCACCAAATATAAACGAAACTGAATCCATAGCTTTATTTAAGAAAAGAGTTAAAGAACACTACTTCGTGTCAGTAATTAATGAGTTAGGTTAAAACATCATAGATAAACACTTTTCTAATTGAATATTAGTTATGCAATAACAATAGATCAAGTTGCAGTTATGTTCGCTAGCTAAAACAGTATGTCACTACGCTAGCTCCCAATTTTGCCAACTAAATGTCAATTACACTTATAATAATCGCGCTTCAAGGCTGGGTAAAAGTAAATAAAATCACCATCTATTTAACCACCAAAAATTAAGAAAAAAAAGCATCTAAACAAAATATGGAACTTTATTTTGCTAATAGGCTTGCCTGGGTTTTCTATTACAAAAAGTTCAAACGAAAACAATACTTTGTTACAAAGAAAAATAATTTGGTTTATCCTAAAAGAGATTTTAACGATGTATTTTATTTTAAGGAGAAGTAACACAACCAAAATATAACAATATCAAAAGAACCCAATATGAACAATTTTAGTAAACTTATGTAAAATAATTTAATTTGATTAATTTGACCTTTTACGAACACTGAATAACATGAGGATTGTTATCCTATCTAATTCTTATTCACTTTATAAGCGCGAGGCCACTCTACGATGTGCTATGCAGCTATGCTGCGAAGATGTAACAATACTAAGCTATGTAGATGTGCGAGGATGATGCGCTATGAAGATGCGCCACCGCAAAGTAGCTTATAACTTTTTGCTTCCACGTTGGCATGTCTACTTTCAGCGACAAACGCGGACATGTGTAGATATGTCATGGGGTAGCTATGTGCTCTGCACATTCGCGACGCGACGGCCCATAGCACGCATCCATAGCACACATCCTTCCATATAAAAAATATATCTTAGTTGAATCCGTTTCCACCAGTGCTAAGCTACGTGCACCAATGAATATGATTGGTGGATATCAATCGCATCCATAGCAACGTAGCATAGCACATCTCTGGTGGAAAAGCACCCTAAATCTATCGCGGTAGCAAACCGCAATTGATTTCATTCGATCACAACATTAATCTGGCGCTCAATCAATGTACCTTAATAAGTCCAATAGAAGAATCAGCTCGCTCCAGGCTGCAGATGCTGAACTGGATGGAGGGCAGATCCAGCCGGTGCGAGAGCTGCCTTTGGAAGGTCTGGTGCCGCGTTGGCACGATCGGGAGCGTCGTTTGGCGGAGGACCTGTAATTAAGTCGTCTTTTAATACACGATCAAACTATCTATATTAAAGAAACAAAGGCCTTAAACAAACAAAATTTTGCTCCATTTAATGACATTAGAGTCAAGGCAAAACACCATCGGTATTTTAGTTTATTACTAGTGGACGCCCGCAGCTTCGCTCGCGTGGAATTAGACCCATTAACGACGTCTGCCCGCGTTCGGGTTGCCTACTTGACTTCAAAAACGGCAAAGTTTCATACTGACTGCACCCCCGTTTTACTTCAAAAATCCTTTCTCAGTGCTCCCCTACATTATAAAAGGAACACCTATGCAAAATTTCAAATTTCTAACCCTTATAGTTTAGGCCCTGCGTTGATATGTCAGCCAGTCAGTCAGTCAGTCAGTTAGTCAGTCAGTCAGTCAGTCAGCCAGTCAGTCAGTCAGTCAGTCAGTCAGTCAGTCAGTCAGCTTCTCCTTTTATATATATAGATTGAAATTCACAGTAATAAATTATACCAAAGTGTAACTTTTTGGGTCACAAAACGTTTTTCCCAAATAGTAAGTTTAATGTCTTTGGATCAAACAAACTTATCGAAGTGAATTTAGATAGATAGCGCGTGATGCGAGTTGCGTGGCGTGTTTTACGACGTTAGGTAATAAAAAAATATATGATAAAATAATTCTAGAAGTGCGTTAGGACAGGCAAAGGACAACTTTGACTTAAAACTGAAACATTTGACACTGACATTAATAACCAAGTGCAGAGTAGCGTGTAGGCGCGCCGGCAAATAAGGCGCGAAAGTGGAGCCAATATAATATGCCTTTACCTAGTCGACTAAGCAGAAACAACAAAGATGTATCGTAACTGGATAAGCCAAACCCTGGAGTCTGCTCCAGAGTTTGGTGCAGACTCCAGAAGCGCTGCTATTGAATTAGTTTGCTAGAGAAATTTCGTGGGTTCGAATTCCACTCGGGACAAACATTCGTCTGATTCGTCTGCCGTTCTGTCTCCAGATGCGAATATATATTAAAGTATGTATTTAAAAATATGTACGTATGTCAGTCTCACACCCATAGTACAGACTCACTAGTTTAGCGTGTGTGAGAATGTCCATAAGGTTGTGGTGGTAGAGATGTAAATATGAAGTCATGTGTTTTCATTATTTTGCTAAACACAGACTCCGCATACGAATATATTTTAATATACCTACTGAAAGAAAAATATGAGAGCACAACCAACCCAGTGTCGAATATTCTCGAGCCACCCAAAGGTCTTCGATAAGGCTTAGCGATTGTTTTAATCATTAAATACAACCAGGACCGACGGATTGCCGTACCCTCCGAAGCCCGATAGTGCCCATGAAATTTTGCCACTAACGGTCACTCATCGCAAAACCGACCGAGCCCGTCGTTGCTTAACTCTATCGATCACATTAAATCGACGTGAGCCATTGGGCTATGGACGCTACACTACTATAACCGCTGCTACCATTACTTACATGTTTTTTGATCACATCTAGTCATTCTTAACCCGTGTAGTAATGAAGGATCTTCCGACTCGGTTCCGCCGTCGCAAAATATTACCTCCGTAATATCGTTAAGTGGCGACATTGCAAACTGTTGTACACTTTTATGGTTGGTTGTAATAGAATATTTTTCATTTAATCTATATATATAAAAGGAGAAGGTGACTGACTGACTGACTGACTGACTGACTGACTGACATATCAACGCAGGGCCTAAACTATAAGGGTTAGAAACTTGAAATTTTGCACAGGGGTTCCTTTTATAACGTAGGGGAGCACTAAGAAAGGATTTTTGAAAATTCACCCCCTAAGGGGGTAAAACGGGGGTGCAAAGTTAGTATGAAACTTTGCCGTTTTTGAAGTCGTTAGACGGGTAGACGTCGTTAATGGGTCTAATTCTACGCGAGCGAAGCTGCGGGCGTCCACTAGTATCAGATTTATTTTTTTATTTATTCATTTATTCTTATGTTAAAAACATTGGTACAAGTATCTCATCTGCCAAACTGCAGAACAGTTTGTCGGCAGCAGTTCTCGTGGACTTTAACTTTAACATTATCATTAACATTAACATTAGCTTGCGGTTGTCGTTGTGTCCGTGGTCCGGCCGGTCCCGGGACCAGTCGGACTACGGACACAGGGACAAGTAGTGCTTCCGCAACATAGTTTTAAGTTTAATCCTACTAATATCTTTATTTTGTTTATCAAAAATATCCTGCGGTAGCTCATTTAAAAATATTGGCGTTACACATCTCCTTTCTCTCTTTCCATAGTAGTTACTGACTTTCGGAACTATTAATCTTGGTCTATTTAAATTTGAATTACGGGCTGGGTTTGTATACTCTCTTTTCTGTTTGTATATAGTCTGGTGCTGCTGCTCTAATAGTATGCTAATTTTAACTTTATACTCTATTGGTAGAATTCTACAAATTTTGAATAATTTTTCATAGTTTTTGTCAAGTGATTTTTTACTATTTTTATCAACCAAAAGTTTTAGCAATCTAATTTGTAAGTTTTTTATTTTATTTAGGTGAACTGGAAAAGTTAGACCATACGCTCCCAACCCGTATGACATCACTGCTTCAGCTAATGCATAATACAATAAATACATTAGGCTCCTGTTGACCATAAACTCCAAGTATTTCATTTTACATAGGATTGATCTTAATTTATTACATACATTATCCACATGTATATTCCACCTAAAGTTGTGATCAATAGTTAGTCCTAGATATTTATAAGTAGACACTACTTCAAGATAATTACAGTCACAGTTACCCATGTTGCTTCTGTGTAAACAGTCATATGTGTGTCCTTTAATTTTGATGTTTATATTTTTTATTTTATTATATGGTGATATTATACTCATACATTTAGTTTTATTAAGGTTAATTATAATTCCATTATCATGTGCCCATTTAACAATATTATCAAAGTCTTCCTGCAGTGCCCGCTGGATTAAGTTTTGGTCTCTGTCGCTATACACAATGCAAGTGTCATCCGCATACATATACGCCTTACATTTTTTTATGACATTGGCCATGGTATTTACGTGCATTATGTATCCGACAGGACCATATACGGAGCCAGTGGGAACTCCAAACTTTACATTACCTATTTTACTATCTGTCCCACATATACGTACTCTAAGTTTTCTCCCTGCTAAATATTCTCTGAACCATGCATTCATGGGGCCCCTTATGCCGCATTCATGCATGGACTGCAGTAAGCCACTATGGTCTAGGGTTTCAAAAGCTTTTTTAAAATCAATAAATATGGCACATACCATTTTTTTTTCATTCAATGAACTGTTAACATTATCTACAAACTTAGATAGGGCCGTAGCTGTACTTCTATTTGGGCGAAAACCGTGTTGGACATCATTAATTATAGAATAGGACTCCAAGAAAGATGTGATTTGGCCAACAATAATCTTCTCTACAATTTTATTTATTACATTTAATATAGCAATAGGTCGATAATTAGCAAATTCCTCATGGGAACCCTGTTTATATATAGGTCTTATAATCGCTAGCTTAATTTCATCTGGATACGACCCCATCTGAATACTTAAGTTCACAAATTGAGCTATGACTGGCGAGATCTCGTTTTTTATTTCTTTAAGATCTCTAACTCTGATTGCGTCCGATCCAGGAGTCTTACTGCAGTCCAATTTTTCTATTACCTGAGCCACCTGAGAGGATGTAATCTTTTTATATCTAAAACTAACATTGCTGTGATGTACATAAGAATTTCGATCCAAAAACAGATTCTGACATTGATGTAGATTTTTAATGTCCTCTATTTCCCTTGTAAAAGTATAACAAAAACCGTCACTTACTTCATTTTT
The DNA here is from genome assembly GCA_944567765.1 of Carterocephalus palaemon. Classification (NCBI taxonomy): domain Eukaryota; kingdom Metazoa; phylum Arthropoda; class Insecta; order Lepidoptera; family Hesperiidae; genus Carterocephalus; species Carterocephalus palaemon. The sequence continues at coordinate 3,172,567 of OX155658.1, read as the reverse complement.
GGTTTTAGTTTTTAACATGTACCTTTCAACTACACTATCTATTGATAATTTTGTTCGCCCTATAGTCTAGTCAACAAGTGCCTTTTAGGTCAAAATTTTTGCGCCTTCTCCGAAAATTATGATTGAGGTGTCATTCGATTCGGAATGGCATGTAGATAGTTTTTGAGAAAATGCGAAGCCCGCTCGCAAAAATTGCAATAGTTATAAACAATTAAGTGAAATAAAAAAAGGGGGTTTGGTATTTCGTTAATATCTCAAAAACTATTTGAGAAAATTTAAATTTGACAAAAGATTCAAAAAGAGGAAGAAATTTCCTAAAAAAAGTCGACTCCCGAAATTGTCGGACTAATGTTTATAATTTTCCCAGAGGGTTGAAAATACGCTCGAAAACGGGTACTCCGGCTTGCGTACGCCACGGCCCCATCGGACCTTTAATGAATAAATATAATTTAAACTTATTAAATATGAAAATTAAAAATTGAAAAAATTCAGGCGCCTGTAGGATAGATCAATGAACAATAATCCGTAATCAAAAAATTTTTATCGCGATTTTTCAAAAAGTTATCCATTAATTAATTAACAATTTTTTGTAGCATGAACATTAACATTGCAAGTGCGATAATTGTTAAACTATTAATCTGAGATTTTTTTCCTTTCGTGGAGCTATTTTTCAAAGGTCTTAGAATAGATTCCCGTTGGAAAAATTCAAAAATTGTTAATTTTCGTTTTGTTATTAACAATTTACTGAGGGAAAAAATTATAAAGCTTAATTAAACATTGAAAAAAATTCTTTTTTTGTAATATTATTATTGGTCCATTTTCTTATGATCAGAAGCTACTTAAAAATAATTTTTAATAATTTTTATCTCCTATTGTTTAAAAAATTGTTATAAACAAATGCGTTGGTTATGAGATAATTAAAAAATTTTTTTTGATATCATAATCTTTGATGATAATAATGATTTTTTTTAAAAAAATCGTTTCTCTAAAAAAAATTTTTATTGCTTAAAAACGCATTTGTTGAATAACAATTTTTTTTTACCACTTTCTATGAAAATTAAGGAACCATTTTTTTTAAAAAAATCATTGTTTATCTTGATCTTTGATAGTAAAAAAGAAAAATCGATTATTATTTAAATTTTCATTGTTTATTTAATACACAATTTGTTATTAACAAATTAATTATTTCTTTGTATTTTTTTTCTTTTTCTACTTAAAAAAACAAAAACAACCATGTATTATTTTTTGGAAAAAAAAAATTTATTTGAATTTCGTTCAATAAAAAATATAAAGAATTTTTTTTTTCAAAAAATAATACATGTTTGTTTTTGTTTTTTTAAGTAGAAAAAGAAAAAAAATACAAAGAAATAATTAATTTGTTAATAACAAATTGTGTATTAAATAAACAATGAAAATTTAAATAATAATCGATTTTTCTTTTTTACTATCAAAGATCAAGATAAACAATGATTTTTTAAAAAAAAATGGTTCCTTAATTTTCATAGAAAGTGGTAAAAAAAATTGTTATTCAACAAATGCGTTTTTAAGCAATAAAAAATTTTTTTAGAGAAACAATTAAAAAAAAAAAAATCATAATTATTATCAAAGATTATGATGTCAAAAAAAATTTTTTAATTATCTTATAAACAACGCATTTGTTTATAACAATTTTTTAAACAATAGGAGATAAAAATTATTAAAAATCATTTTTAAGTAGCTTCTGATCATAAGAAAATGGACCAATAATAATATTACAAAAAAAGAATTTTTTTCAATGTTTAATTAAGCTTTATAATTTTTTCCCTCAGTAAATTGTTAATAACAAAACGAAAATTAACAATTTTTGAATTTTTCCAACGGGAATCTATTCTAAGACCTTTGAAAAATAGCTCCACGAAAGGAAAAAAATCTCAGATTAATAGTTTAACAATTATCGCACTTGCAATGTTAATGTTCATGCTACAAAAAATTGTTAATTAATTAATGGATAACTTTTTGAAAAATCGCGATAAAAATTTTTTGATTACGGATTATTGTTCATTGATCTATCCTACAGGCGCCTGAATTTTTTCAATTTTTAATTTTCATATTTAATAAGTTTAAATTATATTTATTCATTAAAGGTCCGATGGGGCCGTGGCGTACGCAAGCCGGAGTACCCGTTTTCGAGCGTATTTTCAACCCTCTGGGAAAATTATAAACATTAGTCCGACAATTTCGGGAGTCGAGACTTTTTTTAGGAAATTTCTTCCTCTTTTTGAATCTTTTGTCAAATTTAAATTTTCTCAAATAATTTTTGAGATATTAACGAAATACCAAACCCCCTTTTTTTATTTCACTTAATTGTTTATAACTATTGCAATTTTTGCGAGCGGGCTTCGCATTTTCTCAAAAACTATCTACATGCCATTCCGAATCGAATGACACCTCAATCATAATTTTCGGAGAAGGCGCAAAAATTTTGACCTAAAAGGCACTTGTTGACTAGACTACTAACCAATTATTTAAATTATTCCATATTTTACGCATATCTCCGTTACAGTTTTGGATATTACGCTTTCTTTCTAGATTCCTAGCACGATTTATAAGTTTATTCGTATAGTTTCTGTGCTTAGTATATTCCAGTCGATAATTATTATTATTCGGCTGAGATCTCCATTTTCTGAATAGTGAGTCTTTTTTTATAATCATCTCCTGTAATTGCTTATTTATCCATACTTGTGTTTCACGTTTGTCACTTTGTGTTCGTTGAAAGGTACATGTATGGTCCGCAGGAAGACGTGATCGATGCACGACGCCGTCCTTCGTCCCGCTGTAACACTTTCCCGCGTCACATCACGTAAACAGCACTGTAATCCTAGCTCACACATAACGTCAAGATAGCTATTCGAGATCGTATCTAAATCTTGTGTCATTATGTTAATGTTCATGTCACCGATTATAAGTAGGTTGCTCCTTCTTGGCACGGTGTGTATCAGACGTGCTAGTTCAGATATAAAACTTGTTTTATTTGTATCAGGGGGCCTATATATAACGAAGACATGTAGATTGCATTTGGCTTGCTGCAGTTCGCCGACTATCATCTCACAATGCATTGTACGCACCTCTTTCTGTGTAAACGAGTATTTATTCTTTACATAAACCATAATTCCTCCACCACGTCTATCAGCTCGTACCCATGTAAATATATTAAATTGAGGTATGTTATATCTATAAATCTCTTCTTGTTTTATATTGATCTCGGTTAAACATATTACATCTAAGTTGTGAAGACATTCCTTTAGTGAAACCAGTAGTTCATTAAAGTGTTTGCGTAGAGAGCAAACGTTTATATGTATTATATGTAGGTTTCCTGTTTGTTTATTTACTGAATCATACCAGGTCTGTAATTCTGTGTATTTACAGAAGTCTGTATCTTGTACATTGTGCTGTGGGATGAAGTTTGATGTCATTTATTAGTGTTTTAAATATATATATATATATTTAATATATATATAAATATAAATAAGTCAACTAATTGATTACGGATATATTAACACTCTTCTTTTTTTTGTATAATAGCTTCAATATCACTTTCAAAATTTATTTGATACACCTTTTTTTCTATTTCGTTTTTCTTGATTAGCACTTTACCATTTTGAATCCAAATATATTTATACATATCTCTAAGTTTATATTTTGCATTCCAGAAGAGCTGTCTTATTTGACGGGTTACGTGTTCATTTATGTAGATACGTGACTTATTGCCATTTTTAAACAGTGTATCGTTCGTAATAATGCATTTTTTATTTTTCAACCACTCTGATCGAGCTTCTCGCGATCTCAATGACACTATCAGAGGCCGCGGTGACTGATCGTTATTGCCAGGCAATCTCCAGACTTTATGTACATCCTCAGTTTTTAATTTTAGTTCCATGGCAATTTCACTGACCACTGACGATAGATTCTCTCCATCCTGCTTTTGTACATTCTGTATCTCAATCTGCAACTCCAATTCTTTTTGTTCCAGTCTCATAATTCTTTCTTCTAGACTCTTATTGTATTTTTCAAGGAAAATATTTCTTTGCATCACATCTTTTACTCGATTCTCTTGCTTGTCTGAGTCCTCCCTGACTTGGTTTTTAAACTTTTCGAGCTCCTTGTACTTTGCACCTAGATAGTCCAGTGATTTTTCGATTTCAACATTTTCTTTTCTTAATTCATTGATCTCATTTTTTAATTCATAAAAACGGGTGTTTTGTTCCTCCTTCAACGAGTTTAATAACTTTGTCATATTCTCCATTTGATTCATTAAAATACCTAAACTTTCATTCACAGCATCAGCATTGCAGCAAGTCTTCTGCTTTCTTTTGTCGTGATTGGAGCAAGAATCGCTTTCGGAGTCGTCTTCCCTGCGTTTCTTTTTAGTCTGCCGCACATTTATCCATTTGTCCATTGTGCTGTCTTTCAACTTATTTAAGCTCGGGTCAGACCCGTAGGTTAAACCTTTATCCGGCGTACGCTGCATGTTTGCGCGCTCATAAATAGGCCTAAATCATAATATTATAAGCAGTTGCCGTCGGCAAACAAATCGGTTATCGCACACCAGGTGTGCGGCCGCGCGGGAGGGGTGTAGAGGCGGGGCCACCTGCGCTTGCGTTGATAATCCAGATATCAGCACGGCAGCGGCCGCGCGGGGGGGTGTAGGGGCGGAGCCACCTGCGCTTGCGTTTATAGTACGGATATCAGCACGGTAGGTTTGTCCTATTTTAACTTATAACTTTGTCTTTATCACCGAGTTAGAAAATTTGCACAGCTCACGGACACGACTGGTGCGCACGCACGATCCACGAGAACTGGTAGATAAAAGTGATCATTTGCAATACAGTAGCAGTATCATCTGCTAGGTAATATTATGTTTAATTATATTTGATTGCTTGCGACCACCAATAGACCACGCTGCCACAATGCGGATTGGGTTAGTGACCAATCCAGTGTCGAATGTTCTCGAGCCATCGACAAGGCTTATCGATTGTTTTTACAATTGAAAACAAGCGTGATCGGCTTCTTAACGTGCCCTCCAAAGCACGGAAGAGCCCACGACATTTTGCAACTAACGGTCACCCATCTACAAATCGACCGCGCCCGTAGTAACTTCAATCACATGACGATTCACCTTTGACAATAAATTCTAATGAAAATAATAGCTAGTGACCGAAGTTTCTGGAATTTCCACACGGTAGAACAATTTCCATTACATCGTCTCCTACGAGACAAGCCTTAGGGTATTGACCTTGGTAAGGTTAACGTTATATTGTTCCTACGATTGTGATATTGGTAAGGATAAAAGAAACCCTCGTAAAATATGAACAAATGATAAGTAAAGTGGATAAAATTCGCAGAATTACGGCTCTTTGGTTTGTTTTGTGATGGAGATAGGAAAAATACTCAGCATAGAATACAACAGTGTTTTTGTAATACTGTGTAAAGATTTATTCTATTCTATTCTATTCTATTCTATTGTTCGAGAGGGAATGGTCTGGCAGGTAAAGTAATTAATAATAAACTTTGAACCCGTCCATAATCACTTTTAATTGATATAATTAATAATTTCGTAATTTTCAATGGAATCATTTCTCTACTTTCCCAAGTATATTTTATATTATATTTTATACTTTTATTCTTAAGTTGATAACCTATTCCGTCCGTCCATCCGTGGACTTCATAATTTCTGATTCGGCCTTGTAGTGAAATACCGAGCATAGATCTCTCCATAGCGCATGGAGAGACTTTGAGCTTACGCAAGAGACTGACAGTAAAGAACCACATTTCGGATCCGTATGACATCGCTGGCAACACACATTTCTCGAATACTTTCGACTTCAGGCACTGAGGTATCTTGTATGCTAAGATATGTCTTAATTTCCCGAACTCTGCCCAGACGAGTTGATTAACCTATTATCACTTCGTTATCTTGTAAACGGATCCCCGAATAGAAAAATGGTTATTAGGTAGGTACATACCCGCAATATTTAATACGATTTAAGTATTGTATTCAACGACACACACTGAGATATATATAAAAAAATCCACTTCACGTAGGTATAGATAGTAGAGCGTGGTTACATCATAGTATAATGATATTTCCTCTGTGGTTATATGGTCAAGCCATAGCTTGACGTGTAGTCCATAGACTACAATATTCATTCCTACTCTGCCATCGAACACGTCTAAACCGAGCAATATTAATAACCAACAAATACTCATTCGGTACTAGAGTATTTTATTAACACATATCGAACAGCCTAGTTAAGAATAAAATTTAAAAAAATGTAATATACTAGCTTACATGCTATAGTCGAATATATATAATATATCGTTGCGAAACTATAAGGTTTCCTTGTTGACTACGGAACCCTAGAAAACATAAAAAAGATATTTTCAATAGAGTCAGTATGAAAGTAACGAATCGTTAACCGCAGATGGCAGCTATGAAGATAAAATGTCGAAAATTTCGCTTTTTCTTTGTATTTCTCCCTAATGTAAGGTAATGTATGGCACATTACTTTGCTAGCTTTTAAGAGATATTATTCACATTGCGAAATGATTTTTCGTGTACAGGGTGTAGAACGGAAGAGTATAAAAAAAACCAACTTCAGATATAAAAGAAATTCGTTTGTGGGCACAGGTCCCTCCCACAGTCACAGTTGAGAGAGGTCGAGAGCATACTCGACCACACTGCTCCAATGCAGTTCGTTTATTTACCTACCTAGTATTTTTCAGTCAGGCCGGCAGTTTATTTCATATCAAGATGAAAGTTGGCCTGACTTCATAAAATAGTAAGTATGTAAGTCAAACATAGAACCTCCTCGTTTTTTCGAAGTCGGTTAAAATTAATAAATAAATAATAATAATTACTCACACAGACTGCATCTAGCAGACTGGTCTAGGGTTCAAACCCCGGCAAGGGCAGATGTTTATATCAGATATCTTAAGTAGTAATGGACAATGTGGACCAATGGCAATTTTTTACATGGGAACTCCACATCTCTGCCTACCCTTTCCGGAAAATACAGGTGTGATATTGTATTCTGATTACCTTTAAATATTTTAGTTTTAAAAATTGATTATTTTATAATTTGATATTAACCTTAATTTATTTTGTAACCATTCCCTCCTAATAAATAGTATTTTTGGACATTTATAAAGGAAAAATTGATCAACCCATCCAAACGAAAAACACTGTGGGACTGTGAACTAAAATATAATTTTATAAAACAAATTATCCTCATTTTCCCCGGACAATATTCTTACTTCGGTGAATATTTTAATCACAGGCAGGTAATAGTGAAGCAACTTCGTAATTAAAGTCAGAAACTCCGCTAGGTAGTAATTTGTTTACTTGTTTCAGACTAAATTTCATTCGAGCCGAAAGAAAAGTGTTCTGTAACTAAGAGAAATTAAAATAATCATAAAGGGACCACGGATTGGTTGAGTTATTACCTTAAAGGCGGAACCTTCCAAGTTCATGGGAGTCTATGTGGGATTTCCGCACCGTAAAACTCACGTGGCGGCCTTCATCGGTGGTATTTCTGTTACTACGCACTGGTGCGCAATGTGCTTGTAATGTTGCCATGACAAGATCAGATGAGACGTGGAATATTCAACACATCTACAACGCATAGATGAAAGTATATACTAACCTACAACGGCATGCAGATATATGGAAGCTTAGTGCTTAATATTATGTAGTACGTGTGAAGTTGTTCAGTTATGTTCAACCATTGTCGAAGTATATAGTAAGTGCGATTGAGAGACTTGATAAACTTCTTGACACTGAGTTTGTTGACTTCTTGAGTTGTTCGGTCAGTAAATGTGTGAGAATTCACACACGGCCATTTGACCCCAAACTAAACGCGAGCCTGCACTATGGGTGAGACTGATATACATACATAGATATTTTTAAATACATAACTTAAATAGATAATATTAACATCCAGACATAGAACAGACACAATTCGTCACACGAATGTTTGTCCTGAATGGGATTCGAACTATTTCGAACCCACGACCCCTGGCGTAACAGGCAGAGACTGCTGATTGCGCCAACGGGCCTGTCAGTACTGACACTATCATAGTGGTCTGTATATCTAAGTTTCGTTCATTTATTACACTACGAATACTTATAATTTACACATTTTTCTTCAGTTAAAAAAAAATCTTATTCAAGCTTAACACAAGCAACAGTTTAAAAGCTTAACTCTAGAATCGACAGATACACATTTTATATGTTTTTAGTTATATTGAACCACGAACCAGTTATAAAATCAATTATACCGCAGTCGTACATGTTTGTTCAAACGAGCGTTGCAATTGAATCAACAGTCATGCCGATAAATTGTTTATAGATAACAGTCATCGCTTTTCGCGTCTGCGTTTGAGCCTTGAGTGAAATGTGATCAGATTCGATAATCTATACAAAAAATACAAAATATCTTGAATTAAAATTAAGTTGAACTTTGTGTGTAGTTGTAGTCACTGTCTTCCCAAATTAGTCAACAATTATTCAAATTTCTTACTTAACTATACTACGTTAAGCTACCACAGTAAATAAAAAAAGAAACCAAAGGGATAACCTGACCTGATGAAGAGAAGTGTAACCGAAATCACAAATTAATAACCGGGAAACAATTACTTACTTACTTAAAAAAAATTATTATCCGGCATAAATTGTACTTGTTACTTGATGGTGGTTGTACTGCCCAAAGCGAAGTCTATATAATGTTCCATCAAGCACCTTTTGATAGTCCTGAGGGAGTATTTATGGAAGCACAATGAAAAACAGTTGCACGTTACTTGGCGTTTATTGCAAGTGACAACATAGAATAATAAATTGCTCACCTACCTACATAATTTTGATATGTACCCACAATATACGAGTATATCACACATAGAACCTTCTCGTATATTATGCTCCATTTAATGTATAAACGTTTTTAGGGTTTAAATTATGCTCTGTCATCTAAAAAAAATCTAATGACGTACCTTCTTAGCCGGGTCCTTATGTTCTTGTACGTACTCCTGCTTCAGGGGTTCGGTCTGAAGATCCGGTAGCGAGTGGCTGATGCGGATGGCGGCCTGGCGCGACAGCGAGTCGCAGTTGCTGTCGTGCGACTCCCGCCGACTCCTAGAGACAAGGCATCTGTTTAAAGGATGGATGGGTTTAGAAATAAGAAAAAATATATGAAAAGAAGAAATATTTCAAAGGTGAGGTTCAAATCAAAGCACCATGCACTGACTTATATAATTAAATAGTGGACGCCCGCAGCTTCGCTCGCGTGGAATTAGACGTAACATAACCTAAATACAAAATTTCATTGAAATAATGTAGGTATATACGAAAAACTTTAATACCTACTAATTTTGCACCCCCCATTTACCCCCCCTTAAGAGATGATTTTCGAAACTCAATAAAAAAACCTTCATAGGTACTGAATTTCATTCGAATAACATCTAAAATGGCAAAGTTTCATACTAACTTTGCACCCAAAATCCTTTCTTAGTGCTCCCCTACGTTATAAAAGGAACCCCTGTGCAAAATTTCAAGTTTCTAGCCCTTATAGTTTAGGCCCTGCGTTGATATGTCAGTCAGTCAGTCAGTCAGTCAGTCAGTCAGTCAGTCAGTCAGTCAGTCACCTACTCCTTTTATATATATAGATATCAACTGGTGACAGCTGTAAGGCAAGTATCATCTCGCTGCGGGTTGGCAGAGTCCAGAGACGGGCAGCAGTGTATTTCTGTGTCGATAATATGAAACGTCAACCAAACCAGGCCGGTTTCACTCCCCGTATAGGTATCGAAAACGCAAGTACATGCGGCGGCCGAGCCGGCTCGGCTAGTCCATAGAAGTCGTCATAGAAAGAGGCGCATTTGTAGGTGAATATAGCAGGAGGTTATTAAGCGCTGTGTGATCTGAACTGCACTTTATTCTTACTTAGCAAGAGTCCCTATTTCTTTGATTGATTTTGGGGAGTGAATCTTATAGTAGGTACTTGTACTATTATGTATTTTGTGACCAAACTATACTATAACCTTTTAATAACTCTTCGACACTAACACACACACCTTAGTGGTAGGCCAAGGCTTGTGTAAGGGTACACACACAGAAAACATTAAAATTTAACATCCAAAACCCGAGGACAAATATGTATCTGAGAAATAAAAATCAGCCCGGCCGGGATTCAAACCACTGAGTACTGAGCCACTGACCACTGAGTACTGAGCCACTGAGTGTCGTCGTTGATAAAGATGAATTAATTTATAGCCCTCCTTCACATTACACTGTAATCATATGAAATTACCATTTGCCTTAATTAATTCGCATTCAAACCATTATCTGATCCTTATTATGCGAAGTGCGATTAGGGTTGTCACTTGTCTGATATAAAAGGTCTATTGCCAATCACTATTTTACTACGTTATTTTATCAATCTCCAAGATTCACTTAAATAATCATAGAAATAATTTTAGAATAGCGATGCGACAGGAAAGGTGAAAAAAACAAAAAAAGAAATTCAAAGGATAAGCTCATTTCATAGGAAGTGGAACATATTTTAATTTAAAAAAAATCCCATACTAAACTATAAATAACATGAATAACGCTTATAAAATAAAATACAGGATTGAATATACAACACACGGTGGCTCAGTTGACATTGGTTTATATATTATTTTCGCAACAGGGCCGTTTTTCATCTCTCCCTCATGCAGCAAAGTTTTTTTGTCAAACATTTTTTTCAACATACCTAGTTTTTTTGTATGATGGCAGCCCTAGAGCGACACAAATGCGACGTTCCCGTATACATCAATTTCTCCATAAATAATGTGCACAACAAACCAGTGATTTACGGGCATACCCTAGAGGATTTCAATCTGAAGAGAAAATCCGCTATAAATTGAAAACCTGAAGGTAATTTACTACCTATTTGGATAACATACTATCTGGCTGGACCTAACAGATATATTACTTTTGGGTTATTCTGTATCAAAATGATAAAACAAATCCCTACCCTGTGGAGCTACAATAATAAATGTATGATTATAAATGTCACGGTCTTTTGTATTAGAGCTGTAGCTAGTTTATTTTGTAAGTGGAACAGTACCTTCCACCGTCTTACTTGAGTCTCCAGTATCTATCTATTAAATTATTGCCATTGTATTATTGAGTCACCTCCAACTTCGCCCAGAATAGCACGTTCCACTTGTCATGTTCCACCTCTATGATAGGATCCATATGAACACGTTTTTCGCAGTTCAGCGCAAAAGCGTTGGCAAGCAGTCGATGAAATGGAAGGACGACTGGTGAAGATAGCAGGGAAGAAGTGGGTGAGGAATGCACAAGACCGTTATAGATGAAGTGAAGCAGACTTTCCTCCAGCACTGGTAGGTTGAAGAAGAAGAAGAAGAAGGACCATTTCTTAAAGGATCATGTCTTGATCTTTGGCTAGAGTGTGTGAGTTCGAGAGGAGGACGGAGTATGTGGCCTCACAACGTCCGAATCACAGGTGAAGACTTGTAGACTCGTCTGTTCCTCAGGGACTGAGTCTATTACAGGAGCGTATAAGAGTTGGCATCCAAAGCCCAATGGTCCGCGTCGATTAAATGTGATCTACAGAGTTAAGCAAAGACGGGCGCGGTCGGTTTGTGGATATGTGACCGCTACTAACAAAATTTCATGGGAGCTACCGTGCTTCCAAGGGCACTTTAAACCCCGCCGGCTTATTTTCAATAGTGAAAACAATCGTAAAACCTTATCGCAGACTTTCGGGTGGTTTGAGAATATTCGACACTGAGTTGGCCATTAACTCCTGTACCAATCCACATTCGAGAAGTTGTGGAGTATGCTCTAGATTTCTCTCCCGCAGCTGTCTGTGGCTCTGACCCGTGCCCAACATTAAGACTCGTGGGTTGTAGTAGCTAGCAGTAGAGTTGTATCCGCTCACCTGCCCATTATCCACCTCCAGGTGGCTGCGCACTGATAGCCCACGGCAGCCAGGAGCACTGCGGCCATCGCTGCCAGCATCAACGCCGCAACGTAGTCCACTGAGGTGGCGCGCGCAGCAGCCGGGCCCTCCAGCCCTTCGGGAGGCCACGCCGCTCCTACTGGCGAAACGAACAAATGTTAGGAATTGGATTTAAACGAAGTAGGTAATGTAAAAATAAGTATTGGAGTGTAATAAAGTGGGCTATCGAACGGTAAAGGTTAAAGGTAACTGTTTCAATATTTCCCCCTTGATAAAAAAAAAGTTTACTGTATTGTATAAGTTGTTTTCTTCCGTTAGGAATTGGTTCCAAACGAAGTAATGTATAAATAAGTATTTTGGAGTGTAATAAAGTTTACTGTATTGTATAAGTTGTTTATTATAATTTTATTATAATACTGTACAAAACTCTAGAAGTAGTTATATGTTTGTTTAGCACGCATGAAGTGTGTGTGTATGTAAAGCCAAGATAGACTTGGTGATTCATGAAGTGTTACTAATTTTATTAGACATGAAATGTTGACATTTGCCACGGTTTTAATTTTCTGGTAAGATACTTATAATAATTGAATAATCTGCCGCATAGACTAAGGTCAGCTGAATTTTATTTTCAAGTCATAACCAGTAACGCACATAGCACAAGTTTGTTTTCGAGTCCCCAGATTTGAATCCAGACTAATAAACTACCTACATTAGTTATTCAAGCAAACATCATTTACTTTGTCACATTGTACCTTGTATCCACGAAAAAACTGAAGTAATAAAAGTCAACTCCCTCGCGCGTATTTCAAACAACAACAACTAACTTTTACCAAAGCACGTCCGATACAAACTTTACTTATGATTTATTTCTCCTAACAAATACAGACTCCAATAAAACAGATACGCGTGATTAAATTATGATAAGCAAGAAACAAAAGCTGATTGGTTTTGACATTATAAGTACCTACATACTGAAATTAACTTAACTCTCCCCTGTATTTCCCCGAAGGTTATGAATTAGTGGTCCGACGAGAATTGAGTATTCCCCTTCGTCCAGCTGATGAAGGAACTTTGTGGACGATGGACAAGGCTGAAAATCTGTTTAGGTATACATTCACATACTAAGTTTGTATGTGAATGTGTAAACAGTACCTACTAAGTAAACATGTACTATTTTTATTTACAGTCCAGTTTAAAAGGCAAAATTATTCTACCAAAATAAATTAATTTTACTTATTATTTTTAAGAATTAGTGTCAGAGCCATCTGTTGACGGTGTGCCAGAAAACTTTCCAATAGAAGTAAGGGAACATATTTTCGAGATGAAAAATATCTTATGTTCTAATCTAGGTTATAGTCTACCTAATACCTATGTACCAGTTTTCATTCAAATCCGATTTATAGTTTTCGCGTGATTGAGTAACAATTTTCCAAACAGCTAAACATCCAAAATTAGAAACTTTCACATTTATAATATTAGTAGGATTTGGAAAGGGTAAGGATACTATAATGGGTATTAAATACTATGACACAGAGGATTAATATCACTATGACCATGAGACCATGTTATTATGACATTTAGGATTTTTTGTTTAAGTATAAAGTAATCGACTTTGGAGTCGACCCGTAGATAGGTTTAGAACTAAGTATCAAAACAATTTAAAATAGGTTTAGTTAAGGTTGCCCTCAATATTTGACGACAATTCACTTTAGAATCCATTCTGAATTCACCGAAGAAATCGTCCACGTGCCAGAAAGTTCAAGAAACTTTCCTTATATTAAGTTTGGAATAAGTTTTGTAATCACTTAACACCTCAAGATTCCATCAAAGTTTAAATACTTAGATAATTGTCTGACTCAAAGCTATTCACACTGCTTCACGGTTACTACCGTGCTACTGCAGATGAAACAATACTACCGGAAACCTATAAAATTTTCACCTCTATACCTACATATTTTTTTTATATACAACTTTATTTAAACCTCTACAGAGATATACAATAGCTTAATGCCTTATGGCATTTCCTACCAGTCAGACCCTGGTTGGATGGGGAAAAGTAGGTGAGAAAAAAAATATCTGAAATTAAGATTGAAACAGTTTACAATTAACTAAATTTCATACATACAAAAATATATGTATATACATACATACATACTTACATAATTATAATACATTATACAAATACCTACCTACAAACACAAATATATATACCATCAAACATTATATTCTACCATCTAGAGGACAGATATGAAATGTTTTATTAAATTAAGTCATCAGTTTGATGGGTGGTGTCCAGCCGTCTAATGTAGATGTTACCATAAAATAAAAGCCGTGAAAAACGGGTAAAAACTTGTTTGCATTTCCGTCAGTCCGTAAAGAATTCAAATGCTAATTACGCTCCAGATTCTCGGTTGTAACTGAATTAAAAAAAGAGGATACTTGATTACATACTTAAATAAAATCACAATATTTTATGTCGCTTACAGCTCATCGCTTGCTCAACAACAAGTGTTTAAGCGACACTAGCGGATGAACGCTAAAATCACTTAGCACTAAACAATATTCAGCAGACAGTACGTGCTCGGGGCACTAGCTCATCCTCAGCGGAGTGCAAATGGGATCTGAAAGAACGTTGACCCTAAGCTTCTTTTGATGAATATGAAATTGAAATTCAATCCTACACTGTATTGCGGTTCACTGCGTCCCATAGACGTCCTACTGCTGGGCACGGGTCTACCCCATAGACACTGCTGCGGGAGGTCTAGAGCATACTCCACCACGCTGCTCCAATGCGGATTGGTGGAGGGGTTAGTGCCCAACCCAGTGTCGAATGTTCTCAAGCTTCGGCAAGGCTTAACGACTGTTTCCACCATTGAAAACAACCGGGACCGACGGCTTTACGTGCCCTCCGAAGCACGGTAGCGTCCATGAAATTTTGCCACTAGCGGTCACCCATCCACAAACCGACCGCGCCCGTCGTTGCTTAACTCTTTCGATCACATTGAATCGACGCGAGCCATTGGGCTATGGACGTTACAACATTAACTACAGTAATTCAATGCAATTCAAATAAACGTCCAACTCCAAGAGAGAGATGTGATCAGAATTAAACGGCTGAACAACAAATTGTTACGACAGTTCATAACAATTGAGTTATTTTGTAAGTGGGTTATTGTAGAACAAAACGTCCATTTAATGTTTTACATTTTATTTACATCTGTAAAAATAAAAAAATATATATCTATATAAAGTATTTCACTTTAAATTTTAATTCCATCCTTAAGAGGTTTAAATTGGGGGTTCAAAGTTGATATTAAATTTTCAAACTTTTTTTGTCACAGATCTTCAGGTGATCGTAGATGATAGACCTAGTTTTTGTTTTGAGTTGCAACGTGCATTGATATACGAATGCATGTAAAACAAAGTTTAGCTTAAGCTTTGGTTTAACTCACTTAATATCGGTACTATTAACTAAAAATAATCACTCGTTTATTTTTACCAAAAATAACGTATTCTTTCTCCTAAATTTCATTAGGTCTCTCAACGAAGACCGACGATTTCCCATGAGTCTAGAAGGTCAACAATACAAGAATATTACGCGAAATAACTTCATGTTTCGAAACTTACAGTAATATAATAAAACGATTTAATCAGAGCAGGTAAGTGAGTGGGCCATTAATAAAACATTTCAACTGATGTCTTATAAAAACTTACGCTAGGATAGGATTGCCTGTCGTAAAAGGCGACTAAAAGGGCACTTCTGGGGTTGCGGGCGGTGAGAGGGGGAGCTCGAACCGTCCATCTTGTGACCCCGGGAAAGACGACGCTGTTTGTGGCTGCACAGCGTTGTGTAAACTGGGAAGAGCTCGTTTTGGGCGCAGCGCCGGAGGGCACCGGGATCGCCGGTAGCGCCGGAGTAGGCCACCGAGCGGGATTTAGTGGGTGAAAGTCCCACATAACCCGGCGTAGCTCCCACGACGTCCGAGTACCTTTTCAAGGTTTCCCACTCGTTAAACAAAAAAAAAAGGATAGGATTGCCTCAAAGGAAACTAACACTCTACAAGCGACCATCTTAGTCCTCAAGGGTCTCGTTTAAGCTTTGATAGGTCCCGTGTGTCGGGGGCAGTGGATAGGTGGAGCTGTAAGTTCGTTTGCTAATCCATAAAAATACTCATTCGCTCTCACTTCAGCCAAAGATTAGATTCTTTCTGGACAAGCTACACTGAATTAATACAGTTTATATAATCTGTTTAGATTCTCATCAATTTGCTTTTTAATACCCAATTTTCTGCGGCTGTCACCCAACAACACAACTGTAACAAAATCTTGAACAAGACTCAAAGGGACTGGGAGAATTATTCGATCGTAATTCCAGTAAATGACGTTAATAGGAACGTTCGTTTTGAGGAGTAGCGACAGTTAGAGATAGTTAATCCTGGTTTTTGGTGCTAGTCACTGACAGAAACCTTGGTAAACTTAAGCACTATGATGGCTGCGTCAACAAAACTGTAAACAAATCCTTGCCCTTTTGATAAAATTAGGTACATTTAAATCCGAGAAACTGCTTCTATCGATTAATATCTTCATAACTGTCAATAATTGTCTTCAAGGATCGAACTGATTCTTATGAAATTTGATAGGCTTTTAATTACTCAAAACAGAACATAGTCAATTTAAATAAACATGAAATGAATACAAAATTAACCAACATCTGTGTAACCCATTAACTTTCCCATGTCAGGTTGAACAATTTCTGGTAATAAGTTTTTTATTATAAAAGCTCAACCGTACATTATAAACATCTGTGTAAGGGTAGTGACCCCATTTTTCGTCCTAGTCCCTTGTGTATAAAAACATGATATTTCAAACCAAAAACATAAGAGTATAAATTATTTCACTGTACTGTTATATTCCTGTATAGACTATTTCACTATTTATCATTGTTAAGTGAAATAGTTGTAGATAATTTTACCGCTCCACGAAGTCTCGTGACTTATTACGATAATACATAAATTGTACATAAGAAAACTCTAGCTCCTAGTTAATTCCTAACTTAGCCACAAAATTACTCGGACCATTAATTTTCCCGGAGTTGATAAATTATTCCCATTTATAAAAGGGTAAGTTGAATATGACAGTAAACAACTATAGCCGTAGAACGGGTGTTCACCTCAAACTTAACAGCGGTAAATATAAACACAATTAAAAGTTAAAGGTTCTAGTCAAAGCAACGCTTTGGCTTAGCAAAATTGCCATAAAATTACACAGGATAAAACAAATCGAACTTGATAGTATCGTTTAGACCTTTAGACAGTATATTTTTTCTATTTTTTCCACATTCAGATTATGTTGCTACAATCCATAGGGGTCCCACTGCTGGGCACAGGTCTCCCCGACAAGAACAGCTGAGGAAGGTCATACTCTGCGCTCTGCTTTAATGTAGACTAGTGGACGCCCACGGCTTCGCTCGCGTAGAATTAGACCCATCAACGACGTCTGCCCGCGTTCCGGTTGCCCACTTGACTTCAAGAACGGCAAAGTTTCATACTCAATTTGCACCCCCGTTTTACCCCCTTAGGGGGTGAATTTTCAAAAATCCTTTCTTAATGCTACTTTATAAAAGGGACCCCTGTGCAAAATTTCAAGTTTCTAACCCTTATAGTTTAGGCCCTGCGTTGATATGTCAGTCAGTCAGTCAGTCAGTCAGTCACCTTCTCCTTTTATATATATATAGATTGGTGCAGTCAATACGGATTAATTAAAGATTCTTGATAACCCAATAACATCATTATGATTGGTGTATTGTAAGTAAAAGTTAAAGTCAAGTTTCTTTGTTAATTTGTTGTTAAGTATAAGTTTAAAATGTGTAGTGTTTTGCTGGAAAATAAATATTCTTCTTCAAAAATACCTACCATGATCTGTCATTTATTAATTTGTGATTCAAATGCCAAAAAAGCATTTTAGCACCGCATTTAAAAACTAATGGTTGATTAACGGCTTATAGAAGGAGCTATTAGTACCCGAAACTGTACTCAGAAACGTCGCAGTGTTTAAGCTTAGCCTTAGATTGTGAATTTCAAACGTTAGTTGAAGTGTTAGATAAAATTAATTGTCTACAATAAGTTTACAGTGTAACTGGAAGCATACAAATTGGTAATTGTTTTAGTAGATTCAGATTAATTTACCTTTATACCTACTATGTCTTACATATAGGATTAAACTGGCCATGGGACCTAAGCCTAATTGGTGAAAATTTGACGTGCTATTTATAAGTACTAAGCCTAACCCTTCGGGGAAATACAAGCGTAAAATCGTGGTTTTTATTAAGGTATAGTAATTATAGAAAGTTAAATTAAAGTATGGAATGAAAATTTATTATTATTGAAAAATATTTATTGCCTTATTTTAAATCATACAATTTGATCGAAACTGTGCAGAATATTTCTTGCTTAGGAAGGCACATTTTTATCGTAAGATTACAGTTGCTAAGCTATATCAGAGGCTTTCGGATGCCTAAAACTTTCTCACAATGGGTCGGTCAATAACCTCTCCAGACATGAGTGAGAATCACCGTTCCCTGCACTGGGCCGTTATGGATTGTAGCTTATAGACACGTGCGACTCTCATAGATGTCGCTGTCATTGCAACTTAACCTCCTCCCCCCGTACCGCCACATCCGTTTTTTATGGATACAAGATAGCAAACGAGCTTGAAGCACCACCGATCCGCTGCCGCCCATGACAACTGTGATTGAACTGTGACTTTGAACAAAACTCAATAGGGACTGGGATGGTTAATCCAATTAGTTGAGAGAGTTAATTAGAACATTAGATGGCCAGTTCGTTAGTAGGTATGAGGACTGGGGACTGTTAGTGATAGTTAGTCCTTAGTTGGTGTTAGTAATAGTCCATTTAGTACTTGTTAGTAGGAGTCTCGTTCTAAGTCAGTCACAGATGTGTTGCTACCCTTGAGGACTAAAATACACCACCAACGATGAGCATCACTCACGTTCACTTGCACACGCATCAATTGCAAACTGAAAGCGTCATTTATTACACGTCGAAACAAAGTAAAGCAATCCGAATTGTTGTATGTACAACATATAAAACCACGGCCGTGACAAATACTAAATTTTACGGGTCGCGTGACACTACTCAACCTAATGGGGTAGGGATGTTAAGGATCGGTCACATGTTAAGAGAGGCAAGAAGATGTTAAATGTGTTATAACTTCAATGAAAGTGTTGAGAATCTATGGATTGTCCTCCATGTGGTTACGAGATACATATAGATATAGATATAGATCTATATTATAAAAATGAATCGCAAAATGTGTTGGTAAGCGCATAACTCAACAACGCCTGGACCAATTTGGCCAATTCTTTTTTTAAAATGTTCGTTGAAGTTCAAGGATGGTTTTTACGGCGAGAAAATTTTGAAAATTCATCCCCTAAGGGGTAAAACGGGGGTGCAAAGTTAGTATGAAGCTTTTCCGTTTTTGAAGTTAGTGAATGTGTAACGCGAGCGAAGCTGCGGGCGTCCACTAGTAAATATACAGGGTTATTGGTAATTCGACGTATTCCCGTTAGGAGGTGATAGGGGTGACTATTTGTGATAATTTTAACCCCCATATGCATTATGCAAAAGTGAACCATTTTCGAGTTATCAAGCTTTTCAGATTTTTTTGAAATAGGTCAGAAATGCAACATCAAAAATTTATTTAAAAAAAAGTATCAATAAAAATCAATTTTTTTCTTCTGATTTATAAAAACGATTAAACAATGGTTATTTATCAATATTAAAACTACAATTATCAGTCCAACTTTAAAAATGCGAGACGATTAAAGATATTACTTCAATATTTTTTGAGATTTTTGTCCACTTAAATGCCTTAAAAACAAAAAAAACTTATATCAAACTAGGCTTGCAGATTATTTTAAAAACATAACCGTTTTCTTAGCTTTCCAACAAGGCATAATAACTATGAACTTATTTTAAAAAAACTGAGAAAAACCGATCACAAAGCAAGCAGGCAGAAATTTGTATTCGAACTAAATTTATGGTCTTTCTTTAAAATTTCAAAAAAAGTAATTAAAAACAATGCCCAATGTAAATAAAACAAAAAATATAAATATAAAATTAAATTTAGAACCAGTAAAAGTTTAATAATAAGAACAATTAATAATAAGTAACAATTACGACATTTTGTAATTTAGCCTAATTAAAGTTCTTGCTCGAAGGGACTTCCACTATTGCGTACGCAAAGTCTCATTATTTTTCTGAGGTGTAAGTTAACAACCGAATTAGTCAAATTATTCTGCATTATGTGCAATATGTGCAAGAATTTATCGATGAACCAATTTTGCTCGCTTACGAATTTTTTTAACAAATGAAATGCTTGAAGACGTGCCTTTAGCTATAAGGCAAAACATGATATACTAGCAAGACGGATGTTCTGCAAATGTGATTCGGAATAATTTTAACACTTCCGTTGTTAAGTTACACCTCAGAAAAAGAATGAGACTGCGTACGCAATAGGGGAAGTCCCTTCGAGCAAGAACTTTAATTAGGCTAAATTACAAAATGTCTTAATTGTTACTTATTATTAATTGTTATTATTACTAAACTTTTACTGGTTCTAAATTTAATTTTAAATTTATATTTTTTGTTTTATTTACATTGGGCATTGTTTTTAATTAATTTTTTTGAAATTTTAAAGAACGACCTTAAGTTTAGTTTGAATACAAATTTCCGCTTGCTTCCTTTGTGATCGGTTTTTGTCAGTTTTTTTTAAATAAGTTCATAGTTGTTATGCCTTGATGGAAAGCTAAGAAAACGGTCATGTTTTTAAAATAATCTGCAAGCCAAGTTTGATATAAGTTTTTTTTGTTTTTAAGGCATTTTAGTGGACAAATATCTCAAAAAATATTGAAGTAATATCGTTAATCGTCTCGCATATTTAAAGTTGGACCGATAATTGTAGTTTTAATGTTGATAAATAACCATTGTTTAATCGTTTTTATAAATCAGAAGAAAAAAAATGATTTTAATTGATACTTTTTTTTAAATAAATTTTTTATGTTGCATTTCTGACTTATTTTGAAAAAAACTGAAAAGCTTGATAACTCGAAAATGGTTCACTTTTGCATTATGCATATGGGGGTTAAAATTATCACAAATAGTCACCCCTATCACCTCCTAACGGGAATACGTCGAATTACCAATAACCCTGTATAATAATAAACATAATTAACTGACCGAAGGGCTGGCAACTTTTTCGCTCAAAAAATTAGCCTCGCTATACAGCGGGGAAATGCTGCCAGCGTTCTGGGTAAAATGCCACAAGCTCTGTTTTTGGATGACATTATTTATTTTGTGATTAATTATTTTTAAATATTTCTTTGTTTAGTGTTAGTTTAATCATGAGCTAAGTTTTAAATTACATCATTACTTCACGTGGAAATACAAAACTATACATATAGAAATAAAAAAATAAAATACATACAGGTGAACCTTCTTTTTTGAAGTCGATAAAAATCAAAATAGCAATGGCTTCAAGACTGTGATATTATGTATTATGTTACGTATCTATAGCATATTTTTTCTCTCATATTGTTCTATTACTTTTATTCTATACTTTTATTCTCTTAGTTAACCTCTGAAGGAACAACATTTTCAAGAGCAATGCCATTGTTATTATAAGTTTAATAAAAAATACATATTTTGGCGCTCATGGTAAAAAAAGTTAACCAAACACAAATAATAAATTGTTAAGGTAACGACCCTGTTGGTTGGATCGATTATGTGACGAAAAAGTCCTGCGCAGCGAATTTTTTTTATCAAGACCCGGTGTAAGCTTTCTGTGGTTGAGTATTTAGTCCAATCCAGTTCAAAATAAATTGTCTGAAAAGAGACCGATCTGAAGCATACGCATAACTAGGCGTGACGTATGTTTGTACATATAAATATCCCTTACGACCTCATCCACCAAGTAGGTACAGCACTTTACATGCAAATATCTATACAAGTAATGTCGCGAATGTTTTACGAGGGACAATCAAATAAACGACGTGCGATAATTTTCTAGAATGCTTCTGACACTACTTCACCACTTTGCCATACTCATCATCATCATCATCATCACAACCCTTTCTTTGTCCCACTGTTGGGCTCGGGTCTCCTCTCAAAATGGCAGAGGGATTAGGCCTTAGTCCACCACGCTGGCCAAGTGCGGATTGGCAGACTTCGCATACCTTCGAGAACGTTGTGATGAACTCTCAGGCATGCAGGTTTCCTCATGATGTGTCTTTAACCGTTATAGCAAGTGACATTTAATTTCTTAAATCGCACATAACTTAGAGAAAAGTCATTGGTGCGTGCCACTGGGGTCTGAACCCGGACCGCTCGAGTGAGAGGCGAGTTCGATAGCCACTGGGCTGTCACCGCTCGATACGTGCTTAATCTAATGTAAGTAAAATGTGTAAAGCATTTTCATGGTGTGATTAGCAAAGGGCTTACACTCCTACTTACGTATAAGCGGTAAAGATACAATGAACCAAAGCACGGCTTTAATGCGTACATCGCATTTATAAAACATATAAAACATGTGATGTACCTAAGCATACGACTTTACGCATGCGATATTTGATAAAATATCGGATGACAAACAGTCCTAATGGATTTAAATGAAGTCTTACAAAAGAACGTTTTAAAAGATTTCTTAAACTAAGGATTATGCCAGTATAATTCTCCTTTAAAACTCGAAAATCACAGGACTGATTTTAATAAAACTTGGCATAAACATGCACTGAATCCCTAAGACGGTTTTTTTATTCCAAAAAGTAAGAGTGGTTCCAGTGGGTTGAAACTTTGTACCTATGGAATTTTTCTCGAATATTAACAGATTCATTTGAAACTTATTTTTCCCGCATCGTGCCTTGTTAACTGACAACTGTAAGAGGCCTTTGAAAATTTTTACAAACGCTAGTGGCATTAGGAAGTATAAAATTAGTACCTATAGGTATAGGATTTATTACATAATCAGTCAAAGTCAGCAATATTACGAAACACCCCGTATATTCAATGTAAAGGAACGAATATCAAGTAAACATTTGCTAAATCTGAAGAACACTATTTGCTCGCTGCAACCGCGTCAAACAAGTTATCAAGTCACTTTGCATTCCACCATTGACATTTACCGTAATTGCATTCCACCCTGAATATCACTTTGCAAATAAACGCATTCCTCCTTTAACTGAAACACTTTTATCGTTCTACAACATGTTTTTATTTACCACTTAAAAAAATCCTAGAAAGCAACCATTTTAATTGCATTACTTAAGACCTTGCATTGCAATTGTCTTAAGTATTGGATTTTTAAAGCTTGAAAATCTTAGTAGCTTGGACTCATGATTTGTGCCCGGTACTATATAGCAATAAACTCACCACCACATAGATGTTAAACATAACTGAAAACTGAAAACGATTAAAACTTAGTGTAATAAACACGTGCTGACCTATTCAGGGAAATGCAGGCGTGATATTGTTTTATGTTATATTTAACAAGAATAAGCATTATATATACTTACAATTAGTACAATTTTATGTTGGTCCGAAGTATCCATAGACAAACAGTCGGACAGTCTCACAAATTATCCTACAAGAGTTCGTTATTTATCGTGCGAATCCGCAAAAGCTTTCTAAGTTGAATAAAACTTGCAAAAGTGAAATCTGTGACCACCAAATGTATTCGAAATCAGAACTCCAATTTACCTATTCAAAATCCAAATGGACCTAATGGCGACGGATACCGCGGCATTTGATTGGCCTATTGGTTATTGACCAATCCGAGGGCCGAATTCATAAACGTTCCACGAACTCAGCGCGGCGATAAAATATCCCCATAAATAAGCCAACCATTATTAAGTTGATTTATTACGATTGTTCTCGCGCCGTAAGCCAAACTCATTTACCAGCCAAGCCTGTAGGTTTTCATAAAAGCCATGGGTGAAAACAGTTACCTACAAACACAGTTGTAAAATGATCGTGCATTATATTTTTGACATCACTAACTGGGTCCTGCACGAAAATGCGGAAAGTTACGTACTTAGATTAGTTTAATCTAAGGTTACGTATATTAAAATTAGAAGTACTATGCTTAAATTGGTAAATTTTAATAAAACTCACTTCGATCCGCAAGCAAGGTGACCTCTTTGTTGGAATTTGAAAGTAATGATGATGATTGGAATTTGAATAAGTTATCTAGGTAATGATTATACATTCTGAAATGTTAATATAACTTCAAAATATATTTAATAAAACAATAGTTCTCACTTGAAACTGTTTGTATTGATATTATATTATTATGTATTCTTGATGACACTTAAAATAAATAACATGTTTGCTGAAAAGTAAGTACCTACATTAAATTTTACTTAATATTAATTTAATTATACTGGAAGGAAACATTATCTTATTCAGACAATTAAAATACCAAGAAGATTGCTGGTAACAGGTGCTGTGTTACACTTGTCATTTCTTCATTCTTTTCAGAAATTCCTCTCCATATTCTTTTTCATATTAACTATGGAATAGGTACAATAGAATAGGTATGCAAATTTGACAGAGTTTGATTGACACATCAATAGGTAAGCGAGGTAACCCAAATCTTTTGTCCCATTTCCAAAAATACCTATTATTCTTTTCAACTTAAGTGTCGAATCTCGAGAAAAAGGATTTTTTCAAATATTCCCATTGTGAAAATTGGGCTTGCTGGGTCCATTATGTCGGTCGAAAAATGGTCTCATGTTATGTTCACACTAAAAAATAACTTTACACTAAAAATGTATAGAAACACATTGAACGATTTGAAAATTTCAGACAGTTCCTAGCTTGAGCCTCGGTACGAACTACGGGCACACACTAGATTTTGATTTCATTTTCAATTAATTAACCATGACACCATGCTGGTCGGACGAAGGAATCTGAAATTACCGATTACCTGAACTGCGCGTTTCTTCATTTCAATGACAAGATTTTGAGCATGTCGATTTATTAAAATGTATTTGTAGGTACCTATGTATTAAAATGTATTCATTTCATATCAATAAAAATAATTCAGTTATTTCACTCAAATCCAAACAGTCAGTCTACAACAGTATCAGTCTAGCTGAATAATGATTTAAGCCTTAAATAGTTCCAACAGTTTAGTAATGAATAAACTTAACAAACTATTGACTCACGCTCGTTACGGAATTGTCGACGACGCGCGACGCCACGAACTGAGGATAATAATTCAGCTCACCGCCCCGAGCAAATCTGATTTTCTCCCTAATCTGTCGCCTGCCACAGGATTAGGGATCCATCGACGAAGAAGAACCCTTTATTAAACAACTTTCATGTACAGTATCGCTTTATTGAGTTTCCTCCACTATTACTAACACTCTTATATTACATATCTAATGTAGCCTAACCAAATTTTGTCCCTCTACATTCCTTTTACAACCGTGCCAAACCATAAGTTAAGGAAATTCAATAAATCAGTGAATTTCCACAATTGATTAGTGTAATGAATATGAATATGAACACTCTTCTCTTATTTTTTCTTCGAACGCATAAAGGGAACGGGCCATACTCTGTGGTCCTCCATCTATCATTAGGACCAATCAGAGCGCGGCATCTGTTTTGCCGCGCATTTTTGTATCGAGAGCGAGGGATTCGCGGGAAGGCGACTGAACGGAGTTAGCGCGGACAAGGGTGTTTTATTATTTTGTAATTTGTTGTTTTAAAAGTAAATTATTTTGTTAAGAATTAAAAACTTTTCTTACATTAGTTAATATTATGTATCGAATCTATTTTTCAGGCCTATACGACTAAAAGGATAGTCGGATGCGACGCGTGAGAACCAGAGCGATAGCATCAGGCTCGCAGATATTGGACGCCACTGAAAAATTATCTGCAAAATATTTACACACCCGGGACCGGCAGTGCGGCAGCCAGGGTCACCCACAACCGCGACACGGGGTGGTCAAAGCGAACACAAACATTCCTTAATTTTCCATCGTACACATTACAAGTTACAACAAAACAAACAATAAAAATAATGATGATGAGAAGAAATAATTATACCGTTAAAAAATATTTAAAAAAAAAAAGCTTTTTAAAACTTTTTTTTTATTTTCATGCATTGTCATCGGAACCAAATATGTGTGCCAAATTTCAGCTCGATAGCTTCAGTGGAAGTGGGTGAAATATTGATTGCAAGATTCCAGGACATACATACTAACAAGATACATACGAGTGAAGTTAAATAAAAGCTTTTAAAATAAATAGTTTTATTTATAAGAAAAGATACAATTAAACAAATCGGTGGTTTCTCAATGCATTGATTGCGGTTAGTCTCTTGCGAAGCTACCGCTTGCTTTAATTGAGAGAAACACGTGTAGGAAATCGATATGAACTTTAAGACTAATCAAGGAGAGGGCTTTTGAGACATTAGTCTAGGGAGCTCTACCAACTAAGACATAAACTATATAAATTATAAACCAGCATGCCAAGATAACTCCCAATATTAGGTACGAGTACATATATTATAAGTTCAAAGAGGTAATAGTACTAAGTAAAAGAGTAGCCAGACAGAGTTAAGTAACGACGGGCGCGGTCGGTTTGTGGATGGGTGACCGCTAGTGGCAAAATTTCAAAGGTGCTACCATGCTTCGAAGGGCACGTTGAGCCGTCGGTCCCATTGTTTTCAATTGTGAAAACAATCGTAAAGCCTTGTCGAAGACCTTCGGGTAGCTTGAAAACATTCGACACTGGGTTGGCCACTAACCCCTCCACCAATCCACATTGGAGCAGCGTGGTGAAGTATGCTCTAGACCTCCCGCAGATTTGTCTGTGGGGGAGACCCGTGCCCAGCAGTGGGACGCTGTAGGTTGCAGCAGACTGAGCCTCTGAGGATAGTTGTTCAAATATCATGTGTTAGGTATAACAATTGACAGCTGTCTGGCGTAGTGAAACTCCTCCATCCCATTTAATTCGTTCGTTCTTATATTACGTACCAACTACAGACTACTAGAGTATAAGCCTCTTTTTTACTTTAGCAATAACAAAAAGAACAAAAAATTGAATTTGTTTGTAAACAGTTGCTGTCAAAAACTCTGTTCCAATTTGTTTACAATTGTTCCAATGAACTAAGTATGCTGATGATTTTGATGATAATACTGAATGTGGACGAGTTCATTCAAGAACTGCCTGCAAGAGGTAAAACCAAGGACATCTACGTATACGGTAAGACCCTTGTTCCAATTAGACACCCATTGGCGACGGACGAGAAATTGTAACATGGGTTAAAACAACCTGAAATCAGAAGTACAATGATTTATGTACTGGCTGTTTCCAATACCAATTAAGTTGTAAAACGAACGCGAACATTTATTGTGTTTTGGTGTTTGGTCAAAGTGCTCTGTATTTTTAACGAATTTCGTGGTCGGTTTCAATTTCAATTCAATACGCTGATTGATGATATGCTTTTGTACTTCGAATGTCAAGTTCAGTGGTCTCACTTGTTATCATTAGACAACAGTCATTAATTTATTTATTTATTTACACATAACAGTTTTATTGTAGTAAAAATAGAATCACATACATTTGTACTAGGTCAAAACGCATAGTTAATTAATTATTAATCATTGAATTATGTAAAACAGTGTTAGTTTGGTAGGAATTTTACTGTTACTTTTATATTACAGAACTAAAGGCTTCGCCTTTTTATTTAATAAATAAATAAATAAATAAATATCTTGGACATTCTCACACACTGCCATCTGACCCCAAAGTAGGCGCGAGCCTGTGTTATGGGTGTCAGAGACTGATATACATACATAGATATTTTTAAATACATACTTAAATAGATAATATTGACATCCAGACACAGAACAAATACAAGTGTTCGTCACACGAATATTTGTCCTGAGTGGGATTCGAACCCACGACCTTTGGCGCAACAGACAGGGTCACTACAAATTGCGCCAACGGGCCTGACTGTGACTAGTCAGATGGAGCATCATCAACAAACGACGTGACACCGAATCAGATGTGTTGAGTGACATCTAGCAATAACTGTGTAGAAACACGCGTATCTTTGTGTGTAGGGTTGCTAGATCTTTGGAAATACTTTTCCAAGCAATATTTATTTTCAATATATTTACGTTACACTAGGTGTGTTTGGACTGATTAATGTTTAGAATATATGGTATTCAATTACATTTAAATACAGTTAATTGTATAACTACTTTATGTTACTCACGGTTAATAAATACTCATTGATTTATCCTTACTAAAATATTAATGGGAATTTTCCCATTACTATTTTTATGTTTAACATATAAAAAAAAATGTTAAACATATTTATGATTGTTGGTTTGTCCATCTTCTCAATGAATTTTAACTAGTAGCTATCTTTGATGTAGTTTGCGGTCTAAATAGTCTAGTTAGTAATTGTGTTAGTAAGAGCCTCGTTCCAATTCGGTTACAGATGCGTTGCTGCCTTTGATCACTGAGATGGTCACCTCCCAAAAAGTGACCGGATACAGCACGAAATGCGCCTTTTTTTATATAAAACCTAATTTGTTCCATAAGTAACCTTGTTACTAAAAGGTTACTTATGGATATGTACAATATGTAATTTATACAATAATGTAAACATGAATGCGAAGCGTTATTCATGTTTTATCAGCTAACACAGATGCGATGACATCCTGCTGTCAGCTACATATCACACGTGAATAGCGCAAAGATCTATGGAGGCAACTCGAGATACACATAAGGAACTGGCTTTACCGTTGACGAAACCGCGATAAACGATTCATACTTTTTTTTTTACGGGCTTATAAGTCCCACTGCTGGGCACGGGTCTCCCCACAGACGCAGCTGCGGGAGGTCTAGAGCATACTCCACCACGCTGCTCCAATGCGGATTGGTGAAGGGGTTAGTGGTCAACCCAGTGTTGAATGTTCTCAAGCCACCCGATGGTCTTCGACAAGGCTTAACGACTGTTTCCAACATTGAAAACAACCGAGTCCGACGGCTTTACGTGCCCTCCGAAGCACGGTAGCGTCCATGAAATTTAGCCACTGGCGGTCACCCATCCACAAACCGACCGCACCCGTCGTTGCTTAACTCTCTCGATCACATTGAATCGACCCGAGCCATTGGGCTGTGGACGATACATACTTACCCATAACAAGTAAAAATCAAATTAGAAATGTTACCTTACTACAAAGTACTTGCAGCAGTGAAGTAGAAAAATTATTAAAAATGTCAGAGTGCCTCTAAACGCTCTACGGAACCTCGTCGGAGTAGCGTGGTAGATTATGCTTATGCTAACTCAACTATAGAGAGTCCCAAGAGTGGGACGTCTAAGGGTTGTAGCATAGCTTTTTTTACCAAAATTAAAGGATCGATGCGCTGCTATAAAACAATCAGTGATGAAATTACACATTGAATTTTTTTTTTTAAACTCTTTACCAACTGCTTTTTGCAATGTGATTCTTTTCAAGTAGTATTTTAACTTAAATCCAAATTTAAGTTCCACTTTCACTTAATCTAACTTTCATTGCGAAAATTGGCGTCTACCAATTCTCCAAAGGATTCTGGGTAATAGCCCAGAAAGCTTGAAATGAATGTTCACACTAATTCGATTATTTTGTTTCTCGCTCTCTTCGTGCACTAAACAGTTTGAATTACGTCTAAGTTTTAAAAGCTAATCGAGCACAGCGGATTTAGTTACAAAGACCTTAAAGTTTAAATGTAAGTATCATCACATATATCTAGTATTCGTTTTTGTAATTAAATTGGATCAATGATCAATTCAGGTTTATATTAGGCCTGGTAGAGTCCAAAGCCTAATGGCTCGCGTCGATTCAATGTGATGCGGTCGGTTTGTGGATGGGTGACCGCTAGTGGCAAAATTTCATGGGCCCGGTTGTTTTTAATGGTGAAAACTATCGCTAAACCTTGTCGAAGACCTTCGGGTGGCTTGAGAACAATCGACACTGGGTTGCGAATGTGTATGGTAAAAATATTGGATAAGATAGCAAACGAACATGCAGCACCATCTATCCGCTGCCGCCCAAGTCAACTGTTACTGACAAATTATTATAATTTCAAAATGTAAAAAAACGAAACATACGATATATTTTTTACTAAATGTTTGTAGAGATTCAATGTTGAGAGATATGCTTCAATGTTTAATCAAACGTTGACCTTTCGCCAAATTCAAATTTACTACCGATTTATGGACGTAACCCTCAGTTTCCTTCCTGAATCATTCAATTCTAATCTAGTTACGTCCCATAACTCCGGAATTTGAAGCGTCTTCAATTTGTATGGTATGGTTAATCATAAGCCTAGCTGTCTGTAAGCTGGATTCGGACACGAATCTCACTTGTGACTGAGACTTAGACCATAGGGATTATGGTCCAAGCCTCACCATGCTGCTCCAGTGCTCCAGTACGCACATCGAGCTCTGTAGCAAAGGAATGGCATAGGTAAGGTAGAAAAAATGTGTTTTTATATCTATATATATAAAAGGAGAAGCTGACTGACTGACTGACTGACTGACTGGCATATCAACGCAGGGCCTAAACTATAAGAGTTAGAAACTTGAAATTTTGCACAGTGGTTCCTTTTATAACGTAGGGGAGCACTAAGGAAGGATTTTTGAAAATTCACCTCCTAAGGGGGTAAAACGGGGGTGCAAAGTTAGTATGAAACTTTGCCGTTTTTGAAGTCAAGTGGGCAACCCGAACGCGGGCAGACTAATTCTACGCGAGCTAAGCTGCGGGCATCCACTAGTTATTAATATAAAATGTTTAACTCGATTTGTAAATACAGCGCAATGACTCCATGGCGTGGTAGTGGCGGAACCGTGGGTCCTGGGTTCGAATCCCTGGTTCTGGTACGGGACACATATTTATTTGACAGATATATCTCGGGCCATGCGCGTAAAACAGGCCTTAGCCTTTCGCAGACATTTGTATGTGTTAGCGATATTTTTTTATGTATTTAAAACCAGGTTAAAATTGAACCCTGCTCACTTCAGACCGATTTCAGATTAAATCTGCTTTAACGTTGAAGGAAACAGCGTTAGGGAACTTGCATGCCCTAAATACTCCATAATGTTCCCGAACGCATGGGCAGTCTGCCAATCCACACTTTGCGAGCGTGTTGGACTATAGCCTTACCCCAATCCGAGTGGACACCCGTGCCCAGCAGTGGGATTTTTGTGAAGACATTGTGCAGGAAGCCTTATGCGTGCCTGCTCAATACTTGGACTGACATCCCTAAAATCATTAGCTAGTAATCTCATACTATTATGCAAATGGGATTGGATCAATGCTAAAGCGACGTACCATTAACAGCCCTGAATTTCTATAGAGAACACTTCAGATTGATAATAATAACCACTATTAGGAATACAATACCAAGCAAGATCATATTCTGAAATGAAGTAATTTAAACGAAACTATGATTTATGTATGCTATTACAAATAATTACGTGTTTTATTACCGTTATAGTACCGAATTCTCCCACCCCTACAAACTTTAAATGAATATTGTTGTGGTAAATAAATTAACCATCTGACTCGGGAACATTCCCAAGAATGGCTCTCGTCTTCCTAGCAGTTCTTGCCTGAAATGTTTGTAAACTGACAGACGTCCGGAAGCTTGCTTTGTCTATTGATTAGGGTTGACACAAGCTGAAAGGAAACGTAATATTTAATTATCAACGACCGTTGAACGAATCTTCATGGACCTGTTTCAGTATTGTAGGTTGCATTATTATGGACATAAATATTTCGCAGCCGGGATGATGATGCTGATAATTATGAACGCGTAGGTATAATAAATGTCTCTGGAATTAATGATCAGAATTCAAATATATTTCACTAATTCATTGCCAGCTAATTAATGCAAAATAAATCGGCAGAAAAAAAAATTAAGTATTTCAACTCGCACACTTTTTCATTCTTTACTTTTTTGTTTTTAAGAATTTTTGATCGCAAACCGGCGGGCCTATTATATAAATTATGCAATCAGCGGTTCTCGCGCAGACAAAGCGAATTATGTGAAAAATTTCATATTACCAAAAAAAAATGAGTACCTACCTATTAGTGAATCATTTTACCCAATTCGTGCTAGGCTACACGTAAAGCTTACTAATTTCATGTACTTCCTTTTGCTACGTATTAATTTTATAAGAATTTATTTTGCCAGAACTATGAAGAAAAAATTTCGCATCGATTGAAGAATGAAAGTAAGGGGCAAATAAGCAAATAAGATGGAGCTATGTGGATGCATCTCTAACGTGTCGAAGATTTCCCATCAAGGCCAACAGCGCTCCAAAATTTGCATCCAAATGCGTTCATATTTGCAAACAAGTACCAGCCAAAATGATCATGTTCCTCCCTACAAAACCTTACAGTAAAGTGGATCAAGCGCTTTGAGACTACTTTGTATAATATCGCCGCTTATAACGACAGTGTTTTTGTGGTCATAAAATGATCTGCTCGGTAATAGCCCATGTTACGAACACTAAAGTGCACTTAGTTTATACTTTGTAAAACACTTTTTACTTATTAATCGCACCTTAAACAATTACAATGTTTGTTTACCGGCATGAAAGCTTTTATGGATATAAGATAGTAAACGGAAAAGCTTGAAGCACCACCCATCCGCTGCCGCCCATGACAACTGTGACTGACATTGAACAAAACTCAAACAGGGACTGGGATGGTTAGTCCAGTTAGCTGAGAGTTCATTAGAACATTATATAGTTGGTCAGTTCGTTAGTGGGTACGAGGACTGTGGACTGTTTGCGATACTTATGCGGCAACACCTGTCTGCTACCACCCAGATGATATATGCTCGTTTCCTATCTTATATGCATAAAAGACATAGACAGTCAGTAGACGTAACAATGTAGTTAAAGAACACTGTTATCATAAATTGAATACAGTACCTATCGTCGTCACAGTCCAAGAGCTCTGACCCCGTTCAGGGTCATCCCCCCAGCTCCACCAATGATTGACAATTTATTGCAACGTTTCACACCACTGGCCCTGTTAATGAATAAAGTGAGTGT
This sequence comes from Carterocephalus palaemon, assembly GCA_944567765.1. Taxonomy (NCBI): domain Eukaryota; kingdom Metazoa; phylum Arthropoda; class Insecta; order Lepidoptera; family Hesperiidae; genus Carterocephalus; species Carterocephalus palaemon. The sequence goes on along the minus strand of OX155658.1, from coordinate 3,139,421 downwards.
GTAAGGTCGACACCAACAACCTTTTTTTCGAGAGGGAAACCTTTTAGAGCTAACCTTTTTTATGAATGCAAGATAGCAAACGAGCCATCTACCGCCCAGGACAAATGCGACGGACTTTGAACAAGACTCTCATCGGGACGAGGATGGTTAGTCCAGTTAACAGAGAAAGTTAGTACGAACATTAGTTGATCACATCGTGTGTGTGTTACAGTGTGACTCCACATCGTGTGTGTGTTACAGTGTGACTCCGCATCGCCTCGCACTAGGACTCAAGTGGAATTTTTGTCCCAATGCGTCGTAGTGTTACTCATGGCAGTGTGATACAGCGGAATTAACCCGACGTTTACATAAATTAACAATAAACGACTTTTATAAAGTTTAATTTTAAGTTAATCACACGTACTCGACATGGAGTCTAATAGTTTTAATAGGTACCAACATATTATATATATACTATAGCCAACGGCTATATTGATAATAGTTTTATAATAATAGTTTGGTAGTAGTTCAAAAGCGATACGGCGGGCTCACATATCACACAGTCCCGGGAAATTGCGCAATCTACCATGTTGGTTTTGCCTAAATACTCAGACAAAACAAATATTGAAATAGAGTTTAATATTATTCGTCTTTGTATGCGTATGCAAAAGTATAGAGGGGCTGGAGAGAGATTTCATTGGAGTTCAAATAAAAACAAAAACTAGTTCAAAATATATATTCAGTTTTTGCCGGCTTATTTGGAAAAAGGCCGACTAGTTTTGGTCTATTACGGTCTACTCGGCCTATTTCCGACTTAAATAATGCGTGAGTAAGCCATCCACTATGAAATGTAACTACATATACTCGTATGTATTTACTTGAGAGTCAATATCTACACATAACAACGTGTAACATTTCATAAAAACTAAAGCTCATAAGACATAATAGTAAATGCAGCGTTATTTTATAGGGATAATTCGCTATATTATATACGATCATTAATTTTTTTCAATATTGCTCTCTAAGAAAACTCTTAAAAGACATTTTTGGAGTAACTACAATCGTTCCATTCAGTCTCATTACATACAAAAGCTTTAATTACATTACAATTTTAGCTCACGGAAACATCCACTCACGGGGGGAATTCTCAACTCAAGGTACCAAGTATGGGAGCATAATATTATACTCTCGCTTTAGCCCATACTGCCGTAAAAATATAAAATGTTAAGCTAAAAATGCACACACTAAACTTCTGTTGGTATACAGCATAAAATTTGATAGAAATTATCGTAAAACTCTTAATTTTGAGATGTTAAAATTGATCGACATCAAAAAAATCAGGATTCAATTCGGACATGTAACTAACTTATGTTCTCGGACTTTATTCGAGACCATTTACGCGTCTTCGTTACACGTACTCGTAACTCTATAAAAACAATATTTCTAATAGTGACTTCAATAAGGAAATAGGAAAACCAGGTTAAGGTCATATCATGTAATATCGCTTCACGTTAGTCTCAGTAGATGCCAGGGGCTTGCGGAAGCGGAGATATTCGCATAAGGGATAATTTCAAAGGCGAATGCCAAAGGCAGGAAAGGTGTTAACATAGAGGAAATGTAGGTACGATAAAACAAAGGAGTCGATCGACATTTGTCGCTGGTGCTGGAGCAACCATACAATTTTGCACCCTCAGAAGAAATTACTGATTATTTTATGCTACATAAAATGGGTCTTGGCAACTTTGAAATGGATCAAGGATACAAATTCAAATTTCACTACGTGGCTGGAAGTTCAAGATCAGTACAGTACGGATCCCCTAACATGTCATGGCCAAAGTTTCTGAATCATTGAGCTTCAAAGTTGGCCATCGTGTGACAAGGGTCGATATCAGGAGTGATGAGGTCGTGATAAAATGATTATGCTGATTAACATTATTACAGAAAAATATATATCTTTGTATGTAATGCTACAAATAAACGAGTTTATCAAATTCCGTGCAGAACTTTACGTCTCCGTTACGCCTTAAAGAGAATTTTGTCAGCCACTTATCCTGCCGGCTGAGACCACTTCGGCTCAACACTGTCGATCGGTCGATAAAGTCTGGTGCCGCGCAAACTCGAGCATATGAATTGCAGGTAATAATACATATCAAGTAATATTTAATTCTATTTACGTGATGACGCTAAGCTGAAAGTTCAAGAACGGCAGGGTGACCTACTTCCGTGTCACGGTCAGAGGTCCCGTCGGGCGCGACATTGAGACCTTTCAATCAATACCCTGGTCTTTAACTCTGCTCCTGAAATAGATTTTCTGGCGTGAGACCCAGCTACGGGAGCTCAGTGGCCTCGGAAGAAAAATCCTTGGGCCAAGGAAATGTAAACAACCTTGACTGTATCCAGAACTGAGAGACTGGATTTTAGAGGTCAAAACGTGGTAGGTATCCTCTCGTTTGCCAGGCTGTATGGAAGAAATTGCTCAATACAATAAGACCTTTTGCTTTTGTTCTTTTTCTGGTGGAATAAATTTATATTGTATTGTATTGTTATTAATACAGAGACAGTTGTTCAACATTATCAGGTGATAAAAATAATGTACCGTTTCATTTACCAGTTTTTTATAGTTTTATTAGTTTAAGCAAGTTTACCAAATAATGAAGATTATGTTGCTTTCATCAACGCTACTACGTTACGTTAACTATTTACACAACCAATCTATCACATTTCTCTTACCCCTAACATCATGTATAGAAATACTTCAAGTATAGAAATTCCTCTTCTTGAAGTATACTTTTACCTAAAGTATTTTGTCGTAGAATTATATACTTCAAGTAAGAAAACACTTTTCATATCTTACTAAATTTATGCACTTCCTCCTTTTTCACCTGTTCAACATAATTAAGATTCTATTCGACTTTCTTTCCCTAAAATTCCGTAATAGGGTAACAAAGGACTCGCAATAAATATACATTACGATGGGATGAGTCAGGACTGGCCGGTAGGGGTTCCGGGGTCCGGTGTCCGGGGTCCGGGTGACCCAGTTATATGTCACGGTCATTCGCCTTAAACACATGCGCGCGCAGTCTGATAGTTCTCTATGACTATAACTGAAGGCAAGGTATTGTGGATAAACGATGTTTTTGAATCTTACAGTATTTGATCGAATTGGTCCTTGCTCAATCGATATACGATAACTTTCACTTTACGGCATTGAAAAAAATTTTGGTCTGAACCAGGAACAACATTATATTTTAAATTATTTTATGAATTTTAGAAAATAAAAAAAATACCTAAAAAAACGTGCTACAAAAACCAAGCTTGAACAGTCATTTAAAATTCATACATTAAATTATTATTTGACCCTTCGATGCGGCTGCCGTCTCTTTCTCTTTCTCGTCTCTGAATCTTTTTTTTTTTCTCTAGTGCCTTGTAATAAAGATTTTATTTATTTATTTTTGCGTCTACTTCATATACATACATCATTAATTAATAATAAATAATAATAAATATCATGAACATTCATCATTCTCAAACATACATAATAATATGATAGTATAAACATGAGGATATTTTTAATAACCAGTAATAACAGGATAGCGAAGGACGCGTACATTCGCATGGAGAAGTCAAGAGCATTCGATCTGGGGTCCGGGCGACCCAGTTACATGTCACGGTCACACTTGCTGAATCGATGCGCGCGCAATCGAGAACCGATAGTAATTCTACAATTACGTGTTTCAAATTAGCAGGCACCTGTGTGAGGTTAATCTATACTAGCTTACTCAAAATAGCTCTAAATTAATTGCTTAGTTCTTTCCCTATATGCCCTATCTAGTCGATTAAAATTAACCCTTCTTACTCTCTTTCAGTTCGCGCACTTTAGTACGTACGTAGTAAGCACCTCCATATTAATTCCATGGAAATGGAATTTTATGAAATACACACGCTATTAACGAACGAAACTCCAATTTCTTTGCTTTTAAACATGTAACTTTTTTAAACATTTTGTACTTATATTATATTGTTACTTTGTGTTGTCCGATGAACCACCTAGTAGGTATATAGTAAACATAACTGGTGAAAAGGGTGTAATACACACCTCTGTCTACCTTGCCTCATCTTGAGTCCTTGTTCGATAGACTATAAATAAATAAATTTAATTGACTTTAAAATCAAATTGGGAACAATAAAATGGCTTTCATAATAAACGATGCATATAAAAAAAACATTGAAATTCCAACTGATCTTTTCGTCTGCCATATTCTCAAGTTCTTATTTAATCCTTAGCTCATTAAAATGAAACGGTTCGGGAAGACAAAAAAATATTTACCCGTCTCCTTTTCAAAAGCCATTTGCATTGGAAGGACAATTTACACTGGGGATAACCGCTTAAGGCTTCCGTATTTAACGTCCTTCATTGTGTTACGAAACACATAATGAAATTTACTGTGAATGCCAAACTGGGTGTCTACAAAGAGGAAATTATTAAACTATCTATCATCTGTCTCTTGGGTATGTCGATACTATGATCACTCTGGTTTGTGGAGGGGTGACCGCTAGTGGCAAAATTTCATGGACGCTACCGTGCTTCGCAGGGCACGTAAAGCCGTCGGTCCTGGTTGTTTTCAATGCTGGAAACAATCGTTAAGCCTTGTCGAAGACCTTCGGGTGGCTTGAGAACATTCGACACCGGGTTGGCCACTAACCCCTCCATCAATCCGCATTAGAGCAGCATGCATAGGAGAAGTATGCTCTAGACCTCCCGCAGCAGTGTCTGTGAAGTGTGTACTACACCCACTTATCACCAGTAATGTTTAAGTCCCATGTAATAGTTGGTTATCTTACTCGTATTGCAAACTTCAGAACCGAAAAAAGATGTGAAGTAGGTTAGACATCCGTTTTATAGGTAATATTTTACAGTGACAGCTGCTTCTTTTAGTAAACTTGGAGCATTTGGTATTATTTATCTACTGTTTGAATCGTAAACAATGCTTAAAATAAATACATAAACAAAAACAATTCCAAGAAACATCTCGGGATGGCAGCCAAGGAACATTTTAATTACTCCACATTTCCAACTGAAAAAATATAGGTAGTAAAATCATTTCTCATTTTGATGTAACGCTTATTTTGTGCGATCTCGTATATTGCTGACGAAGAGAATTATTTTATTTATTTATTTATTTAATTTTCATGTCACCTTAAAGGCTAACATAGGGCCAACATAATGCCTAATGGCATTTTCTACCAGCCAGACCCTGTGGGAATAATGAGTCATTTTTTGCTTGTAATGTATTTTTTTTTTAAATCTAACAAAAGTAATAACAAATACTGAAGAACACCTACTATTTCAGAATTCCGTTTTGTTTGAGAAATCCGGGTGAAATGCATTCAAAATGAAAACTGCAAATCTTTCAATTTATTGACAAGTTTTTAGTTCTTGTGAAACCGACTAAAAAAGTGTGTAACTCCCTTTAAGAGACTTGTTAAGGACTGCCACAGTTGTCATGGACGGCAGTGGTTGGGTGCATGCATGCTCATTTACTGCTGCGACCCATAGACGTCCCACTGCTGGGTAGGGGTCTCTCCCACAGACACTGCTGCGGGAGGTCTAGAGCATACTGCACCACGCTGCTCCAATGCGGATTGGTGAAGCCATGCATGCAGAGCATGCTCATTTACTATCTGATATCCATAAAAAAAAATCACAAAAGTACTGCTACTTTTGTAAAGAGCTACTATTTTAGTCTGCAGTAATAATACCTATGTTCATTCAATATGGCCATTACGGTTTAATGAAGTGTATTTATTCGATTCAGTTGCATTATAACACGATTTGGTGTTTAATTCAGAATAAGTAATTAAGTAGTTGAGTAATTTTTCAAGCGATCTATTTTAATTATAAATGAATACGTACCTTTACAGTGGGATTAATCTGAAATTATATTTTAGTTACATTAATACAAAATAATACTCAATACATAGAAGTTGTGTACATTAGTAAAATTGAATAATCCTTGAATTAGTGACTGACTTTAGAATGTATGGTTTTATAAGTTAAGCTAAGCAAATAATCATGTAGGGGAGAGAATAAATTTAGTAGTAGAGCGTGTAATTATTAATAAATACCTACAGTATTCTTAGATACGTATTAGCGGGAAATGTCCAGCGGCTATCGACTCGGCCCGGCGGCGACAAGAAATAAAGATAAATTAATTGAGCATAGTTATAGACTAAGTAAAATATTAGTTTTTTAAGGGGAATTGTGTTAGCTTCTACAATAAAATACCTGAAAATGTCTCAGAAAATAAATAAAAGTCTAAAATTAAATAAAGCATTGTATAAAATAAGTGACTACTTTAATGATAAAAACACTTAGTGCGTAGTTTCTCCAGCTCCACTTTAAGTTTAATAATAATGTACCTGTATCAATGTTTCTTGCCGTGTTCTTCCCGGTAACATAGGCTTTGTGAACCGGCGGTAGATAAAAAATGTTATGCAAATACTGTATAATGAAAAATAAATGAATCTGAATCTGACTCAGTCTCACTTGAACGGTCCGGGTTCCAATCCAAGCTGCGATTACCAATAACTTCAAGCTATATGCGTTTAAGAAATTTAATTACACCAGCCGTAACGATAATAAGATACAATATAGTCAGACAATTTGCAGAGCGCGGGCCAGATAAAAAGTTTATTGTGAGCGCCAAATAAATCATCATCATCATCATCATCATCACAACCCTTTCTTTATCCCACTGTTGGGCAAGGGTCTCCTCCACCATGCTGGCCTAGTGCGGATTGTAAATACGCACGATATGATACGCATAATATTGCCAAATAAATATATCTACAAAAAACCTATACGCGATGTTGATTAAGGAATAGTTAATCTAGATGCAAGGAACACGAAACATATTAAACTAATAGATTGGCTTAGCTCTCGTCTGATGCTAACTCTAGTTAGATTCCAAATCGAGTTCTGAAAGCTTAGGCTGCTCGATACAGTTCAAAATGGCTTCAATTTAATCTTAAGATTATAAGCAGAAGTTACTTGTTTGTTATAAGCTACTTTCGGAAAGATTTTTATTTTTATTCCAAACCCAAGATTTTTATCCCATAACCAAAGTAGATTAAACTTACTTTATAACAATGAATTTCCGCAAAGTAACGCCTGATATAATTAAGTAGATTATACACTGACGGACTCATAAAATGCATCAAAAATCAGGATTACTTTAGTATGTGGCATATGGGGGGATTCTTGGCATACACGATTGGCTGTCTCGTGTCTGTCCTAATCATATCATGGTCATACTGTACATTTTTCTGTAAAAATTAATTTGAATTTTAAAAGAGTACTGAGAGTTTTTTCCTCCGGCTTTTTTCTCTCTCGGCCTACACTAGGGCATATGATAAGAATATTGTAAGTTCTTCCTTAAGCCGATGACCAGGTAGATAGTCTATCGTGACTTAGAGCTTAGCTTAGTGGTAGGTAATTATTGTAAATTAGCCATAAGGCAGGTTAGGCACCTGTGTAGGATTAGCTATTCATTCAAGGATAAATAGCTCATCCTTTGCTTTATATTAATCAGTTTAGAATAGCATTATATCTCTTTAAGTAGTTTGTAGTTACCTAGACTTTCGTTAAGCGTGTGTAATCACCTCATAGCGAAATAAATTATTTGAATTTGAATTTGAATTTGAATGTAATGTTAATGGCATCTTTAAATATATTTCTAGTAGACCATTATTTCCACATGAAACTGTTTTTATTAGAACATTGCTGGTCTTTTTTTTTTCATTACAAATACATAAATATGAAAATATTTATATCTTCATTATCCCAAAATCATAGAATTTTAACACGCTTTTATTAACTTTATATGTAGCTATCTACTATGAATATTGAACGCGATGTTTGTCCACTTCAATAGTTCAGAAAAATTAAAAAAACACTTACATATTTTTCCGGTTATCTACACCAGCTTGTTTTTTTAGTTTTTTTCAAACGATGTTTTTATTATTAATATCGAAAATGTAGAATTTAAACACGTTCTAGTGTGTTTTCGTAGTGGAGGATATTTAACTAGAACAAAAAACATAAACAATGTAGAAAAATAAGGACTGTTTGAAGCTAGCGAAAGAATCTTTACTTAGCACCCACTAATGATCTTTACGAGTTACTCGTTAATAATGGGTTGTAACTTTCACGCAAAACTACATAACCCATCACCGCAACCTTCACCCATTTTATCTTCAGCTCAAGAAGTTTATTACACCGCTAACTACCCGGCTCCGGTTTCTTGCGGCAATTGCCTCTTAGCCAAAGACATTTGTCTCCTATTCCGCCATTAATTAGCCGAGAAAAGTTCAAATTAGCCAGTTTAGTTAGACAAAATGGCCGCTATTAGTAGATTTGTGGAGAAGCAGCTGGCTGATATAACACGATACGATGAGTCAAACTTTCTTTTGATGTAGTCCTCTATACATAAAAGACTAGTTCTGTTAATATACATTGGTAACACTGTTAGATTACAAGATTATAACTACTAACAATGTTACCATTTTATATTAAATAATAGCTTAGTATTTTTGTATTATTTTTACGTAGTATCTGTACATAAAAAACTAGTTCTGTTAATATACAAACACTGTTAGGTCGTGCTAAGTATTTCTGTATTAAGTGTTAGTCCTCAGTATTAGTTCATACGGTTAGAAGTGATGGATAATAATTGTAAATGATAACAATTCAAAAGGAGCAAGGGAGAAATGAAAAGGAAAAAATAAAATTAAAATTGTTGAATACAGTAATTTACAAGCCGCCCATGTACTCAATGGTGTATTTTATTAATGGATACTAATTCTGGCCAGATGGATTCGTAAACTGAAAATTAATATTCAGATATTAAGTAGGTAAGCCTAATGGAAGCCTTTTAGTTTTGTTACATTTTATGACATCCCTTAGGTAATACATTTTATCAGATTTCACTATTTTTTAAGTAAACATAACATAACATCATGCCTGTATATCCCCGAAGGGGTAAGAAGAGGTGTGTTGTAGTTGTTGCCAGACCCGGGAATAGAACCCAAAACCTCTAGCTTAGTAGTCACCATTGCCAACGAGTAAAATACAAGCACGTTGAATCAGTACTTACCTAAACTATCCTCAATATATTATTCCATGAATTGTTTCACAGAGCTTATTTCTTTCTGACATTGTTTTTCATAATAATACCTTGACAATGTATTTAGTCCACAGTAGACTGATTCAAATGAAAAGCCTTTGCGGAATATTCTGACAAAGGGAGGTTCGCAAATCCAAGAATTGTGTTCAAACCCGAAGGTCCTTAACGTCAAATTTGCTGAAGATAACATCTAGTTTGAAATGTTGTTAATTAATTTTAGTTGCTAACGAAAATGAGACTAGACTTAAGCTGTATTTAGCTATGGGCGATTAATATGACAGTGGTGATATGGTCAGTGACTCTCAATTGGGACGTTTCGGATTGTAAACCATTTGGAACCAATGGCTTTTTATGTCAAGAATTGTATGTGCGCTTTAAGAAGTTGATAACACTTTATAAAGTGATCGCAAAAATTTTAAAAATCTTTACTTATAAAAATATAATAAAATAAACATGTTAAAAATATATATATTTCAATTAAGTATTATTCTAAGTAGTAGTAATAAATAAATTACTAACAAAGCTGAAAGTTTAATATTATTAGGTTGTTTTAAAAAAAGTTATAGCCAAATCTAGATACTAAAAATTTTAATAGAATAATAATCCGGCATCCTACCCAAAAATGGAAAAGGAAAACTCGGAGTTAAATATTCTATGGACGTATGGCCATATACTCTTCACTATTAACGCCTAACAAAACTTATACAGTTCAAACTGCAGATAAACTGTAACACTGAGACAACAAGTGAATTTCCTTTGAACAGAGCCAGCCTACTTAGGTAACTGTGTTACACTAACAATACACTTCTGATGTAGGTTCGATTTGATGTTTTATTCATATCATATTCATAAGTTTCATTATGATATGGAGAAAATTTGCGAACATGGAAGAATCTGCATAGTTCACCCGACCAACTCATGCAAAATTCTGGATTTTTTTATGGATATAAGATACAAACTAGTAGGTATGCAGCACATCCTATCCGCTGCCACTCATGACAACTGTGACAGACTCTGAACAAGACCCATAACAGTCTCGTTCAAAATCGGTCACAAATTCATTGCTAATCTTAACATAACATCAAGTAAAACAGAAAAGCGCAAACTAAGGTGTCACAATCAGTGATCATCCTATATCGTACTATATAGATCGCAAATTGGTCTGTACTCAGTCCAACTGCGACATAACACCGTGGTACTGATTTTCAGTACAGCCTGTTTAGTAGGTGAATGTCGCGGGAAACATGCACTTTTCATCTGGTCTATGTTTAGGTAAAAAATGGTGAGCTTATTGTCAATGTTACCTTAAGACATTTTACCTTACATATGGCGTCACTGTTTCCGATACCCGGAAGTGGGTCAAGACCGGTCCCGCGCAGCCTTACGGCTCGGAAGCCCGGAAAAACAACAATGTAGGACCCACGTTATTTGCGGAAACCAGTGAGAAAATACGTTGTCGCTTTGCTTATGTTCGAGCGCTTTCTGCGCTAGCTAGACTTTTGTTATTTTCGCGCGTATGCGGTCGTTTTGGCATACGCGCTTCGCTGCGACCCATAGACGTCCCACTGCTGGGCACGGGTCTCCCCACAGACGCAGCTGCGGGAGGTCTACATAGGTCTTGGTCTAGTCTACGCGCTTACATGCACTTTATTCCGGCGCGTACTTAACCAGTGGAAGCGAGTGCTAGTAGCATATGGATTCCGACTATAAAACACGACATGTTTTTGCACACACACACATGCTTAAGTTCTACATATATTTGCACTGTAAATTTTTAGCCGAACTAAAATCTATTCATTTTAAGTGACTATTACTGTATGTATGTCTTATGAGAAGTTAAATAACTTCAAACCGAAAGAGACGTTACTTTTTGCGTTGAATACTCGCCGTCGACTAAAGACTAAAATCTTTTAAGTCTTCTAAGCCGAATGTCACTGATACAACCTTTTGCATCAAGAATTTCAATTCAATACATCACACAATACTCGCGCTTATACAAAACGAGCTTAAGCTTTTAAAAGCTCGTCAACGTATGCAGGAGTTGCACGTGTGACAATATAGGCGTTTTATACGAACATATAAGCTCGTATAAAACTACTATGAAAGCGCACTTGTCTGTACATTCTAGAATTATTTTCATTTTGGTACGATTTATTTGATAATCGAATGAAAAATTGTACACAAACGAATTGTAAGTAAATTCAAACCTAGCTTAGGTTTAGGTATTTCCAAATATGTCTTGGTCCCGTTCTGTCAGGATATCATACAATTACAATACAATACAAATATTTGACATTCATAATTTAATCTGAACATTGGTGTGATAATCTGGTGTGACCACGAGTCCCAAGCCGTATTATTAGGTAACCGAATTGAAAATCCAAAACATTTTACAATTACTTCCTAACTTCTATTTACAATATTTGCATACAATCAAGTGAGCCCAGTCCATGCCCAGCCAGATTAACGAGCCCTCCGAAACACGAGGGGCCCATAAAACTTTTCCACTAGCGGTGCATTCACATACTGACCGTGCACCACATTGCTTAACTCGGTCGACCACGTTCGATCGACGTGAGCCGTAGGGCTATGAGCGCTTCAACCACAAGTTTTAATAACGGTTTTCAATAACTGCTCCATAAATAGTTGTAGGCTGAACCATTAATAAAGAACAAGATGGCCGACTTTAATTAACCGCTGATTGAATTTGACGTTATTTTATTCGCTGGGCAACCTTTATTATATGTAAAACACTGTGCTTCAGTATATTTTATTACTTATTCTTCTGTGTACCACTGCGAATTCAACGTTTTGGTATGCAAGATTATTTTATGCTAATGAAACAAAACGATGCGCATAATATAGAAATAATGAAACCAATCACGAAATTTGAGTGTGTGTATTTGTATGTTTGTTACTTCTTCACGCTCAAACGGCTGAACCAATGTTGATAAAATTTGGTATGGATCATAATCGGCAGAACTGCGACTGAAGCTAGATTTTGATTAGTGGTTATCATTGGCTAGCTTGGCATTGATAAAGGGTATACTTATTATACCATTCCTTGAGGTAGTGGTAATTCTGCACGGAAAACGATCGTTCGCGGATGAGCCGCTGGAAAACATAATTAATTATAAACGACTAGTGGACCGCCCGCATCTTCGCTCGCGTGGAATAGACATAACAATAATTTTGCTTACACCTTGTAATATTATATAGAATATGTCACTCAGTGAAGATGCAGCTTTCTAATGGTGAAAGAATTTTTGAAATCAGTCCAGTAGTTTTTGTGTGGAAAACATTACAAACAAATGTTTTCTCCTTATAATATTAGTATAGATTAAATAAAACACCCTTGTACGACAACTCCCGCGGACCTTTGCGACCGAAACAGCTAATTTCAAGGACATTAAAATACGTCATCACTATAATTAATAACTCTGCTACTAAAAGCTTTGTGTTCAGATAAAAGTGAAACATAAAGAAAGGTCTTTACAGTCTGAAACCCTCGTTCAAGATATCTTTTATATTTGCTTACGAAGAAGAACTTCGTTGGACTTTTTATTATAATTCTTTTTTTGCTTATATAAAAACATTGTTCATCGTAATTTGTTAGCTATCACGTACTTGATATTTTATCGCATCGCAAACATTAAACTGTAAACTTTTTACCTTTAACTTTAGAACTTTAAGCTTTGTTATACACTTGATTTTGTTTTTATCGACCGACTTCCAAAAAAAGGAGGAGGCTCTCAATTCGGATGTATGATGTTTTTCATGTAACTGCAGTAAAAATAACGTAATTTTATTATTTTATCCAATAATCATCATAAATATTTTAATATTTATATATATATATTATATATATAATTTATTAAAAATTATTGCCAGTGCGAGAAATTAGTTCCTATAAATTCTGCAACTGTCAATTATTCCCGGGTGACCTGTACAAACCTAACTAACTTTTGCCTGCAGCTTTGCCAGCGGGAAAATTTAAGAAACGGTCATAATCTTTCTGAAAGAAATTTTTCGTTTATATCCACAGTAAAAAAGTGACGAAAAGGATTCCCGGGGGCGGAGCTTAAAAGATACTCTTTATCACAGAATATGTTGCGCGGTAAAGAGTATCTTTTATTTTTTATCCAGGTTATAGTCTACCCCTGTGCAAAGTTACATCATAATCCTATCATATGTTGCACTGTAATCAAGTAAAAAATTAGTGTCATCGCTATCTGTTGACGTTGTGCCAAACAGCTTCCGAATAATCGCGCAAAGATTCCCAAGGGATCATATTTCCGGGGTAAAAGGTATTCTATGTACTATTCTAGGTAATCATCTAGCTATGTACCAAGTTTCATCCAAATCAGTTTTGTAGTTTTTGTGTGATTTAGTAACAAACATTCAAAGATCGAAACTTACAAAAGGACATTGTCGTTTTTCGCCTAAGAATTTGCAGACGTCTAATTTATACAGTAATTCTTAGTTTATTTAATGCTCGTTATTCCATATGCTAGAATTTAACGGACACTTCAGGTTATTAAAAAATAAATAAATGGACACTTAATTCGCTTCACGCCGATTTCCCGTTCTCCGAAAAATATTCAAAGTCATCGCTGCAGCGCTTGAGCCGTAGGTAGTAAAAACTTGCCGAAGCAAATAAAAGCGCTGCCGCGCTGTGAGACAGCTAACTTGACAGGTTAGCATCGGCCATTTTGTATCAAAGTATTGATTGACAGACGGAATCGCTCATTGTCAATGTCATCATTCACATTCACACAATATTCTCTAAGGCCCGATTCCCACTATGCCGGACCAGTAAAACTGCCGGAAGGGCTAGTGGCTGTACAATTCATATGAAGCTGTTCACAGTCTACCGGATCCGGCAAAAATACCAAGCTCGGCGGCGAGCGTTTTGTCACTGTGAAATGCCGGTAAAACCACCTGACCGGAGTAAAGTGAACGAGCTTGCGCCGGTATGGGTCTCCGCTCGCCCCGCCCGTACTCACCTCGCGTCATCCATTGTGCGCACAGGTCTAAATTCAACTGATCTTGATTGTTCGATTTTCTTGTGGGATCCGTGTAATGTGAACATCCCTGTCCGGTGTCCGGCTTCCGGCAAATCTGCCAGTCCGGCGTAGTGGGAACCCGGCCTAACTATTCACTACCGACTGATCGAACAGCGATGTCATTCAATATATAACCTCAAAATCAAAAATATTTTTGGTAATAAATAAATTCTCAGAAGTGTCCGTTGTTTAAATCTACTTTCAATAGTATATGGGATCTATTTTGGATCCGTTATAGGATGTTTTATGACTGTTGGTTCGTAGGCGAACTTTGTATGGGCGCTGGTCAATGTCCTTTCACATTTATAATATTAGTAGGATTTTATACTACCTTAAATTTAATATACGTAACCAAACTCCCAACACAATACCAGTGTTACGCCAGTCACGCCCACTTAATTTCGTTACGTCGGGGTTTTCCAAGTAAATTAATAATTACATGATCGATTTAACAGGTCCGGGTGCGCCAGCTGATCAGTGACCCTGGATCCGTTGCTCTATGATACGATATAGGATAGTAAACGAGCATGTTGCACCACCCATGACAACTGTGACAGAGTTTGAACAAGACTCAATATGGACTGGAAAAATTGTAAACACAAGCTACATAAACGCCTAGAGCCAGACTTTTACTTTCTCAGGCCAATAAGTACGTAATAGCTAGTAATATATTAGAAAAAATGATAAAATATGTAAGGAATAATAATTCTTAAAAGTCGTAGAGGACGCTACGACGTAGATGTAGCTACGCTGGCCACGCCCCCGCGTTCGTAGTATATGTCTACGTGACCGTTGTATTGACCTTGGTAGGGAAATAAAATGTAAAAACATTATTAAGTTAGTATGAAAATAAACAGAGACGAGAACTCGGCAAGTAAACAACAACAAGTAAACATTAACCCGAGGCGCCGTGCCTGAGTTAAGGCGATGTTTTCGTGGCCTGTAGGACCGGAGCACATGAGCTATTATAAATCGGAACGGATGGCAAGGAACCAACGATTCCTATGTTGTAGAGCCTAATAGAAACATTTATAAATGGACTAGTGGACGCCCGCAGCTTCGCTCGCGTGGAATTAGACATTCACTAACTTCAAAAACGGCAATGTTTCATACTAACTTTGCACCTCCTTTCCTTCCTTAGTGCTCCCCTACGTTATAAAAAGAACCCCTGTGCAAAATTTCAAGTTTCTAACCCTTATAGTTTAGGCCCTGCGTTGATATGTCAGTCAGTCAGTCAGTCAGTCAGTCAGTCACCTTCTCCTTTTATATATATAGATTGATAGGTATTTGGATGACGTTGTTTCACAATCTTTATAAATAGGTTGTTTTCAAGCTAAACAACGCAATGGTAGCATCCGTGAAAGACTCACTAACAATTACTAACTGGACTTTTACTGATGACAACTAACAGGACGAACTACCAGTCCCTGCCCCAGTCCTTATACATACTACTAACGAACTGACTAACTAATGTTATAATTTAACTGGACTAACCATCCCAGTCCCTATTTGAGTTTTGTACAGAATCGATATAAATAAAAGTAGGTATCTGCCCCGGCCGGGTTTCAAACCCAGGACCTACGGTTCGGCAGTGACCCTGACTACCACTACCGTGTCATGTAGTCGTCATTTCGCAAAAAGAGGCACTATGCTCCTGCTGAAAATATTCGTATACGAAAGATAGAAAAACAGATATATTTCAGTTAAGGCGACACCAGTTCACATTTCCCCCGCGCATTATTATCGCGCGCATCCTTATTTTTTCTATTCTTTATCTATATCTATTTCTTTTTATAGTAACAACTATATACAATACATAATACATTCCAGATTTGAAAACATGCCCGAATGTTTACAGTGCGACTCGTTTTGTCATTTATTTATCTTTTATTTACTATTGAAGTCCTCATGACTTTGAAATGGTATATCGACTGTGACAAATGTGAATGCATTATACATTAAGCTCGCCATTTGTCCCACTTTATTGTTTTTTATTGTGGTTTAATAAAGTTTAAATTGGGATCCTGCGGTAGATCTGCGCTGGTTGTTCTTGAACCTCCAGCATATGCTGAGCAGGATCCTTTTCATTTTAGTACTAAGTTACCTATTATGTTATTAGTTTTTACTATGTTTAAAATGTATGTATCTAAAATTGTAACTTATGAACTAACGAATAAAGATATTTCTTTCTTTTTATTTCTTAAATAAATAAATCTGCTTCAGACGGCATGAGTTGTTTAAAATGTAAAACAATATTTAAACCTGAAGACACATACACATAACATTGGACACTAAGTTGCCTCACACAGCCCTCCCTCAACTCAGAGTATGCCCAGTATTGCCCAGCTTAGCTTGTTAAAGTCCTCGCCTAGTATTAGTCTACAAATTCTATTCGTACAACAATTACCTACTTTTCCGACCTCAACAGTACTATTCCGCATCACATCAATAATTCAAACAACGTGGCCTGCTTTGTGCCACTCCATCATCACTAACGTATGGATAATTATATAAATATACACACATTTTGCTCGCATTACACCCGTCCTCTGATTACTCTTACTCACAAGGCCGTGACTGTCGCGCACTTGTTTATCACCGCCGACAGCCACGAATTCGTCTACCCCATTACGTCATATTTTATCTCATGAATTTTATTCTCCTGGGGTATTTATCTTTCTTAACTCGCCCGACGACGCTGCCAAAAGTTTACGAAACCTGTTTAGGTTTCCGTGTTCAAATTGCTCGTGTTTTGTCGCAAGCTGACGCAAGCTGAGTTTTTGGAGAAATAAGCAAAAGTTCATCTATTTCTTGGGACCTTTTTTTATGGTTATAAGATAGTTAACAAGCCTGCAGTACCACCCATCCGCTGCCATCCATGACACTAAGACTGACTTTGAACAAGACTCAGGCTTAGTTAGTCCAGTTAAATAAGAACATTAATTGGTCAATTCGTTAGTATGTAAGCTGAGATACAGATACATAAAGGCATAGTACTATTTCCAGCCACACCTGAACGAGGTCTAGAGCGTACACCACCACGCTGACTTCCGACTTGTGAGTCTCTAGAGACTTACCAAAACAAATGGCCATATTGCCTGGGTTTTAGGGTTCGCTACCCTACATCCCAAAACCCAATTCCAGCTCGCAAACCGAGCATCGCTATGAAAGTGGAGATAAAGTTTAGTTCAGTTCAGACAGGGTTGGTAGAAAATGCTATTAGGCATTATGTTGGCCCTATTTTAGCCTATATGGTGACATGAAAATTAAAATAAAATAAATAAATAAAATAATAAAATGAAACAATTTGAAATTAAAATCCTCACCTGCTTTTTAAATTGTGAACGATTAACAAAACAACTTATTAACAATAACAACTACATGTCCGTAGTTAATAAAATTCAGAAAAATACTGAAACAATACGGTCACGGTTATAATGTGACTACAGGATGTTATTATCAAACGGATGAATTTTATCTGTATATAGCACCCATTCCGTACAAATACCGTCATTTATTATTGCTGAAAATATAATTGCAACATGCCAGAAAAATTATGACCATTTGAATAAACATTAAATATAAATAAAAAAATTAAATATACGCTTACGAATTAAAAGATTAATAGATACTTATATCTATTGATTCCATGTTATAATGGTTGGGATGTTATAATTCCATGGTATAAGGTATTTATTCGTAAACTACACTAAATTTAAACATCACAGTAAGTTAAACGTCTTTGAACATCACTTACGTTCCAATGTGTCCGTTAGTACTTATGTCATCTACTGGAACGGTGACGGAAACATCGTGAAACCTGCATGCCTGAGAGTTCTCATAATGTTCTCAAAGGCATGTGAAATCCGCCAATCCGCAATTGGCCAGCGTGGCGGACTATGGCTTAAACCCACCTATTCCGAGGGGAGACCCGTGCCCTAAAGCAGCATGAAGGGTGGTAGAGGCATATCGGCAGAGAGTTGCATATCAAATTCTAGAGCTCTAATAAAATGTTAAGTCTTCTATCAGTATAATAAAACCGAACTTTAGTCAACTACATAATCTCGCCGCAATCGCCTGTGTAATGAAAAATTATGTGACTTCTTGCGCTTGAATCAGGGAAAGGGAACCTTAATTGACTTTTCTCTTTTGTCTTCTGAGGAAATGCGAATGTGGGAGAAATCCTAATAAAACCACTAAATGTTAAGTCCTAGATCTATTCTGTTTTGTTTAATTAAAATATTATGTTATAAGTATGTACATATGTGCTGGACTATACATATATAATAATTATCGCTTTCGTTTGACTAGATGGCAGTACCTACTAAAAAAAATGTTTTCGATTGGATGTATACCTTAGTAATTATTACTTCGTTTTGAAATCACAAGATTCACGTTATTTTTTTACACTTGAATTTTCTCTCGCACATAAATTTATGGTACGGGATAACAGGAAGAAATACACTTATATCTTTAGGTGTAGTTAATATCAATTGTATATTTATTAAATCGTTTCTAATTAATTGGGATATATTGTTAGATAGTAATGCAAGTAAGTATGAAGTTTTTATATTATTAAATCTTCTTGTCTTCAGAACTTGGGTTTAAATGTTTGAACATATTGCCGCGCCGCCGCGCCGCTGTCGCAAATATGACCATGGTTATGAAATTGTCTTTAGCTTAATTTAAATGTGTGTTTTAGTCGTTGAATAAGTTGAATAAGTAATGTCAAGCTGGAATATCGAATAATTTGGAGTAAAAACTGAAGGTATATTTCATTTTAATTAATTTTTTTCGTGCTAATGTATTTTTACAAGGTATTCTTAATTACCAGCAACCGTTTCTATGGAATTTTATTTATTTGTTTAGTTATACAGTATTTATTAAATATAAAAAGTATTTGTGTCTGGAAGACTAACGTGGCATTTCCAAAGGGGTCCTATGGAAAACCAGTGCTAGTTGTCGGAGTCCCGTATAACGCTGAGCCCCTACCACTTATTATTAATGTATACTAGTATGCAGTAAAACTGTTTGTATGTTTTTTACAAAATAAATGTTCATCATCATCATCTTAAAAGAATTTACCAGCGCCTGCAGTTACTAATGGATTTCGATGAAACATCTACAATCTGTTCAATTTACAACCACAGTAATGAGGCAATTTACGGCAGATCTGTAATCGGAACGTAATCTTGTTCCGGAATTCAGATAATCGGCTTTAAATGCAAGCCTTTTGCGAGATTAAACGAGATTTGCATAGAAGCTGCGAAGCGATCGCAAAGTGAATAATGAGGATAAATAAATCTTTTGTCACCACAGGACTTACAAAAAAGTATATTATGGATATCAGAAAGCAAACGAACATGTAATACTAACCAGCCGCTGCTGCCAGTTATCATTTTTTTTTTTTTTTTTTATGGATACAGGATAGCAAACGAGTTTGCAGCACCACCCATCCGCTGCCGCCCATGACAACTGTGACTGACTTTGAACAAGACTCAATTAGGGACTGGGATGGTTAGTCCAATTAGTTGAGAAAGTTAATTAGAACATTAGTTGGTCAGTTCGTTAGTAGGTATGAGGACTGGGGACTGTTAGTGATAGTTAGTCCTGTTAGTTGGTGTTAGTAATAGTCCAGTTAGTACTTGTTAGTAGGAGTCTCGTTCTAAGTCAGTCACTGTTGTGTTGCTACCCTTGAGGACTAAGATGGTCGCCTCTAAAGAAGTGTAACCGGAATCCACACCTTTCCAACCGGACCACAATTGCTTTAAAAACAATTATTACACGGCAGAAATGGTACTAAGTACCGTGGCGGGCGGTGGTACTGCCCCGGGCGAACTCTATATGGAACCAATTAGCTTTCATATAAAACCTATTTGGTTCCCTATAGGCTCTACCACCACATTAACTGTGACAGACATACAAGACGCATATTAATAGGGACTGGAATGCTTAGTCCAGTTAGCAAGCAAAAATAGAATCATCCCAATCAGAATAATTCATAAGCTAGGCTATTAATTAAAAAAAAGGCTTTTTAATTTTTATAATAGTTCGTAATAGGCATCTGAAAAGCTAATTAATTTGAGAAATCTTTAAAAAAATAACTGTATTTCGATACGAAATTAAATGAGAAAAATACGTAAGAAAAATTTATATATTAAATTAATATTGTCCTCGTCTATACTAATATTATAAAGAGGAAACATTTGTTTGTAATTTTTTCACACAAAAACTACTAGACCGATTTCAAAAACCATTAGAAAGCTGCATCTTCACTGAGTGACTCTATCTAATATTACTAGGTTTAAACGAAACTATTGTTATATTATCTGATTCCACGCGAGCGAAGCTGCGGGCGTCCACTAGTAGTTCATAAATTTGATGAATACAAAAACTGAGCACTTAAAAATCCTAATCTAAATTAAATGAATAAAATCGTAAAAAATTAATAACTCTCGAAGTTTATGAAATATCACTTGATAAATTTTAATAACGTCGGTTAAATAATCAAATCCTCAGAAACAGCCAAGACATATTTCTCACAAATTGAAAAAATAAATGCCTATCAATATTTTACGTATAAATTATGGTTAAAGTCAGTACTTTCATTTTTAACAACACATTTATTGGTAAGATTAATGATTTTACTTTTGATTCTGACCTATAAAAAAAGAATTTTCGACCATAACATTTTAAATTCAAACTCGAAATTCCGTATTGTTTTAATTTTTAATTTAATTTAAAATTATTAACTTTAAAATTATTTAAACTGAGTGATTCTTAATTTTTTTAAAATTATTATTAAACATTATGCATATTATATTATTATCAAACATTTGTAAGTAATTTATTACAATAAAATGCACCAAGGGATTGAATAATACGCCGAATAAATCACATTAATCAATAGAAAAGTATTTCCAAACAGTATATTTTTAAGCAAGACAAGACAAGGAGCACTAACCTTCACTAGCGCGCGTTTCCCTCGAGTCGTCCACAATCAACAGGTGGGGCCGCCTCACTCGTTCGAGCTCGGCGGGCGCGGTGCTAGCGACTCGCGGGACGCCCATCGCGGCCGGGGGTCTGGGCGCGAATGCCCGACCCGACCGCTGCAGGTGGCTCATATCCGACGTCACAAAATTTCGAAAATCGAACCCCGCTATATGCGAAATCAATCGCTGCTGCGGCTGTGCTGGCTGTTCAGAAACTACTGTTCTTTTCTGTCTCGGTGGAAAAGAGGGGATGTCGTGTGATATTCCCGGACGACGTTTTTATTCCATACCCAAAGGATGACAAACGGAATTCTATCAATATGATTCCGCTGTCTACCTGTGTGTCACAGGGCTCTATCTCTATAATGGAATTTTTAGACACTTTAGAAATTTCCACAGAATGTATGTTACGTGGGCCGCTATCAATACAATTAATAAAAATGTTAAACACTAAGATCCCAAAGTAACCTTGAAGAAACGCTCGGTGTTAAACAACCCTATGTCCGACTTGACAGTTTTTTTATTAATTTCAATTAATTTCAGCTATGAACTTACGATTGGTTGGACGGATGATGTGACATGATACGGATTATGGATGATTGATCGCCGTAGGATCGTCGCGCCAAAAAAGATTATTGTGGGAATCGCTGTAACGGCTTGACAGAATCTATTGACAATAAATATTGGAAAACTCTTGAAAGTCAGTAGTGATGAAGATCTCGATCGCATCCAGAAAGCAACTAAAGCGTTGTTTAAAAAAAAATCATTTCTCCCGTGACATTTTGACGAGTGAATTTTTTTGAGAGAAAAAACGAGTTGATTTTTTTTAATTCCAACTTTATTTTTGGTTGTTGTGTTTGGCTCACTCAAAAATTTCGGTATGCGTGATAACGAGTTGAGTTTCAGAACTCGTTTCTGGATAGGATGGAAGAATAAAAATCATTGCTCAAAACATTGTATTAAGGCGCGTTTATTACCACTTCACGCTATACACCATACATATTACTCGTAATGTGCAATAACAGCTGGTTAATGCCAAATTAACCACCGTTGCCTTAAATGTAAATCTTTAATTGCATGTCAGAGCATTTGGCGATCATAGACAGTTTTAGACCTCCCGCAGAATGGAAACCTGCATGTCTGAGAGATTTCCCTAATGTTCTCAAAAGCATGTGTAGTCCGCAAATCTGCACTTGGCCAGCGTAGTATATGTGGCCTAATCCCTCCCAGTCTGAGAGTAGACCGGGGACCCGTGAGTGGGACAAAAATAGGGTTGTGGTCAGTGCGCGTGTAATGTTTGAGCAAGAATAAATTGTCTTTCAAGAAGGTGCTGGCATTTCATTTTGAATCCCTGTCCGACGTAACAATAGTTATTCTGAATTCCTATTAGAAGTCAGTGAGGGCACCGGTTATCCGATCAGCATTATTGGCGAGCCTTATGACTCAGGTACGGCATAATAGCATCATGAAATTCAATGGCAGATTTTCCGTTTTTCCGGTGTTCGCAGATTCCGCTGGTATTAAAGCTAAATGTATCGATATCGACACCAAAAATGGTAATTGTAACTGATATTCGATCTAATAAAATGTTATTAGTCAATTTATAAGATGTAGGGCTTTTGTGCCACGTTTTACGAATAAAATAACGTCTTTATAGTATCTAGTATATGACTAGATTTCATGGAGTACAGTAATTATGTTAGAACAAATAAAACTTATATTCACTTGTTTTCTCAATCCACCTTGATGTTGATATGACACTATTGTATAAAAATATCTGATTTGATTAGAACAGAGGAGCAATTTTTTTAAATCATAGCATGTCAACTGATATTTGCTGACAAATATAACTGAGTTTTGCTTTGTTGAGAGGAGAATTTCATCTGAATTATTCATGCTTATAAGTGCTTACGCATAATAAATTATGGACAAGCTCCCTCCAATTACTATAGATCAAGCCATAGACACAGCTGACAAACGTAGTTTACCGAGATTAAGCGTTAATGATAGACGATATAAAACGATGGAAGGCACAATGTGGGTGTCATTTATATAGGCGATCGTTCATCGGAGATGAATAGCGTCTACGGTGAGTAAAGCTATGAAAATTGCAATGAAAATTGATAATAAAACCTTTGACGCCATTCCTTTAGAAACATAAAGTCGTTCATATCACAGAATAGTGTTTTATCTGTACGATTTTTATTGCAACGTTATTGCGAAACGAGCTTTTGAAGCACTTAGTTTTCGAATTTCGAACATTCATTTCTTGCTCACAGGAATGAGTTTTCCTTAGTGACAGAAAAATTGGTAAATTATTTCAACAGAATTGAAAACGAGTATGTAATTTCATCTATGATCACTCGTATTATATCTATGGCACCTTTCGAATAGGAAATAAGACTGTATTTATTAATTTTCTTTATTTTTTAATTTGGGTCCTGTAAAATTGAATTATAAGAAGGTTCTCCATTCCTTACAAAAGTAGAAGTATTACCCACTTGGAACCCTGATCTTGGTCGTTTGACTATCGTTCGTCTTTCTATCAAAAGAAAATGTTTTTGTTTCTATTTCTGATAAACAAGTTGCTTGATTATTATTAATAATATCTAAGACTGATATTTAATAATAGGTACAACGCTTGATATTTACTAATAGGTACGCTTTTATTTTATTTTGATTTAGATTTTAGTTCAATTAACTTCCTACGTAGTTATAAGTTCCAGCAATTTCGGTTCAATTTAGTTCCGTAGACTAAGCAGGGTTGCTAAGCTGCAACCCTGCTCCAGTGTCCAGCAGTGGGATATTGCTGCTGGGATGTCAATATCCCACTGCTGGACACAGGTCTCGATAAGGCTTATCGACTGTTTTCACGTTTAAAAACAACCGGGACCGACGGCTTAACGTGCCCTCCGAAGCACGATAGCGCCCATGATATTGTGCCACTTAACTCTGTCAATTACATTAAATCGATGCGATCCATTGGGCTATGGACGCTACGCTACTTCCGTAATATGTTACAATTTAAAAGTACTTAAATGACTAGGAGAGTTTTAAATAACATTAACCATAATTATATGTCACACGTTTTATTTGTCATTTAATACATGACTTCATCTAATTAATGAAACGTTACACTGGCGAAATCAGTCTTTACCGAAAAACAGAATAGGTTGGGGGAAAACGTTGTGGGCGGCAGGAAAAAGGAAGAAAAATTTATAGATAGCAAAATAATAGATAGCTAACTACACCAGTAATATCCACTCACTAAGAATCTGGGAGGTTCCGGGTTCAATCCCAATGGCATACACCAATGACTTCTTATGTGAAAAAATTCGTTGTCACCTGCTGTAAGAGTACACCATATTATTGAAGGCATGTTAAGTCTGCCAACCCGCACTTGTCCAGCGTGGAGGTCTACTACTGTTCATGGAAACCAGTGCCCAACTGGGTAGACGTTATTTATGGTGTCTTATTTCGCAGTAGGCAAAAGCCTAGTATCAAAAACAAATGAATATCGTTTACCCCATTCAACTCACGTTCGCGAGCTCAATATTGCTCCCAATATTAATTTAAACAACCCAGTGTCACAACACCGAGTAACACGTAGGAAAATTAGTACCAGCTGACGTTAATTACCACCGGTTGGTTGGAGACACCCCTCTGAATCTAATTACCGGTTTACGTACCTATACGCTGAAGTACCTATATTACGTGTTAAAACGGCGATAGTTAATAGAAAGAAATTAAATATCTCTTACTGGAATGATGAAGGAAAACATAGTGAAATCTGCATGCCTGAGAGATGTCCATAAAGTTTTGCATAGTCTACTTCTGCACTTGGCCAGTTTGGTGAACTATGATCTAAATACTCCCAGTCCGACAGGAAACCCATGCCTTACACTATCTTGTATCCATAAAAAAAAGCAAAGGCCCATACAGTTCCACCAGTCTATCGCCACTAACATTATGTTGAATGCAATGATTAATGAAATAAAAAAATAGGTACGACAGTTTTTATAATTTTCAGTTTTCGCAAATGGCACATTTCGTTAATAATGTAAGTAGTAAGAATACGTATTTAACGTATATATAACATTGTATTATTGTATCTACCTTTTTAACACTTCATATACCTATGGTAAAAAGATTTAAAACTCTAATAATGAGGATTGTAAAAAGTAAAAATATGAATAAGATTCAAAACAATTTATCGCATAACACAAATAACAATACTTTTACCCGCGCAGTCGGTGGAATTACTTGTAATAAGTAATTTATTGCATGAATATAGAGATAATTTTGAAGTGTTCCAATACAAAGACACGTACATACATTGGTGTGGATATTATAAATCCTAAAACCTACCTATGTTTACGTCAATGAATATAATACCACAGAATTTAATATTTATTGGTCTTGCCAAATTTACTGGGCTTGTACAATACAAATTATGCACAATACTTGATTATTAAACAATTGTTTTCCGGACTGAAAGGACAAAACGCACACTCCTGGGCAGAGTTTCGTCTTGTTTCACTTCGTGTCTACGAATAGCAACGCATCAGTGAGCAGCTTCGAAAAGGACAAAAGAAACTTGTAACCAAGTGACTTATGCCGACTAATAAATTCAACATTCACAAACAGTCATTTCTCCATTTATTCTTATAAATACATATTAATGTCGAACCGTATACCAACTAAATTTATATTCACATCTCGTACTAACTCGACCGTAACTCGACTAACAACTACAGTTCCTTTTAAATTTCTGTTATAGGCAGGGGATGGTTGTATAGGCCCTAAATAACGATACCCTTAAATCTACCTTAATTATTGTTGACCAAGAAACCACAGTGAGTATCTCTGATTAAAAAATCAGCAATAAAAGATAAAAGTAATTTGAAAGCAGAAAAACGTAAAAGCAGCCGCCTTCCTCCGTTTATCTCTTTTAAGCAATATCCTTTTATCCCAAACAGTTGGCGCTCGGTCTTATTGGAAAACGTTGTTGCTGTGCGGACTCTACCTTGACCCAGAACATTTTTTCTCGACTCAAACTTAAACATTAATAGTTTCAAAACTCAAAAACATTTTATGTAATACGCTTTTATAAAACATTTTAATAAAAATCCTCCTTTCTTTCTTAGTCACTACATCGCACTGCGCGGCAGAACGTCTGGTCTATGAGTAGCTAAAACAGAGAAAGATAAGCGATTCTCATGTAGGCATATTTACACATTTAACTTACGAGTATTATATGGCATAGCAAACAAATAGGTTCTTTTTAACCCAAATACTCTCCAAACACAAAGGATTGTGATGATTATTATGATATTTTTATTGCTACATGTATTGCAGCTCTTGACGAACCTAATATGAATAAAAAAACGTGATATCTAGTCAAGCCGCTGAGCATGGAGGAGTTCTTACGATAGGAGCCATGCCTGGGTGTAGAATCAGATGCTTAACTTATAAGTTGTCATCGGATTTGAACTAATATGTAAAACTTTGTAGGATGTGTAGTTCAAACTCATCTAGCAAACCAGCTAGCAAACCCGTCTAACCACCATTGCAAACAAATAAAAAGCAATTGAAAATTACAGGTTACTAGTGACTGCCCGTGGCTTTGATCGCGTTGAGTCATGGCGAAAAGTCATGGCTGAATGGCTGTTAAAAATCTGCAAAGTACCTTACACAGTACTACATCAGTGGATTGAGTGTGTGAGGAGTTATTAGGAACTTTTATTTAGTATTGATTAGTATAATAACTGTTTAGGGCAATATGGCGCATTTAGACTGGGTCGTTAACTCGTATTCGAGTCACCGTATGACTTTACTTGATTATTTGCGACAGACTTGTTATAACATGTTTCCCGTAGAAAAAGTTATAGTTACGAGTTGGGGAAGGCAAAATAAAAGAAGTGAACTGGCATGTAATGGATAAGATGGATGCCTACTAACCACGTATCTATACTAATATTTTAAAGAGGAAAGAATTGTTTGTAATGTTTTCACACAAAAACTACTGGACCGAATTCAAAAATTATTTCACCATTAGAAAGCTTTATCTTCACTGAGTGACATAGTCTATATAATATTACTAGGTGTAAACGAAACTATTGTTAATTAGCCTAACTAATTCCACGCGAGCGAAGCTAAGGGCGTCCACTAGTTTTGAATAAAATGACATAGAGGGTAAAAAAAACAGTCCATTAAGTACTATGTTATCAATAACATTAAATCCATGTGAGTGATAATCACTTACCGTCCATTATATCTTCACAAAGCCTAACCGAATACCTCCGTGACTGCGTTTACACTAAATACTTCAATAGAATTACCGCAAAATTATTTTAGAAAATATATTTTATAGAGGTCACTCGTCTCTATTGAACTTATGCTGTCGAGTTTAATAAAGTTTTGTTTGAACTTGTCAATTGTCTGCAGTCAGAATTAGTTACCAATTTATTTTGTGTAATTGGAGTGTTCTCAGGTGGCAGTCAGATGGGAGCATTTTCATCCATTCACCCCTCACCGTCGGGAGGTTTAAATAACTTTTATTCGAATACTATTCAGGTATTAGGTAGGTACTTGGCCCTATAAACATCTTATAGAAATTACTAATACGTCCCATTCCGTTCCTGAGGACTAATCAACGTTTGTCGGCAAATTAATCGAGCTACAAGTTCGTTTGCTATCTAATATTCATAAAAAGGTCGTAGAGAAACACTTAGTTATTTCCTTGTAGTAAATTTTAATACTATTAACAATTTTAAGCCATAACAATGTTTGCTTCCCACAGTTAAAGTATATATAGTATGGTTGCTGAAACGAAAGTCTCAGCAATGCACACTACAAATATGTTCTAAAACGTATTTCGGCTACAGGGCCGGACTGCGAACATCAAAAATGAAAATGGTTTACTCAGTAGAAAACTATACAGCCCACACTATTTTGAAAGTTCTTTTATACATAACGATACGACTTTTAATGTAATTTTACCTGTTTTACAACAAAATTACAAGTTTGAAAAAATTAAAAAAAAAATTCTTATAAAATAAAATAAAAAAAAACCAAACAAAATGTCTATTTAAATCAACGATAAGCAACTAATATTTCTACTAAAATGTTACAGTTATTGTAAATATTAGTAGAAATATGTGTGTATTATATACCTCTGCCTACCCCTTCGGAGAAATACGGACATGATGTTATGTTATAGGCAAGCTCACTAAGAATATCGCTCTATAAATTGTCAATAACGGCTCCATAACTTATAGTAGTCCCTTATTTATACGCGAAGCAAATACTTTGCACCCCATTTTAAGAAAATTACATGAACATTATTATAAGTATTAATAACGTTCAAACTTTCTAATTGGGACCACCCGACGACCACTATGAATAAATCTATATAAATATTATAAAGAGGAAAGATTTCCTTGTAATGTTTTCACGCAAAACAACCGGACCGATTTCAAAAATTCTTTCACCATTAGAAGGCTGCATCTTAACTGAGTGACTTTGGCTATATTATTACTAGGTGTAAACGAAACTTGTTGTCTAATTCCACGCGAGCGAAGCTGCGGGCGTCCACTAGTTATTAATACGCCGTATGCAAATTCGTAGTATCTGCGTAGCGCGTAGATGTTCGTTGTACTACGCCGTAGCTTTTTCATTCCGCCGTACATTCCACGTGATGGTTTAGTAAAGTAAGCATTATTTCAGTCTCTATTATGTTTGTTCAAATTTGTTTGAGCGCAACATTTATGTTTCATATATAGTCATTAAATAGTTTATTACTTATTTTCACAAACAAAACAAAGCAAAGCAGGGACCTGCTAAAAAGATCATTAAAAATGACTATGCGTGTATGTGTCAATGGATTTTAAATCATGATCATTGCGGTGGACGATGTCAAATTATGCATACATATATTACTAATTTCATGTAAGTACCATGTCCATCATGTGTTGAATCATATATCTACAATTAAAGCGTTTTTGTAATTTCAATCTACAAAGGGTAGCAAAAGGGAATGAAAGTTCTGATTAAAGTGAATTTATGATCCAGGAATAAAGTTTGAAAATCCATTAACGGAATCAGGTTTAATTTGATTCGGCTTAACATTTCGTTACACGCGGATACTAAAGATAAAAAAAGGTTCCTTTCGGTTTCATTAGGTAGTTTCATCAATTTCATTAGTATGCAACTATGCCCAGTATGTATTAGTTGGTTTCCACAAGGTCTGGTTTTGATAATATTGATTTTGTGAATATACCTGACTTTTTTAATATAACTTGTATTGTTTTGTTTATAATTTGTTTGCTTATTAATTTAGTTTAGTTATAGACTAGCTTATTAATTTTCTGAAAAATTCCACGCGAGTTAAGCGGGTGTTTAGTAGTTCATAAAAAATATAACATATAAACACGTCTGTATTTCTCCGTAGGAGTATGCAGAGATGTAAAGCACTTACTTTCTACCAATAATGGGGTAAATTGAATAACATTACATTTAATCGGCCAGAGCCTATTACGATCAAACGGACACAAATCCAAGATCCGAGTCTACTCACAACTTCTGCTATCAGAAATTCTAATTAGAAAATCCCACTAACTTTCCAAGATATCAAACCCAGTACTAAAATAATAACCCACCACCCACCGAATCCAGTATAATAATAGGCAACAGAAAAGCAGGTTGAACATATTCTCGTCTTATCCCCAAGCGCCCGTTGGTACCCGCCGGAGGCGTTCAGAAGCAATTGGCTGAACTATTCTTTGTGTTCTCTTAATTGTATTTTAACTAATTACAAAGATTTAATTAAGTAAGTTTATTTTGCGAACCGCCAAACCCTGTTGCGGTGTCCTAGAGAATATATTAATTTTAAAATCCACCGATCTTTACACAGTAACGTACACTAGTGTATTTCTGAAAACACTTGAGCATGCAGGTTTCTTCACGATTTTGTCCGTCATCCTTACATATAATTTCTTAAATCGCACATAACCTATTAATTGGTGCGTGCCGCTTAAATTTAAACCCACACCCCATTGAGTAAGTGGTGAGTTCGAGTGGCGACTTTATGCCTTGCTCAACATAAATACAGCGCGAATGTGGTGTAGGCCAGCCCTAACTATTATAATTATATATATTAATGTCCGTTTGTTAATTTTTTCCACCGCGATTTTTTCCAAGGCGAA
Organism: Carterocephalus palaemon; assembly: GCA_944567765.1. Taxonomy (NCBI): domain Eukaryota; kingdom Metazoa; phylum Arthropoda; class Insecta; order Lepidoptera; family Hesperiidae; genus Carterocephalus; species Carterocephalus palaemon. The sequence continues at coordinate 3,108,993 of OX155658.1, read as the reverse complement.
ACTGCGTGCAAAAGCTAGTTGTTTGAATAGTAGAAGTAGAATAATCACAAAACTAATAAACTTCTAAAGGTAAAGATAACTTGTATAATAAGTTCTACATGGTCCGAAAGCCCTAACTAAGCTGGTTTTGATAATATTCAATAGGACATGATAACAATGGTGGCCTTGATAAAGATTTATTACATCAACCGTGGTTTAAGTACTAGTTTTACTATGCGATAGAAGCGAACAAACTAAGAGAAAGCAATTACTTTTTGTACTTAAAAATTAATAAAAATTATTTGGTGTAATGAGTAATTATTGTAAGGGTCTGGGGGAATCGCCAAGGTTTGCAGTTTCATCCACATCTTGAGTCCTGTTCATCAACCACCATCCACTTCTCGTGGTACTTTCTTAGGTCGACAAGTCACCTGGTGAACTTCCAGCCGAGGTATTTACAGTGTTTTAACTACGAAACAAAGTGCTCTATGAAGAGTTTAAATCACGTCTTTCACGGCCAGCACGGCAAGTCTTTCTTTATATGAAATTGGAAATAATACAATAGTGCTATCTATCTTGTAGTTTATCGCTTGCGATAAAACAGGGAAGTGTTGGATTTACCCGGTTTTCCATCCTAACTAGATCTACGCTGATGTAATATTCAAGGTTAATATTAGGACGAAAGGATACACTGGATCAGAAAGGGACTGGATGGGACTTTTAATAACAACTGATAACTGGTCAGTTAGTTGGTATGTATGAACTATTAAAGAAGAGGCTTTTCGTGACAACCAATATTCAATTATTATCTGAACATGTTAGTTCAGATAATAATTGAAAATTTTATGTTAAATCAATTGTTAGTAAGAATTGCGTTCCAAATCGGTCACATATGCGTTGCTTCCCACTAGATGATCACCGATATCAAAGTGTAACTTTGACACAAAGTCCCACTTGGAACACTAATTGAACACATTATTACAAAACATGATCTAAGTTATGTATTAAGTACAGTATTTAAGCACTGCCTGCATTATTATTATTATGTATTTTGTGGTACTGCACTAAAATTACACACTTATTACGCAATTATTAGATTTAAACATTTCTAACGTGAAACGAACAAACCTAGTTAAGCAAAAACCTATTAAAGAAGCTGACATGGTAAGCAATAAGCACGCTACTATGAACTACACTCTACTATACAATCTGCCCCATTGTTACTAAGTAATGAAAGAAAACAATTGTATGACGCGCTCCACTCTCTAGAATCAATATTGTTTCACCTTCTAAGCTATTCTCATTCAATCATAAAAGTCCTCGTAATAGTCGGTATTATTCTTGACCATAGAACATGACCTTTCGACCTTGCGTCCGCAACAAAATGTATGGCGTATTAAAACACTTAGTACCTACGTGTATACATACTCCAACAAATACATGAGTAAATATACCGTCATTTTCTTACTAGAGTGGCATTCTTACTCAAAGAAAAGGTCCCTAATGGAACCTTGTTGTTGCACAAGTTTTTGAGGATATTTATGCGATGTGTGATGACTGAGTTTTTTTTTCACAAAGGAGAGCTAGTCATATAAAACCTGTTAATAGATAGTAATAATATCCCAAACAACTAATTTTTCTAACAAATACTTTATTTTAAAATTTATAAATTCATATGTGATCGATCGAGTTAAGCAACGTCGGGCGTAGTCCGTATGTGAATGAGTGACCGCCAGTGGTAAAATTTCATGGGCGCTTACGTTCTTCGGTGGGCATGTCAAGCCTTCAGTCCCAGTTGTTTTTTGTTGTTTTGCTGCCCAGTTGCTTTCCCTTCGAGTTTCTTGAGAACATTCGATAGTGGGTTGGCAACTAAACTCTACCAATCCACATTGGAGCAGCGTGGTGGAAAATGTACTAGAACAACTTAGTCTATGGCAGTAGGTGAGACCCGTGCCAAACAGTGAAACGCCCATTGGTTGTAGCTAATGACTTTAAAGTTAAAACTTAGCTTAACACTTAATTACAATAGAGTTTTAATTCAAAGTCAATCCACATCATTGCTGCCCTTGGTGCGTTATAATATCTTTTATAAAAAAAATCTTAAAATTTTCGATAAAAATAAACTGATAATTCATAGCAAAAAACTTGTTAATCAGTAATATTTTGTTTACTTACTAGGTAAGCGCGTTATTTATTGTTGATAAGAGCTTGTCAAGCAAGACTTTACAGCGTACTTGCACATTTAATAGCCGTTCCTAGTTTTTATTGAAATCTATTGTTAGGAATTAATGTAATCAATCTGAATTGATACTATTCACGTATATTTAGTGGTCGTAACCTAGTCGTATTTTTGAAATGGTTAAATAAAATATCCATACCCAATTATTTCGGTCCATTAGTATGGACATATTAGTATGTATATTAAAAATGCGAAAGTAACTGTCTATCTGTCTGTCTCGCTTTCACGCCAAAACTACTGAACCGATTTAAATGAAATTTGGTACACAGATAGTCTAGAGCCTGAGAAAAGACTTCGGCATAATTTTTAATTGGAAAAAAGTGTTGTAAAGGGTTGAGACCCTTGAAGAGTTGTATGAAAGTATTTTCATTTTCAGAACTATGTAGAAGCATACAATTTATATTTTAGGCTTTGTGGAAGAATCTATTATTATGTCTAATTCCACGCCAGTGAGCTGCGGGCGTCCGCTAGTATTCTTATAAAACATCATTTTTTTTATGCCTTAACTGTTTTTTTTATGATAATGCACCAGATATGTTATATACTATATACTGAAATTTCTAAATAATAATAATGTACCTACTCATCATTTTACCTATTATTGTACGCCATTTTGGTAAGACATAAGTATACTTTCTTTTGTAACTAACATCTGTACACCATGATCCGCAAAATGTTTAACGGTACGTCGACAAGCATACTAAACAACCTTCCTTACCTCACCTTCCTCACCTAACTTACCTTACCTTAATCAATCAAGGCACAGCCACGCACAACACAGCGCCGTCCTGAGGGATCGTGTTTCGTTCCCGGCATCCTAATTAATGGCAATAAAAATCACTTAATTTCCCAATGTTCTGTCAACAGACACACCCCGAGGGTGCGTCTCGTGTTATTGCGTCGTCATGTTTTATTTGTCGTGGCTAAGCATTCATATTTCACCCCACAATACCATTATAATAGGCATAACACTAATTGTGCTTTTAAGTTTTACTACACCAGTTAGGTAGGCTAGATATACGTCCTACTACTTGGCACGGGTCTCCCCCACAGACACTTTGAATCCAATTAATTGTGTTTACATAGTATCTACCTGCCTATTATACAATCTTCTAGAATTATACAATTATGAGATGTAAATTTGAAAACAAAATAGCGAATAATTAAAGTAAAATGTTACAGACAAAATATTCTTGAATAGAACCACAGTTTTTTTTAATCCATGTCTTGAATACCGTGTCGCATTGAGTAGTTCTCAAGATAGAACTAGAGATGGTAGATTTAATTTCTATACGTGACATTCTATTAGCGGCATTTGCCGCATATTATTATATGTAGGTACTCGTATGTGCTACCTATGGATTAATCGAAATATCTCCAAACTGCGATGTAGGTATTCTAGGTACCTATGTAGGTACTCGTATGTGCTACCTACGGATTAATCGAAATATCTCCAAACGGCGATGTAGGTATTCTAGGTACCTATGTAGGTACTCGTATGTGCTACCTACGGATTAATCGAAATATCTCCAAACGGCGATGTAGGTATTCTAGGTACCTATGTAGGTACTCGTATGGCGATGTAGGTATTCTAGGTACCTATGTAGGTACTCGTATGTGCTACCTACGGATTAATCGAAATATCTCCAAACGGCGATGTAGGTATTCTAGGTACCTATGTAGGTACTCGTATGTGCTACCTACGGATTAATCGAAATATCTCCAAACGGCGATGTAGGTATTCTAGGTACCTATGTAGGTACTCGTATGTGCTACCTACGGATTAATCGAAATATCTCCAAACGGCGATGTAGGTATTCTAGGTACCTATGTAGGTACTCGTATGGCGATGTTGGTATTCTAGGTACCTATGTAGGTACTCGTATGGCGATGTTGGTATTCTAGGTACCTATGTAGGTACTCGTATGTGCTACCTACGGATTAATCGAAATATCTCCAAACGGCGATGTAGGTATTCTAGGTACCTATGTAGGTACTCGTATGTGCTACCTACGGATTAATCGAAATATCTCCAAACGGCGATGTAGGTATTCTAGGTACATATGTAGGTACTCGTATGTGCTACCTACGGATTAATCGAAATATCTCCAAACGGCGATGTAGGTATTCTAGGTACCTATGTAGGTACTCGTATGTGCTACCTACGGATTAATCGAAATATCTCCAAACGGCGATGTAGGTATTCTAGGTACCTATGTAGGTACTCGTATGTGCTACCTTCGGATTAATCGAAATATCTCCAAACGGCGATGTAGGTATTCTAGGTACATAATATGTACCTAGAATACCTATAATAAGCGACCTGCTGTTTAGGCAAACGAATATAACATCAGGATACCTGCATGCCCCAGAACTAATTTTGCTTAAGAAACATTTGTATCGTATCTATCAACATAATAACGGGGTCCTGTACGAAATTGTGAGAATAATTTTTTAAATCAATAGTGCTAAGCGTTAAATTGGAATAATATTATAAAATAATTGGTTTAAGTTACTTCGATCCTTAACAAAGTGATCTCATTAAATCGTAAACACGTGAGCGCCGTTGTTTAGCGTCCGCGCAACACCCTCTGCATGTCTATAACTATACCTACATAGCCCAGACCGACCTTATAATGTGTAAGTATACATAATTGACATACAATGAAAATCTAACTAATATACGTCTGTTTTAATAGTAACTTATTGGAAATTATTTTGTTACTAATTTATGTTTTAGATTCAGACATTAGATACCAAATGCATAATGCATGAGTCCCAGCCAGGTGCAAGGGCTGCTTTAAATATGTTTTTTAAACCAACGATAACAGATTGTTATTCATATTTTATACAGCAATTTTCCAAGAGCGTCTGTGAAATCAGCCATTGCATCTCATTCTCAGCAAGGATTCGAATTTGTGGGTGTTTACTAAGAAAATCACAGTAATGATACACAAGTATATATTTCCTCTGTGGTATGTATATAAGGTTATAAATATATATATATAATATTATTATGTTGTGGTCCGGTCAAGTAATCGTGTTTGACGAGTGGGAATGGGAATACATTCAACCATCCATTTGTCCATTTCATACTTTCTGTCGGATTATGGGTACCTCGGCGCTAAAGGGCTGCGGAATTTGTGTTAATTATTTCAAATTATGAACTCCTTATTCATAGCCCTTGGTTGAACCAAGGTAGGTATGAATTAAGAGATAATTCTAGATAAAGGATAACTCTAAGATTATTCTATTTAATCTATTTTGTTAATGCGTAGGTAATGTGTGTTTATGTAAGTATTATAACAGCTTGCATCACACATTACTTATGTGTTTATATATGCCCTGATGATGTTCAATTTGGGGGCGAAACACGTTTTGGTGTTGGTACGTATGTTGGTGAATAATTTCATAGTTACATTTGCATATTTCCTATGTGGGAGGGAGGGAGATGCTATAAAAGTGAAAGTTCACACGATCATACGCTTTGTTCGCGGGTTTTTCCAAAGTAGATTTAACTAACTTTATCTATATATATAAAAGGAGAAGCTGACTGACTGACTGACTGACTGACTGACTGACTGACTGACTGACTGACTGACATATCAACACAGGGCCTAAACTACAAGGATTAAAAACTTGATATTTTGCACAGGGGTTCCTTTTATAACATAGGGGAGCACTAAGAAAGGATTTTTGAAAATTCACCCCCTAAGAGGGTAAAACGGGGGTGCAAAGTTAGTATGAAACTTTGCCGTTTTTTAAGTTAGTGAATGTCTAATTCCACGCGAGCGAAGCGGGCGTCCACTAGTAACAATATATTATATAATTATATATGTAACACCTGATACAATCAATATACAATAACACAGTAAACGAACGAGTAAAAGCCATGACGAGCTCCGGTTAGCTAAACACTAACGCGTACGTTGGGATCACAGGTTAGGAGAGGACTTTTACTTTCCATCAACTCTTACTGCGACATTGATAGTCAAACTATCAAACCAAATCAAATCGAATCAAATCTTTTATTTCGCTAAAAGATGATTGGACACGAACACAATACTTCTCATGCAGCATTCGAATGCAGCATAGTATATATGGAATGTATTAAAATAAAGAAAATCTAGATAGATTTAAATATATACGTCAAATTTAGCTTAGTTACGCATCATCAAATGTTCCTACTAAATGTTCTTTAAAGTTTGCAATCAATCAAAAAATACGGCCATGTCGATTGTTGCTGTCCAGATGCCAGCATTTTATTTTAAATTTTAAAATAAAACCGTTTATAAAGTAGACAAGTATGTCACATTTGCTCTGAGACTAACACACTTAACCTTATTAAATTTAAATAAATAGAGAAGCCTGCTCCACATAATTGTAGCTTTAATTTGCTCACACAGTCGATTACAGCTAGGCAATGTCCACATTGTCCACACGACCACCTTTATACTGCGCTAATCTATTTTAATTCCAATCAAGCGTCCCTAAGGTTTTTTTCAACAAAATCATATTTTGATGCCGTGCACAAAAATTATTCGTACAATGTACTTTATTTTCCGCTGTTTACTTGCTAAAACTGGCTTGAGAGTCAAATGTGATACATAAATCATTCTCTACCAGCCAACCATTGGGCTAACCAGATAGTCACGAAGAGCATTCTAATTTTATTTTTAAATCATTTCATCGATAAAAATATCAAACTAGCAAGTCACTGGTAGTTAAATTCAAATTCTTATACATATATTATAAAGGGACGACGCGACGGGAGGAGCTTTTGAAAATAAATAAAAGCCCTGGGATCGTAGGTAAGTATGAAAGATGCAGGCAGATTTAATATACGTTCCCTGGCTACGACGGAGAAAGGATACAATAAAGAGGCAACAGAAGGAAAACAACACGGAATGTGAATGACGAGAGCGTTTGATATAATAAATAATAATAATAATAAACGGGCCCGTTGGCGCATTCGGTAGTGACCCTGCCTGTTACGGCAGAGGTCGTGGGTTTGAATCCCACTCAGTACAAACATTCGTGTGACGAACACTTGTGTTCTGTGTCTGGATGTTAATATTATCTATTTAAGTGTGTGTTTAAAAATATAATATGTATGTATATCAGTCCCTGACACCCACCACAGTCCACCACAGGCTCGCGCCTAATTTGGGGTCAGATGGCCGTGTGTGAGAATGTCCATGATATTTATATTATTATTATATTTACCTAAAGTAAAGGCGTGTTATAAATAGAATTTTATAATTAATAGAGTTTTATACGCCTTCATGTGCGTCTCATTTTCATAGCTGTTCGAATAAATTAACCAGCAATATTGGGAAAGGAAAAACGAGTATTTTTTATATAGACATAAAAAATATAGGTTCGAGTTCACATTTCGAACAACACCTACGTCGGGCAGATGTTTCTAAAGGGAAAATGTCTCTTGAATTAGGCGTTGTTGCGGTCTTTGTCAGCCTTGATATCTATAAGACTTTGACGTTTGCTGTTGAGAATCCAAGAGCGAGATTTTATTAATTATCTTATTTAGAAATTTAGAAGATAATTAATAATATGAAAGCAACCGCCAGTCCATAATAAGAATATTCTAATATAATATTATTTATCGCTTCCATTTATATATACCAACAATTATCATGCTACTTTCATGCAACATAATAGTTTAGGTCTGTTCAAATTTATGAATGCATAAACTTGCACGGCTGCATGGTAAAATCCTCTAGCAACAATAGATCTTTTAGGTCGCAGTGGCTAATGGGCTTAACTAACACGCCCTCCCTCTAAAATACTTTCTGGTTTCGCTTAATTTTTGCTATATTTGCTGGTGTTCCAAATGCCCAGTTACTAATACTTTAACTGTCCGAATATATTACTACACTTGAGTAACAATAGCAATACCGTATACAATTCACGAAGAGTGAATATGTAATAGGAATTCAATGGATTTCCTCAGGTTTTTTTCACAACAGTACTGAAGTTTTTCTCTGGGATATCCAGGAGCTAATCAGCTAAAAGCTATGAAGCTAAAAGTACAGCACCCATTTCTAGTGCTTGTAAAATACAATAGAAGATAGGTAATACGTTTGCCTGGTTATTTGTAAAAGTACAATGGATGTATTAATTTAAAGGGTCAGGGCAAATGTATCAGGTTGAAATATCATATTATTATAATCTTGTAATAAAAAGAACCGTTTCTCATAGTGAACTCAAAGAACGACTTAAGAAGGTCCATTAACTTACAAAACAGACCGTCAAGATAACGTAAGTATTGGTAATCCGACCAAATTAACTCTTACAGAAAATTTATTCAGATCCAATGAATAATTTTTAGCGCTGAAAATTACGCATCTGGATAAATTTTGTTTTATTAACTTCTTCAAACGAAGTTTGTTGATGTACTTAATTTAGATAATGTAAGTTTTAGATTTCGCTTTATCTAGTGCTTGTAGTATGCTCAAGACCTCCCGTAGCTGTGTCTGTGGGGAAGACCCGTGCCCAGCAGTGGGTCGTCTATGGGTTGTTGCGAGCTAGTACTTGTCTAATAACGTTCTAAGAACCTTCCGCCTCGTGTGTTAACTTCCACTTGTGACATGAAAACGAAAACATTTCACAACATAACACATTTTTTTTCTTCTTCACTATCTACCTACCATTTGAATAAACCGTAAAGCATTATTACATTACTAGTGGACGCCCGCATCTTCGCTCGCGTGGAATTAGACATAACAATAGTTTTGCTTACACCTAGTAATATTACGTATATGCAGCCTCTGTCACTCAGCGAAGATGCAGCTTTCTAATGGTGATTTTGAAATCGGTCCAGTAGTTTTTGTGTGAAAACATTACAAACAAATGTTTCCTCTTTATAATATTTGTTTATTACTGAACGATTCGTGAGTGTCTATATTCATAGTTGAAGTTACCGGCTTACTCACGTGTGATTTAAGTCCGAAAGCGGACAGCGACAGTGATGTCGTCATGACAGAGCGAGCTGCGCGCGCGCTAGCCCGCAGTGTACGCCGTGCCCGCCGCGAACGCGTTCACTCCTGAAGATGATCATCGTAATAGATCGAAACTAGTCGGCCTATTTCCGACTTAAATCACACGTGAGTAAGCCGGTAACTTCAACTATGAATATTTGTTTAGAATACATTACCGTAATACATTATAACTTTTATTTTTTAATTAACGCTCTATCTATTGGTGAATCCAGTTTGAAAACCCATCTAGTTGCACAGCCTAATAAGTATCTATTACTTTAATACTGTCAACCTTCGAGCATGTCTGTACAGAGCGAGCGAGGTTCGCGGATTGATGGAGGCAGTAGCCGTACCGAACTACCAAACACTCGTTGGGTTCTAGTAAGTCGAGTGTCACATTTGAGTGACACATTGTACAAACAAAAGGAACAAACTAAGTAAAACAAACTTTTTTCTTGTGGCAACATCACGTACGCCAGCATTTTGCGGGACATCAAAGGCGACGCAATTAATTAGTTTCTGAGATTGGTGTAACTCTGATCAACATATTTGGTGTAACTCTGCTTTATAATATGTATAGTTAAATTATCAATATCAATTGATAAAATTTTAAGTGATTTTTATAAAGTCAACGTTTTAATGTTATGCACATTTTAACACTCTTGTTAAAATCGGTTCAGTTCAAGTAATCATTACAGTATGAATGCAAGAACAATTATTAGAATTAAATTAATTACAGCATAAATAACAAATGCTATGCAAGGAATTTTTGAAAAAACAAAAAAATTTTATCAAAATAGTTGTTGCTTCTTTGTCTATTTGTGCATAAAAATAAAATATACCTCTCAATCTGTACCATTCAAATTATAAATAGTCTAGATAGTTGACTATTTAAAACATAAAGTTGTATTGAAAATGTAGAAAGATAAAGGACCTCATTCATATTAATCATCTGTCAATACAGTTCACGCTCCGTTGTACTGGTCGGGGTTTCTTACCCCGGTCTCCGGGGTCATTTATTTTTTTCTCCTTTTTCCCAATAGTTATTTCTCACACGAAACGATAATAGCCAATTTATCATAACATGTCTATAGGCTTAATAAGAACTTACCTAACCAGAACCGCTTTTGTAATACGAAATGTAGGTATGTTTTGAATACTTTTAGTTTAACACGCAAACGGTGATAGATTAATAAAGTTAATAGAATTTTACATAAGATAGAATTCTGATAGATATAAATCTCATTTATGCACAAATGTAACGAAAATGGAATAATTTGTTTATTTTGTTAATTTCTTTTTCGTTTAATTGAGTACATAAATATTAAAAATAAACAAATAAAAATAATGTAAGATAACCAAAATAACATATTCTTTAAGATTCCTCGTGAATCAATCGTCATCAGGTACATTATCGCTTATGCAATAACACAGGATGTTTTATTACAAACTTCAAGGTTCTACTCCGACGGGTATTTTTTTTTTAAATGATGCAGTTTCGTTTTTATCAAAATCAGCCACGAAATTCCTTTCAGCATTTTCGTGATTCCTTGTATTTTCGATAGGTACCTAGCTCCACCATTCCGCGTTGGAGCAGCCTGTTGAAGTATGATTTAGATGTTCTTCAGCTATGACTATGGGAGAAACCTGTGTCAAACAGAAAGCCTGTGGGTTATTTATTTATTATTATTAGTTAGTTTTTTTGTTGGTGCTTAACTTAGCTACCAAGGTAATTCATAACATTCACCCTGTGTATAAAATAACCTTCGTTTTTTATACCTGTAGAGGTATAAGTTTTTATAACTCTATATAAGATAAAAAAAGGTCGTGAAAAACAGTAAATACGGTGGGTTGTAAAAACCCACCTCGTTAACGCACGGGTTCCTCTCATTTAGGGGAACAAAGCAAACGGCACACACACTTCAGTGCCTTTGTTCTTAAGGACTATGCCCTTTGACCTATACGAAAACGTACCCGGTAACTTATCTCAACTAAAGTTCACATTCTTAAGCAGTTACAATTATACATAGAAGATTATCACTATGTTTTCTATTTATTAGATATGGTAACATACTATTAAATCTTGGAAATTCTCTCTTTTCTCTTCTCTTCTTTTTAAAGCAAAAGGTCGACTTCCCAGAGAAAAAGTAACAGCTTAAAAATGGCGAAATTATTACGTCATACCACCACTAGCGGTCACATACGACACGAGCCTGGTCCGGAGGAGCTTATGAAAGCTACATTCTGTTGATATATTAAAATAATTCCAAGCAAAGTTTCATGCTCGAAAACCTCAATACTTTCAGGATATAAAGTATCATAAAGCCATCTCAGCTCGCAATACATTTTGCATGCATTTCTCCAAATCATTTTGCTACGCTCGCTCGTAGCAGCGTAGCTATTGAGTGAGGTCACCGTAGCACGTGCGTAGCATATTACATTCGTAGCACAATATGAACTATCCGTTAGTAAGAAATTTCGAACATTACGTGGATGGTTCCAACCCAGAGATTAGGTCATTGACGTTGAGGATTTTCCCTCTACAGAAACAAAAAATCGAATGGACTGTCTCGTTGGTCTAGTGGTCGTAACCGCGACTGGCAAGCTAGAGGTCCTGGTTCGATCCCCTGGTAGGGCAACAACTATTAAGTTTTACTATCTTGAAATGCCCGGTAGCAGCTCGGAGTCTGAACTTGTGCTCGGTGTATGTAATAGGCTCATCACCTGTTACATAACTGGTGACAGAGTGGTTGTATACACCCCTCTGCCTATCCCTTCGGGGAAATACAGGCGTGATGTTATGTAAGATATCGCTTCGCTGCGACCCATAGATGTCCCACTGCTGGGCACGGGTCTCCCCCACAGACAAAGCTGCGGGAGGTCTAGAGCATACTCCACCACGCTGCTCCAATGCGGATTGGTGGAAGGGTTAGTGACCAACCCAGTGTAGAATTTTCTCAAGCCACCCGAAGGTTACAACAAGACTTAACGACTGTTTCCACCATTGAAAACAACCGAGACCGACAGCTTTATGTGCCCTCCAAAGCACGGTAGCGTCCATGAAAGAAATTTGTAATAAATTGTACGTTTTGTTTGTTTGTTTGTTATATTTTAAGTAATTATCTATTTTATAAAAGTTTGTTTAACATAACAAATTGTATGCTCGTTTGTTGAAAATTGAATCGTGCGATATTTTGATTTGCAGCATTATTGCACCGTTTTGTGAGAACATGCAAACGTTACTAAAACATCGCCATAATATTTTTTTTCATCGATGTTTCGTCAATGCAAACCCACAGTAAAAATATAACCAAATCAAACGCCGATAAGAGTCAGGTCGTTACACGCACTGTTACACGTATCCCTTAAGGGTGAACGGCCGAGATATTTCGCTCCCTAGATAATGCCATAAGGTTTCATTACTTTTAAAAGTTATTGAATGACTATTATCGTAAGGTTTGCAGTATTGGATAGGTACTTTGTAATAAGTAGATGGTACTTTAGTAATTATAATCGGATCACATCTCATTCTTTTGATTAAATTCCTTTAATCTTCATCCTTAAGATGCTGTTTCAAATCATCAAAATCTATGAAACCTCCCTCCTCCGCTGCGACAAATATGAGTGTCATTGAACAATACTGAGAATGAAAAATATCAGGTAAAGTTAGTAGGTAGGACTATAAGACCAGGGAATGTTAGTGACATACTAATTTGTTAGTAGGTAGTTAGTTGAGTTAGTAGTAGTAGACAAAGACAGATGAGAAACTATACTACATGACTGCTTTAAAAGCAGTTACTATACGGCAGATACGGTAACTTAGTAGCTTGGGTAAAAGTTCTAAAGGACGCCTGTATTTCCCCGAAAGACTAACCAGAGGTACCTACTACACCCACTTCTACCAGCTACATTTAACTGACATGTTAAGTAGTGAACCACAAACCGGACACAAATCAAGACTTCGAGCTACTGAGATTATGGAAAGTTTTAAGGTTGTAGGTATGGAAGCGAGCAGTATTGAACACGTTTGTGGCGTTACTGGAAGTTTATTAAGGGTCTAAAGTCACATGTGCGAATCCCCTTAGATATTGTACTAAAATCACAGATAATCAAGATACCATAAATAAGAAATACCCATAAGTTTCCCGACCCGAGAATCGAACCCAGGGCTCTGTAGCTCAGCAGTGGCGCTTTACGACCATTAGACTAATGAGGCAGTCTGGTTCTACCAAATACAACCTACAATATAAGAAATAAATATCTTGGACATTCTCACACACGGCTATCTGACCCCAAAGTAGGCGCGAGCCTGTGATATGAATAGATTTATGTGATATGGGTGTCGGAGACTTTTACCTATACATACATAGATATTTTTAAATACATACTTAAATAGAAAATATTAACATCCAGATACAGAACAAATATAAGTGTTCGTCACACGAATACTTGTCCTGAGTGTGATTCGAACCCACGACCCCTGGCGCAACAGACAGGGTCACTACCGATTGCACCAACGGGCCTGTCATATGTATTATATTATACTGAAATACACCTAATGACGGACAGCCCAGCTATCGAACTCGACTCTCACGCAAAGGATTAAAATTGTCACGCACTTTTATAAGTGTTTAAAAAAAAATTAAATGACACCTGCTGTTTTGGAACGGTGAAAGAAGACATCATAGGAAACCTGCATGTCTGTGAATAGGTAACCCGAGCCCAGTGGGAGAATGAAATGGTTTTCGTCGAACGGAATACACATAATAGGTTATCGTAGAACCTACTTGTTTCACTCAATATATAAAGATCGGTATTAAAGTATAGCGCTGACTTTGAATGCGTAGAATTAAGATATGGTCGGGGCGAGCGAGTTGACAGTCGTGAGTGCTGAAATGCCTCCGCACTGACACCCTATACGCAGCTATTCCCTCAGGATTTTGATCAGCGCTAGACTTTCGCGCCGTGAACTGTACCAGCGGGCGGGTCGATACAAAGACTATTATTATTTCCAATGCCTGCAAACGACTCGGGAGGCCTCATTGTACGAGTTTAGAGAAGTTATTATCAATGACACCGTCTGCATTGAGAACGTAAACAACGGCTTGCCTCCACAGTACAGGGTTGTTATCATCCGGTTTGCTGTTTTATTCATGACAAGCGTTAAATGGTTCTTTGTAACTAACACAAGGGCTCGCGTTGATTCAATGTGATCGACAGAGTTAAGCAACGACGGGCGCGGTCGGTTTGTGGATGGGTAGCAAAGTGACAAAATTTCATGGACGCTACCGTGCTTCGGAGGGCACGTTAAGCCGTCGGTCCCGGTTGTTTTCGATGGTGAAAACAGTCGTTAAGCCTTGTCGAAGACCTTCGGGTGGCTTGAGAACATTCGACACTAGCTAACCTAACCCCTTCAACAAACCGAATTGGAGCAGCGTGGTGGAGTATGACCTCTCTCAGCTGTGGCTGTAGGCCAGTGCCGAACTGTATATATATGCCTATGGGTTTCAGCTTAGCTTTTTAGTACCTATGACTTAAAACTCTAATAAATAGTTGAATCTGGGTTGCTTCTTTGGCAACCCTTACCATCATTCCTTCGCAGAGGGAAAAGACAGTGAAATTAACGAGGCGGCATAAGAATTACGGTTTCACTTCGTACCTCAATGACATTTTACGACCGAGTGACAATCGAAAGAGTTCGTTTATTCATTAACAATGGAAGTGCTTGGAAATTATTTACTGCTTCAATTTTATATGCAATGAAATTTTATTTGACAATAATGTTGAATTTAGAATCATGCTGAAATACTCAGTGGCTTTAGATGCTCGTGGAATGCTCCTTACAGCGGTGACAGCCCAGTGGCTCTCATATAATTATAAAATTGTTATTGTAGTGGCCCACCTTTTAGTTTTATACAAACCTGTAGGTATTAGGGGGGACCCGGATCTTCTGCCCCTGCAAGAATTTTTTTATGGATGTAAGTAGTTTTAGTATGTTCATGTATGTATGTATATTTTCAATAGTCCTGCAATTACTTCATTTAAAACTTTAATAGCAATTAAAATACCACAAAGTTATTAGATTTTTGACGAGTGTTCGAAACTCAACCATAAAGCATTATAATAACTTCACTGAACATACAAGTTTTTATATATACCTACTTATTACTACTTACCTAATTAAATTTTCAATTTTTTTCAGCTCGTCCAAGCTATCACAACAAAAATAAAGAAAATCGGTTCACAACCAAAACAAATTTATATTCCGAAGGACAAAACCTTTTATTTTCTTGGCATTTTTATAATAGATACTGAATATTAAAATGATAGCGAGAAAAACATCAAAACAAACTTCATTTACCTACCTACCAAGGAATCTTCGAACTCGCCAGTGCCAACGCAGACTTTAGATCAGTGGTTCTTAACCTTTTTAGGTCTGTTACCCTTATGATCTAAATAGGGTTACTGATTTTACCCCTCCTCCCAACGTTGAAGTCAAACAATACGTGTAGCTACTATATACTGTAAGTAGTGTAAATAGTAGCAAAACGGTACCAACATTTTTATAGCTCTGTCTGCAATGATAGTATATTCAGCACCTACTTTTTGCTTTAGATGAACTTTGCTAAATTTATTTATTTTTCATCACCAGTATCTCTACCCTTTCAAATTTACCTAAAGGTCAGTAGCTCCGGGAACAATTTTGTCTTTAACACATTCAGTGCCATTGACACGCCTAGCGTGTCCACACTAATTCTTATCTGCATGCCGCCAGCACGCCGGGCGTGCTCACCGTTTTTCATCTATATCTCAAAGATTAGACAATATTATTGTCCGAAAGACTCTGAGCATAAACTTTCTGCCGTAAGCTAAAGTATTCTGAAGTGGTTCCAGGATCTGATATTTTTTTAAGGTTCATCAAAAATAATCTATTATGTAATGCCGCGAACATACCAGGCGTGTTCATCTCCAGCAGTTCTCAATCTTTTATATTATTAGGTCAATTTACTACATTTATAATGCCAATAATAAAATATAGAATATTTTTTATAAGTTATCATTTATTTTATTCCTTGGCACTTAGGTTGAACAAAAAAGATAAAATAAATTGCATAAAATATTTACCTATAATGTACCCCTTTAGGTACCTAATTATAAACGCTTATCAGCTGTTGTGTAACTCGGATCTGTTTCCTTCTCTCTCTTTCACCAATTTTCAAATTTCTTGCACATATTTTGTTTTCCCTAAAAAATCATAAATAAGTAACCAAAGGTTGAAATTCACTGATCAAATTACGATAAATACTTACCTTGGAATCTACTAACTGCCATAATTTAACTTTCAAAAGCACAAACACTGCTAAAAACAAAATATCTCTTCAGTAACTCGAGAAAGACTGATCAATAAACACGGTTGAAGCCGAAATAACGCTTTCTTTGATTTTACCTCTTAACAGTGCCGGTGAACACGCCTAGCGTGCTACGTAATTCCATCCTGCAGTGCCGCGAGCACACCTAGCATGTTTGCGTTTTTTATAGGGCGGCATCGCTGGGAAGTATTAGAAAATCGTGGTGGCATTGAATGTGTTAAACTTACTCGCCGCCTCTGTTTAAATATTACTTAATTACTTATGTATGTTATTGATCCGTGAACAAGACATGAACTGCTTCTATTTTGCACGATGCCAGTTTTGGCACAAATTATGTTTCATCATGTTAAAATAGAACTAAAGTGGAACTTTTTCTCTACAAAGAATTTTTTTTTTAATAAAATTTCAATTCGGTGCATTACAATTAATAAATCTCAAAAATATTATTGTCCGTGCCTGTCTGTCTGTGCACGCATCGCGTAAAAACCCATAGACGGATTTAGACGAAACTTGGCAGTTATTATTCATACTCTGGATTAATTTAATTCCAGGAAATTAAACAGGTTCCCTTGGGATACGGTATGAAACTTTGTATGGATATTTTTTGAAACTAACATTCAGTTCAAACTTACAAAAAACTTTTATTTTAATTTAATAATTTTAAGTTTTTTTTTTGTATTATATTTTGTTAGAAAAAGAAGAAAAAGTTAAATTTAATTAATGCAGATATTTTCAACTATTCGAGGCACGCCCCTAGATGAAGGTAGCTGCGGGGGCGTCCTCTAAAATACGGGCCTAGGTTGTAGGGGTAGTAGGCATAATAAGAAAACGCTCGAATTGTATCATCAGTTTAATACAGCATTAACACCTTCGTTAAATCAGTGGTTTACTATCTTAATAATATGGAATTCCATAACAATTTATTTGAAAATATAACTAAATCTACCTTATTACTTATCTATTTTCCGTTGACTATCATGTTATAGCAATAGGAAAATAGTTATTCAAATCTTAGGTTTAACGTTAAAAACAGCCGCGACTCGACTTACTAAGTATTGACCCTGCAGAAAAACAAATTAAATACATAATCGGTATACTTATTGCTCACAACTTTAGATTTACATAGAAAATCACACAATACGTTTAATTTTTACCAATTGAATACTAAACAAATGTTTAGTTTAATACATGGAATGTTGGTTTAAACAAAATTCACTTATTTATATTACAAATCTAATGATAGTTTATACCACTGGTTTATACAGTAATAAAGAATTATTTGTCACGTTATATTTATTATAATGATTAAGGAGATAAAAACTTGTATCCGTTATTTATATATTTATTTATTTATTTAATAAAAACACACTTATTGCTATATATAAATAACGGGAACCGTTATTCTATTTGTTTTTCTGTAGGAGGCTGAATAAACTGAACTCCATCCATCTATCCAAAAAAAAACTTTGATCAAATTTTTTTTTAAGAATGCAGTTTTATTAAAAGCGATATCTGTAATTCCATGTTTTTACATTACTTTTGGATTTACACTAATTCTATAAGATCTGTCGCGCTTATTATGGTAACCATACCATATACCCATTTCAAGACATTCCTGACAAAATTCTGCTGCAATTCTATAAAATTTGGTTATTACTACATACATATTAGCATATCATAAAATTGTAAATATCGTGAGATTGCAATAAATATTATGGACATTCTCATACACGACCATATGACCCGTATTTATTTTTAAATACATACCTATGTATATATTAACATCCAGACAAAGAACAAACACAAGTATTCGTCACACGAATGTTTGTCCTGAGTGGGATTCCAACCAACCCACCCGTGGGGCAGATTGCACCAACGTGCCAATCGAATATGAATAATCTATCTCGCGGGATTGTTAAGTATAATATTTAGATATTATTTTAATCTAACGGTATTTACAATTTTACGGTGACATATTATTCATAACAAATTCTTTCTAATCATGAATTGAATTTAAATAAAGAAGACAATACTCTCTATAGCTAAAATACACCTTTTTTTACATATTATCACTTGTTCTACAAAACGTAAAAACAGTGAACGTTTGAAAAATGTAGTTAAAACTGACATGCATTGTACGTATAACACACAAAATACATAAAAAAATTTGTCCGATATGATACACATTAATTATAACTATAGTACACTGATGACATCAGGATGCCTTATAATCTGACTATAGTTTATGATGAATACAATAAATGTACTCATAGAAGTTGACCATTAGAATTTGACTGAATTAGAATTTTTGAATAACTAACTACGCACTGTGAAGTAAAATCATTGTACTTTCTAAACTTCAATCTGGGCAAGCATAGGATCCAAATACATACGCTCGTATCGCGATACGACTCGTAACACGGCGCGGCGGCGTTGTTCTTGGTGCTTCTAATTAATTGTGAACCAAACGAGTGTCCTTAACATTGTTCCTTAATAAAAATTCTGGTTACTACCAGAACACGTCCAGATGAAAGTCGCTGTAGTCGCCGTAGAACGCGCGCGACACCGGAGTCACGGCGCACGCGGGGCGGGGTCAGTGGCGTTGTTCTTGGTGCTTCTAACTAATTGTGAACCAAACGAGTGTCCTTAACATTGTTCCTTAATAAAAAATCCGGTTACTACCAGAACACGTCCAGATGAAAGTCGCTGTAGTCGCCGTAGAATGCGCGCGACACCGGCGTCGCCGCAACGCATCTAATTGTGAACCAAACGAGTGTCCTTAACATTGTTCCTTAATAAAAAATCTGGTTACTACCAGAACACGTCCAGATGAAAGTCGCTGTAGTCGCCGTAGAATGCGCGCGACACCGGCGTCGTCACAACGCATCTAATTGTGAACCAAACGAGTGTCCTTAACATTGTTCCTTAATAAAAAATCTGGTTACTACCAGAACACGTCCAGATGAAAGTCGCTGTAGTCGCCGTAGAACGCGCGCGACACCGGCGTCACAACGCACGCGGGGCGGGGTCAGTGGCGCTGTTCGTGGTGCTTCTAACTAATTGTGAACCAAACGAGTGTCCTTAACATTGTTCCTTAATAAAAATCTGGTTACTACCAGAACACGTCCAGATGAAAGTCGCTGTAGTCGCCGTAGAACGCGCGCGACACCGGCGACACCGCGCACGCGGGGCGGGGTCAGTGTCGCTGTTCTTGGTGCATCTAATTGTGTACCAAACGAGTGTCCTTAACATTGTTCCTTAATAAAAATTCTGGTTACTACCAGAACACGTCCAGATGAAAGTCGCTGTAGTCGCCGTAGAACGCGCGCGACACCGGCGTCGTCGCGGCGCACGCGGGGCGGGGTTAGTGGTGCTGTTCTTGGTGCATCTAATTGTGAACCAAACGACTGTCCTTAACATTGTTCCTTAATAAAAATTCTGGTTACTACCAGAACACGTCCAGATGAAAGTCGCTGTAGTCGCCGTAAAATCTGGTTACTACCAGAACACGTCCAGATGAAAGTCGCTGTAGTCGCCGTAGAACGCGCGCGACACCGGCGTCACAACGCACGCGGGGTGACGTCAGTGTCGCTGGTCGCGCGCGTCGCGGCGGTGGTCGCGCTCGCGGTCGCGCTCGCGCTCGGCGGGCGGCGGGTCGCGGTCGCGCCGCTCGCGGTACCGCTCGTCGTAGTACGGCGCGGCGGCGTTGTTCTTGGTGCTTCTAATTAATTGTGAACCAAACGAGTGTCCATAACATTGTTCCTTAATAAAAATCCTGGTTACTACCAGAACACGTCCAGATGAAAGTCGCTGTAGTCGCCGTAGAACGCGCGCGACACCGGCGTCACAACGCACGCGGGGTGGTGTCAGTGGCGTTGTTCTTCGTGCTTCTTACTAATTGTGAACCAAACGAGTGTCCTTAACATTGTTCCTTAATAAAAATCTGGTTACTACCAGAACACGTCCAGATGAAAGTCGCCGTAAAATCTGGTTACTACCAGAACACGTCCAGATGAAAGTCGCTGTGGTCGCCGTAGAACGCGCGCGACACCGGCGACACCGTCGTCACGGCGCACGCGGGGCGGGGTCAGTGGCGCTGTTCTTGGTGCATCTAATTGTGAACCAAACGAGTGTCCTTAACATTGTTCCTTAATAAAAATTCTGGATACTACCAGAACACGTCCAGATGAAAGTCGCTGTAGTCGCCGTAGAATGCGCGCGACACCGGCCTCGTCACAACGCATCTAATTGTGAACCAAACGAGTGTCCTCAACATTGTTCCTTAATAAAAATCTGGTTACTACCAGAACACGTCCAGATGAAAGTCGCTGTAGTCGCCGTAGAACGCGCGCGACACCGGCGTCACAACGCACGCGGGGTGGTGTCAGTGGCGCTGTTCTTGGTGCTTCTAACTAATTGTGAACCAAACGAGTGTCCTTAACATTGTTCCTTAATAAAAATTCTGGTTACTACCAGAACACGTCCAGATGAAAGTCGCTGTAGTCGCCGTAGAACGCGCGCGACACCGGCGTCGTCACAACGCATCTAATTGTGAACCAAACGAGTGTCCTTAACATTGTTCCTTAATAAAAATTCTGGTTACTACCAGAACACGTCCAGATGAAAGTCGCTGTAGTCGCCGTAAAATCTGGTTACTACCAGAACACGTCCAGATGAAAGTCGCCGTAGTCGCCGTAGAACGCGCGCGACACCGGCGACTCCGTCGTCGCGGCGCACGCTGGGCGGTGTCAGTGTCGCTGGTCGCGCGCGTCGCGGCGGTGGTCGCGCTCGCGGTCGCGCTCGCGCTCGGCGGGCGGCGGGTCGCGGTCGCGCCGCTCGCGGTACCGCTCGTCGTAGTACGGCGCGGCGGCGTTGTTCTTGGTGCTTCTAACTAATTGTGAACCAAACGAGTGTCCCTAACATTGTTCCTTAATAAAAATCCGGTTACTACCAGAACACGTCCAGATGAAAGTCGCTGTAGTCGCCGTAAAATCTGGTTACTACCAGAACACGTCCAGATGAAAGTCGCTGCAGTCGCCGTAGAACGCGCGCGACACCGGCGTCACAACGCACGCGGGGTGGTGTCAGTTGGTGCATCTAATTGTGAACCAAACGAGTGTCCTTAACATTGTTCCTTAATAAAAATTCTGGTTACTACCAGAACACGTCCAGATGAAAGTCGCTGTGGTCGCCGTAGAACGCGCGCGACACCGGAGTCACAACGCACGCGGGGCGGGGTCAGTGGCGTTGTTCTTGGTGCTTCTAACTAATTGTGAACCAAACGAGTGTCCTTAACAATGTTCCTTAATAAAAATCCTGGTTACTACCAGAACACGTCCAAATGAAAGTCGCTGTAGTCGCCGTAAAATCTGGTTACTACCAGAACACGTCCAGATGAAAGTCGCTGTAGTCGCCGTAAAATCTGGTTACTACCAGAACACGTCCAGATGAAAGTCGCCGTAGTCGCCGTAGAACGCGCGCGACACCGGCGACACCGGCGACACCGGCGTCACAACGCACGCGGGGTGGCGTCAGTGTCGCTGGTCGCGCGCGTCGCGGCGGTGGTCGCGCTCGCGGTCGCGCTCGCGCTCGGCGGGCGGCGGGTCGCGGTCGCGCCGCTCGCGGTACCGCTCGTCGTAGTACGGCGCGGCGGCGGCGCGGCTCTTGGTGCTGCCGGTGTCGGCCGCCACCGGGTCCGCTGCGGCTTCTACTGGGGATTTGCGGGGCCTGGAATACCGAACACAATTTTATGTTTGACTAGTGGACGCCCGCAGCTTCGCTCGCGTTACGCTTCATACTAACTTTGCACCCCCGTTTTACCCCCTTAGGGGATGAATTTTCAAATTTTTCTCGCCGTAAAAACCATCCTTGAACTTCAACGAACATTTTAAAAAAAGAATTGTCCAAATCGGTCCAGGCGTTGTTGAGTTATGCGCTTACCAACACATTTTGCGATTCATTTTTATTATATAGATTAGCAAGCTTACTAGTCACATCGTTTTCCGTGCAGAATTACCATATAGGGATAGTTCAAAATATATCAAGCCTTTATCGACGGCCAGCTACACTATCTACATATATAAAAATGTTATGTTGGTTTGTGTACGCTTCAAAAACTCAAAAAGTTCTGCACCGATCGAGCTGAAATTTTAGCATGATATACAGGGTGTCCCAGAATGAATGGATAATCCTTGAGCCCCGCACAGAACAGCTCTCCAGCGCTTAGAAAAAAATATCAAAAAAAAAAAATTCCAAGTGATACCCAAAATATGATTTTTTTTAGAAAAACATACGTTATTTTAGCTTCACTTCACATTAATTTACACAACTGCCACAAATTAATGATATTCTTAGCGTTTTTGGTGTCATTTTATTCCTGATAGACTATACTACTAGAAATACATCAAATAATATAAGTATCTGTGATACTTTTTTTATAAAAAAAATAAGAACTTGAATTTTTAACATGAAATTTGATACCAAAATAATTTTGACATAGTTTGAGAATGTTTCATGTAAAAAAAAAGTATGAAAACGTAAGTGTCCAGCTATTTCAAAAACATGCGCAGTTAATACAGATTAAATAATGGTATAATACATCATTTTATCTAATACTACTACGAAGTTATTGCTATTGAGATGCAAAACGAGTAAATACGACTAAAATTAAAAAGTTAATGTCTTAATACATTTTAATAATAATAAAACATTTCAGGTGTCGCTGCGACCCATAGACGTCCCACTGCTGGGCACGGGTCTCCCACACAGACACTGCTGCTGCGGGAGGTCCAGAGCATACTCCACCACGCTGCTCCAATGCGGATTGGTGGAGGGGTTAGTGGCCAACCCAGTGTCAAATGTTCTCAAGCCACCCGAAGGTCTTCGAAAAGGCTTAACGACTGTTTCCAGCATTGAAAACAACCGGGACCGACGGCTTTACGTGCCCTCCGAAGCACGGTAGCGTCCGTGAAATTTTGCCACTAGCGCTCACCTATCCACAAACCGACCGCGCCCGTCGTTGCTTAACTCTTTCGGTCACATTGAATCGACGCGAGCCATTGGGCTATGGACGCTACATTTCAGGTGTACATTACATCAATCTTTATTCACAACAGGTGTTCAAATTGTCTGCCACCGATTCTAATACACGCTCGACATCTTCTTTTATAGGCTCTACTAAGAAACCGTGCGTAGAGTCATTCATTTATTTTTGAAGCGGCCTCTTGAACACGGCTGCGTAATTCCTCATTTGAAATTGTTTTCGAGTACACTTCTTCCTTTAGACAGCCCCAGTAAAAAACATCCCGACAGCTTAAATCTGGAGATCGAGGAGGCCACAGAATAGGACCCAAACGACCAATCCATTTGTTTGGATACGTGGCATTTAAATAAGCCCGGACGTTTATACCATAATATGCAGGGCAGCCATCATTCTGTAACCAATGGGATTCCATTACCTCCTACGAAACAGTCGTTAAGCCTTGTCGAAGACCTTCGGGTGGCTTGAGAACATTCGACACTGGGTTGGCCACTAACCCCTCCACCAATCCGCATTGGAGCAGCGTGGTGGAGTATGCTCTGGACCTCCCGCAGCAGCAGTGTCTGTGGGGGAGACCCGTGCCCAGCAGTGGGACGTCTATGGGTCGCAGCGATACCTGAAATGTTTTAATATTATTAAAATGTATTAAGACATTAACTTTTTAATTTTAGTCGTATTTACTCGTTTTGCATCTCAATAGCAATAACTTCGTAGTAGTATTAGATAAAATGATGTATTATACCATTATTTAATCTGTATTAACTGCGCATGTTTTTGAAATAGCTGGACACTTACGTTTTCATACTTTTTTTTTACATGAAACACTCTCAAACTATGTCAAAATTATTTTGGTATCAAATTTCATGTTAAAAATTCAAGTTCTTATTTTTTTTATAAAAAAAGTATCACAGATACTTATATTATTTGATGTATTTCTAGTAGTATAGTCTATCAGGAATAAAATGACACCAAAAACGCCAAGAATATCATTAATTTGTGGCAGTTGTGTAAATTAATGTGAAGTGAAGCTAAAATAACGTATGTTTTTCTAAAAAAAATCATATTTTGGGTATCACTTGTAATTTTTTTTTTTTGATATTTTTTTCTAAGCGCTGGAGAGCTGTTCTGTGCGGAGCTCAAGGATTATCCATTCATTCTGGGACACCCTGTATAATCCGCATCAAGGATTGTTTTTATCTAATTTTTGCATCAGTCACATATCCGCGAAAAATATTGTACATATCCACAAGTATTGCAAAATTAAACTTATATGACATGTATTCTTTGTTTTGTTTCTCATTTCGCAATCAATCACAATGTGCCACAGTGAAGCGTGGCAGGGTACAGCTAGTAGATTATACAAAATCTAGCTGCACCCGCAATTCGGTCGACCACCACAATACCACCACCACCATAATCCGAGATAGCCATAAATCGATTCGAAAAATTCAAACGATTATTTCAGTGTTTAGTAAATTTCACGGGAACCATATATTTTTTCGGGATAAAAAGCTTATGTCACTCTTCCAGGCAATAAACTTCATATATACAAAAACTAGTGGACGCCCGCAGCTTCGCTCGCGTAGAATTAGACCCATTAACGACGTCTGCCCGCGTTCGGTTTCATACTAACTTTGCACCCCCCTTTTACCCCCTTAAGAGATGATTTTCGAAACACAATAAAAAACCTTCATAGGTACTGAATTTCATTCGAATAACATCAAAAACGGCCAAGTTTCATACTAACTTTGCACCCCCGTTTTACCCCCTTAGGGGGTGAATTTTCAAAAATCCTTTCTTAGTGCTCCCCTACGTTATTAAAGGAACCCCTGTGCAAAATTTCAAGTTTCTAGCCCTTGTGGTTTAGGCCCTGCGTTGATATGTCAGTCAGTCAGTCAGTCAGTCAGTCACCTTCTCCTTTTATATATATAGATAGATATCAATGGGTCCATCATTCCTGTTGAGGAATGAGAAAAAGGGCAAACCAACAAACGCCTCTAACCGTTTATATAACGCTTTAATACCTTCATAATTAAGGTATAACGCGACACCAGCAATGGATCGTGGAATTTTAAATTTGCTTGTGGGAGTAAATATGGTTATGTGGGAGTATGTATATGGTCACATCGTGAGCAAACCTGCATGCCTGAGAGTTCTAATGTTCTCGAAGGCATGTGAAGTCTGCCAATCCGCACTTGGCCAGCGTGGTGGACTAAGGCCTA
This sequence comes from Carterocephalus palaemon, assembly GCA_944567765.1. Taxonomy (NCBI): domain Eukaryota; kingdom Metazoa; phylum Arthropoda; class Insecta; order Lepidoptera; family Hesperiidae; genus Carterocephalus; species Carterocephalus palaemon. The sequence continues at coordinate 3,083,146 of OX155658.1, read as the reverse complement.
ATCCCTCATATTCTGAGAGGAGACCCGTGCCCAACAGTGGGACGTCTATGGGTCGCAGCGATGTATATGGTTATGTGGGAGTATATGGTTATGTGGGTCTTCACCCACTAAGACCCCTTTGGGGGCCTTCCTGAGAAATTACCTCTCTTCGCGGCTATGTCCCCGATTGTAATGATCCGTGCGTTCCCGCTCGCGAGACCGTGAGCGATCCCGATCGCGCTCTCTGTAGTCACGGTAGTATCTGTAACAATGTAACAATACACCATCAAATCTATCTTCCTCATATATCCCAACTAGTGGACGCCCGCAGCTTCGCTCGCGTAGAATTAGACCCATTAACGACGTCTGCCCGTCTAACGACTTCAAAAACGGCCAATTTTCATACTAACTTTGCACCCCCGTTTTACCCCCTTAGTGGGTGAATTTTCAAAAATCCTTTCTTAGTGCTCCCCTACGTTATAAAAGGAACCCCTGTGCAAAATTTCAAGTTTCTAGCCCTTATAGTTTAGGCCCTGCGTTGATATGTCAGTCAGTCAGTCAGTCAGTCAATCAGTCAGTCAGTCAGTCAGTCAGTCAGTCAGTCACCTTCTACTTTTATATATATAGATATTATTTTATCCTTTCATAACATTAGTTGGTCTGTTGTCCATAATATTCTCTGAGACATTTGAAGTTTGCCAATCCGCACTTGGTCAGCGTGGTGGACCAAAGCCTAACCCCTCCCATTCCGAGAGGAGACCCGTGCCCAGCTGTGGGACATAGAAAGGGTAGATAAAATGACACACGGTGCTTCTTTTACAAAGCTGGAAACGATTTGAAATCAAGAGTCAAATATCCTTAGTCAATCTTTACTATCAGGTTAGTTTTAAATTATGTGATCTCCTGTACATTGTATAAGTAGGTAACGAACAAGCAGACGGACTACCTGATGCTAAGTGGAGCACATTGCCTATGGAAACGGAAAACACCATCACACCAACAAAATGCAAATCAACAAATCAACAAGAAGTGCCAGTGTATAGTACACTGACATTACATGACCTGTATTGCGAGCACCAAATGAATTTTCAAAACCACGAATCACATTTCACAACAGAACTCCTAACTATCTATTCCTCGCGACACGAAAGTATAGCTCGGAATGAAATCCTGAGGGGATATCTGCGCATGATTTTTTATTTTCACTGATACAAATTTAGATATATTTTTTTATACTTTAATATATTTACGACCACACAAAACCAGCATTCACTATATAGAAACCATATTAGCAACAGTACCGGATACAACAGATGCGAGAAGATAAAGAAAGGATTCGAAAACAAATTAAGACGTGCGAAAAGAGCAAAATGAGCAAAGTGAGCTTTTGAGAAAAGATAATAAAATCTCCATCAACAAATAAATGGTATAATTCTCATGTATAACATTATAGGGGGAAATTTTAAGGTGGAATTTAGCCTTCCAATTCCATTTTAAGGTGGATGCTTCAAGCCATAAATAGTAACATTATTTTTTTACTGGCGCACATTCCGTATAGATTTTTATGTATAATTTTAGTTCTAATTGTATTCCCCCTTACAATTTTTGACGGTTTTTATGGCTCAGAACCAAAATGATACATTGAAAAATACATTGCTACACGTTATGTGTAAGTAAAAAAATAATGTCACTATTTACGTTTTAACTAGGTGAAAACAACAAAAAAATTAATTTTCTGCCAAGAATCGAAGCATCCACCTTAAAATTTCATTCGCACTGGTATGATAAATTAATAAGTATTTTAGTGTTTCAATAGAGTATAATATGGGCACAAAATTAACAACGAAACCTAACCGTTGGTACGAACACAGAAAGGCAAATATTAAATGTATTCGTAGGTATATAATCATTATTTATAGCCTTGATCAACTGTCCAGCAGTATCATATAAATAATTGATAATATTTATTCCAGCAATATAATAATTGATAATATTCTCCATAAATCAAGAAAATAACACGACCTTCGCTTATAGATCGTTCTATAAAATATTATAGCAATATTATTTTGGTATGACATGGTAAAGGGAGGGATACGTTCAACTGCCACATTAGTACGTACTGGTTCGACATGTTAATTTCATTTTATGCACAAATTAGACTCCACTTACGCGTCACGGTCGCGTTCACGATCGCGGTCCCTCGACCTTTCCCTATACCTGCAAAGTTATAAGCAACATTATATGAATAACCCCCTGTTTACTGAATAGCACAAATTAATCAATTACATATCGTGCCGCTGGATTTATTTTCGTCGATAGAAAACCTACATTATTCTTATATCTAAACTAAATCTGGATTGGTGTGAATTAATTCGCGATACTCAGAACGGGGACGCTCACAACACTTTTTGTATACATATTTAGTCCATTCAAACTATTAGAGCGAGATCCCAGTGCCGCCAGACGTTACTTATTTTCTCACAAACAATTTATATGCGATAAGCTAGTGTTAGTACATACTTTGAGCGTGTGCATACTCGCTAGCTTCGGTAGACGGCCAATTCATTGGTATCAGACGCTGAAAATCGAAAATTTCAGTCCCAACTTTTCTTATTTTCTCATGGCTGATTTTCACATATGTTTTAGTTAGTTATGTTACAAATTAATAATAACTATTGCCAGACACCTTCCGTCGGCCCTTACCCTTGCCAGACGCCTTAAAGATCCAGAAAAAATGATGTAAGTTTACTTATTTTCTCAAGCTTGATTTTTATGCACGACACTTGGGGAACTATTTCAACACTGTTAGTCAGCAGCCAGACCAATCGGATGGGCCAAACGTCCAGCCAGACACATATAAAGTGTCGCTAGTAGTCCGGTCAATTTAGACAATTGAAATAAAGAAAATTCCGACAGAGCCAAATCTTCGTAGAGACCTTAGGTTTACCACAAGGAATAAAGTGTCAAAAGTCCCAATCAGTCCCGTGCGCTTAGGGACTTATTCGGGGCCCAAGGTCAAAATTTTAGGTATTTTGGATTTTTTTCGAAAACGGTAAGTTTTATCGAAAAAGTACCTTAGAGCAAAGTTGTGGATCTTAAAATTCTCTATAAAAATGGTCCCTATAATTTTTTCTCTAAGACCCGCTTTTTCCCAGATATTGCGCTTGTAAGAATCATGTTCTACATAGTATGCACACAATATGCCACGTATATACATATTTAGGTACTCAAGCAAACAAAAATGCCTACTTCGGCCCCGAATAAGTCCCTAAGCGCACGGGACTGATTGGGACTTTTGACACTTTATTCCTTGTGGTAAACCTAAGGTCTCTACGAAGATTTGGCTCTGTCGGAATTTTCTTTATTTCAATTGTCTAAATTGACCGGACTACTAGCGACACTTTATATGTGTCTGGCTGGATGTTTGGCCCATCCAATTGGTCTGGCTGCTGACTAACAGTGTTGAAATAGTTCCCCAAGTATCATGCATAAAAATCAAGCCTGAGAAAATAAGTAAACTTACATAATTTTTTCTGGATCTTTATGGCGTCTGGCAAGGGTAAGGGCCGACGGAAGGTGTCTGGCAATAGTTATTATTAATTTGTAACATAACTAACTACAACATATGTTAAAATCAGTACTGAGACTTTAATTTGTCACTCTCAATCGTACAAATAATGACCTCACGCTCTATACCTAGCGGCACTTTATATGTGTCTGGCTGGACGTTTGGCCCATCCGATTGGTCTGGCTGCTGACTTACAGTGTTGAAATAGTTCCCCAAGTGTCGTGCATAAAAATCAAGCTTGAGAAAATAAGTAAACTTACATCATTTTTTCTGGATCTTTATGGCGTCTGGCAAGGGTAAGGGCCGACGGAAGGTGTCTGGCAATAGTTATTATTAATTTGTAACATAACTAACTACAACATATGTTAAAATCAGTACTGAGACTTTAATTTGTCACTCTCAATCGTACAAATAATGACCTCACGCTCTATACCTAGCGGCACTTTATATGTGTCTGGCTGGACGTTTGGCCCATCCGATTGGTCTGGCTGCTGACTTACAGTGTTGAAATAGTTCCCCAAGTGTCGTGCATAAAAATCAAGCTTGAGAAAATAAGTAAACTTACATCATTTTTTCTGGATCTTTAAGGCGTCTGGCAAGGGTAAGGGCCGACGGAAGGTGTCTGGCAATAGTTATTATTAATTTGTAACATAACTAACTAAAACATATGTTAAAATCAGTACTGAGACTTTAATTTGTCACTCTCAATCGTATATAAATAATGACCTCACGCTCTATACCTAGCGGCACTTTATATGTGTCTGGCTGGACGTTTGGCCCATCCGATTGGTCTGGCTGCTGACTTACAGTGTTGAAATAGTTCCCCAAGTGTCGTGCATAAAAATCAAGCTTGAGAAAATAAGTAAACTTACATCATTTTTTCTGGATCTTTAAGGCGTCTGGCAAGGGTAAGAGCCGACGGAAGGTGTCTGGCAATAGTAATTATTAATTTGTAACATAACTAACTAAAACATATGTGAAAATCAGCCATGAGAAAATAAGAAAAGTTGGGACTGAAATTTTCGATTTTCAGCGTCTGATACCAATGAATTGGCCGTCTACCGAAGCTAGCGAGTATGCACACGCTCAAAGTATGTACTAACACTAGCTTATCGCATATAAATTGTTTGTGAGAAAATAAGTAACGTCTGGCGGCACTGGGATCTTGAACCAATCCGTACGTAACAAGTCTAAATAAACATACAAGTAAAAGTAAAAGTAAGTAAGTAAGTAAGTAAGTAAGTAAGTAAGTAAGTAAGTAAGTAAGTAAGTAAGTAAGTAAGTAAGTAAGTAAGTAAGTAAGTAAGTAATGTATGTACTTTTATGTTGTATGTTGTATCTTTACCCTTTTGGTGTTCAATAAAGGAACTTGTCTGTCTGTCTGTCTGTCTGTAAAAGTAGGTGTATGTGTAATCCAGCATAAGTAAGTAACTAATGTATGTACTTTTATGTTGTATGTTGTATCTTTATCCTTTTGGTGTTCAATAAAGGAACTCGTCTGTCTGTCTGTCTGTCTGTAAAAGTATATGTGTGTGTACCGTGTGTACCTGTCGCGCTCCTCGCGGTCCCGGCTGCGGTCCCGGTACCGGCTGGCGGAGCGCTCGCGGCGGCGCGGCGCGCGGTGGTGCACGCGCGACTCGCGCTCGCGCGACCGCGACCGCCGCCGCTCGCCGCTGTACGACTTCGTCTCGACGCCGTGCAGGGTGTCTTGGTGTTCAATAAAGGAACTCGTCTGTCTGTCTGTGTATGTGTGTACGTGTGTACCTGTCGCGCTCCTCGCGGTCCCGGCTGCGGTCCCGGTACCGGCTGGCGGAGCGCTCGCGGCGGCGCGGCGCGCGGTGGTGCACGCGCGACTCGCGCTCGCGCGACCGCGACCGCCGCCGCTCGCCGCTGTACGACTTCGTCTCGACGCCGTGCAGGGTGTCTTGGTGTTCAATAAAGGAACTTGTCTGTCTGTCTGTCTGTCTGTATGTAATAGTATGTGTGTTCTGTGTATATGTGTGTACGTGTGTACCTGTCGCGCTCCTCGCGGTCCCGGCTGCGGTCCCGGTACCGGCTGGCGGAGCGCTCGCGGCGGCGCGGCGCGCGGTGGTGCACGCGCGACTCGCGCTCGCGCGACCGCGACCGCCGCCGCTCGCCGCTGTACGACTTCGTCTCGACGCCGTGCAGGGTGTCTTGGTGTTCAATAAAGGAACTCGTCTGTCTGTCTGTGTATATGTGTGTACCGTGTGTACCTGTCGCGCTCCTCGCGGTCCCGGCTGCGGTCCCGGTACCGGCTGGCGGAGCGCTCGCGGCGGCGCGGCGCGCGGTGGTGCACGCGCGACTCGCGCTCGCGCGACCGCGACCGCCGCCGCTCGCCGCTGTACGACTTCGTCTCGACGCCGTGCAGGGTGTCTTGGTGTTCAATAAAGGAACTCGTCTGTCTGTCTGTCTGTAATAGTATGTGTGTACCGTGTGTACCTGTCGCGCTCCTCGCGGTCCCGGCTGCGGTCCCGGTACCGGCTGGCGGAGCGCTCGCGGCGGCGCGGCGCGCGGTGGTGCACGCGCGACTCGCGCTCGCGCGACCGCGACCGCCGCCGCTCGCCGCTGTACGACTTCGTCTCGACGCCGTGCAGGGTGTCTTGGTGTTCAATAAAGGAACTCGTCTGTCTGTCTGTGTATATGTGTGTACCGGGTGTACCTGTCGCGCTCCTCGCGGTCCCGGCTGCGGTCCCGGTACCGGCTGGCGGAGCGCTCGCGGCGGCGCGGCGCGCGGTGGTGCACGCGCGACTCGCGCTCGCGCGACCGCGACCGCCGCCGCTCGCCGCTGTACGACTTCGTCTCGACGCCGTGGAGGGTGTCTTGGTGTTCAATAAAGGAACTCGTCTGTCTGTCTGTAAGAGTGTATGTGTGTACCGGGTGTACCTGTCGCGCTCCTCGCGGTCCCGGCTGCGGTCCCGGTACCGGCTGGCGGAGCGCTCGCGGCGGCGCGGCGCGCGGTGGTGCACGCGCGACTCGCGCTCGCGCGACCGCGACCGCCGCCGCTCGCCGCTGTACGACTTCGTCTCGACGCCGTGCAGGGTGTCTTGGTGTTCAATAAAGGAACTCGTCTGTCTGTCTGTGTATGTGTGTACGGGTGTACCTGTCGCGCTCCTCGCGGTCCCGGCTGCGGTCCCGGTACCGGCTGGCGGAGCGCTCGCGGCGGCGCGGCGCGCGGTGGTGCACGCGCGACTCGCGCTCGCGCGACCGCGACCGCCGCCGCTCGCCGCTGTACGACTTCGTCTCGACGCCGTGCAGGGTGTCTTGGAGTGACGAGATGAGGATCTTGCAACGGTCGTCATGCGCCACCTGTGGAAATAAATAAATAAATATCTTGGACAATCTCACACACGGCCATCTGACCCCAAATATAATAATCCGTACTAATATTATAAATGCGAAAGTAACTCTGTCTGTCTGTCTGTGTCGTTTTCACACCAAAACTACTGAACCGATTTAAATGAAATTTGGTACACAGATAGTCTAGAGTCAGAGGGAGGACATAGGCTACTTTTTAATCTATTATTATCTCTAATTCCACGCGAGCGAAGCTGCGGGCGTCCACTAGTACGTTCATAAGTACCTATTGCTCAACTAAATTTCGTTTAGGTACCTGTGCGGTCGGTGTACTTTGGCTGCTGTGATGCTATGTCAATGTAGCGGTTGCCCTTAGTGCACTTTCAGACTAGCTGTATTTTGCGCGTATACAGTCGTTTTGACATACCAGGGGTAGCGAATATCAGTAGCAATATAGATTCCGACAAACAAACGACAAAAACGATAAATGTCACCGATACAACCTTTTGCATCAATACAACTAACGAGCTTATAAGCGCGTCAACGCTAATACGAGTTGCACGTGTTGTAAAAAACGCGCCTACACGTGCTTCGAATATTTGGCTTATACGCTCGTATAAAACGCTAGTGTGAAAGCGAACTTAATAAGAAACGCATATTTCAAAAGTTCGATAAACTGTTAAACTGAAAATGCTACAATCTCGTGCAACATAGGGCACGCAATGAGACAATAGGTACAAAATGTATCCAATATCTAACTGCACGGTGCAAGTCGTACATTCCGCTGCGTCGACAGTTTCTGCGAGCCGCGCGAATTTTAGCCAGTACGCGTTCGGTAGTAGCAAGAAATCCGCGCGTGCTCGCGTAATATCACATCAAATCATTCAATCATAAATCAATAAATAACTTTCTTTGTGTACGAAACCACAAGTTAGTGTTTTGTACCGTTTATTAGTTAAGTTAAAAGTTAGTTAGTTATGACCGAAACGACTCGCGCTCAGTTAACGCGGCTGTCTCGCGCGGTCTTTATTTTAGCACTGTTTAGTGTTTAATAGGTAAGCAGCAATGACTCAGCGCAACGCGGCAGTGTTAAATGTACGGTTCCGTACACTTTGAAACCGTTAACTCGAGTGTATTTTATATCAAGTCCTATCAAGCGTCACATCAAGATCAAGTTCTAAATATCAACAGCAAATCGAAAAAGTGTAGTGGTTAGCAAAGGATCCTACATCCTTTTTTGGTCCTTCGAGCCAGACTAACCTTGCTCTGCTTGATCAACGAGATGGCCGTGACGAGCGTCTCTATAGCGGACGCGTACTCGCCCGCCGCCGCGTCGCTGACGGCGCGCGCGATCGCACTCGACGATACGGTGCGGTTGCGACTCATCACTTCCTCAAACTCTGCTTCGCTGATTGCCGGTATGGGGGTGTGCGGCACGTGCGGCGCGTGCGGCGCGTGCGGCGCGTGCGGCAAAGGATCCTACATCCTTTTTTGGTCCTTCGAGCCAGACTGACCTTGCTCTGCTTGATCAACGAGATGGCCGTGACGAGCGTCTCGATAGCGGACGCGTACTCGCCCGCCGCCGCGTCGCTGACGGCGCGCGCGATCGCACTCGACGACACGGTGCGGTTGCGACTCATCACTTCCTCAAACTCGGCCTCGCTGATCGCCGGTATGGGGGTGTGCGGCACGTGCGGCGCGTGCGGCAAAGGATCCTACATCCTTTTTTGGTCCTTCGAGCCGGACTAACCTTGCTCTGCTTGATCAACGAGATGGCCGTGACGAGCGTCTCTATAGCGGACGCGTACTCGCCCGCCGCCGCGTCGCTGACGGCGCGCGCGATCGCACTCGACGATACGGTGCGGTTGCGACTCATCACTTCCTCAAACTCGGCCTCGCTGATCTCCGGTATGGGGGTGTGCGGCACGTGCGGCGCGTGCGGCGCGTGCGGCGCGTGCGGCAAAGGATCCTACATCCTTTTTTGGTCCTTCGAGCCGGACTAACCTTGCTCTGCTTGATCAACGAGATGGCCGTGACGAGCGTCTCTATAGCGGACGCGTACTCGCCCGCCGCCGCGTCGCTGACGGCGCGCGCGATCGCACTCGACGACACGGTGCGGTTGCGACTCATCACTTCCTCAAACTCTGCTTCGCTGATCGCCGGTATCGGGGTGTGCGGCACGTGCGGCGCGTGCGGCGCGTGCGGCAAAGGATCCTACATCCTTTTTTGGTCCTTCGAGCCAGACTAACCTTGCTCTGCTTGATCAACGAGATGGCCGTGACGAGCGTCTCGATCGCGGACGCGTACTCGCCCGCCGCCGCGTCGCTGACGGCGCGCGCGATCGCGCTCGACGACACGGTGCGGTTGCGACTCATCACTTCCTCAAACTCGGCCTCGCTGATCGCCGGTATCGGGGTGTGCGGCAAGTGCGGCGCGTGCGGCGCGTGCGGCGAAGGATCCTACATCCTTTTTTGGTCCTTCGAGCCAGACTAACCTTGCTCTGCTTGATCAACGAGATGGCCGTGACGAGCGTCTCGATCGCGGACGCGTACTCGCCCGCCGCCGCGTCGCTGACGGCGCGCGCGATCGCACTCGACGACACGGTGCGGTTGCGACTCATCACTTCCTCAAACTCTGCTTCGCTGATCGCCGGTATCGGGGTGTGCGGCACGTGCGGCGCGTGCGGCGCGTGCGGCGCGTGCGGCGCGTGCGGCGCGAGCGGCGCGTGCGGCCCGAGCGGCGGCGGGTGGTGGGCGGGGCGAGCTTCCGCGCCCGTTGGATAGCTCTGGAAAGCGGATAAACTTAGAACCTTAGGACGAATTAATAAACCATTTTCCACCTTTAGTGTTGTAATGAACAGTGTTTTGTCTAACTTAATCAAACTCAATTCAAAATATGACAGAAAGTCACAAAACACTTTATAGCTATAATATGATTATTAATGTGCTATGAATAAGGGGTTAAGTGATATTGTAGCGTGATAGCGCAATCGGTAGTGACCCTGTCTGTTGCGCCAAAGGTCGTGGGTTCGAATCCCACTCAGGACAAATATTCGTGTGACGAACACTTGTATTTGTTCTGTGTCTGGATGTCAATATTATCTATATAAGTATGTATTTAAAAATATCTATGGATGTATATCAGTCTCTGACACCCATAACACAGGCTCGCGCCTACTATGGGGTCAGATGGCCGTGTGTGTAAATGTCCAAGATATTTATTTATTTATGTACCTTATGAATTTATAAACTACTAGTGGACGCCCGCAGCTTCGCTCGCGTAGAATTAGACCCATTAACGTCGTCTGCCTGCATTCGGGTTGCTCACTTGACTTCAAAAACGGCAAAGTTTCATTCTAACTTGCACCTCCGTTTTACACACTTGGGGGTGAATTTTCAAAATTCCCTTCTTAGTGCACCCCTACGTTATAAAAGGAACCCCTGTGCAAATTTTCAAGTTTCTAACCCTTATAGTTTAGGCCCTGCGTTGATATGTCAGTCAGTCAGTCAGTCAGCTTCTCATTTTATATAAGATTATATAGATTTTTAATCATACAGTGTTTTGTCTAATTTAATCAAACTCAATTCAAAATATGACAGAAAGTCACAAAACACTTTATAGCTATACTAGTGGACGCCCGCAGCTTCGCTCGCGTAGAATTAGACCCATCTGACCGCTTCAAAAACAGCAGTTTCATACTAACTTTGCACCTCCGTTTTACCCCCTTAGGGGGTGAATTTTCAAAAATCCTTTCTTAGTGTTCCCCTACGTTATAAAAGGAACCCCTGTGCAAAATTTCAAGTTTCTAGCCCTTATAGTTTAGGCCCTGCGTTGATATGTCAGTCAGTCAGTCAGTCAGCTTCTCATTTTATATACGAATAATATATAGATTTTTAATCATACAGTGTTTTGTCTAATTCAATTAAACTCAATTCAGAGTATAACAAAGTCACAAAACACTTTATAGCTATAATAAGCTTATTAATTTGTTATGAATAAGGAGTTAAGTGATATTGTAGCGTGATAGCGAAACATACATACCTGCGGCGGACGGCCGTACGGCGGCTGCCTGGGCCCTTGCGATGGCGGCGGCGCGCCGTGAGACGGGTGTCCGTATGGTGCTCCGGGGCCTATAACAAAAATAATCCTGTAGAAAAGCTTTCAGAGACAATGGCGACATTGGAGTGATGGCAAATCACCAACACATTGGTGTTGAAGTAAGAGTTGGTAAGAGAACTCTTTAACTCTTTACGCTTTTAAAAAAAATACCACTGAGAAAACCTCAGGAAGTTAATTATTCCACGCGCATTTGGTGAATCAATGCAGAGTTAAGCAACAACTGTCGGTTTGTGGTTGGGTGACCGCTAGCCATGATTCGGGGGGCACGTTAAGCCGTCGTTCCCGGTTATTTGCATTGGAAAAAAACAATCATTATGCCCGGTGGAAGACCTTCAGGTGGCTTGAGAACATTCAACACCGGGTTGGCCACTAAACCCCACCTCCAATCCGAATTAGAGCAGCGTGGTGGAGTATGCTCTAGATCTCCCGCGACTGCGTCTGTGTGGAAGACCCGAGCCCAGCACTGGGACGTCTAAGAACGTCACGGGTTCACGTGTCACCACCGTGACTCCATCAACATCTGGTCACATCGTCACCAGTGTTAATTGCCTTGACTCGACTCACTGTGCGGCGCGTTGAAGTGCCCCGGCGGGCCGGGCGGGCCGGGCGGCGGCTGCACCGGCGGCGGCTGCACGGGCGGCTGCTGGTTGAAGAACGCCGGGTTCACGTGTCACCGCCGTGACTCCATCAACATCTGGTCACATCGTCACCAGTGTTTATTGCCTTGACTCGACTCACTGTGCGGCGCGTTGAAGTGCCCCGGCGGGCCGGGCGGGCCGGGCGGCGGCTGCACCGGCGGCGGCTGCACGGGCGGCTGCTGGTTGAAGAACGCCGGGTTCACGTGTCACCACCGTGACTCCCATCAACATCTGGTCACATTGTCCCCAGTGTTTATTGCCTTGACTCGACTCACTGTGCGGCGCGTTGAAGTGCCCCGGCGGGCCGGGCGGGCCGGGCGGCGGCTGCACCGGCGGCGGCTGCACGGGCGGCTGCTGGTTGAAGAACGCCGGGTTCACGTGTCACCACCGTGACTCCATCAACATGTGGTCACATCGTCACCAGTGTTTATTGCCTTGACTCGACTCACTGTGCGGCGCGTTGAAGTGCCCCGGCGGGCCGGGCGGGCCGGGCGGCGGCTGCACCGGCGGCGGCTGCACGGGCGGCTGCTGGTTGAAGAACGCCGGGTTCACGTGCGGCGCGGGCGCTCCGCCTACACCTGACATACGAACAATACGTACAACTTAATATATACATTTCTTGTGTACGTGTGTATGACAGTGAACTCCTTTTTTTTTTATTTATTTATTTAAAAACAAGTACAAATATTCTTATATTTATATATAGGGTATCCACAAAAACCACATACGGTTTGTCTTGGATCCCGAGTCACCGAAAAGCAATCCTATTTAGTTTAATAGTATGATAGTTAGTTTATTAGTACCTATTTAGTTTAATAGTATCCTAAACGGCTAGATAGATGTTGATGATTTTTTTTGTGTGTTCAAGGGGATTCGAGGATGGTTTAGATTCACAATTTGGTCCACGGGTAAATGGTTTTTAAAAACTATTTTAGTAATTTTATTTTTAACCGTCGTTCATTGACGTGAAGCATCGCGTCACTTTGACATTTCCTATGGCAGAACAACGTTTGCGGGGTCAGCTAGTTAAGATATATATTTTGTTGTTAAATGTTCCACTTACTTGAATTTGTAACTCATGTGCGAAGAAACTAAATGTCAACTGCTGGGACGGTGAACGAATACGTTATGAAAAAATCTTCACGTAAGCTCTACTATTTCAAGAGGAAACCCGTTCACAACAGTGGGACAAAGAAATGTGGTAGTGGTGGACATACTAACCTGGATGTTGAGGCAGGGGAGCCGGACCTCTCGGCGGGCCCTGCTGATGGGGCGGCATCTGGTGGTGCGGCGGCGGCATACCCTGGCCTGGCGGCTGCAATATAAATTTATTCAATTAATTATACAATACTGTGGATGCGGAAAGGATCACACTCAGAGAATCAATCAGCCTTTTAGATCCCACTACTGGACATAGGCTTTCCTCAATCGATGCCACTACTTTTCATCCTGTGGTCTCTGAATCCAGCGGTTTCCTGCTATCGTTTTTAGATTATCGGTCTACCTGGTCAGAGAAAAAATTACACTGTTTTCAGAGTCGTGGTCTGCACTCTGATGCCTTTTGTAAACCTTCGGTAATCGGTCCGTAGATTGTGGTCTCTGAATCCAATGGTTCCTGCTGTCTTTTTTAAATTATCGGTCTACCGGGTCAAAGAACGACCATTACTTGGTTTTCAGAGTCGTGTTCGCCACATCGAGGACTTTTCTAAACCTTCAGTTATCGAAGTCATGACCTGTCCATTCCCATTCAATGCGGTAATAAATCTTCGAGCTATGCCAGTTACATTTTCAGTTCATCTAAGGATTTCATCATGTCGAATTCGGTCACGTAAAGAAATACCAAACATAGCTCTCATTGAGACATTGAGCTTATCGCGAATACCTTTTAGTACAAACTATTACTATCCAATTCCAGTGGCAAATAGAACATTTGGTTAAGGGGCCCTGGCACTGCGTCTTTTTTTTTTTAATGGATACAGGATAGCAAACGAGCTTGCAGCACCACCCATCCGCTGCCACCCATGACAACTGTGACTGACTTTGAACAAGACTCAATTAGGGACTGGGATGGTTAGTCCAATTAGTTGGGAAAGTTAATTAGAACATTAGTTGGTCAGTTCGTTAGTAGGTATGAGGACTAGGGACTGTTAATGATAGTTAGTCCTGTTAGTTGGTGTTAGTAATAGTCCAGTTAGTACTTGTTAGTAGGAGTCTCGTTCTAAGTCAGTCACAGATGTGTTGATACCCTTGAGGACTAAGATGGTCGCCTCTAAAGAAGTGTAACCGGAATCCACACCTTACCAACCGGACCACAATTGCTTTAAAAACAATTATTACACGGCAGAAATGGTACGAGGTACCGTGGCGGCCTGAGGCGGTCTTAGAACTGGTGACAGAAATAATACACAAAAACCCTTACAGTTACCGCATGCGGCGGCGGCATCTGGTGCATCTGGTGCTGCGGCGGGCCGTACTGCGGCGCCGGCGCCGGCTGCATGTGGTGCGGGGGCCCGCGCGGACCCCAGTCGGGGCCCTGCCGCGGGCCCGGGCGCTGCATCTGCGGCGGGCCTTGGAACTGGAGGCGGAATGGAGGAGGAATGGAAGATTAATATTATATTTCGCATTCGATTAATTCTATAGACTTATTGTACGACTAGTGGACGCCCGCAGCTTCGCTCGCGTGGAATTAGACATAACAATAGCTTCGCTTACACCTAGTAATATTATATAGCCTATGTCACTCAGTGAAGATGCAGCTTTCTAATGGTGAAAGAATTTTTGAAATCGGTCTTGTAGTTTTTGTGTGAAAACATTACAAACAAATCTTTCCTCTTTATAATATTAGTATAGATAGATAAACATATGGCTAGACCCGTCGTCGAGCGATATTAAAATACGAAAAGAAATGATCATGTGCTCACTTTTTTTTTTTTAATGTTTTATTACTACATTTTAAAGAATCATAACGACAAAGATAAACTACCCTATCCTAGCCCACCATAATCACCGACCATTGCAAATGGTCCCGTGCGACAGGTCGAATATTATCATCGGCGACCCTTTCGGACTCGGACTAAACTAGTGACAATACATACCTGCATAGGCGGCCTATGGCCCGGCGGGGGAGGCCCCTGGTGCGGCGGCGGCCCCTGGTGCTGCATGTGGTGCGGCGGCGGCCCCTGGTGCTGCGGCATGTGGTGCGGCGGGGGGCCGTGGCCGTGCGACGGCGGCGGCGGGCCGCGCATCTGGTGGTGCGGCGGGCCCTGCATCATACAATACATACCTGCATAGGCGGCCTATGGCCCGGCGGGGGAGGCCCCTGGTGCGGCGGCGGCCCCTGGTGCTGCATGTGGTGCGGCGGCGGCCCCTGGTGCTGCGGCATGTGGTGCGGCGGCGGGCCGTGGCCGTGCGACGGCGGCGGCGGGCCGCGCATCTGGTGGTGCGGCGGGCCCTGCATCATACAATACATACCTGCATAGGCGGCCTATGGCCCGGCGGGGGAGGCCCCTGGTGCGGCGGCGGCCCCTGGTGCTGCATGTGGTGCGGCGGCGGCCCCTGGTGCTGCGGCATGTGGTGCGGCGGCGGGCCGTGGCCGTGCGACGGCGGCGGCGGGCCGCGCATCTGGTGGTGCGGCGGGCCCTGCATCATACAATACATACCTGCATAGGCGGCCTATGGCCCGGCGGGGGAGGTCCCTGGTGCGGCGGCGGCCCCTGGTGCTGCATGTGGTGCGGCGGCGGCCCCTGGTGCTGCGGCATGTGGTGCGGCGGCGGGCCGTGGCCGTGCGACGGGGGCGGCGGGCCGCGCATCTGGTGGTGCGGCGGCCCTTGCATCATCATGCGCGGCCCGTTAGGACCCGGGCCGTTCGGACCGCCGCCAAAGAAGTCTGGGCCGTGAAATGCTGTATTAAAAACTTACGTCTTACTACCATATCATAGTTTTGCCCATTCAAGTTTAAACTATCATACTGTTATACTAGCTACAGCGATTGGACCGCTCATTAAAACAACAACTACGTATTCCGTAAATTTAAAAAAATGTGAGCCGTCACGGGACGCCTGGCAGATGTGAAAAGTCGAAATTATTTATAAAAAAAAAAAAAACAAAAAAAAAAAAACACTACGGAGTATACACTATAGGTATCCGAGCTCAGTGTAGCGAGAGAGATGGCTTAACGACTGTATATATATACCATCATATAGCGTGGCGACGCGTCGCCACGGCATGCGTCGCCACGCCAAAAATCGGTTTTACGTGCGGCTATAGATGTTTCACATCAAAAGTAATTTAGGGCACTCGGGCTCGATAAGTCGGTAGATTGGCCGATAGCTAATAGCAATGTTACTTCTCGTATTTGTGTACTTGATAATCTTCCTGTAGACCGTGTCGCCAACCCAGTCAAATAAGTTGGAAAATAAGGTTTTCAAAAATTCGCTGTGTGGATTAAACCAGCCATAAGAATGCTTGGCGTCCCTAGTGCACAATGAGTAGGTATTTATCCGTGCGACCGACATACAATACCAACATCAGTTCATTAGGCCCGAGGCCCGAGGCCCGTACGCTTTTTATTTATTACTATAATATTATTTTAAAATCTGTGTATATACCTCCTGGGTGTGGTCCGGGCGGACCACCGGGATGCGGTGGTCCTCTCATCCCCGGATTGTTTGGTCCCGGCGGTGTGGACCTAGTCTTCGACTGACTCTCAAATTGATTTAATGCCTGTAAACATGTATGTTGTCCTTAATCTTTGAGAACTAATAAAAAAATGGTTCACAGTAGGTAAAATAAGGCCATGTAATATGAAAACCCTCAAGAAAAAACCTAGGATTATAACAAAAATACTGAAGATATGTGTACTTGACCAATAGGACTATCTGTAGTATAGACGTGATTGTTCTTATAAAGCTAGTTTTAATTTACTTTGCAATAAACCTGCGATTAAGGCGTATGATGGTGTAAACTTTCATCCACTCTCCCACATATAACAATGATTATATACACCAACACACAAACCACCACCAAAGCCTGTTTCGCCCCCAAACGGAGCATTCTCAGAGTAAGTTGACTCTACAATTAGTGGCGTCAACATTAGTATCAACTGGTTTGTACATTTGGTTGGTGGTAGTCCAAATCTAGGTCGGACGTATATAGATGCATTGCTATACTAGATCAGTAGGCTGTCTCCTTCTGGACAAGCCCTCCTCATGCACACATTTAGATCGAAAGGCAAATTGCATTAGGTAGTCGCTTCAGAGAAACCGGATGACGGTTAACGCTCTTGACGAACCATAATACCGGTTATACCGATAATCTGATAGTATTGATATTGAAATGTGATTCTGCAAGCGAAAGCCATTGCAGCAGAATTGGACCAGTGGTATAACCCAACTAGACCTATGTTCGACAGTTGCTCTGTTGCTGGGTTGACAGCTATCGCGTTTCTAAATTATGCCTGTTTCCTCGTTATGCCGATGTTGACTATAATATAACTTTACTTGAGACAAAAGACTTTCCAAGTTGTAAATGTTGCAACTTTAGTTATATTCCATGTTTATTTCAAAGGTTATATTTCAAAAGTTTAAAGTACACGCTACCAATGGTTTACCTCGATCAAATTTTCTTCGCACTGGATAGCTTGGGTAGAAAATATCTCTTTTATATAGATAAACTCATCTTTATGTCAGCCACTCACATGCTAACTAACTTCCTATTGTGTGCAATAAGGAAATCTTGGACTACATTTATTTTCCATCGGTTCTCAGTTTCGCAAACGACTGGCACCTAAATTAGGCCACTTCAGCTATAGCTCTAACTCTTACGTAACTCTTATTGTCGATCTGATACTAGGACATTTTGCTATAAGGTCAATTTGCTTTATAGACCTTGCGATACGGAGGCGAATTTTGTAACTAACTTTTTAGGTTCTTCTATACTACTTAGTAGTAAATAAAAACTAGTTGTTACCTGTTTAGTAGGCAAAGTGACGACCGGGTGTTGCCCCTGAATCTCTTTCTTGGGAAGTCGATCCAAGACCATCCTGATGGATTGGTCGGACCCAAGGGAAATGACGCAGAAGCCCTTCGACTGTCCATTGGCCCTGTTCTCGAAGAACTTCACGTCTTGGAAGTCCGTAACACCGACGTCTGCAACGGCATTAGCTATGTCTTGATCCGTCGCCCACTGCAATAATGCCATCCAAAACTAAGGAACATACCAACGCGGTGCAGAAAAGCGCAATAAAAAATTATATAATAACACGAAAATTTCTTGTGTAGCTAATAATTTCACGTACCTCGTAAGCGCCTGAGAAAAATCCCAACTTTTTGCCTAACTTGCCCTGCACTCAAGCTTGTTTTGTAGTTCTAAATTTATTCAGAAAATCCTAGCATATCGGTACTTTTTTGTTGCTGATATTCGCCTATCAAAAATAAAAAACCAACTGCTTACCTATACAATATGATAGCCTTTCAAAGCATTTCGTCAAATCCCATTCAACCATCCCAAAACGTCCATTCAAATCTTCCATTTTTAAGCTAAATCCGCAAAAATGTTCGCCTGTTTCAGGTAATGTTGGGAGAAAAGGAAACAGTTTGTATGTAACCATTTTTTTATTGTCAATATAACAGTCTTTTATGGCATTTTAAAATATTTAGGGGCATTTAAAATTTTAAAAGAAAACCAGCCCACAACATCCGCTAAAGAGACATTGAATAAAAAATAGGAACCCGATTTCCTTCTTGACAATAATGAAGGAAGGCATATATTTAACAATCTTTACCACGGAGATGTTAGCTTAATCATATTAAATTAATACATTTACGTTTTAAAATAAGCTTTTTTTTATAATTTTCATAATATGACAGATGTTATCATGTGATGACAAAATGGAAGATTATAATAAGCTCATACACATTTATGTAATCAAGCACTACTATAGATAAAATTATTTCAACAGAAACTCCGAATTATAATTCAAATTTTGACACTAAAAGGAATTATTACAAGGGATAAATAATTTTCTCTGGTTAATTTAAGATAATAAGACACTTATTTAGAATTCAGGAATTACATGTTAGCAAGTTAACACGCAATTGCTCTACACATTTAATTAACGTATTACAGATCTGTTTTTATCAAAATCCGCGCAAGAAATATGAGACCATTAGGTACAACTGCCATAGTAGGAATTGTAAAAATGTTATTAAGTTACTTAGCAAAAAGTTAAATGCTTGAATTACGATTACAATTAACTTAACGTTATTATTAATACATAAATCCTATTATTTACTTTTTAAGAAATTTATAATTATTATAAATCGGTATATATTTTTCGGTAGTAACAAGTAAAGCAGGGCCAGAAAGTGTCTCTAATAATGTTGGTCCAAGTGATTGGTAACATTTTATTTAATGTACATCATCTCATGCCTCATGGTTGATAATAACCATCTCCGATTGCACAAATTATTGAAAACAAAAATAGGATACAATACATAAAAACGTGAAAATCGTGAACGTAGATCACACATCTACACAAGCAATAAGTCCTTACCTCATTGTAACCTGATAGAAGAAAATATTAGTAAAACAACACAAGTGGACACAACCAGAAATTCAAAGCTATTATAGAAAGACCATTACTCATATTAATAAGATATGAGACATGGGCTGAAATTCTGGTCAGAAATCCGATCATCATAAATTTAAATTACTGTACCATAATGTTTGCTTTCCAGAGCAGTTTAAATTTTTATAATGTTTATCATCTATATTAAAAATACCTTTTGATTTTTTAAATCCAGCAGTTATATAAATATCAGAGTTAATCATAGTTATCACCATTGATTCCTATCTTGTGCTATAACCAAAAACAAAATGTACTTTATATAATAATGTTACAAAAATTAAAATAACATAATATACATATAACATTTCATACTTCAACATTCAAGCTAAACTGTACATTATTGCCCCACGAGTTGCGAAGTTCAGTTTTTGTTGAATATATTAAGTTATTTCGCATACTCTCAACCAGCAGACTCGTAGTCTCTTAGAAAAAACTAAGAGAATTAAAAAAAAAAATTGGTAATAAATATCGATACCTTGACAGGTTTCATTAGTTTGTACTTGTTGTTACGTGTTGTGTACATAATACACACAATAACGGGGGAGGGAGAGGTTAGGTTTGCTATGGTTATTTACTAGACTATTATTTACATGACTAGGCTTTATTTATTTGTTGACGTAGAAAAAGGGTTCGAAGCGTGTTTCCGTTGACATCTGCGACAGCCTTATTTGTGTAACACGAAGTTAGGTTAGGTTGAGACTAGGCTTTATTTATTTATTGACGTACAAAAAGGGAACCCGCGAAGCAGTTCCGTCGACATCTGTGTCAGTCTTATTTTTCTTATTCATGACAACAGTGACAGTAGACTGGGAGAGCCCAGAGCAAGTTGAGGTACTGAAAAAGATGTTTATAACCTCAAATTTCAATCTTTAATATCTCCGATAGTATGCGTTTGCTGCGGTGGAGACTGTGAATGGGGTTTACTAGTGTCCCCGTCCCCCTCCCGGCCCTAAAACCTCTAAAACGTGGGCTAGTAATGTACAGTTTTACCAACATTCATAAAATCTGATGCATTGCATATCAAATCAACACTCATTTCACATGCAAATTGTATAATATTGTATGGTCCGCATCAACTTACACAAATGATTATTTATGTAAGCAATGGTAGGTATGCACTTAACCACATTTAAACAGTCCACAAATTCAATCCAATGTTGGAATATTGTTGTTTTATATGAACACGTTATGTTACACACACTTGCTTTGCAAATATTGTCCCTCAAAAATTAACTCAATATAAATAAATAAACATACGCAATGAGACTGAAAAAATGATTTTAAAATCAATTTATATTTTTTATGTAGTGATTTATAAAATTATGATAATTTAGTAACATATTTGTATGGAACAGTTTGATAATTCCTAAATGTTATGTATGTAGTGAACAGCTCATATTACACACAGCTTTGATAGGTTCTATATTTAAGGAGGTAGGTAGCCAATGACTGAAATTAAGTTAAGATGTCACAGTATAATGAAATGACAAAGGCTAATTTAATTTGAGTATCAATCAAATCATCTACAAAGCACAACTTATTTGCAATGACTTTACCTTTTTGATCTTGGCATAAATTCAACAATTATCTTTAAGCAGACATGTAACTGAACTTATAAGAAAAAAGGTAGTTCAAAAAAATACAGATGGAATAAGTTATACTAAGCTTTCAATACTAGAATCTAGTCTAAGGCTAAGACCATTTGCTTATTTTAAATTTCCAGTACAAACCATAACATCTTTGATCATTTTCAGTTCATAAATATATCTTGATATTATGTCAGATTGTTACGTGACAAGGATAAATATAAAATTTATAAGTGTCAAAGTACATATAATAGTGGTCGACCCCAATTCATGAGTATTGTGTTGAAGAAAGGTAACACTAAAATAACCAATGCAAATTCTAAGGTGTAGTCAAATACAACATAAATGCTGGATGTTATGTGATATTACAATGACAACACATTATGATGTCTTTGTTATTTTAGTTAGATGCACTTTAAAACCTGCCCCAACAGTGGTACATGATTATACATTGATTGATTACTAAATATGTACCAAATTTTGTAAACCCAACCCCGCACAAATACCAGGTTTACTTAGTGCATTCTAGGAAGTCATAACACTTAAGAAGCAACCCAGTACTTAAAAATTATTATTTGAAATATGCATTACGACTTTAACCTATCCAGACATTCCAACTAGATTTAAAGAAGTAAGAAATTATAAACTGTAGTTCATAGACAAATTGTAACAAATTGACAATGAACTATTAAAGATCTATTAATACTTGATAGATATTGATGTAGCATTACACTTGTCAGACCAAAGATTTTTGTGGCTTCTGATTCATGACATATTATTGAGTATTAAGCAGAATATTGTAATACTGAAAGTTTGCAGAAGGCCAGGATCATGAACAAATTATTAATATAACATCATAATTTATAGTCTATGTCAATAATGCTAGATCAATGTGAAAATTAACTTATAAGTAGCTTAATAATGTAAGTGTTTAGCCAAACAATAACTTATATAAAATGTGGACACTGTGGATCTGAGGCAAACATAATTTAAAAATAAGGTTAACTATACAGTGGAGACTCCATTTCCCATCCTGTACCAGGGTTGCACAGGATAATTTCAAAGATAATTATCGCGATAATTACGCACTGATTCTTATCAATAATAATAACGTAAACAAATCAGATGACGAAGATGATAAAATCCCATTGATTCGGTTAATTTGGTAGTAATAATTAGTATTCGTAATAATGATCATAAATAAAAAAACTTATTTCTAAAATCAATAAGATTAATAATTCCAAGTAAAACTGATTTGTTTTTTAGTTTAATTTTTATTTGAATTAACCTATTTCTATTGGTTTTGTTTATTTTGTCTGTGATTTTAATAAACATATTAAGATAGAAAAAGAAGATATTTTTTGTTTTTGTAGTAAAAGAATTATAACAATTAAAAGTACTTTTATTACACCTTATATTGTTGGATAATAACAGGATAATTATTGGGTTACTATCAATGAAAATAATTATCTTGATAATTTCCAACCCTGCTATAATTACATTTTCTGAACTATGAGCTTTTAATACAATTTACTCAATATTAATATGAAGATCAAGTATGATGATTGCTATTGCTATTTATTTATATATCACAGACACATATCTAGTAAATTGTCCAATTAATATGAATTATTTTTAGATAAATTTTTTTTTTTACATTTCTACTTTTCTTACGAGCATTCTCATTTTGTAATTCTTCCTACAAAATATTATTGCATAATAATTGTACTTTCAATTACAATTATAAGACATGCTTTGGGCTCTTCACTGTATAATACAAATCAACTCAGACACACACACCACATACAATGTAAGTAACCAAATTTAATTCATGTTGAATGTGACAAAATGGTTCTTAGACGGGTTTAAGTATATTGTCACTTCATACTCAATATGGATAATTTTGAATAGTTTATAGAGGATAATTATTAATCTTTTTATTTAATTAACTCTTTTAACCTATTCTCAGTAAAATAATCCATAATGCTTTAATTTTGGTTACGGGACCACTATTGGGCTGCCATCTACAAAAGATACAACTTGCTTGCATACAACTGTAACATAATGTTTACAAGACACAGAAACTTTAGTTTTTAAATAACACAATGACTTCATTTTTACTCTCAATAGAATGCAAATGGCAGCCCCTCTGATATCTATAATGTTAAATAATAATAATTGGAGTTGTAACGTAATATTCTGGTTAGAGTATTTATTATCTATTGTTCCTTATTTGTTATCCTAATAGTGCACACAGATAACAATACAAAAATAAATAATTTGTCAAACAATGAAACCCTACACCCACACAACAAAATACTTGGGCAATTTAAAAGTTGTAAGCAATGAAAATTTTGGTAATTTCCAGATGTGGATTTTGAATTATTACAAGTACTAAAAAAGAGTAAAAATAATAAATACCTAGTAATATATTATACACAGTACACAATCTGCTCGAAAACAAAGATATTGGGTACATAGTTATTAAAATATATAGCAGCTCAACATTGTAAGATTAGATTATTATGTATTTATGATCACAATCCTTACTACCGAATATTAGTTATAACTCCATGTAGCAAAATAGATATCAGAAATAGTTTGTAAACGTATAATCGATCCTATATTTACATATTATAGAGAACAAAGTCAAGTACAAACCCAGGTGAGGTTGCCGACGTAAAGTTGGAAGCGTCGGCCATGATGATGGTTAGAAGAGCTGTTGTTGTGATAGGGCGGGCCGCCGTTGGTTTCCTCTGGAGGGTGCTGCGGCGCCGCGGAGTTAGGAGGCCCGTCGCCGTCATCGGGCTTCGCAGCCGGCGCGGCGATCACGTCGTCGTACAAATCGACATTATCGCCGCCGAAGTCATCCTGAAAAATTGCCGCACCGCCATTTTATATTAAGGCACGATACATTTCTGAGGCTCCGATTAGCAAGTTAGGTGATCCATGGTCAATTAAATCTTAGTTATTCAAATAACGAAACGTGTAAGCTATCTTTACTTACCTGGCGATTGAAATCGGATTCAATATCGTCGGCGTACAAATCTATATCCACGCCTCCATCCGCCATTTTGCGAATTGAACAAGCGAAGCGAAGTGTGCTTGTGCGTAGGTGAGCGGAGAGCGATATTGTTGAATGATTGATTCACTTCACTCACTCACTCACTCACCTCACCTCACCTCACTTACACAGACAGAATAGTATATTTTATACACCAAACAGTGTTGCCAGTGGCAGATAGTCGAAACTTGAAGCATGAGGCAGCTCAAAAAGTAACATTTTCACGAGAAAAGTAACATTTTTTTGTGGAAAATGACACTATACCCTGTACAAGATAGCTTGATCTTTTTGACAGATGTAAATTTTTCTGATCGACATAACTTTGCAATGACATACATATTATTTTCTTAATTTAATGATTTTAAAAATTGTAAAAATATTAAATAGAATACATATAACACAAAAGTCCCTAAAGATTCAAGCGTTATCCGAAAATTTTAAGACTTTTTATTGGTTAAAGTAACATTTAAATATGAACACTGAAAATAATAGACGTTTGTGCAATGTTACATCGGTCGGACGGATGGGACACGAATAACAGGCAGTAACTGTTATAGTCTGTCAAGAAAGTCATGAAAAGAATGTTTTAGGAACTAATTATTTTGCATGCTGTGGCAACACTGAATTACTATCAAGCTGTGTATATCAATTGTCACTTCGTAGGTTGATAGGAATGATTTGCACGGATTTTTTGAAGTATTTCTAGGTTTTCTTATCTTGAAACGGTTTAATAAGTTAGAATGAATCGGAATGTTTATAAGAGTGGCTCGAGACAAATCATATTTAAGGTTTTTGAAGAATTTATGAGTGAATTTCAAGCGGGAAAGTTGCTTTCCGAGTTGGACGATGTTTACGGTCGAACAGCAAAAGTAACTGGTATGTACACGTATTTTATTGTTAAATAAAGTGAAGCGACTGTAGTCCCTCTAAATTTTTTGTTTTTAAATGTAATTTTACTTGTATAAATAGTATTGTTTACCTATTTTTGAGGTTATCAAGTTATACCTAATTATGCTGCAAATATTACTACACGGTGAACAATTTTGATCCTTTATTATTTTTTATTCAAATATAACTAAATAATTTGAGATATTTATTATTTGTTTATATTTAATATGCTCGCACTGTTTTCAGGTGTCTCCGAAAGCACCGTTCGGCGCATAGTGGACGAAGGCATGAAGAATGGGGGTAAATTTGTAACGCCTGGCAAAAACAGGAAAGGAAGACCTAAGAAAGAGATCGATGATTTTGATATATGTGCTATTCGTCAAAAAGTTCAGTTTTTCTACACTGTACAAAAAGAAGTACCTACACTAAGAAAACTATTATCAACGGTGAAGGACGAATTGAATTTTGATGGCAGTCACGAACATTTAAGACAGATTTTATTCTCCATTGGCTTTAAATTTAAAAAATGTCAAACAAATAGATTGGCCCTGATAGAGAAACCAGCAATAGCATCAAAGCGGGAGTATTATTTAAAGCAAATTCTTGACAAAAGAAGTTTGCCAGAGGAACTTCAAAAAAACATTATTTATTTGGACGAGAGTTACATACACGAGTCGTACAAAGTAACTAAATGTTGGCAGTCTGTTAATGTTGCAGGTGTCCAACAAAATATATCCAAAGGGAAACGGTGGATAATAGTACATGCTGGTAGTGAGAAAGGTTTTGTGCCGAATGCGCTTCTAATATTTTCTGGTAAAAACAAGCAAGAAGATTACCATTCCGAGATGAATGCTCATAATTTTACGAAATGGATAACAGAAAAGTTAGTGCCCAATTTAAATGAACCATCAATCATTGTGATGGATAATGCACCATACCACTCAGTTATAACAAATAAGGTATATTATTATTAATGTCTTTCTTATTTTTATATTATGCAGAATGATTGTATGTTTAAAATTAAATTACATTACTAACTATTCGTTTTTCACCAGGCTCCTACATCTGCTTCAAGAGTCGATGAAATAAAATTGTGGTTACTAGAAAATAACATTGCATTTGATGAAACATTAAGGAAACCATCCTTGTTAATGTTGGTAAAAAAACATAAGCCTGACCCTGTATATTATATTGATGAACTTTTAGGGGAATATGGACATACAGTGGTAAGACTGCCGCCTTACCATTGTGATCTAAACCCCATTGAATTAATTTGGGCAATGGTAAAAAAGCGTATTGCATTAAAGAATGTTGGTGGTCAAAATGTTGCAAAGTTGGCAGAAGAAGTATTCCAGTCAGTAACTTCACAAGAATGGAAAAATTGTGTTGACCATGTCATTAAGATTGAAAAAGAATATCACACTCAAGGAGGAACTTTATATAACGATGTTGATAGACTTGTCATCCAATTAGGGGATGATAGTTCCAGTGAATCCGAAGAGGAAGAAATGGACCAACCTCACTGTGCAGGAAGTTCAGGAAATATTTCGGGAGTCGAATACCTGGACACAGATTTCGACTCTGATTAATAAAAAATAATATTATTTCAGTTTATTTTTTTTTGTACCCTAGTGTTGGCCGATTTTGAGAGCTATTTTTCACTAAGCCCTGTTACATAATAGCAGGATAGACGTATACATAATTAAATTCAGCCATAGAGACTATAGATTGCAGTCAGTCGTAAGTTTTAACTGTCGAAACGTATTCAATCAAGTTATATAAACGATCTGCTCGTTATGCTATCGTATAATAGATATACTCTAGTTACTGTAAACAAAAAGGCTTTGTTCTACGCCTTATGAGTAATAAGAACCGAGATAAAATATAACGACCACTTTTGGCACCACTCAAGTGGACGTCGTGCGAGCGAGATCAAATAAACTTGTTTTACAAGAAATATTTGTATGGTAGTATACTAATATTTTGCTTGTATTGTTTTAGATACATGGACAGGATTATATAGTAATAAAAACACATAGAATTTATTACGTAGTTTTTTAATAAAATCCAAATAACATCAGTACATTTCACAACCTATTTTTCCAAAGCTATTTTCTAATATTATTACGTCCTCGGCGGAGTTGTAATAAATCATGGCACTAGATTAATGTTTCTAGATTCTCAATTTAATTAGGTTTAGCTTATTAAAACAGTCATAATGGAAAGAAACTGAATCTAATAAGAAATGAGCCAAGAAATAAGTGAGCGTGGGAACACCGGTCTCCGGTTGCCACGCTTGACGTTTGCGTTTTCCTGTCAAATCTGCGTCACGCTTGAGAGGCTAATGGCTTATTAATAATAAGGTATTTACAATAATAACTTATTATATTTATTATAAAATAAAAATAAAAACCAAGCATCAAAACTTTTCAGTCAATGTATATAGGGATATCATATTAAAGATAGTGGCGCCCTCCTTTTTTTTCATGACTTTCTTGACAGACTATACAAATATCGATTACAAAAAATCATTATCTAAGATCATTGTTAAGTTATTGTTACAAACGGGGGTCCTTTTGGTTGGGGTTTCTTTGGCTAGTGGTTGGGGTCTCTTTAGCTGGTATAACTCTTTTTAGAAAAATAAGGTAAAAAAAAAATTGAATTCTAATTTTAGTTACGCATTCCATCGTTCCATCGACTGGTCATATAAGCCATTTATATGTCTAGTGCAATAAAGAATTTCACACATAATACACCCACACCATCTCGTCACAGTTACAAGTATTGTAAAACGTTATTTTTTGGACTACTAGATATTTTCTGTTTCCCATCACTAGTCCGTCTGTCAAAAAGATCAAGCTATGTTGTACAGGGTATAACACTATATTATGACCCTTTTTTACACAAAAAATAAAAAAGTTTTCGGCCCCATTAATTAAACTTCGAAAGAATCGTAATAATTTTTGATCAAATAATTGACTGGTAGCTGCGACCCATATACGTTCTACTGCTGGACAGGGTGACATGGGTCTCCCCTACAGACACAGCTGCGGGAGGTCTAGAGCTTACTCCACCACGTTGCTCCAATGGGGATTGGTGGAGGGGTTAGTGGCCAACCCAGTGTCGAATGTTCTTAACGATTGTTTCCACCATTGAAAACAATCAGGACAGACGGCTTTAAATGCCCTCAGAAGCACGGTAGCGTCCATAAAATTTAGCCACTAGCGGTCACCCATCCACAAACCGACCGCGCCCTTCGTTGCCTAACTCTTTCGATCACATTGAATCGACACGAACCATTGGGGGACGCTACAATTCGAATTAAATGGTAATCCTAAAAAATAAAAACATAATTAATAAAGTGTAAGTAATATAACAAATAATTTAGAAATGTATTTCAAAAGCTTCAACACTTATGTATCATAATTAATTTATTAAAAATTAATGTTGTACGTCGGTTGCGGACGATAATTATTTTACGTGATAACGTCTCACAATCAATCTCAAATCTCAAATAATTTTTAAAACATCTTGTCACTTCACTTTATAAATCGAACTCATTGGCGAAAAAAAAATCAAGCAAGACGCCACTATCCTTTTGGAGAAACAAGTTGGAACGTATTTACATGTCATTTCCATGTACCATAATTAGTGCAACCGATTGTTCGCTATAATGTTATGGGTTACAGACTAAAATTGAATGAAGCTACATAATGTCCACTGATTTGATGGAGTGAAAGAGAGATGGATGGATGGAGGCTGAGAGTATTTTCAGCATGAGTCACGCTTTTTCGTGCACTACACGGTGTTCATACATTTATAAAACGTTAATACGCCTTTTTTTTGCATGCATTATTGCTTTTGGTGGCTCAAATTTCGTGACGTTTTAATATTTGCTATAGTTGTCGTCAAAACAGAAATTGTTTCTGTTTTTAACCTGTTCCAGTTTTCACATTTTATCAAATTAGAGTTGACTAAAAATTTGTTCGACGCCTTTTTCGAATGCATTAAAAAGGCTATACAAGTAAAAGCCCAATAACTTTTTTAAATTTGGCAACATTGGTGTACCAGTCTCTAATCTTTCAAATTCAAGTGCCGCTAGCCTCTAAATAACCCCCGTATTCATGAACATTACTTGGCTGAGTAACTGAACAACACTATGCAAAGAACGCTAGTTCTCTATGCGCTCCTCATGTCAAGCCATCCAATTCATAAACAACACTCTAGCTATGAGGGCTCATAGCGTTGGATTCAGCTCTGTGATTGGTCCATTTGATATGGCGTAGTTCACTCTAGTGTTTTGACAACTGTCAAAGCATGTCTATGTCAGAGCAAGCGTTTAAAGGTAAGCGTCCACTTGTCGGTATCGGACGCATCGCATCAAACGGATAAATTTTTCACAGTGCGTCCACTGTATTGGCAGCGTACGGATTACCGACGGTGAGTACCAGCATACGGATTGATTGACGATGCGGACAGGTGGACGCACTTATATGAGTTTACTAGTGGACGCCCGCAGCTTCGCTCGCGTAGAATTAGACCCATTAACGACGTCTACCCGTCTAAAGACTTCAAAATCGGCAAATTTTCATACTACCTTTGCACCCCTGTTTTACCCCCTTAGGGGGTGAATTTTCAAAAATCCTTTCTTAGTGCTCCCCTACGTTATAAAAGGAACCCCTGTGCAAAATTTCAAGTTTCTAGCCCTTATGGTTTAGGCCCTGCGTTGATATGTCAGTCAGTCAGTCAGTCAGTCAGTCAGTCAGTCAGTCAGTCAGTCAGTCAGTCAGTCACCTTCTCCTTTTATATATATAGATAGACAAATAATACTACGATCCGTTGCGTGCGATGCGTCCGATGCGTACGATACCGACAAGTGGACGCTTACCTTTAATTTCCCTTAATTGATTTGTTTGTCAAACTCTTCCTCACTACTGTAATCCATTGTTTTTAATAGGTAGAATTTTGTAATAAGTAACTCCTTTTTCCTTTACAATTTTGTAAGCTTAAATAATAACCTCTAATTTATCCAACGTGCAACCACCCTTCTTTGATATTTCAATTTTGACGTAAATGACAAAACAATTCGACGCTATGCGTTCGTTAAAGTAGCTCAGAAGCTATCTTACCCCCGTATTCATGAACATTACTTGGCTGAGTAACTGAACAACACTATGCAAAGAACGCTAATTCTCTATGCGCTCCTCATGTCAAGCCATCCAATTCATAAACAACACTCAAACATTACTTAGCTATGAGGTCTCATAGCGTTGATTAAAGCTCCGTGATTGGTCTATTTGATATGGCGTAGTTCACTCTAGTGTTTTGACAATTGTCAAAGCATGTCTATGTCAGAGCAAGCAGCAATAATCGTTTAAAGGTAAGCGTCCACTTGTCGGTATCGCACGCATCGAACGCATCGCATCAAACGGATAAATTTTTCACAGTGCGTCCACTGTATTGTCAGCGTACGGATTACCGACGGTGAGTACCAGCATACGGATTGACGATGTCAGTTCATTCGGATTTACGTAGTGAGCGCACGTGTGGACTCTGTGAGAATGGAAGAAAGCGATGAAGAACAATTTGTCGTTGTAGCTTGTTTGTTAGCAGAAGAGGAAGAATTGGAAAAATCTTATATGAGTTTATAGACAAATAATACTACGATCCGTTGCGTGCGATGCGTCCGATGCGTACGATACCGACAAGTGGACGCTTACCTTTAATTTCCCTTAATTGATTTGTTTGTCAAACTCTTCCTCACTACTGTAATCCATTGTTTTCAATAGGTAGAATTTTGTAATAAGTAACTCCTTTTTCCTTTACAATTTTGTAAGCTTAAATAATAACCTCTAATTTATCCAACGTGCAACCACCCTTCCTTGATATTTCAATTTTGACGTAAATGACAAAACAATTCGACGCTATGCGTTCGTTAAAGTAGCTCAGAAGCTATATTAGCTATGCGTCCATTTTGACAGACGCACAGTAGCGGATTTCACCTAAGTATTGTTTATGAATTGGTTTGAATGACCCTATGCGCTCGCGAGTACTGTGAGACCTCATAGTATCGTTTGTGAATACGGGGGTTAGCTATGCGTCCCTTTTGACAGACGCACAGTAGCGGATTTCACCTAAGTATTGTTTATGAATTGGTTTGAATGACCCTATGCGCTCGCGAGTACTGTGAGACCTCATAGTATCGTTTGTGAATACGGGGGTAATATACTAACCCCCGTATTCATGAACATTACTTGGCTGAGTAA
Organism: Carterocephalus palaemon; assembly: GCA_944567765.1. NCBI lineage: Eukaryota > Metazoa > Arthropoda > Insecta > Lepidoptera > Hesperiidae > Carterocephalus > Carterocephalus palaemon. The sequence continues at coordinate 3,052,096 of OX155658.1, read as the reverse complement.
CTGAACAACACTATGCAAAGAACGCTAATTCTCTATGCGCTCCTCATGTCGAGCCATCCAATTCATAAACAACACTCAAACATTACTTAGCTATGAGGTCTCATAGCGTTGAATTCAGCTCTGTGATTGGTCCATTTGATATGGCGAAGTTCACTCTAGTGTTTGGACAACTGTCAAAGCATGTCTATGTCAGAGCAAGCAGCAATAATCGTTTAAAGGTAAGCGTCCACTTGTCGGTATCGCACGCATCGGACGCATCGCATCAAACGGATAAAAGTTGCCTCTCGGTCGGAGCAACGGTGTCGGCATTGCCGATGTGCGATGCGTACGATGCGGACAGGTGGACGCACTTATATGAGTTTATATACAAATAATACTACGATCCGTTGCGTGCGATGCGTCCGATGCGTACGATACCGACAAGTGGACGCTTACCTTTCATTTCCCTTAATTGATTTGTTTGTCAAACTCTTCCTCACAACTGTAATCCATTGTTTTTAATAGGTAGAATTTTGTAATAAGTAACTCCTTTTTCCTTTACAATTTTGTAAGCTTAAATAATAACCTCTAATTTATCCAACGTGCAACCACCCTTCTTTGATATTTCAACTTTGACGTAAATGACAAAACAATTCGACGCTATGCGTTCGTTAAAGTAGCTCAGTAGCTATCTTAGCTATGCGTCCCTTTTGACAGACGCACAGTAGCGGATTTCACCTAAGTATTGTTTATGAATTGGTTTGAATGACCCTATGCGCTCGCGAGTACTGTGAGACCTCATAGTATCGTTTGTGAATACGGGGGTGAGCTACTTTAACGAACGCATAGCGTCGAATTGTTTTGTCATTTACGTCAAAGTTGAAATATCAAAGAAGGGTGGTTGCACGTTGGATAAATTAGAGGTTATTATTTAAGCTTACAAAATTGTAAAGGAAAAAGGAGTTACTTATTACAAAATTCTACCTATTAAAAACAATGGATTACAGTTGTGAGGAAGAGTTTGACAAACAAATCAATTAAGGGAAATGAAAGGTAAGCGTCCACTTGTCGGTATCGTACGCATCGGACGCATCGCACGCAACGGATCGTAGTATTATTTGTATATAAACTCATATAAGTGCGTCCACCTGTCCGCATCGTACGCATCGCACATCGGCAATGCCGACACCGTTGCTCCGACCGAGAGGCAACTTTTATCCGTTTGATGCGATGCGTCCGATGCGTGCGATACCGACAAGTGGACGCTTACCTTTAAACGATTATTGCTGCTTGCTCTGACATAGACATGCTTTGACAGTTGTCCAAACACTAGAGTGAACTTCGCCATATCAAATGGACCAATCACAGAGCTGAATTCAACGCTATGAGACCTCATAGCTAAGTAATGTTTGAGTGTTGTTTATGAATTGGATGGCTCGACATGAGGAGCGCATAGAGAATTAGCGTTCTTTGCATAGTGTTGTTCAGTTACTCAGCCAAGTAATGTTCATGAATACGGGGGTTAGTATATTCCTATCCTATATATATATAGTAGCTATCTTAGCTATGCGTCCCTTTTGACAGACGCACAGTAGCGGATTTCACCTAAGTATTGTTTATGAATTGGTTTGAATGACCCTATGCGCTCGCGAGTACTGTGAGACCTCATAGTATCGTTTGTGAATACGGGGGTTTACCCCCGTATTCATGAACATTACTTGGCTGAGTAACTGAACAACACTATGCAAAGAACGCTAGTTCTCTATGCGCTCCTCATACTAATCTGTGCACCACACCAATGCCCACCATCCAGTGCTGCCAGATCAAAATACCCATTCAGCGCTAACAGTGTTTCAAAAAGCGCTAGATTTTTATAAATTCAGCGTATTTCGCGCTAAATTTAAAAGTAATGGTAAAAAATAAAAACTCGAGATGAAAAAATAATAACTATCGTACTAATTAATTTTAATCATCATCCACATTATATCTTAACATTAAAAATCGAAAAAAATAATTATCATAATTATGTTATCTTCAACGAACGCGAAGTCGAAGGGCCAGGTTCATCAATAGTAATGTCTATTTCATTTTTTTGTTTATATTTTGCGGACTTTCCAATCACTTGGAAGCTGATAATCGTATCAGGTGCTATTGACAGCAGTTAGCCTGGTTCTTATTAGCAGAATGGCGTTAATTGTTTTTAATTGTATTGAATTTCGTAACATAGTTTTGACGGCATTCAATAAGCTGAATACACGTTCGCTATCAGCATTTGAATGTGGTATGTCAGTAAATTAAAAAATCATATATTTTTGAATAAAATTGTAAAATATGTCGGTAAAACAATTTTTAAACGTGTTGACATTATAGAAATCAAAAAGCGCTAAATTATCCGCTAGGCGCTAAAATTTTTATTTCTGCGCTAGGCTCATCAAAAAAGCGCTAGATCTAGCGCCGAAAGCGCTAAAATGGCAGCACTGCCACCATCTCTAGCTAGTTTGTGAGTGAGCCCACCCACAGATGTCTAGTCTCTGTCACAGAGTACATTTAATTTACATTTACATGTATGTCTGTGAATGTCTCAAATGTCTGCGATAATAATAGATAGATATTTATATTGTCTGTCTGTCAGTCACAGACACAAACTACGTATGTCACAGAGAGTACATTTTACACAACGATCTATATGTGTATATATCTCTATGATTTTACATACTGCTGGTCACAGATTTATATGTATAGTACTACGTACTGCTGGTCCTGTCACTCCTGTCAGTGTCTGTCTTTGTTTTGGACGTTTCCAACATGTGTTTTTAGGTTATTTTTAAACTGGGATAACAAACTTATGTATTATATTTAGTTAAACTTATTCAAAATGGTTAAAAAGAAAATCGATAACCGTATTAGGGTAATGATAGAAAATGGAGTAAAGCTCGGACATCGTACAATGATTTTACTTGTTGGTGACAAAAGTAGAGACCAAGTGAGTTATTAAAATGTTTGTACATATATACATAGCAGATATTGCCTCATATAACTCTCAGCAAAGTATGTTTTGATCAAATTCTAAATTATTATAACAACAGGTATTTATAATTGCTTGTTAAAGTGAGTCCTCTTGTTACTAAAGATTTTCAAAATATATCAATTTAAAGCAGTGATTCTTAACCGCAGGTTAAGAATCTGGTCTGCTGAATGGGTCTGCAGTCTATATCAAGTTTTTAGATGAATGATAAAAAAAAATATTTTATACAAATTACACTAAAACATTTACAGCCTTGCTCGGAAGCACTTTAGAATATGCAACACCACAGATCGGCTATGTACTTCTTTCACAGCTAGAACTCGTTAAAAGACGTCCACTCACAAAATTTCGCAGCGCGGAGACGTGCAGTTCATGAGAAAAAAATTATTAAAGATTCCATACAAATTCGTAAACAAACACGATTAATAAATGCCATGACACTAACTCACAGTATAGGTACACCAAGGAGCACTAACAAACATCCAGTTGTTGTTTTCTTTTTTCGAGTGGCCTTTTACTATGTGGTCACGCTGACCTTTACAGCGTCACTGAACACTTCGAACAGGGTGAGCTTCAAAAGCTCAAACAGACTAGGTAGGGACACTACGAATAACTTCAGATTTCATTTATAGTATTTCCAATTTTATTTTTCGTTTTGATCGGAAATTATTTTGATAGTCGTTACTCTGTAGTTTGTAATCGGTAGTGGATAAAAAATCATATAAACATTATTATCAGAAGCCTGTCACAGATGACGCTGGGCGGGGTCCCTTTTTTTGTAAAAATTATAAAAGTCCAACCTGAATCTAACCTAATCTAACGTAATTTCCTGTCAGACAAGTCGGACTCTGTCATAAATGTCGACGGAACCCGCGACCTTCCTTTTTTTGCGTAAATAAACATAGACAAACCTGAACCTAACCTAACAAAATTTGGTGTTGATTGTGTCGTTTTTTCTTAGCGGGGGGCTTCGCCCCCCGGCCTCCCCTTATTTTACAGGGGGGCCGCGGCCCCGCTTACTAGCTAACAAACAAGATTAATAATTATTTATCTAGATTAAATTGAGGATAAATGGATGGATAAAAACACTTCAGTTATAAAAATAAATATACTCGGCATTCGCAAATTGCGTTCGATTACCGATTATGTTCGAAACCCGAAATTTTTTAACTAGATTTAAAACTAAAACTAAATTTTTTTGCTTAAATTTTTGGCATAAAAAAAATTTGGTTTTGTGTAAAAAAAAGTGAAAAGAAACGCATCCCAGTGACAACCACAGAGTAACGAAACCTTTCCTCCTCTTTCGCGGCGCTGTGAGCGCTCCTGCGTGAGGGAATTCGGATTTAAGGATGGTCCTTCTATCCGGGCAATTGCTCCAGGGGTGAACCCCATCGGTGACCTCCCCGCTGTTGAGCGTGGTGACAGAGTAATCGATCTCTAATAATGTGATGGCGCGTAGTAATCGTGTTTGTGTACGAATTTGTATAGAAAATGTAATTTTTTTTTTCTCCTAAACGGTGCGTCTCCGCGCTGAGATATTTTGTGAATGGACGTCTTTTAACGAGTTCTAGCTGTGAAAGAAGTACATATCCGATCTGTGGTGTTGCATATTCTAAAGCTGAGCCCTTTGCTCAACCACATAATAGTTGCAATAAAGTAGCCTCCACATTATTAAATTTATTGTTTTTCAGGTACCCATTTTATATGATATGCTTGTCAAATCAACAGTGAAAGCTAGACCCACAGTTCTTTGGTGCTATAAAAATAAAGATGAAGCTATAAGCAAGTAAGTTTTCTGCATTCCTTAAATAAAATCATAAATAAGTCACATTTATCATCACATGAAGTGCATCTTTGTTTCTATTGGCTATTGATAGTGTGAAGCTGCAACAGTTTAAGCCTGCAATTGGATCATCCCTAGTGGCAAAGTTTCTTGAGCCCTTCTGTGTTTAAGAGGGCATGTTAAGCCATTTGTCCCAGTTGTTATTCTATTATCAAACATGGGAGAACTTTGGGTGGCCTAAAAATTACCTGGCTACTAACATGTATATCAATCTGCATAAGACCAGTGTGTTGAAGTATACTACCACACCAGCCCCTCTCAGATCTGAGTAGAGACTCTTCATGTATAATAAAATAGATTTGTTTCTTATCAAGTCATGGAAGAAAAAGAGCTAAGAAGATAGCTGCTGGCAAGTTGGAAGTATCAGAAGAATCATTGTTTGACTCCTTCAGAGTGGCTACCACGATACACGGCAGATATTACTCGGAGAGCCATGCTATGCTTGGACAGACATATGGAGTTTGTGTGCTACAGGTAATTTAATCTTGTAAAATGGAAACACTTTTATATGAAACTAGTGGACGCCCGCAGCTTCGCTCGCGTTACACATTCACTAACTTCAAAAACGGCAAAGCTTCATACTAACTTTGCACCCCCGTTTTACCCCCTTAGGGGATGAATTTTCAAATTTTTCTCGCCGTAAAAACCATCCTTGAACTTCAACGAACATTTAAAAAAAAGAATTGGCCAAATTGGTCCAGGCGTTGTTGAGTTATGCGCTTACCAACACATTTTGCGATTCATTTTTATAATATAGATTTAGCATCTCAAGTGGTTCTGGAGCTTTTCATTTTTGAATCTCTTCGTAACTTATTTGCTCAACTGGGACTTTTTTCATTGTTTAGAAAAATTTGAAACACTTAGAAAGAAAAATAAGACCGCACTCAGCATTTGCCATGATTCCAATGAAATAATGACGCTGGTTTTCAGTGCAGTCCTCTTTTGACCATAACATTCTCAAGTCATATGAAGTCTGACAGTCTGCCAGCGATCCAGCGAGCCTAGTTCACCACTAGGGCTTTATCCCATTGTGAAGATGAACAAAATTAACGGCATCTGCCATTGTTATTATTGAAGTTAACTTAATTAACATGTGATTTTGTAGGATTTTGAAGCTCTCACCCCTAACTTAATGGCAAGAACCATAGAGACTGTGGAGGGAGGTGGACTCATCATATTTCTGCTAAAGACCATGGACTCCCTAAGGCAGTTACATTCCATTACTATGGATGTTCATTCCAGGTATGCCAAACCTTTCAATTTAATTTATTAATTTTCTTTTTAGATATAGGTAACACAATGGTACAAAATCAGGAGATTTGTGTTTTTTTTATGGATACAAGATATCAAACGAGCTTGCAGCACCACCCATCCGCCGCCGCCCATGACAACTGTGACTGACTTTGAACAGACTCAATTAGGGACTGGGATGGTTAGTCCAATTAGTTGAGAGAGTTAATTAGAACATTAGTTGGTCAGTTCGTTAGTAGGTCGTGAGGACTGGGGACTGTTAGTGATTGTTAGTCCTGTTAGTTGGTGTTAGTAATAGTCCAGTTAGTACTTGTTAGTAGGAGTCTCGTTCTAAGTCAGTCACAGATGTGTTGCTACCCTTGAGGACTAAGATGGTCGCCTCTAAAGAAGTGTAACCGGAAACCACACCTTTCCAACTGGACCATTATTGCTTTAAAAAAAATTACTACACAGCAGAAATGGTTCTAGATACCGTGGCGGGTGGTGGTACTGCCCCGGGCGAACTCTACTTTACATTACAGACATTCATTCATCATTAATTACAAGTTAATAGAGGGGTGTTCCCTCTGTTAACTGGACTAATCTTGCCAATCCATATTTGAGTCTTGTTCAAATTGTCATGTTTGTCAGTTGTCATGGGCAACAGGGTCTTTTGACATGCTCATATATAAAAAATATTTATTACGTCCCGCAGGTTTAAAACAGAAGCTCACGACACAGTAGTGAATCGTTTCAACGAGCGCTTTCTACTATCGCTCGCAGACAATCCTCGCTGTCTCGTCCTGGACGACTCGCTCACAGTACTACCCATATCATCTAAGACCGCACAGGTGGAACCCGTGGATATTACTCCTGAGGTAGGTAATATTAATCTGTGCTCGGTAAAAGTACAGTTACACTACATTATATTGACTAGAAGTTTGATTTGACCATAGTAAATGTATTTAATGTTAAGTTTCCTCAAGGTATCTCTCTCTATAATCATAGACCTAATCCGAACCAATGTTCAAAGTCACATGTGAGAAATAACATGTCATTGTATCCGCTTAAACAACTATTAAAATGTTGTGTGTCAAACCAATGGTAGTGTAATGTTTTCTTTTGTTAATTTTATGTATTTCTAATGCATAATATATAAAATTTTTAGCTTTCTGCACCCCTTCATCTTACAAACTTTTTATGCACCTCCGTCCAGGTAATATGTTTTAAATGGGGTCCAAAGTTTTAGTTTCACGTATAAATATTATGTTATCACTTGTTTCAGCGAGTAAATCCCAAGTTGACAGAGCTCGTGTCGTCTCTCTCCGACACGCCGCCCGCGGGCCCGCTGGTGGCGCTGTGCCGCACGTACGACCAGGCGACCGCGCTCGTCGCGCTCATCGACACGCTCGCGGACAAGCAGGCGAGGTGAGACAGCCCTAGCCCTCGTGTAGCCCTGTCCGACACGTCGCCCGGGCACCCGCTGGTGGCGCTGTGCCGCACGTACGACCAGGCGACCGCGCTCGTCGCGCTCATCGACACGCTCGCGGACAAGCAGGCGAGGTGAGACAGCCCTAGCCCTCGTGTAGCCCTGTCCGACACGTCGCCCGGGCACCCGCTGGTGGCGCTGTGCCGCACGTACGACCAGGCGACCGCGCTCGTCGCGCTCATCGACACGCTCGCGGACAAGCAGGCGAGGTGAGACAGCCCTAGCCCTCGTGTAGCCCTGTCCGACACGTCGCCCGGGCACCCGCTGGTGGCGCTGTGCCGCACGTACGACCAGGCGACCGCGCTCGTCGCGCTCATCGACACGCTCGCGGACAAGCAGGCGAGGTGAGACAGCCCTAGCCCTCGTGTAGCCCTGTCCGACACGTCGCCCGGGCACCCGCTGGTGGCGCTGTGCCGCACGTACGACCAGGCGACCGCGCTCGTCGCGCTCATCGACACGCTCGCGGACAAGCAGGCGAGGTGAGACAGCCCTAGCCCTCGTGTAGCCCTGTCCGACACGTCGCCCGGGCACCCGCTGGTGGCGCTGTGCCGCACGTACGACCAGGCGACCGCGCTCGTCGCGCTCATCGACACGCTCGCGGACAAGCAGGCGAGGTGAGACAGCCCTAGCCCTCGTGTAGCCCTGTCCGACACGTCGCCCGGGCACCCGCTGGTGGCGCTGTGCCGCACGTACGACCAGGCGACCGCGCTCGTCGCGCTCATCGACACGCTCGCGGACAAGCAGGCGAGGTGAGACAGCCCTAGCCCTCGTGTAGCCCTGTCCGACACGTCGCCCGGGCACCCGCTGGTGGCGCTGTGCCGCACGTACGACCAGGCGACCGCGCTCGTCGCGCTCATCGACACGCTCGCTGACAAGCAGGCGAGGTGAGACAGCCCTAGCCCTCGTGTAGCCCTGTCCGACACGTCGCCCGGGCACCCGCTGGTGGCGCTGTGCCGCACGTACGACCAGGCGACCGCGCTCGTCGCGCTCATCGACACGCTCGCTGACAAGCAGGCGAGGTGAGACAGCCCTAGCCCTCGTGTAGCCCTGTCCGACACGTCGCCCGGGCACCCGCTGGTGGCGCTGTGCCGCACGTACGACCAGGCGACCGCGCTCGTCGCGCTCATCGACACGCTCGCGGACAAGCAGGCGAGGTGAGACAGCCCTAGCCCTCGTGTAGCCCTGTCCGACACGTCGCCCGGGCACCCGCTGGTGGCGCTGTGCCGCACGTACGACCAGGCGACCGCGCTCGTCGCGCTCATCGACACGCTCGCGGACAAGCAGGCGAGGTGAGACAGCCCTAGCCCTCGTGTAGCCCTGTCCGACACGTCGCCCGGGCACCCGCTGGTGGCGCTGTGCCGCACGTACGACCAGGCGACCGCGCTCGTCGCGCTCATCGACACGCTCGCGGACAAGCAGGCGAGGTGAGACAGCCCTAGCCCTCGTGTAGCCCTGTCCGACACGTCGCCCGGGCACCCGCTGGTGGCGCTGTGCCGCACGTACGACCAGGCGACCGCGCTCGTCGCGCTCATCGACACGCTCGCGGACAAGCAGGCGAGGTGAGACAGCCCTAGCCCTCGTGTAGCCCTGTCCGACACGTCGCCCGGGCAACCGCTGGTGGCGCTGTGCCGCACGTACGACCAGGCGACCGCGCTCGTCGCGCTCATCGACACGCTCGCGGACAAGCAGGCGAGGTGAGACAGCCCTAGCCCTCGTGTAGCCCTGTCCGACACGTCGCCCGGGCAACCGCTGGTGGCGCTGTGCCGCACGTACGACCAGGCGACCGCGCTCGTCGCGCTCATCGACACGCTCGCGGACAAGCAGGCGAGGTGAGACAGCCCTAGCCCTCGTGTAGCCCTGTCCGACACGTCGCCCGGGCAACCGCTGGTGGCGCTGTGCCGCACGTACGACCAGGCGACCGCGCTCGTCGCGCTCATCGACACGCTCGCGGACAAGCAGGCGAGGTGAGACAGCCCTAGCCCTCGTATAGCCCTGTCCGACACGTCGCCCGGGCACCCGCTGGTGGCGCTGTGCCGCACGTACGACCAGGCGACCGCGCTCGTCGCGCTCATCGACACGCTCGCGGACAAGCAGGCGAGGTGAGACAGCCCTAGCCCTCGTGTAGCCCTGTCCGACACGTCGCCCGGGCACCCGCTGGTGGCGCTGTGCCGCACGTACGACCAGGCGACCGCGCTCGTCGCGCTCATCGACACGCTCGCGGACAAGCAGGCGAGGTGAGACAGCCCTAGCCCTCGTGTAGCCCTGTCCGACACGTCGCCCGGGCACCCGCTGGTGGCGCTGTGCCGCACGTACGACCAGGCGACCGCGCTCGTCGCGCTCATCGACACGCTCGCGGACAAGCAGGCGAGGTGAGACAGCCCTAGCCCTCGTGTAGCCCTGTCCGACACGTCGCCCGGGCACCCGCTGGTGGCGCTGTGCCGCACGTACGACCAGGCGACCGCGCTCGTCGCGCTCATCGACACGCTCGCGGACAAGCAGGCGAGGTGAGACAGCCCTAGCCCTCGTGTAGCCCTGTCCGACACGTCGCCCGGGCACCCGCTGGTGGCGCTGTGCCGCACGTACGACCAGGCGACCGCGCTCGTCGCGCTCATCGACACGCTCGCGGACAAGCAGGCGAGGTGAGACAGCCCTAGCCCTCGTATAGCCCTGTCCGACACGTCGCCCGGGCACCCGCTGGTGGCGCTGTGCCGCACGTACGAATGTGAAGCCACTTTAAAAACATATAATATATACACAGACAACAATATAAAATGTGAATATTTAACGCGGCCGGTGATGCTGTAAAGGCCAGTAGGGCCAGAAGCAAGAGTCTATTTGAAAATAAAAAGAAGAAAATGCAGTAAGCTTCCTTTTCATTCGATATTTTTAAAATTCAATTTTGTCTAACTTAACAATTCATCATTCGTTCGAATTTCTTTATACAGGTAGATCAGTTTATCATAAGTTATTTGGCTTATTCATTCCTAATAAATTGTGTTTGTCCCACAGGCCGCCTCACTGCCTCACCGCCGCGCGAGGCAGAGGCAAATCCGCGTGCCTCGGCCTCGCCGTATCCGCCGCGGTGGCGCTCGGATACGTCAATATATACGTGACATCACCGCACCCGGAGAATCTAATAACGTTCTTCGAGTTCCTACTGAAGGGACTCGACGCGTGCCTTTACCAGGAGCACATAGACTACAATATAGTGAGGTCGACCAATCCGGAGTTCAAAAAGGCAATAGTGAGGATCAATATCGCAAGGAACTCACGGCAGACTGTGCAGGTGATTAACCATAATCTACGTATAATCGTCGATACCATTTACCATAACATCCCCTCACCCCATACCATACCATTTACCATAGAACAACTTAGAATATAGAACCAAAATATACTCCTAACCAACCAAAAAATCTTTCTCTCCCAAACCCTTTTACCGTAACTCTTTTCATGGTCCTTCGAGCCGGGCCGAATCTTAAATGAAAATCGTGACGTTCATAGCCCAATGGCTCGCGGCGATTCAATGTAATCGAAAGAGTTAAGCAACGACGGGCGTGGTCGGTTTGTGGATGGGTGACCGCTAGTGGAAAATTTTCATGGACGCTACCGTGCTTCGGAGGGCACGTAAAGCCGTCGGCCCTGGTTGTTTTTCAATGGTGTATATTCGTGTGACGAACGCTTCTTTGTTCTGTGTCTGGATGTCAATGTTATCTATTTAAGTACCTATGTATGTATATCAGTCTCTGACACCCATAGTACAGGCTCACGCCTAATTTATAAAGACGGCCGTGTGTGAGAATGTTCATGATATTTATTATTATTTTTCCGCCATGCGCAGCTATAACCTCCAATTATTATTCAGAGCGTTACTTTCGTGCCGGCACTTGTACTCGGACTTGGTACCGAGGGCTGTCAGTCGTCGATAAACGCTTCACGGAGTCATAATCTGTATTCATGTTCCAGTACATAACGCCAGACGATCACTCGTTGCTGGCCGCGGCGGACCTCGTGCTCGTCGACGAGGCGGCGGCGATCCCGCTAGTTCACGTGTCCGCCGCAGCGAGCCGCGCGCCGCTGGCGCTGCTGTCGTCCACCGTGTCGGGCTACGAGGGCACCGGCCGCGCGCTCTCCCTCAAGCTGTTCGCGCAGCTGCAGACCGAGCACAACGCGCCGCCGCCGGTGAGCGATACACTAGCTAGTTCACGTGTCCGCCGCAGCGAGCCGCGCGCCGCTGGCGCTGCTGTCGTCCACCGTGTCGGGCTACGAGGGCACCGGCCGCGCGCTCTCCCTCAAGCTGTTCGCGCAGCTGCAGACCGAGCACAACGCGCCGCCGCCGGTGAGCGATACACACGCACGGCTAGTTCACGTGTCCGCCGCAGCGAGCCGCGCGCCGCTGGCGCTGCTGTCGTCCACCGTGTCGGGCTACGAGGGCACCGGCCGCGCGCTCTCCCTCAAGCTGTTCGCGCAGCTGCAGACCGAGCACAACGCGCCGCCGCCGGTGAGCGATACACTCACGCACAGCTAGTTCACGTGTCCGCCGCAGCGAGCCGCGCGCCGCTGGCGCTGCTGTCGTCCACCAATGTGACTGTGACTGGTTTGTCAGACGATTGAGGAGTAACTGCTCAGCAAGCCAGATTTGAGACAAATCACACGGTGTGTTGGTATGTTGATGGCCTTGTAAGTAATCCTTCCTTTCCGACTCGTGTTCAGCTGTTAGAAACGCCCGGCGACTCGTGAGTGTCGTGAGACCAAAAGATTTGTTTGAATGTAACAATTTCATAAGCCAATTAACTTTGCATGGTGAATACAAAGCTTACATACTATACATCAACAAAACGACGTTGCAATTGCCGTACACCTAACTCTTGTCGACGGCGTCATCCGCGTACTGAAATAAAAATAATAATATTTTCAGATAAAACTGGAAGAGCCGATCCGTTACCGCGCCAACGACCCAGTGGAGCGCTGGCTGAACTCGCTGCTGTGCCTCGAGGCCCCGCCCCCCGCGCCCGGCGCTGGCGCCCCGCCCCCCGCCGCCTGCGAGCTGCTGCGCGTCAACAGGGACGCGCTGTTCTGCTACCACAGAGCGGCCGAGGCGTTCCTGCATCGACTGGTCGCTATATACGTCGCCAGCCACTATAAGGTGAGTTTTGTCAGTGTATGACAGTGTGTGTAGGTGTCTATAGGCCCCGCCCCCCGCCGCCTGCGAGCTGCTGCGCGTCAACAGGGACGCGCTGTTCTGCTACCACAGAGCGGCCGAGGCGTTCCTGCATCGACTGGTCGCTATATACGTCGCCAGCCACTATAAGGTGAGTTTGTCAGTGTATGACAGTGTGTGTAGGTGTCTATAGGCCCCGCCCCCCGCCGCCTGCGAGCTGCTGCGCGTCAACAGGGACGCGCTGTTCTGCTACCACAGAGCGGCCGAGGCGTTCCTGCATCGACTGGTCGCTATATACGTCGCCAGCCACTATAAGGTGAGTTTGTCAGTGTATGACAGTGTGTGTAGGTGTCTATAGGCCCCGCCCCCCGCCGCCTGCGAGCTGCTGCGCGTCAACAGGGACGCGCTGTTCTGCTACCACAGAGCGGCCGAGGCGTTCCTGCATCGACTGGTCGCTATATACGTCGCCAGCCACTATAAGGTGAGTTTTGTCAGTGTATGACAGTGTGTGTAGGTGTCTATAGGCCCCGCCCCCCGCCGCCTGCGAGCTGCTGCGCGTCAACAGGGACGCGCTGTTCTGCTACCACAAAGCGGCCGAGGCGTTCCTGCATCGACTGGTCGCTATATACGTCGCCAGCCACTATAAGGTGAGTGTTGTCAGTGTATGACAGTGTGTGTAGGTGTCTATAGGCCCCGCCCCCCGCCGCCTGCGAGCTGCTGCGCGTCAACAGGGACGCGCTGTTCTGCTACCACAGAGCGGCCGAGGCGTTCCTGCATCGACTGGTCGCTATATACGTCGCCAGCCACTATAAGGTGAGTGTTGTCAGTGTATGACAGTGTGTGTAGGTGTCTATAGGCCCCGCCCCCCGCCGCCTGCGAGCTGCTGCGCGTCAACAGGGACGCGCTGTTCTGCTACCACAGAGCGGCCGAGGCGTTCCTGCATCGACTGGTCGCTATATACGTCGCCAGCCACTATAAGGTGAGTTTTGTCAGTGTATGACAGTGTGTGTAGGTGTCTATAGGCCCCGCCCCCCGCCGCCTGCGAGCTGCTGCGCGTCAACAGGGACGCGCTGTTCTGCTACCACAGAGCGGCCGAGGCGTTCCTGCATCGACTGGTCGCTATATACGTCGCCAGCCACTATAAGGTGAGTTTTGTCAGTGTATGACAGTGTGTGTAGGTGTCTATAGGCCCCGCCCCCCGCCGCCTGCGAGCTGCTGCGCGTCAACAGGGACGCGCTGTTCTGCTACCACAGAGCGGCCGAGGCGTTCCTGTATCGACTGGTCGCTATATACGTCGCCAGCCACTATAAGGTGAGTTTTGTCAGTGTATGACAGTGTGTGTAGGTGTCTATAGGCCCCGCCCCCCGCCGCCTGCGAGCTGCTGCGCGTCAACAGGGACGCGCTGTTCTGCTACCACAGAGCGGCCGAGGCGTTCCTGCATCGACTGGTCGCTATATACGTCGCCAGCCACTATAAGGTGAGTTTTGTCAGTGTATGACAGTGTGTGTAGGTGTCTATAGGCCCCGCCCCCCGCCGCCTGCGAGCTGCTGCGCGTCAACAGGGACGCGCTGTTTTGCTACCACAGAGCGGCCGAGGCGTTCCTGCATCGACTTGTCGTTATATACGTCGCCAGCCACTATAAGGTGAGCTTTGACAGTGTACGAGTGGGTGTCTATAGGCCCCGCCCCCCACCGCCTGCGAGCTGCTGCGCGTCAACAGGGACGCGCTGTTTTGCTACCACAGAGCGGCCGAGGCGTTCCTGCATCGACTGGTCGCTATATACGTCGCCAGCCACTATAAGGTGAGTTGTGTCAGTGTATGACAGTGTGTGTAGGTGTCTATAGGCCCCGCCCCCCGCCGCCTGCGAGCTGCTGCGCGTCAACAGGGACGCGCTGTTCTGCTACCACAGAGCGGCCGAGGCGTTCCTGTATCGACTGGTCGCTATATACGTCGCCAGCCACTATAAGGTGAGTTTTGTCAGTGTATGACAGTGTGTGTAGGTGTCTATAGGCCCCGCCCCCCGCCGCCTGCGAGCTGCTGCGCGTCAACAGGGACGCGCTGTTCTGCTACCACAGAGCGGCCGAGGCGTTCCTGCATCGACTGGTCGCTATATACGTCGCCAGCCACTATAAGGTGAGTTTTGTCAGTGTATGACAGTGTGTGTAGGTGTCTATAGGCCCCGCCCCCCGCCGCCTGCGAGCTGCTGCGCGTCAACAGGGACGCGCTGTTCTGCTACCACAAAGCGGCCGAGGCGTTCCTGCATCGACTGGTCGCTATATACGTCGCCAGCCACTATAAGGTGAGTGTTGTCAGTGTATGACAGTGTGTGTAGGTGTCTATAGGCCCCGCCCCCCGCCGCGTGCGAGCTGCTGCGCGTCAACAGGGACGCGCTGTTCTGCTACCACAGAGCGGCCGAGGCGTTCCTGCATCGACTGGTCGCTATATACGTCGCCAGCCACTATAAGGTGAGTGTTGTCAGTGTATGACAGTGTGTGTAGGTGTCTATAGGCCCCGCCCCCCGCCGCCTGCGAGCTGCTGCGCGTCAACAGGGACGCGCTGTTCTGCTACCACAGAGCGGCCGAGGCGTTCCTGCATCGACTGGTCGCTATATACGTCGCCAGCCACTATAAGGTGAGTTTTGTCAGTGTATGACAGTGTGTGTAGGTGTCTATAGGCCCCGCCCCCCGCCGCCTGCGAGCTGCTGCGCGTCAACAGGGACGCGCTGTTCTGCTACCACAGAGCGGCCGAGGCGTTCCTGTATCGACTGGTCGCTATATACGTCGCCAGCCACTATAAGGTGAGTTTTGTCAGTGTATGACAGTGTGTGTAGGTGTCTATAGGCCCCGCCCCCCGCCGCCTGCGAGCTGCTGCGCGTCAACAGGGACGCGCTGTTCTGCTACCACAGAGCGGCCGAGGCGTTCCTGCATCGACTGGTCGCTATATACGTCGCCAGCCACTATAAGGTGAGTTTTGTCAGTGTATGACAGTGTGTGTAGGTGTCTATAGGCCCCGCCCCCCGCCGCCTGCGAGCTGCTGCGCGTCAACAGGGACGCGCTGTTTTGCTACCACAGAGCGGCCGAGGCGTTCCTGCATCGACTTGTCGTTATATACGTCGCCAGCCACTATAAGGTGAGCTTTGACAGTGTACGAGTGGGTGTCTATAGGCCCCGCCCCCCACCGCCTGCGAGCTGCTGCGCGTCAACAGGGACGCGCTGTTTTGCTACCACAGAGCGGCCGAGGCGTTCCTGCATCGACTGGTCGCTATATACGTCGCCAGCCACTATAAGGTGAGTTGTGTCAGTGTATGACAGTGTGTGTAGGTGTCTATAGGCCCCGCCCCCCGCCGCCTGCGAGCTGCTGCGCGTCAACAGGGACGCGCTGTTCTGCTACCACAGAGCGGCCGAGGCGTTCCTGCATCGACTGGTCGCTATATACGTCGCCAGCCACTATAAGGTGAGTTTTGTCAGTGTATGACAGTGTGTGTAGGTGTCTATAGGCCCCGCCCCCCGCCGCCTGCGAGCTGCTGCGCGTCAACAGGGACGCGCTGTTCTGCTACCACAGAGCGGCCGAGGCGTTCCTGCATCGACTGGTCGCTATATACGTCGCCAGCCACTATAAGGTGAGTTTTGTCAGTGTATGACAGTGTGTGTAGGTGTCTATAGGCCCCGCCCCCCGCCGCCTGCGAGCTGCTGCGCGTCAACAGGGACGCGCTGTTCTGCTACCACAGAGCGGCCGAGGCGTTCCTGCATCGACTGGTCGCTATATACGTCGCCAGCCACTATAAGGTGAGTTTTGTCAGTGTATGACAGTGTGTGTAGGTGTCTATAGGCCCCGCCCCCCGCCGCCTGCGAGCTGCTGCGCGTCAACAGGGACGCGCTGTTCTGCTACCACAGAGCGGCCGAGGCGTTCCTGCATCGACTGGTCGCTATATACGTCGCCAGCCACTATAAGGTGAGTTTTGTCAGTGTATGACAGTGTGTGTAGGTGTCTATAGGCCCCGCCCCCCGCCGCCTGCGAGCTGCTGCGCGTCAACAGGGACGCGCTGTTCTGCTACCACAAAGCGGCCGAGGCGTTCCTGCATCGACTGGTCGCTATATACGTCGCCAGCCACTATAAGGTGAGTGTTGTCAGTGTATGACAGTGTGTGTAGGTGTCTATAGGCCCCGCCCCCCGCCGCCTGCGAGCTGCTGCGCGTCAACAGGGACGCGCTGTTCTGCTACCACAGAGCGGCCGAGGCGTTCCTGCATCGACTGGTCGCTATATACGTCGCCAGCCACTATAAGGTGAGTGTTGTCAGTGTATGACAGTGTGTGTAGGTGTCTATAGGCCCCGCCCCCCGCCGCCTGCGAGCTGCTGCGCGTCAACAGGGACGCGCTGTTCTGCTACCACAGAGCGGCCGAGGCGTTCCTGCATCGACTGGTCGCTATATACGTCGCCAGCCACTATAAGGTGAGTTTTGTCAGTGTATGACAGTGTGTGTAGGTGTCTATAGGCCCCGCCCCCCGCCGCCTGCGAGCTGCTGCGCGTCAACAGGGACGCGCTGTTCTGCTACCACAGAGCGGCCGAGGCGTTCCTGTATCGACTGGTCGCTATATACGTCGCCAGCCACTATAAGGTGAGTTTTGTCAGTGTATGACAGTGTGTGTAGGTGTCTATAGGCCCCGCCCCCCGCCGCCTGCGAGCTGCTGCGCGTCAACAGGGACGCGCTGTTCTGCTACCACAGAGCGGCCGAGGCGTTCCTGCATCGACTGGTCGCTATATACGTCGCCAGCCACTATAAGGTGAGTTTTGTCAGTGTATGACAGTGTGTGTAGGTGTCTATAGGCCCCGCCCCCCGCCGCCTGCGAGCTGCTGCGCGTCAACAGGGACGCGCTGTTTTGCTACCACAGAGCGGCCGAGGCGTTCCTGCATCGACTTGTCGTTATATACGTCGCCAGCCACTATAAGGTGAGCTTTGACAGTGTACGAGTGGGTGTCTATAGGCCCCGCCCCCCACCGCCTGCGAGCTGCTGCGCGTCAACAGGGACGCGCTGTTTTGCTACCACAGAGCGGCCGAGGCGTTCCTGCATCGACTGGTCGCTATATACGTCGCCAGCCACTATAAGGTGAGTTGTGTCAGTGTATGACAGTGTGTGTAGGTGTCTATAGGCCCCGCCCCCCGCCGCCTGCGAGCTGCTGCGCGTCAACAGGGACGCGCTGTTCTGCTACCACAGAGCGGCCGAGGCGTTCCTGCATCGACTGGTCGCTATATACGTCGCCAGCCACTATAAGGTGAGTTTTGTCAGTGTATGACAGTGTGTGTAGGTGTCTATAGGCCCCGCCCCCCGCCGCCTGCGAGCTGCTGCGCGTCAACAGGGACGCGCTGTTCTGCTACCACAGAGCGGCCGAGGCGTTCCTGCATCGACTGGTCGCTATATACGTCGCCAGCCACTATAAGGTGAGTTTTGTCAGTGTATGACAGTGTGTGTAGGTGTCTATAGGCCCCGCCCCCCGCCGCCTGCGAACTGCTGCGCGTCAACAGGGACGCGCTGTTCTGCTACCACAGAGCGGCCGAGGCGTTCCTGTATCGACTGGTCGCTATATACGTCGCCAGCCACTATAAGGTGAGTTTTGTCAGTGTATGACAGTGTGTGTAGGTGTCTATAGGCCCCGCCCCCCGCCGCCTGCGAGCTGCTGCGCGTCAACAGGGACGCGCTGTTCTGCTACCACAGAGCGGCCGAGGCGTTCCTGCATCGACTGGTCGCTATATACGTCGCCAGCCACTATAAGGTGAGTTTTGTCAGTGTATGACAGTGTGTGTAGGTGTCTATAGGCCCCGCCCCCCGCCGCCTGCGAGCTGCTGCGCGTCAACAGGGACGCGCTGTTCTGCTACCACAGAGCGGCCGAGGCGTTCCTGCATCGACTGGTCGCTATATACGTCGCCAGCCACTATAAGGTGAGTTTTGTCAGTGTATGACAGTGTGTGTAAGTGTCTATAGGCCCCGCCCCCCGCCGCCTGCGAGCTGCTGCGTAATAATATACAATGAAACAAGTGGTGATTTCTCAAGCATTTTATTAGCATCACCCTATAGTCCACAGCTGGACGTAGGCCCACCTTAATCTTGCCACTCCTCCCGATCTAGGCCCTTTGAATTCAGCGGGAAATAAGGAAACAATAAATTTTATGTGAAGAAAGGTGTACTAAAAAGCTATTTAATACGTTCCAGAACAGTCCAAACGACCTCCAGCTGTTGGCGGACGCGCCCGCGCACTGCCTGTTCGTGCTGCTGGCGCCCACGCCCCCGCAGGCCACCTGCCTGCCCGAGGTGCTCTGCGTCATACAGATGTGCCTCGAGGGGGACATATCCGACAAGTGAGTGATACCTAACAAATTATATCCAGCTTTTATGACATCCAGATCATTTGTAAGTAGATGTTATTAACTTTCGCCATTATTTAAAAAAACATTATCAAGAAAAATTTTGCTGTACTTGCTCCATTGCGTATTTTCTGAAAGGCCTAGGAAAACTGTATCATTTAAATTTATTTACTTTGCATAAAAATGTCGACTCAGACAAAAAGTAATTTTAAGTTCAAATACAAAAACGTTAATCAATGTTTATGTTACAGCCAAAGTAATAAATCCAGATATTATATATACTATCCAGCTTTTACACAAATTGAAGGTCAAATTATTGAAATTTGGAACGTCTCAAATACGATCACAAATTAAATGTCTTGTCTTGTCTGTCTTGTGTGTCTTTAATTTACCGTTAAGTATGTAAGATTTCTTATATAATAAAATAAAATAAATAAAAAATAAAAAAGCCTTTATTCTACTACCTTACATTTTTGTTTATACAATTTTAAATTTATCTTATTTTCTATACTTAATACTATCTTATTTTAGGTAGAAGTCGCCTCTTTGGCGTAGGCCATCATACGCTATATGGAGAGCACTTAGGCAACAAGGGATATCAAGTCAATATATTAAGATAATCCACAACATATATTCAAATTGTAAGGCAAAAGTTAAACTTGAAAGAGGTCACCTTTTTTCCTATCGAAAAGGGTGATTTCTTATATAAGCAAATGTTCTTCGACAGATCAGTGAAGGATAGCCTGGGGCGCGGGCGCAAGGCGGCGGGCGATCTCATCCCCTGGAATGTTTGCGAGCAGTTCGGCGACCGGGACTTCCCCAAGCTGGCGGGCGCGCGCGTCGTGCGCATTGCCACGCATCCGTCTTATCAGAGGGTACGTTATAGTCCCTCCACCAATCCGCACTGGAGCAGCGTGGTGGAGTATGCTCAAGACCTCCCGCAGCTACGTCTGATAGCCTGGGGCGCGGGCGCAAGGCGGCGGGCGACCTCATCCCCTGGAATGTTTGCGAGCAGTTCGGCGACCGGGACTTTCCCAAGCTGGCGGGCGCGCGCATCGTGCGCATTGCCACGCATCCGTCTTATCAGAGGGTACGTTATAGTCCCTCCACCAATCCGCACTGGAGCAGCGTGGTGGAGTATGCTCAAGACCTCCCGCAGCTACGTCTGATAGCCTGGGGCGCGGGCGCAAGGCGGCGGGCGATCTCATCCCCTGGAATGTTTGCGAGCAGTTCGGCGACCGGGACTTTCCCAGGCTGGCGGGCGCGCGCGTCGTGCGCATTGCCACGCATCCGTCTTATCAGAGGGTATGTTACGGACGGCTAATTGTACATAATAATTATTAAGAATATCAGGAAAATTGTATAATTTAAGCGTTGAAAATTGTATTAATAAGTCCATAAAAATGATTAAAAACCCATAGATAAGTTAGCATTAAGTTATAATGAATAAGTAAAAAGTGTATAAAAAAGGTCAAAATAAATAAAAAATATAATGGACATCGCGAGGTAGAATACGTCGCACTCAGGAATGCGAACGGACATCGCGAGGTAGAATACGTCTCACCTACGCGCGGATTGGCCGAACGGGGAGACGCCGCTCCGCAAAGCACCGCTAGTTGCGCGAACACAAATCGCACTTAAGCAACGGATTATTGTAGTTTAAGCATGATCACCACTGAAGACTACAAGCAAAGGAAGAAAAATAAGGAAGAAAAATAGGAAGAAATATTAGGAATAAATAATTATAGTGATTATATGTAAGGAAGAAATAAAATAAGAAAAATTAGAAGAGTTTTATTTCAAGACCCAACAGGGTACGTTCTACTCCACTGTTGAACTGTCTCTCCCAGGGCACGCCACTGAGCTGGATCTTGGGCTCTTCTCATTCACTTCATGCCACCAGCAGTCACGCAGCCACCCACAATACGTTTGCCTAAACGCGGTCTCCACTGAAGCAGCCGTTTACTAAAACGGTTGTGTCGGTCTTCCGACAGATGTGGCCAGCCCATTGCTACTTCACATGCTGGCTTTAAAAGTTATGTTGGTGAATTTGGTCTTCGTACGAATTATTTCGTTCCGGATCTTGTCCCATTGGATATGGTACATTGGTAATATTCTTAGGCCACCCTAAGCCCTCCAGCACGGCTAAACGTGACCTCCGCAATGAGGAAGCGCTCAACAAATTTAGTCTTAAGCAATCACCCATCCATTTAAAGAATATAGCCATACTCAAAAATGGCGCTCTCATTGAAGACCTGTGTGACAGATGATTAAGCTGCCTTTCGGGTAGCACCTCTTGTCATGGCTATGTAAGCCGCGTGGAAGTGACTTTTTGATCGCTGATTTTGAGCGATGATTGAATCGACGCAAGCCATTGGGCTATGGGCGCTACGCTACCGGGTTTGTGCCCCATGTATGGTTCACAACCATACATGGGACTTAACATAACTTGTGAATAGTGGGTGTATCTGTGCACACACCTATGCCTTCTCCTTCGGGGATTCACAGGCGTGATGTTATGCATGTTATGTGGTCCATTTCAGATGGGCTACGGCAAACGCGCCCTACAGCAACTAGCTGCGTACTATTCAGGCGACATACCGTGCCTAGACGAGGCTGAGAGCGACCAGGAAGACGCTCAGCCCAACGGAAAGTCTGCCTCGCTTCACACAGAGAGTATCGTGCCGCGGTAAGTGCTCTTATGCTATTTTTTTTTTATGGATACAAGATAGCAAACGAGCTTGCAGCACCACCCATCCGCTGCCGCCCATGACAACTGTGACTGACTTTGAACAAGACTCAATTAGGGACTGGGATGGTTAGTACAATTAGATAGGATAGTTAATTAGAACATTAGTTGGTCAGTTCGTTAGTAGGTATGAGGACTGGGGACTGTTAGTGATAGTCCTGTTAGTTGATGTTAGTAATAGTCCAGTTAGTACTTGTTAGTAGGAGTCTCGTTTTAAGTCAGTCACAGATGTGTTGCTACCCTTGAGGACTAAGATGGTCGCCTCTAAAGAAGTGTAACCGGAAACCACACCTTTACAACCGGACCATAATTGCTTTAAAAACAATTACTACACGGCAGAAATGGTACTAAGTACCGTGGCGGGCGGTGGTACTACCCCGGGCGAACTCTATATGGAATATTATATATATCTTGGACATTTTCACACACGGCCATCTGACCCCAAAGTAGGCGTGAGCCTGTGTTATGGGTGTCAGAGACTGATATACATACATAGATATTTTTAAATACATACATAAATAGATAATATTGAATAGCATATCTACACTTAAATATACAGTTGAATTCAAGTTTAATTCAAAATGGGTGTGTTCACAGAGCAAAGCCACCGACACTACTAAAGCGTCTCTCGGAAGTTCGCGCGGAGCACCTCGACTATCTCGGGACCAGTTTCGGCCTCACCGAAGACCTACTCAAGTTCTGGAAGTCACAGAAATTCGTACCCGTTTATTTGAGGTAAGAACTCTATTCAATATTGATAACTCCGAAAATCCGTTAAAAAATAAATCACTTGACTGATTACACAAAATTAGTCCCGGCAAAGATGAGACGTATAGTGTTCCAGACAAAATTTATGAAAGCACGTATAAAGTTTAATTTCATCATTTCATTTCAAGTGGCATGCTATGGTTTATCCAAGCGATTGGCCTTTGGGAATCAGGTTTAATTTTTTATTTTTTTTATTTATTTAATTACACACCAACAGCAGTACATACATTTGATTGATAGACAGTTTTGTACATATGGAAAAAAGGCAGGTACGTATGCCAATTACAGGTGTGAAAAACATTTGTATGTACGACGTAAAACTAAGTATAATTAAAACATATATATATATCTATCTAACAGCAATTTAAGATTTTAACTTTAAGATTTTTTATTGAATCGAAGAATATGTCTATGTTTCTATCAACTGTACATAATCTGTTGTACTCTGCGCAGATGCAGGGAAGTGGGGACAATAGATCTTTTTTGGTCGCACACTGCTGGACACACCCCCTCCCTTCAAATAATAAACGCTACACTCACACTCTTGTGCTAGGACTGTGTTGCGGATGGCGAACACACACAGAAAACGACACAATTTAACATCCATGACCCGAGTACAAATATTTATATTTATTTATATTTATCTACTCCGACGGTATTTGTCAACGCATACAAAACTAATCAGATTCAGATTCATTTATTTTCATTATGTGGTATTTTGTATACGCTTAATGAACGTCATAACATTTTTTATCTACCGCCGGTTCACAAAGTTGATGCTACCGAGAAGAACACGGCAAGAAACTAGGTAGTTACTCTTTTCAAAATTTACAATTTTTATAATTTGATCACATCACATTATTATTGAACAAGTGGAGCTGGAGATACATCGCACCAAGCATTTCTATCGTTCAAGTAGTCATTAATTTTATAGAAAGCTTTATTAAGGAGGTTTTGTTTAATGTAAGATTTAAATTTATTATCTGAGAGACAAGTAATATTTCCGGGTATTTTATTGTAGAAGCGAACACAGTTCCCCATAAAATATTTTTATACTTTACTTAGTCTAGAGCTAGGTACAATAAATTTATCCTTATTTTCTTGTACTAAAGTTATGTACACTGCTTTTATGGTCAAAGAAATTAACTATCTAAAATAATCTAAATCTCCAAACCCTTCCAGTCAGAAAGCGAACGAGCTAACGGGCGAGCACTCGTGCATAATGCTCCGTGCACTGCACGGGGCCACGTGGCTGGGCGCGTACAGCGGCGACTTCCGGCGGCGGCTGGCGCGTCTGCTGGCCCGCGCCTTCCGCAGGCTGCCCGCGGCGCTCGCGCTCGCCGCCCTGCTGAACGACGGCGTCAGGGTCGACAGGCCTGGTGAGGACTTGCGTCACACATTGACAACCAAATAGGAGAAGAAGATACATTTATTTGCTTCCAAAAACAACTATGTACGAAAATAAGAAACAGACGTACGTTTTATAATCTTTAAGTTTTTACGTAAATAGTGCGTTGTATTACTAGTATGTAAAGTATTCTGAGGTACGTTGTGATGATGTATGTATTAGCACCTTTCTGCGTCGATTTTGACATAAAAGTTGGTCCTTCGAGTCGGATTAAGACGTGGCTGAGCGCGTACAGCGGCGACTTCCGGCGGCGGCTGGCGCGCCTGCTGGCCCGCGCCTTCACATACCTTCGAGAACGTTGTGACGAACTCTCAGGCATGCAGGTTTCCTCCAGATGTGCCCTTCACCGTTATAGCAAGTGACATTTAATTTCTTAAATCGCACATAACTTAGAAAAGTCATTGGTGCGTGCCACTGGGGTTTGTACCCGGACCGCTCGAGTGAGAGGCGATTCGAGTTCGATAGCCACTGGGCTGTCACCGCTTTTTGCGTGACACATTGACAACCAAATAGATGAAGAAAAAATAAGAAGATACATTTATTTGACGGGCCCGTTGGCGCAATCGATAGTGACCCTGTCTGTTGCGCTAGGGGTCGTAGGTTCGAATCCCACTCAGGACAAATATTCGTGTGACGAACACTTGTATTTGTTCGGTGTCTGGATGTTAATTTTATCTATTTAAGTATGTATTTAAAAATATCTATGTATGTATATCAGTCTCTGACACCCGTATCACAGGCTCGCGCCTACTTTGGGGTCAGATGGCCGTGTGTGAGAATGTCCAAGATATTATTAGATATTAAAAAAAACAATGTACGAAAGTAAGGAACAGACGTACGTTTAATAATCTTTAAGTTTTTAAGTAAATAGTGCGTTGTATTACTAGTATTAAAATATTCTGAGGCACGTTGTGATGATGTATGTATTAGCACCTTTATGCGTCGATTTTGACATAAAAGTTGGTCCTTCGAGTCGGATTAAGTCGACTCAACAGTCATTTTTGCCCACAGTCCTTACGAAGGCGCTGATAGAGCAGCACCTATCGGGGCACGACATGTCGCGCGTGGAGGCGTACTGCAGACAGCAGGCCGACTACAGACTGATTACTGACCTGCTCGGGCCGCTCGCAGACATCGTGTTTCATACGCAGGCGCGGGTCAAGTTGGATGCGGTGCAACAGGTAAGACCTGCATTTTTCTTTAATGTTATAATTTGTAAGTTAGTGACTGTGTTTAACATTAGAAATAGATGAATCTCAGATCTTATTTTAATTTAATTTTGTACACAAACGTAAATGTATATTCTTAGAACTTGGCCGGAAATGCCTTAACATTGAAAGGAGATCTGTCTCAACAGTAAAGATCCTTGAAAGAAGTTTTAGAATCCGATGAGTAGTTTGAGAGATCAGCTCAGATATGAAAAAACATACAAAATTCACCTCTTGAGTTTGAGATGAGATGAGTATGGATTTCAAGTTCGATCATTGGTATGTAGAGCATTTAAAGGATCAATTAATAATTAGCTGATTAGTCCTTACTAATAAGCTTTGTGCTTACAAAGGTAGTAATTAGTCCGTGGCTCTAGTAAATGTACGATAGATGGTTAGTTTAGAATAAAAAAATATTAAATTAAATTGTATGTTTTGGTTGTATTGTTCCAGGCGATTTTTGTAGCAATGGGCTACCAAATGAAAGACGTAGACGATATTTCCACCGAGCTAGGCCTACCGAGCTCTCAGGTGCTGGCCAAGTTCTACGAGGCCTGCAAGAAGATAAACGCGGCCCTCAACGCCGTCGTAGAAGATACCGTGGCCAAGGAGATCGGCATGGATGATCAGGCAGAGGTGGAACTGCAGGGGCCAGTGAAGCAGAGCCTTAACCAGGAGTTGACTAAAGCGGCTAAGGTACTCATGTTTGGACTGGTTTTGTTGGGTGTGTGGAGGGTTAGGAATAAATTTATTTGATACGTATCAATCTTTTCTTTCATCAACGAGAATTGTCTGATTTTTAGAACAAAAAAAAACTAATTTTAAAGCCAATTGAAACAATAAACAACTAATTGATTTATTGTATTTAAACTAGTTAGAGATTAATTTTATGTCAGTACATTTGTCTCCACTGCAATGTTAAAACATAACGGTATCATTATTATTTCAAATTCAATGTTAAAAAATTATACTGTAAAAAAAATTTTTTTTTTAAAACTTTTATAACTTTTTATTTTATTTTCATGCATTGTCATCGGAACCAAATATGTGTGCCAAATTTCAGCTCGATAGCTTAAGTGGAAGTGGGTGAAATATTGGTTGCAAGATTCCAGGACATACATGAATACATACATACATACGAGTGAAGTTAAATAAAAGCTTTTAAAACAAAACGGTAACAGTCTATATTTTCTAGTAAATTACATAAATATTTAGACAATACCCCGTTATTTGTCCCTATAAAGTTGGCTACAAAACGATGCTAGCAAACTGTTATTGCATTTTTTTTAATATGTCCTTTAGCGATTTAAGGCCCAAAAAGAGACTAGGAGAGAGGTGTAATACTTTTCATTTTTCATTCGAATTTTCTATCAGACAAATACATAATTATAAGGAAAAAACTTGAAATAAATTAAAAAGTAAACAATTTAATGTTGTTACTAACCCAAGTCCTAATACCATACATTTTCCTCCCAAAAGAGCCTCAAAGTTCCTTTGTTGTCATGCTGCCATGGCTGCACATACATACGTTCCCGTTTTTCCGCAGGACCTAGAACGTAAGCAACGCAAGGAGCTATCGAAGCTGATGGGCGAAGACCTGGCGCAGTACCGCATCAAGGGCAGCGACCTGGACTGGGGACAGGCGCTGGCCTCCGGAAAGCCCAGCCTTGTGTCTGTTAAGAGGTAAACCAAAAGGGGAGGGAGGTATATAAAAAAATCACCTGTTTTTATATACTTCAATTCCCCGCGGCTCCGCCCGCGTTAAATCGTTTTCAGTGTAGATTTATAAACCATCAAGGGACAATTGAGCGGAGATAAAGCGGCGACAGCCCAGTGGCTATCGAACTCGCCTCTCACTCGAGCGGTCCGGGTTCAAACCCCAGCGGCACTAAGAAGAAATTAAATGTCACATGCTATAACGGTGAAGGACACATCTGAGGAAACCTGCATGCCTGAGAGTTCTTCATAATGTTCTCGAAGGCATGTGAAGTCTGCCAATCCGCACTTGGCCAGCGTGGTGGACTAAGGCCTAGTCCCTCCTGTTCTGAGAGGAGACTCTTGCCCAACAGTAGGACAAAGAAAGGGTTGTGATGATGATGATGATAACGGTGAAGGACACATCGTGAGGAAACCTGCATGCCTGAGAGTTCTTAATAATGTTCTCGAAGGCTTGTGAAGTCTGCCAATCCGCACTTGGCTTAGTATTAGAATTAACTAGTGATAAATTAGATGTTTGATTTGGTATCCTTCATTTAGGTACTCGCAATAGGAAACCTACATTAATTTGACGTTTCTTTACAACCACCCTCGATCTCAGAAACAGTACAAAATCAATTGCGTCTCGTCGTCTTGGTGGCGTCGTCTTGGGAGGCTTCCCACATTCATACAGCACCGAGAAATATACACTTAGGATAGTATACATACGCACAACTAACTTTACAACATGGATATCCACAAACTAACGCCTGATACCACTGACTGATTTATTTTTGTTGCTGTATTTATTCTTGGAACAAATGTTTTCTTTCTTACAAATATTATTTTTATATTTATTAATTTTTGATACATTTATTCCAGCGGCGAGAAACGTCTCGGAGACGACAGCAAGGAGATCGACGAGCTGATCGAAGCGCACTCCGACAAGAAGAAGAAGAAAAAGAAGCACAACCGGAATAATGTGTAATAAACCTTATTTTCGTTATATTGTAGTTTGATTTATTAGTTCATTACTATAGTATTGTTTAGGATTAACGAAGTTTGGCGCATACATAATATTCAAATATGACGTATGTTGTAATGACGTCAAAGTCAAAGTCAAATAATTTATATCGCAATGAGGCGTTTGGACAAGCATAACGAACATCGCACTGTCACTGTCAGTCAACAGACGGGATACAAATTATCTGAAACTAGTACTATATATTACGAAACAAGTACTAGTTTGCAAAACATGATGAATGAAAATGAAAATGAGATAAATTTGTAATATTTTCTTCTACATAAAGTTCACACTTCTACACGTTACTGTAGTCCGGGGGAAGAGGGAAGAATTGTTTCGGCGTGAATGTTGTGTGCGTGCCAACTTTTGTTAGCCGACGTATATTGTCGTGGGTGGCTGTAATTAGCGTATGTGTAGACTATTGGATTAAGTAGAGTAAGTAGTTAGTAAGGAAATTAGGTCAATAATTTACTTATAATTAAAAATCAATGGTTTAAAATATATATTTAATGTCTTAAATATTACCGGTGAAGGAAAACGCGAGGATACTTGCATGCCTGAAAGTTGTCTATATTATAATATTTCGACGAAGTCGTCCAATCCGTACTTGATGAACTTTGGACCGACCAAAGTCAGTGGACGCTGGATTCAGAGAGGAAACCCGTGCCCAAGCCCAACAGTGGGACATTGCGTACTGATCGTGACCAAATGTGAATTTAACATTAAACAATAAACTGCCTAACAGGACAGAAAGAAAACAACACGCTCAATAATAATTTCTATAATTATTGTAATATAAAAAAGTGTTGGTAGTTATTCAACCCTTGGAATAGACAATAGATATTTCCTCTTAAACATAACAAACGCGGGCGCGGGGGGCGGTCGCGAGTAAAAAAATATGAATTTATGTCCCCCCCCCGTCCCCCTCAACCCCCGTCCCCTCCCCGCCACCCCCCGCCCCGCCGCGACCATATAATGTGATCTAAGAAAAATAATATTTTCGTCTAGCGCTCAAACCGAGCGCGGGTAAACAATTTTTATACTATAATTAGTTTGTCACTTAGTTTAGTACATGCACTAGTCGTTACAAAAGGCGGCCGGTGTTCGCGCGGTGGATATAAAAACATTCGAAACGCCTCCGGACGTTAACTATACGCTAACTCGAGTAATCAAAAACATTCACTACAAAACGAAAATGTTGATCGCGTTCAGTTTCGTATCGGTATTACATAAACGGCTTTTATACACTATTTCTCACTTTCTTAACAGGATACTTTAAAACAACAAATCCTTATATTACCTAAAGCGATCGTTTAAAAGTTATAAATATATTAAGTTACAAATAAAATACTTAATACTTTTTAACAAGATTGTTCTAAGAGTGTATCCTGCTCTGTTAGCGGTCTCAGGATAGTACGACCTTCGTGTACCTCGCAGGGGACGTTTAGCGCAGGCGCAAACTTACAGGCAAGTTTGTTCGACAGATGGCGCGTTTGTAGGATCGTCGACACTTGGCACTTAGACTTAACGCTAAAAAATTACATTTACAGCCAAACTATTATAGATGAATTAGTACCAAATTATTAAAACCAGTAAAAAAATTCCGAGGAATGATCGAAAAATATCGTAATTAATATGTTTCACTGGTCAAGCCAGTATGCTCCACTGCGGGTTGGTGGATGATATAGAAATCATTAAAATATAATAGGTAAAAGTATATTGAAATTAAGTAATTTTATAAACGTCGAAGATTTGAACTTATCGTACATTGTACGGGAAGCAGTATACAGCGTCAAAGGTCCTAATCCTATAAGGATTCCAATTCAATTTTAATGTCCTTCCTTAGCCGGTGTGATAATCAAACTGATAATGATAAATTAAGGCTGGGCTCTACAAGAACATGGTATGATGACATTTTGTTAACTGCACTTTCGTGCATAACTTAGATGACCCACCAGAAGATCAGAAGATTTTAATCTTAGAAATCGATTAAGCTATGCCTTTATTACTGAGCTAATACTTGTTTTTGTCGTTGTTGACAAAACCGTAAATTTTTTTTTCATTCATAATCAATTGAAGAAGCATGGTGTTATATTCCGAAGAGTTTTTCAATGGAAACAAATTAGGAAACATACGAAATTGAATTGGAATGTTACAGGATCAAGATTCGACTGGAAAGGACGAAGGAAAGGACTACACTTTACATCTTAAAACTTACATATTCATACACAAAAGCAATTTCACTAGACCTTATTGCCACTCATAAATTATTGCTACCACATACATAGATACCGATCTACGTTTAAAAGTGTAAATATAAATATATTAAATTGATCAGATACATTATAACCGAAATATTGTTACATTATTGCGTAAGTTGCGAAATCAACGGGGTTTCAGTTCTCTAGCATTAATTACTAAGGGGGATTACTTGAAGCCTCAATGCTAAGGTTACCTTTATTCACACAATTATAATATTTGAATGTGTTGTACGCACCAAGTCTCGTTAATTCTAGTGTACACTGCAGAAATGGGCGTCTTCGTAATCAATTTTAACCGCCTGCAATCTGTTACGTTATAAAACCATTTTAACGTAAAAAGTATACAAATAAAGCGCGAGTGTCCTCTTTACATAAGGCTTCCAGTCACCCCCCTAATCAGGCGCATAAAGGTGTGTTTGGAGCATGAATCCTGAAATTCTGAAGTGAACATTCAAGATACAAGGATCCAGTGAATCGGCTGCTGACCGATCCACTAAGGCACAATATATGTTATTTCCGTTTTGAACTTTATATAAGTAGTTCTAAAGTAAACGAATTCAATTCCCCGCCTTAAGACCATGAGGTAATCGCTCTAGCAGTCACCTACTTATATTTATCGGTAATATCGACACCCACGCCATAATCTTACGTTAAGCTTACACTGCCAACAAATATTCAATAATATTATTTAATTAACATGACATACATCGGATAAACGGAATATCTGAAATTTCGCCGTATTAATTCTTATGAGATGATGAATTTATTTTGTGCTGATGTCACACAGTCGCGGCTTAGTCTGTCTGGCTTAAAGGGTACATATTGATGTTGGAAAGTTTAAACCGTTCGTCCAGTCTCCAGACGCCACGTCATAGACAAGAAGTTGCTTGTCAGACGTCTCGTCTTCGGACACAAGACGGGTCCTCCAGAGCGATTCGAATCAGTGGAAATTCTATATTCTAGATAACCTTGGCTCACGTAACCCGGTACCACATAGGATTTACCTAAGTCAATAGACTAAACTATTCAAAAGCGACCAATATCGACATCAGCGTAAATAGAAATGCAGGCTTTGTCCTTGAACGGTAACTCGTTAAAAACTGATAATTTGGCAGTGTTTTTTTTTTCTTTCAGTTTTACAATTTGACAACGCCTCATAATTACAATGCTTCGATTCAAAATAATTGCCTTTTTTTTGGAAAAAAATGTTTAAAATACATAAAAAGTGAATGTCATAAAATAAAAAAATATTAATCGTACATGTAAAAGTTCAAAGCATTCATTCATTCCAAAGGTACCAAACCTAAACAAGGAAAGTTGAAATTGACTTTTTACTATTGGCTAAAACTAACATTAGTTCGAGTTACGTCTCTATAATGCAATGAAGAGGCGTTGGTCATTTGCTTAGCAGGCACGAACAGATATGAGGTGGGCTTATTGCTATCTGTTATTCTATCATAATATTGCACGAGTGAACGCCACATTAAGCCTACAACGATTAGCATTGGTCCGTCTTTCTTGTCTGTTCGAAATTGTTATAACTAGCTAACCTTACACAGTAATTGTGTGTTGTATGTAGCTAGCAAGACTAAGGCATTTACTTCGTCGTACGCTGAATGTGGCCAACTGTTAAAACTAGGGCAGATTAATTCGGTACATTTAGGTACTTATATTTTGCTTCTTGGTGTTATCGTTCTATCAAATAGCTGCTGCGTTGGGACTGCGAATATACTTTACTTATCTATCGTATACGAAAGCGCGTCATTAATTGATGTTTTCACACTACACGTAGGCGCCTGCGAGTATTGAACGGCAAAGATTATCATTTGCAATTTTATTCTGTAAGGCGTTCGTACATTTCGTGGAATGTGAAAACGAGTCGCGGTCCGACTGTACGCAAATTTATGCGGTACTATTCTAGTGAATCACTTCGGAGGCAGTGTCGTTTCCTTCATATTAATCGGGTCGCAACCGATCGTTCAGGTACTAAAATATTTTATTTTACTGTTATACAAATGCTAATTAACTGTACGCATAGCATTCGATAGCCTAGCTCTACCCCGCTCGTCGAACCACGACCGAACAGCGTCTCTATTAATTACTAATTGCTTCAATGCTGTAAAACGCCGAGCTTGCAGCGGTCTATGTATAAATAAAATATCGACGACACCGACACACATACAACAACTACACTATCGATAATAATAATAATTTAATTGTATTAATATAATATTAAATTGTACTGATTGATTTTGTTATTGGTATTTAGAATTTCATGTTTATAAATTCAGTGCCTGCTTGTATTCGAGTGCGTTATTTTATCAACTGACAGAATGTAGCACATTTTTTTTAAATTAACTCTTTTTAACGAGACTTCTGGAATATCAGTTTATCCAATAAGTTAGTATTAATTAGTTCATCAAGATTAGACCAATATAATTTTAGAGAGAATCGTAGTTCAACTCAATGCTGAATGCTCATTCATATCAAGAAGATACTGAATTTATAGTAATAATAACTATCCTAATTCGGCATTTTAAGTTATAAGGCATTTAATGAACAATGAAATCGTATTTTATTTCATTGCATTATTGGTTTTAATTCTTTGAAAGGCAACTATGGCTTAACCTATAAAGGCAGACCATACAGAATGAAGTCCTATTGCAGCTGCACTATGAACCTGATTTCCTTGACGATTGGAGAAAGATCTAAATTGAAGTGGTGTCATACCTGTAGCTTCTAATGCACTGTGACAAATCAAAATATTTTAAATAGATTCGTCACGAGTACAGGGAGGTTATGATTAATATTTTAACTGGAATATGATTGATCACTACCCACTAACTTTTATTTCTTCGTTCGCGGTACAAAAAGTACTTTAAGGCTTCAAATGGTGTAACATGGTGTTATACGTGAAAACAATTGACAAGAGACAATTTGTTTCATTAAGCTAACATTCATTTAAAGTACTCATAACATTAAGTACTCGATACGAAATTTGATATCGAGATATCGCTCACAAAATTTGACAAACACGAATACCTAATATTCGAATACTCAACACTCACTAAAGACTAAACTGACTATCACAATTACTAACGGATGATAAAAACACAAGAGGATAAAAATAAATGGGAAAAACAGGAAAAATGAACCAAAAATACAACTACAATACATAAAAATTATTGTATTCTATCATCAATAACATAGGGTAATAGTTACACAAATAATAAAATTAAAGGAAAACAAATTTTTACATATTTCTTAACGGTAAT
Organism: Carterocephalus palaemon; assembly: GCA_944567765.1. NCBI lineage: Eukaryota > Metazoa > Arthropoda > Insecta > Lepidoptera > Hesperiidae > Carterocephalus > Carterocephalus palaemon. Next base: position 3,018,623 of record OX155658.1, on the reverse strand, counting down.
ATATAAAAAAAAAACAAATAATACACGCTATCAACACAAATGCTAATTAAGAAATTATAATGAAAAAAAAAACAGTATTTTACAATTGCCTATAAAATTAAATAGCCTATCGCATCCCCCACCAGCGCCCTCTCGATTTTAGTCCTAACTTAATTGCATAATAATTTGTCAATAAAAAAAGAATTTGGTGTCGATTTTAGGGATAATTCAGTTAAGATTCTGATTAATGTCAAATTATTCACAAACGCGAAAAGAGAACGTCCACAACATTGAGGTAACTCATCGAAACTATACATTAGTTTCTTAATACGCATGACGACCATTACATTGCCAAAAAAATAATCTTAATTAATAATCTTCCATTTTTATTGGCCATTATATTTTTTTAAATTTAATTGCTGACCATAACAAAACTGGTAATGATTGTGGCTTTCCGATTTGTTGTTAAAATTATTAAAAATTGAAATTGTAAATTGAAAATTAGCTTAGTAAAAATCTTTTCATGATTTAACGGGCTTTACAAATAAATGAAGCCTGATAACACCAAAAGAAGATTCATTACCTGTTTTGTAAAAATAAATAAATAGCATTAAAAAAATAAGAAACAAGTATTTACTGAAAAAATATATTTATATCGAATTTGAATCACAAATGTTAATGGAAAATAGATTATAAAAGCCTTAACTTCATGTCAAGATTTCAATAAAGGAAGATATTTTAGTTGTCATGTAATTTTTCCTATTTGTATATTATTATCTATTTTATGCTGTTTAAACTTGCCACCGGCCATGGCAGGCCAATGATACCGGGACTAAACTACAAAGCGAGTTTATTCCTTATAACTTGGCTAGTTAACAAAATGAAATATAACGTCAGGACAACATACAATTTTAAGAACTAAAAACGATAACAAAATAAAAGTAAGCGAAGTACGGGTGCTAACGCGAACTAACAAAAAAATTTGATTGAAATAAATTTTAATTATTATAAATAAATAAATTATCCGAATAATTATAATAGTCACAACAGGCGAAAATTAAGAGAAATAATTAAACAAAAACTATGTATCACCGAGCCCAAAACGAAATAATAGTAATAAACAGATCATCCGACGGCGCGGCCCGACGGCTCGGCTTAGATTAAGTAACCTTCGCAATGTAACAATGTCGTAATAAATAACGTTTTTCAAAATATAAATAATGTAATGTAATTTGTGCGAAGTAAGTACCGATTGGTCTCCGAGACGAAACTGTTACTGTGAAAGTGACACGTTAAAAATGCGTAAACAAGGCGGCGCTTCATTGTGATTATCTGTAGAGTTCTCGTATCCTCCTTTCTATTTAAGTAATGCCTTAGAAGTACTCGTATGTCACCGATCTGTCAGTAGCGCAGTGGAAATAAATAATAGAACGCGTTCCGGCCGACCACTAACGTAACAGGTAACTAGCGTAGGGTAATATTATCCAATTCACGCGAATTATTAACGATCGCGAGTAACGTAACTACTACTAATAATATGCTAAACGAACGCTGCAAGCTCCCCTACCGAACGATTACAATATAATCTTTATTTTAAAAATTTAAATCTTTCACATCAATCAAACGAAACGTTTTAAAAAAAATGATCCCGCTAAATCGCTTGCAGGATCCATCCTCGCAGAAATGTCTTATTCAAAACTTTATTATGTTACTATATCTCCTTGTTCGCTTAGCTATAAATATAGTTTACATATAAATTAAAATATAAAGTGAAAACTACACATTTCTTATGATATAACTATGTACAAGGCATCTCGCTATTTAACAATGTTACAAAGTTCAGCATTTTGTCCTTTACGCGATTACGAGTTGCGTCCGTGACGTAATCGAACGGGCGCGCGCGTTCGCTTCGGGTGCTTATTTGTTTCCGTCTTAAGCCCACGCCGGCCCACTGCTGGCCAAACTTCTGCAAAGGTACGCGATACTTTTGTACGAGGAGGATGTTGCCGTCCTTGTCACGCACAGAGACCTTCAGGCGACTTTTCCTACTACCCGCGCGCCCGCCAGTCGCACTCTTACTATAAACTTTCATACAAAAACCTACCTGGCACTAATATTTATGTATATCCATTACAAAATGTATAATATAATATTATATATTTACAATCACAACATAAATTTGATAAACAACCGAGAGAAATGTAGATCATTATTATTGGTGTTTTTTTTGTATTGATTTAGGATAACTTTTTAACATTTCACGTTCTGCGAATGAACATTAATAAAATTGTACTTTAAATTAATTAAATTTAAAAAATATACATATTTGCACTTTATAATTCTACCGATTCGATTTAGCATTCTGTTCTCTCGCTCGAATGTAATTAATAATAATAATATAATTATTTGATTGGCCACTCAAAGTAATCTAGCTGATCTAAACACAAATGTTATTGTCATATGTGAATGTATTACGAATAATGTCTGAAAGGTCTAATTGTAACAAAAATAAAATATATGCAAAACTCACAAATCATTCATCCACGGATTTGCATACGAAATAATGATCTAACGAATGACTAATAGGGATTTGCTCAGCAGTTGTTCTGCAAGTATCTGTTTGCTACATTAGGAACATCAAGGATACCCGTAGCTCGCCGTCGCACGGTCAATCAATCAATCAATCAATCAACCAATCGATCAATCAATCAATTTATTGATTTGTCGTACCCGGATAGCTGCGGTTATGCGTTAACCATCACTATTTTCTGTCGCACAACCCTTTACCGATCAGTAACAGAACATGAATATAAAACTAATACATACTAACAACAAAATCCGAATTCGTCCGTGATGTTCGCAATTCAAGTCACTGATAAATTATTGCGAAAACCTACATGTGTTCCCATTTGTATAGAGTTATATTTGAATATACTCGATTGGCCCACGCGCGATTACACGTCTCGTATCGTATGCTCGTATGGCTGCCCTCCGACTACCGACTTCCGACTACCGACTAACGACTAACGACTACCGACTACCGACTACCGACAAGCGAGTCGGCGCGCGACTTCCGCCACTGACTGCCTCACACCTTTCCGATTTCACAAGTACACTCAGTAAAACTAGCTTACATCTTTAGGAATACAATAAAAAATACTTAAGTGTCGCTAATCGTAGTCTAGTTAAACCAGAAAGTAATTACAATAACAATAAGTACAAAAGCTTGTGAGAGAATCAGTGGCTTAATACATCGCGTCTATAGTTCAAAAGTCGGGCTTCATCAGTTAGTTATAAGGCCAAGATCCGCTCCAATTGTATAATACGCTGCGACCCATAGACGTCCCACTGCTGGGCACGGGTCTCCCCCACAGACACTTCTGCTGGAGGTCTAGAGCATACTCCATAATTGTATAATGCTTACGTTTAATCGCGATTTATGATATACAATTCGTTTTTATGCTCCCGACGGTAAAATAGGGAAGGTTTATGATAACGAAAAAACTTACGATATGGTATTGGTTAGTCCACTTAACAATACAAATCGGCTCGCTAGGCGACCGCGCGATATATACATTCAACACAAACTCATTTGTATTTTTGGTCGTCATTTTGGGAAGATAACGAAACGCGACGACTTGTTAAGAATTTTATTCACCGTCGTTTCGTCGATATCCGCTTCGTCGTACATCTGAACGTCATATAATAAAATTGACATTGCGGTAACAACGCGTTGCCGGCGATTGTTCCAACTGCTGTACGAGTCGAGTTCGTTGGAAGCGAAAACATTTTTGTAAAGGCTTAAGATTCTTGAGGAATTCTATTTTAAATTTATAAATTTCTAATTATCAATTAACGTGTCGTACGCAAATGTAACGTAAATGTACGTACACTTGTATAATCATCATTTGCCGTGTTTTACTGACTGCTACGAAAAATCTAGCGTTTTTATATCTACGTCTCTACGGAGATAAAATATGTAGCAACATCTAGTAGTGTCCATTTAAATTAATGAATGATTATATTACCAGGAAGACTGTTAAAGCGATAATATGTCATTTTACCTGTCAATTAATGTTTTCAATTGCAGCACCAAACATTGAATGCCAGTTAGCGGTTAACTCTCCTATTGTGCAAACGTGGCGAGTTCTGTTTACCGTTAACTGTTACTCAGCAGATGAATTATATCAACCAGATTATCATAAAATGCGTAATTCTTTATTCACTAATAAAAATCAATCAATTCATACGAAATAATTAATTATAATCCATATTATCCACAATTGTAAAGCTATACTTAATTATTAATTGTTGGTGTTAATTTCTAGGAAGATATTTCGAAGCACATTTTTTGTCTCGCTTTCATAATGTTCGTATAATATGTAATTTATTTTGGAGGACTGTATAAACTGAACTTATAAAATGATTGATAGTCGTTAACATAAAAGGTATTCTTGTAAAATTACATTTACAGTTTGCGTACTATGAAAATATACAGTATGTATTTATATGATATTGGAAACAGAGTAAAAATAAAACAGATAATATAAATGCTTCGAAATACAACGACATGTCGGGAAGATACAATGTGTTCTGGTCTTACGAAAGTATTTCTAGAACACGTGTTATCCGAGAGAAAATGTCTAAGGCTTAGTTTAAAACAATTCGGACCGAATAAATAAACTTGTGTTGAAACATTAAACAGGCGCATGAAACTCATGAAAATAACATAAAAAGTTTAAAAATTAACGAAAATAATACATTCTCATATTTACTCTAGGATTCTGTTATGTTGAATTGTTGAAATTAAAAGTTGAAAATGCAATGTTTTTCAAGGAATACATTTTTGTTCAAACGATAATCCGATCGGCGGAATTAACAGTTATATCGTCAAGCTAAAATTAGTTTTTTGAGTGACGGTGATTCTTCATAAGGTATAGATTTGTTTTATTTTATTTTCGAATATTATTTTCTTTGACATACATTTGATACTGTCAACTTTTGCTGCTAAGCCGAGAGCACGCAATCTGCGGCGTTAGATCGCCCCGCACATTGTCATACATCGCTGCCAAATCCGCAACCGCCACCGTAGATTTCGTACGATTGGCCTTACATGTCACTTCAAAAATATTCCAATAGATAAACACGCCCTGTGTATAAAAACGACGAAAGGGACCAAGCTCCAAGCATGAACAGTGATCGGCAAATATCTTGATCATTTTTCCTGATTGTTAATTAACAGACTTTTAGATTTTTGTGAGCGGCTAGCATTCGATGGCACATAAGCATGCGATTGGTTGTTCTACGGCGCGGGAGCATGCTATTGGCTAGCCTAGGACGCGAAAGTAGGCGATTGGATGATCTATGGCTCAAGAATACCGCAATTGATACATTCGACTGATGAATTTGCTTCATGCGTGATGTTGACGTCTCACTTTTACCTTGATTTTAATTGACACGGAAATTAACTATAATAAAAAAATCGCTCAATACCTTTGCCGATCACTGTACCCATAATTGACTGCAGTCAGAACTCAGAAGTATCACCATTGGGCCTCAATATTGTAAAGTGTAAAAAAAATTGTATGTTAGATACGCTGCGCTGTTAACGTGGCACATAATATGTAATCAAAATTGTCTGTGAGATTGTCTGCCAACAGATTCTTGTTCCAGTGTCAGTTTGTCAATAGATTCTAATGTCACGAAATGTGCCATTTGCGAACCCTGAATACTATGAGGGTAACACTAAGGCTGCGGGCAGATTCGTGCGAACACGTACGAACACACGAACTATCCCGACCTTACATGTAATATGGGAGCGCGATACTGGGTGCGAGATAGTCATGACTACACATACATGACTACACGTACGCGCACGTCTGACTTGAAGGTACATATTCTTCATCTATTTGACGGAGAAAAACGTATTCACGTGTCACTCAATTCGTAAGACCACGATCATACGTTTACGTACGATAATAATTCGCATCCAAACGTATCGAGTGCTCGAATATAGAATAACAATTTGTACGCGCGTGTCAGCTGTGCGGCCGTCGATACACGTCGGTCACACGTACGGTCACACGTCGGACACACGTACGGTCACACGTCGGTCACACGTACGGTCACACGTCGGTCACACGTACGGTCACACGTCGGTCACACGTACGGTCACACGTCGGACACACGTACGGTCACACGTCGAGTCCGGTATTGCAGTACGTGCACGCATACGGCAGCATGTAGTAGCCGCAGTTGATGTAGTGCTGGATGTGCGCGCGCGCGTGCGGCTCGTGCGGCGCGTGCGGCTCGTGCGGCGCGTGCGGCTCGTGCGGCGCGTGCGGCTCGTGCGGCTCGTGCGGCGCGTGCGGCTCGCGCGGCCCGCGCGGCTGCGGCTGCGGCCGTCACTCGCGCGGCGCGGCCTTGAGCAGCGACATGGCGTAGCGCACGTACTGCACTAGGTGGCGGAACGTCGAGAACAGCGTCAGCGGGCCGCACTTGCGGTCAACCGCTATGAACAGATCTGGAAATTTGGAAAAAAATAATTATAGCCTAATGAATGAAATTTAAGACGTTTTAAACGTTAATGTCACAAATACATTATTTAAGCGCAAAACTAACTGCGCTACTAAATTGACATTCCTACAGCTATACTCAGTCACTTTACACATGCAAGTAAATCGACTGGCGCATTCGTGTAAGTATTTAACATGCAGTAAAACATTGTATAAACATGTAGTTAAAACTTTTAGTTTTAACTACGGAGAAAAGTACTTTGCAACTTCTGTGATTCACATCGGCAAAACTAAATCGACCATAGTAACCATGCTATAGGTACTGGGCAGACATAACATATGTATGTATGCAGCAATTGTAGCGTCCATAGCCCAATGGCTCGCGTCGATTCAATGTGATCGAAAGAGTTAAGCGACGACGGGCGCGGTCGGTTTGTGGATGGGTGACCGCTAGTGGCAAATTTCATGGACGCTACCGTGCTTCGGAGGGCACGTAAAGCCGTCGGTCGTTAAGCCTTGTCGAAGACCTTCGGGTGGCTTAAGAACATTCTACACTGGGTTGGCTACTAGCCCCCCCACCAATCCGCTTTGGAGCAGCGTGGTGGAGTGTGCCCAGCAGTGGTGCAGTTGTTTTCAATACTGGAAACAGTCGCTAAGCCTTGTAGACTTTCGGGTGGCTTGAGAACATTCGACATTGGGTTGATCACTAACCCCTCTACCCAACGTGCACGAGCCAAGTAGGCCAACAGTAAGCTAGCCCTCAACCGACCTTGGTTGGGCCGCAGCCGGCACAGCATGTCCGCCTGCTCCCACAGCTCGTGCGCGACGTACAGGAACGTGTAGTATTTGGTCAGCTGCAGCAGCGCGTGGTGCGCGTGCGCCGGCACCGAGTGCACGAGCCAAGTGGGCCAACAGTAAGCCAACCCTCGACCGACCTTGGTTGGGCCGCAGCCGGCACAGCATGTCCGCCTGCTCCCACAGCTCGTGCGCGACGTACAGGAACGTGTAGTATTTGGTCAGCTGCAGCAGCGCGTGGTGCGCGTGCGCCGGCACCGAGTGCACGAGCCAAGTGGGCCAACAGTAAGCCAACCCTCGACCGACCTTGGTTGGGCCGCAGCCGGCACAGCATGTCCGCCTGCTCCCACAGCTCGTGCGCGACGTACAGGAACGTGTAGTATTTGGTCAGCTGCAGCAGCGCGTGGTGCGCGTGCGCCGGCACCGAGTGCACGAGCCAAGTGGGCCAACAGTAAGCCAACCCTCGACCGACCTTGGTTGGGCCGCAGCCGGCACAGCATGTCCGCCTGCTCCCACAGCTCGTGCGCGACGTACAGGAACGTGTAGTATTTGGTCAGCTGCAGCAGCGCGTGGTGCGCGTGCGCCGGCACCGAGTGCACGAGCCAAGTGGGCCAACAGTAAGCCAACCCTCGACCGACCTTGGTTGGGCCGCAGCCGGCACAGCATGTCCGCCTGCTCCCACAGCTCGTGCGCGACGTACAGGAACGTGTAGTATTTGGTCAGCTGCAGCAGCGCGTGGTGCGCGTGCGCCGGCACCGAGTGCACGAGCCAAGTGGGCCAACAGTAAGCCAACCCTCGACCGACCTTGGTTGGGCCGCAGCCGGCACAGCATGTCCGCCTGCTCCCACAGCTCGTGCGCGACGTACAGGAACGTGTAGTATTTGGTCAGCTGCAGCAGCGCGTGGTGCGCGTGCGCCGGCACCGAGTGCACGAGCCAAGTGGGCCAACAGTAAGCCAACCCTCGACCGACCTTGGTTGGGCCGCAGCCGGCACAGCATGTCCGCCTGCTCCCACAGCTCGTGCGCGACGTACAGGAACGTGTAGTATTTGGTCAGCTGCAGCAGCGCGTGGTGCGCGTGCGCCGGCACCGAGTGCACGAGCCAAGTGGGCCAACAGTAAGCCAACCCTCGACCGACCTTGGTTGGGCCGCAGCCGGCACAGCATGTCCGCCTGCTCCCACAGCTCGTGCGCGACGTACAGGAACGTGTAGTATTTGGTCAGCTGCAGCAGCGCGTGGTGCGCGTGCGCCGGCACCGAGTGCACGAGCCAAGTGGGCCAACAGTAAGCCAACCCTCGACCGACCTTGGTTGGGCCGCAGCCGGCACAGCATGTCCGCCTGCTCCCACAGCTCGTGCGCGACGTACAGGAACGTGTAGTATTTGGTCAGCTGCAGCAGCGCGTGGTGCGCGTGCGCCGGCACCGAGTGCACGAGCCAAGTGGGCCAACAGTAAGCCAACCCTCGACCGACCTTGGTTGGGCCGCAGCCGGCACAGCATGTCCGCCTGCTCCCACAGCTCGTGCGCGACGTACAGGAACGTGTAGTATTTGGTCAGCTGCAGCAGCGCGTGGTGCGCGTGCGCCGGCACCGAGTGCACGAGCCAAGTGGGCCAACAGTAAGCCAACCCTCGACCGACCTTGGTTGGGCCGCAGCCGGCACAGCATGTCCGCCTGCTCCCACAGCTCGTGCGCGACGTACAGGAACGTGTAGTATTTGGTCAGCTGCAGCAGCGCGTGGTGCGCGTGCGCCGGCACCGAGTGCACGAGCCAAGTGGGCCAACAGTAAGCCAACCCTCGACCGACCTTGGTTGGGCCGCAGCCGGCACAGCATGTCCGCCTGCTCCCACAGCTCGTGCGCGACGTACAGGAACGTGTAGTATTTGGTCAGCTGCAGCAGCGCGTGGTGCGCGTGCGCCGGCACCGAGTGCACGAGCCAAGTGGGCCAACAGTAAGCCAACCCTCGACCGACCTTGGTTGGGCCGCAGCCGGCACAGCATGTCCGCCTGCTCCCACAGCTCGTGCGCGACGTACAGGAACGTGTAGTATTTGGTCAGCTGCAGCAGCGCGTGGTGCGCGTGCGCCGGCACCGAGTGCACGAGCCAAGTGGGCCAACAGTAAGCCAACCCTCGACCGACCTTGGTTGGGCCGCAGCCGGCACAGCATGTCCGCCTGCTCCCACAGCTCGTGCGCGACGTACAGGAACGTGTAGTATTTGGTCAGCTGCAGCAGCGCGTGGTGCGCGTGCGCCGGCACCGAGTGCACGAGCCAAGTGGGCCAACAGTAAGCCAACCCTCGACCGACCTTGGTTGGGCCGCAGCCGGCACAGCATGTCCGCCTGCTCCCACAGCTCGTGCGCGACGTACAGGAACGTGTAGTATTTGGTCAGCTGCAGCAGCGCGTGGTGCGCGTGCGCCGGCACCGAGTGCACGAGCCAAGTGGGCCAACAGTAAGCCAACCCTCGACCGACCTTGGTTGGGCCGCAGCCGGCACAGCATGTCCGCCTGCTCCCACAGCTCGTGCGCGACGTACAGGAACGTGTAGTATTTGGTCAGCTGCAGCAGCGCGTGGTGCGCGTGCGCCGGCACCGAGTGCACGAGCCAAGTGGGCCAACAGTAAGCCAACCCTCGACCGACCTTGGTTGGGCCGCAGCCGGCACAGCATGTCCGCCTGCTCCCACAGCTCGTGCGCGACGTACAGGAACGTGTAGTATTTGGTCAGCTGCAGCAGCGCGTGGTGCGCGTGCGCCGGCACCGAGTGCACCAGCGAGCAGTAGCCGTTGGCGGGCGCACTCGCGCTGCCCGCGGGGGACGGCGTCGCGGACATAGGGGAAACGGATTCCGCGCACGCGGGCTGCGGGGAGAATATGGTCATTTATTACGTTATTAGAAAGAGATAAAGATAATCTATAATATAAATAAATTAAATGAATAGAAAATAAATAATAAAATATCTTGGACATTCTCACACACGGCCATCTGACCCCAAAGTAGGCGCGAGCCTGTGTTTTGGGTGTCAGAGACTGATATACATACATAGATATTTTTAAATACATACTTAAATAGATAATATTGACATCCAGACACAGAACAAATACAAGTGTTCGTCACACGAATATTTGTCCTGAGTGGGATTCGAACCCACGACCTTTGGCGCAACAGACAGGGTCACTACCGATTGCGCCAACGGGCCTGTCAAATAAAATAATAAACACACTTATAACCATATTGAATAAATAGATAATCAAAGGATAATAATAAAAAGCATTCATTATTTTTACTGCAGTATACGCTTCGATCAACAATACCAATAGATAACGGGTTACGTACAAAATCATAGCGCGTGAATACATTATACAGCTACATTTGTTTAGTAACGAACCGAGACAAAAGTTTTAAAACAGTTTTAAGTTCAACCTAATTGCAACCATGACTTGGTAACAAATAAAGTACATTTTCCGTTATTATCTTGCGACTTACAACGGCTTGCATTGGCGGTTTATTCGCCAAACCGTGTAGCTTGTTGTCAATTACATTCAATAGAGTGGCCGGGCAAAACATTTTAACCCCAATTGGAACAACCGTGAATAAGTTAAATTGGACTAACCATTATTTGAACTAAACATAATTATAGCGTATAATAATATGTTTCAATTAATTTTAAGTATCGACAAAAGACTCACCTTCTGCTGGTATTCCTGCACAACTTTGTTGTACTCTTTCACTTCGCGGTTGTACATCTTGAACATTCGCAGGTACAGCAGCGCCTGCACCCGCAAGCTGCGAACGAACGGTACAAGTTACTCGACATGTCCCGGGTTCAAATTTTTTATGATTTTTTCATACCTAAAACACTCACTATTTTCCATTGTAAAACAATTGAATTGAGACCTTTCGACTGCATAAATGGTAATGATAAAATTGCACTCACTGGGTGTACTCATTTATTTGGGCTACCCCCTACAGTTTTTTGGTCCTTCGAGCCGAATTACACCTTTGAGGAAATACATGACTATGTTATGTTTCCCGATATTCGGGCAATTATTTCCATCCATCGATCAATCTTTTTGCGTCCACTGCTGGACATAGGCCTCCTTCAATCATCGCCACTCCTCCCAAGCCTGCACCATCTGAATCCAACGGTTTCCCGCTGTCTTCTTCAGGTCGTCAGTCCACCTCGTCGGAGGGCCGACAACACTTCATTTTCCGAGACGCGGTCTCCACAAGAGGACTTTTCAATTACTTCAATACTAGTAGCGTAACTATAAGCTGTTGTAGCGTCCATAGCCCAATGGCTTGCTTCGATTCAATGTGGTCGAAAGAGTTAAGCAACGACGGGCGCGGTCGGTTTGTGGATGGGTGACCGCTATTGGCAAAATTTCATGGACGCTACCGTGCTTCGGAGGGCACGTAAAGCCGTCGGTCCCGGTTGTTTTCAATGCTGGAAACAGTCGTTAAGCCTTGTCGAAGACCTTCGGGTGGCTTGAGAACATTCGACACTGGGTTGGCCACTAACCCCTCCACCAATCCGCATTGGAGCAGCGTGGTGGAGACCTCTAGACCTCCCGCAGAAGTGTCTGTGGGGGAGACCCGTGCCCAGCAGTGGGACGTCTATGGGTCGCAGCGAACTTACCTGAGTATATCGAGCTTGCTGAAAGTGGAATGCGGCGATTTCGGCGACGTCCTAAACCTCTGCGGCATCGAGTGTATCGATTTTATGTACTCGATTGTCTCGCGGTATATCGTGAACGCCTTCTTGGTGTCTGTGGGGGAGACCCGTGCCCAGCAGTGGGACGTCTATGGGTCGCAGCGAACTAACCTGAGTATATCGAGCTTGCTGAAAGTGGAATGCGGCGATTTCGGCGACGTCCTAAACCTCTGCGGCATCGAGTGTATCGATTTTATGTACTCGATTGTCTCGCGGTATATCGTGAACGCCTTCTTGGTGTCCATCTCCATCTCGAGCAGCCTGCCGGTCAGCACGAAGCAAAGCACCGACTCGTGGTAGAGCATCACCCTCGCTAAAGGTTCCTGTTCGCGTTCCGCCGCTATTCGCATGCGTTTCGCTTCGTCCATGTAGTATCTATAATGTTAACAGAATAAATACAAATACAAATACAAATATTCTTTATTGTACACCACAGGCATGAAAAAAATAACATTTAAAAGAAAAAAATAAACAATGGTGGTGGCCAAAAGGCGGTCTTATCGCTCCAGTAGCGATTAAAATTACATGTTAACATGTTGAGATTACACAATTCAGTGTGTTTATTATACTGTATTATATATTGTTTATACACAGCTTTTGTAATATAAATTAAATGTTAAATGAATTTTATATGTAGGTATTTAGTAGTTTAGGTAGGTACGTAGGTAGGTAGTTAGTTGTCTATGATTAAGATAGAAGTTTGTTAGTATGTAGTTATTTTAATTCTTACAAAGTACTTTTACCTATTTTGATGTTACTACTACTGTGTTCTAATCTTTTTTTTATTTTAATTCTTACAAAGTACTTTTACCTATTTTGATGTTACTACTACTGTGTTCTAATCTTTTTTTTTAAATTTTCTATTTCACTTTTGAATTAATTAAGGACTCTAATCAAACCCTCAGACAGACGGACAGACCTTTCCTCCTCTCACGCTGCGCTGAGGGAATTCGGAGTTAGGGGCGATTACATAATTTTTTTAATTTTTACAAATATTTTTAAGAATTTTTAATTTTTGTTGTTGTTAAATGTTTTTTGTGTAAATCCATACTCCATACTAATATTATAAATGCGAAAGTGTGTTTGTTTGTTTGTCCGGCTTTCACGCCGCAACGAAGCTATTATATGGTATGGTTTTTGTGTGTGAAGATAGTGAGGAGGTTGGAGAGTGACGTAGGCTACTTTTTACCGCGGTAAAACATCCCCATGGGAAGATATTATCGATGTTTTGTTATTTTCTAGATATTTAGTTCCGGATGTTGTTAATAGATGGCGTTAGTAAAATTCATTTGCAAGTTCTTAACTTAGTATATTTTAATCGTGGAACTGTCACTATTCATCCACCACAAATGTGTCATGTATGATAAACAACTCATTGTTAATTCCCTTTGACCACGCGGGCGGAGCCGCGGGTAAAAGCTAGTTTAAAATAAATACAAAGGCTAAGGCTAATAAGAGGCTATAAAAGGCGGTACTCACTTGTGGTCCCGCTCGTCGTCGGAGAGCGCGTCGGGCGGCAGGCGCTCGAAGTACGAGTAGTAGACGGGCGAGCGGCCCGCGCCCGCGCCCGCGCCGCCCACCACCTCCATCGCCTCCACGCCCTACCGAACACATAAACGATTACATTGATTCTTATTAAATTGCCGAGCTAACGCTTCGCGTAACAGACGTAACATAACCTAAATACACAATTTCATTGAAATAATGTAGGTATATACGAAAAACTTTTATACCTACTAACTTTGCACCCCCCTTTTACCCCCCCCCCCCTTAAGAGTTGATTTTCGAAACTCAATAAAAAACCTTTAAAGGTACTGAATTTCATTCGAATAACATCAAAAACGGCAAAGTTTCATACTAACTTTGCACCCCAGTTTTACCCCCTTAGGGGTAAAACTGGGGTGCAAAGTTAGTATTCGAAATATATATATAATATATATATTATACATATATATATATAATATATATATATTATAAATATATATATATATTATACTTCGAAAATCCTTTCTTAGTGCTCCCCTACGTTATGAAAGGAACCCCTGTGCAAAATTTCAAGTTTCTAACCCTTATACTTTCGGCCCTGCGTTGATATGTCAGTCAGTCAGTCAGTCAGTCAGTCAGTCACCTTCTCCTTTTAAATATATAGATTTAAGATAACAGCCTGTACAAAAATTGGATACAGAAGAATATAGCAAACCTAACTTATTTCGTTTAATGTAAGCGGTGACAAGCTATCGAACTCGAGCGGTCCGGGTTCAAACCCCAGCGGGACGCACCAATGATATTTCTAAGTTATATGCGATTTAAGAAATTAAAGGTGAAGGACACATAGTGAGGAAACCTGCATCCCTGAGAGTTCTTCATAATGTTCTCGAAGGCATGTGAAGCCTGCCAATCCACACTTGGCCAGCGTGGTGGACTAAGGCCTAATCCCTCCCACTCTGAGAGGAGACCCGTGCCCAACAGTGGGACAAAGAAAGGGTTTTAATGATGATGATGAACCTAACTATTGGACCGCTGTATGTTTTGTTCACGAAATACTTAGGTTACGTTATTTAGGCTAATAGGCTCGAATATGGAATAGCTTATTCGGCTAGTGAATAAGCTATTCCATTCCAGAACCCCGCGTTTGTTAGACAGACAGACAAGTTCCTATATTGTACACCAAAAAACAAAAAAAAAAGAAATCAGCGAGCGATCAAAAGACTGATGGATGTATGTATGTCGTAAAGATAGTGTTTGTTGTGGAAACAAACATCATCTTATTCCGGCACGCGGTTACCTGGTCGGGCGGCGGCGTGGCGGCGCGCGGCGGCTGCGCGCGGCGGGCGGGGCGCTGCAGCGCGCGCAGCGTGTCGCCGCGCAGCCTGGACAGCGCGATGCGGACCATCACGCGCGTGCGCCCGCGACCTGATCAAACGTCATCTTATTCCGGCACGCGGTTACCTGGTCGGGCGGCGGCGTGGCGGCGCGCGGAGGCTGCGCGCGGCGGGCGGGGCGCTGCAGCGCGCGCAGCGTGTCGCCGCGCAGCCTGGACAGCGCGATGCGGACCATCACGCGCGTGCGCCCGCGACCTGATCACACGTCATCTTATTCCGGCACGCGGTTACCTGGTCGGGCGGCGGCGTGGCGGCGCGCGGCGGCTGCGCGCGGCGGGCGGGGCGCTGCAGCGCGCGCAGCGTGTCGCCGCGCAGCCTGGACAGCGCGATGCGGACCATCACGCGCGTGCGCCCGCGACCTGATCACACGTCATCTTATTCCGGCACGCGGTTACCTGGTCGGGCGGCGGCGTGGCGGCGCGCGGCGGCTGCGCGCGGCGGGCGGGGCGCTGCAGCGCGCGCAGCGTGTCGCCGCGCAGCCTGGACAGCGCGATGCGGACCATCACGCGCGTGCGCCCGCGACCTGGTGGAGACCACGGCTTCGATTAGATTTAAATAGATGTTAATGTTATCTAGATGTTAAAATAATCTATTTAAGTATGTACAGGCTCACGCCTATTTTGGGGTCGGATGGCCGTGTGAGAATGTCCAAAATTTATATCATTTTGGCCATCCATTTGCGTTGCTACACACTAGTATTAGATCAATAGCTAATCCTTTGCCTTATATTGATCAGTTTAGAATAGCATTATATCTCTTTTCTTCAAGTACTCGTAGTTTGTAGTTACCTAGACTTTCGTTAAGCGTGTCTAATCACCTCATAACGAAATAAATTATTTGACTTTGAATAATAAAAAATCATGCAGCAGTCGTTACCGTTGGAGGCGTCCTCCAGCCGCTCGGAGCCGCGGCCGGACTTGAGGCCGGAGCCGACGTCCGCCTCCGCGCGCACGTACCGCTCCTGCGCGATGCGCTCCGCCAGCTCGGCGCGCTCCAGCGCCAGCTTGTCGCACTCCATCGACATTTTGTCCGACAAACGATCGTGAGACTTATCGCTATGTCAGTCAGTCAGTCAGTCAGCTTCTCATTTTATATATATAGATAAAATACATGCAGCGGTCGTTACCGTTGGAGGCGTCCTCCAGCCGCTCGGAGCCGCGGCCGGACTTGAGGCCGGAGCCGACGTCCGCCTCCGCGCGCACGTACCGCTCCTGCGCGATGCGCTCCGCCAGCTCGGCGCGCTCCAGCGCCAGCTTGTCGCACTCCATCGACATTTTGTCCGACAAACGATCGTGAGATTTATCGCTATGTCAGTCAGTCAGTCAACTTCTCCTTTTATATATATATATATAGATAAAATCATGCAGCAGTCGTTACCGTTGGAGGCGTCCTCCAGCCGCTCGGAGCCGCGGCCGGACTTGAGGCCGGAGCCGACGTCCGCCTCCGCGCGCACGTACCGCTCCTGCGCGATGCGCTCCGCCAGCTCGGCGCGCTCCAGCGCCAGCTTGTCGCAATCCATCGACATTTTGTCCGACAAACGATCGTAAGATTTATCGCTATGTCAGTCAGTCAGTCAACTTCTCCTTTTATATATATATATATAGATAAAATCATGCAGCAGTCGTTACCGTTGGAGGCGTCCTCCAGCCGCTCGGAGCCGCGGCCGGACTTGAGGCCGGAGCCGACGTCCGCCTCCGCGCGCACGTACCGCTCCTGCGCGATGCGCTCCGCCAGCTCGGCGCGCTCCAGCGCCAGCTTGTCGCACTCCATCGACATTTTGTCCGACAGACGATCGTGAGACTTATCGCTATGTCAGTCAGTCAGTCAGTCAGCTTCTCATTTTATATATATATATATATATATATATATAGAGATAAAATCATGCAGCAGTCGTTACCGTTGGAGGCGTCCTCCAGCCGCTCGGAGCCGCGGCCGGACTTGAGGCCGGAGCCGACGTCCGCCTCCGCGCGCACGTACCGCTCCTGCGCGATGCGCTCCGCCAGCTCGGCGCGCTCCAGCGCCAGCTTGTCGCACTCCATCGACATTTTGTCCGACAGACGATCGTGAGACTTATCGCTATGTCAGTCAGTCAGTCAGCTTCTCCTTATATATATATAGATAGAAAATCATGCAGCAGTCGTTACCGTTGGAGGCGTCCTCCAGCCGCTCGGAGCCGCGGCCGGACTTGAGGCCGGAGCCGACGTCCGCCTCCGCGCGCACGTACCGCTCCTGCGCGATGCGCTCCGCCAGCTCGGCGCGCTCCAGCGCCAGCTTGTCGCACTCCATCGACATTTTGTCCGACAAACGATCGTGAGACTTATCGCTATGTCAGTCAGTCAGTCAGTCAGCTTCTCATTTTATATATATATAGATAGAAAATCATGCAGCGGTCGTTACCGTTGGAGGCGTCCTCCAGCCGCTCGGAGCCGCGGCCGGACTTGAGGCCGGAGCCGACGTCCGCCTCCGCGCGCACGTACCGCTCCTGCGCGATGCGCTCCGCCAGCTCGGCGCGCTCCAGCGCCAGCTTGTCGCACTCCATCGACATTTTGTCCGACAGACGATCGTGAGACTTATCGCCGGATAACCTGACACGATAGAAAATTATTATTATGTGGCGGCGCTGTTACCTACATCCTAATGTAAATTTGAGTGGACTATGCATAAATGCCGAACGCGAAATGATGACACTGAATGTAAGCTTTTAGTTAACTTCACTCGAATGTATCTATGTCCTGGAATCTTGCTATAAATATTTTACCCACTTCCACTGAAGCTATCGAGCTGTTATTCGGCACACATATTTGGTTCCGATGATAATGAACGAAAATAAAAAAATTGTAAAAGCTTTAAAAAAAAAAAATTACAGTATACTTAATTTGAATTGAAGTTTTGCAAATGCATTTTCTCCGTAAATAAAAATGTTAAAAAAATTACCTCTCGCGCTTGTCGGCCGACAGCCGGTCGATCTTGTCACCGATCAACCTCTCGCTGGACAGTCTGTCGGCGAGCCGGTCCGGTCCGCCCCCGACCCTCCGGTCGGCCACCGTCCGGTCGGGCGGCGGCTGCAGGCGGTCGTTGGTCGCGGCCTTCTCCCCCGCTATCCTATCGGCCGCCAACCGCTCCGCCTGCATCCGTTCGTACGCCAGCCTGTCGTGCTGCAGCCGGTCCGATTGCAGCCTCTCGATCGACCGTCGGTCGGGCGGTCGGTCGGGCGGTCGGTCCTGGAGCCGGTCGGGTTTGGTTCGGTCCGGTTGGAGGCGGTCGTGTCGCTCGCCCCTGTCGGGCGGGAGGCGGTCGTTGGTCGTTCGATCCGACAGGCGGTCGATCCTTTCGGTCCGATCGGATCGTTCGGCGCGGTCGGTCCTGTCGGTCCGGTCGGTCCTGTCGGTCCGGTCGGGCCGTTCGTTGGCGACGCGCTCCTGCATCCTCTCGTGCGCGACCCTCTCCGCCTCCCTCCTCCTGGTGAGAGTCTCCGGCTCCTGCGGCGGGGACACGCGGGCTATGGCCTCCTCGTTCCGCCGCTCCTTGGACCGCTCCCGGTTGCGGCGCTCGTCGTCGTCCGCCCCGGACTCGGGCGCCGTCACCTCGATGATGGTCACCTGACCCTTGCCCTTGCCCCCCTTGCCTTTGCCGCCCTTTCCACCCTTGCCCCCGCCCTCGTCGCCCTTTTTCGGAGTGAACACCTGGAATTGAGCGAATGACGATTAATAAATACAGACGAGATAAACCGGAGCGTCAGAGAATATTGTGACAGAACACAGCGGAAAAAAGTCAATCATTTGTAGTTCAATTTATTTTCTGTTGGTAGCAAACTTTAAACATAGTACTTGAAGCCACGGCAGCCGCACATTTTGAGGCCGAGGAGATATTGGCTTAGCGCTTCAAGCGAAATATAAATCGGTGTTGGAAGACGGTATCTTCATCATGGGCGAGGGACTACGCTACTTCACGGAGCACCCCTCCACATGGATGTTAATAATTCCACTTCAACCAGGCCGGTTACACTGCGCGTGTAGGTATCTAAAACGCAAGTACATGCGGCGGCCGAGCCGGCTCGGCTAGTCCATTGAAGTCGTCAGAAAAGGTAAGCGTTACGCGATAGAAAGAGACGCGATTTGTAGGTGAATATAGCAGTAGGTTATTAAGCGCTGTGCGATCTGAGCTGCACTTTATTCTAACCTAACAAGAGTCCTTAATTCTTTGTTTGATTTTGGGGAGTCAATCTTCTGTACTTGTACTATTATGTATTTTGTGCCTGAAGTGTAGGTATCAGGGCCGAATTTAGGGGAGGGCAAACGGGCCTACAGCCCCGGGCCTCCACAAAAGAGTACCCCCACAATAGAGACTTCGGAAAAAAAAAGTTTTATATTCCGACTAGTAAACACTATTAAACAAATTTTCTTTTGTTTTTTTTTTCGCTGTTTTACCTTCACCTTTACTACAAACATGATTATATTGTTCTTAAATAATAACAGAAATTATTTATCTATATTTTTATATGTTTGTTAAATACTAAATTAATCTACTCTGTTTCACAGTAAATTATTGATTGAAAAACTCGACTGAAAAATGTTGTTCATCTCTTTTGGAAAATAATTTGGGGCCTGGGGGCCTCCACTCCTTTGTTTCTCGAGGCCTCCACACCTCTAAATCCGGCCCTGGTAGGTATGCTTACCTTTCGAAATATAAACGTCTTGGTGTCGTTGGCGGGCGGTGCGGGCGGTGCGGGCGGCGCGGGCGGCTCCGGCTCGGGCTCGCTGTCGGCGGCGGGCGGTGCGGGCGGCGCGGGCGGCGCGGGCGACGGCGGCTTCGTCTTCGGCGGACGTCCGCGCTTCTTCTTCGCCGGCCGCTCCTCCGCGCGCGGCTTGGGCGGCCGCCCGCGCTTCACCGCCGTCGTGGCGGACGCGGACGCCGCGGGGGCGGGCGCGCTCGGCGTCAACGCGGGCGACGGCTGAGTGCGGACCTGTATTGCGTACATGATTCATGTTTTAGAGAAGAAAAGAATAGTAAACAGACAGGCGTTACTGGAAATCAATGCTGCGGCTGTATGGTCGTAGCAAAAACTGTGTGATGATATTTTCAAGACAGAGGTGCAGCATTTAAGAAATAATTAACCAGGAATATTTGTAACGGGTATTTTAAATTTCTACTAATTTAAATGTTACAAGTGCGTGTGAGAAACCTACGCATTCATCGTTTTGTTGACACAGTAGGTACCCCTGAAGCACGGTAGCCACTAGCGGTCACCCATCCCCGTCTGCACCCGTCGTTGCTTAACACTGTCGATCACAAAGAATCGACGAGACATTGGGCTATGGCCGCTATTATATGACGCCCGCAGCTTCGCCCGCGTGGAATTAGACATAACAATAGTTTCGTTTACACCTAGTAATATTATATAGTCTATGTCACTCAGTGAAGATGCAGCTTGCTTGATAGAATTGAAATTGGTCCAGCAGTTTTTGTGTGAAAACATAAACACTTCTTTCCTCTATAAAATACTAGCTGACCCAGCAAACGTTGTTTTGCCATATGGGTGTTTATCAGAAATTTGGTTAACTTCTGACATCATTTTGAAAGTGGTGTTTTTTGTTAAAAATCAGAACAGTTTATATTCTATGCTATGGGTATAGCATCTACTTTGCTGCATCTAAACGGGCCAGCCACTTTACTTGATATTTTTAGAGAAATTTATGATTTTTTAAAATCAGTGTTCTAGGGACTGACGGGACGTGATAGGGACTGACGCCAAACACAGTTATTATGACAAAATCTTCATCAAGGAGTCCTGACAAGTTCTCGCTAAGCATTTTTCCGAGTAACGATCACAGCAAATTGTTTCCAGTGCAGTTTGATATGTTGCAAAGTCAAGAACATTTGCATTTTTTAAGGCACCCAATTTCAATAGCCAGCGTCCATAGCAAATATCTTTATTGTTTTTTAACTTTTTTGCGAGTGATGCATTCTTTTTTTCCTGCCGCACAACGACTATTAATGTCATCATCATAAAACTTGTGAATGATTTCTTCAACTCTCTTTCTCTTTAGCTTAGCTTCATATTTTAACCGTACGATTAAATCCCATCCATTTTATATGTAATAATAATGGCTTTGTTTCAAAGTCTCCATTTATAATATCATCATGTCAGTGGACTGGACAAAATCGTTTTTAAGAAGGTTTTTTTTTCTAAAACTAGTGGACGCCCGCAGCTTCGCTCGCGTAGAATTAGACCCATTAACGACGTCTACCCGTCTAACGACTTCAAAAACGGCAAAGTTTCATACTAACTTTGCACCACCCGTTTTAACCCCTTAGGGGGTGAATTTTCAAAAATCCTTTCTTAGTGCTCCCCTACGTTATAAAAGGAACCCCTGTGCAAAATTTCAAGTTTCTAGCCCTTACAGTTTAGGCCCTGCGTTGATATGTCAGTCAGTCAGTCAGTCAGTCAGTCAGTCAGTCAGTCACCTTCTCCTTTTATATATATAGATTTGCCTCTGAATAATATCGCCAAATAACGCTTTTTTTATCAATTTTACTTTTTGATTAGGGTCGTTGGCCATTTCTACTATTTTACTTTTTGGTGTTAGTGCTTGTTTCTTTTTTATAATTCTATGTTTAAGTACTCCGTTTCTTTGTTGTTCGCTGACAGGTTTTTTCTTTAAATTTTCAATAAGTAAGTCCTTCCTAGAGGAAGGACTACAGTATAATTATTTCTTTTTTACCTTTGAATTATACTCTTTATTATTTAATATAGGAACCTCAGGAATAATTTCATCTTCCTATGATGGCGGCGTATTTTGGTCGTATTTATCTGTATTTTCACTAATCTTTTGTTTTTTTCTATAATCTGATGAATAGCTTTTTCTTGCCTTTCTGTGCTCACGCGGAGTCATGTCTTTTACACATTTCCGTTGTCCTTTTTCATTTTTCATTACATATTTTAGTCGTTCCTTTTCTTTGTACTGTGCCAGCAAAACAGAGTCATTTTTATTTTTTTCCAATCGCCTCTTTGCCTGTTCAGACGTTTTTTTTGCAATTCCCTCTTTAGACAATGTTTTTTTCACTCTAGGCGCCATATTATACAACAAATACATTGGTATTATGTTTAAAACCATGGATCACACATTACGACCATCAGTCCCTATATGTGGCGTCAGGCCCTAGTCACTATTACGACTAGGGCCTGACGGTCTAGGGACTGACAAAACGAAACAAAATCAAATGAAACCTATTATTTAAAATCAACATCAAAACCAATAGGCCGACAAAATAACAAGGCAGACCAAACTCATAGTTACAATAAGTAATGAGGTCAATTAGTAATTAACTATCTTTAAAACGACTTACCTAGGGCCTGAAAGTTTGACTGGCACAGCACGTGTTTCGGCAACAAAGTCGGCGACTGCACTTAAAACAAAATGACTGCCGCGGCCTGGGTTGTGTTTGCAACTAATTCCACACCGATGCTATCGTATTGAGTGTGATATGAAAAAGCTATATGCTTGGATGCCGCGTATTTTTGAATTTCGTAAATGACTAGGGCCTGATATTTTTTATCGCTTACACTTTTTGACTTGAAATAATGTGATGAAACATATTGTTATTATAAATTAAATCGTAATGACAATGTTATTAATGTAATAGTAAACGAATTTAAATAGAGTTTGATCAAATTATTCTTATAGAATTATAATTACAGTGAAACGAATACTAAATTCGGGAGATCTTACATGGCTAGGGCCTGATATTTGGAGTAAGAAATGGCAATTTTTGGAAATAAAGAATATTATGATATACATTAAAATGAGTGACCGAACTAAATGGACTTTATATGATCGTATAGTAGTTTAAAATATTGGATATTTTATTCATAATATTGTGAAAATTGATGCTAACACCAAGTTAACCAAATTTCAGATAACCACCCATATAGATAATTTTTAGTGAATATTTTGGAAGAACTTAATGTAGGCGTGTGGACTACTACTACCACTACCACTACCCCTACCACTACCCCTACCACTACCCCTACCACTACCACTACCCCTACCCCTACCCCTACCATTACCACTACCACTACCACTACCATTATATATAATCGAAAGCGTTCAATAAAAGTAGGAAATTATTAAAAATAAAAATCGCGATGGAAAAATAGGGGTTGATCGTAGAGGGTTGAAAATTTAGGGTTGTATGTATAATTTTCTTTGCTATAAACCTCACGGAGCCCGAGACCTTTCCAACGAATGCAAAACCATGGAAATCGGTTCGTGCGTTCTGGAGTTATAGCGTCAGGAAGGAAAACCCGACTTATTTTTATATAGTAGATTAGTATAGATTGGACTCTCGGGGGTAGTAATAAGGTCGACTGACCGGGTGGTGCGCGCGCGGCGCCTCGTCGTCGCTGGAGGCGGCGGACACGCGCCGCGCGACCGACCGCCGCCGGCGCCGCGCCGCCCCCGACGACGGCGACGACGCCTCCGAGTCCGACAGCTCCGATATTGGACTCTGGGAATTATGGAATAGAATAGAATAGAATAGAATAGAATAGAATAGAATAAATAATAATAATAATAATAATAAATATCTTGGACATCACACACACGGCCATCTGACCCCAAAGTAGGCGCGAGCCTGTGTTATGGGTGTCAGGACTGATATACATACATAGATATTTTTAAATACATACTTAAATAGATAATATTGACATCCAGACACAGAACAAATACAAGTGTTCGTCACACGAATATTTGTCCTGAGTGGGATTCGAACCCACGACCTTTGGCGCAACAGACAGGGTCACTACCGATTGCGCCAACGGGCCTGTCAAATTAGGATGTATGGTGGAATATAGATTTATTTCGACAAATTAACAAAAATAATAGTAACAAAATGCATATAAAATAATAAAATAAGCTAAAACTATAGGATTTGCCGAAATGGGGCCGCACTCAGCTATGGTCGCAGCGAACCACGACCGCTGGTTTTCAGGGCGACCCAGCGTATTGGAGAAGTTCGGACAGTAAATGAACTTATACATTTATTTAATTACTAAGGTTAAAGGAAAAAAATTAACACTATCAAAATTAATTACATAAATGGTTCTACAATTATAAGGAATAAGGTCTAATTTAGTTTTGCGCTCCCGCTCACTACCCGTGTACGAGCCGCTGTTGTATATGTAGACGATACAAAAGTCAACTAGCCAAAGTGACATTTTGGCAGTGAACTAAGTTAACTAATCTCACATAGATTAGTTTACCTATGTAGAATTTTTACTTTTTTCAGTAAAGCAGAAAAACGATTTGTAATATGTAATAACATTTATATTTGAAATGCCACATATACATACAATATTTTGCCACAGTATGCGTTGTGTCAAGATATTGATGTCATGTAAAAACTACCAAAATTACACTTTGGCTAGTTGAGTTATGTATCGTCTACCTTTATCGGAATAAAGGGTGGATGGATATAACTCTTATGGGCGTATACTACATCTGTGCAAAAAATCACAGTTGCATACTGCAAGATTACTCTTGACTGTTTAAGGTCATTCGGAGACTTATCTCTTATCAATTGACCACACAAATAACCAATACACGTACTTACGAATATTATCATGTGGACAACAATATGAAAATGACAATGACAGAAGTTTTTATGTAAAATGTCACTTTCAAAGTTATATTTCTGTAGATGCAAAAATTATCATGGATATACACTGCGATTCCGTTTGAATTCCGCAAAAGAACTGACCAATAATTAATTCGCAGTCGGACTTTGTGACAATTGAACGCCTATAACGAATCAAGACGCATAGGAAGTGTCAATTTATATGTTCAATTGCAATATCTATTTGCCGAGTGGTCACTGCAACATAGAACTATTTATAATTGTGTACGTAATCATTGTTAAACATAACATATACTTGTTGTAGTTTCAGTGTTACATAGATTGTGGCAAATAAAAGATTCTTTCTGTCTTTCTTTCTTTTATTTCTTTCAATCACTCGAGTAAGGGTTGCTACACATCATATCGCCTTGAAATTCTCAACTTGATGTTGAGCTCAACACTGTCGATTCTGAGTCTGGTCACGTGAAAGAGAGTTTAATTTCCGAAAAATTAAATGAAAAAACCTTAAATGTCGAAGAACAGTTGTTCATTGGAGGTCAACGAAACAATACCATTTACAGCACCACTTTAAACTTTAACATACACATCCTTCCGATCCGACGTCCACTACATAAAATCAAGAATCAATGTATCTTATTTTAATTTAGTTCTCCCGTGAACTGAACTCCCAAATCACTTCCTAAGTAATCCAAAGCACTATGAACAGTATGAACAAAACATGCGAATGACATTCACAAGTGCATATCGCATCTTTAACGAGTTGAAAGCGCATCGTAAACAAGTCTGCCTGCCAAAGTAGAATACCAGAAATGCTACGTCTTAGTTTTTAATTTGAATTAATTCAACTTACTCCACGCAAATCCCTTATACAGCGGTCAGCTCTTTTCACTATGAGAAATTGATAAGCATTACCGTATTACACTCGAACGTAATTCATATATCAAATGAATCTCACCTCTAATTCCGTGGTGATGGAAGCTAGATTCCCGTGAACGGCACCGATCGCACGCCACATAGCGTCTTTCAGATTAAGAAACTCACACAGAATCCTCTGTCTCCTACACAGGGGTGTGTTTTCTAAGGTTTTTTCAAAATTCAGCACAGCAGCCCTAAGGTTGTATTTCAGAATGAACAAGTTTATCCATTTTTGTCTCGTATCACTTTCGCTGCGGTTCATTATGTCTTGAAAAAAATCCGTAAACACTTTGTATCCGTCCATATTGCATTATTATTTCAAAATTATGATAAAACCAGATTAGATCCTACAAGCTACCCAACCAATCTGTCTCCATCTTTAAATCAAACATTGGCTCAAAGTAACGTATTCACTCAACGACAAGTGTTAAACTAATGGGGCATACAAAACACAAAGGCTATCTTGGTTGCTTCCAAAGTGCTTTCGTACTGCACCGGTCAGCCAAACGCACCGCCCAAGGTGTATCGTGTCCATAGCAGGAGCGCTGACTCGGGTATACTCGTACCATACTGGGATGCATTTTATTTATCTCAGGGAACACGACACCTTTGAAAGTTGCTGTCTTAGGACGAAACGTGAGGACGGCTAATAGATACACGCAAACATCGTATTGCCCTTAGTCATTGAAATACTTTTATTCTACATTTGATTCTACATTATGCATATTCATAGCTGTACCAAATCCGCCTACAGCTGCCACCGACTTGTCCGGTTATTTTAACATACAGACCCAGATATCTTTCTTAATGAGTCGAGCGCAATAATAGTTTTTATGACATTTAATTATCGTAAATCGTAAACGTCAGATCCGCGTCTCGTTTTAGTCCAATTTCGTTCGTCAAAAGTCACATCATGACGGCAGCCTGTGGGGGCTCGTTTGCTGTCTTTTCCAAAACATGCCCTTTGGTGGTCAATGTATAGGCGAACAATGTATAGTCTACCAAAGAAATTTACTCAGGTCACACACAGACACAGTATTTTACTAACTGTACTATTACTATCACCAACTAACAGTATTATCTCTAACATTCTCTAGTTCTAATACCCACTAACGAACTGACCAAATCATGTTCTAATTAATTCTCGCGGCTAACTGGACTAACCATTCCAGTCCCTAGTTGAGTCTTGTTCTAGTCAATCACATGTGTCATGAGCGGCAGCTGATGGGTACTGGTACTGCAAGCTCGTATGATACGAGTATCTTGTATCCATAAAAACCACCAGGCAAAATATGGTGGACTAAAACTTTTTTGTACGGCCAACTACGCGCGAGGTCGCACTACGGTTAAACGTGGGCGGTTTTAAACCGTATGATGTTAAATCATAAATAAAATACATTAATTAACAGTCCGGTAAAATACCGCGCGCCAGTGCGAGCGCATATCACAACATTATGCGACAAAAAACAGCTCGCGGTTTAACCGTAATGCGGATTCACGCTGCAATAGGATGTACCCGTAAGTACTACAGTACAGTAATTTTTTTTTAAAACTTTTATTTAGTAGATGCAGATTCAGATTTAGATTCATTCAGATTCATTTATTTTTTCACTATATGGTATTTTTTATACGCTTAATGAACGTCATAACATTTTTTATCTACCGCCGGTTCACAAAGTTGATGCTACCGAGAAGAACACGGCAAGAAACTCGGTAGTTACTCTTTTCAAAATTTACAATTTTTATTATTTGATCACATTACATTATTATTGAACAAGTGGAGATGGAAGAAGAAGAAGATGCTTAAGACTAATACATTTGATTAGTTAACTCACCGGCTTCCCCTTGACATCGTCGAGCGCATGCCTAACGTGCTCCTTGCCCGCTTCGTACGCGTCCCCGCCGGGCGGCTGCGCGGCCGGCGGCACGAAGTTCGACAGGCCCCACGAGTAGCGCTGCGCGGGCGCCGGCAGCGGCGCGGGCGCTGCGGGCGGCGGCGCGGCGGTCGCGGACTCGTTGGAGGACGACGACGACTCCGAGTCCGACGGCGAGGTGTCGCTGCCGGAGCTCGGGCTGCCGCCGGAGCCGATTGGGGACAGGATGCTGGAATTGACAGATCGCATTCATACCTAATTTGTTTTATAAGAAACTAGTGGACGCCCGCAGCTTCGCTCGCGTAGAATTAGACCCATTAACGACGTCTACCCGTCTAACGACTTCAAAAACGGCAAAGTTTCATAGTAACTTTGCACCTCCGTTTTACCTTAGGGGGTGAATTTTCAAAAATCCTTTCTTAGTGCTCCCTTACGTTATAAAAGGAACCCCTGTGCAAAATGTCAAGTTTCTAACCCTTATAGTTTAGGCCCTGCGTTGATATGTCAGTCAGTCAGTCAGTCACCTCCTTCTTTTATATATATAGATAGATAGATTACTAGTGGACGCCCGCAGCTTCGCTCGCATGGAATTAGACATAACTATAGTTTCGTTTACACCTAGTAATATTATATAGCCTATGTCACTCAGTGAAGATGCAGCTTTCTAATGGTGAAAGAATTTTTGAATTCGGTCCAGTAGGTTTTGTGTGAAAACAATACAAACACGTGTTTCCTCTTTATAATATTAGTATAGAAGTATAGATAACTAGCTAGCTACAACATATAGACGTCCCACTGACGGGTCACAGACACAGGTGCGGGAGGTCTAGCACATACTCCACCACGTTGCTCCAATGCGGATCGGTGGACGGGTTAGTGGCCAACCCAGTGTCGAATGTTCTCAAGCCACCCACGGTTTAGAGGCCAACCCATTGTCAAAATTTTCTTCACTTAGACTTATTTTTTTTAACTTCGACTATTTTTCTTGAATTAAAGTTTTCACTGCTATCACGTTTTCTTTCGTAACAGCCGTTAAAGGGTAACCAATTCTTTCTTCACCCTCAAAGTTAGTCGACCGCGTTTAAATTCATTACACCAGCGTTACGCGGTTGCTATAGAAGGACCTTCATCGTTATAATGAATGAATATGAAGTCTATGGTACGATTCCTCAGGTTTCAGGCGGCAATTGAAATCATAAAAAATCATCGCGCGAAAATGTTCTCGACGCAGCTTCACTAACCGACTTATTTTTTTATGATACTCGATTATTTAAATTAGCTCTTAAAAATGTGGAGGGAAATTTTGAAATTAGAACATACATACTTTTACTTTTTTTATTTATGCGTATTTTTATTGGTGCGTTCTAAATAAATTATAAATGACTGGTGTCTCATATATAAAAACTTTTTTTCGCAAAACTCTGCGTGTTCTGCTAAGTACGTTTGCTGTAACGGTGAACGAAACATTGTGAACCTGATTTAGTGAAGACGTGTGAACTTCCCAAGCACGGTCGAACACCATCTAAACTAAACTCTCTCTTTGGGAGCCGACAGTCAGACAATACATCCATAACAAGATATATCATCCATAGCTTAGGCTAAGCGCAGTGTGTCAATCAAATTGAGATAAAACAAGAGCACAGGGGCATAAAAAAGCTAAGCTAACAATCCATAGATGTCCACTGTTGGGCACGGTCTCTCCTACAGCCACAGCGGGAGGTGTCGGGAACTCTCCACCACGCTGCTCCAATGTGGATTGGCATATATTGACATGTGGACACCTTCATTTATGTGGCGCGCACCTCAGTGGGATAAAAAATTATATGTAATATAAAAATAAATAAGGATAGTCAGGAGTGGGTAAAGTTTAGTAGTGTAGGTATGTTATATGCGTTACGAGTTCCAAAGTCTAGGAATTATTTTTATTTTAACCCTTGGATACTCAAAATATTAGTACAATTAACTACTGAATAAATCAGTCCAAAACCATTAACTGTAGTGCCAATAAAATTAACCAAGTTGGAGTAAGTATATACAATGTTAGTTCGTATTTTGGATGTGCAAGCGTCAGGTAGGTACTTTTATCAATTAATTTAAATGATTGTAATAATCCAACGTACCGAGGAATGAGCTTATTGACGGACACAGCAATTTCGACCAACTCACTGAAATTAAAAAAATAATAATCATGTGAATTTTCACCAACGATTCAAATGTACAACAAAATTTTTGAATGATTGCAGTTAGTCTACCTGACTACTCTACTGACAAGTGGCGACTACAGCCCATGGCATGGACTATTGATCTAGCAACCGTCAACAGAACTGACAACCTGAACTATATTTAGTTATATTTAGTTAGGTCAGCATCTACTAGAATGTTTATAACAAACATGCTGACTTAAAGTTAGTCTGGAAGAAACCAGCAATCGATACAATTTTGAGACGAAATTTTTAGATAATTGTTAATAATTATAAAGAAAGGCTTTTATTAAGAAATTCATATGATTTCAATACTAAACTAAAACGAAAGCATAGTATCATATCAGTGGGGAGGACATACAGCCATTTCAACAATCAACAACCAGCGTTTACGACTGACAACTCACTCGCCCCGCGCTTAACGATATCTTAATTTCGACTCCTGCGCATTCAAGGTCAGCGCTAGATTTGCTTACGGCTTAGCTTTGATGCCGGTCTCGATAATAATCCTCTCAGGGAAACACGTTCCTACCTCCTATTTACAATGAGTTTTTAGGTGTAAGTAATGTAGTAGTGTACAAACAAAAATAAACTCTAACCACTACAGCATTAGGATGATTAAGAATGGTGGTTTAAACTCACGGCTCTAGCCTGGTGGTGGTCGGCGGTGCTTCATCGTCACTCTCCGAAAGCCCAAGGTCCTTGTTCACCACGTCACTGGAAACATTCAAATTAATTGATTACCCACCAATAACGTCATCGTTTTTTTTTCGAGGGGATGCGAGATTAATTTTAAAATACTAAATCGTAAGAATTATAATGCCTGTTAATATTAAGTTGTTTATCTGTGGCAAAATTTAATTATGGTTTGTCTATGCTCCATGGATAAATTCTGACATTAATGTCTGTGTGCCTGTGTCCGCAATAAAAGCCTTGAAATTATAAGGATTTTTGTTGGTTTCCCTAACATACCGCCCACCCAACTTCTTCCCGAGCAAGACTGCGTCTTATCGTTAGTTACTTTCAACTGTCGATTTACATGATGTACTCGTAACATCATAAGCACGTACGAGTTCTTAACAAAAACATGTAGGTAACACGTAGGTACTTACGGAGAGGCGGAACTGCGAGAATGTGCTATCCGGTTGTCGAGACCTGTAACAAGAAACAGTCGTGTGAATAAAAAACTAATATGAACAATATTGTATCACAGGTTTACACTGATACATAGGAATAATGTAAATAACCTTACGAATTGCCTCTGAATATGAAAAACGGTTATGTAGGTAAATTGTGTACCAATGGTTTTTGCGGTCGTATTTTTTCCGGTACGGTTGCATTTTGAAAAATTTCAAAGAGTTACTGAATTCACAGTTACCTACAAGAATTCAAGTAGGACCGCTTCGACAGCCAAGTTACTGAGCTACAAATGGTTACACAAGCTTTAGATCAATATAAAAACTGCAGCTTAATCCGTCATAGCTGCAGCCAAGTTCAATCAACATTCATCATTTCATTATTCGATGACGTAAAGGCTAAGCAAGAACCGTGAGCGTGGCCCGAGCGACAACCGCAATCACGACTGCACTCCAAGCGAGTGGCTTCCTCGAAGCGCTCATAATTGCGGTCATTTAGCGCTTCGCGACCGCCGAGAGGCCGACATTGCAGTCACGCTTGCGCTAGAGTACTATCCGATCAACCTGTCGGGAATTAATGGAAATGCAAAGCAGCCTATTGTGTACAAAACTGTGTAAGACAAACAGAAAAAATCAAATAAGTTATGATATCCTGAATGCGATCATATGGGCTGTCCATCTTCCCAAGGCTCTGGATAGCCGAGCTACCAGGCCATTTTACTAGGAACGAAACTAGAGACGAGACGACCTAGGCACCGTCTAACGATGTGTTCAACCACTGGGCTAATCGACATATAAACGTTTGGTTCAAAAGGCATTCTTCAATCCAAAAAAAAAAAGGGCTAGACGAAATTGAACGGCTGTTTTAACTTTCACCCACTTGGCTGTGACGACGTTGTGTGTACGTACACTTATATAAGTAGGTAATTATGGGTAAGCATACCTGACAGGCTTTAAGTGAGAGGGGGTAATTAGTAGATGGGAATCCTCTCTTATTATAGGTAAATCTTTTTTACGTAAAAAAATAAACAGGTCTACTCTGATTTTCATTTGAATCTTAGATTTTTGAAAGTCCTCGCTGCTATGAAGTTAGAGTATCGAATGCGCGGACCTACACGCGAGTCTGAATTTTGTGTGCTTAAGCATCGAGTGAATACACATGGCGTAGGTACTCGCATTAAGTGATTAGTTAAGTTGCTAGTTCGGTTCTCGGTCGATAGTGTTTGTTTTAACTTTCAAGCTTTCAATACCTCTTCGTGTTATACCCAACTACATTTTGTGGTTAGTTGTTTGTGTCTGTAAATTTGAAAACATTGATTTTTAGTAGGCGACTCTATACTATAATCATCTCTCTCCCTCCTCCCTCTCACTCGTACCTCCTCGTAAATGAATATCAATATAACATCACGCCTATATATCTCCGAAGGGATAGACAGAGGTGTGAGGCGGAAGTCAGAGCAAAACATTAATGAAAAAGTACGATTTACCAGCAAGAAATAAAAAGAAGTGTATTAAATAAAATGGTAGGTATTTGGAAGGAATTCAGAAATAATACTTTATGTACTTAAGGTAGGTAGCGTCCAAAGCCCGGGTCGATTCAAGTTTATAAGCGACATCTGCGCTTCGCACGTGC
Source organism: Carterocephalus palaemon (assembly GCA_944567765.1). Lineage (NCBI taxonomy): Eukaryota > Metazoa > Arthropoda > Insecta > Lepidoptera > Hesperiidae > Carterocephalus > Carterocephalus palaemon. Next base: position 2,986,356 of record OX155658.1, on the reverse strand, counting down.
TTCAAGAAAAAGAAGAAAAAAAAAACAACGGAAAAGTTTTCTTGCACTGTTCGCGCAAATATCCGAAACACGAGCCATTTAATGTCAAAGTTCATTTACTTAACTTTACACGAGTTGACTTTATTTGGCATTTGGTAGGAAAAAAACGCACGTGAAGCGTTGTGGAAAAAGGGAATAGGTATGAATACCAAATGGTCCAAAACTGCGCGCATTTAACAAAAAAATTAATCATAAATTGATCAAGGTAACAAAATGAAACTATTAGCTTACAAGCTACTTTGGAACTCGACAGTTGGGGTAGTTTATGTTCACGTGCGTGCTCTTAAGCACTCACCCGTTGTCCTAGGCGGCGACAAAACCGAAGCGATGCGACGCGAAAATATCAAATAGTCATTGGTTGTATGTAAGTGCATTACATATATACGCGACGAGGTGCGGATTTGATTTTTGCTTGACGAGACGCGACTTGAAGACGTGCATTTGAAATGATTTTTAATAGTCACGTGACACGTCATGCCAACAGAGTGAATGTTTTGTGTCATGCGGTTGTTGAGTCAACTAAAGAAATTGGAATTGCGCCTAAAATTCCAATTTCCTTAGTCCGAGATCGCCGCGTTGGTCGCTCACGGATAAACTACAATATAGGACACCGTAGTAACCACCTTAATTGGAGAGCCGCTGTCGCTCGTGTTAATCTAGCCGCTGGTGAATCGATGATGCTAGATCTAGATTTTTCCAGGTGGAAAACACTGAACGTGTTTTTATAAGTAGAAAGTGGTATAATCGTTACTTTTATACTGGCTGCTAAGCATACGTGACTGAATGAATCTCTTGTTTTTGGGAACCTAAAAGGGACGAGAACCCTATTTAAGGGTTGGGTAAAAATCAATGGTGATTTTTTTTCGATTAACTCGTGCTGTTGGCCGTACCAGCCTTTACAGCGTCACCGAAAAAATGGCGGAGCATTGGATCGCATTCTTCCTATTGTTTTGTACGATCCGTTCCGTGTTCGTCGATTGCCGTAGTAAAATCGAGCAGCCATTGTCACGGTCCCACGGTCAATTTAAGCGGACTACACTACAATTTAACCCAAAACCACTTCCTAAAGATTTGTTGGATGTTTACAACCCTTCCATGAATGTCATTGCGAAAACGAAACAAAAGATAACTTAATGCCTCAGTGTCGTATTGCGCAAAGGATTCAACAATAAAATTCCGTCGGAAACAAAGATGCCTATAATACTGTTTATCCGTGACCGGGATGCGAGACTGGTCGACTTTTTGCGGACGCATCCCGTGGGACGGCCATAGAAAGCATTGAAACTGTTTTCGGAACAAATTTTCGTGTCAATAGATCGTGCAAGGGCGATCTTGTTGAAGTTTGTTGCCAAACAATTGCTGCGAGCGTCGCTGTAAAGTTCTGTATTGTTCGTGTTTGTTTGTTATGGGTAATTTTAATTAGAAAACGGACATAAATTATGACCAGTCGATCGTACAATGCATACCTACTTACTCATGTCTGGTTTTAGTAATTTTTTTTATTTTTTCTTCTTTTTATTTTACAATACAATACAATATCATTTATTGCACCAGAAAAAGAATACAGGAGAACACAGTAAAGAAAAGAAGTTTAGCAAAAGGCTGTCTTATTGCTTTGAGCAATTTCTTCCAGACAGCCTGGCAAACAAGAGAGGATACAAGTATAAAATAAAACGGTAGGGTGCACAAACAAAGACAGGTAAACAAATAACAATAATTACAAACATCAACATAATACTAAAGGAACAAAAATTTGACATATAAAATATAGAGCAATATATATAGAACATGACATATATAACAACAACAGGAACCACTGAATACAAAGACTAAAATTACTACTAGACATGAGAAAAATTTAAATTTAAAGTGACATATAATATAATTTTATTTGGCTTTTAAAGGAATGCAGGGACGGGGCACTTCTGATGGATAGAGGCAAGGAATTCCAAAGTTTCATAGAAAGGACAGAGAAGGATTTCTGGTAGAAGGAAGTTGAGTGGGCAGGACAACTAAGGGCAAGGCTGTTTTTGGACCGAAGGGGGCGATCATGAGAAGACCCCAGATATTCAAAACGCTCTTTCAAATAGGAGGGACTAGAGGGATTGAACAAGATACAGTAGAGAGCAGAAAGAATATGGGTATTCCTGCGAAGTCGGATTGGGAGCCACTTGAGTTTACGGCGAAATTCGGAGACATGGTCATATTTTCGAAGTCCAAATATGAACCTTATACAGAGATTTTGAAGTCTCTCAAGTTTATTTAGTTGCTCCTCAGTTAAGTCGGGGTAACATATGTCAGCATAATCAAGGATGGGGTGCATTAAAGATTGTGCCAGCGCAATTTTAGTGGCAATGGGTAGGAAGTTTCTCAACCGTCGTAAAGCTTGACATGTCCCATACATCTTACGGCATACAGAATTAATTTGCGGGGTCCAAGAAAGACTCGAATCTATTGTTATTCCTAAATTTTTAACCGTGTCACTATATGGGATTTTGGTGCCGTTAAAGATTACGGGATTCAATTGAGCTTTATTTAATTTTGATATCAATTTGGAACTTCCAATAACTATAGCTTGGCATTTAACAGGGTTAACAGTTAAGCCATAAAATCGACTCCAGTCATTAATACGATTGAGATCTTTGTTAATCATATCTATACCTTTAGGAAGATCCTCCAAGCTGGTTTGTGTGTATATTTGGAGATCATCTGCATATAAGTGAAAGAGAGAAGATATATAAGGAGTAATAGTGTTGATGAAAATTGAAAATAGAAGAGGAGATAGCACGCCACCTTGTGGGACACCAACCTTAGTATCAAGCCACGATGAAACTTTGTCTTGAAGCTTAATACGCTGCCGGCGATCACACAAGTAACTACGAAACCAAGCAATTGAGGTAGGAGATATGTTAAGGGAACGAAGTACGCCTATGAGTATATCATAATCTACAGTATTAAAAGCATTGCTGAAATCCAGCAATACTAGAATAGTAACTTTTACCTATTATTTTTTTGATAGTTCGATAGTGATGTAGCCTCCATGCATTATTCAATTTTTATGGCAACAATTTTTTACATGTGGCCTTGTACTCCTACGACCAGGTAGAAAAACAAAAACCTTAGCCGGAGAATTCTCTTTTCAAAAAGAGACTTTCTAATTATTTTATAAATATAAATAAAGGGAGCACCGGAGGACCCAGCGTGAACATAATAAAAAGCTATATAATGCGGGCATCAGTTTATTAAAACACCATTAATTACTTGTGTGTGAAAGATTGTAGCTACTCGGTCAGTCGGTAATACGTGAGTGATAACAGCATCAAGAGTCGCAATTATTCTATTATACGTAGTACTGCGTTTCTCACATCAATTATTCCATTACCATTAAAACACAGGGTGCGTCGCCCATGCTAGTAATGGGATTATTAAACTGGAAAAGTCCACGAGGGGTAAGGTGGGAAATAACAGGTCGTGTGAGGAAATGGAAGGGCGCAATCGCTTGTAGGCGTATGTACGTGAGTAATCTATATATATAAAAGGAGAAGGTGACTGACTGACTGACTGACTGACTGACTGACTGACTGACTGACTGACTGACTGACATATCAACGCAGGGCCTAAACTATAAGGGCTAGAAACTTGAAATTTTGCACAGGGGTTCCTTTTATAACGTAAGGGAGCACTAAGAAAGGGTTTTTGAAAATTCACCCCCTAAGGGGGTAAAACGGGGGTGCAAAGTTAGTATGAAACTTTGCCGTTTTTGATGTTATTCGAATGAAATTCAGTACCTATGAAGGTTTTTTATTGAGTTTCGAAAATCATCTCTTAAGGGGGTAAAAGGGGGGTGCAAAGTTAGTAGGTATAAAAGTTTTTCCTATATACCTAGGTACATTATTTCAATGGAATTTTGTATTTAGGTTATGTTACGTCTAATACCACGCGAGCGAAGCTGCGGGCGTCCACTAGTTACGACATAATAGGTCCTTTTGTTGGCGGGACGCGGTTGCTTTGTATCGGAAAATAATGATGGACGCGTTTGTCTTCAATGCAACACGACCATACTACATACTATACTACTCCAGACAATATACTCTTTTGTTACCAATCGCCATATGTGAAAGGGATGGTACATACAATAAAGACAGTCCTACTAAAAAAAATCCAGAGTTCTGCCAGTTTACTTACAAACAAGAACAAAAACCGCGGTTCTGGAGTCTGTATAATAATATCCCGTCCGTATCTACAGACAGATATCTAGCCATAAATAGTAAAACATCACGTGTCTAAGAATTTATAACTGAATTACTTAATTATTTCCAGTTTAGTGTATCTACATCGCCACTAGACCAGAATAAATCCACAACATACTAAGTTGCATATTATTGAATACATACATACAATACACATACACAGAACGGCATAAGACTTATACTTAAGACCCTTTGCATATACATATTTGTCCTTTACGTCACCGGCAGAGCAAGACGCGAGGTGAGGTGAGATCGGGCACACTTGAACGCTAATTAAATCAGAAATATATTTATGAGGGCGTGAGACAATGCGACGATAAACAAGAGCGGCGGCGGTTCAGGAGATAGGATCGCGCGTGTCTGGCTGGGCTGCAAATGCGCCGCCGAGATGTATGTATGTAATGTCCTTTTCAATATAAATTAGCATCTTAAGATAAAATATGGCCGACTTGAATTAAACTATTTGTCTATGACCTTAGTGATGTTAATATAATGCTCATCTTTGTGATCTCAACTTTACAAACTTTCTCATAATGTCAGCTAGGTTGATCGATTTACATGACCGTTCAAAACAAATCGATGCAGTGAGGAATTAGTAATTGGAGAATGAAAGAGCCACAATAGGTATACATTAGTTGATAAGATTGTCGTTACTAACATAGTTAAGTAATATCGGGGGTTTCTCTACATATTATGAATACATTTGCACCTGTGCCTTTAAATTGAAATGCCACATGCAGTATAAGTTCTTCCAACGCACTCAACTCTGAATAATCCAAATAACCAATTCAACACTTAGTTTTTCACCATTTTCCCCGCAATGTGGACGCATTTTAAATTAAACAAACCGTAAACAACATACCGTAAACATACTGTTTCCCGATCAGCACTTCACCGCAGTCGATCAGATGCTGCAACAACGTCACCTGGTTCTGATAGCCGAAGTCCGAAGTCAACAGTCCCAACATTTTCACATTACAACACCGTAAAGTTCATAATCTAATTCCACTTTCGAATAAATTAAAGTCTTATAATAATAGTCTTTGGCAATTTGACTGGCACGGATGATTCCACAATATTACAACTTCATACTTTTGGATTACAGCTGGCACTTCTTATAAACTGACACTATTAAACAAAGAACAGAGTGATTTAAAACGCGTTATATTTATATTCGTGAACTCCAAAGACGGGTTCGCCCAACACATGTTCGATTCTGGCGCGAAATGTCGACAGATGCGCGCGCGCCATCCGTTTGAACGGCAATGCGATGCGTCTTCCGAAAGCCATTAAAGACGGGCAGGTGGTGACAATGAGCCCTTACTTCCCCTCTTCGCATTGTAAACCGAATGCAGATGATTGTCAATCTTATTCCAATACACATAAAGGTCATTCGAACATTTTACGATACGTTAAATTTGACTTACATCCTCGACTAGTTGGTGGATCTATCCACCGATTTAGAACTGAATTGAAATCTACTACAGCTTGAGGCCTTGTGGTAAGTTTACTGCACTTAAATATCCGGTGAATGCATGTTTGAATTATTAAGTACACAGGTCAATGATGAAATGATGGCAGGAATCATTAGCGCACCGACTGCTACCGACCGTAGAAAGTTTTAAAGGTCTGCCAATATTTAGATTTGAGATGAGACTATTATCAGCTAGTAGTAATGCCGTTGAAGAGATATTTGATCTGACAGACTGTGTAAAAAATTAGGAAGGACATAAAATCTGTTCATGTCTTTTTATTCCTTTACTCGATAGCTAATAATAGTTTGGTTGATCATGAAATTATTAAAATAAAAATAGATCATCTCGCCGCGTAGCCCGCGTTGGAACGCATGAATAGAAACAAGCAAAAAGTTACAATCTACAAGGAACTAATAAGGTTCAAGTTCCAATAGCGAAGTGCCAGAACAACAAATACAAACACTGAGTCATGCGTAATATAATGTAATGTGCATTTAGGTTTTATATAAGATTGAACTAAAAGCAGAATGCATGAGCTAACCGTTCACGATTTTATCATAACATTAACCATTCACCATTAAGCAGGTGTTTTAGATGGTGTAACTTATTACGAACACCTACAGTTCATCACGTTTCATCTAGTTTTTTTTTTTAAATTGACAGGCACTTCTTGATTTTAGACTCACCGGTTCAATTTGGAAAGCAAATCAAAAAAAAAGAAAGAAAATTTTATTTGCCTCAATCATGGAATGCAATAATAATAATTTGAGAATATAACCATCACAGATTCAACAAACCACTACGCAAGAATTCACCTTCATAATAATAATCAAATATTACTTACTATACGAGTATTCTTTTCAATTATTTGCTAGTGTTACCCAACTAAATGTTAAGAGTTCTATTATAAACATAGACAAACCACCCCTTCGCATTTCCGACTGTGCCCAGACGGGATTCAAATCGATGGGCCCTCCCCCTCCCCCTCCTCCGCCAAGTGCATGCACGCACGTACCCTCCGACGGTATTATTACTGCCGAAACGCTGGGGACGACGTAGGGCTGCCACGGCCACTTAGTTTTCCATAAACCTAGAAAAATTGATAGAAAGATAAACTATTTTTCACTGCAGCTTTTAGTGCAGTATTAGAGATCTAGATTTGCAAAAAGGAGAACAGAGACGTTGGACAGATAGACCGATAGGCTAAAAATGTCGGGAACATGCCTCTCTTAAACAACATCACCCCTACCGGTCCTCATCTTCCTGAATTCAGCGATTTTCCTTCTTCAGTATGACGAATACTAGTGTCAAATGGCGGCATGATTTTTCCAAGTCGTAGTCATTATTCTAATAATACTTCCCCACTGTTTATTAGTCCTTCCAGCTACTTCTTGGTTCAAGGTAAAAGAAAATACTATGTAGAAACCTACGTGTCTAAATATTTGGAGTAGCTACCTACCCGTAGAAGCGGTTACCAACTCTTCATTTATTACATTAATATGTAAGGAAGGCTGATTTAGTATTTTATGATTATGATGATATTATTAATAGCCATTTATGATAGAATGATCATAGACTTCGACGACGTCCTATTCCAGTCTAATCAATTAGCCAAGAGGCAGCCCTAGAGACCCGATTATTCGCACATCAACATCGCCGTGTTTGCGTTCCATCGATTTTCCAGACGCCGGCCTTCTATGCACTCGCGATAGACGCGCTTAATGAGAACAACCGACGCGGACAAAACGGAATGGCGGCGCGGCGCATACTTTACAGCACAATCGGGATCGGATTGCGCGCGACAATCGTCTGTTTGTTTTGATTTCTGTACGCGTTGAATATAACACGACTCTTGGGCGCGAACTGCGAACGTAAACAAACACGTCAAAACCGTCAGTAGCGTAAAATATACGCCAATGTGAATTTGCTCTTACAATCTTATCCTCTGCCCTAAGATCTCATCAAGATACACTAATACTTTATGCTCCGTATTCGACACTTGCGTATATACGCGTGCAAAAGTGCGTCCGGCAGCGTCACGAAGACGTCACGGACACGTCACGACAGCGGGGCGCGCGGGAGTGTACTGACTGAGCTACTGACCGGACCGCACGCGCCACGCACGATACGTCCTATCCTATCCTATCCGATCGCCCGATGCACTCACCACTCAACACTAGTACGCAACACGTTGTATAACTATGCATGTGTGCAACTGTTCACCATGCATGGCGTTGGATGTGTATGGACCGCCGTGTTTGGTGATTAGTCATAGGGGAAGTTTGATTAACTCTTATCAGTTGATGTCGGCGTGCAAGTTTCGCAACATATTAAAGTTAAGATAAGGATAAAACGCAAGAAAATAATAATATTATGAAATTATTTAAGCACGAATATCAGTAATTCAAACAAGCATCATACAGCAAATCTTTGAAAAAACTGTAAGAATCTGAAAGACGACTGAAGAATACGAAACTGTTTTTTTTTTTAAAAAACAATAACAAACAATCTTATTAAAAGTAATCCTGTGACATAAATGTCAAAGGAATAATACATTGTTATTGTAAATAACAAACACCGTGCATGCCTCGTCACGTAGCGGAATAATAAGTCAGACTTTGATCTTTTGCCGCATGTCCGTAAACACATATATATATACTCAAGAGTCAAATGCTGACGCGCACTTAGTGTAGAAGACACAACAGCACGTAATTAAGACTGTTCTTCGCAACACATAGGACAGTGGAAACAATCCGTAAATACTTAAGACGCCCGTTAAATTGCCCACACTCTGTGACTCGCGATTCAGCTGTAGGTACTATAGCTGCATTGAACAGGGCAACAAAACAAAAACAATGTAAAATGAATGCATTTGCATAGCGCACAGTAGGTAGGTACAGGCAAGCGGGATATTTTGAAGTGCGCTTGAAGCCAGCGCGCCTCGCGTCACGAAAGGAAAGCATAGAACGCCGCCCACGTCAAAACTTTTACGTAAACAAAAATATTACATAAACGGTTTAAATAGAAACGGATTTGCAGAGAATTTTTGTAAATTAATTAAAATCGCCTATTGTTATCCATCAGTATTTTAACGTCAGACTGCTCTTATGTTGTTTCGTCTGGACTATAAAGTGCCATAGCCACAGAGTTACTAACCGCAGTAAATCAAACCGGTGTAGATACATTGGAATGGTCGCCTGTATAGGTCACCGAATAATATAATTGATAGCCAGATAACTCATAACATAGCATCACGCCTGCATTTGCCCAAAGGAGTAAGCAGAAAAGTATAGTACACCCACTTTTCACTCTCCAGTTCTCCTCCTCTCCTCCTCTAGCAGTCGTGCTCACAACCACTAGACAAACGAGTCAGTCGAACTCGTAGAATAAACCAATGCAACAAAATGTAACATGCCAATAAAGTGTTGTAATGTAAATGTCATCGCAATAAACCCCACGACTTGGATGGGCGTTTGAGAATACATTTCCACGAACATAACGCGGCTAAAACAAGAGTGGAACACAACAATGAGAATGAAACTGAGCGATACAATAAGCCGTCTTCGGTCTCCGAGAGACGGGTTATTTCCGTAACGCGACGTACGCGAGCCTAAATCGAGCATAAACTGATGTAGTAACCAGCTCGCGGCTTCACTAAGTAGGCACTTTAGTTAACAAGAATGATATTTCAGGGTGGGTAAGACGTGGGAACTCATTCTTCAATGGCATGTTCGGATATACGATGTCGGTAAACAACGCCAATGTACATGGATTAAGTTGGTGTCTGGCTAGATGATCTTAAATACTACCTCGGGAGTAGACTATAAGTCATCCTGAGTAATCGCTCTTTCTAAAGCAATTTGAAGAACCCAATATAATCTTGTGGGATTTAAAAAACAACAAAGACAACGTGTATCTATACCAATATTATAAAGAGGAAACATGTGTTTGTAATGTTTTCACACAAAAACTACTGAACCTATTTCAAAAATTCTTTCACCATTAGAAAGCTGCATCTTCACTGAATGACATAGGCTTAGGTGTAAAAGAAACAATTGATATGTCTAATTCCACGCGAGCGAAGCTGCGGGCTTCCTAGTAGTTTAATAAGTCACTTGTACATCCAAGATAATTTCCTTGGAAACATAAGCTACTCTTTCTGCACTTGTATGAAAATCAGATTACCTAGTCCTACTCAGTTGCAAGCTAAGTCGATTTATCACCCCAAAGAGGCGTAAACAACTTTGATCAAGCAATCCGACAAACAACTAGCTGGATGAATGTAATTAGGCCGGCACAAAGGGCATCAGGAAGTCAGAAGTTCCCAACTTCCCAGGCGGGCCGTTCCTAACGGTCGATCAGAACTGGACACCTGTTAGCGCACCTGCCCTGCTCACCGCTATCGCGCACCCTCCCATCGAATGACTGCTTACGACTGATTTAATGTAACTACCCTACATATAAATATGTCTGCTTCTGAACGATGGTAAATGTGCAAGTTGACGTGTAAAAAACGAGTTGCTGCTGCGACCCATAGACTTCCCACTGCTGGACACGCGTCTCTCGCACAGACACTGCTGCGGGAGGTCTAGAGCATACTCCACCACGCTGCTCCAATGCGGATTGGTGGAGGGGTTAGTGGCCAACCCAGTATCGAACGTTCTCAAGCCACATGATGGTCTTCGACAAGGTCTAACGACTGTTTCCAGCATTGAAAACAACCGGGACCGACAGCTTTACGGGCCCTGCGAAGCACGGTAGCGTCCATGAAATTTTGCCACTAGAGGTCACCCATCCACAAACCGACCGCGCCCGTCGTTGATTAACTCTTTCGATCACATTGAATCGACGCGAGCCATTGGGCTATGGACGCTACAAAAAAATGAGTAGGCAATCCGTAAATACTCTTTATGGAAGCAATCGTCGGTCGTCCTAAGATCAATAATCGATCTTAGGACGACCGACGATTGCTTCCATAAAGAGTATTTACGGAATACAAAAGCCTGAATCCCTGCGAGACCTGTTTAAGTTTTAACTGTACCATGTCAAAATATTTATAATACTGATTCATCAAAAGTCTCGGTCGCCCGATATAATCTTAACATATCTGCATAAACCAGCAATAATTAATCATTATGTTTTAATTAACATTACCAGCAACAGTGTCGCTGTGATTACATTGTCTATTATTTGAACAACGACTGAAACTAACAAAGGGAAAGTTTATCGACTACATAAATGAAACAAAGCACCTGGCTTAAGTAGCAGCTGTTTTATGAACTTCAAGGTAATAGAATCAAGTCAAGAAGCTGTATGAAGAAACCTTTGAACTAAATTTATAAAGGCGCGGTTACACTAGGTCGGCTGCCAAAATTAATGACTACTTGAACGATAGAAATGCTTGGTGCGATGTATCTCCAGCTCCACTTGTTCAATAATAAAGAATTGTGATCAAATTATAAAAATTGTGAATTTTGAAAAGAGTATCTACCGTGTTTCTTGATGTGTTTCTTTTTCTCGGTAGCATCAACTTTGTGAACCGGCGGTAGATAAAATATGTTATGACGTACATTAAGCGTATTCAAAATACCATATAATGAAAAATAAATGAATCTGAATCTAAAAATGCGACATACCTAACATGATTTTTGTACAATATCGGAAATAACGAATATACGATTCGGCTATACGAATTCGGCTATTCGAATACATATACGATTTTAGCCTGTCATCTCAAACTGAGGTGAAAGTCGCCGTGCTGGGTAGATTTTAGTCAGTGTACTGTAATACAATTACGAGTATGTAGTTCAAATGCATTTTAGACCATAAAATACAAAACTTTTTACTAAACTCTATGACGTCTAACGAAATCGAACACGAACTAATGAACCACAAGTAACACTTTTAAGTCACGCCGAATCATCAAGAATCAAGAAGAATACGGCTAAGTCGGATAGTGTAAGCGAGCCTTTATGAGCTAGAACGGCGAGTAAGAGAACCAGCCGGAGTCGGTGACATCGTAATATACAGTAGAATTGGAAAAAGCAGATCAATGACCGAACGAAGACCAGCGGTGGGAGATATCGGGAGGGACGCGTAGACGTCCAGACAGAGCATCCTTAAATATTTACACTGGGTTACATGACAAACAGGCCCGTTGGTATACCACAAACTGTTTATTTATTTATCTATTTATTTTATTTATTTATTGAACACCAACATAATGTAGGTACACTATTAAACTTAATTATTATCTTAGATATAACACCTAAGTGCCATTACATTTACAAGTGTAGACAACATGCAAAACAAAATAGGGAGAGTAAGCTTTAAACTAACTACTGTTACTGTTATTAATTATATCCAAATCACAATTGTCACTAAATATAATATATATTATTATATTGAATTCTAAGCAAATAGTTATAAAAATAAAAAAATAAAAAACACGGCAGCAAAGCAATTAAAATTGGTTTTCTATCAATACTTAATTTTATGTAGTTAACGTATTAGTGCGTCGTTATTAGTAGTTATGTAGTTAACGTATCAGTTAAAAAACTAATTTTATAATCTTCCTTAACCGGCCAAATTCAGCATCAATAGAAAATCAGCTAACAAATCGAAGAAAAAACTTGTCTTTTGATCATTTACAATCACATAAACACTTGCACAATGTACCAATTAAATTACAATAATAGCGCACACAAAAAGAACAATTTACATTGTGGTTTTCCCTCATCAATATACCATATTGGCTACGGTCATATTTATATGCCATACACACACATACATTATGCATGTATAGGTAATATGTTACGGTCAAAGAATAATCAGCCGACCGCAAAAAACATCATGTTTCATTTGACATGAATTAACTGAGACTGCCGGATCCGTGCTCAGTCATGACGATGCAATAAGGAATATAATACGGTTAATCCATGATAGGATCGTTTTAGAGAAATACATACTTGTTTTTAATAGACATTATTAAAATGGTTACAAAACTTATTAAGGATTAGGATGTGCGCCATTCACATATTTTTGTAAACAATTAAAGGTTTTTCGGAAACATTCGGAAACTATGACTGTGCTTGTTTTAAAGCCATAGTAATTGCGCGTTATATTTTTGAAGCGAAATAATTCGATCGGAAAGAAACAAACCGCTCGATCGCTAATTATATTTGCGAGCGGTTATCGCTTGAGCTCATGAAAACATTTTAATTGACAATTCTCTCCACTAGAAGCTACGTCGAAATTTGGGGAGAACATGAAAATTCCCTATTAAATTGAAAATCATATTTATGCACCGTTTGAGGACCCGAATTTTAATTGGTCTTGTTCCGAGTTGACGATGGGTTTTTTTTTGGGTAATTCAAAACCGTAACGAGATGGAATGTTTTGATGTGTTTGCTCGTAGGGAACAAATTAATTCCACTTACATATTTTCATTTAGACGAAATGTATAGGCAGAGGGTAAATATTCAAAAGTTGAACACAATGGACCGGGAGCCAGTGACAGATTTTCATGACCAAGTCCCTCCCAATCGAAACTTCGTAAAATACATAAGGGACTTATACTATGAACACTCGCGACCGTCAGCTGCGACTCCGTGGGTGGGTTGGGCAGTGGCAGCCTCCCACGCATGGAGAAAAAAAAAGTTTTTTCAGTCATTTCCTCTCATTTGAAAATTTATCAGAGTATAGTTTATGTAGTATTTTGAAAGAAAAACATTCTCAGCTGACCATATCACGGTGGATTATACGTCAGCTGGCTCCTTGAACATGAAAAAAAAATTTATATTTTCAATGATTTCCTCTCAACTAAAAATTTACCTGGTGATCGTTTATATGCTACTATGAATGAAAATTAATCTCAGCTGGCTGTATCTCAGTGGAAAGTTTGTCAGCTGGTCCCTTGAAAGGTGTAACGCAACAGCATGTATGACCTACTGAAACTTATCAGCTGAAGACTATTCCCTTGGCTTACAGCTAGCTGATTTTTTTTATTATTTACTAGAGTATTTTAACAATTCTCTGATAAATTTTCATCCGGGAGGAAATAACGTTTCTTAAGTTATTCTTTACTTCTATGTTGCAGCTAGATTGTAAATTAAAATTACCTTCTCCAGATGCTATACACTTGCAAAAGGTACACTTGGAGAGGGTAAGTTTTACCTATGACTGCGTACAAAGGCCCTTTGTTGTGTATAGCGCATGCAGAAGATTTTCGGTAGAAAAAAAAAGGTGGGGACTATAATGCGACTCGAAAAGAAAGACTGAAACGTGTTCAGTCGAAAAGCGTGTTTGTATAGTAACAGTTCAGTTCAGAGCAGAACATGTCGAACGTAATACCTTTTTGTGTGTTTTGTAAAAAAAATAATGCTGAGCTAAAATTATTTAGTGAAGATAATTTAAATAAGTGCAGATATGTATTAGCAATACGAAGTGCTAATAATATAACTGGTCACGATAGTGTGCTTGCTACACAACCAAACAATTTTCAGCTGTATCACAGTGATTGTTATCGACGCTATACAGCTTTGCCGCCAAAATATAGAAAAAGAATAACGACATCAGAAGACACACCTTCTTCAACATTACCGTATGTATAAAGATTGGATATTATTTCTTTACATTATTTCGAGTATAAATTTATATTAATTTAATGTAAGAAAAAGTATAATTTAGTTATATACTATTTACTTTTATTACTATAGTTTTGAACTAGGAAATTATACTATATACTAATATACTAATACACTATAGACTCCTTCTACATTAAGCGTATACAGGAAAATTTGGGTAGAAATAGACAACCGATTTGAATTTGATTGGTTTTCTGGGGTTCAGTTACCAACATCGATTGAGGAGATAACCATTTAGCCTGAAAAAGGTATCAATTCTTTTTTTATATTTTTATTTTTTCATATGATCATGTTTTACTATACATGCGGAGTAATAATTTTTCTTTTCATTTTTTCACAGATGATGATGATGAAGACATGATCGCATATAACTCTGACAGCGACTCTGACAGTGAATCAGAGAGAGATGAAAGCGACTCAAGCCAAAGCGAGAATGAAAATAATTAATTTTTATTGTTTTATTAATCAATTAATTGAAATACAAGCTTATTAATTGAAAAAATAAGCTACAATAAATTATTCAATAATTAATTTACTCATACCAACATTTCCTCCAATATTAAACTTCATATTTGTTATCACAACTCTCAAATCAAACATACTGCCAAATAACTTAAGAAACATTATTTCCTCCCGGATGAAAATTTATCAGAGAATTAATAATAATAATAAATATCTTGGACATTCTCACACACGGCCATCTGACCCCAAAGTAGGCGCGAGCCTGTGTTATGGGTGTCAGAGACTGATATACATACATAGATATTTTTAAATACATACTTAAATAGATAATATTGACATCCAGACACAGAACAAATACAAGTGTTCGTCACACGAATATTCGTCCTGAGTGGGATTCGAACCCACGACCTTTGGCGCAACAGACAGGGTCACTACCGATTGCGCCAACGGGCCTGTCGAAATTGTTAAAATACTCTAGTAAATAATAAAAAAAATCAGCTAGCTGTAAGCCAAGGGAATAGTCTTCAGCTGATAAGTTTCAGTAGGTCATACATGCTGTTGCGTTATACCTTTCAAGGTACCAGCTGACAAACTTTCCACTGAGATACAGCCAGCTGAGATTAATTTTCATTCATAGTAGCATATAAACGATCACCAGGTAAATTTTTAGTTGAGAGGAAATCATTGAAAATATAAATTTTTTTTTCATGTTCAAGGAGCCAGCTGACGTATAATCCACCGTGATATGGTCAGCTGAGAATGTTTTTCTTTCAAAATACTACATAAACTATACTCTGATAAATTTTCAAATGAGAGGAAATGACTGAAAAAACTTTTTTTTTTCTCCATGCGTGGGAGGCTGCCACTGCCAACCCCACCCACGGAGTCGCAGCTGACGGTCGCGAGTGTTCATAGTATAAGTCCCTTATGCATTTTACGAAGTTTCGCTCGAGAGGAAATCATTGACCGAAAATGTACCTGGCTCCTGGACCACATGTTTTTATAGTTATACAGGTTACAAAGTGGACCATACATATTTTAGGTCATTATTGTATTAGCCCATAACGGTGACAGCCCAGTAGCTATCGAACTCGCCTCTCACTCGAGCGGTCCGGGTTCTGGGGTTTGAACCCGGACCGCTCGAATGTGAGGTGAGTTAGACAGCCACTGGCCACGCCTAACCTTGCCACACCTGCTAACTAATTCACCTGCCGGCCGCAACCTGTGCGGCTCAACATCAGCGCGATGAAATGCACAAGTAAGCATTTGTTGCCGAAAGACAAGCATTCACCAATCGCCATACCATAATATTGTTGAATTGTAAAGTGAACATCTCATTTCGCCTCCCGACGGGGATCTAAAACGTCGCGTAGTCGTCGCTGAAGTATAATTTATTAAGGTAAGGAGAGGGGTTGACCGTGGGAACGGGGATTAGAGGCGAGGTCGTATCGATTCGAATTTGAGTAAGAGATGACTTACGAGCAACTACGTAAATATGTACGCTTGATACGTACGGAGCGGACGTTTAGCGCGGAGACGTAGAGCGGTTATTCTGTATGTATTCCTTAGGGACTACGGTAGATCATTACCGAATGCTCACATCTGGATAGTTCGCATTATATTGTCCAATTTATAAATTATTAGTGGACTGCCCGCAGCTTCGCTCGCGTGGAATTAGACATAACAACAGTTTCGTTTACACCTAGTAATATTATATAGCCTATGTCACTCAGTCAAGATGTGCTTTCTAAAATCGGTCTAGTAGTTTTTGTGTGAAAACATTACAATTACAAACAAATCTTTCCCCTTTATAATATTGGTATAGAAGTATAGATATAGATAAGAAGTCTGCCATTTAAATATATAATGGGTTGCGATGACAAAGATGAACTGGATTACTAGATCCACGTATCAAAATATATATCATCGCTTTAACAGCATTGCGCGGTCACAACTGGCGTATCACAAACCAATAAGGCGCAGCGAAACTCAAATTTTCCACTACCGACCGAGTAAGTGCCGCCATACTTCAACCGTTAGAATGATTGCGACCCGTTTATATCATGACATAATAATATTTCACTTTCCTTCCCCTCAGTTTCCTTATACTTGGGTCGACCAAGTGATATTTAGGCGTGGAAAGCTAAACTTTCCACGCTGTCTCTCTAACCCTATTCGTTCCGTTTCGAGCATGTCGGAGTGCTGACAAGGTATTATTAGCTCGTCCGAAAATTACGCTCTTGATTGCATAAAATGTTTCGCAGTAAAAGTGTTTAAAAGGGGGAACGTTCGATGTTTAAACTGCAATTAAACATCGCCACAGATTAAGTAGCAAATCTACCCGCAGACTCATAGTATTCTTATTAAGTGGCACAGATCTCACGGATGGTGGATCTGCGTGCTAGTTTGCTATTCGTTTCCTAATAGTAATCAAAACTAATGTATGACAATAAATAAATAAATATCTTGGACATTCTCACACACGGCCATCTGACCCCAATGTAGGCGCGAGCCTGTGATTTGGGTGTCAGAGACTGATATACCTACATACATAGATATTTATAAATACATACTTAAATAGATAATATTAACATCCAGACACAGAACAAACACAAGTGTTCGTCACACGAATGTTTGTCCTGAGTGGGATTCGAACCCACCACCCCTGGCGTAACAGGCAGGGTCACTACCGATTGCGCCAACGGGCCCGTCATTATCTTTTACCTACCGGCGTAGGTTAACAAAGATTTCTTCCAAACGTCGATGCAATACAGAGAATATGTACGAGCACACGAATCTGAATAGCTTAATATGGTAGAAATCCAATGAGCAGGGGACCTCAAAAACCGACTGGCATGACATGGTAATCGAGCGAGATGACAGCCGTCAGCCACCCCGACGTCCGCCCGACTGTCGACGTCGTTCGAGCGAAAACGTGACTCGGGTTGCAACTCACGATTCACATATTCCAACCCCGAATGCATAGTCGATAACGCTATGTTTCCGTAGCCTTTAGTAGCTGGTAGCGAATACTCATTAACGGTCCGTGTCTATACATTAATTTGAATGAAAATGTTGACAGAACAAGAACTAAGTTGCTCAAATTATCGCAGTCACTCGAAGATCATATACACAGCGTATCGGAATAGCAAAATGCATACAACAAATGATTAAAATGTTTGTTTGACGACTCCGTAACGAGTAGGTAGCCCACTGTCGAACAGCGGATTCCGGGATTTGATTTCCCGCCCGCGCAGATTTCACAGATAAATATAGGTACCGGGATGGATGGATGGATGTTATACAGTTTTATTTTTAATGTGTACTCACTTCCCGCTACATAGGAAATCTTAGTTGTGAGTGTGTGAACATTACAGAATAGGCAAGAAATAAATAAAAATCATAAACTACAAAAAAAATACTGCCACCGACGCACTTATTGATACAAGAACATAGAATCTAGTCACGGAACGGGCATAAAGAAACCCTATCCCCGGCTAGATCGGCTCCAGGTGCGAATCAACTATGAATATGAAAAGGGGTGGATAAAACGGCCTCTACATAAGGAAGATTTTGATTCATAACACATATTTCAACCTTTTCAACCTTGATGCCAATATTGTTTCGGTCTGAATAACGAGATTGTACTAAAGAGACACGATAAAAATAAATGTATATTTATTGTCTATTGCTATAACTCTACCTCGCCAGCGCATCATTTAACACTACCTCTACCTCTCCCGGTTGAGTTATCGGCTGAATTCAGCCCCGATTTTTGAATTTCACCGACTTGATTTTCGTATACATATTTTCGTACGAATTGTGTAACGAGTAGTTTGTAGTATACGAAATATATGGTTTGTATATATGAAAGATAAAAATAAAACTTAAACACTGCGAATGAAATCTATTACACAAATTGTGTCGCTAGGAAAAAATTAAATTCGAGAGATATAACTGCAATATAACTGCAATAGATGTCCAATAAGACTAATACGAGTATGTAGAATTGTAGATGGTCAGCCATAATCTTAACCTAGACAGGATATCACTCATTCACCGCTTTATTCAAGTGAATATGTACTAGCTTTTAAAGAGCTGCCCAGCGCGCCCAATTAACCGGTAGATTCAACCATCGCCCACGCCAGTGTGTAATGTGAACACAACAGCCAACGCTAGCGCTAAATCAGGCTAGTCTAGACCTGGGGAATGAAAAAAGGGGGAATAAATCCGCAATACAGAACGCCGAACGATATTTATACTGTGTCGGTAGGAATAAGGCTGACTTGGATATCGATACGACAACAATTGCACGTACTTTAAATACATGCTGCTACGACCCATAGACGGTTGATAGACGTCCCACTGCTGGGCACGGGTCTCCCCCTCAGACACAGCTGCGGGAGGCCTAGAGCATACTCCACCACGCTGCTCCCATGCAGATTGGTGGAGATAAACTTAACATAATACATACGATTCATTTAAGACCGGTATTCGTTAAGGCTCTCTGCGTCTACGGTCTAGTGTTGGTATGTGCAGTTGCATACTGAGCTAGATGTCTTGGGTTCGATCCCGGGTCGGGGAATGTACTATTGGGTTTTTTAAATTAAAATTCCCAGTAGCGGCTCGGAGTCTGGAATTATGCCCGGCGTATGGCAACCACCACAATACATGGGACTATATAGGAATGTACGTTACTTGCGAAAAGTGCGTGTACAAAACACCACAACTTACCCTTTCGGAGAAATACAGGCGCGATTTTAAGTGATTCGTTATCATACATTCGTTTTTACAATACCTACCTTACCTTCAGGAAATATAGTTGTGATGTTATGCGATTCGTACAATTTAGGTACTTATAAACCGAAGAAAATTTATTGCGTGGGTTTACTCGTAGATGTGGTGATTGCCTTTACAAAATAACAATTCTAATTCATTAATATCTAAAGTCTAAAGTTTAAATATTCAAGGTTTCAATACATCATAGTTTTAACAATTAACTTGGCAGTTAGTTGCATTACATCAGCCATTATAATAAAATTAAGGCTTACCTAAGTAGCCAAAAAATCTATTCAGGTATCAGATTTCATTGAATTATTTTCATGCGAACGTTCAGAAATTTTAAGGGGATCGCTAAAAGATCTGAAGGGCGCGATCCTGTTAGAAAAGAATCGGATTACAATTATTATTTCTAGAAGTAGGTACTCGTATAGGACAGGACCGAGCTTATTGTCGTGTCTGTCTATAAAGTCAACAACGCGTTAGTTTATGTAGGTACAACAATTGAAATGTACCCGTGAGTAGGTTTTTATAAATTTTACCATTATTTTAATAGTGTTTCATTTCATTGCGTCCGCTTGCTTACATTTTCGTGTGAAAATAAACTAGTCAAGTGTATATCCATTCACAGCCTGTGTAAGTACACTGCTGGACATAGACTTTAATTGATCGATTCCACTCATCCCGGTCCTGTGCCCTTTGTATGATTCAAAGTTTGTATAATTATATCCATACAAAATCAAGTAAAGCACTATGGGCACTCGAATCAAAGCAACGCTGATACTAGGCACAGTAGAGTAGATAGATAGATACACTAACCGAAAAATGCGTTTCATTACAAATTTCGTTCCAATATTTGAACGGGGGAGAATTGATTAGCAAATTCATAGCGTAACTATTGTTCGGCGGCTCCATTGACGGACGGTCGGTGTAGCCACCTAAATCGACGTGCAAGCGCATAGGCGTATTGTAGGGCCACCGTGCTGTGCGATTGTCCCGGGACCAGTATTAATTATTATAACGATTATTATGTATGTAGGTATGTATATCTACAATAAATTTCAGTGTATGACGAAAGATCTATAAAATAAACTATAGAAATAACTTGATGTAAGAAAATCAAAACAGGGGAACATACGCCTCTAGACATTTTAATGAGTGATAAGGCACACGTGGCGGATACCACCCTCGATCCAATTGGTGCCCAATTGATGATGCAGTCGATCGAAGGTGGGCCCGCCAGATGCACAGGAGCTATAATAATAATTATTATTTTATTAAATATTTTCGATATGATAAGACAAGAAAATACTGATGGATTTAACGATTCAGTGGATGTATACGCGACTCTCCCCAAAGCTAACTTGGGAGCGAACAATACAAATTTCTGTACGTACTGTATGTCTGTTTGTCCGTCCTATACTATAAAAAAAACCTACTGCAGATCTATAAATATCTAGAAGGTTCTCCTGTTTTGATTTTCTTACTTGAAATTATTTAATTTAGTATGTTATTTAAAAAAACATAGATCTTTTATCTGAAATTTTTTGTATGAACTTTAACTTACAATTTTATGCTTATAAATTTAAATTATAATGTTTATTACTTTTTAGGACAAATCTTTTAAACTAAATTCAACGCAACGCTCTTGAGTTGAAATTTTTAAGACAGGTCATTTTAGTTTTTGGCTCCAAAGGAAAGAATTGCTCCAAAGTATAGACACACCAAACTATGTAGGTATCCATATTTAATTTTGAGTACATGTTTTAATTTACACCATTGCCTACCTGCAAATTAGAGTGCAAGTTAGAGCAATGTTAAAATGATTTTTTAAACAAAATGCCTTACTAATGAGACCGCACACAGAAAAATTAAGCGGGAAACTTCGGTCGGCAGTGCTTCTCATACAACGAATCATCTCGCATGTCCGTGGGTACCTAACATAATTCTGGCTAACACAGCAGCGCTTTTGGCTGAGTTCGCCTAATTCTTATTCGTTCGTTACAATCCTTTGTTCCTGTGATTTTGACGGTAAGCAAAAGTATTAATAATAAAATATTACCTACTGCAATAGTAATAAAGAGACGCAATGTTACTAATTCTAAAAAATTTAGATTATTTCAGAATATTTTTAATAAGTTAGTCTAATAATTGAATAATAACAACGGTTTTGTAGATATCCGAACTAAAATGTAGATTCTAGATTAAATTATTGCATTGTCATCGGTCTTGATAAGTACGCAAAGTTTCAAATTAATCCGACGTTTTGAAGGGGGCGAAAATCATGTTCAAACATTCCGTCACATACATACATAGTAGATAACTGTATACCTACATACATACAAAGCTAATAAAAGCGTATTAAAAAGTACTATTAACGGCAAAAACGAGTAATAGCCTTATTACCTCGTAAGTCGGCCTTTACCGCCAAACTTATAATCCGAAATGTTTTTTGAACTGGAAAGTCAATAATGGTCACCCTATTAGTAGTAAACTAGAGCTCCAACCGCTCCAAATAGCTTCTACTACGGGCGTTCTCGTGTATTATACCGTAGTTAGCAGGCGTAGTAGCCGGGATGGGGCCGCCCGCCTCCCTCACCTCCCCGTCTCCCACTGCGATGCGACCCACACTGAATTGTATAGTATTTAATGAATTAGCAGATGAATCCTAGTAAAAACTTACTTATTCCGAAGAAGATTCCGAGAACTCACATAAATAATAAATAGATAAGAACAATATGATTTCTTAATGGAACGAAATAACTATTAAGTTTTTTTTAAACGAATAAATATACCACCACCGTGGCACTCCCACATCTTCTAAATTAACAATCTTCTCTTTAGGTTAGTATCATCATTATAAAACAGAAAGAAAAGGTTTTGTTTGAGCGAACTACAAAGTCATTAACCTACTGCCTGATAACTTTACTATGGCACGAAGCCGACATTGACTCAGCGAGTCAATAGATGGCACTGAGCGTAGAAATTGGCATATTGAGATAAGATTACGGATTTACTCCCATTCCTTATTGAAAAGCCAGCTATCACTGCGGAAACGGCGTGAGAATGGTCCTATGCGAGATGTTGCCTGATTTCGACAAAATCACAGACAGACAGACGTTCAGACGAACTTTAAAATATACTTAGTTGGTGCCAAATTATCGGCTTAGGAAATATGGTAATTTTAATAATTTTAAACAAGATGATAATCTCATTTTATGACACAATGATGGGATGACAATTCTCCATTATTCAAAATTAGGTAACTTTCTTACTTTCGCGAGAGGGTACATAAATACTTAACTAATATAAAAGGAGTACCCATGTACCTAATATGTAATAAATTGTTTGAGTGATACAGTAACGAATATTATGCTGAATTTACCAGCTACCTAAATTTAAAAGCCCACTTTATTTTGCTTTGTGAAAAACGAGTGAAACGAGACATGATCGCAATCCCAGGCGTAATACTCAGATATATTTATATTATACTCAGATAGCGAACTGATCCTTCAATTTGCCGTCTCGAGGCAGAGTTAACGTTCTCCGACAAGAGGAAAAAGTCGAGTCGGTTTAAAATCCTACTTTCTTAACTTCTCAATTCCAGCCTTGTATCCCGCGAACTATGCTATATACAATTTATCGGGACACCGAGACGCTGGAATACTTATTTTTATTTTAATACGGATTCGAAGCGTCCGCAGATGCTTTTCGTTTCACTTTAAAGTTTGTATTTTATGACACACTTGCAACCCTACTTTTCTTCGACTAGTTTTCCGATTAAATTTGTAGTTTCGAAATAAACTTGCAACGGTTCATAGAATACTAATGATTCTAAAACATTGAGACGTGATCCTACATTAATAATATATATTTTAATATTTATAAGAACTATTTTAAATTTCAAGTTAAGTATTTGCTAAATAAAAATCGATATATGATATAGGTATGTGAAATAAACGTTGATGGGCTATATGAGTTATAAAAATAACACAAGAAAACTGACCAAATTTATGTAATTGTTGCTTTGTTCTTTTCAGTACGTGACATATTCTCGTAGATACTAGTTATTCTAATTTCAACGAAATACGCCATTTGCAAGCATCGAATACTATGAAGGTAACGTATCTACGTCGTTTTTAAACTTAACAAATCAATGTAAAACGATGAATTAAAAATCGATAAACTCGAGGTCGATTGCTCTGACAAATTCAAAACACGATCGACTTTACGACGAGTATAAAACGTTCATAAATTCGAACATGAAAACGAGGGGTCGGCCGATTGAAGTGGATTACAAAGGTAAGACTCAGCGGTTAAACTTAGTGTTAAAATACTGTATACGCATTAAATTAAACTTGGGAAAGAGCTATCTGTTGGGAGGAAAGACGGGGCTGTCATTGAATAAATACAAGTTCTAGTCGATGGATAGGGAGGAAATTAACAAATCTCGACTGGGGCCGGCTGCCTCTTGCCATCCTTTAGCGGCGGCGCCTTAATGAGAAGGCTTGCGAACCCCACCGTCTGCGTTAGCATTTAATTGGGGAATAATCCGGTAAACTTTATTTTATTTCCGAATCTTCGTCAAAATAATAGCTTACTCGTAATTATAACTTTTGGAACTTTCAATCCCTGTTATAAATCTAACGTTTTTTGTAAGTAAATGGTTTCTAAAACCCCGTTTGTCAACAATTAGTGTATAAAAGAAACAAATATTATAATTGGTATGTATGTCTATCATATTATATAATTTATCCATCCAATATATAAAAAACTATATATTGTAACCGATTTGAATACTGTGTGGTTTGTTCTGTTCGTTTTATTTTAAGAAAGCTTTAAAAACAAAAATAACAGAAAAATCGTCTAACTGACATGCTTTACATTACAGCTATCGCCACTTCATATTACTTTTATCAGATGGTATAATAGTAAGTAATGAATAATTATACTGTAAACAAAATTTTTTTTTAAAAAGCTTTTATAACTTGACCTTGAAACCTAATCGTGGTCAAAGTTCATTACAAGACTTTACCACAAGTGCAAACACGACTATGATACGATATTCCATCATGAAGTTCCAGTTAATATCTTCCGGCTCCATCATCAGATCAGTTCGACAGTACCATATTATTGCATTGTCATCGGAACCTAATATGTGTGCCAAATTTCAGCTCGATAGCTTCAGTGGAAGTGGGTGAAATATTGATTGCAAGATTCCAGGACATACATACATACGAGTGAAGTTAAATAAAAGCTTTAAAAAATGGAAAAGTTTCAATGGGGAAAATGAATTGAATTACATATTTGTCAAACGTACACCTACAAAGAGTATAAAATGTTTCTAAATATTGAAATCAGGATAGCATAAGCAACACTAATTTAATTAATATACAACAATAATTTCTACTCCAGATTTAACCTAAACACAAGAAAGGTTTTTAAATAGAAGTGGGTGTGGCAATAAACTCTCCTTGTTAACCGTTAATAAGTGACGTTTCAACGGATTTCGCACCGGGCACACAAAATCGTTCCAAATTTGAAGATCAATTCAAACATGCAGCGAAGCGACCCTTGGATTAGTTAAAGGATGCTATATGGCTTGTAAATGGTTATACCAACAACGCTTTTTTCCAAATTTGCCAAGAAAGTGGCTCTTTCTTACCTCAAGTGTATTAGTGTGTATTGACAGTGAACTCCTAAACGGCTGGATAGATGTTGATGAAATATTTTGTGTGTGTTCTAGAGGATTTGAGAATGGTTTAGATTCACAATTTGCCTCACAGAGGTAGACCCACTTTTCACCAGTTATATTTAGGTACCATGTAATAAGTGGTGAGCCTGTTGCCCAATCCGGGAATCGAATTCAAGACTACTAAGCTAAGCTGCTAAGCTAACTTTTCTGGTGGTTAAAAGGTGTAAATGGGTAGCACTGGCAGGCGAGGCAGGAGGTTTGTAATATATTCAACAAAAACCATACCAAGTTGCCGTGTCTAAACCATAAGCGGTTTGTGGTCGTTCCACCATAGCGGTTTCGACTAAACAACTTTATAACGTCGCCCGGGGGCGCCAAACTAAAATTTTTGCCTAATTGATGCTCGGAACACGGTTTTTATCGTGCAAACTTGTAAAATTTGATTTTCCGCGCAAAGAAATTATATGGTAGTTATGGACCGAATTAAAAACCGTTTCGCTGAAGTTCGCCGGGCTAGCGGCAAGTTTACGAGCCTGTCGATCGAGGGCTTAGGTGTCGTGCACAATGTGGATACTGAATACTGGTCAATCAATAATAAAGCGGGCATTAGTTAGTTTGGTTGTCTTATAAGACAACCAAAAAATTAATACTTAATAAAATTAGGGTAATTTTTTTTTTTAAATTTTAGGTATGCTACAGCATATCTATACTTCTATACTGATATTAAAAAGAGGAGAGATTTGTTTGTAATGTTTTCACACAAAAACTACTGGACTGATTACAAAAATTATTTCACCATTAGAAAGCTGCATCTTCACTGAGTGACATAGGCTATATAATATTACTAGGTATAAACGAAACTATTGTTATGTCTAATTCCACGCGAGCGAAGCTGCTGGCGTCCACTAGTAAAATTTAAGTGACAGTAAAATTATTCTTATATTCCTAAATTAATAATCAAACTTCATTAGTACTTAATTAGTGCTGTCAAAAATATGTTTTCATTTGATGAGTATTTTATAAGAATTATAAGTGAAATGCTTTGGTTTTTCGTCGGAGTGTCTTGGAAATGGAGATAACCGATTACGCTATCAAGGAAAATGTGTATGGCAAGTGCATTTTTGTCGGCAATGCGATTTATTTATTTATTCATTATTATGTATACCAAAAACCTTGTGGTACATAAGGCGGATTTAATGCTAAAAGCATTATCTACCAGTCGACCTTTGGGCCAATATTTTGACCTTTTTTTGTCGATTTCATCATGCATATTAGGTATTCAACAGTTTTTTGCGCACACCTGGGCACTGCACGATAGTAATACATATTATGTATCTGTCGTATTAAATTCAAAGCTAACACTATAAAAATGGTAAAATTAAATAGTGGATTAACTAGTGGATTAAATGTAAGAAGACCATGTAGGTACCTACACAGCTTTAGTTTGCAGTCAGAACCGAGAAGAAACTTAAACATGAAATTGAAACACTTTTCCGTAGTTTTCAAATTAAGACTTCATACGGAATACCAAACTATTCTGTTTATTCATAAAAAAATATTAAACCTATTTTACCTATAAAGTGTTTTGTCTTCTTTCATCATCAGCCTTTATTGGTCCACTGCTGGACATAGGCCTCTCCTAAACGACGCCACTCCGACCGGTCCTGTGCCTTCTGAATCCAGCGGTCACAGAAAGTGACAAAACACTTTATAGGTACATACTAGACTTATTTATCTGTTTTGAATAAGACCCAAATACGTTTACATTTAGAAATAGACTTAGACTTAAGGACACATAAATATAAATAGATATTATGTAACGGACATTCTCACACACGGCCATCTGACCTCAAACTAGGCAAAGCCTATGTGTGTTTCAGAGACTAAAATACATAGTACATACATACATTTATAGATATTTTTAACAACATACATATATACTAGATATTGACATCCAGACACAGGACACACACAAGTGTGAGTCACACGAATGTTCGTCCTGAGTGAGATTCGAACCCACGAGCTGGCGCAGAAGGCAGGGTCACTACCGACTGCGCCAACGAGCCGGTTGAATCAATAAATTCCGATCAAAACTATCACACCGTGCCCTTCCGACAGACGTCATCAATTTATCTTGTCTACGAGTACAAGCGACGCGTCCCGCGAGCGACGAGACTCGCACTTGCAGGGGTTGTACTTTTTTTATTAGGTTAAAAAAAAAGGTGGACGTAAAATGTTATTCAATATCGACTTATTTGTGTACTAGTGGACGACCGCAGCTACGCTCGCGTAGAATGAGACGTTTTCTTTTTTCAAACGAGACGGTACCTACCTACCAACAGTACCAACCTTTTAACAAATGAGAATTACTGATGCAAAGAAGAAAAGTATATAAAATATATTCATAGTTGAAGTTACCGGCTTACTCACGTGTACGGCATCACTCAGTGTACGCCCGTGGCCGCCGCGAGCGCGTTCACTCCTGAAGATGATCATCGTAATAGATCGAAACTAGTCGGCCTATTTCCGACTTAAATCACACGTGAGTTAGCCGGTAACATCAACTATGAATATAGACACTCACGAATCGTTCAGTAATAAAATATTTAAAAGATGACCTGACTAGGTGGCCTGACGACGCGGTAAAGGTAGCTTGATCGTTGGATTGAGACGATAAATATGAACACGAGTAATGGCACTTAGAAGGGGAGGCCTATATGCAGCAGTGGATCTTTACAGACTGGTCAATGGATGAATTAAGCTTAGGTAGGAGCATAAGAACATCCGATACTCAAGGTGCCACCTAAAGTACGAGTGAAGTGCGCGTGTCATTTCCTCGTGAATAAGTGAACCAATATCAAGGGACTGTTCCAAATTCAAACTGCGTCAAGTTGGCTAATTCAATCCAATTAAAAAAAAAACATAGGTAAGACTCGACTCGACCCACCGACTATTGTTCCCCGTGTTTTTGTGCCTTTTTCGCTGCCGTCCTGCAGAATAGGATAATTGACAAACAGTGCCTTTGTAAGCGGTCTGTTTGTACAGCGCTCGTTTAGAGACATTTGAAAAACTAACTTTGCAGGCGGATTAGATTTTGTTAAGTTAGTTTGGCTTAATACGTTACTCGGTTTTAGTGACTGGATGCACTTTAGTAACGAAATTATTCGTCTGTTATCGTTTTGTTAGTTTTAATATTAATATAGTAGTAATACATCGATGGCCAGTAACAAAAACAAATACATACATATAAGCACCAATTCAGTGCATTACAGCACGTAAAAGAGAAAGAAATGAACTATGTATATTATTGTATATCATTAAAATATCAAAAAACCGACTTTAAAACTAAAGAGTCTGAAATAATAGTATTTCGACGTGAGCATTATCTACCTCATTGCTCCAATGCGGATTGATTCGTTTATTCAC
Source organism: Carterocephalus palaemon (assembly GCA_944567765.1). Classification (NCBI taxonomy): domain Eukaryota; kingdom Metazoa; phylum Arthropoda; class Insecta; order Lepidoptera; family Hesperiidae; genus Carterocephalus; species Carterocephalus palaemon. The sequence goes on along the minus strand of OX155658.1, from coordinate 2,957,585 downwards.
GTAATATTTTTCAGTCAGGCATATCAACATGAAAGTTGGCCTGACTTCAAAATATTAAAAACCAAACTATACATCCCTAGGATTTAGATGATAATATAGCCATATAGAATATTGGAGTCGCGCAACTGTCGACGACGACGTGGAGAAAGTACCACACAACGTCAACGAGCGCCGGTCAATGCAATTTTCCACTTTTCACGTTCGAATCAAAGTTTAAATTTGAATGTAGAATAGATATTTGAATTCGCGATGCATCCTTACTGTGAGCTACCGCCCACTGTGATTTAGATTTTACCACGACGCGATAAGGTTTGAGATCGCATAAGTTTGGCGAACAGATGGCCCAGATAAGCGAGCAATGCACACGGTGCCTACCGCTAAGTCTGGACAGTTTTAGCACAATATCCTCTATCTCTATACTGTGGTTTAAGTGATGTTACAAAACAGATCCATTATACTTTATACACTTCTGTTCGCAAACATAATATATGTATTATGATTTTAAAGTTAAAATCAACGTTTTTTCTAGTTTAGTGTTTCAAAAAAACTCTATTTGACTTTGATATTGTTTAATATAAAATAGCTATAAGAACTTTTATAGTTGAATTAAATCATAATCTAAATCTAATTATTATAAGTTTTATGGACAATTAATGTTGTTACTGTTGTTGTTTGTTTTTTTTCTAAATCGTAAGTCGCTTAATATGAATATTTTCGTGTTGCTTATTCCAAGACGTTTAAGCGATGAAGCTTCTTGTATCAGAAACGATCTTACAATATTAACGCAAGTTCCTAATTACAAAGTAATACAATTAAACGGCACTCGTTCTCATACGAAATAATTATTTCACTTGATTAAACATACCCAATTATCGTATAGCGTTATAAAATATATAATTGGAGTTGACTTTATTATTAAAAATGTACATGTGCTGGCATCACTAGTTGATGTTCATTAGTATTCAGTTTGCGCTGGCGTATATTTTCGTGGCCGCCTGTATTATGAGTTTATCGTCGCGTCTCCATTGGTGTACGCTCCGCTTAATATTTATTCAAGCATTCGTTGGAAATTATTCTGATAACGTACACCTATTCATGTCGGACGGTGGGTATCTAAATGAAAAATGCGGAAATTAATATTGTGTCCATAAATAATAAGCATCGTATATATTAGTTAATACTCGGCGTAACCTCAGGTCTGACCAAAATTTCGACCTTAGGGTGGACGCCCCGAATATCAGCCTTTTAATACAAGTTTTATTTTCCAAACAATTTACTGTTAAAATGAAAGGTTGAAATCTCTTGACCTCTTTTTAAGTAGCTAGATTATTTGCTTCGATCAACTATACATAGCATTGATAGCATATTTTGCGTCATTGAGTCGAATTATTTTACACATTACCGGTGGACCAGACACTCTATGCAATGGCCACATTCTGCGAGCAGGTGATGGCCCAAAAAGAGGCTGCGGAGAGGATGAGAGAAAGCAGCGCCCTCGCTGACGCATTACGCAGGCGGAGGCCCGGAGAAGGAGGCTGCGCTTTGCGCGCCTTCTCCCACCGCTATAAAAATATATGTGGAAGCTGCGTCGAGGCGTCACGGTAGTAATGCTCATGCGATCCCGTGGCGTTTCATATTGACGCTGAAGGCGCCGCTGGGTTTTAGTGGGTATTCCGGTCAAGCCGGCGAGTCCCACATACCTGCTTCGGTACATAAACCGGGTAGGATGCGTAAATGCATTTCCCAGCGATAAAAAAAAAAAAGGCACTCTATGCAATCCCTAGGAATTGAATGCATTACCTAATTATGTAATGGACAATAATGTTCATATAATATTTTATACATTGCCTGGACGGCCAAGGTATTATAAGCATTGCCTAGGTATTGTATAGAATACCTGAATTATACAGATTACCGGTAATAAGTATAATATAAACTATCTTATTTCGTATAAAATAATACAACTATCCTTCAAGTTTAAAATGTATCAAAATAAAGTAAATCACCTCTGATTATAACAACAATACGACCGTTTGGATTATAAATCCGAATTTATATACATATGTAAGATTAAGAAAGGTGTCTACGAAAACTATAAACTTTTTTATATAAGCAGCGAAACTAAAAATTGTTTGAAATAATAATTTGTTGCACCCTCAATTATATTATAATTATATATGCTGTAATAAGGAACTCCACCAAACCGTAAAAAAGGACCTTGTTTTAGTGACCTCAGAATTTGTCAAACATTAAATACAACGCCTCTAATGCAACGCTCAACGCAACGTAATGTCAGACATCCTATGAATTCCTATGTAGGTAATACCCGTTACAAATTCACCTGCGTCAAATCAAAGCCCAACTCCGTGATTACTACCTATCTATTGGGAATTTCAATCAACTAGGTCAACTAAGATAACTTTATTCCTAAAATCAAACCGTAAAATCTTTGGCCATGCAAGCAACATTGACGCAAAAACCTCAACATATTCTATCTGGTTCTCAGATCCGTACATTCCCCTAAGCGGGCGGAGTTGAATTGCACTTATTTAATTATGTTTTTCGTATCCCGCGTCGCCGGGCGGCGGCCGAGGCACACTCGAGTGGGGCCAATTAGTGGCTTCGTATGTTTAAACGCTGACATTCTTAGGATGACAGAAATCGACTGAGAATAGCGACCATTGGATGGTGCTATTAGCGTAGAAACTTGCACGTCATTCATTTGGTATACGACACGCTTTAAGACTGATTGAAGTTGTTTAGTATTAGGTACAGACAGAATGCACCAATTCTAAATTCAGATAGGCTCCTTTATAAACTTGATAGCAACTGGTGTGTTGAGTCAAAACCCACGCCGACCGCGCGGTCTACGGGCAGTTGCGCTTGATACGCTGCGCCGCACGCACTCCGCGACGCGCACGTCCGTTCGATACATTTCCAAATAACGCAAGTGCTACTGACTTTCTGTGCCTCTGCTGGAAGGCAGAGTTCCGCTCCAGCTCTACGGGATCCGAACCTACCAGTTCCTATGGACTAACAAGAGGCCGGCCTCCTCAGAAGAACCAGAGACCCGGCGGCAAGGTTAGTGCTCACAGCCAATTAGCTATCGAAGTTCCTTACCTACAATTAATATTCAACATAAAATTTGGTCCTTCGAGCCGGATCCTTTGGAATTGGTGCATCTTTCTATTCCGTATTAATTCGGCGTTGTATTACGTACACGTCATTCGTAATATTCATACATTCGTAATATTCATACTTCACCTTTCACCTTTCAAGAAAAATATTTTTCATATTTCGTTAGGGAGGGTAGTTTTATATTATATTGTTATTGACGCGCCCTACGGTTCGTCGTATTCGTTTAACATATCCAGTTAGTTCTTAACAGTAAATAAAAGTATTTTATTCGTACGGTTGCTTGAACATTCACATTACCCACCGTAATCAAAATGAGTGATGAACTCACACAGGTGGAGTTCGAGCGGCAAATTATTTACAATGATTTACAAGAAATGAAAGAATTATATACTAAAGATCTAGATCTATTCAAGGCGAGAATGTCAGAGTTACCTACTATGAAAAGAGATTTTTCTAAATTTCAGAGTAAAATAGAGAAAGTTCGAATTAAATTAGGTTCGTTTAATAATGAAGAGGAAAGTAAGAACAGAGATAGATTCAAGTCATTATTTTTCGAAGTTAAGTGTGCATCAGAAAAAATCAAGGCATTAGAACAGTCAGTTAAATCTCCTCGCGATAATCATAACACTTCTGGCACTAGTTACGTAGCACCGAGGGTAAATTTACCTCCTCTGTCGTTGCCCAAGTTCCACGGTGAACCCACCGCTTGGAATTCATTTTATGATTTATTTGATTCATTAATTCATAGTAATGAAACATTATCAGATGTCGAAAAGTTTCGTTATTTATTACTTTCCTTAGGGGGTGAGCCTTATGATCTAATAAAATCATTTCCATTAACAGCTGACAACTATACAGCTGCGTTCGATTATTTACAACATCGATATGAAAATAGACGAGTCATTGCTACAAAGCATCTAGATAAAATACTCGATGTCGAATCTATGTCAAATAAAACGCATTCAGGTGAACTTGGCATTCGGAACATCTTAAACGTGTGTCATGAGAACCTTTCGGCCCTACGGGTCATGAAATTGCCGGTTGATCAATGGAGTTTCATTATTTTAAACATTCTTTTGCGGAAACTTTCTCCGTACTTACGTAAACGTTTTGAACAATCGTTGAGTTCACCTACCGAAATTCCAGAAGTTAGTGACTTATTAGATTTTTTAGAAAAGGAATTAGCGACGAGTGAGGTCATGTCGAGTTCGGTTCCTGTGGGAGGGGAACCTCGCATGGTCGGCGGGCGCGCGCGCGCATCACCTGTCGCACGCAACGACATGAGTACATCTCGCTCTCGCCGCGCGCCCCTGCCCCCCCGCGAGCCTGCTTATCAGCAGATAGCGCCGCCGTTCAGCCGCTCTGAACCGGTTTACCAAGCGAGCGCGCCATTCACTCGTACCAATGTTAGTACGCGGCATGCGTCGTTTCCTACACTGTGCGCGTCTACGACGCCCACTGAGAAGTTAAATAATAATTCAGATAAATCTGGGACTTGCATATTCTGTCAAAAGGGATCTCATTCGTTACCTAAGTGTGATATCTTTTCAAAACTAGCTTTAACTGAACGTAACAACTTTATCTCAGATAATTATCTATGTTACAACTGCCTTATTAAGGGTCATAACGTTGCTATGTGTAGATCGCGTTTTAATTGTAAACATTGCAACGGTAGGCATCATTCTTCGCTTCACGACGATACTGGTATCGAAGTGAATAAAATAAAATCTTCAGACACGTCCGTAACGGCGGCACCAGCCGCCGCCGTGAGCTGTGCTCCCGCCGCCGCCGTGAGCTGTGCCTCCGCCGCCGCCGCCGCCCCGCGCGACGGCGTCGCCCCCGCTCCCGCGCAGCACTCCGTGCTGCTCGCGACTGCGCTTGTTGACGTGCATCATCATCACGATTCCGGTTCCGCGAAGCTCGCTACGATAAGAATTCTAGTCGATCCTGGTTCACAGACGACATTAATTACTGAGGCGTGCGTACAGCGTCTAGGTTTAGCTCGCTATCGCTCCGATGACGTCATTTGCATTTCAGGCGTTGGCCACTCAGATGCTTTGCGGTCCCATGGGATGGTGCGTTGTGATCTAACCCCGCACAATAAGTTACAACCTAAAGTAACTATTGATGCCCATATAATTTCTAAAATAACAAATTATATTCCTAATTTAAAATGCGACATCCGTGATAGTGAATACTTCACTCACATTCGTAACCTGCCTCTCGCAGATTCGGAGTTGTTCTCCGACCGCTCCGTGGATTTACTGTTAGGAGGCGATTACAGCGACGCGATCCTCTTGCACGATAATGTCATTGGGCCCCGTGGCACACCAGTTGCTATAAACAGCATTTTCGGGTACCTGCTTTCCGGCAAGGTGCCTTTCGACAATCCATCGTCGCTGAACGTATGTGTAGCCTCGTATCATACTGAAAATGAGCTCCGTCGCTTCTGGGAACTTGAAGCGGTTCCAGAATCTCAGATGCTAACGGCTGAGGAGCAGCGATGCGAGTCGATCTTCGTCGAGACGCATACGAGAGATTCTTCAGGCCGGTACTCGGTAGCCTTACCATTCAAACAAGGCAGTCCTCAGTTAGGTCGTTCGCGTGAACTCGCACTTATACTTTTCAAAAAAATGGAAAATAGATTAATGCGTAATCCAAGTTTACAACTTGCTTACAGCAAGTGTCTGCAAGAGTACTTAGACCTTGGACACATGGAACCAGCTTCCGCTTCCACAAGCTCTGATCATACTGGTCAGACTTGTAATTATTGTTACCTACCCCAAAGCTATGTGGTACGTAAAGATTCTGTTACAAGTAAATTGCGCGTTGTTTTCAATGCATCGTGCAAAACATCGAATGGTCGGTCATTAAACGACAATCTTCTGACAGGTCCTAAGCTACAACAGGATATCGTCATGGTCCTTCTAAAATTTCGAATACATAAAATTGTATTTACATCTGATATAAAAATGATGTATCGATTTATTCATGTTCGGGAGTCTGATCGCGATTATCAGCGCATTCTATGGCGTTCGCATCCTAACGAAGAGATAAAAGATTACAGGCTCTCTTGTGTCACTTTCGGGGTAAGTTCGTCTCCCTTTCTTGCCCTACGCGTCATACGCCAGCTCGCCTACGATGAAGGTGAAAAATGGCCTAATGGTAAAAGGGTTCTCCTGAATGACGTCTTTGTTGATGACGTAGTCACCGGTGCAACTTCGGTTAGTGATGCCCTCGACTTACAACGAGAGCTCATTCAACTATGCCGTGCTGGTGGGTTTGAGCTTCGTAAGTGGACGAGTAACCATCCCGCTCTGTTATCTTCCATTGCTGAAGATAACACGAATGCACAGGAAGCTCTCGTCATATCGTCGCTAGATGGAGATACTTCGGTTAAGGTCTTGGGTTTGAAATGGAACCCCAAGTCTGATACGTTTACCTACGACGTTCATTGTCAATTAGATAGTAAAATTACAAAGCGTTCAATATTAAGTCAAATCTCAAAGATATTCGATCCGTTAGGTTTTCTTTCCCCAGTTACAATTGTTGCTAAAATTCTTATTCAGTCCCTTTGGCAATCTCGCGTCGGATGGGACGATGTTCCTCCGTCCCACATCATAGAGCAGTGGTCCAACTTTGTAACAGAGCTACCACGACTTTCCGACTTGTCATTGCCTCGCCACGTCATACCTACACATTGTACTCTTCAAATTCACGGTTTCTCGGATGCTTCCGAGAAAGCGTACGCTGCTGCTGTCTACATTCGCCTTACAAACGAGGTAGGCACGGTATCTACCTTTTTAGTAATAGCTAAGACAAAGGTTGCGCCTCTCGCGCGTTTGTCAATCCCGCGCTTAGAGTTGCTAGGCGCTTTGATTCTTTCGAAATTAATAGAACTTGTAGTCAATACCTACAAGAACTATGTTTCAATTGATGAAGTTTATGCGTGGACTGATTCATCCATTGTTCTCGCGTGGCTTCAGTCCCACGAATCAAAGGAGTGGCGTACTTTTATTTCGAATCGTATCACACAGATACTGAGTCGTGTTCCCGCCTCCCGGTGGCGACACGTTCGTTCAGCGGATAACCCCGCTGATTCCGCTTCGCGAGGTTATCTTCCTTCGCAACTCAACCAGGAGCTCTGGCTTGCGGGCCCAGCGTGGTTGAAGCGACCTGAAACGCAATGGCCGCAGTTGCTTCCCAGTTATATAACGAAGGAAGAAAGCCGCACTAACGTTTTAGTTACAGAAAAAAAAGATTCAACTTCAATTGATTTTCTTAATAAGTTTTCTAAATTAAATATACTCATCCGAGTGGTCTGTTACATATTCCGTTTTCATCATAAATGTTTAAAAATAAAATCTTATAATCATGAACATATTTCGGTCGGCGAGATGAAGTTTGCTCTCGATCGTCTAATTCTACTTACACAGCAGCAAGTCTTCTTTGAAGACATACAGAAGATTCGTAAGAATTCTTTATGTTCTACGAACATCCAAAAGCTTAAGCCTTTCATAGACGACGCTGGGTTTCTCAGGGTCGGCGGGCGCATTCAACGTTCTAATCTAGATTTTGAAGCAAAGCATCAATTAATTCTTCCTAAGCATCATTTTCTCACCGATTTAATTATCGATCACTTTCACTGGATATATGTGCACGTAGGACCCCAGCAACTGCAGTTCCTTTTATCGCAGCGGTACTGGATTCTATCAGCGCGCGACGCCGTGCGCCAGCGCACGCGCCGGTGCATCAAATGCTTTCGCACCCGGCCGTCGGCACCGCAACCTCCCATGGCTCCGTTGCCAGCATCACGTGTGCAACCCTTACGTCCGTTCCTACACGTAGGCGTCGACTATGCGGGCTATTTCCTCACAAAGGTTAATAGGGTTCGAAAACCGACTATATTCAAATCTTACGTCTGTGTTTTTGTTTGCATGTCGACAAAAGCGATCCACCTGGAGCTCGTTCCAGATCTAACGACCCAGGCTTTCCTCTCAGCGCTACGCCGCTTCACGGCACGCCGTGGTTTATGCTCCGATTTGTATTCTGATTGTGGCCGCAATTTTGTGGGTTGCGACAAATACTTAAAGGACTTATACGCGTTTCTGAAAACCAGCAATATTCAAAAATCTTGTTCCGACTTAAACATTCGCTGGCACTTTCAGCCAGCCTATGCCCCTCATTTTGGAGGAATTTTCGAATCCGGGGTGCGTTTGTTCAAGCAACATCTGTACCGCGTTGTAGGGTCACAAATACTTACCTATGACGAGTTCAATACTTTGCTTTGCCAAATTGAGGCCGTTCTTAACTCGCGACCTCTATATGCCATGAGTAATGATCCTTCAGATCCTCTCCCGATTACTCCTTCGCATTTTCTACTAGGTGGCCCAATTACCTCACTGCCAGAATATGATTTTTCTGCCACGAACAGTAACAAATTAGAGAGATGGCAGCTATTACAACAAATGGTTCAACATTACTGGAAACGTTGGAGTCGCGAATACCTCCAGTATCTCCAGCAGCGAGGTAAATGGTACCATAACACAGTTACCCCTATCGACGAGGGAACTATCGTCCTTGTTCAAGACGATTCGTTGCCACCAACTCAATGGAAATTAGCTCGCGTTCACCGGGTACATCCTGGCCGCGACGGAATCATTCGTGCTGTCACTCTACGCATTGGCAGTACCTTGACGCAACGTCCAGTTGTTAAAATTTGTCCCTTGCCTATAGAAAATTAAATATTAATTTTGTATTCTTTAGTTGATAGTTAGTTTAAGATTACTTTATTCACTCATATCCATTGTTTCCTTTTCCAATTCGTTTCCATTTCATTCGTTTCAGTAAATTACGTAATTTAGGTCGGCGGTATGTTTAGTATTAGGTACAGACAGAATGCACCAATTCTAAATTCAGATAGGCTCCTTTATAAACTTGATAGCAACTGGTGTGTTGAGTCAAAACCCACGCCGACCGCGCGGTCTACGGGCAGTTGCGCTTGATACGCTGCGCCGCACGCACTCCGCGACGCGCACGTCCGTTCGATACATTTCCAAATAACGCAAGTGCTACTGACTTTCTGTGCCTCTGCTGGAAGGCAGAGTTCCGCTCCAGCTCTACGGGATCCGAACCTACCAGTTCCTATGGACTAACAAGAGGCCGGCCTCCTCAGAAGAACCAGAGACCCGGCGGCAAGGTTAGTGCTCACAGCCAATTAGCTATCGAAGTTCCTTACCTACAATTAATATTCAACAGAAGTGGTCGAAAAGAAAAATACCCCTATCCCTCAGTCGTTATATTTTCCAGATATTTATGAAACATTTTTATATAAAACATCGTTTTACTGAATTGCTAAGATCTTTGCACTTTTGCTTAAAATAAACTCGAATGAAATTTTAATTTTTCAATGCTAATTGTTTTATTCTATCGATCATACTAAATCAGTATCCTTGAATTATTATTTCTTGATTGGTTCAATTCTGTAATGTATAGAAAACTGGGGTTCGATAGTTCGATTCCTGGCCATAGCAGAAATTATAATCATAAGGGTTGTTTTGGTGTATTTCCGCAATATCTTGTAAGATTACAGCAAAATATGCTGCGAATAATCTGCCTACGTACTATAAATGTTTATTAAATTTGCACACAGAAGATCGTAAGATTTCGCGAGGCATTGACAAAACAAATTAAGTAAGAAGGTATCTACACCAAGTTCAATTACGAAGTTTATTATAGCATTATCAAACAAACTCCGAGTGTGGCCTTGCGCCTTTATCACGTGTTATCAGAGGCAATTCATAACGACAATAACAATATAACAAATCGCGGGACGCCGTAAAACTGACCGTGCTGACATTTCGCACAGCCAACAGTTGCGATAAGAATATGATTTACATTATAATGAATACGTAGATAATAATAACACATTTTCAAATGCTTGAAATTGAAATTACATACATATTTGTAAATGTTGTCGTACGAGTTTCTAGAAAAATGACAAAAATTTACTTACCGGGTTTTGTGATGGGGGTTTTGAGATCCTTATTGGCGAGTTGAGGGTTCTCTTGCACCTGTAATAGATGCATTTACTTTATAAAATGTACACATTTAAACGCTTCTAAAGCCTTCTTAAGGCTGACATTTCAAATCAAATCCTTTATAAGTGAGAAAAAGACTTCCAGAACAGATGCGTTGATGAATGATGATTAATCTGCTTATAAGAAACTAATATATAGTGGGTCAGTACACTTCTCTCTTTATCTCACAACTGGTCATAGATCGCTACCAAGCTACGTCACTGAACCCGATCGTAGGCTCTCCTCTCATTCACTTGCTTCCCGCCTTGCGCAAACCGTCGCGCCATCTAGCAGAAGGTCGTCCCACGTTACCTCCACTCTAGCAGCCGTCGACTCCAGCAACGGATCAGTTATGACCAATGAACATAAGAGGGTATATGCGAACATCTCACCTTATTGGTGTAGGGGTTGAAGATGAACTTGTTGTCCAACTCCTTTCGGGGGGTCGCGGCAATCACAGACACCGGCGTAGGCAGCTCTTTCATCTCCTGCGAACCGAGCGGAACGTTAGTGGAACAGGTGTGTTTCTTGCATACTAGTACCTGTGTCAGTCACAGATTGAAGTGATCAGTATCGAATTGCTTGACCAGCAAATAGGGAAAAAGCTTCAAAGTACGCGAGCAAGCTTAAATCTTGCGACTTTGGAGTTGATAACTAATGCACTGGAGAAGCGTTATAGAATAGCTCGCTGCGCGAGAGCCTAACTCGCGCTTATTCACCCTCCACCATAGAAAACATTTTGCGGAGGAGCAATCACAGCTGGCGTAGGCGCCAAGGGCCTCTCAGATGATCGAATAAACTAGTAAGCAGTAAATCTTTCTGTCTGTTTAATTCCTTAAAGAACCTTAGAAACCTTATTCAGCCTCACTGCCTACTTTCAATTTGTACTACCTCAATTTAAATATTACCCCCCTAAATTTAGCCTCAAATATTTTTCAGACAATTAAGTTTGCAGCAGAAGTTTTAATTTGGTCAATTTTTTTTATTGTAACTTTCATTATATAGATAACAACGTTAAATACCTATCTTGTTACTATAGTTAATGTAAATGTAATCTTACATACCTTGAGAATACTTTCTATAGGCGGCTGGCTGCTGCTGTCGATGTTGTGCTGTGAAGAAAACAGTGGAGGTCAATTAGGATTCAATATTAGGGTTACAGAAGGTGGACTTTCAGTAGGTACCCATGATAGCCTGCTAGCGATCATCTATGGACATTTATCAGATCGGCTTTTTACTCGAGGCAACCTCAACTCGCACGCACCCACGAATATGACTTTTTCAAGCTAAGCGTCAACAAACAATAAAACCTTTCTTCTGGAACGGGCGGAGGAAACTGCATGCTAACGAGTTCTCCATGTTTTAGCAGGCGTGTAAAGGCTTTTATCGAATCCAATGGACCAGCTCGTGGTGAATGGTCAGTACTAAGTACAGTGTGTGTACAAGTGTACCTACTCAGTACATTTTTACCGTAAGATTTTCCGGTAAAATTTCATCGGAATATCACGGAAAAAGTATTTTTTTTCTTTTTAACACATAATGTGCCCCGTAAAGCAAAGATATATTGGATCGTGTATCGTTCGCAGCCACCTGTGTTATCCGATTTACGAGTTTGCGCCGGTAAAAACCTGTTATTGTTGACACAGCGCTGATACGTTGCTCGGTAAGCTACACTCGTTAGTGCAAACAAGAACAGTCCAGTGGTAAGGATATTATTATTGTTCGAGATAGCCGGGATTATAATAAAGCCCACCAGTGACAAATAACTTTACGTAGTTAGGAGTGTGCGTTTTAACTATCACCGTGAACGAAGAAAGGTGCGGTTAATCCATATGACAAAGCAATGGTACAGCTGTCGGCACGAAAGTTTAGCTCTGAACGAAATTCGGAGGGAGCTGCGCATCGAGTTTCAGTGCGGAGGATATAATACAGCTGTCGAACCAATCAGCGCTTACAAATAACAATCCGCTTGCTACGCGCAAGATGAGGTCAGAGATAGACTTTCATGCCGGTTCATATACAAGCTGATCAACACACCTGTCCCTGGTAGCCGTTTGGTATCCTCAGGGGGGGCGGGCGGTGCGCGGGCGCGCCCGTCGAACTCGGCCCCTCGCTCTGTTCACACAACCAACCAATATCTTACACATCTTACCAATATGTTACACATCTTACCTATATGTTACACATCTTACCAATATCTTACTAATCTTACCAATACTATTATTACACAGTACAGTTACAGGTTACACACTTCGCGAGCGGTAACGTCCACTTACCGCTCGGGAAGTTTGTAGAGACATGTGTCACTTCACTACAGTCACCACAGAGCGTCGTTGCCAGTTTTATCGTATTATATAAATTGCTTGAAATCATTGTTTTAACGTTTAGTTTTCAATGGCGGATGCTAGTATTTAATTTGGGGGAAGCTTGACCTTACTGGCGAGCAGAATTTTGATTATAGTTGAGCTTTGAACCACCTGAGGGACTAGCCCATAGCCCATCACTCCCTTAGATCCGCTGTGTGTAAGACAAAAGAAAATTATACAAACGTACCTACATGAATCCGGATCACGGAACCAATCAAAAATAACCAAGTCAAAATGCAACGATAAAAACTCTAAAGAGCTTTCTACTCAATAGAAACACAAAGAGGTACCGCATTTATGTAGCAATACTAGGTTCACATTCAGCGACATCATCAACAATCACACAAGTACTCATCAAAGCCGTGCCGTAACCGTTACGAGAAACAAATAGCAGGGGGGAGGTATTCCAGCCGCTCTCCACTGAGGGGTTAAAGGATACTTTTTTATATTACGTATACGCTCGATGAGACTTTTGTCGAGTTTTGTCGATATTGTGATATTAATATTTAATGTAAGTTAGCTCGATACAAACATTGTTACCAAAATAAAATCCTAGTGGTAGCTTTTATCAAGGAATATAACAATCAACGCCATTGGCCCATTGTTGGACTTTAAGCCTCAACAAATCGACGTTCCAATCCAACCGTTCGATCGGCCAATTCAAAAGTAATGGTTTAATGTATTGTAATCTGTCACTTCCCATACATTCCCTAATTGTTATTAGCTAACAAGTTCGTTCAAAATCAAAATCAATATCCTCTGATTTTTCGCTTCGCATCGGTCTAAACTCTTCTATCTCTATCTTATGTATATGATGTTTTACAAGGGCCTGTAAAGTCTGACAACTCGCTTGGTGATCACGGTGATGAAGTTGGTGATGGTGTTACTGAAAATGGTGATGGTGATGTACCGACCTTATTGTACATGTAGAGGCGGTGGTGCACGCGGCCATTGGTGCCGTGTGGCGCGTGCGCGGGCTTCTTGAACTCGCTCTCGCGCCGGGAGGGGTGGCCTGGGGACAAGCGGAACAGAACATTACTCCATCTGCCTCTTATTTATGATAGCCTGGTATGACACCTGAATCGTCCATAGCTCAATGGCTCGCGTCGATAGTATGTGATCGGCGAAGTTAAGCAACGACTATTTGAAGATTGCAAATGTGTTTGATAATGGCCGCTAGCGGCAAAATTTCATTGGCGGTTCCGTGCTTCAGAGGGCACGTTAAGCTGTCGGTTCCGGTTGTTTTCAATCGCTAAAACAATTGATAAGTCTTGTTGAAGACAACCAATCTGCATTGAAGCAGTATTGTGGTGTATATTCTAGGCCTGCTGCAGCTGTGGCTGTGGGTTAAACCCGTTCCCAACAGTGCGAAGTTCAAGGGTTGTAGCTTAGCATAGCTAGCCTGGTATCGATTAGAATGGGACAACTCTAATCGATTCCAGGATAACGCTAACAATGTATTCCGAGTAGGTTGTAATACTATACGACAGTATAATAAGTAGTCAGAAAGTATAGCCGATGTTTTGACGTTTCGAGGCGGTCACAGATGCGTTGCTTTTTTGCTTGAGGACCAAGATGGTCGCCTGTAGAAGTGTAACCGGTTACCTGGTAAACCCCAAAAACTACATACATCGGTTGCCGCTTAACTCTTAAATACATAGTTACAATCCACAGGCAACGAGGTTATATGGTCGCAAAATCGCAATACTTATTACTAAGCATAATAAATTCGCGTCACAACATTATATTAACGCACGCTCTTCGTATCTCAATCTATTGTGCCGTAACTATAAACAGGTATTAACGTCACGTTGTAAGCAGCTTCGCCGGCGGTTAACAAAGGAGAGTATTAAAAGACTGCCTTCGCAGTGAAAGGACTGTGCGAGTAGGGAGAAGGTTTTATGGATTAATAAAAGATGGCGCCTGGGCGGGCGGAGCGGGCCGCGCGGTTACACGTGTCCAATCATATGTTTCTGTGCTTCCAGTCTAGATTTGATGACGACCTTTAATCTGCACACGGTACCGCCTAGCGAGGGATCCCGGTTCGATTTCCGGATGAAGATATTTATTTGGCCAATAACATTGCGTAGGTAAATGTAGTTCTCAGTTCTAACCATTACCACAGATTACATAAAATTGTACAGGTACCGTTACTATCTATATCGATCATTGCTCGAAAAATACGCAAAAACGTAATTAACGTCAAATACTTATAAAAATATTAGTAACTAGTGGACGGCTGGACGCCCGCAGCTTCGCTCGCGTTACACATTCACTAACTTCAAAAACGGCAAAGCTTCACACTAACTTTGCACCCCCGTTTTACCCCCTTAGGGGATGAATTTTCAAATTTTTTTCGTAAAAACCATCCTTGAACTTCAACGAACATTTAAAAAAAAGAATTGGCTAAATTGGTCCAGGCGTTGTTGAGTTATGCGCTTACCAACACATTTTGCGATTCATTTTTATAATATAGATTATACAAAACGAACTAACTACACATGTTGAAGATAGATAAACAAAATCGCATAGTATTTGAATCATACTTACTACTTTGGGGTCAGATGGCCATGTGTGAGAATGTCCAAGATATTTATTTATTATTATTTATTTATACATACACGAAGCAATTTTAAACAGACATGTATCTATGAAGCTTGCTAGTATTCTCAAGCGGCATCGGCAAGGCATCTTGAAACATCCTCATCATAAGGGACTTTACGCATTAGACTTTATAAATTGCATCTTTTCAGTTACACACCAATTAGTTGCAATTAGCTGCAAGAAAGACACGACAATAGCACGCAAAATAGCACGTAAAATTTCTGTTGTGATTGTATGATGAATATGTTTCACTAATAACTTAAAATATCGAAAACTGGGAAAAGTGAAATTCAATTAACGAATTGAATACAAACTTTAAACCTGTTCTTGTATTTCCAAATTACATTATACGAATAGACTCCACCCACCACCATAAGAACCTTATAATAAATTATATTGTCATCAGAACTAAAAGTGCATACCACAGATACTTAAATCCGTCAACAGGAAGTGGGTCAAATTTCAATTGCTAGATTTGACCCAAATAAAGAGATAAATAAAAATAAAACCGTTTAAAAATACGCAACAATATCACAAACATAATGGCTTTCTGCATGTATTTAATTGATAAATTTGAATTTATAACGAAAATGTATTTAAATTAAGAAACAGCTGACTGATGGTTACCAATCATACCGACGATACATCGATGAAAAACAGGATCACTTAGAAAGACTAATTATTTAATCATCGGTTACCAGGACGCTGTCAGAAATCGGAAGCAACGACTTCCCATTAGTTCCCATAAAAAAATGATACAAACACGCCTTACGTGTAATGATCCTTAGCACAACCCCCTCCCCACGAGGGCGCCGAGCAGCGTGGGGGAATAAAGCGCTGGTTTATTGAGATTGCGAGTAGGACAAAGCGGTCCTAGATTGCGTCTGATGCACATGTGTGTTCTCGTGTACAGTACGTACTGCTATAGGTATGAATGGAAGCAGAGTGCCGAGAGTATTTTTGATCGCAATTTATTCGAATAGGTCCATAGGAAATATTTATGCGATATTTCCAAATACGATGTGTTTAAATGTAAACGGAGCTCTGCGAAATGTTGGTACTAGGTGCGTTGCGTCAAATTTTATTTTTCGACAAAGCTAGGGTTTCCGTAAACATAGACGCGGTTCGTTCCCTTTCCTTTGATATTGCTTTTAATATAATTGAATAATTGAAGTAAATGCATAGCACACACATACAGAGCACAGGCCGCCCTCCAACTACATGGACTGATGACCTGAAAAAGTCACCGCTGGATTCAGAATCGGTAGGAGTGGCACCGATTAAGGGAGGTCTATGTCCAGCACAGGACTTGAAAAGGATGGATGGATAAAATGCATAGCTAGTCAAAAGCCTTGTAGACAGTGAAACATATAAATCTATCTATATATATAAAAGGAGAAGGTGACTGACTGACTGACTGACTGACTGACATATCAACGCAGGGCCTAAACTATAAGGGCTAGAAACTTGAAATTTTGCACAGGGGTTCCTTTTATAATGTAGGGGAGCACTAAGAAAGGATTTCTGAAAATTCACCCCCTAAGGGGGTAAAACGGGGGTGCAAAGTTAGTATGAAACTTTGCCGTTTTTGAAGTCTTTAGACGGGTAGACGTCGTTAATGGGTCTAATTCTACGCGAGCGAAGCTGCGGGCGTCCACTAGTCGAATATAAAATAAGTGCCTGTGATCAATTATAATAACAAAAACGGTTCATCCGTTTGGGAGCTACAATACCACAGACAGAACGTTTAACTTATAAACACCCCTCTCTTTTTGTGTCGGGGGTTAAAAATAATGAAACTAAACCATTTGCCAACATTGAAATCCGAGTAACAAACCCCATTAATTGTTATGTAAGTAACATGAGTAAACGTTAGTAATTGTATATGAGTGAATAACAACTTGAAGATTTTATCGCAGCCAAATTGCGTGTTATCCTCTACGCTCTAACGCAATGCAACTAATTAAATAATAATTGACTTTGAGAATTAGCTCCATAGTACCTAAATTAGTATTAAGACGATAACAGAACATAACTCTGACTTCTATGATAAGGATAACTGATTTTAAACACGAGTTAATCGGCTTTGCTTAAAAATGCTCAAAAATATCGACTACTCAAACCCATTGGCTCCATCACGGCACTGTAAATAAAAGGACTTCTTGCCTTAAACTTACAGATTAAACTCCACCGGTTATGAGTTAACTTCAGTTTATTGTTTGTAAATGAACAATCGCTAAGATTTTATCGCATCCAAATTGCGCGTTTTCTGCGGCGTAGCTATGTCACTTGCGAGTATAAATTATTTTGCGCGTTCGCTTCTTAATAGACATTAGGAGCTTGTAGCCGACGGTTAAAATTTAACGACCCATTAATTATAACTTACTCTGTTTAATTGTATCAATGTTATGCTATAGAAGGATAGGTTTGAGATTTACTACTGCAGTTGGTAACAGTAGTTAGATTGGCTACTGCAGTGTACGATACTGATATGTTCTTATAATAAAGTTATCGATGAAGGGTTTCCTTCAGGTGATTTTTGTTATACTGTTGTAAAAGGAAGCAGTAAATTCCTTGTCTCGTTCTAAGTAACACCAACATTGACAACCCTATAGCCCTAACCCTGGTAGCCGCCAAACCATAACAAAATTACGCGTCCCATTCCAACGCAATTTTCACTATACAACGTAGCATACAAGTAATCGATGTAATCTTCGCAAATAATCACATATTAGAAAGTAGTAAGAGAGCAATTTATTAGATTATCCTATTCCCCAGGGAAGCGTACCCGCCGACTTCCAATTACCCGCTGGATCTACTGTATTGCATGTGAGTACGACGTTGCTATTTTAAATTTTATTTTCATACGGATGCACGTTTTAACGAAACGTCCTTAAGGCGAGCTATATTGACGCAAGCAAACAATTCAGGGGTTGAGGTGTGGGGGGTTATAACCAAAAACACGTATAGCACTTAAAACAAAGTAAACTAGAACGAAATTAATTTGAAACAGTAACAAATAGAAACTAATGTACAAACACGACCAATTAAATTGTTCTTGTTTTGTTTGTTGCTCCCAGCTGCGAACTGGCACAGGTCCTCCTTCGGATAGGTTCCCTGAAGGCATGGGGAACTCTGGGGGGCGACGTATGCCGTGGAATACGCCGCGGCTGCATTTTAAGTTAAAACTATGATAAAATACATTTTCAAATATTAGAAAAAAGGGTCCGCTTTGTTTTTGTAGCAACATTTATTTAGTTTAATTTTTCTTTCTATAACTCATCTAAACTCAAATAAAATGACATTTTATTCCTGTTAAGACATATCTTTGCGATTTTTTCGATACAGTGAAGTGTATCGAGTGACTTAAAACACCTGGATCAAATACTGTAAGCATCATACAATACACACATACATAACATATTTTTTTTTTAGAATTTAACTATCTAACGTTTTGGAATAAAATACATTCAAGAACACCAGTTATCTCCCAAACCTAGCCTTAATAGAAACTACTATGTAGACCCACCGGTAGCGACGACGGCTGATTGGTCAATTTACTTTATCTATTATCGTATGGTTTCTGGCCGTCACATTATACTATTAAAGTCAGTAATGGTTCATCCAAGAAATTAGTTCATTTAACGCTAATTGTTATTCAAATACATATTTGGTACGATGAAATTAAGATGGCGAAAAAATATTCTAGAAAGAAGTGCAGGTTCTGCTTAAAATGTAAAACTTTGAAGGGAACATCTGACAAAATATTTAATTAATTTATGGCACGGGATTTCCAGTAGAATTAATTAATATTCAACTTGAATTGAAGAATACCTATTGTTTTGAACAACCGAAACAATTGACAAGAATTTAGAATTAAATTTTGTCACACAAGTTAAGAAGAAAGAGGAAAGAGAAATAATTCTTAGGAATGTGATTTTATTGAGTGTATTTGAGATACAAATAAAAAAAATCTAAATGTAAAATCTGATGTGATCAAGTAAAAAGACTGAAACAATTTGCAAAGGAGCGAAGCTACGACAAAATGCTAACACTAAACAGAATTCTGAAGTAGAAGCGTTCGGTTTTATGCCTACCTGAATCGGCCTTGAAGTGAAGAAAAATCTAGATTAGATCTCAGCACGAAAAGCCCTCGAGCAGAGGCTGTCTCCACGCAAAAGCCCGGAGTAGGTGCTAATAAATTTTCATATCTGTATTCTATCGCGGCAACGAATCGCCGATAAAGGCGTGAATAAGGACGTGTCGCGAGCGTTAAGGGAGGAATATAAAGTGTGAATGATTTTAGGGCGGGTGGGCTCGGGCTCGAGCTATCTGGAGCGAATACTCCGTCGCCTGTTGAGCTGAGGAGAGATATTTTCGTTCCCGAAATTAACTTCAAACACAATTATTGAGTGTTACCATTCGTTATTAACCCTTAGTTTTCTCAGTGAAGGAAGTTATCTGTCTTTTGGAATAGCTGACTATAAAGAAGAGCACTTTTTTTAGTATTTCATTCTAGTCTATTATACAGTACAACATTTGACGGATGATCATTCGAGAATTTAAGTGTGTCAGAACAGTAGTACTTAGTAAAAAACAAATCTAATTATAAATAAAGTTTTGCTTAAATTACATTAAGAAAGATTTAAATGGATGATAGGATTTTTCGGCCGGGACAAAGTAGCATACCAGAAGCAATAATAATAACCTGACATAAAGTTTCTTAGTATTCCGCAAGATGTCGACACAGGTCATCGTTAAAAATGAAAACAATAGCATGAGGGTATTAGCGGTAGTTGGCAAAACGATGTGGGGAAGTGGGGGAGGGGGGTGCAACGTGCGCCACAATGGCCGGCGGCCAACGACATGCTACACCTGCGGCCGTTGACACGTGCGCACGCGCAGCTTAGTGCAGCCAGATGCATGCGCACTGGTTCAGTGACGTACGGAGGTCGCAAGCCACAACACACACTTATGAGATGACAGCAGCATTAGTTCGATGAATATATAGGAGAAGTAGGTATACTCGTACAATTTATATTCCATCAGTTTTGTATTAATGTGTTTAATTAAACACATGTGTTTAATTAAACACATTAATACATTAATATCATTGTGTATTAACGAAAGGGTGAATCCTAGCTTCCGACAACACAGGGAATCCTAGTGTGGGAGCAAGTGGCACTGAAATAACTGAGTCTGTTGGTTGCTTAATAAATAATTTTTAATTTTTTAATTTTCATTCAAATATCCAACTGCAATAACATTTTGCTAACAATGTGACCGTGTGATTACATTTTATACGTGTAATCACACGGTCGAACATAACTCACGATAAATAACTCCGTGTATATGATAAAGATAGATAAAGAGATAAGATAGCGATTAATTAATCGATATCATTTTGAACTGAGCAGGTAATAATTAATTGGTAAAGAATATGCAGAAAAGTTGAATAAAAGATAATAAAGAAATTACAAAGGCAAACATAGAGATGTCCTAGCGGATTAATATTCGTAAAATAACTCGACACGATACGACTTTTGGAGCGAAGACGGTCCAGAAAAATGTACCTAAGATGCTTCCGTTCCCAGTCCCGGCCGATTCGTACTCTGCCCATACACCTTCCACAGAGGAATAATAAATATGTACTGTATATAATAATATCCTATATTGATTCATATCTGAAGGTATTTGTAAAAATGTGAAAACTAAATTTAAGTTTAGTAACTAACGAGGTATCATCATCTCACAGTGTATAATTAATTAATTTTTAATAGTTCTTTTGCTAATATTGAATTTTTAATACTGTGACGGATAGAATTATACAAAAATATACCGCCACAATATAAGAGAATAAGTGTAGTCTATTATTGAAAAACAAATTAATGCTTCATGGTTGCAGTAGAAAACAGTTTACTATGTAATTACTAATGTTATTAAATAAAATACAAGGTAGTATTCCATTAACATGAACGATCTTCAAATAACAACATCAACCGCGGTGGGCTCAGTGGAGGTGCTAATCATTAGGGTTGACACTTGACACAATAAATGGTTTGTAATTATACTTTTTCTTGTTTCTTCAATATCTTATATTATAATGAGACAAGAAATAGTTTAAAATGACTATTAGTCAAGTACGACCTTTGCACGCACAAGGAACTGACTGAGCCGTAACCGTAGACATTCTTCACATAAAATAATCTTCATAACTGAGGAGTAATGGACACACCTAAGGATCATTTATCAGGGCGTTCAATTCGTGAATAAATCCTGTAGTCGCACAGGTGCTTTCTCCTAAACATTTCACTTTAAATTGATACCTTATCAGTGTGTTATAAAAACATGATGTAAGGACCAATCCCGACGAATAAGTAGCACTAACGCATTTTCGCATATTAATAAATAAAAATAATTTACATTCATTAAATTATTTTATTAACAATATATAATAAATGAAAATATCTTGGATAGCCAGCATTGGCAGCCCTATCAGAGGCTCATCTGAGGGGCTCATCACATAAATGGTGCGGCGAGGTCGCTTTGTGCGGCCACGGCGGACGGCGGCGGCGGCGTCGGCGGCGGCTCGCGTCGGAGTGCAAGGAACGCATAAACCGAGCGGCATGCGGTCACGACGGATGCTTTTATATGTATGTTTAGCTTTTTATCTACTTAAATACTTGAAAAATGTTTCGAACTACTGTCAAATAAATCCCAATGGCGCGGCAATGTCAGAAACCCTTTAGCGTCCCATAGCTGGGCACGAGTTTGTTCTGACAACCAAGAAGAAGACGTCTATGGGTCGCAGCGTAGAAGACCTGCAGCGTACGTATCGCACAGTGCTACTTCTGAATCGCTGCGACCCATTGACATCCCACTGCTGGGCACGGGTCTGCACAGACACAGCTTCGGGAGGTCTAGAGCATACACCACCACGCTGCTCCAATGCGGATCAGTGGAGGGGTTAGTGGCCAACCCAGTGTCGAATGTTCCCAAGCCCTCCGAAGCACGGTAGCGTCCATGAAATTTTGCCAATAGCGGTCAACACACCGACCGCGCCCGTCGTTGCTTAAACTCAACATCACATTGAATCGACGCGAGCCATTGGGCTATGGACGCTACATGCTTCTGAATAACGGAGGCAAACCCAGATTGTGATGATTGATTTACTATCTGATAAATCTCATAAACACGCTATTTTTCCTCGCCCTGTGGCACAACTTCATTAGTTAAAATTAGCGTTATTTTATGTACATAAATAATTACAAACAAAAAGTGCTCCCCTTATCAACGATCTCACAATTTTATGGCTGTCAACAACCATAATAGGAGCGGCTGGGTGGTCTAATTACAAGTTTTATTAACACCGTATAAGGGCAATAGTTAACTACTTACTAAAGATAAAGATATTGGTAACAGTTTTTATGTCTGATTAATATTATACTACCTAACCACCTTCGATGACTAATAAAAAGTGTTTTGAACATGTATTTTTCGTAAGAAGCACGCACTTCATGGCTATTTTAATGGCTTCAAGGCTCCAAGTATAACTTAACATCTTGTAAATGTCTAATATTTATTTTAGTACCTACTAATAAAAATATTAATTTCATATACACCTATCAGTTAAGGTAATAGCTACCAGATCCAACCTATTGAACCTCAGAAAAGCCAAGTTGTCGTATGCGACAACCCTAGATAGAATTGCTTGACGAAATAACCCCAAATAAATGAGATAAGGAGGAGAAAAAAAATTAAGTACATCCACTCAAAAACATATTTTAGTCACCACTTCAAGCCTAAAACATACATAAAATAATTAAGAACATTAAAAAGGTGAAACTTATTTACGACTTATCTAAACTACTTCATTATCCGCGAGATCTAATGAGGCAAAGCTAGTACAATTTAAACGTAAATAAAAATATATAGGCTCAGGCCACAGAACATAATAGAATAGTATTGTATAATACTTAATAGTACCTACATCAGGCGCGAATGGATGGATGATAAATCATCCGAAATTACTGGACGACTGAAATACGCTGCGCATTTACGATTCACTAATGGCCGGTTTCTGAAGTCTTCAGTTATATTATCAACAGCTATTGAATCAATAAAGTTAAACGTAAGTTATATGTCGGATAACTGTCACTGGGTTTCTGAACACGCGAAGAGCCTTCCATTAACTATGAATCCGATAACGAGTACCTTAAACTGCCACTAGATGGGTCTCTTCAAAAGATCAAGTTTAAAATAGATATTCATTGTAGTTTGTACCCTAGGAATAGTCTTATTTGTAAGAAATATTTTTTCCATAGTCAATAAGTAGTAACACCTTGTTTTATTTACCAAATATTGTAATTTGGTATTTATTAGCATCTGTGCATCATAGTCAAATGTGAACAATATCTACAATTCTAATGTTTAGAACCGAAATTGTCAGTCACTTTTGACAAAGTCAAAAGTCAAAGTAAAATAATTTATTTCGATATTTCGATGTCCATAATAGAACTCGTATTGATCTATTCATATGTCCTACGAATAACTGTAAAATGTTTCACCGGGATTTCTAGACTAAAATTCAATACTATTTAACACGTACTTAGGCAATAATACCTTAAAAGTTTTTGTAATTTGTCATAAAAACGTCACTAAAAACGTCAAATAAAGTTAACGAACCGGTAAACGGCCATATTTCGTCAGTTAAGTTAATCTAACTATAAACGGAGTTTATCTTACATTGGGTTGTTCAGAAACACAATTTGAAAAGTT
Source organism: Carterocephalus palaemon (assembly GCA_944567765.1). Taxonomy (NCBI): domain Eukaryota; kingdom Metazoa; phylum Arthropoda; class Insecta; order Lepidoptera; family Hesperiidae; genus Carterocephalus; species Carterocephalus palaemon. Next base: position 2,933,620 of record OX155658.1, on the reverse strand, counting down.
ATCGAACCGATAGCGCTAATGAATAGATAAACTGCCGTCAAATGGACCTCAGAAACCGTAATAAACCGTAAGAAACCGGGCATAAGAGGCATATAACTACGAATGAAAATAAACTGTTTTCAACGAAATTTTATCATCTAGCTGTTAAGTTAGAGAATGCCCTGTGATTTTTTTAAATACATAATTTAATTTTTAGCATCCTTGTAGATCTATATTCACGGTTCATACTTGAAGAACTTGTATAGTTTTCCAGTCGATTGACGTTAATGGTTACTGCACTTATCCCATGTTATTAAGCGCGATATTATGTATGCAGCTCGTAGCTTCCTAACTGCTAAACCCAAAAAAAATATTAAAAATAAATTATTAAAAATTTAAAAAAAAATATACTTTTTATAACTTTTTTTTATTATCGTGCATTGTCATCGGAACCAAATATGTGTGCCAAATTTCAGCTCGATAGCTTCAGTGGAAGTGGGTGAAATATTGATTGCAAGATTCCAGGACATACATACATACATACATACATACATACATACATACATACATACATACATACATACATACATACATACATACATACATACATACATACATACATACATATATACGAGTGAAGTTAAATAAAAGCTTTTAAAAAGAAATGGTCATAGTGAATGATAGATTTGACAGTAGCGTAAAAGTCCAATGACATGAAAATGATTTAAAAAGCAATTCGCATATGAATAACGTTAGCATTTATTAAATCCGTTAAATAAAAGTACGGACCAGCTAGGTTGTACTTGTTAAATATATGCGACGACGGCTAACAGAACATCCGCCGTAACAATTTCAACGTTAACTCGCGCGGATTTTCCGGGCGGATATAAATCATCCGCAGTCGCCGCGGCGCGGATAAGCCGCTGCGGATTATCGAATCGCTACGAGTCGAACACATCTGTGCACATCTTTCACTAGTTTCGATCATGAATTAGTAGTGGGCTAGTAGGTGGGCAGGTGATACACAGCGGCTGAAAATCTGCCACTCGGGATCCGGGTTCAAATCCAAGCTACACCAATGACTTTTTCAATTTATGTGCGTTTTAAGAAATTTAATATCACCTGTTGTAAATAGGTAAGAAAATAGTGTGCGGAAACTTGGAAACTTGTATGCTTGTGAGTTCTTCTTAATGTTTCTTTAGACTTGGCTAGCGTGAACTCGTTATTTAACTCCCATTTCGGTAGGAGACCGTGCCCAGTGCAGTGGTACAATAAATGAGTACATTTTTTAAATAGCAGAATTGCCTTACTTTAGCTTAGTCAGTTCAGTTATACTTGTAGCTTGCAAGCAATGTTAGCGAGTTACGCAAACCAAGTAATATTCATAGTACTACAGATTTCGACTAAATCTAGTGAGTCGAATGCGTACAAAACAATCGAGCTATAATGCCGTTTCTTTGTAAATCTATACTAATATTATAAAGACGAAAGATTTGTTTGCAATTTTTTCACACAAAAACTACAGACCGATATCAAAAATTATTTCATCATTAGAAAGCTGCATCTTCACTGAGTGACATAGGTTATATAGTATTACGAGGTGTTAACGAAACTATTGTTATGTCTAAGTCCACGCGAGCGAAGCTGCGGGCGTCCATTAGTAAATAATAAGTGGACAGAAATACCAGCTTTTCACAGCCACATTTAACATACAATGTGTCACATAAGTACGACGATGTATCACATGGGTACGACAATGTAGGTGCGTATGTTGTTTTAAGACGTTTTAAACGTAATGTCACAAATAACATTATTTAAGCGCAAACCTAACTGCGCTACTAATGGCCGGTTTCTGAAGTCTTCAGTTATATTATCAACAGCTATTGAATCAATAAAGTTAAACGTAAGATATATGTCGGATAACTGTCACTGGGTTTCTGAACACGCGAAGAGCCTTCCATTAACTATGAATCCGATAACGAGTACCTTAAACTGCCACTAGATGGGTCTCTTCAAAAGATCAAGTTTAAAATAGATATTCATTGTAGTTTGTACCCTAGGAATAGTCTTATTTGTAAGAAATATTTTTTCCATAGTCAATAAGTAGTAACACCTTGTTTTATTTACCAAATATTGTAATTTGGTATTTATTAGCATCTGTGAATCATAGTCAAATGTGAACAATATCTACAATTCTAATGTATAAAACCGAAATTGTCAGTCACTTTTGACAAAGTCAAAAGTCAAAGTAAAATAATTTATTTCGATATTTCGATGTCCTTATTAGAACTCGTATTGATCTATTGTTATGTCCTACGAATAACTGTAAAATGTTTCACCGGGATTTCTAAACTAAAATTCAATACTATTTAACACGTACTTAGGCAATAATACCTTAAAAGTTTTTGTAATTTGTCATTAAAACGTCAAATAAAGTTAACGAACCGGTAAACGGCCATATTTCGTCAGTTAAGTTAATCTAACTATAAACGGAGTTTATCTTACATTGGGTTGTTCAGAAACACAATTTGAAAAGTTATCGAACCGATAGCGCTAATGAATAGATAAACTGCCGTCAAATGGACCTCAGAAACCGGGCATAAATTGACTTTCCTACAGCTATACTCAGTCACTTTACACATGCAAGTAAATCGACTGGCGCATTCGTGTAAGTATTTAACATGCAGTCAAACATTGTGTAAACATGTCGTTAAAACTTTTAGTTTTAACTACGGAGAAAAGTACTTTGCAACTTCTGTGATTCACATCGGCAAAACTAAATCGACTATAGTAACCATGCTATAGGTACCCTGCCCAGTACCTATAGCATGGTTATATATATAACATAAATGTATGTGTGCAGCAATTGTAGCGTCCATAGCCCAATGGCTCACGTCGATTCAATATGATCGAAAGAGTTAAGCAACGACGGGCGCGGTCGGTTTGTGGATGGGTGACCGCTAGTGGCAAAATTTCATGGACGCTACCGTGCTTCGGAGGGCACGTAAAGCCGTCGGTCCCGGTTGTTTTCAGTGGTGGAAACAGTCGTTAAGCCTTGTCGAAGACCTTCGGGTGGTTTGGAAACATTCGACACTGGGTTGGTAACTAACCCCTCCACCAATCCGCATTGGAGAAGCGTGGTGGACTATGCTCTAGACCTCCCGCAGCTGCGTCTATGGAGGAGACCCGTGCCCAACAGTGGGACGTCTGTGGGTCGCAGCGAGGCATAACATAACATCACGCCTGTATATCCTAAGGGGAAGGTAGGCAAAGGTGTGTAGTACGCCTACTCTTCACCAGTTATGTTTAAGGCCTTGTACCTGACAAAATTCCAAACGAACCCAGGACCGCTAGACCAACGAGGCCATATTAACCACAGCTGCTTTCGAGAACAATCTTGCAGCAACCACAAGTAAATTACAATAAAATGAACCGGTTCAATGCGAGTCGGACTCGCGCACCAAGGCTTCCGTACCATTATCTATAAAAACGGAAAAATAATCATGTTTGTTGTATGGGAGCCCCCCTTAAATATTTATTATTTGTTTTTTAATTTTCTTTTTATACCGGCAATAGATATACATCATCTTTGAAAATTTCAACTGTCTAACTATCACGGTTCATGAGATACCTACAGCCTGGTGACGGACGGACAGACGGACAGCGGGGCCTTAGTAGCAGGGTCCCTTTTTACCCTTTGGGTACGGAATCCAAATAAAAGGAAAAATAAAATTATAAAATATTTATTTATTTATAATTTATATAATTTATTTATACAACTGACACTTCTAAAGAGATATACAATGGGCGGACTTAATGCCTTATGGCATTTTCTACCAGTTAATTAATTAAACTATCGCTAAAAATGCAACAAATAATGAAGTTGAAAAGCTACTAACGAAACAAAATTACCAGGGTAACATAAGCAAGCGCAAGTGGGTACACCGCGGCACCGAGCCGGTGCATTCGTCTGCACTTTGTATGCGGACAAACGTCGTGTAAACACCGCGCGTAAACAAAGCTGATGTACCTATAGGCGCGGACCGCGGGTCCAGTCAGTTTTATTACTACGGCGCTCTACCTACCACTGACGACGGCACGTGACGGGAGAGGAAAATGGAACGTCAACTACTGGCTATAGAGTTACATTTTAAACGGTGCTGAATGGACGCGGCTCGCGATGCTATTTCAAATTTACAACGGTAAGAAGATTAGATATTGAAAACGGGAAAGTCCCTGAACATACACACCACATTCCTGCCAAACATGCACATGTTCGGCGTCATAAAGTATTTGCACTCACTTACGAATACCACACTGTAGACTGGTATTGGTACTTACCAATCTCAACTGAGTCACCGCTGGTACAAGCCTTGACCTTGCTCCATGGTATCCTGGCCTCAGATCCTAGCTTAGACTTGTTCTGGTCATCACCAGCTGTAAATCGTAGAACTGCCGCTAAGTATATAGAAGTAGTTACTTATTAAATTCAGTGTCGCAGGTAAACGCATTAGGGACTTACCTGTTATGTTTACCTACTCTCTATTGTATATAAATAACACGTTTATTTCAGTACCTACGAGTATAACACAAAAACATTATTTTTTTAGATTACTCTAGTTACTTAAAAATCTTTATATAAGCTTGTCAAAATGAACACAGCCTCATTTTGTAATGGTAGCCGTATAATTACTGTCTGTCGGGGCCTTAAAGGATTTTACTTAATATTTTGATATCTTTAAGAACGAATAGATCTTTTCAACCAAGAGAAAAGACACACAAGAGTACAACAGTAGGTACACTACTATACACACAATAATACACACAAGAGATATAGCGTCTGTACGTCGAGTTACGATTGGCTGCTTAGTATTGCAAAAGCCCATGCATTAGAATCACGTGCAATTTTATTAGCTGTATGCTGTCGGTGAACTCGGGTGAGTAATAAATAAGCGGCGAGCAGAATGCACCGCGCGTCTTTGTTCCCGCCGAGGCCTCGGTATCGCGAAACGTAAGGAGGTCAATGCGACACACGAGGTCTTTCCTTAAGGAAGTGGGTGTTCGGGCACGGGCGGCCGGGCGCCTTGTCGTGTCAGTCGGCGTTCAATGGCCATTGAGGAGAGATTTAGGGGGCTCTTGAAGGTGAGCATGTTGAGATAATATTGTTATTAACCAAGTTGTCACTCCGTGGATATTGGTTATGTTAGGTTATTTAAATCATATAGCATTTTCTGTTTTCAGGTCATGTAGATCAGAGACTGTGATATTCTATAAATGGATAGATGATGTATAGAGAGAAACCAGCTAAGATAATTCTTCCATCATCCAAAATGTGTTACTTAAACATCTAGTATTATCATTTATAGACACACTATACATTTTATTTGAAGTCGTCCTAAGCAGTCGGGTTTATTTAGCGACTTTGCGTTACAACCTAATGTCTGACCACACACGTACAGTTTAAACCAAACATACACATACATTTATATATGTGTATGTAAAAAAACAGTCTTTGATTAAGGTATATAAATTTTACTGCCATATATTAATACTTCCAATGGCCATATACAAACTGCTGATGTTCATATTTCGTTTATACTTATTTTTTCAATCACATCAGGAACTAATGACGTTCATTAAGCGTATATAAGCGGTTGTGATGATGATGATGATTTATCATCATCATCATCACAACCCTTTCTTTGCTCCAGTGTTGGTCACGGAACTCCTCTCAGAATGGGAGGGATTAGGCCTTAGTCCACCTCCTGGCCAAGTGCGGATTGGCAGACTTCATATGCTTTCGAGAACATTATGAATAACTCACAGGTTTCCTCACGACATAACTTAGAAAAGTCATTGGTGCGTGCCGCGAAAAGTCATTGGGGTTTGAACCTGGACCGCTCGAGTGAGAGGCGAGATCGATAGCCTGGGCTGTCACCGCTTACTTGGCTGTCACCGCTGACAAATACCGTATAGTAAAAATGAGTGAATCTGACTCAATCCAGACTCAGAGCAGTGAAACTGTACATGTGTAGGCGGCTTTACTGTTTTACTGCCGCCCGCGCGCCCGCCCCGCGGAAGTTGCCGGTCTTTACGGTCCCTCGTGGGAACCGCAGTGGATCGCGAGTTTTACTGTCGATCCGCTCGTTGCGTACCCCGTCATGGTGTAAGGATTCAAATCCCGTTAAGGGAGTCATATCTTAGTGGACGGGTTCGTAACATTTCTAGGTAGACGCATGTATCAAAGGGGTTATATTATCCAATCCTACCAAATGAAATCTCTGAGATAAGTTTATAGGTAAGCTTCACTTTTTTCTGAATGTGAATATGTATTTCCTACTTCTTCCCTTTCTTTCTTGCTTCCACTAATTTGCTCGCAAACGAGGCAACGGTTAAATTCAAAACAATCAAATCAAAACGTGAATACAAAATTTCGTGCCCACGCCTTAGGCCCTTCCCCTACCCCTTGGAGCCCAGCCTGGTTGCAGAAACCCAAAACTCAAAACCAACCCCAGGTACTCGTAGCATTTAATCAACCTACACAAGGGTATTATTGTAAACTTACAATAGAAGAACTCTCACGTTAGATAGGTGTTATGTATCGGTAAATCCATCATCCACGCATGTTCGATACCGATTTGAAGTCAAGTCATAGATCAAGTTATTGACACGCTGAAAAACGCACAGTCACAAATATGCAGAATTAAGAGTATTAATTAACGCGTAAAATATGCACTTGCGTGTCATATAACATGTCGGTGAGGCGAAATTTTCTAAGCGATTGACGATAGCTATTAATAACAACATAAACGCGATACGAAACGACGATAAATAATCGAGATTTGCCTATAGACGTAAAGCCGATGAGATATTTACTATCAGCGGTTGATCGCTTACCGATACGAACATGTTGATCGCGTGGAAACGATCTGAGAGTAATCTCGTGTTTGCTTTATCCGATTTGCGAAAGTGCGTGTTCTGAACATAATGAAACATATGTAGAGTCATGTAAGCGCAGCAGAATTGTTTGTTATAGGTACTCACAAGCGCGTATCGGTCGCGAGTGTTTACTTAAACCTAAAACAATAACGACTTTAGGTGCTGAGTTCATGTGTGTGTCATTTGTGTAAGTATAGCACAACTTTTACTAGGTTTACGTATCCATCCGAACGTACCAAATAATACTTAATAGTACAAGCCCGCACTAGCGTATGGTATTTATCAAGCAACTGTGCGTCTGCGTAGTGCGCATACCAAGCAAAATTCTACAAACTAACATTTCCCTACCTACCTACCTATTATCTATCTATGTAGGTTAACAAAACCAGCTCGCTCGGTTACAAGAATTTAATTCTCACATCAAACCTAACCCCCCGTCTGCGGCCCGGGCGCACACGACCCGCTGCAGTCCTCAACCCTCCGTGAGCCGATCCATTTCGCCCACAATAAATGTAATTGATAGCAATGGCCGGAGCGCAACGCTCTAACACATCTAGTGTCAAATACCTACCCATAAATTGCTCGCCTGCGGAGCCCTCGTGCTTTATAGCCCCCCTCCGCTGGAGATAATTATATTGAGGCTAGTTCGACGCGAATGCACGGATTGTGCCGCCGAGAAGAGTCCAAGGTGGATCGGCGTGTACATCGATAGTATGGCTACAATCCATTAGCGGCCCGCTGCCGGTAAAGCACTGATGGCCGGTTTCTGAACTCTTCAGTTATATTATCAACAGCTATTGAATCAATAAAGTTAAACGTAAGATATATGTCGGATAACTGTCACTGGGTTTCTGAACACGCGAAGAGCCTTCCATTAACTATGAATCCGATAACGAGTACCTTAAACTGCCACTAGATGGGTCTCTTCAAAAGATCAAGTTTAAAATAGATATTCATTGTAGTTTGTACCCTAGGAATAGTCCTATTTGTAAGAAATATTTTTTCCATAGTCAATAAGTAGTAACACCTTGTTTTATTTACCAAATATTGTAATTTGGTATTTATTAGCATCTGTGCATCATAGTCAAATGTGAACAATATCTACAATTCTAATGTTTAGAACCGAAATTGTCAGTCACTTTTGACAAAGTCAAAAGTCAAAGTAAAATAATTTATTTCGATATTTCGATGTCCATAATAGAACTCGTATTGATCTATTGTTATGTCCTACGAATAACTGTAAAATGTTTCACCGGAATTTCTAGACTAAAATTCAATACTATTTAACACGTACTTAGGCAATAATACCTTAAAAGTTTTTGTAATTTGTCATAAAAACGTCAATAAAAACGTCAAATAAAGTTAACGAACCGGTAAACGGCCATATTTCGTCTGTTAAGTTAATCTAACTATAAACGGAGTTTATCTTACATTGGGTTGTTCAGAAACACAATTTGAAAAGTTATCGAACCGATAGCGCTAATGAATAGATAAACTGCCGTCAAATGGACCTCAGAAACCGGGCATGAATCGACTGCCGGCTTGGCCGATTGAGAATTGATTCATTTGATTAAGGAAAACCTGGATGTCACGACAAGATGTTAAATAATTATTAGTAAAATCAAATTATCAGGAGTCGTCGCCGCGTCGTTGATTCAAAGGCACAAGGATTCAAAAGGCACAGGACAGGGAGCAGTGGCACCGATTAAGGGAAGACTTTGTCCAGCAGGTGACTTCAGAAGGTTGTAAGATGGATGGATGAAAATCAAATACAAGGTCTATGCTTTGCCACACCAATCAATAGCTGGCAAAGTTTTCTCGTTATTGTCCTAACGTTTGTTCCAGGTTCCACTTTGTACCCTTAAACGGCATCCGTCATAAAAGCAACCCCAATTCGTGACGAATAATCACCAAATGTGATTTCTAAAAATGAAACGGAAGCGAGTAGTCCACTGAATTTATTTGCACCGCCATATTAAAGTGACTTTAAAAACGGACGATTCTCATAAATATTTAGTTCGCCACGAGCGAGTTATTAAAATAATCCGGCGAATTATAAAGCGCGATTTTCTCCTTTGTTGCTGACAGGGATTTGGACTTATGGAGGACGCACTCACCGGGACAACACGAGGCGGAACAATGATACCGGCGAGGCGGCCAATGATACCGCAGCCCTTATCCTGTTGGGGTCGGCATAACATTTCCTGTAGGTAATTACCTATATTACGTTATCTAGCGTTAAAACCGTCGGTATTTAGGTCAACTCCTTAGATTGCTTTTTCAGAACGAATTAACAGGTCAGAGGTAACAGACGTAACCGTGGCCAATATATTGTGCAGTCCTCAACACTATTACGGTAGACTGTTTTCCAAAAATCCAGGCTGATCCGGCCCGGTCCGGTATTTTACAATCAGCTCATGTATTAGTAATTAAATAATGACGCTACTTAATTTATATACCCAGCAGATATTCAAATGTAGCGGTTTACACCGGTAAATGGAGCGTTAGTGTGAATATTTAGATACGCTTTGATATATATTTACCCATTGGCTATTTTTAACGCGAGCGAAATCGAAGGCAACACATAGTTTCATAATGTGGAATTAACATTTTTTTTACAATAGGTCAATCACCTCCGCACAACACAGAACCATTGTAAGGACATCAAGAACGCCAGTCATGTGACACCTAGTCTGCCAACCACCAGCTACTCCTGACGATCACTTAATTCCAAATCCACCGGCATTACTACGCGACACAATCAACTTTACTATAATGGAATTCGGTAATAATGTTGGGCCATATCGATAAAACGTTAAGTGGCTCCGAGATCGACGCGATTGTGTCGATTCAACTGAGAAATCGAATCGGCGCGGCGGCGCGGCGGCGCGTGGCCACTCGGAATTAATATTGTAGCTACTAGACTTGTACCTACTATTGAGTATTCTGTGC